>OZ014532.1:92960514-94214229 GCA_963966105.1 Volucella zonaria | reverse complement strand
CACGATCCTGTGATCTCACACCTTTAGATTACTTTCTTTGGGGGTATGTGATGTCACTAGTCTATGCCGATAAACCAGAGACGTTGGACGATTTGGAAGTCAAAATTCGCCGTTTTACTGCTGATATACGGCCCCAGTTGCTCGATAAAGTTGTCGAAAATTGGACTTCACGATTGCGCTTCATTCGAGCTAGCCGTGGAGCGCATATACCCGATATCATATTTAAACTAATGGCATAAAATTAAATAAAGCTAATATTATAGACATTAACCTCTTAAAAAAACACCCTTTACAATGTGTTTTCTGAAGTCGCTTAAATGCAAGCTCTCATTCATTCACTCGTGTTTTAATATTCTGAAAAAAGCCGCATGTAATCAAATTTCTGTTTTTAATATTACTGAAGTTGTTGATGCCTGCCGATGTTACACCTGAGGATTCTACTTCTCCATTCAGCTGCAGCAGGACGTGATCACTAGTATGTGATCATGATCTCGCGTAGTCTAGCAAGACCCGTGGGCATAGATCACATTGACTTGATATAGTTGCGGAAGATCTTGTTACAAAGATACGAAAATTCGCCTACCATCTCCTTCAGAACGCGCAACCTTATTCACTGCACTTATTTGAGTCATGTTACTCTAACAATACAATGTAAGACCGTGTTTCTTTTTTGTTATTCGTCCTCTCGTATTATTATTTTTTATTTCTTTTTTTTGATTTTGCCTTCATATATTTTATATTTAAATATTAAATTAAGAAAAAACTTTAGTTTCAATTTTAATTTGTGCCTCTTCCCAACTGATGATAGGAAGAAGAGGAATATTTTATTTCCTTGAATATTTCGCTAATCAAAACATTGCTTCTTAATAAAATTTCAGCCACCTGGAAGCCAAACGCGCATCAAAAGTGAACCAGAATCTGAAAAAGAAGATGGTCAAGCTCTTAGATATACTCGAAGTAAACAACCTGCACCACCGAATCCATCTTCAGCTGCACCTCCGAAGCAACCCTTAGCTGCACCTCTGAATCCAGCGTCAGCTGCACCTCCAGCGCGATCTTCAGCCCCAGCTTCACAAAAACCACTTCAACCAGTTTTACCAATAGAACCGAAAGTAGATGTTGTAACTAAGCCCCGCAGACAACGAAAATCTCGATCACGCCGAAAACAAATAAAAGGTCCTGCATTTTGCCAAATATGCAAACGTACATTCCAATATCATTCGTTGTACAGGAATCACATGGTTAAGCACACTTCTGAAACACCATTCACATGTACGATTTGTAAAAAAGGTTTCAAATCGAAACAAGCTATCCGATATCACATGACAACACATCAACGAGAAAAACCGTTCAAATGTGAACTCTGTGAGTCCAGCTTCTATCACGAATGGCAATTTGTCTCGCATATGGAAACGCACCGAAGTGAAAACAACCATCCGTGTGAAGTGTGTGGCAAAATAAATCGAACAAAATTCGATAAAGACATCCACATGCGAACACATACCGGAGATAGACCATTCGCTTGTGAATTCTGTTTGAAACGTTTTCGATTGCGACACCATTTAAGCAATCATTTAAAACTTCACTTTACCTATCGCTGTGATTTTTGCAGAAAACAGTTTAGTAATAGCGTGCCGATGAAGAAACCCTATTCTTGTCCAGAATGCTTAACTGATCCAATTCATACTCCGTACATATTTAAAACCGTAACAGAAGAAGAGGATGAAGAAGAAGACTCTGACGATGAAACTAAGGATGTAACATTTCATCCGATTTTTTCGCCCCGAGATCCAGGTGCAATGAAACCGCATAGCTGCAAAATATGCCACAAAACCTATGCAAATAAACGAAGTTTAAGTGTCCATCTATCCACAAAGCATAAATTTTTGCATTAGGATAATAATTTAAGAAAAACCGTGTGCAGTAATAGTGTAGTAAGTAATAAGTCAAATCAATTTTTAAAAGTGTTAATCCTTTTCGTAAGTACATACAACCATATGTACTTATATACATATGTGATGTACAGTGCTACTTTTAAGACACATTCCACACTTAAATTAGGCTATCGTTGTTTTGATATTTATGATTGATTATTTACTATAAATACTAGTGAACTTAACTCTATACATAGATGTGCTATGTAAAGTACTTGTCTGGTACAACTCCTTTTAGTTTATATACAACGTGTTTCCTTAGGTTGCTTAAAAAATAAATTATATTAAACGTATTATTAAATAGTTTGTTTTATTATAAAAATCTGCAAAGGGAGGATAGGATGTAAACTGATTCGTTTTTTTGCCAGCATTCATAACTCCAATTCAGTTAAAAATCTGCGGTTAATGTCACTTTTGGCTATGCTATTTCCTCAAGAAGAAATTTACTTCTATTACATTTTCTATCAGATTCCAAATACTGATAGTAACTCCTGTACCTCCAGTACCAGTAATAAGGTTAAGTACCTGATCGTGCCGTAACATAAGCCTGATATGCACTCAAGTCCCCGCAGGGAATTTTAACTTGTCGTTCTTGCTGATATGGCCACAAACATAAATATCTTTGGAATAAAGTTCTTTGAACATGATCGGATGATGAGCATCAAACGAAAAGGAAAGCTGTGGTAATATAAAGGGGCTGTCAGGGTTAGACAACGGTTTTTTGATCTTACAAACCAACCCGATAGAAAAAAATTGAAAGGGCTAGGAATGAATAGAACGCCTTTCTTATGCGTTTAAAGCTTCAACACGACCAACAACTTAGACTGCAGTGTCTCAATGGTAGAAGATATTTTTGGTCATCTGTCAAAAACTTAGAATTCTGGCTGACAGCTCGTTAGACATCTACACTAAAGCGCGTCGAGCATTCAATGGGACGAATTAAATTTCGCACATGTAATAGCAAGAGTACTCACAGATCTCAACATACATAGATCTGCTTTTCCGGATGATACATATACATACATATCTTGCCTTCTTTTTCATCAATCCTGCTTTTAAGGACTCTTTCGGAGGAAATGGAAAACAGCATTTGTTCGACATTGTTTTTGTAGTAAAAGACCCACTGGTGATTTGATGGGATGTCTCACTGAACAGAACGTACCTGGATTTTTAACGTAAACCTCCTGCCGTAAGGCTTAATGTTTACGAGGTGCCCATACACCCATAGGGAGCAAGGATACGCCTTGCCATCGCTCTCCGTCAATTCTTTGATACCAATTCGGATCTGTGTGGGAGGCACAGTTCCACCCTTGGTATGAGTCGAGGCCGACCTAAAACCTCTTGCTGCTCTTAGGGTCGCAGCACCCAGTACTTTTTTGCAACTCTACAATGGGTTAGACCCGTTCCCGCGATTTGCGTTTAAACCACAGCCACCATGACGCTCCCACAAGGGGGCCTACCTCTAACAAGTCAGGCCCGGACCGAAGTCCGGGGGGCTCCTGACTCCCATGGTACCGTGATTTAAGTCCTGGTATGGACTACCGGTGGTCAAGCCTACCAACAAGACCTATGACCGGCAACTTGTAACTGGTCAAATCGTATCATCCATTCATGCAATAAAATCTGGATGTTTTCGATAAGACCAGTTATAGAATAATCTACCCCCGCTTTTTATTAGACAACGTCATTGATGGGCGAAGCCTTGATAATTGGGCGGGGGCCCGTCTCACTGAACAGTGAAACCAAAGTGTATACAAATCTGCCGGAAGCAAAATAGTTGGCCTTGCTATTTCAAAGGCATTTAACAGAATTTGGCGACAGGCGGTTTTGTCGAAATCATCTGTTGGAATGTTCAATTCAAATTGTTTTTGACGTCAACAATTCACGAAATAAATGTTGGTGTGGGTACGTTCTGCTTCGAAAATCTTTTCAATTTTCATTAATAGCCCCTCCTCTCCTACTTCATATGAAATAGTTTTCTTTGATTATTTGTTCGTTCCGGGATTTACTTCACTACTTTGGCTGTAGTACGCGCACGGCAGCGTATGTGCGCATTAAACTCCGATATTAACAGCATAACTAATTCGGAAACCTCTATAGAGTGGAATTTAATGCTTCCGAACAGAATGATGTCTGCAGAAATTGGAGCGACATTTAAACATTATTCGAAGTCGTGAAAGTCAAAAATAATGTAAAATGCCTCCTCAAACGACGTAAGAAAACTGTACCCAATCTGATCTGGCCTCTATACAGTAAAAGCTCTTTATGTTCCGTAAAAATGCCGCGAATACAGAAACCGTGAATATAGAATGGTAATTTATATGTGATTATAGGGGATACGTTCCTAGGTGACAAAATAAAAAACAAGTACATATATAAAAAAATTAATTTTATTGAAGTCTTTGACCATATTGATTAATTATTATCTTCAGGCTTAGGCGATGGTTTAAAGAATTTTGTAATTTTTTTTTGCTTGGCAGTTTTTAAAAGCTCCTCCAATTCAGACCGATATTCAGCAGTCACTAAGATTCACTAAGATTTTTCAAATTAAATATCACGTTTCCAGTGCTTGTTGAAGCCTCCTCATCAATGGGCTGTGAATTTAACATTTCCTCCAAGTCGTTTTCATTCAAATCTTCATCTTGCGATTCAAGCAACTCCTGAATTCCGGCTATGTTTGCAGTCAAAGTTTGAATTTGCACAGATTCTTCGTCATTTTCCTCAGTCAGAGCAGGCCACAGTTTTTTCATGTGTATGGCTTCAGTTCTTCCAATGATTCTTTTATGTTTACGATGCATTTTGCTATGTCAAATTTCTTCCAGCATTCCATAACATTTATATCAGGATCACATGTCATATTATCCAATATGATTTTGAAGGTTCGTCTAATGTAATACAGCTCAAAGGCCTGGATTATTCCTTGGTCCATAGGTTGAAGTAAAGAAGTCGTGTTGGGAGGTAAAAATGTCATTTTTATATTTGGATGCATAGTTTCGAGTTTGCGACAATGACCTGGTGCATTGTCCAAAACTGGAACTGCTTTAAAGTCTAAATTCTTTTTTTTTTAATTAAGTTTCAACTTCAGAAACAAAACAATTCCGGAACCAGTCACAAAAAATAGCTCTTGTAACCCACGCTTTCTTATTAGCACCCCAAAACACTGGCAGGTCGTCCTTGTTTTGATTTTTTAAAGTACGAGGATTTAACGATCTGTAAAGAATCAGTGGTTTAATGACACAATCTCCAGATGCATTAGAACATAGCAAGAGTGTAATCCTATCCTTTGCTGCCTTAAATCAAGAGGCAGACTTTTCGCTTGTAGAAATGAATGTTTTATTTGGGATTCTCTTCCAAAACAGTGCAGTTTAGTCTGCATTAAATATTTGCTCAGGTTTGTATCCTCCATCACCTACTACTCGTAGGTTTGCAAATTCTTCTGGATATCTTTCTGCTGCAGCAATGTCTGCAGATGCAGCTTCTTCAACGATTGTACTGCTATGCAATGATTGTCTCACCTTACATTTATTGAACCAACCTTCCGATACTTGAAATCGTCCATCTGTACATTCACCAACACAGCTATCATCAGGTTCTTTAAAATGTGCGTAAAGACGCTTTGCCTTTTCCCGCACCATTGTACCACTCAGGGGCACCCTTTTTTGGTTGCGGTCTTCAATCCATATTGACAACGCCACTTCTATTTTTTCTATTGCTGGATCACGAACAATTTTCGCTGACAGTGAAGTTGAAGCTACAGACGACCTTATTTTATCCTCGGATTTTTTTTAACGATCGTGCAATTGATTTGTTGACATTGAATGAGCGTGATATGGATGCAAACGACTCTCCAAGGCGTAAACGATCAAGCATTTCTATGCATCTGATCAGATGCTCCTAAAACCCCGTTTTACTTGTTAGACAGGATTAGAAAGCAAGCGATAAAACGCATAGGCGACGCTAATATTGCCCAGCCAATTGACACTTTCCAACACGAGCCTTATCTTCGGTTATCACATTCTCTACTACTAGTGTTTTAACGAAATTGCCAATTGCATTCCACCCCTTTTGATCTTGTACAGTAACACCAGCCTCGGTATGAATGCTCACCAGTATATCCTCAAGCCCACCTTCGGATGTGTGGATATTGGCTGTCAATTACTGTCATTTACTGAATTCAATGTGGTTGATCTTCTTGGCAGATGCCATACAATCTTTGGCAATTGTGAGCGAAAGTGTTCAAAACCAGCCAGGCACTTCAATTCGTCGCTGAAGTGAATGGAGGACGTTACCGCAACATGTTGAGTGGCTAATTTTACCAAAATTTAGTAAATTGGGTCTGGACGATCTCTGGTCTCAACAGGATGGTACTAGCGCCCACGCAAGCCATCAATCAATCAATTTATTGCATACGAAATTTAAAGATAGCATTATTTCGGTTAGAGGAGAAGTTGATTGACCTATAAGGTCATGCGATTTGACACATTTAGACTTCTTCATGTTGGGTTATCTGAAGAGTAAGGTTTACGCCAATAACCCAGCAACAATTCAGGATTTCAAACATAACATCCATACTGAAATTTCGGCCATTGACCCACTTACTCTTCAAAAGGTCATCGATAATTTCGATCTTTGCTCGGTCGTTCAAAACAGAAGCCGTGATGGTCACATGAACGATGTTGTGTACCACTCATAATTGCCATAGACCGAATTTTATTAATCAATTAAATTCTACATTGATTTCACAATAAATGTGTGTTTGATTTAATGAAAACTTCCACACTATCTGTTGGCACACCCTTTAGATTATGCGGCAGCCAATATCTTTATTTCCTAGTCATCAGGTCTGTACGTCAAATTTTCATTTCAGAAGCAAAATTTCTCTGCTGGATTGTATGTCAGAATATACTAACCTATATAAATATGAACGTATTGTGTGTCAAACCACATTTTTGTTTTCGAGTAATTGACTGTGTTTGACTTCCAAGTCAAAAGAAATTTTTAGTTTTCCATTGGAGTCTAAATTGCCCAACCCCGGAGAGAAACCAATCAGCAACGCTATTTCAAACCGTGATGTCATTTTTGACATTTATGTATAGTATTGTTTGAAAAATCATCATAAATGGACTTGCACTTGTTTTCAAATTCGCTTGAAATATAAAAGATTACGTAATTTGTTGGCCTTCATAATCGACCAATTGAAATCGTTATTCGTTGTGTTGGGGATAAGTTTCGTGGTTGAAGATCTGGAATTGTCAATTCGACGTCGATCAACAAAGTTTGGCGTTTGTTCGTCCACCTTGACAATTTCGTGAAAAGATCTCGGCGTATGACCGAATAAGATTCAGTTGCTGCAAGAACTAAAGCCTGTAAATTGGTTGAATGAAAGCGTGGCTTATCACGAGGGTTTGCGGATTTGGCTCTTCACCAGCTTGAGATTGAGACAAGAGAACCGGACAATGATCAGTGATTATATCTCCAAAAATATGGACGAGATTGATCCGGATGATATCCTGGTTCCTGTAAGTGATTTCATTGGCAATATGATATGACATGTCATATCATATTGCCAATGAAATCACTGACTTACTAAAGACTCAATTCCACGAGGATATTAAACAGCGAAATTGCCACCGATGTTATGTATGTTCACCCCATTCGACTCTTTCTGGAGTTACATATGTAAAATCGTTGATGTGGGCTAATAAAGCGCAAACTATAAAGGCCTTAAATTCCAATACTCAGCACGCTATTGGTGAATTAAAGCCCCAAATATTCGAAAAGTGGGCCGAAATTGAACCAACAGTGTGATCTACATCAAAAACACTCGATGAAGCCATATGCTTGGAATCATATTCAAAACATGTTATGAACTATTTTTCCTAATAAATTAAGACTTTGCTTCAAGCTTAATTGCTGTTGTTATGGTCTTTTTTTCTTTTTAAAGTTATATTGTAAAGCTCTTTAAAAAAGAACCTTTACATAAACTCAGCTGGACCACGCTTTACGTTTTCCAACAGTTTGTTCGCTATTTCAACTTGTAGCCTTATGGCGGCGGTTTGCGTTGTCACACTGTTATGTTACAGTTAGTTTGTAGAATTATCAGCCTTATTAAGCCATAAATTAATTAAAATGTTAATTTTTATACTTGCGCTGAGTAATTTTTTAGATTGAGTTGATATTTTAACATTCCGCAACATTTTCAAATTCTATATTTATGCAATGCAATCAATATAATAGTATTTTTCCAGAAATCTGTTGCGAAAAAAAATTTAATCTACTGCGGTAGTATTCGAACGAACGCGACTTACCCGTTTCTCTGTAAACATGATTCTACATTCGGTAAATACTACAATAGATGAGAACATTTTTTCAACTTCAACCGCCACCTAATTTGATCGTTTAAGACATTACTACTCGTAACTAAACAAAATTTTGCAAACTCATTGTGATTGGGTCGGAAAATTATGGCATCCACATTCAAGTATCCATAATTCTTATCTGTATTTTTGACATTTCTCATTTTTAATTAGCGACGGAGTTAATTTTTTTCGTTGAAAATAACTTTTTTTTTCAATAATTTTCCACGTTACTAGCCAACACAATATGCACTATTGGGCAGAATCCGATTCCCATTTTATACGAACAATATCTTTTTAAAGGTAAAAATTCAATTACTATGTAGAACACTTTCTAACTTGTGTGCTTATTCTAAAGGAGGTTTAGTGTGAATGTCTGGGCCGTAGTAATGGGAAACACTTTAATGGGCCCACATGTCCTTAATTCTACTTACTACTTACACTTTCTGAGAGACCAACTGCCGAAATCCTTGAAAATGTTTTTGTTCAGAGGCAGAAAATGGTCCTTAAACATGATGGAATTCCTTGTCATAGTAGGAGTAGTGTCACTTCGGTATTGAATCAGAAATTTGATCGACAGTGGGTTAGCCAGTGTGACCGTTTCCCTTGGCCGCCTAGATCTCCTGACCAACCACCAATCAGCAACTGTTACATATGTATGTGGTTCTTGAACGATCTAGATCGGGAAATTCAAATTTGGGAGCAATTCCGGGTGGTGGCAAGCCAAATACACATAGAGAAATACGTCGTGCCCGAAAATCAATTGCAAGCAAAAAAAAATCACGAATGGAAAGACCAAGAAACCAGAGCATTGATTGAAGCCGTTGAAGTGTGTCCATCCAGTGCTATGGTACGCTGGCTCTTGCGAGCATAAGTATTCGAAGTTGGTCGGCTGGCGCGAAGTTTGGATGAATAGAATATTGAAGGAGTCGACGACAGTGAATTTAAAGATCCATATTCTAAGTTGCATTCGTGTTAACGATTCGTTTATTCGAATGAACTTTGCGTATTCTGAAATTCTAATGAAAAATGTTCACTATCAAGTGAATTTATAGAATGAATCTGCTTTTCGAAATCAGCTGTGCTGTGCGGTAAATGTCAAAATTGTTGGTGTAAATTTTTCGATGAGCATTTTAGTGATAAACCCTTTGAGTAAAATTATGAAATAAAAAATAATCACTGCCCTACCATGGCCTTATATTTGGCAATATGGGAAGAACTTCAATCGGAACAAGGAGCACTTGAATCACAGAAAGTGAATTGACTAACAAAGTGCAATAATCAACTGAATCGGTGTCATCTACAGAATTTGTAGTTTTTAATTTACTTTAATGTTTATGGTATATGTTATATCATAATTCGCTCGATTTAGACGAATTTCAATATTTACGCCGACCCTTAACGCCTGATGTGGAAGTGGGTCAATGATTCAAGTACAGATGGAAGCAGATGACGCCGACATACTAAAGTAGTTTACCTTCTCCACATGTGTCATCCATACTGACCACCGCAGTTGCTGCTCTGCAATCATCGGACCCCAATTTAACTTTTTCCGACCACCATTTAGAAGAATTGCTAACTCTCAGAATTTAAATCACCCAATTTGCGTAGACTAATGTTGCAAGTTATATACACTTTTATGGGCGCTTCTGAAGTCGAACAAATAATACCCTGCAAATTGCTGTTGAGCTAGAAAATAATTTACAAAATGTTGTCTTCATAGAAGAAAACACTGATAAACTGAAAATTTTTTTTTTGTATAATTTGCACGAGCTCAAGTGATTTAAGTACCCTTAAAATGCTTGCACACATCGTGGGCGACGGAAAATCAGGGAGGAAAGAATGAGAGATACCGCTGAACATTGGTTTTAAAGGTTTGAAGGGTATAATGACTAGGAAATAAAGAGCTAAGCAGGGCATTCCATAATCGAATTGTACGGCTTAGCAACGAATCACGATATTTTAGACTACGTCTGAAAGTGGGTTTGAGCACCCGTCTCGCTATGAATGCTCAATAGTATACCCTCAAGCCCATTTTCGGATGTACTCTAAAATATTGTGATTCTTTTCTAAGCCGTAGAACTCCTTTGTGGAATGTCCTGCTGATCTCTGTGTTTCCTGGTCGTTATAACTTACAAACATTTAAAAACAATGTACATCGGCACATGTCCTTTCTTCCTCCCTAAATTTTCTTCGTACAAACAGTTTAAGGGTACAAAAACCCCTTGAGCGCGCGCTTATTATAAAAAAAAAAAATACATAGCGAGACGGGTGTTAAGCATAAAAGTTTGAACGGGCGGAATGCTACTATGGAGCTTTGGTGGTGGAAATAGCGATAAAACAGAGTGAGGCAGGAGATATTACGTCGGTGTTCGAGGGTGTCCATTGTCTGAGTGATATTAGCTTCATCTATGAGTTTTATCGCACGGTTCTGAATCCTATCGAACAGGTGCGGAGATGTTTTGGGCGCGCTCGACCAAATGTGCGCACTGTACTCCAATTTCGGGAGGATAAATCAGAAGGGGTGAAGTTTTTGTTACATCTTGAGGAAATCTAGACATTTCGCAGCATTTTTGACAACATCAAATATGTGGCCACTCCAACGTAAGTTCAGTTTAATGACAGCAGACCGCATTGTGGTTTGGAAGCATTAAATTCTACTCTATTAGTGGTTCCCCAATTAGTTATGCTGTTAATATCAGAATTTAGTGAGTTTGACATACGCTGGCGTTCCCGGGAGTCTTTGACTTCTCTTTTTTCGACGAAGTATGCAGTAAATTCTTTCTGTGCTGTTTTTGTGCTTCGAGAGGATACAACGTTGTCCTTCTGCATAATATTGATCAAATGAAGTACTCGGAGCGAATTTGATGTCAACAAATAATTATAAATAATACAACGCATTGGTTTCCGCAACACGTGGAAACGCGTCGAGATGACCCCAAATGTGTTTTCGATGATCCGGCGTGCACGACTCAGTCGGTAATTGAAAACACACACCCAGCAACAACATAGGCTTCGTAATATTTGGGCGCATAGCAAACATCTGCATCGATTACGTATGGTACTGGCATGCAGGCACCAGGCAGCGTCTTCGGCACTGACAAGCACAGCTGATTAGTGGCCAAAACTTGACTAAAAATGCAACGTTTAAACGCGCCTCCGTCCTAACATCACCATACACATATAAGTTTGTTATTAGCACCCGCAACCGTCATTAACACGAAGGTGTATGTATCAGTGAAGCAAATAACATTCCAAACAATTTCTTTTTAGACAAACGAAACCCCTGTCTAAAGCTCTTCTTATCTTTTTAATTATAAGAAACACAACCAGCATTTGGCGGTGCGACCATAACAACGTGCTTGCCGTTCAGTGTGCCCCTTTGCAGTTAGGAAGTTGTCAATGCTCATAAAACCGGTGTTTTACAACTTTCCACTGCTCCTGTGCTTTTGGAACCTATGGAATGTAAACTCAATGTAGGGTGTTCTGGATAATGTGTCGAAGATTTTAAGGAAAGACTAAAGGTGGGGGGAGGGGTCGAAAATGCATCCCTTCCGAGCTTCAGGGGATTCAAGCAAAGTCCCCCACAAGGTAAGTCCCCGCTGTCTCTCGGTGGGGGTGCATTAGCATGTCAGAGAATCTCTCCTTAAATTGTTCGACACATTATCTGGTACACCCTTTATATATATATACCCATACGTATACAAATACACACCTTTAAATAATCGCTGATCAAAATGTAATAAATTGCTACGATCACTACCGGAATAATGGTCGTGGCAGTAAGTAGTGAAATGCAAAATATGTACTGCAAGGATTTGAAACTGTCATCGGTGACCAAGTATCATAGCGTGAGCGCCATTCGATCCGATGCATGTATGCTTGATCACATGTTCGTATCCGCTTTCTGAATGTATTGTTGAACCAAGCGAGGCAAATTATCAAACTCATTACCTGTCATCCGAACAAAATTCTGATATAAGCGAGGTTCGTCGTTATGCAATTCAATCAGCAACTTTGAACAAAAACCCTTCTGTTGGAGAAGTCGCACCCAGTTCTTCTTCCAAATGCGGAGTTCCCCTTAAACTTTCACATTCCTGCGGTTTTTCTCATCATTTTGCATACGTAACCAAAATAGCAGCTGTCCATTTTCTTCTCGATATGCTTATAAACTTCAAAAAGCACATACGGAATGTAAACAATTTACACATAGGTATCGTATAATCAACACAAATATATGGAGCAAAGTTTATGTATGCATATGGCTGCATTGATAAAAAAGTGTCACTACTCAAAATTCGGCGTTTTTGAGTTATGGGGTCAAATGGCCCTAATGGTTGTCAGAACATCGTGGAAAAATGTCGCAAGTGTAAGAGCATTTCCTGCCCGCAAGGAACATGAAACTTGGGTTTGGTGGAAAAATGACACAAGTCAAAATCAAATTAAAATTTGACAAAACTTGGGGTAGCTGTCCTTGGAATTTTTGAATTAAAAAAGAGGAAAAAGTGATGTTTGTTTTGCTTAGAAGTTGATGATTTTGAGTTGTGGCCATTTTCTATCAATGCAGCGATATGTAAACACATATTGTATATGCGGTTGACAGCAGAACATATTTTTATGTGATTTTTTTTACACAAAACACATCGTGTAATAGACACACTGTGCAGTACTTGCACTTGTATGTTGTATTTTTCTGTCACGTAACGGGAACCTAATTGCGTAATTCGAAGCGGCCCTTACACGGTTAATCGATTGACATCATGCATCATGTACGTGTGGATTGACGCTACCCCTTACACAGTCTATTCGATTGATATCAAATTTTTAGTTCTAGTGAGTTTTCGCGGAATACAGATGTGCGATGAGTGATATGGACCATTATATATATTTCATACATTGCTGTTGCATCAGACATGTTTCCTCTTCCGCGACATAAACACAACGAAGTATTAATTAGGTCAATCCAACCATAACACATACCAATCAGCATGACGCTCATCATCAGCATGATTTTCGTCCATCAGACTTCATAAAATGTGTGTGAAGCGCTCAGATGCATTTTCGCAAATACTGCATGTAGTGCTTGACGTCAATCGATTTATCGTGTAAGGCCCTTGAGCGGCCCGCTTGAGATAAAGAGGTACGAATACAATATTGTTTCGATCTTCCTATTTTGGGACAATTTTGTCCAAATAATAAAATGGGCTTTTACTGCAACTTCTGTTGATTATAGGTGAAAAAGTTGCACATCTAAATCATAGAGAATAGGATGAAGTTAAAAGTTTTATTAAAAAAAAAATATAAATTAGAAGTAAACATTTTCAGAAAAATGCGTTTTATTGGGAAAATTTGAACAACGATTTTTAGTAATTTAAAAGTCATAATTTTTTTAAAAATACATTAAATCACATAGGGTGTCAACATTTTGTACGTCGTTACATTTTTCTTTTAAAATGTACACAATCATTTTTCTAGCTGTAAGCGTTCAAAAGCGGGTGACCAGGTAGCAATGATAGTTTTTCCAATTGTTATGTTGCAGCAGCTGTCAAAGTTACCATTGACATCCAGCTGTCAAAATATTCAGTAAGGTTTGCCATTTCATCACTCATCGTTTAACGCTTGCCGAACGCGCAGAATTATTAAAAAATATTATCGAAATTCCGGCTCAGTTGTAAATAGGCACGTGAATTTCGTCGTGTGGTCGGTTGTCATCATGACTTCAGTGTGTAGGCAATTCGTCGCACTGATGGTGCGAAATGAAGAAAACTTTGCTGCCGTATCTGCCAGTATCGAAGAAAACCCAGAAATGTCGGTTCGGCGTCGATCAGCTGACATAGGCGTCGCCAGAGAGTCAACCCGGCTTATTTTGCGGTTTGATTTGGGCCTACATCCGTATAAGACTGTGCTGACACAATCTGGCCGGAAATCCGGGTTTTAGTTAAAAAATCATCTTCTCGGACGAGGCCCATTTTTGGCGCAGCGGCTATCTCAACAAGCAAAACTGCTCTTTATTGGACCGAAGAAAATCTACAAGAGTTCGACCAGGCATCAGTGCATCAACAAAGATTGACTGTTTGCTGCGGTTTATGGCATGGCGGCATCATCGTTATTTCATATCTTTCGAAATGAGGAAGGAGACACCGTTACCGTCAATGGTCTCAGGTATACAGCAGCGTTAACCGACTTTCTGTAGTCAGAGCTGAACAACATCGATATATCTGAGCTGTGGTTCCAACAAGATGGTGCTACATGCCATACAAGCGACGAAACGCTCGAAGTTGTGAAGGAGAAATGACGATATGACACTACTCTCTGGGGCTACGTCAAGACCTTAGTCTACGCTAACCAACCACTTTGGACGATTTCAAGACTAAGATTCGACACGCTATTGCCGGAATAACACCGCACATATAGGACCGAGTCATCATAAATTGAACCGACCGCCAGGAATGACTGCAACGTTTTTCTTAAATGTGCGAAATTCCAATATGAGTAAAAACTGAGGCAAAATATACTACAAAGGTAATAAAAGCTTTTGGTCGCTCGTCAAAAACATCAGAAATTCTGCCTCATCCTCCATCCCAACATTTCATTTACAATGACATTCCAGCTGTCAGCTCTTTAGATAAGATTGTGCCTTGTCTCCGCCTACACTTGAGTGCGTCAAATCTTCAATGTAGTAGCAAGAGTACTTAAAGATCTTAACATACATAAATCCACTGATCCAGATGGTATATCTCCCCTTCTTCTGAAGAGGTGTTCTTCCACTCTGGCAAAACCACTGCGTAAGCTTTCCCAACGATCCTACTCTTTAGGGCTTTTTCCGAGAAGATGGAAAACAGCATTTATCCAGCCCGTCCCTAAAAAAGGCGAATCTTCTTCTCTCTCTTCCTACAGACCCATCGCACCTACGTTCCTTCTTTCCAAGGTCATGGAAACCCTGATAAACCGTCAGCTCATGAAATATCTCGAAACACGAAAACTTCTCAATGATCGGCAGATTGGATTTCGAGCAACAGGTCCACTGGTGATTTGATGGCATGTCTCACTGAAAAGTGAAACCAAAGCGTACATAAATTGGTGAAATAGGTGGACTTGATATTTTTATGACATTCGACAGAGCTTGGCATCAGGCTCTTTTGTCGAAAATGCGTCCTTTTGGAATCGACGACTCTCTTCTTCAGTGGATTAGAAATTACCTTTCGGAACGTTCAATTCAAGTTGTCTTGGACACTCTTTTTAATCTTCACTAATGATATCTTGTCTGCTAATTCTAATCCGATATATTCCTTTGCAGACGATAGTACGAGTACTCCCTGCTTTTCATATTCGTTCTCGGACTTGCGTCCATGTTCTTCGGCTGTAGAACGGAATGGCGGCGTATTAAATTCCGATATAAACAGCATCACCAATTGGTGAAAAACCAACTGAGTGGAATTTAATGCTTCCACATCACAATGTTGTCCGCTGTCGTTAAAGCGAAATCCAAACCCCCAGACATTATTCATGAATAGTACCTTGCATCGTTCAAACCGAAAAACTTTCCATTCTCGGTATGTGCGTCAATGACAACCTAAGTTGCAATGATCACACATTTAATATAGCCAAAAATGCTGCGAAATGTCTAGGCATCCTCATATGATGTAAGAAATACTTCTCCCCCTCTGATCAGGCCTCAGTTGGAGTGCAATGCCCATATCTGGTCAGGTGCTTCTAAAAGCCCTCTGTACCTTCTAGATAGGATTTAAAACCGTAAGAAAAAATTCACAGGTGATGTTAATAAAACCCAGTCAATTGACAACCTGGAACACTGAAGAAATGTATCGTGTCTTACCGTGCTCTATTGCTATTTTCATCACCAGTGCTCCATTGAAATTGCCAGTAGCGTTCTGCATCTTCAAACCTTTAATTGTAACATCCGTCTCGCTATGAATTCTCTTCAGTTTACCCTGAAGCCCATTTTCGGACGTACATTGAAATAACGTGATTCTTTCCTAAGCCGTACATCTCGCTTATGGAATGCCCTGCCGCGCTCTTTATCACCTTACCATTATAACCTTCAAACATTCAAAACGAAGGTACATCGGTACCTCTCTTTCTTTCCTCCCTAACTTTCCTTCACAGGCGCTGTGTGCAAATATTTTACGGGTACTTGAGCGCTCGCTAATTTAAAAAAAAAATAAAAAAATTGATCTTATAAGATATCACTAATTAAACAAAATTGTGCAAGCTTATTGTGAATGGGTCGGAAAATTATAGTATCTACGTTCAAGTAACCATAATTCTTGTCTGCATTTCTGACATTTCCCATTTTTAATTAGCGACGGAGTTCATTTTTTTTTTCGTTGAAAATAACTTTTTTTTTCTATAATTTTCCAAGTTCTTAAAATTTAATTTGATGGTAAATTTAAAAACTTCTATTAATGCTTATTTAGCACATTTAGGTGTTAAATTGATTTGTAGGTCTTACATTTGTGTAAAATTGGTGAGAAACCATCAGACAAAGAATTCAATCAGGACTACGGCAACGACGATTGCGACTGCGAAAAGAAAAAAGTGTAAAAGGTCAGCAGACAAAACAAAAAATAAAAGTACATACATATAGATACAATTATATATATGTACTTATGTATACATAGGAATATCCATATAATTGATGTCTAGTTGCTGGCTACAATTTTAAGGCATACGCATTTTCTCGAAGGGACGTTACAAGAAAAGGAGGAAAAAAAGAAACCAAAAACGCAGTAAGTGTTTTTGTTCGAATTTAAGTTAAATTCATAATACAGACGTTCATTCACATGATTCTTTTCGGTTCCTTTTGGCGTTTCCTGTTTCTCCACATATCGCCGATTGAAAAGTGCAAAGAGAAGAAGAGACTGTAAAAGCAAATCCCATTGGGGGTGGTAGGTTGGGTAGATACTAGGTAGATAGTATATTTGTTCATTCACAATATCGTCTGGGGGTGTTAAAGGCCGTCAGCAATGGATCCGTCCATAGAAAAATATATTTCTGTTTGCCTTCTGGTTTGTAATGGTTTGTGGCACAAAATGTAGGAGTAGAAATGACAGATTCACGAAGTGGCTTGGAAAGTTATCATTATTTAAAAATTCTGAGCGTAGGTCCACGAATGGAGAAGTGTAATTCGCTGTAGTTTAAGTAAAAAGAGCGATCTGCTATTCGCAGATGAGAAAGATTTGTCTTAGTTTGGCAATGCTAGTATTCTGTTAAAACTCCCCTTTTTTCTGTAAATTGCATTACTATTGGTAATCAAATACATAAAATGAGAAGCTGCAATTGAGTGCAAGAAACTAGCTAGCAATTAACAGATAAACGTCCTGTTGAATTGTCCTTAGTTCTCTGCAAATATTTTCTTGATAAATTCGGGCGATGTTTGTGTAGCTATAACATATCCATCCCAGTCTAGTGAGTGGTAGTGGTATAAATAGAGAGTGCGTAAATCCTATCGTTTGCACTTCTTTTGTGTAACGTGTATACCTATTTACATGTAATGTTAAATATTTCTCCCACGTATTTGCATTGCTATTGCTCCGCTTGTGGAATTGGGAATACTTACGAACCTTTGAACATTTCTGCAAGCCGCTCTATTTTGGATCGCTTGGTTACTCAGGCCAAGAGTTTGGTGATGATTTCATTCGCGTGATCCAATTATTATTTTTTGGTTTTTCTTCGAATCTGGACTGGAACGTGGCCCTTTTTCCTTTTTGGACCGGATTTTCTGACGACCTTTGTTGAACATGACAAAACCAGCTGATTTGTTAAACCTGAAGTTTAAGCCACCCCAAATTTACTCTGTTACTTGATGAGGATTTCAGGATTTGACAATGCCTGACAATGTCTGAAGGCCTGTCACATCATTGCTTATAATAGCGCTATCATCGACGAAAAGGAAACTCGTAACGTTCTCATTAATCTGCTGCTTCAATAGAAAATCTAACACAATATTAAAAGACAATCGGCTTTGGGCACCGCCTTGGTGTACCCCAACTTCAAATGCTCCGGTTATTCTCGCTGTGGATTTGGCTTTCGTTTTAATGTTATGGTACATATCGCGTATCATTTTTACGTACATATATATACGCACATAAGGTACATTTTAAGATTTTAGTGACATCCGTATGCTGTCGAACGCTTTCTCCAAGTCGACAACGATGAAGATTTGCGATGTTTCACATGCTATATTAGTTTAATCGAGCGGTAGTTGTTGCGATTTCTCGTGTCGCCTTTGTATTTATACAGTGGAACCAAAAAGCTTTCCCCACGCTGGTTAGGCATCCGATTGCCGCTCATCATTTTATTGAACAAAGCCGTGAGTCATTTAAACGCAAGATTTCCGATCGTCGCCCACACTTCTCTATCCGTTCTCTGTTCATTTTCAATATATTTTGGCAATTCAATGTCTCGCGAGTTTTTTTTTACCTCGTTTACCCGTGTTTCGACGTTGCACTTCTTTTAATACGTGTCGCTTCCTTAGAGGTTGTGAGTTTCCTCTTCTAATTCCCGATACAATGCTTCTACTGCTATCGTCCGTGTTCCGACAACCGCTTTTTTCGCCTTAGGATTCGAAGTGTATTTGTGAAGAGCATCCCATTGCTCGCCCCGGAAACCGTCAAGCACTGATATGAATATTTCTTTTTTGCACTGAGCAGAACTGCTCGATGGGGTAGCGGATTCATATACATTCACGTCCATGATGCCGTACGAGGGTAGTCCCAGAAGTACCGGACCAAACAAAGAAAACACCAAAAAATTGGGGAGAAATAAGTTTGTTTTTCTACGTAGTCTCTTAGTTCAATATACTTTTCCCAGCGATGTTCAATAGCATCGATACCTTGTTTATAGTGAGAATCGTCGAACTCCTTAAAATAGTCATTAACCGTAGATTCCACCTCTTTACTGTTGGCAAATCTTTTACCACTTAGCCATTTTTTTCAACCCGGAAATAGGAAATAATTCGAGGGGGCTAAATCTGGCGAATAGGGTGCATGACGGATGAGTGAACTGGTGCATTGTCTTGATGAAACAAAACTTTTTTCTTCGCCAAATGCGACCGTTTTTTCCTGATTTTATCTTTCAAAAGCTGCAATAAGATCGCATAATACACGCCGTTCATTGTTTTCCTTTCTGAAGATAATCAATGAAAATTGATTTGACTTTGCCTGCAAATGGAAGTGTGTTCGCCTTCTTTGGAGCCGATTCTCCTCTTTGAGTCTATTGTTTTCACTGTTCCTTCGTCTCGGGTGTGAAGTGATGGACTCATGTTTCATCTATGGTTATGACGACGTAAAAACTCGGCTTAATCGCTGTGAAACTTCGCCAAACACTCGATTGAAACATGCTCACATTGTGAGTAATCGTGGCACCCATCTTGCGCATAGCTGTCCCATGTCCAATTTTTCAATCAACATGCGATGCACAGTGATTTTTAAAATGGCTCTCATATCTGCTAGTTCACGCACTTTAAATCGACGGTCATCTAATACCATTTTGTGAATTTTTTTCAACATTTCTGATGAACTCACCTCATTGGCTCGACCACAGCGATGTTCTTCTTGGCAACCCATATGGCCTCGCTTAAACTCTGCTATCCAATATTTTCTTGTTGTAAACGAAAGAGCAGACTCCCCCAGAGTAGAATCCAGTTCCGTTTTGATGTTGGCTGGATTGGGGCCTTTGTATCACATAAGTATTGTATCACATAACGATGACCAATTTTTTCCATATTTAAAAATGCATTGAGAGCGTTCACTGTTGATGGCTGCCGAACAAATACTAAACAACGTAGCGTCCGCAAACTTCAAATTGAAGCTTTAGAAGGTTGGTACTTTCTACAATAGTTATTATTTTTAAACAACAACCGCCATCTATACGTCAGATCGGGTACTTCTGGGACTACCCTCGTACTTTCTTTTCATGTTAGCATGAACATATGAAAGCATATCCGAGGTTTGTTCATTGGAAGTCTCCAATGGCAGGTGCATATAGACTTCGGATAGTCACTTTAGATGTTACTAGTGCTTGACTATAATTTTTTCCCATTTTGTCGCTTTTATGACAAGCAGGGGAACAAACTTCGGCATAATTCTATAAGCCATTTCCTCAAGGCTAAATCTTATCAATTGTTCGAATCCAAAAAAGTTTCAACTAATCAACCTAAGGCAGGCTAATAATTTTTTTGGAGGGGAACTGCTTTGACTCCAGGACGCGATAATGTTATTGTGTTCGGATCTAGAACCGAAACCGGCTTATCCATTGTCTGTTTGTTATTTTAGCAGTCACAGCAAGCATGCAGATGCGTCTTCAGTTTTCGAACTGCAATAATTTTCCTTTCTTTGGGAGCTAATGAGCATCCCTTTTCTCCATTGTTCAGAGAAGGTTTCATAATTCGAAACGTTCTAAGCAGGTGCTGTGTACTTACCACAAATGAAACATTGTATAGCTCCGCAGGAAACTCGTCAAGTCCTGCCGTCTTGTTTGACTTGAGTATTTTAATTACGGAAATGATCTCATCTTTACTAAGCGAGGTGTTCGTTGATCAATTCATTTTTATTTTCGGGCAAAGTTTTGCCTGTTATGTTGTTCAAAAAAGCATAAAATTGCGTTCTTCATCTCTGTAACTGGAGATGAAAGAAATCAGCAAAGATCCGTCCAAACTTCTGACCAGGTGTCGGCGTAAGGTGTGACCACCTTTTAGATTTTCGTTGATTCGCTGGATGGTTCTGTTGCCACATTCGCTTACAGCTCATCTGGTTTGTTCAGAGGTGCGTTAGTTTGATAAGTTTTCTTGCTTCTTTTCCCGGCGTAGTCGCTTCAGCTGTGTATTCCAACGCGAAACTGGCCAATACACTGACAAGCGAGTGACTGGTTTAAATAATAGAATAATTTTTCGCACCGCTCTCTGTTCGAATGAGTCTTTAGGCATTTCACACATTCCCAAGCGAGTTACATCCACGAAAGCCATCTTAATATTTATGTTAAATGGATGGCATTGACATTGTTATCAATTCATCGACAGATCATCATACGTATTTAGGAAAATCAGTTTCAAGCTTTTTATCTAATTTACTCATTTACCATGACCAAGATGATCAACTCATCCCAGTGCTGAATGTGTTGAATAACCCCGTTCGCATAGTTAACCAATTCATCCCAAATTTGAAAAGCTTCAGTAATTTTATTTTAATCCACTTGTTACGATTGTGGCAAAAAACCTGTTTCTCGACGCTTTTGGTGGGGTAGAACAACACGTTGAAATGCGTGTTGATTCCCTCGTTCATTAGACGTAACATTGAATCGTTGAACGCATTCGGAAGTTGACACTACAGCTTAATGTGGAAATTGTTATCTAGCTACTAGCGGTCATTTTTACAATAATTTCAGCGGAAAGAAAACGAAAAGTGGTTGCTGCGGTGATCATTTTAAATGGACGCTGAACATTGGGATCAAATAGAGAATAAAACCAAGAAATTTTCCCACATCATTGTGGTGATGCACTTTGAATTCAAATTCAAAATCATTTTTAACGTTTATTTTTTGACCAACGAGCTCGATGTATGCCCAAAGCGTAGTTGAACAATGAGAACCTCAATGCGCACGTAGTGAACTGCGGGGATTATTCAACTACCACTAAATGTGTAGACTAAATTGTTTGCGGCGGTGTGATTTTATTTGATTTGCCTTATTAGCTTAAAAAAGCCACATTGAATAAAAATGTTTGTATCTTGATGTTATCAATTATTTTCTAAGACAATTTTCTAAATAAGGACTCCGAGGTAATTATAAAGCCTATTAACATGGGATTTTTAGAAAAACTCGAATGGGGATACTTTCAGACCCTGCGTCAGTTGTGCTCAAATCTTCTCCAGCACACGCAGTAGGGCATTCGGTGCAAATGAAAATCGTCTTTTTTGATGAACTATGAGCAGTAATGTGAACGTTAATTCATCCTTTTTGTTTTTCCCTTGTTTAGTAGTTTTGACAAGTTATAGTTGGTGAAGATAAGAAAAGAAGAGTGAATATTGGGAAT
Source organism: Volucella zonaria (assembly GCA_963966105.1). Taxonomy (NCBI): domain Eukaryota; kingdom Metazoa; phylum Arthropoda; class Insecta; order Diptera; family Syrphidae; genus Volucella; species Volucella zonaria. Next base: position 94,191,892 of record OZ014532.1, on the reverse strand, counting down.
TCTTTTGCCATTTCAAAAAAATGTTGGTCCAAACGTTTGACTGCATCGCGTAAATGTCAGCAGCAACCTAGTTGCCAGGTCAGCGTATCTCTTTGATTTATTGGCTTAAACCAGTTATATCTATTGGGGTTTCTTTTTATGTGTAACTCATTCACTGGACTCATGTCCTTCTTGTGCGCTATAACGAATAATACTCGATCATATTTTCTATTTGTTTCGGCAATGAGAAATTCTTGATCATGTTCAAGCTCTTGTCTTAAATTAAGTTGATACGGATGAATTATATCCCCTGCAAATTTTCGGTAAGCCTTCCTCGATCTTCAGAACAACCTTAGGTTGTAGATTTTTTCGTAATAAAAGCTAATAGGCGACCTAATTATGTGCTTCATACTGTTGATTTGGACTGCCTTTCTTTGGGGCGGCACTCGTCCTTGACGATACACATTCCTGAAGCGAGAGTGCTAAGCCTTAAACTTCTTATAAGACGTTAATCCATCTTTCAATTTTCTTAAGAATGTCGCTTGTCATACCAGCGATGATGTACGATCAAAAACGGACATTTTCAAACAATCTCCTTGAAGCTATTTAGTTTAATTCGGTCAAAATTGTTTTTTCTAAGGTCTTGTTAACGTTTTCTCGTCCTTGCAAAATTCTTTTAACAAAGATAATTTGACCGACTTTAAGCTACAAACTGGAGTGTCGGACTCTGGTGTTAACTTGTCACCTCTCAATACCAATCCTCGTCCTTATTTTTCGTTTTTCCATTCAATTTTTAAAGCTTCTTCTACACATGTTTTTTTTGTATTTAGGGGTATTCATGATATTTCCAAGACCTAGATTAGATTTTTTGGCAAGTTATATGATGCTTCCACTGTGGAACTGTCATTCTCACCATCTAACTCTCAAATGTGATGTCGTCTACGTCTTAAGTGTTCCTAACGTGCTAAAACCAGTTTATTTTCGTGTTTATTCCAGTAACGATCACGCAAAACCAGAGGCTGCTAAACGGCAAACTGAAACCCAGCGTTCTATTCTTTTATCGCGCGTCAACTTCTGACACAATGTAGAAATTGGTTATTTAAAATAAGAACACACTGTAGGTTGTAGGTTGCAAAGCTTAATTTATGAACAGTTTATACAATTTTATTTTTTAAACATTAATAATGAGTGGAAAAAACAACAAATAGTTAATTTTGGCCTAGCTCTGTACCTACAGAAAGTGCGTTACATGTTGATTAAAATGACTTTAAATTGATCCTTAAGTACCGTTAACTCACATTGTAAACAAGCAACAAACACAATGCTAATGATTTGCTCTGTTTTGATTAGATTTCGCGATTACCGTTCTTTTTTCTACAATGAGGTTGGTCAGTGTCTATTATAATTTTTTTAGTTTTTGTCCATCGTTTGCACAGCCGATACGACACCTCAGGAAGCAGCTCAAGTTGAAGCACTACTCCACTACTTTGCGCTACGTGATGTCGCTCGAAGACTTCAAATCAGCAGATTTTCGGTGCAACGAGTTTACAGAAGATACCTAGAGACTGGAGCATTCGATCGACGTCCAGATACGGGCAGACCCAGGGTTACATCAGCAGCAGATGATCGGCGAAATCGCCGCCTCAATGCAGTTCAAGCCCAATAAAGTCTACTTGACAAACACCAAGTATTCATAAGTTCAAGTACCGTCAGAAGGAGACTTTCTGAATAGAACGTGACTCCAAAGAGAGCTGCAACAGGCCCAGCATTCACGGTAGCCCACTGTCGAGCACGGCTTGAGAGCATAGAGATTGGACGTTAGAGCAGTGGGGTAATGCAGTCTTTACACATACAGCTTTAATTTTCATCGAACCGACGGGCCCTACACGTGGATTGACTTCTCATCACTACATTACTGAAATCCTCGCAAACCATGTGGTACCTTACGCAGAATATATCGGGTAGGATATGCAGTTAATGCATGGTACTGCAAGGCCTCATGTTGTGACCCAGTATCTACGCGACGTCGGCGTTCGTACGATGGACTGGCCAGCTCGAAGCACGGACTTGAATCCGATAGAACACATATGGGATGAAATGAACCGTCGGGTTCGAGCCCGGGTACCTGCTCCAACAGGGCTTCCAGAGCAGCGAATCACAGTTGAAGAGGAGTGGAATGCAATTCCTCAAGATTTCATAGTGAGGCTCGTGAGGTCGATGAATACAAGGATGCTGGCAGTTATCCGAACAAGGGGAGGCAATACTAAATACTAACCAACAACTTTTTTTAATCTTTTCTTTGTTATTGGATTTAATTTGTTTTTTCATTTTATGATTACTTAAATTAACACAACTGAAAACGACTCTTTTTTGTATAATTTTAAATAAACACTAAATAAATTTAATAATCCCAATGAGTTTCCATTCCATTTAATCAACATGAAACGCACTTTCTAAGGAGGTACCACTTTTTTTAGTTAGTCGTGTTTTATACAAAAATGGTTAGCCACTTTTCCACATGAAACAAAAACAAAATCAAAAGTGGGTATAATTTAGTTCTCTTTCAGAAGTGAGGATAGGTTTACGAAAGATTTGAATTATAGATGTCGCAGCATATAAAGCATATATTCGTTTCCTGATGGTTGGCAGCATGCCGTTTCTCCCTATTCTGGGATGTGTTCGTGGATCAACTTATGTTTTGAAAGAGCAAGTCAATAATGAACGTTCTTTAGTTATTTTTCTTCTACTCAAAAAAGGAACTTGGACCTTTTTTAAAATTAGTGTGTGCGAAAGTGCTTATTTGCTTTCAAAACGGCTTTCAAAATGCCACCAAAGCTCCAGTTTATCGGAGAAAATATTAAGGAAAAAGCAACACATGTTTGTGAAAAAGCAACTATGGTAAATGTTTGTAGATACTGGGTTAACTGGGTTGGGTTAATTTAATTTAATTAATTTCCTTATGGCTTAAAATTTAATCTTTAAAACTAAAATCTTCATATAAAACTGAAGCAAACTCACTAAAGGATATTTAAAGTACGATTGAATTCGCCCAATGGAAAGCCACTCAAAGCAACTTTGAAACCAACACTGCGAACATAGCCGCGAGTTTTAATGTGGAACTGAAATCGAGTCTGCCAACTTTGAAATTATATGTAAAAGTGAGTATAGAAGTGAGTTGGAGCGTTTTTTTTGGAAAAGTGGCTAAGCACTTTTGAATAAAACACGCCTGTTGTATGTTTTATACTTTTAAAGAAAATCGAATCAGAGTTCGAACGGAGCGGGTGGCCCAGTTTATTTGCTGTCTAGTGTAGATCTAAAAGTCACGTAGCGCTATCATGTTCGAAGGCCGGATTAATGTGGTCCATTGTCTTGTTGTGTGCTTTGGTCTGGGTTTTATAGTTTTTGCACCAACTGGATCTTATATTGTTCGCACTTTGTCACGATTGACTTCTTCTAATAGGTGTCAGCTTTTGAGTTTGCGGGTTCAGAGAAATGATAATGCAGACATTTGGTGTTAGAAACACTCCTGTTTTGATGGGCTGTCACTTCGTTGCTTGTAATACTCGTATCATCGACGCAAACAAGAGAAGTTGTTCAATACTCGTTAATGTGCTGATTCAATAGGAAACCATGCACGACATTAAAAAGCCTTGATGTACTCAAACTTTAACATCGAATTCTCCACTTATTCTCTGGTTAGTTTCGCTTTAACATCATCGTACACATCGTGTATGATTTTTATAAACGTCTCGTATGCCCCATAGAAAGAAGATCTCTGTGAACTCTGTCGAACGCCTTTCCTAGTAGAAGACGATAGGATCTTTCGAAGTTTGATGATGTTTCTTTGTCATTATCTGTAAATATTAAATCGCATTGCCACTCGGAATCCAACAAAGCCGCTTTGAGTTCAGAACTCTTTCGTGAATTTTAATAGTATGCGACTTTGAACCTACCGATTGATAGTTGTTGCAATTTTTGGTTACTGGTTTTCTAACTTCATCTTCTTCAGTTTCGTCGTAATGGTACCTTTTGTCAGTCAATAAAGAAAAAAAAAAACTACCTTTACTTTTCGACTGCTTATCTTATCTCTTATTCCTGTAGTTTCTATTTCATTTCTCATCTTTGACTTCAATAATCAACGTGAGTATTGTTTCTTTGCTCTAGGATTTTGTAATCTAGATTAGCCATTCCCTTATCATATTTTCTTGTCTGTCGATGAATTTCTTGTGTTGAATTATTGGGGCATCTTGTCGTCGTCATCCACATAAATAATTTTTATTTTGTAAAATAAGTTTTAAACAAATGTACATTAATTATATGTTAATCCATATTTTAGTAGATCATCAAATCCATCAATACTTCTACTTTTTCTTTCTACTCCAAAGAACAAATTATAAAGGATATTCGCTATAAACCAAATATAGTAAGCAAAAAACAAAAAAAAATCGACAGGACAAAAACAAAAAAACAAAGAGAAATAATAAAATACGAGCCGCTCTTAGCGCCAATAGCAACATCCGACCCTTGTTCAAATTGAAATGTTGCCATTTACTCCACAAATTGTCAAAAGATTATTAGCATTAAAAAAAGGCAACGAAGACTCCGTCGAAGGCAAGTGGTCGGAAAAGGCGGTCAAAAATCTGGTTAAGAAATTAAAAAAATCAAATGCATTAGAAGAACTGGAAAAAGCTATATCTACACAAAACTGCAATACAAAGTGCGTTACTATACAAAGGAGTAAACCAACTGCAGGCTCTGAAAATCTACGCAAAGGCTTACCGCATGTTATATATTGTAGACTTTGGCGCTGGCCCGATCTACAGTCGCAAAATGAATTGAAAGCTCTCGATCATTGTGAGTTTGCATATCATTATAAGAAAGACGAAATTTGCATTAATCCATACCACTATAAAAAGGTCGAGCTTTCAATTTTAGTACCAAAATCGCTGCCAACACCACCGGATTCGATAACGGATTATCCATTGGATAATCATAGCAATCAAATACCTAATAATACAGAGTATAATGCTATAAGAAGCAACTCATTAACACCTCCATACATGGAAGCAACCTCAATAGGTCAGCAAATGCCGTGTAACGCCACTATAATGGATTCAAGCGGTGGCACTCTCTCGGTTGGTAGCAGTATACCAAATACAGGTACTCCACCACCTGGTTATATGTCTGAAGACGGCGATCCCATGGATCAAAATGATAATATGAATATGTCACGTCTAACTCCACCAGTAGATGCTGCGCCTGTAATGTACCATGAGCCAGCATTTTGGTGTTCAATTAGTTACTATGAGCTCAATACGAGAGTGGGGGAGACTTTTCATGCCTCGCAGCCTTCAATTACGGTCGATGGTTTTACCGATCCATCGAATTCAGAGCGTTTTTGTTTGGGTCTATTGTCAAATGTAAATCGTAACGAAGTGGTGGAACAAACAAGACGTCACATTGGCAAAGGAGTTCGTTTGTATTACATTGGCGGTGAAGTATTCGCCGAATGTCTTAGTGATTCGAGTATTTTTGTGCAAAGTCCAAACTGTAATCAGCGCTATGGATGGCATCCAGCTACAGTTTGTAAAATACCACCAGGATGTAATTTAAAAATTTTCAATAATCAAGAGTTCGCAGCATTGTTGTCGCAATCGGTATCACAAGGATTTGAAGCAGTGTATCAATTAACACGCATGTGTACCATACGAATGTCATTTGTGAAGGGTTGGGGAGCAGAATATCGCCGACAGACAGTCACTTCTACGCCGTGTTGGATTGAGTTGCATTTGAATGGACCATTGCAGTGGCTGGATCGTGTCCTAACACAAATGGGATCGCCGCGCTTACCCTGCAGTTCTATGTCATAAATATGTTTTAATTATTACGATTATTATTATTATTATTTTTTTTTTTAATTTTACTTTTTATTTGTATTGATAATATTAATTTTAGTATGGATAAAACAACATATATATATTTATATATATATATATATATATACACACACCCAAAAATAAACAGATTAACTGAACGTATCATAGGTATATCTTTTAAAAAAGAAAACAATTTGTGAAAAAGAAAACAAATCGAAGCTATGAGCTTTTAAAAATTGGAATTAGGACTAAGATAGACTCCTTGGGATGTCTTTAAACAGTTAATTGTAATTGATATGATATGATATATAAATGTAGGTGTTAGGATTACAGCAAAACAAAAAAAATTGTTGCGTATGCCGCCGCTATCTATTTTAGTCTTTTCTTATGTTTTTTCTTTTTTTTTTTCTCAATACTTTGGCTTTTTGGTTTGAGTTGCCTTTGTCAGTTGAAAAGCTTAAGAGTACAGAAAGAAAGTGTTCGTTGTGTCATTAGTTTGAATATTAAATCTAAGATCCAAGTGTAAATTGATCATATTCGTTTGAAGTGTTATTTTAAACAGTTAAACAGGAGGCGAATGACTTCAGTTGGATTTTTTCATTGTACTCTATTCAGGACAGCTCGATAATAGTTCTTTATTTAGAAAAAAATAATTCATATTTACTGTTATTCTCCAAGTGCTCGTAATCTGGTCGTGCCCGCTATTACTCGAGTTTTAAGTACTCTAAGGGATCTCCACCGGTTTTTCTTACTTCGCTCGAAGGGAAGTGAAACATATTTTACACAAGTTAGTCGTTGTAGTATAAAGAATGTTTCCAAAAAATTTTTAATAAATGAGTTTAATGTAATCGGACTATTTTGGACTGAAAGACAAATGGACTAGTTGTAGGTGAGATTGCTTTGTTATGTATTCGAGGGATTATATATGGATATTCACAAGTTCGTCGAGGTCATATTCGTATTTAACAATGACATCAGTGGTGATAGAATATAGCTATATTGAAAGCTGAAACCTTGCGCACCTTGCTAGCTTTGTTGCAATCAAATTTTTTTCTATTAAATTCTCGGCTGCAGGTTTGTTTTAGAAGCCGTTCCGGGTTCATATGTTTTCTTTTTCAATCTTTAAATTCCATTTAAAATTATTCAAAAAATTTAAGATTTTCTTTGCTTACAATTTACAATTGACATATTGGTCTAACTTGGTGGTTCACTTCCAATAAGAAACCTGTTTATTTCAGTTACCTAATTCAAAATTTTCCACCCAAACATATACTCGTAGTATATTTTACTTAATTATCTTGTTCTCTTTACCATGGAGTGTACCACTCTCGATTGATTGAAGGCAGCATTTCTGCATAAACAATTATCTTTGCTATAATGATTCTTAAATTAAAATAACTTTTTACGGAATTAGGGTACAAAGTACTCTCTAGAATTAATAAGAATAATAAAAGTAAAAAAAAAAAAAAAAAAAACAACATTTCAATTGTACACGTCAGTTAGAGCCAAACAATAACTTTGTTTTTCTTTTTCCAAAAGAAATACGAGTAAAATAAAATCAAGTGTTATCCAGTCATTTATGTGTATGAGAGTTTTAATTTTTGTTTTTAATAGTTTTTATGTGAAAGTTAATACTTGTGCTCAGTGTTTTATAAATACTAATGCAGCGAGCACAAAGTAAAATAATGAGTAAATAATAGAATAGAGCAACTAACTTTAAGATAATAAAAGTTGAAGACCTATAAGAATGCAAAAAAAAAACAAAAAAAAAACAAACAAATCCGTTGGATCGATTGACTCTTGAGTGTAAGCATAAAAAATAAAAATCGGAAATGAAAACTGAAAACTGAAAAAAATAACTTTTCTTAATAATATGAAATATATCTACGTATAAATATTATATGCTCTGCGTTCTATAATTATTATTGTAATAATTACTATGATTAATATTAAATATTAATATGAATAAAGAGAAATGTAATAAATATTCAATAAAAATGTACCCGAAATATTTTCATTTCTAATTTTACACATATTTATCGTATACTTAATAAGGCTTTGACGGTTTTTGTTATTAACTATTTGGTTTATGATTCATTGAGTTTTTCTAGGGTGCTGACCTTTCGACACCCTTTTCTCAAAGGGTGATTTTTGTCTTGTGGCTTACTAAGAGGGTCAATATTTTCAAGACCTATTGCTTGAATTTTTTGTCCAAAGGTAAGTTTGAAATTGCACAGCGTGTAGCAAAATAAAATCGCACAACTTAAATAAGAAAGGAATTTGGGTGAGTTCATACTAACTTAGTACAATCGCAGATCTTTCCGTTCTTTGTATCCAAAAACGCAAAGTGATGTGTTAGGTTGATGTCAGAGTGCGTGGTGTCGGTTATCACAAAATTATAAAAAAAAAAAATCTAAATCATGTACTTTTAAAATAAATGACATTCAAAAAAAAATAGAGAAATCTGACACCCTGTGACGATCTTTCAAGTACTGTGACCGCAAATCTTTGCTTTTCTTCGATTTTCTTTTTGCCACGGAACCCTGAGTAACTCTTCTGTAAATTACGGCTCAAAATTGAAACATAACTAACATATATCGGTTTTAACTAAAATATTGCTTTTTTTGTCCATCCATGTATCTGAAAATCATTAATCACCCAACTTGAACTGACTGCACTGACAAAAAAGTGTACTATGCCATTTTGGCAAGTAGCTTTAAAAGGTGGCGTATTTAGTCCGGATTCCAAAATGGTATGACACTTGCTAGACTAACTCTTAATTGAGGCCAAAAAAAATTATTTTGTTAAAGAAACCCGATTCATAGTTAATTCTTCTTAATAAGGTAAAATGAATACCAAGTGTGAGCGAGACAGACAGCGACGTTGTGATTGAGACGGATAAACATGATATTTCGACTAGTCTGAGTGAAACAGATAGAGATGCAACCCTTGTCATTTCATTTAATTTTTTTCTCGGCACAGCACACAGAACACTACGTTCTCTTGGTGTATGCTCTCAGGATCGCTTTACACAACTGTTGTTTATTGCGCGACTAAACGCCATCTACCGATCTTGTATCTTATAACGAATGTTCAAACTGTTTGCCTTCATCGGCAATGCAAGCTCTACATCTTCTTACAAATGATCTGATAATAAGAACGGCATATCTTCTGGATAATTTCGGGATAACAGACTTTGGACTCGTTGCACATGGTGCGGATGGAGCTGGTTTTTCCTTAGAATTCGGTGTGCTGCACTTTTGAGCACTCCTATGCTTTCTTCAATGGCACGTACGGAGGTTCTAGGGTCTTGTGCGACTGTTTGTAAGACTTCGTCCTCGTAGGGCATGACGGGCCTTCCCTCACTAACGATTAGATTTGGAAAGCGACCCTCTGAGAATGACCGGTGCACATTTAAAAAACTCGATGGTCCGGATGACGCTGAGCATTTGGGTATCACCTTGATCAAAAATTTTCCGGCATTTATTCAGAAAATTAAAAATACAAGTTTATTCATCTAAATCTATATTATCCCCTTCAAAGTAATCTCCATCGACTGCAACACACTTATGCAGCGCTTGATCTAATCCTCGAAACATTTTTTATATTCGGTTTTCGGTATGTCCATCAGTGCTTCCTGCGATTTTTTCATTACTTCCTCTCGGCTGCTGAAATGCGTTCCCCGTAGTGGTTTTTTAACTCGATTGAACAGAAAGAAGTCACAGGGAGCCAAATCAGGTGAATTCGGTGGCTGCTGGATGGTATTTGTTGCATTTTTCGTCAAAAAATTACGAATAATCATGGCATGGTGCAAAATCCACGAGTTTCTGCCCACTGGCAAAAATTTGTGATGCATTACACCGTTGTAATCCATGAAAACCGTGAGCATTGCCTTCTTTTTTGACTGAAAACGACGTGTTTTTTTTTGGTCTCGGCTTATTTGGTAAACGCCATTCACTTGCCTGATGTCTGGATTGCGTGTCGTACTCATGAACCCACGTCTCGTCTCCAGTAATGATCCTCTTGATGAATGTGGGATCGGATTTAGCCTCGCAAATCATCTCTTTTGCGACGTCAACACGGTCTCTTTTTTGAATGAAATTGAGGTCTTTTGGCACCAACTTTGCTGCTACACGACGGAAACCCCAATCATTAACCAAAATGTCTTGGACGGATCCATAGGCAATGTTCACGTCTTCCGCTATCTCTCTGATGGTTAATACTCGTATGCGGTTATTGACCAACATTTTTTTTACTTCATCAATGTTTTCGTCGGTTTTCGATGTCGATGGTCTGCCACTGCGTTCATCTTCGATTGATTCACGACTACTTTTGAACCGCTCGTGCCACTGGTAAACGACCGTTTTCTTTAGAGAACCGTTGCCGAAATACTTTTCCAACATTTCCAACGTTCGCGCACCATTAAATCTGTTTTTTACGCAAAATTTAATACTCGTACAGGTTCGTTGTTGCAAAATTAAATCCATTTCTAAAATTGTAAAAAATCGCCAACACACACGGAGATAGATGTACGAGTACACTTGGCTACGTAACTTTTGCAAATGTCAAGCTATGACGCTAAGATTTAGAGGGAATGTCAACAACAGATTTACCAACTTACCAAAAAAAAGCCGAACTCAAATCGGAACAATGGGAGCGTTACACGGTGGTGTCTTCTGGGAACTTTTTGATCAAGGTTGTATATGGTAAAAGGCCATCGAAAAAAACTTCGTCGTTATCTCTATCTTTTTGCATATTTATTTTCTTTTCTAGCAACATTAGTTTTTGTTGCTCAATAGCCAACAATTCGTTAGAAGCATTCAACTGTATCTGCTTTTTTTCGCTTGATAGTTAACCTCATCATCACACAGCTTACGAATCTCTTCAGATATAGTTTCATCTAAAGATGCTTCATTTAAGGAGACTTCTGAAGGGAATCTTAAACAGGATGCCTCCAAAGAAATTTGTGAAGAGTATTCGATAAGGAAGTACCTAAATTTCCGACCAATTTACGTGGTCTCATTTGGTCTTTTAAAAAAAGCAGAGACTTGAAATGAGGCCAAGTAGTATAGTTACCATAATGCTCCTCCGAAACTCCACAATCTCCAGATTTTGCAAGTGGAATTTTTTTGCACTCATTTCGAAATTGGTCAGGGATGTTTTTGCTTCTTTAAACAGTCCTCTAAAATAAAAATTGTATTAATTAATTACACTAATGTAGAAAATTATCCGTAATTACAGATTTTTAGGACTAACGTTTCAGTTGTAGTGAAAGAAACCGTAATAGGTCTTTGGGGGGAGCTACAACCACTGCATATGCCTCAGCCCACAAAGCAAATAATTAGACATACGGCAAACAAATTTTGGAAACTTTGGACCTTTCCCAATTGTGTTGGGGCTATTGATGGAACGCACATTCGCGTTAGATGTCCACCACATTCCGGCTTTTTTGTTTTAAAATTATAAAAAGTACTTTTCAGTAATACTTCAAGGGGTGGTAGATGTCAATTGGAGGCTATGACAAGCAAAGTGATGGTGGAACATTTAATGCATCACAACTGTACAAGCAACTAAAAACTCGACAGTTCATTCCGCCGGATTCCTTTTTGCCTGCAACAAATATTAAGATGCCCTATGTTTTTGTTGGTGATGAGACTTATTCACTTTTAGAAACTCTTTTAAGGCCATATTCGAGAAAGAGAAATAGTGATAACGAGTACTTTAACAGCCGACTTTCCAGAGCTCTAAGATGCATTGAATGTGCCTTTGGAATAATAACATCGGTACCTGTCCTTTCTTCCTCCCTAAATTTCGTTCGCCCGCGCTGTGTACAGACGTTTTAACGGTACACAAACCCCTTGAGCGCGCGCTTATTATAATAAAAATAAAAATCTAAATGGCGCCTTCTCTGGAAGCTGATTGAGACAGATCCCGATTTTGTTGATGTAATAGTAAAGTGTATATGCATTTTGCATAATATAATCATTGACCTTGAAGGGGCTAATGATATGGATCTTGAATCAGGAAATTTTCTGACCAACAATGAAAACAATAACCGCCGAAACTTTTAATCATATTAATTTAAGATCAGGCCAAATAGTTAGAGACGCCTTTCGCGACTTGTGTGTACACACAGATAAAATGGTTGAAAATATGTAATCACAAACAATATAATAGCATTTACACATATTAATAAATCTATACTTACTTAGCGTTTCCAATTTTAGTCCAATTTTTGTCAACTAGAATTCGGTTGTGATAATTTTTGCTCTTTTGATACCATAGCACTGGGCGTACAAAAATTTCAAGCATTTTTATGGCTCACCAAGCTTTTTAACGCGTTGAGTGGTCCGTGTAAAATCCATATTTTTTCGCGCTTTTACTTTGGTTTTCGCTTCTGAGAGTCTTATAGAAATCTGAGTGTCCGGAATTAAACTAATTTCCCCACTACATTCACAAAAACCGCCATCATGTCAGGAAAACACAATAGACATAATCTGTCTCCTTCTACAAAAAACTGCCTCTGTCACCCGCATACAATATACCCAGAAAAACTCGATAGATGGATGAAAGGATGAAATATTGGTGAAACTGGAAAGCTCACTCTATAAGGAAAGTGCTTCTATTATCTCCCTATCCACATCGAAAATCGAAGAGTTAGAAAGACGGATAACCAGCAAAATTGACACTGAAATAGCGGTAGGTAGGTAAGAGTGGCTGTTGGAAACACCAACTCACTTAGGCTTATTGGCCCATTGTGATGCCACGTGGATCTATGATCTTCTTACTAATGGAACCAGTTTGAGCTTATGATGTTATGATGAAGCGTAGGAGACTGTTTACGTTCATATTCTTTAGATCGTTTAGGTCATTGTACAATAGAAGAAAGCTCCAAAGCGAAGTTTTTTTCTCTGCGAGAGAGCTGGACATGTATAGAGAAGGAAGAGGATTGTCTCCTCTTCCTCCTCGTTCATTCAGCTTCTACAGAAATCATTTGTAAAGGCGCCAAGCCGCATTGGGGTCTTGCCTATGAGGCAGTGTCCAGTGATGACACCTATGATGGCGCTAAGATGCTTCCTATTTAGAAGGATCAGACTCTTAGGGGGATTCGGTCTAAGGTCTGTTTTTTTATTGGCATCCAGCTTTATCCCATTTGCTACCACTGTACCCGTTTGGGTACGAAATATTCATCTACTTTATCACTTTACCATCGACCTATCTGTCATTTTTTCAATAAGGTTTGAATATATTTCTTTCACATAATCACCTGGGATTATGTTGTTCAATTTTTCGATATTTGCGAGGTTGATTTTTTTGTTCTTCGTGAAAATTTGTTATTTTACTTTTTATAATTTTACTATTTTATCAAATAGTTCTAAAACATTGTACAAAAACATTTAAAAGTGGAAAAATAAATTAAAAGCTGTAATTACTCACGGTAAGTAGCTTAGATGTTAGGTGTACCTGCATGGGTAGAGTTGAAACATATGAAGTCATTTTTGTATTATTCTTAGAATGGATTTCAAACCTTTTCCAACAGGCACCTTTTACGGGATCAGATTCGATAGCTTACAAATGCAGTTGAGGCAATAAAAGAAGACGAAAGAGGTGGCAGCTATGATATAACCGTTATACCACCTGATGCTGATGTTATCACAGACGAAGAAGAGATTGATATCGAAAACTGGGAAAATGAACATTTCCCAAATGATGTTCCAGGTTTTGTAGAGTTTTTTTTGTTCGAGATGAAGAATACGGCAATGAAGATGATGTTCCATTATCAGTTCTGCGAGGCTCAGTTCATGAATGTGGTTCGATGGTCTAAAAACGACATTGACTTGACTATGAGTTCCACCAATAGTTTTGAAAACTGCGTGTTGGATATGAAAATGAGTTTAGAAAATAAAAGCCCTGTTGAAATCTGAAACACTATTTGATGACGATGTCGTCCAATTAATTTTAGATCAAATTCGGTTGTATGCCTCCCAACAAAACCATCACAATTTTGAAATATAGAAACAAGACCTCCAAGTTTTTATCGGCATACTATTTTATGGTGGCTAATATTTAATGCCAAGGGAGTTAATGTACTGGCAATTGTACGAGGACACATGAACTCCAATAGTTGCAAACAATATGTCCCGGAAGAGATTTTTTCATATAAAAAATTTTATTTCCTTGGTGGATAATAGTCAAATAGACCGTCAATATAATATGGCTAAAATAAGACGCCACATAAATTTGTCAGAAATTTCAAAAATGGGGCTTTATGCACAACAATTTATCTATTGATGAGGCCACGATAAAATATTTTGGGCATCACTCTTCAAAACAATTTATAAGAGGTAAACCAGTTAGATTCGGATCTAACAATTAGATGCTTACAAGTATTTGCGGCTATTTAACACATCGGCTGAAAAGCCCGTGCCGTTTCTAAGAGAGAGCACCACTTGAATTAAATCCATACCATTTTCAGTTAGTACCAACTTTCAAAAGATACGTGTATAAATTTGACAGCTGTCGGACGAATAGTTCTCGAGATATAGCGTTGTGAGTAAAGCAACTTTTGCTATTGTGAAAAAAATGGATTCAAATCAATTTCGTGTGTTGATTTAGCATTGCTTTTTGATGGAAAAACTGCAGCCAATGCAAAGAAATGGCGTGATAAGTGTTACCCGGACTCTGCACCTTGCGAATGAACCATGAACCATTCGCAAGTGGATTGAAAAATTTAAAAGTGGTCATACAAGCAGCGAAGATAATGCACGCAGTGGACGTCCAAAAGAGGCTGTTTCAGATGAAAACATCAAAAAAGTCCACAAAATGATTACGAATGACCGTAAAGTGAAGTTGATCTAGATAGCTTAGGCTCTGAAGGAATCAAAAGAGCGCGTCGGATACATCATACACGAATATTTGGACATGCGAAAGCTCTGTTCAAAGTGGATGTCGCGTTTGCTCACAGTCGACCAAAAACAACAACATGTTGATGATTCAGAGGAGTGCTTAAAGCTGTTCAACCGCAATAAAGCCGAATTTTTGCATCGGTATGTGACAATGGCTCCATCACTTCATACCAGAGTCAAGTCGGCAGTCAGCTGAGTGGCGAGCAGGCGACGAACCTCGTCCAAAACGACCAAAAACTCAACAGTCGGCTGGCAAGGTTATGGCATCCGTATTTTGGGATGCACACGGAATAATTTTCATCGACTGTCTCCAAAAGGGGAAGACTATCAACAGCGACTATTACATTGCGTTGTTGGAGCGTTTGAAGGACGAAATCGCAGAAAAACGGCCGCATTTGAAGAAAAAGAAAGTGCTGTTTCATCAAGACAATGCACCGTGTCACAAGTCGATGAAAACGATGGCAAAATTGAAAGAATTCGGCTACGAACTGCTTCCCCACCCACCGTATTCTCCACATTTGGCCCCCAGCGACTATTTCCTGTTCGCAGACCTAAAAAGAATACTCGCCGGAAAGAGATTTAAGACCGAATCGCCGAAACAGAGGCCTATTTTGAGGCTAAACCGAAATCGTACTACAAAACTGGTATCGAAAGATTGAAAAATCGTTTCAATCAGTGTATCGCCCTCGAAGGCAACTATATTGATAAATAAAGTTGAATTTTTGCAAAAATTTTGTGTTTTACTATAAAACGGCGCGTGTTATATAACTTCGACACATACTTCGGTGCAAAAAATATTCCTCCAGAAAGATCTCATATGCCATTAGGTTCTCGAGTTCTTGGACTATTAGAAACTGTAAAAGTCCCTACCGACCATGTAATTTACTTTGACAACTATTTTTCTTCCCACGAGTTATTGCGTTTGTTGAGAATGAAGGGACTTAGAGCAACTTCAACTACCAGAGAAAATCGAACAAAAAATTTCGTTTGCAAATAAAGTAAGAATTCAAGAACAAGAAAAGAGGACACTGAGAATTATTTCGATGTCAACAACAAACTGCTCTTCGTAAAATGGAACGACAATAGTATTGTCACTATGGGCACAAACGTCGATGGCGTAGAACCGTTACATTTTGTCAAACGTTGGTCGTCTCATGCACCCCAGCCGAAAGTAATCGCTAATTACAAATAAATGTATGGAGGGCGTTGATCTACACGACCAAGCAGTAAACGCATATAAAATAAAAATAAGAGACAAAAAATGGTCGTGGCCACTTTTCACATCAATGCTTAGTTCCACATTGGTAAGTGCTTGGAAACTGTTCAAAGTTGCAAATAATTCTCAACATGATTTGCTGCCGACATTATCTAAGAAACTACACACTAAAGTATCCAACAACAAAACGCAGTATTGCATCAAGTGTCGCGTATGCTGAGGGACCCCATTTTTCTTTAAGGAACGAGAAGCCCCTAAGATGCAAAGAATGTCATATGAGGATAAGGTAGACCTGTGAACTTTGTGCTATTCCCTATGTGTGGAAAAAAATTATTTCAAAAAATTCCATACCAAGAATAATTAGAACCCGCACCTTACCACTGTACTCGTTTGGGTACACTTTAAATTGATTTATAAAAAACAACACTTTAGCTTATTTTTATCATAATGATAGTACTAGATGGAGTGAAAAGTAACCTCCTTGGGAATGAAAATTTTTTTTTTTAAATGTTTTTTTTTTTATTTTATTCAATATAGTCCCCTTTTAGTTTGATACACTTATTCCAGCGATTTTCCAACTTCTTTATCCCGGCCGAAAAGTAATGTTCCGGAAGGTCTGCAAAATACTCCTCCGTGGCGTAGATGAATTTCCTCGCGTGAGTTGAATTTTTTATTGATGAGCCATTTTATGAGGTTTGGGAAGAGATAATAGTCCGAGGGATCCAAATCCAGTTACCAATCGACGCCAAAAGTCCGTCCGATTCCGCATCAGCAAGTCCGAACACTCTTTCGAAGTGCTCTCGCGTTCGTGTTTTTGATCAGCAGTGAGCATGCGCGGCGCCCAGCGGCAGGATAACTTTTTCATATGCAGAATATTGCCCAAAATATGGCGTGTGCGCTCAGTACTAATCTTTGTGGTATCTGCTAGCTGGCGCACCTTCACTTTCCGGTCAGCCAACACCATGTAATGTATTTTTTTGACATTGTCCTCTATAACCGGATCGAAGAGCCTGCCGCTGCGAACTTGATCGGTAGTGGAGTTGCGGCCACCACGAAACTCTCGAAACCAATATTTGACGGTGTAATCTGACGGAGCATTAGCCCCATAATATTTATCCAACTTTTCTTTTGTTTCCTTCGCCGTTTTGCCTCTCAAAAAATAATGATTTATGAGAGAACGAAAATCGTTTTTGTGCATACTCAACATGATGCCAAACACGTCAACAACAATCAGCTGTCAAAATAAAACTAAAGACAGTATCGCGCTGAAATTTGGCATGTCTGCCTAAATATGAATGGACTTTAAGGCACCATAACCTTGTTTTGCAATAGCAGTGCATTCTGGCGGTCAAGGAGGTTACTTTACACCTAGTATTTAATAAAAATATGTCGAAAAAAAACTTAATTTCAATTTTTAAACGACTTTGATTTTAAATGGGTTAATATTAATTTGCATGTAGCGATTGGTATACCTATGCTACCCTTTTCCGGTACAATAACTAGAGTGGTTCCAATTTTGGCGAGTTCATCGGCCCTACAGTTCCCTGGAATGTTTCTGTGGCCCGGCACCCAGTAAAGGCGAAGGTTGAACTGCTTTGCCATCTCCATAAAAGATGATCGGCATTCAAGGGCGGTTTTCGAATTTAATGAGAATGACTCCAGGGACTTGATAGCTGCCTGGAGATGCGGATATCACGTTTTTCTTCAGCCAGGACAGAGCTTCTTTAATCGCCAAAATTTCCGCATGGAAAACGCTACAGTGATTTGGATGATGGAAAGAGAGGCTTAGATTTAGCTTATCTGAGAAAACACAGCCACCAACCCGGTTTTAGATCCATCTGTGTAAAAATGGATTGACTTGTCCTCCATGAAAGCATCTTCCTCCCAGAAGGATCTAGAGGGGAAGCTTACATGGAAGTCGTTATCAAACCAAAGTTCAAGCATGGTGTAATAGATGTTCTCTGTGAGGATTCCTAATGTATTAACAGTGTTATCGTGGCCAAATGATTTATTTATCCACTGTGCAGTCGCTTTAAGGAGAGGAGGGGGGGGGGGTATTTAGTTTCAGGACACGATGGAGAATTTCTCGAGATTCATTGACCCTACTCAGCCTCTACAACTCAACAAGTTCGATGCTCACGGTATTATCTTTTCTGGATTCTGGACAAATCGACGTCAGCGCTCTAAAGGCTGAAAACAGTGACCTCACAATTAGCATAGTATAATGAAGCAATAAACACTATATTCACTCGCATGGAACTCAGAGCAGAAAAACAAGAACTTAAGGAAACATTATGTGATCTACTTTTACATGAAGTTCGTCTTCTCCCCGAAGAAAACCTTAAACTTCTGTTTAATCACCTCTGCGTCAATTTAAACATAAGATCACCAGCAACAAAAAGTATATTTAGTACAAGGTCTAGAAACAACATTGTCACCACCGATCATAATTAAGTTATTTTCGCCGCACGACAAGGCATTAATTCTTGGATCGATCGCCAACTACTGGAAAACGACAAAACAACAACTACATCTCCACGATCTTGGCCTCAACGATTGCAACAAAACGTCAATTTTCATTCAAGAATGGTTCACAGTTAAAAATCGTACTGAAAATGAAAAGGGGGGGAAAAACTAAGGAAACGGGTAAAGAACTAGCAGCTATTGTCGCAACGCGGATAACAACTGCAGCTGATATAAATAATGTTAACAAAATAAAACAAAATTAATCCAGCTCTAATTACAATTAAATTTCCTGCATGTGTTCATTTTCATTTATATTGTTTAAAATTGTTCTTTTAGTTTATTTACGTAACATTTTTATCTTGCATTGTAAAATACCTAAACTTACTCCTTTCAGATATTCAATCATCATTTTTTGTGTCCTCGTTGTTTAGTTTGTGTTTAGGATGGGTTATGCAGCTTGTTTGTAAAGCGGGATCTTCGGATACTATCAATTTTTAATGATCGAGGCAGGGAATTGTTTGCCCAAGGTAATAATAATATAAAAACACTTATTGTTTAATGTCAAATGTTACAGCGCACAGTGTTAGAGGCCATAGTATAAGTACACAGATACTTGTTTGTGGGTTCGAGATTTGACGTGGCGTGTGTTTCAGAAACTTTGTTTCCATCAGATGATGGCAGTGACGAGACAAATAATAGTGATGCTTTATATTGTTTGGATGGTTATAGGCCCATTCGATCTAGTAGAATCGGACTGTTGGGGGTCATGTCGTCATCTATGTTCGAAGAGTCTCCGGCTGTTGGTGAAATGGATTTTGATTGTAAAAATCACTTGCAAACAAAACTATATATGTATTATTAGGTTGTGTCTACAGGCCTAGCCGCAGCCTTGACAGCGCTCCATTGATTATTGTCTTATATGAACTAACATACGACTAAGTACATCTCGATTTTCGTAATAATTGCTGGAGATTTTTAAAAGTAACGTTCTTGTAGAGTCATCTCTAGTTGATAGAATGCATACGCTTAATCTATTTCTAGGTAATACATCTACGTCCACTCATTTTACCAAGGGCAATAGTACTTTTCTATTGGTTTTTTTTTTGTAAGTCATTTATACAAAGTTCTGCACTTTAGCCAGCTTTCTGCTTCATGTTTTTCTAATTGCGATCTCATTTATCTAACTTTTCATTGCGGACTGACGAAAATAGATGCCACATATACGAGGGGCGTTCAATATATTCTCGGTATCGATATGAAGGAAAATGCGAATTCAATTTAAATTTTTATTTTTCAATATAATCTCCCCTAACATCAATGCATTTGTTACATCTTGAGATAAGCTTTTTTAAACCCTCAAAAAAATAAATTTCCTCCTCCTCCATTTATTGCCGACCTGAGATCTTCGTCATCCGAAAATCTTTTTCCACGAAGACATTTTTTCAAATCCGGAAACAGGAAATAATCACTAGGGGCAAGGTCTGGACTATAGGGTGGGTGTTGGATTTCTTCGAAACCACAATCTCGCGCAGCATCCATGGAAACTCGCGCGGTGTGAACAGGAGCGTTGTCATGAAGAAGCAACACACCCGCTGCGAGTTTACCCCGTCTTTTCTTTTTAATTTCCTCCCGCAAATTTTGCAAAGTGGAAGCGTAGGATGTGGCGTTGATGGTTTCACCTTTTTTTTTGTACTCAATGAGCAAGATTCCCTTTGAGTCCCAAAAAACTGTAGCCATGAGCTTCCCGGAAGACGGAGTGACTTTGAACTTCTTCGGGGGGTCTGTTCCTTTTTTATGCCACTGCATGGACTCTTGTTTGCTTTCAGGGTCATAGTGGTGGACCCATGTTTCGTCCCCAGTAACAATTCGATCCATAACACCGTCCGCGTGCTCACTACACATCTGCAAAAGCTCTCTACAGCATGCGATTCTCACTTTTTTCTGAGGCGCTGTGAGCATTCGTGGCACCCACCTTGCACTGACCTTTGAAAGGTTAAGATGGTCATGAAGAATGGTGTGAATGGTACCAATTGAAAGCTTGGTGATCTCTGCCATCATTTTCACCTTTATTCGGGCATCCTCAAGAACAAGTTTTTCGACTTCTTTGATGCTTTCTCCCGTACAAGCAGTAGCCGGGGCGCCGGAGCGGGGGTCGTCTTCAATGCTCTCTCTGCCTCTCTTGAACTCACTTGACCACTTTTGCACAGTTGATAATGAAGGTGCGGAACCCTGGTAAACAGCCACCATCTCTTCATGAATAGTTTTTTGACTTTTTCCTTGCTTAGTGAGAAATTTAATTACAGCGCGATGCTCAATTTTCACCATCATCGTCTCAGTTGCCATTATGATTCTGTTTAACTAGAGATAAAACGCGAACTAATAATCACATTTATATGAAATTTTACATGAATGCACTAAAATAATAGTATTACTTGATAAATAAGTCAATTTATATATACAACCACAGCTTCACCCCGATATCGAGAATATGTTGAACGCCCCTCGTAGTTTCCGCGATTTTAAAAACATAAATTCAAGTTAATTAGAAGAAGATTTGAGAACAATTGTATGGTTTCGAGTGTATCAAATGATTTCTGTTGAAGATCAAACTTCTTTTATTCAAGGCAACATTTTTAATCTTTTTATCACCCATGTGCCAATAAAAGCAAAGACGCCTAGAACAAATGATTAGTCCTGGTTCTCAATTCATATCAAATCCTTGATTCACAAGCATAATGAAGCTTACAATGTTGGAAACCTTACGGATTTAATGCGCAGTTGAACGTCTATCGAGAAATAAGGAGTAAGATTACGTATAAGGTACGAGAAGCAAAGAAACGATCCTATGCGCCGCGACTTGATCCTTCTCTAGCTAAACACAAACTTTGGAAAAACCTTAAAGATTTTGGAGTAGGCAAACAAATGAACAACAAACCTGCAAATATTTACTGCAGTGCATTAAACCAGAACTTTATATCACTATCTAGTCTCGATTTTAATAAGTATGCCACTTCAAATGAACCCTTGAACACAAGGCACTCCAGAGTTGATTAAATCGATGTCATAAAAAGCCTTTTATTAATAAAATCGAATTCAGTTGGATTTGATAACATACATCCGGTTTTTGTGATGGCTGTTCTTCTTTACGTGTTGAAGTACATTACTCGCCTGTTCAATAACATTCTCATGACTGGTAATTTCCCTACAGCTTGGAAATATGCTAAAATCATACAAATTCCAAGGAATAAAGATGAATTCAGGTCAACAGCGATCTTACCCTTTCTTTCGAAGGTATTGGGGAGAATCATAAATTGTCAAACACTCAAATTTCTACATAGCAATCGTTTGCCTTGCGTGAACCAGTCTGGTTATCGCCTAAAACATAGTTGTATGACTGTCCTAGTAAATGTTCCTGAGGATGGTGATGTTACCTTTTTAACACTATTAGATTTTTCCAATAATTTGGAACAGCAGTTTCACTTCAGTCTCCCCTCTAAAAAATTAATTTACTCTTATCTGTTATCAGAGATTTCAGATAGTTGCTATTGGCAATTCTGTTGCAAGCGTTCTTCCATTAAATAAAGGTGTTCCGCAGGGTTTGATTTTGGAACCATTACTTTTCACGATGTAATAAATGAACTTCCCTCATGTTTGTTATACTGCATACATGTCTTATGATGTCCAGCTGCGTAAGAGTTGTCCTTTAGGCCTTGTCGAAAATGGTATATGGGAAGATCTAAATAAAATCCTAGTGTGGTAAAGATCCAACGGCCATTGTTTAAACCCGACCGAATCAAAATGCTTAGTTGTATCAAGGAAGCTTATCGATACATCATATCTTCCTCAAATCCATGTTGATAATAAGCCCATAAAGCTGGTTGATTCGGCCAAAAGCCTTTGAATTGTTTTCAACAGAACGCCACGCAAAAGATAACGCCGTTCAAAACAAGGATGATACTTGCTAAAACCTTAGTTATCCGTATTTTATTGTTTCCATGTGATCATTTTACCAATTGTGACTATGAACACAGCCGAAGACTCAGTGTTGCAGCTACAATTAAAATGCCTAACTAATCTGACATTTATGAACATAAGCATAGTACTGCTGGACTAAGTTATTTCTGCAGAAAATCTGCATTATTGAACGCAATTAATGCAGTTCTTTGTTAGTATACATTTCTGAAAACATCCGTCAGCTTTTGGGGCTAAATTTGCTAAAATGTTTCAAAAGCACTATAAACCAACAAGAAGAACTATGCGCACAAGGTATATAAACAACTTCGATGAAAAGTGTAAGCTCAGTGTAAGAGCTCTGGTTAGCTTTTGAAAACGCTAGAACGATGAAACGAAAATAGTGGTAGGGAACAAAAGGAAAGTTTTTCAAATAGCGAAACTGATAAAACGCGTCTTGAGTTCTGCAAGCTGCAAAAAATGTGAAAAAAAACGGTACCTAGAGCACGTGCGGTAGCAGCAGAGACCTTGTGCCGGGATTGTGCCCTTACAAGGTAAAAACACTAGAAGAAGTATGTTAGAACCCAAAACCAGGAAAAAGAGCTAATATTTTTAATGTAGCGACAAAATGAAGAAAACATTTGCAAGACATTCAATCATTAATGGTGAGCAAGGATGCTGGCTAACGGGGAGCATTTCTTCACAAAAAAGGTTCGCAGCACGGTCAGACCATTGGATCACATGCATCGAATGAATCTTCTCTCTGAAATTCCCAAGCTTAACATGATCTGCGCGGTAAATACCCGCTTACCAAAGACTCTGTGCTTCGGCAGAAGGTTCAATATAGTGTTTCCAAGCGGAGAAGCATGGCACTACAAAAACGCAACCTCAAACCTTAAAGTATTAAGTGGTATATGGATGGATTAAATATGGACACCGCGGTGGGTGCTGGTATATTTGGACCAAATACCTGAATATCGCTACCAATGGGAAAAAGTCACAGCGTATTTCAAGCGGGAATACATGCCATTCAGGTGTCCGTCATTCTCATCCTCGATAAGAGAATGAAGGGTGTTCCCATCCATATACTTACGGATAGTCAAGCAACAATCAAAGAGTTAAGCTCTAGGCTCATTGACACCTAATTAGTCTTGCTCTGCTTCAATACACTACAAGACCTCTACTATAAGAACAAAGTAAAATTTTGGTGGTTCATAAAGGTATTGTCGGAAATGAAATATCCGACGAACTGGCTAGCAACGGTTCGGCTGATTCTTTTATTGGCCCTGAGCCGTTCTATACTATTCCGAATTCAGCAATTAACTCAAAAATAAAAAGTGGGGAGAACAAAATGTGTATATTCCATTGGGAAAACATCCCATGGTTTCTCCAGACTAAAAGGGCCATCCAGAACAATTCTAAAGAATCCCTACAATTTAAAAAGGGATGATATCAGAAGATATCGCTTTATATACGCGATAGGTACGAGTACTATTCAGGAAACTGAATGTCGTCTTTGGATGAAACACGATGAAATTGCGGAACACATTTTATGTGAATGCATGGCCGTAAGTGCCTTAAGGAGACGATACTTTCTTAGAGAAAATTTAATCCCTGAGAAAATTCTCAAAATCTTCACCTGAGACATTCTCAATTTCATCACATCATTCTTGTGATGAAATTGAAATAGTTTATTAATACTGATTTTGTGGTATAAAATACCATTTAGGTCCTACTGCCCCCAGAATTTCGGTGAAGTAACATTCTTTACGCAGCTGCACACAAATAACAAACGGCAATGGTTCTAATGCCCGGCATTAGGCAATTTGACAAGCGATGCAATGGCAATACAGATACTCGGGAGAAATAACATAGGTGTATAGCATTAGATGTAATTAAACGCGATGACTAAGATGACTAAGTTACAAAATACATTAATTTATCGGAGGACATCGTCGCAACTGTGACATTAAAAGTATATTATTTTCACTGATTTAAGGGGAAAAAATATTTGGTCTATAACTTCGTGCGGTTTGCTAAGAGATGGCGTAACTTGTATTATTCCATTGGAACATGCGTTGGAAAGCTACTGTCATTGTACGTCATTTCAGTATATGTCATTCATTTGAAGCGTAAACAACAATAATTTTTTTTCACTCAAATATGTCGAACTTTGTGCCTGAAAAAGTGTTTTTGCGGGGAGTTCTTCTTTATGAAGAAAACTGCTGCCGAAAGTCATCGTATTTTGGTGGTAGTTTATGGTGAACATGCGCTAGTTGAGCGAACTTGCCAAAAGTGGTTTGCACGATTTAAAAGTGGTGATTTTGGCTTGGAAGACGATGAATGTCCTGGCGGCCTAAAAAGTTTGAAGATGAAGAACTGGAAGCATTACTCTATGAAGATTGTTGCTAAACACAAGAAGAGCTCGCAGAATCATTGGGTGTCACTCAAGCAGCCATTTCAAAACGTTTAAAAGCAGCTGGATATATTCAAAAGCAATGAAATTGGGTTCCACATGAACTCAAGCCGAGAGACGTCGAAAGGCGGTTTTGCATGTCCGAAATGCTGCTGGAACGCCACAAAAGGAAGTCATTTTTGCATCGGATTGTTACTGGTGATGAAAAATGGATCCATTACGACAACCCCAAGTGCAAAAAATCATATGGGAAACCCGGCCAACCAGCCAAATCAACGGCAAAGCCGAATATCTATAGCGCGAAGGTAATGCTCTGTATTTGGTATGATCAGATGGGTGTGCTGTATTATGAGCTGCTAAAACCGGGTGAAACCATCAATGGACAACGCTACCGAACACAATTAATCCGTTTGAAGAGAGCAGTGGTCGAAAAACGCCCGGAATATGCGACCAGACACGAGGCAATAATTTTCCATCATGACAACGCTCGGCCCCACGTTGCTATTCCGGTTAAGAACTATTTGGAAAACAGTGGATGGGAAGTCTTACCCCACCCGCCTTATAGCGCAGACCTTGCCCCTTCTGACTACCAATTGTTCCGGTCGATGCAGAACGCCCTCACTGAAATACGGTTCACATCAGAGCAGAATATCAAAAATTGGCTTGATTCATTCTTGGCTGCCAAGCCGGAGCAGTTCTTTTGGGATAGGATCCACAAATTGCCAGAACGATGGGAAAAAGTCATAGCTTCAGATTAGCAATACTTTGAATAATACTATTGTACATGTTTTTCTTAAATAAACGTTCAAATTTTGAAAAAAAAAAAACATAGATACGCCATAGCTCGTCTTTGAAAGGCTCTTGCAATACCCATTTCTTCCAATTCATCTGCTTTTTTCTCAGCTTTCTCATCAATTCAGTGGTCTACTCGTAAGTCCTCCAATGTAGATATTTTTTGTTAAGCAGGAAATATTCTTCATTTTCCGTATAAATGAAAACAAATTTAAGTTGAGCCATGATATCCTGATGCCGCATAACGTGTCCTTCCCTCCCTATCCATGAATTCTAGAAATTGTGTAATTACTACATAAGGACTGAAACGAATAAAATTTGGAAACTTCAAAGTAAAAAAAAAAAAATATTTTAATAATTCATGTAAATTTTTTTTATTAAATTCATTCACAATTACAAAAAATAAAAAAAATTATTTGGGTTCCCATTCTTTCCTCAACTTCTTTCGAAAGTCCTTTATAAGGTTGGTGACAGTTACATCCGTGATCTTTTTGGACGCTTTTTTCTATTTAGCACTAAAATCTTTTACGTCCTTTGCATACTGCTCACTTTTCCTCAATTTAGCTTTGACCAAATCCCAATACCTTTCAATGGGACGGCACTGTGGAACATTGGGTGGATTCATGTCTTTTGGGACAAAGGCGACATTTTTATCAACAAGAAAGCTCAACGTCGCATGAGCATAGTGAGCTGAAGCTAAATCTGGCCAAAATAATGTTGAACCCTCGTGTTTGTTTAAGAAAGGGATCAACCGTTTTTTTAGGCACTCGTTAACGTACACTTCTCCGTTAATTGTTCCCGTTGTAATAAACGATGAGCTTCTGTGTCCACACTGGCAAATGGCCTGCCAAACGAGATATTTTGACCCGAATTTCTCCATCCCAATCGATGTTGTTGATTGCGGAAGAATCTCAGCTTCAAACGAGTTGTAAAACTGCGCACCTGGAAGAGTAGTAAAGTCGGTTTTGACATAAGTTTCGTCATCCAAAACCAAGCACGCTTTCTTGTTGCCGATCAGCCTTCGGGCTCGTGTTTCTATGACTTTTTTTTGCTTTTCAGTAACTTTTGGTATTTTTTGTTTTTTTCGTGTTTTTAGACCGTTACGTTTTTTGGATCTTTGTACCATTGTTTGGTTGATATTACATTTCCGAGCAACATCTCTGGATGACATAGTCCGGTTTTTTACGATGGTACCCACTATTTCCCTGTCCAAATTTGTATCATGTGCTCCACTTTTAGCTCCACTTTTCTGTTTTCGCTTAACCGTCAACGTCTCCAAATATCGTTTAATAACAGAATCCACTGTTCTGCGTACTATGTTTAAATTTTTAGCGATGAAATGGTTTGGACGCGAAGTATTTTCGAGCCATTTGTCGATGATCTTTTTACGGCGTTTCTCTTGACCCATATTTTATAAATATTTTAAACCGCACCGAACTAAAATCAATAACAAACTGAAACTAGAGAATATACAGGCTAATTTGGGTGCAAAATGGAATTGCAATGGAAGTATGGCCCGTATTAAAATTTACAGACTTCATTCGTTTCAGTCCTTATACTTCTTGTACTATGGGACTCGTCTGGTATCTACAGACGAAATGATGAAAAAGCTCCCGAAATAACAGTTATGTTGGTGCAATTATCGTTGACATTGCCATCAAATTTTAGAGTCAGCGTTGTTTGACATGGATTTTTTCTTTTCTTCTTCGTAATTCTTAAAATAGATTCAATAATTGAGCAACGAATGTGCATTGAATTTTTCGTTAAAAATTAAATTAACGGAAGAAAAATATTGGAAATGTTGAAAATGAGTTTTGGGTGCTTGGAGGGCATTGTTGCAGAATTCCCAACGCCTTTTTGAGTCTTGTATAGGGCTGGTACTTGAGTGACCTCCGACTTTGTCTAACTGCCCCCAGTTACGCACTCAAATATAGTTGAGGTCTCCTTCTATTTAACATAAGGCGAAGTCTTTCTTTATCGGGTGATTTTTGATGAGGTATCTTGTATCAGAGTGAATGGCGAGGTCAAAGTTGGACAAATCCCTAACTACGACACATACATATCTCAAAGTATAATAATAGCTGTCTATTGCGACGTTTTGTTGAATGCGTCCATGTTTTGCGTTCCTATTTGTTGGCAGCACATACCTGCTATTGCTCTCAGTCACAGAACAGTTCATTGATGCCGCTCCTGCATCAATATTTGCAAATGCACCAATGTTATTGTATATTGGCGTGTTTTGCCACATTAGCGTATGCAATTGCGTCTGCAGTGTTGGCTTGAGAGCTTCGCATAATTTTTTCAAATACGATTGTAAAGATGTCACATGATACCTATTTATGATTATTGTCTTCCTTATGATGTATTTCTTATGTGACCTCAAACAATCTAACCATTATTTTCTTTCCATTTACGGATATGGGAGGCCTTAATTGTCTCCCGTCGTCGTAGGGCAATTGTGTAACTTGACAGTTTTCATTGTCTCGAATAACATAACGGTCGTTATTAAGTTTCTTATGAATTACGTATGGACTTTTAAATTTCGATTAGAATTTTTTATTACCAAGTGAAATATCTACATTCTTAATGACCACAATATCACCTGCCTCGAAAACTTCAACTGGTCTGTGATTGCTCTCGAAGTGACGCCGACTGTACTGCTGAGAAGATGCTATAGCCGCTGAAGCGGTCGATCGTGTATTTACTAGGTCACGGCTATGAGAGACCTGTTCGTCCAGGTATTCGGTCAACGAGTCTACTACCGGCCCCCTTTCGCAGACTCCAAACAATAATACTGACAGGGTTGTCTGCGTAGTACTATGAACGGAATTGTTTATAGCAAATTCTACCTCTGTAAGCTTATTAGACCAATCGGTTAAAATGCGATTGACTCGTTTCACTTGACCGTTTGCTTGAGGAGAACTTACAGCTACCTTTATATGAATTACATTGTTCTGGAGAAAAAATTCGCTAGAGAAGTGAAACAGGTTCCTCTGTCAGGGATTATCGTCCTAGACCTAGTAGAGATACTACTCGAAATATTTCTTGAGTGAACATATTACTTCTTTTGAACTAGTGGAATTAACCGGAAACAGTTTGACGAATTTCGTGAAGACATGAATCACTAATAATAAATGTTTCCGCTTAGACTTGACTGAATGCAATGGTCCTAAGTGATCGATATGGATTGTATCGAACGGAATTGGTTCTTTTGGAATTCTATTTCGTTCCTTTCATTGGATTTGGCGGGAGTGCCAATTCTTCACCAATTTCTCAATTTTCATTCGAATGTCGGGAAACCAATAATGTGACTTGATTTTATCATAACACTTGGTCACCCCTAAATAACCGAGTTTCTCGTGGACAGACCTGATCACGCTAGATTTTCGCGAGTCTTCTTATGTATACTAGGCCATTCTTTAGTTCAAATTGTTTGCTACTCTCTCTCACTACCTTAGCACGTAAACTAAGGATATTGGGATCTCAATTTTGTATAGCTTCCAGCTGAAATTCTAAATCGTCTTCGTTGATAGCGTAGACGATCTCATTCCGACTCATGGCGTCCACATGCCCCATGTTGCTTCTACCCCGATGCTCGATTGTGTAGTCAAAATTTTGTAGCTCTAGAGCCCAACGTGCTATTCTCGGGTTAAGATACTTTTTCTTTAAGGTTAACGTAAGAGAATTGCGATCAGTAATAATTTTGAACTTTAAGCCTTCTAAATAAACTCGGAATCTCCTGAGGGCATAAATAATGGCCAGCGTCTCAAGTTCGAAACTGTGATACCTAGTTTCAGCGGGGGGTAGTACGCTTCGATAAATAAAACACGGGATGGAATTTTCCATCCGCTTGCCGCTGTAATAACACAGCCCCAAATGCACTTGTATTAGCATCACAGTGAAGTTCAGTCTCCTTTTGGGGATCATAGATTGCTAGCACTGGCGGAGTGGTGGGTAGTTTTTTCAACTTATCGTACGCCCGTAGGCACTCCTCATCGAATTTAAAGTGAGCATTCTTCTTTAGCAAGTTGTACAATGGTGCGGCAACATGAGAAAATCGGGGGACAAACTTTCTAAAGTATGCACATAGGCCCGTAAAGGAGTGCAACTGTCTCACGGTTTTTGGTTCGGGAAATCCGAGAATCGATTTCTGGTTACTGTAGCCTGAGAAATCCAGCTCGGTGTAACAGAACTTACATTTGCTTAGCCTCAGCTCGAGACTATTCTCAGCTAAACGGTTCATAATGTCTTTCAAAATTGCCATATGATCCACTAAGGTTTTAGCGTATATCATTCATATAGACAACTATTATCCCCTTTTCGATAAAGTTTTTTAGAATGTGTGAAATGAGACGTTGAAATGCGGAAGGGCTATTTTTTAATCCAAATGGCATTCTGATGTACTCAACTGTCCATTTGGAGTAACGAATGACGTAAATTTCATTGAACCTTCGACCACTTTCACTTGATGAAACCACTTTTGGACTGTCTGATCACCGGAAAGTTTCCTATCGTACTTGAGAAGTAGGTCTTTTAGCTGCTCCAATATTGTTGCTGTGTACAACATTGAGATATAGTATAAGCGGTTCTGTCGCGCAGTCCCTCTATGATAAAATTGATTATTTCATCCTCGCTGATTTGGCCTTGTGCGGCAATCCCTTGTACTGGCAGCATATAGGCTATGATGTTTTCACCCTTAAGTCTTGTAGTTCTTTGCAGCTGTCGGTAGACATCGGTGATCGAGACGTTTTGCTTAAATTGCTTAAGCATGCCCTCCTTCAGTTCAACCTAATTTGACGCATCGCTGGAGCGTAAACAAACTGCCGCTGTGCCCTTCAAAAACCTTCGCATCGATAAGTACTTGAAATAGTCGTCACATCGGCTGGTAGAAACCAAACGCTTTCACAGTCCTTCAGCCATTTTTCGACGCCATATGCGTCGTTGCTATTGAACGATGGTACTATGTAGTTCCTCGACGTCGGAAATGCTTAGCTTCTGCGCTGGTTAGTAGCATTCTGCTCTTCCAAAATCTGAAGCTCTTGCGGCTAGATGGCGTTACAAAATAATTAAATTGATTGGAAACATTACAACTCTTTGGTGTAGTTTTGATGCCGAATGTGTCATTGCGCCATACTTCTTCCGAGATATTACCAACGGGTCGATTATAGTCAATAGAAACCGCCTTCGCTACATGTTAACCAATTGTATTTGGAGTTAATTGGAACTAGAAAGCTTGGAGGATATGTGGCTTCAACATGACTGCGCCACATTCGACTTATTGAAGACAAGGTTTCGTCATCGTCTTATCGGCAGAAACGGGTCTGTCTATTGGCCGTCCTGCTCATGCGATTTAATACCTTTAGACACTTTTCTGGTGGACTAAATTAAGTCTCTCGTCTTGACTAACAAGCCGGAAGATTATACGACTTGGAGGCGAATTTTCGACATGGAATTACTAGAATATTGGCTGAACTATGCGAAAAAGGCATGGAATTGCGTGAATGCGAAGCTTAAGTTTTGGTAATTTTTGTGTTCGAGCTCTTGATGTGTGGTTATCTGTCAAGTCTTGGGAAATGATTGCATATTCAGGAAGTCAGAAAATAGCTTTAAAAATTATACTTACTTTTTAACAATTTAGAATATATGCCAATCGGAGTTTAAAATTTAAATTTGACAGTTTTTAATTGCCAAATATTTTAAATTTATAACTTTATATTGTACACCTACACATTTTTCCAGAAATAAAAGCTTTGGATTCACCAGCAAAGTAGAAATTAAAGAAAAAAGTTTTATTTTTTTATTTGGTATAAAGGCACCTTTATTAAAAATACCATTTTTATTTTTCACAGAAAACAATTGACATAAAAAGCCGTTAAACAAATAAATACTAAGGCTTGTGGGCATATCTTACAGAGGCAATAAAATATAATTTTTTTTTATTTCAGGAACAACATTCATAAGAACATAGGGTAACACTTCTGATTTTATTTTCTTTTACAATGTTCAAATAACATTGTAATGCTCGATATTATTTTCTTTTCTGTTGTTGCTTAAAAGCATTTAATATCCATTCCGTGGGACGGTTGGTTTATCCTGTTTGTATACAGTCCAATGTTTGAATGCAATAAAAGCCTTACTTCTCCTTAACTTAAATGAACACAGACTTTGCCGAGAATAATTATTCGACGAAGCAAAAATTTCACTAAAAACAAAAACCACACACAAAACGCTTGGTTTTGTATTCCACGCATGGATCATGATATCAGTCCAGGATATCTACAGAAATCGGAGTTCCCTTCGAACTTCTAACTGATGATGGCTGGAAATTCGATGAACTTACTCCTTTCCTTCCTGTAAATGGATCTTCATGTGTTTAGTGAATATTGCTTTTCGTAGGAACTTTGCTAGGCAAATCTCACATTGATAGGTTTTATCTTCCACATGTGATGATAACATATGCTCCTTGAGTTGAGCCAAAGAGTAGAAGGCCTGATCGCAGTCTTCACATTTGAAATTTCTTTGGTTGTGACGTCTCATATGGACTTGCAGGTAGAATTTCGTCGAAAGGGTTTTCTCACAATACTTGCACTTTAGATCATCCTTCTTCTGTAAATGGGTAGATTTTACGTGCAGACGACGGTTGTGCATTGAATGGAAGTGTTCCTCGCAGAGCTTGCATTTATAGGGCTTCTCGCCCGTATGTAATCTCTTATGAATGGCTAGATAGTTTCGAAATCGAAATCCTTTCTCGCAAATATCGCAGATAAATGGTTTATTATTTGTATGTATGATGGAATGGATTTTTAGTTTGTTATATTGACGGAAACCCTTGCCACAATCCTCACATTGGAAAGGCATCTCTCCGGTGTGTATCATTTTATGAATGCGTAAATTGTAGGTATCGTTAAAGGACCTATTACACACGTCGCATTGACCTGGTGTTCGTTTTTTCTTTTTACCATTTTTACGAGTTGACGAGGTTTTTTTTCCAGAAATTGTTGTTGCATCTTCAGATGAAAATTCTTGATTCCGATGGCAATCAAGGGGGCTAAATGGATCGACGGAAGGACTGTCTTCTTCATGGTCTAAATTTTGCATATCATTGGAATAATTTATATTGATTGAATTTGGTGAGCTTGAAGTTGACGCTATCGAATTGTCGTCAGTAGATATGTTGGAATCTGCATTTTCACACGAATCAAGAAGTAAACTGTTATCGATGGAGGCAGCTAAATTGTTGTCTTCCACATCTATAATCTGAAAAAGAAAATGATGTTTCGGTTAAACATTGTACATATGTGCATTAATATTTTGCTTTATTCGAAAATAATATACACATACATATATATGCATGTGTTCATATATTTATTTGCTTAATAAACCTCATTTAATAGTGGTTATGAGCAAAACCGGACGTGGTTCCAAAAATGTTAAAATCAAGAGCTCATAGTGGTTTATAATATTGAGGAGGAATCGTTTGCCGATGGGTTAACTCGTCTTTTCTTTCTTTGAATCTAGAATTCAACGAGCTACTTGAATGTGTGGAATAGATAAAGTGCAGGGAAAATATTAGGAGTTTTGGGGAAATCTTAAAATGTACTCTACATGTGTTCACTAGATGGATGCAGACTGGAGATACTGAATTGACTCTGCTCGTGTGAAAACACAATTTACCTTTTACAGACACCAGTCTATCCTTAACAGTGAATACAAAATGCATTAGTTTTATTTTGAAAAAAAAAAAAAAAAAATAAACAACTAAACTGCTTTAAGGAATGTGCTGTCCTGCTGTCCTTTATGAGCAAGACCTAGACGAAGTTAAAACGAATATTACTTATTTATGGCTTAAGTCGTACACCTTAATCGTCTTTTTAAGTAAAAGCCTCCTATAAGACTTAAATCAACTACGAGTTAAGTTCACTAATTAAGCAACGATTTCAACGTAACCTTTCAACCAGCATACTTGGAAATCAAACGAAAATCATAGCTGTTAAGGAGGCATTTTCGCAGCTGTAACATAACATAATATCTGTCAGGGATATCAGCATTAAAGTGAAGCAGTAATAAGATCATTTAAGTTGTTAAATTTGGATTAAACCTGTTCGTCTCTTACACTGATGACAAAGCAATTCAATACTCGCATTTGCTGAATATCGGGACACAGAAACTTTCCGGGAAATTCCATGACTGGTTCTCCAGTGATGGTGACCTCTGAGCATGCTCCAAACTTTTTCAAATGGATTAGGATTATTAACAATACCAACCAGATAGGAATGAACTGTTGTGGTGTGTCATATCCCCAGATAAAAGATTAAAAGATTAAAAACATAGTACCGGGTGGTACTAAATCATCGCTTCCCTGTTACAAAACTCTGCGGGCAGGCCTTCAGAGCCAACCGCTTTGTTGTTCTTAAACTGTTTTATAGCTGTACCACTTATGTACGAGGGGCGTTCAAACTATTCTCGATATCGGGGTGAAGCTGTGGTTGTATATATAAATTGACTTATTTATCAAGTAATACTATTATTTTAGTGCATTCATGTAAAATTTCATATAAATGTGATTATTAGTTCGCGTTTTATCTCTAGTTAAACAGAATCATAATGGCAACTGAGACGATGATGGTGAAAGTTGAGCATCGCGCTGTAATTAAATTTCTCACTAAGCAAGGAAAAAGTCAAAAAACTATTCATGAAGAGATGGTGGCTGTTTACCAGGGTTCCGCACCTTCATTATCAACTGCGCAAAAGTGGTCAAGTGAGTTCAAGAGAGGCAGAGAGAGCATTGAGGACGACCCCCGCTCCGGCGCCCCGGCTACTGCTTGTACGGGAGAAAGCATCAAAGAAGTCGAAAAACTTGTTCTTGAGGATGCCCGAATAAAGGTTAAAATGATGGCAGAGATCACCAAGCTTTCAATTGGTACCATTCACACCATTCTTCATGACCATCTTAACCTTTCAAAGGTCAGTGCAAGGTGGGTGCCACGAATGCTCACAGCGCCTCAGAAAAAAGTGAGAATCGCATGCTGTAGAGAGCTTTTGGAGATGTGTAGTGAGCACGCGGACGGTGTTATGGATCGAATTGTTACTGGGGACGAAACATGGGTCCACCACTATGACCCTGAAAGCAAACAAGAGTCCATGCAGT
Source organism: Volucella zonaria (assembly GCA_963966105.1). Lineage (NCBI taxonomy): Eukaryota > Metazoa > Arthropoda > Insecta > Diptera > Syrphidae > Volucella > Volucella zonaria. The sequence continues at coordinate 94,157,142 of OZ014532.1, read as the reverse complement.
GACATAAAAAAGGAACAGACCCCCCTAAGAAGTTCAAAGTCACTCCGTTTGCCGGGAAGCTCATGGCCACAGTTTTTTGGGACTCAAAGGGAATCTTGCTCATTGAGTACAAAAAAAAAGGTGAAACCATCAACGCCACATCCTACGCTTCCACTTTGCATAATTTGCGGGAGGAAATTAAAAAGAAAAGACGGGGTAAACTCGCAGCGGGTGTGTTGCTTCTTCATGACAACGCTCCTGTTCACACGGCGCGAGTTTCCAAGGCTGCTGCGCGAGATTGTGGTTTCGAAGAAATCCAACGCCCACCCTATAGTCCAGACCTTGCCCCTAGTGATTATTTCCTGTTTCCGGATTTGAAAAAATGTCTTCGTGGAAAAAGATTTTCGGATGATGAAGAACTCAAGTCGGTATTTTGCAGAGAAAGAGGAAATTTATTTTTTTGAGGGTTTAAAAAAGCTTATCTCAAGATGTAACAAATGCATTGATGTTAGGGGACATTATGTTGAAAAATAAAAACATTTTAAATTGAATTCGCATTTTCCTTCATATCGATACCGAGAATATATTGAACGCCCCTCGTATGTACATACGAGTAGTATGTACATAACATGTGCATGAGTGTCCCTTATTTTTCAAAGTTAATATTTTCTAACGCTACGCTCTAATTTTTTCTATTTGACCATAAGACACTTGAAAATAAAATTTTATCTTATTTGAATCGCAGCAACCACACAATTTACGAGGATGACCCCCATTTTCGTTCTATTGCGTTCGTTCTATTTGTTTGCGTTTTATCGAGTAGTTAACGTGCATAATAGTAAAGTTTCAACATGTCGGTGGAACTAAGAAGTATTAAAAAAAGTATTTTCTTAGTTGGTGAGATAAATCACCAAATAACTGGTGCAAAGTTACCGTCTAATCGCCAAGTTCTCTCAGTTCTTTTCTTTAATATTCGTGAAGCAAAATTGACTGTAAATGAAAGTGCAAATCTTGTGATTCGGGAGTGCATTATATTTTAGGCAAGGGGCAAGAATACCCGCCAGAGCTGTACCTAACTGTGAAAAAACTTGCGGATTTTTACAAAGTTTGGAGAGCGGCAAAAAAACTGTAAACAACCACAGGACGTTTAAGAGCACCGCGAGGAGAAATTTCAAAAAGATTTACATAGATAATTTGTTTGATATCGCCCACGCTGATGCTCTAGAAAAGATCAAAATAGAGGAAGACACAATTTTTCTACAAAAACAAAGAGAACCAGAGCGTTCGGGTTGAAAGAAGAACGAGTAAGGCGGAGAAAACTAAAAGAAGACTAAAGTATTTGACTGCCTAGAACTTCTCGACTTCACACAATGGCCCACCTCAAGATATTCACGAACAGTCTATCAGTTCTGACGAAAGTTTGGATGAAAATTTGCCCTCCACTTTGCAAACGCAACCCATGAGTTTGCTGTCTACCACAAAAAGAGGAAGGACGTGTTTTATCACCCCTAAATTAGTTGCTGCTTTAGATAGGTGTCAACTAAGTGTAAATGATTCTGTTTACATGCTTCATGCTGTAGTAGAAGCACTTGATCTCAGTTGTGAAGATTTTACAATCAACAAGTCTTCTATTCAAAGAATTCATACCCAAATGAGAGAAGAAAGAGCAGAGTCGATCAAATCTGATTTTCAGAACAATGTGCCTGAAATTGTGACCGTTCATTGGGATGGGTTCATAAGAAGAACGCCTAACAATTCAGATTTCATTCGGAAAAAAAGAACATACTTTAGCAGTGCCCAAACTCGAAAGTTCTACTGGCAAAGACCAAGCTCAAACTATTTTGAATGCGCTTTCTGATTAGGACCTCAAAGATAAGGTACAGATTATGTGCTGCGATACAACGGCCTCTAATACAGGTCGCTCAAATGGGGCTTGTGCGCTCTTGGAGCAAAAAATAGAAAGAGCATTGTTACTTTTTGCTTGCCGTAATCATATATATTAACTGGTTTTGAGATGTGTATTTGAATCAAAGATCCGCCAAGTTACCAGCAGTCCGGATATCCCGTTATTTAAAAAAAATCAGAGAAAATTGGAAGATCCAACTCCTATCGAAACATGGTCTGATTGCGCAAAGAAATATTTCTGTGAGACGGTCATTAACGAACTAATTAACTATTATAAAAAAGAATTACTGAAACCAATTATACGTGACGATTATCGGGAATTGATTGAACTTTCTATTGTTTTTAAAATCAGACCTCCTGGCGCAATGCATCAGGCACGATGGATGGCAAGAGCTATTTACGCTTTAAAGATATGTTTGCTGCAATCCCAGTTTAAAATGTGTGCCCAAGGAAAGCTACCACTGCAAGATGTTTGGTTTTTTTTTGCAACAGCTTATTTAAAGACCTGGCTTTTGTGCAGTTTGGCAGTAAAAGCCCTGAATCAAGATTTATGCTTCTTAAAAATATTGAAGAACTATGAAACAGTTGACAAGGTGATTTCAAAAGCAGCTCTGACCAAGTTCAGTCAACATTTATGGTATTTATCAGAAGAAAGAGCTTTATTTTCACTATTTGATGATGAAGTTGATACACAATCCAAAGCTAATATTGTATCGAATTTACAAAGCGAAAGTTTATATGATTTTGAGAAGAGATATGTTACGTCAAAGGAAGAAATATTTGGCTCATTTTACGATGAGTTGAATAAGTGTTTTGCACTCTATCCCTAGAAAAACTATTAATTTTGTTAATAAATAATTTTTCTTATTGTTGCAGAAAAATGTTTTAGTGGTTTCGAGTCCATAAAGAGCACAAATTTGTTATCGCGGTTAGAAATTGATAACGCTTTTCTCCAAGAAGACGTTACCTGCGATCAAATTCCTTCCTTTCAGGAAGCTAAACGAAAAGTTATGCACGCAGTCAATGACACAGCAGAGAGAGGTGTGAAGCTCATGGAAGATTTTCATGATTTAATTACTGCTGACGAAAAACAAAAACAGTTCTTGTTGCACTGTGTTCAAGAACATAGAACGTTGTACCCAGATTGTAAAAAGGAAACTTTGAAAAGAAGCTACCCTGTATAAGTATACAGTTAATTAATTATAAATAAACAAATACCCAAATTAATCTTACACTGTGGTTTTATTTTAAAATATAAATTGTGGTCTTATATAGCTTATACGCCAGTAGATGTTTTAGGACCGCTTATATAGAAATACATTGAGGCTTTGTCGGCACAGGTTATCGCTGTTATATAACCATGAAATTTTGCACGTGGTTGGCGTTTAGTATTATTAAAAGAATTAGGAGGTATGCGTTACGAATCTTAAAAGAAAAAAAAAATCGACTATATAAGGGACACTCTAGTACATATATACCATGAGAGAGGCTGAAATTTCACTAACTGGAAGTGGGTTATCCTTTTGACCTGCCCCTTCTTTGAACAGGTTAGGTATTGCCTAGAGTTTAAGAATACTGTTCTAAGTTCACATCGTTTAATAGATAATAGAATAAAATAGTGGCTAGCAATAACTTCCGTTGTTCGTAGGAGGAAAAGTCATACATAAAAATCGTAGATAATGAAGGGAACACAAACGTTTTGATAAAAAAAGTTAACCTATTGTAAAAGTTCAAAATTTCGAGATAAACGCATTTTTCTGATGAAATTGCTCCAACGATTTTTCAAAATGTTAGTTTTAAAATGCTATAATTTTGGCTGATGTTCATCGAACTCGACGAAATTTTAGTATTTTATGCACACTGAAATATGTACAACGATTTCTTAAACTGAATCCGTTAGAAAGCTACGACCTTTTAAGAAGTTTTAGCTCGAAATCAGAGGTTCCTCACTTTAACGGCCTATAACCTGCAATACAATTTTTTGTTTGCCATAAATTAAAGAATCTTCAGCTATCAGGACGAAAACCTAAATGGGGACACCCTGTATAATGATGGATTGCGAACTTCTGGCAAATGGTTCGGTAACTTGATTTACAGCTGGAAAATATTTCAATCGATGCAAGAGACTACATCCTTTAATGATTTTGAAACTTTTTTACAGAAAGAGAAAATAGAAATTGGGGATGATATAATGAATTATCTTAATAACTTTTACTGTACTCAGACAATAACTCCTACTATTGACGATCCTGACCTAGTAAAATTATTAACAAAACATAGCGGATATCAAGAAGCAACGGCTAACGGACAATTTGGCAAAACGCCACAATTCTACATGATTTATATTTCTATCTAATTTTAACACGAAGCATTCGTACCGCAGATTTCGAACTATTTAAATATATTTTGCCGAAAATCGCAAATTTATTCTTTATGTTTAACCAACCTAACTATGCACGTTGGTTAGTCAAGTATCATGACAATTTATTAAAAATCGATGAAACTCATCCAGGTCTAAAAGAACTAGTATTTGAGAAAGGGTCATTTGGTGTAAAAAGAACCCAAAAATCTTTCTCTAGACAAGCAATAGATTTGATGTTGGAACAGACAATAAATGCAGATACCGCGCGAAGATTAACTGGACTCATACATTTCACCAATTCGATATCTGCCTGACAACGTTGGTCTAAAGGTCACAGCATAAGACCAACGATAATATCCCGCGTATTTGAAGAATGTGGATTGCTTAATAGCCGAGACGTTGCAGCAGATTTGGAAAGAAGTAGAATTGAAAAAAGTTGCGCGCAGCTAACAATTTCATGCATTACATTAAACAAAATAGTAACGACTGTGTACTTAAATTACGACTTACTCGTATGTTATTGCTTTCTAACTGTTGATGGAAAAGTTATTAAAACTGTCGAAGACAATTTATCTTGCGAGAAACATGAAGAAGCTGACACCAAAATCGTCTACCATGTTTGCGACATCAATCAAGATGCCAATGTTCTAATCAGATGTTCAGAGACAGACGTTATTGTTATCATGTTAGGTAACATGGAACATTTTGATGGACCTTGGCGTTGGCAATTCGCAACGATTTGTGAATGTATCAAAATTTTTTAATACTCTAGGAAAGTCTTTGTGTAACTCTTTACCAGGGTTTCATGCGGCAACCGGTTGCGATTACAATGCTGCCTTTTACAGAAAAGGAAAACAAAGACCTTTTAAGCAACTGCAGGAGTGCGAAAAGTATCAGAATGTATTTACTGAACTTGGTAGTTTAGATGTACAAAGGTCGAGGCAAAAAGCTTTTGAAATATTGGAAGAGTTTGTGTGCCGTTTGTACAATATCCGCGTTTTAAATGATGTCAATAAATCCAGATATGAAATACTTACAAGGACATATAACACAATTACCGTCAATGATGGTTTCCATAATCAGAGCTGTGGCAACATTTTTTACGCTCGCATTACATTTCTAATATTTGGAAAAATGCATATTTAAAAACTTCAACTAATTTATAGCCAATTGAAAATAGATGGGTGGAAGATATGAGTTGAATTGGTTCGATGGTGATCAGTTACCTACTCTGGTTAAAAACGTTATAATACAACCTTCGGGTTTGAATGATGAAATCGAAAATTCAGGTACTTACGAGTACATTATGTATCATAATAAAAAAGCTTCTATTGCTAACAAATGTATATACCATTGCTAACTAATAAAACTCTTCAATTATGTTATATTTAAGCGATGATGTATCTGAACCTGATGGCGAAGAAGACGATTTAGAAATTTAACACGGATATTATACTATAGCACATCAAATTCCTTTATATCTTGTTCTTTAAAATGATTTACTTGATTTAATAAAATGAAATTGTTAATTATTTGAAGTACAGTTATTTTATTTTATGGTCGACGAAGAAATACAATGTATTTTTAGTTGAAAGCGATATCTTCCTAAAAAAAACATGGGATTTGATTCGGAGTTGTCGATTCTTTTTAAAATATCTTCTAAACTATTGGATGTTTGGAAATTTTCCATGTGTATATGCTTTTTTATTGAAAATTTGATTCCCTATAAGATGAAGTCCATAAGAATTCATTTTCTTTGATAGTTTCGATGAAAAATAGCTACAAAATGCCTTTTTCCCACATGATTTTAATATCGGTATTATATCTTCGGTTGCGTCTGTCAGTGTGTTAGACCCGAGATTTTTGTCTGGCAGTTGTGAATAATTACTCAAGGAGACCTCGATAAAATATTTAAAAAAAAAAATTGCCGTGCTCCTATCACGTTTCCGACCATCATATTTATGCAGGTTTGAGCCTGTCTGGCACCCTTTCGGACCCGACTAAAGTTTCTGGCAGTGGTATATTACGACATATGTATAATAACACGAACCACTCATATGTCAAAAATCAGCTTTGGCCAAATGACGTGACCGCATCCAATTTTTTGACGCCTTTAGCCCTTCGCCCCTCCTAGAAGCACCTCCAGACAACTGACAGAATTTGATTTTCGTGACCATTTTTTCAAGCCTAACAAAAAAATATATAAATTTGCCTAGCTCAGAATGCGCTGCTACTGCAAAAAAAGTTATGGTGCCTTGAAGTCCGTTCAGTGCGATACTGTCTTTAGTTTTGTTTTGACAGCTGATTGTTGTTGACGTGTTTGGCATCATGTTGAGTATGCACAAAAACGATTTTCGTTCTCTCATAAAACATTATTTTTCGAGAGGCAAAACGGCGAAGGAAACAAAAGAAAAGTTGGATAAATATTATGGGGCTAATGCTCCGTCAGATTACACCGTCAAATATTGGTTTCGAGAGTTTCGTGGTGGCCGCAACTCCACTACCGATCAAGTCCGCAGCGGCAGGCCCTCCGATGCAGTTACAGAGGACAATGCCAAAAAAATACATGAAAGGATGTTGGCTGACCGGAAAGTAAAGGTGCGCCAGCTAGCAGATACCACAAAGATTAGTACTGAGCGCACACGCCATATTTTGGGCAATATTCTGCATATGAAAAAGTTATCCTGCCGCTGGGCGCCGGGCATGCTCACTGCTGACCAAAAACACGAACGCGAGAGCACTTCGAAAGAGTGTTTGGACTTGCTGATGCGGAATCGGGCGGACTTTTGGCGTCGATTGGTAACTGGATTTGGATCCCTCGGACTGTTATCTCTTCCCAAACCTCATAAGATGGCTCATCAAAAAAAAATTCAGCTCACGCGAGGAAATTCATCGACGCCACGGAGGAGTATTTTGCAGACCTTCCGGAAAATTACTTTTCGGACGGGATCAAGAAGTTGGAAAATCGCTGGAATAAGTGTATCAAACTAAAAGGGGACTATATTGAATAAAATAAAAAAACATTTAAAAAAAAATATTTTTCATTAACAAGGAGGTTACTTTTCACCCCACCTAGTATGTCGTTGAAAATACATTTTCTACATTCACATTTAGATTTCTTTCCTAAAAATTTGGAAGCGATGAACACGGTGAAAGGTTTCACCAGGACATATCTACGGTAGAAAAACGATATAAGGCAAGTGGAGTTCATGTACCATATGCTGGACATTACAACGAGACGTCCCTGAAGCAAAATACAGAAGAAAATCAAAAAGTTACATTAATATTAATATTGCGATATTTCTTCATTTCGTCCATAAAAACTTAAATTTTCTAAAATCAAATTACAAGAAAACTATTCGTATTTGGAACATTCTAATGTTATTTCTATTATCCTTAACCGTGTTCCAAACATAACTAGACAAAAGTTTTCATGTTATATACAAAAAAGGTTTTTTTGTTGACCAGTGTATGTTACTTCATCATTCTACTCGTATCTATCCCTCCAGCACTTGTCAATGACAAAATGGCATTAAGCACTCGTACCTTGTCTTTTGGAATCTGACATCTATTCCCAATTTATTTCGAATTGAAAAGATAGGATTTCTTGACGGGTACTGGCATACAACTTCCTCATGTATAGATATGACGCACTAAAACCAAAGTGGAGTCATGCCAGTTAGAAAAAAAGCTGAGAAGAGCTCAAGCGTAGTGCTCAAGGCTACACACGAAGGTGTAAACACGTACAGGTTAGATACTGAAGTTTCAATATTGGCCACTGACTTAATCTATTAACTTTCAGAAGTCTGGCTATCATAATTTGCTGGCCTACTCATAATAGTAAAAAATCTTGATTTTTCCATAAGTTAGGTTATGTAAAGCAATCATAAAAATAATAACTCCTATAACAATAAAATGGTCGTGCGGTTTAGATTAAAGAAAAACGTGATAATTATTTACACACTTACATACCATACTATTATTTATTACTATTGAGAGATTATTGTTAATTTGTTTTGTCTCACTTTATATGACTTTAGATTAATTTCGAATTAAATTAACTGGATTATGCTGGTCTGTTGAAAGCTTTAAACAATTAAGTTTATCAATGTGGATGGCAAGTTATTATCTGAACATGTGATTAATAATTATTTTTCTTAATTTGATATGTAATATTTAAACCTAAGTGCATGCGTAGAAGTTCGTTGGAAAGAACAGATAAATGACATAGTGATGACAGAGGATAGAGAAGTTACAACCCTTGTGACCAAAAATGAAGCCATATGCGGCTATTGGCTTATGCTTACTTGTTGTGACAAATTTACTGTGGAGTTTTAACTAATTTGTGCCGACAGTTACTATCGATTTGTGTTGTAAGCGTTGTAAGCAATGACTAATTTGAGCTGTCAGAAATTGTTACTAATTAATGTTAATATCAATCACGGATGGAATTTTTGTATGCTTAAGTGGTCACTACGTTTTACTGTGTTGTTCCCTAGACTGGCTAGTAAAAGGGCCCTAATATCCCTGAAAATTTGAAAATTTTTAAACATACGTACGAGTATGGAGGTGGCCCTGAAGACAATCAGCACTTGGGTCTCAATGCCAACCCTTCCAAAACGGAACTGGTTCTTTTTACCAGAAAGTATAAGGAACCGCAATTCAAACTACCAAAACTCAACGGCGCGAAGTATCTGGGTGTGATCTTGGACAAAAAACTGAATTGGAATCTTAACGTAGCGGAAAGAATCAAAAAAGCATCTAATGCTCTTTTTTATCTGCAAAAGAACAGTAGGACAAATTTGGCGCTTAAAACTGCTATGGTGTATTGGCTGTATACGGTAGTGGTAAAACCTATACTGACATACGGCGCACTAGTGTGGTGGAAAGCAACAAGCAAGAAAACGATTTACGGAAAATTAGCGACGGTTCAAAGAACGACTTCCACAATTATTACAGGTGTGCTCCGTACCACCCCTACGGCAGCATTAGACACCTTTTTGCACCTAAAACCGCTTGATTTACAGACCAAAACATTGTGCGATACGATTCACTAATTTGGGTGTTACTTCAAGAGCAGTAGTTTCAGACATGGCACGGTCCTAACAGAGCTACTGCCTTTCAATCCAATTCTAACGGATAAAATTCCTTCCTTGGTCGACTTTGACATTCCGTATGCGATAATCAGGTCGAATGAAATAGCAATTTTCACAGATGGCTCAAAAACAGAGGAAGGAAGACCCAGAACTAAGAGTGTCTATTAGACTCCCGAACGGAAGGAGTGTCTTCCAATCAGAGGTTCTGGCTGTCCTCAGGGCGGCTAAGCTAATGTAGATGAGATCACTATCCGAAAGAGATATCGCTGTCTACTCGTACATCAATAGCCAGACCTCACTCAAGACAATGGAATCAACCAACGTCAGCTATGATACAGTCAGGGACTGTCGCACAGTGCTCAAAGCACTATGGAGTCAGAACCGGGTAAGAATGTGCTGGGTGCCCGGACACTGCGGTTTTAAAGGAAATGAACAAGCGGATGAGCTTTCAAGAAAAGGAGGGCTACGACGACGATAGTGAGGTTGCCAACATCAAACCACCACTTTGCATAGTGAGGGGCACTATCGGGTAAGAAAGACTGCCAACTTAAAGTGGTCAAGTCTTGAAGGACACAGGGTATCCAAGGCTCTCTGGTCGCTTTTTGACAGCATAAGATCCAACAAGTAATAAAATTAAACAGGGATAAACATAGGACAGTAATAGGAATCCTGGCAGGACACTGTCCCCTGCGGAAACACGCAAAGTGACTCAAATTGTCAGATACGGATATTTGCAGATTCTGCGGTGATTTGCAAGCTGTTGAGGACTTAACACACATACTGTATGAATGCGAGGCAATATCGCGTAGTCGGCGAAAATTTTTAGGGAAATACTTTTTCGAAAGCCTAGAGGAAATAGACGGTACGAACTCTTGGTTTTTGTAAGAAAATTGGGTGTTTCACCGTTGTTTTAGATTTTTGCCATTTGAAAACAAATTCAATTGGTTCCACAGGGACCGCGATGGGCCCGTTTTGGTGCCTAGTGTCTGTATGATGGCATATCCATCACACCCCTATTTAACCTAACCTAACCTAACCTCACCTACGTACGAGTATATACAAGCATATGGATTTTTTAAAGAAAATCGTTCCTTAGAAGAGATTGAGAAATAAGATTTGTTAACAGGGAGACCGAATAGGCTCAAATCAAAGGAGCGTTGTGCAGGTTTTATACGAGTACTTCAGTTAGAACTGAGTGTCTAGTCACTAGCGCTTTGAAGAAACGGTTTCCTTCCTGGAGCTTAAACGGAGTTTGATTACATGGATGCTTTGTATTAAGGTTCTGGCTGTTGTCGATATATTTACAATAATTTATTTTCCCTGAAAAAAAAACCATAATTAAATATATTGATAGTGCGCTTCTTTGCACGTAATACATACTCTAATGAGCCGTGGGCCGTGGGCCTCACTAAGCTATAGACTTTCCGGAGAAAATACTTTGCTTCCTCCCTACCCTTACAAAAGCGTCTCTAAAAATTTCCACATTAAAGTGATTTGGAAACGCGTAATATCTACGAGTATGTATAGTAAGACGTTAGGTAGCAGCATAAAATCCTTTCTGTCAAGAGACGTCACAGAGAATTTGTTTTATTGGTAACGTTCTGGAGAATCATGCGATGGGTATTCACTTTGTAAATTTTTGTGTACCCAGATCTTAAAGAAATGGTCAATGAAATCCCTGACCGAGGATATAGATCCATTCTTAGAAGCATTCAGTTGAGGTTTCCCCATTTGAAACTGAGTTTGAAACTCAGCTCTGGTAACCCCACACATCTTGAATTGCCATCTAGACTGGACACTTTCGGAAAGCAGGAGCTTAGACTCCCTGGGGGACAAATCTTCCACCTTCGTCGAGGAGGCAATACCTTAATGTACTACCTTCAAGTCAAGGGGAGGTACCTTCAACAGCGCCTGTAATGCATCCGTAGCATCTGGAAGGCCAAGATCCGACAACGATACCACTCAGACATAACCTTATCGTACCAAGCCGGTGCCCCAAATGTTGCACAGGCCACAAAAAGGCCATAGTACACAATACGAACGGAACATCTCTTCAGTCCCAGTCAGCCCGTAGAATGCGCCTTACCTGGTCTGAACACTCAGCAGTCGTTGGTGGGGTGTGCTGGATGAGGTGAGGTAACAAATGCATCTACTCACCTATAGCTATGCCAAGATACTTGACCTTAGTCACATACCTTTCATTGCCAGTTGGGTCTCACATCAGCACAACTGCAGATGGCACAGCTCCCCGGGATGCAGGCAGACCAAACTTTCTGCTGTCTCGCAGCAGGAAAGACTGCAGGTTGATTACTGGCGCCGTGATAGGGCACTACGCTTTTGCAAAGCACTTGAATGTGCTGGGCATAAGTGACACAACATCCTGCGATGCTTGCTGCGAAAGTGATGACGACACCGCAGAGCACTATCTTTGTGAATATACGGCGTACACTCGCATCAGGCTGCAGGTGCTCGGCGTTGACGTGGTGGGTGTTGAGCACTGTAGACACCTTATCACTGAAGCGCTTGCTCATCTTTCTTCGCAAGACTGAAAGATTTCATTACAATGAACTTGCACTGCTCGTACGCCTGGCGAAACAGGTGACCTCAACTTTGTCTCAAGACCCCTGTGAACTGGAAATGGTCGTAGTCCTATTTTGTGATTATTGAAAAAGCAAGTCGTCAGAGATGCGCAATACAGGTAATGCTGTATTGCGGAAGTTCGACGGGCTGCTTGCCATGGGCCATGAATCAACATTGTCACAGTCTTCTCTCGAAATACGTTGACGCCCCATCCGGACACAATTGACATCACTCTCACTCTTTTTTTTTGAAGTTGAACACAAGACTGACCTTTCAGAAGGAGAACCAGATCATCCGCTTATGCGCAACATCTTCAGTGGCCTGACAATTGCCTCAGGAATGGATCCATCGTAAGGTTACATATAAATGGACCACACACGGAGCCTTGAGGGCAACCCGCTGTACATTTAAGGAGGTAGAATATATAAAACAATTTTACAAAACAAAAAAAATTCAAAATTCAAAAAGTTTGAGGGTGGTAAAGTGGTGGCTCGAAAAAAAAGAGTGCGTCCTTATTCACATGATTTCAACTTTTCTATTCATCGGAAACAAAAAAACAATATACCACATTGATCTGGGAATTTATTCAGAAAATTTAAAATGCAAGTTTATTCATCTAAATCTATATTGTCCCCTTCAAAGTAATCCCCATCGACAGCAACACACTTATGCCAGCGCTTGATCCAATCAGTGCTTGCTGCGGTTTTTCCATTACTTCCTCTCGGCTGTTGAAACGCGTTCCCCGTAGTAGTTTTTTAACTCGATTGAACAGAAAGAAGTCACAGGGAGCCAAATCAGGTGAATTCGGTGGGAGTTGGATGGTATTTGTTGCATTTTTCGTCAAAAAATTACGAATAATGGTGGCACTTTGCGATGGTGCGTTATTATGGTGCAAAATCCACGAGTTTCTGCCCACAATTCCGGTCTCTTTCGGCGAATTGCTTCACGCAAACGTCTCATAACGCCCAAATAATACTCTTTGTTTACTGTCTGGCCTTCTGGCAAAAATTCATGATGCACCACACCGTTGTAATCCATGAAAACCGTGAGCATTGCCTTCTTTTTTGACTGAAAACGACGTGTTTTTTTTTGGTCTCAGCTCATTTGGTGAACGCCATTCACTTGCCTGATGTCTGGATTGCGTGTCGTACTCATAAACCCACGTTTCGTGTGTTAATGAATGTGGGATCGGATTTAGCTTCGCAAATCATCTCTTTTGCGACGTCAACACGGTCTCTTTTTTACATGAAATTGAGGTCTTTTGGCACCAACTTTGCTGCTACACGACGGAAACCCAAATCATTAACCAAAATGTCTTGGACGGATCCATAGGCAATGTTCAAGTCCTCCGCTATCTCTCTGATGGCTAATTTGCGGTTATTGACCAACATTTCTTTTACTTCATCGGTTCATGTTTTCGTCGGTTTTCGATGTCGATGGTCTGCCACTGCGTTCATCATCTTCGATTGACTCACGACCACTTTTGAACCGCTCGTGCCACTGGTAGACGACCGTTTTCTTTAGAGAATCGTTGCCGAAACACTTTTCCAACATTTCCAACTTTCGCGCACCATTAAATCCGTTTTTTACGCAAAATTTAATACGAGTACAGGTTCGTTGTTGCAAATTTAAATCCGTTTCTAAAATTGTAAAAAATCGCCTACACGTACATAGATAGAAGTACTCTTGGCTACGTAACTTTTGCAAATGTCAAGCTATGATGCTAAGATTTAGAGGGAATATCACCAACAGATTTACCAACTTAACAAAAAAAACAGAACTCAAATCGGAACAATAGGAGCGCCACAGAGTGGTGTGGTACGGGAACTTTTTGATCAAGGTGGTATATTATTAATTAGTAAAGATATTGTAGTAGCCCCAACCTCAGAGAAACAAAAAAATTTTTTTCGCAAAATGGCGACTGCTTAAAAAAAATTATTTTTTTTTCATATTTCCTTACAGTTTTTAATTTTTTAAAAATAGTAAAAAAAAAATGTGTACCAAATTTTAAGTAAATCGCTTCATAGATATTGCGTCAATAGTGTTGAAAAGTAGTCGTTTCGAGGAAAACGTCTTTTGTTCGATTCGCTCCGGTAGGACTCGTCTAGTTGTCGCGTCACTAAAGCAGCTATAGCTCCGTAAATCATTGGAATCTTAAAATTTCCTTTGGAGGGTATATTCTTAAAAGTATATACTTTGAAAATATGCAAAAAAAAAAACAGATTTTTTTTTTCAAAATTCTAGACCAGAATACCCCCTTAAGCTAACCCTATCATGAGGAGAGTTTATAAAAACACGCTTGCCAGAGAAATAGCTTTCCAATAAGCCGATTTCCCTGCGGTCCAGCTCGCGCAATCTGCTTAAGATATTACGGACAGCAAGGATCTCGGTCTGTAGTTCTAACAATTCTGGGAAGGTTCCCGAGAAAATACTTGAATTGAAGAGGTGAGCTAAAACACCTACCACGTTTAAGGCGATTTTTTTTTCAAAGTAGAACTGGAAATTACAAAAACGCAATTGGGAATGAAAACGAAGCTGTTACTTTAAATTCTACGCTGCTACTGAGGCAAATCGGTTGGTTTGTAACAATAACTGGATCATTGTCAGTGATTATTACAATAGTTTTACGGTTAACTAATCAATTTACAACTTCCCATTCTTTTTTTTAGATTTCCTTGTGCCCTTCTTAATTTGCTTTAAACGACGAGTGTCCCGTGTTTTCAAAGTTAGATTAAGTGAATGTTTGCACATTTTATTACGCAAAGCTTAATTTACTTGGGCTTAAGATTGACTCGAGACTTACATTGTTCTATGGACACACGAGATGTATATATCCGTGTGGTTTTTTTTTTTAAGTTTTTGAAAACAATTCATAGGTTGCAGAAGCATTTTCTTCGGCAAACACACCCCTCAAGACTTTTTAAATTTAATATGTTATATATTAGTTTACTTTAGTAAACTTTTGAATAGTAAGGTTGGAAATGTTTTTGTTCTGAAAGCAACTAACGATTAAACCTCCTATACAGTTTTTTTTTTATAATTTGTGCGCGCTCAAGGGACTTAAGTACCCTTAAAATGTTTGCACACAGCGCGGGCGAAGGAAAGTCAGGGAGGTTAGAAAGAGAGGTACCGGTGAACGTTGGTTTTAAATGTTGGAAGGTTATAATGACTAGGAAATAAAGAGCTAGGCAGGGCATTCCATAAGCGAGTTGTACGGCTTAGGAACAGATTATGATATTTTAAAGTACGTCCGAAAATGGGCTTGAGGGTATACTGATGAGGATTCATAGCGAGGCGGGTGTTACGGTTGAAAGTTTGAATGGGTGGAATGCTACTGGCGATTTCAATAGAGCACTGGTGGTTTTTTTTTAAAGAACTTAACACTCAAGTGGGTATGAATACACTTATAATGCCTCAGCATGTGTTAAGTTTTTTGGAAAATGGGATAGAGAGAGAAAGAAAGATTTTGGGCTCAGTAGTTATTTCGCTCCATGGGTGGCATCCAACATTTAATGGGGAGACTAAATTCTTAGAGGAAGTTAGCTTGATGTTGATTTCTAGTCAACTACTCGTCTTAATTGATTTTCGTTAACCCGGGTGAGGCTGGGATTCGAACACCGAACCTTCCGATTTGGAAGCCAATCCACTACCACTTGAGCCACTGCCACCCATGGTGGTGGAAATAGCGATAAAGCAAAGTGAGACAAGAGACATTAAGTCGGTGTTCGAGGATGTCAATTGATTGACTGATATTAGTATCATCTATGAGTTTTATTGCACGGTTTTCAATTATATCTAGCAGGTGTAGAGATGCTTGAGGAGCACCTGACCAGATGTGGGCATTGTACTCCAATTTTGGGCGGATGAATTCCTTATATATTGTGGCCAGATCAGAAGGGGTAAAATATTTCTTACATTGCTTGAGGAAACCTAGCAGCATTTTTGACGACATCGAATATGTGGTCATTCCAACGTAAGTTGTCACTGACACACATACCGAGAATGAAAAGTTTATCAGTTTCGACGATGCAAGTGCCATTAATGGATAATGGCTGGGTATTTGGATTTCGCTTTAATGACAGCAGACATCATTGACTTTTGGAAGCATTAAATTCCACTCGATAGATAGTTCCCCAATTGGTTATGCTGTTAATATCGGAATTCAATGAGCTTAACATACGCTGCCGTTCCCGTTCTACAGCCGAAGATCAGGGGCGTGAGTCCGGGAACGAATATGGAAAGCAGAGAGTACTGTCATCAACAAAGGAATATATTGGATTAGAAGTAGCAGACAAGAGATCGTTGATGAAAGTGTCGGAAACAGAACGGAGCCCTGGGGACACCAGCATTTATTTTGTGAATGTAAGACTTGAAACCATTCAAGACAACTTGAATTGAACATTCCGAAAGGTAACTTCTAATCTTTTGAAAAAGAGAGTATCTTGCTTTCGCCAGATTGATGTACGCTTTGGCTCCACTTTTCAGTGAGACATGCCATCAGATAACCAGTGGACATGTTGCTACGAAAACCGTACTGCTTTATGAGCTGACGGTTTATCAGCGTTTCCATAACCTTGGAGAGAAGAGACATAAGTGCAATGGGTCGCCTTTTTTAGGGACGGGCTGGACAAATTCTGTTTTCCATCTGCTCGGAAAGAGTCCTAAAGAGTAGGAATGATGAAAAAGCTTACGCAGTGGTTTTTCCAGCGTGGAAGAACACCTCTTCAGAAGAAGGGAAGATATACCATCTGGACCAGCGGATTTGTGAATGTTAAGATCTTTAAGTACTCTTGCTACTACACGAGTGCGAAAGTGGATTCGTCCCATTGAGGATTCGACGCACTCAAGTGAAGGCGGAGACAAACCACAATCTGCGAGTGTTGAGCTGACCGCAAAGTGTGCAGCAAGCAGATTGGCCTTGTCCAAAGAGCTGGCAGCTGGAATGTCATTGTAAATGAGCGTTGGGATGGAGGATGAGGCAGAATTCTAATATTTTTGACGAACGACCAAACATTTTTACTACCTTTGGGACATTGTAGTATTTTTTGCCTCAGTTTTTAGTCGTATTGGAATTTTACACGTTTAAGAAACGCGTTGTAGTCATTTCTGGTTCGTTTGAACTTTTTTCGGTTTTCCTCTGTTGGGCTGGTCTTGAAGGACCGAAAAAACATTTCTCTAACCCTGAGAGCCTCTTTACAGCTCTTTACTCTTCATCAGATGAAGGATAAAGGATCCCATTCCGAAGAGAATAGTGTCAGTGATCACATCAACAGCGGCATCCACGTCGCTATCGAGGAAACATAACGACCAGTTAAAATTCCTAAAAGAGCTGTTAAGACCGCTCCAGTTGGCTTTGTCGTATTGCCATACGGTTCTTTAAGGGATCTTTTCTCCAACCGTGTGGTCGGTGTACGAAAAATTAGCTGATATGACACAATGGTCCGACGAGCCTAGAGGGGAGAGCACATCGACGCAGTACTTATCAGGGTGAGAAGTTAAAAACAAGTCCAGGGTGTTGGCGGTAGGACTATCAACGTCTGGTATTCGTGTAGGCCCATTTACAAGCTGGGTTAAGTTATTTTCCGCAACGAGGATCTTAACATACCGTCCTTCGGGTGCTGTCTGTGCAGAATGTTGAAGCCACCCAGAATTGTGTATATTAAAATCGCCCGTAATAGCGATTTCAGTATGAGGATACACTGATACAATTCTTTGAATGGAGTCAGACAGCGCATCAAACTAATTAAAAGTCGAATTGCTGACCAGTTTGGGGCTTCTGTAAATAAAGCAGTAAAGGATAATTTGCTTACGGATATGGAATTTTAACCACATGAAATTGAGTTCCGGATTGGAACAGGGACCACATTGCGGTGGAGTTTGGTAAGCTACGCACTTAAATGGTGAGATCGCTGTGAGAGAAGCATAATGGCACTAGTTCGTAGCCGGGTAGCTTCAGATCAGAGTGATCTGAGAGGTTTAGGCCAGGATCTACCTGTGCCAAAACAGCTGGTCTGAATTTGCAGACGTGGACGTACGCAGAAAAGTGATTACTTTTTGGCCCGCGTATATTGGAAATATCCACTTAGAATTCCCGAGTCATTATATAGAAGGACAAACACAAACACTGACGTAACTAAGCGCAGATGTAAAGTACAAATTCAGAGTTGGTTTACCGAGTCAAATTGTTTTATGTGTTATGCCCTTACGTCAATAGGAAACAGCACACCAACAAAATTCATAGCCACAGCCCGCTATCCATCGGTTGTCACATACGCTCAGTCACTGCACGCGCTGTATGGCAATGTAATACAGCAACGGCAGAGACCGAGTGCAAGCAACAGTTTGACCAGTGGCAGGAAGGTTGAGATGCCCGCACTGTGGATGTTGATTTCGGTTTTACTGCCCTCGCGCGTTGTTGTTGTTGTTTTTTTTTTCCCGCACAGTGAACTTTGTTGTTGTTTTTTTGTTTTTTTCTCCACGCGAGGACCGAATTTCACAGCGCACTTGTCGATGGTCAGCTAGGCACTGTGATCGGTAATTTGAAGGTCGAAGTTGAGACCAGCGCATTGATCAGTTTCTACCTTAAGGTCTAGTTGGATCCTTCTCTCTGTCTTTCCTGAAAGACGAATCAGAAAATCTTGATCATACTTATTCTGGACATAGATAGGCAAGTAGAGCTGATTCTGAACTCTTTGAAAAGAAAAATTCTTTGTGCGAGGAGCATCAATTAAAAAACGATTCATGATGATAAACCGAGGAGGACAGATAAAGAAATAAACAACACGATAATTACTCGAGTTCGATAACACTGAGCAATGTCACAGCTGGCAGCGTCTTCGAATCTCAGTCCCAAAATTAGATAGGACAAAGAAGACCGAGCTTCCGATTTGAAAATCAAGTTTGATTGATGATTGATTGAGGACCGGGTCAATCCTGGACAGGTTAGTACAAACATATAACTCAACAACTAAACTTAAAACTAACATTAATATGACAAATAAAACCACGATACAGGCAATGGGTCAAGGAGTTTGCGTGAGGGAATTTCGAAGACTGGTTTTGCTGATGTTGTACTCGAACCCATTAACCATGTTGTTCGCAGTTCCCAGCATTCTGGTCAAAGGATCCTTACAGCCGTAGTCGGTTCGATAAAAGTTGATGTGGAAGAGGGGTGCAGACTTAAGGTTGCGTGGATTGGTATTAATGGATATCTTTTGGAGCAGGGTAGGGCAGTCAATACAACCAGTGAGCCGTTGATGAACAAAGGGTACATCAGCAACTTCTCGACGTGTTTTGAGGGGCTGAAGATTAATTACCTTTAAACAATCGCTGTACGGGGGCAAGTTATAGATATGAGCATCTGTCTAAGGGGACCAAACTTAGGAGCATGGGCCTAACGAATGTAAGGTAAAGGGATTTAGTGACGTAAGGGTTATAAAATTCCTTGGACCATCGTCTAATGAATCCCCGTGAAGAATTAGCTTTGTTAATAATATTAGCAATATGCGCCCGGAAATTAAGTTCTTTATCGCATATAACACCTAAATCGCATAGTAAGATGACAGGGGGTATTAATTCACTGCTAATGAAATAGGACCTCGGTGGTGATGGCACATGTTTACGCGATTAAATTATAGTTTGGCATTTGCTAGCATTAAGCTCTAAATTTGTTCGCACCAGATTAAAAAGCTATTCAGATCATTTACAGATCTGCATATCATCTGCATAGATGGAAATGCGGGATTCAATCGACATCATTGATTGCCAATATAAATATCAGAGGACCGAGGTGACTTCCTTGACGTTGACGATTTGTCAAATAAGATTTGCTCCACAAGATGAACCTAGCTTCAAGCTTGAAAAGGATTATTTCTTGCGAAATTTTATTGAAGGCTTTGCTAAAATCGGTAGCAATTATATCAATTTCGTTTCCATTTTCCAATGAACAGAGAGTAGTTGAAACGAATTCTATTAAATTAGTAATTGTTGATCTTCCTCTTAGAAACCCGTGCTGATAATGAGAGAAGATATGTAGGTTTGCAGTGAAAGAACATCAGGTCGTAAACAATGGTCTCAAATAGTTTGGGTATATAAAAGAGTTTAGCGATGGGACGGTAATTATGCAGCGGAACTATTTATGATAACTTTCAAAATGAAGGAAGAATATTTTCCGACACGTTTGCACATTTTTTCAAAACAATGTCAGGTAGCCCGTCAGGACCCGGAGAATACTGGTCTTTGAGCAGATTTATGTAAGAAAAATAGTTGATATCAAGTTCTCCAATATACGTCGCACACGATTGGCTGAAGAATTTAGGGAACAAGTTTGAGGAATGTTCGAGGATTCGTTTGAGAATCTCAGGATACGTGGGTACTCGTAAGTAATCGTGATAGAGTGATTAGCAAAGCTGAAAAAAGGGGTATAAGCTTGCTGGTAAGCGAAAAAGTCAGAGGTAGACCGAGATTTGAGATACGTGTGAAACGACTTATTTCTTTTGTTACACAGCGATGGTTGCTCATTATTGTACCAGGGTGGAGGGAATGTGGAATCTTTTTTAGGAATGAAAGGAACGGCTTTTTTTTAAAGAGTTTGAAGATTAGGGTATAGAAAAGTTCGATAGCATAACGAGTATCTATGGAAATGTTGGAGCTATTTGAGATGCTGTCGAAATTAGTGGTACTAAGCAAGTACAGGGTCTTCCAATCTGGAGTTCCGAACTTTGACAGTTGATAGCGGCCATATTGTTGAAGGTACATCTGTCAAATTGGCTGTCATTTATTCACTCTATTTTACCAAATGACTATGGACGGACTTAGCGTTCAACAACACGTGCAAATGATCAAATTGTTTTATCAAAATGGGTTTTCTGTTCGGGCAATGTTCCGCATGCTTCGTCAATTTTACGGTCGCCATCATCGTCCTACCGAGAGGATTATTCGCAGTTTGGTGGATAAATTTGAGTCCACTGGTTCAGTAAACGATAAACCAACACCCGTACGTCGGCGAAAGGCAAGATCTGCCGAAAACATCGCCGCTGTCCATGAGAGTGTGAGGAGAATCCAAGACAGTCAATTTCACGTCGCTCACAAGAACTCTGCCTTTCGCAGACCACTACTTGGCGAATTTCGCGTCGTGACTTTGGCCTGCACCCGTACAAAATTCAACTGACCCAGGAGCTGAAGGTAAACGAACATAGACAACGACGTGTGTTCACTGAATGTTCTCTGGAGCAGTTGGAAACTGACCCTAATTTTCATCGAAAAATTATCTTCAGCGATGAGGCCCATTTCTGGATGAATGGGTACGTCAACAAAGAAAATTGTCGAATCTGGAACGATACCAGTCCACAAGAGCGTCCAGTGCATCCCGAAAAAGTCACTGTTTTGTGTGGATTTTGGGCTGGCGGCGTCATCGGTCCATATTTCTTTGAGAACGACTTTGGCCAGGCCATCACCGTCAACGGTGAGCGCTAGAGGTCAATGAATACCAACTTCTTTTGGACCGAATTGGATGATATGGACACCAACGACATGTGGTTTCAACAGGACGGCGCTACGTGCTATACAGCTCACGCCACATTTGAAATTCTGCACAGTTATGTGAACTGGCCACCGAGATCGTGCGATTTGACGCCGTTAGACTTTTTCTTATGGGATCTTCTGGAGTGTGGCGAATAAGCCACAAACCATAGCGGCCCTTAAAGCCAAAATAACCCGTGACATTGGTCAAATTCAGCCTGATTTGTGCGCCAGAGTCATGGAGAATTGGACATCTCGAATATGCGCCAGCCAGAGAAGCCCCGGCGGACCTTTGAACGAAGTTACATTCCATACAAAATGGCATCGATAGGCCTTTCAAATGAATAAAAACTTTCGATGATATCTCACACACACTTTGTTTTATTTAAATTTAAAGCTGAGAAGCTCTTAACGAAAGGCAATTTAAATAGTTCAAATCAGCTCTATGAAAATGGAAATGGTGAGAATGCTGCGACTGTTTTATTTTATTTTCTTTACTGTAAGCGAACGTTAGAGATAAAGGTGGGTGATAGCTGTCGAATTTAGATAAAAGATATTTGCTCTCTGTGACATCACAATTATTGGCATCGCACGAAAAAACAAGATCAAGTTGCCTGCCTAATTGTAAGTCATGACATGTGCAAAAAGGCTTGGCCTACGAGAATGGAAGCTGGATCGTCAAGTATAAAGGACTACAGTCGATAGTCTGCTAAGTAAGGTAAGTATTGTAGTATAAACATGCGGTGAGGGCGAATAGTGATTGTTGTAGCCGGGAAAAGGGAAAAATCATCTCTATTGCCAGGATGTTCGATCCATGGAAATTAGTAGAAAATTAAACGTAACCGAAGAAGGTTGATTGTTTCAGGGAATAATTTTTGAAGTATTGGATCCAGTAAAACCAATCTCAGAGAGTTGAACAGATTTGTGCTGCAGATATTGCTATTTACCCATTAATGCACAAAGTTTCTTGTAATGACAACTTTTACTTTCTATCAAAATTCCGCAGTACTTACAGGATGACCTTATTCTTGTAGGGTTTATCCTTTTTATTTATTACTGGATTTTACTATTTAAATGAATATTTGCAAATAGAAATAACTTGTTAAGAAACTATTGGAATCCACAAAATTAACAGATAAATGATATTGCGGCAAAGCAGTTCAATTACTGAAAACAATGATTCACGGCAGTAGGTACTGTTGCAAGGGAAGAATGGAACAATTGAATGCTTGACAATGCTTGGCAATGCCTGACAATTTGAATCACACACCAACCAATTGCATGGTATACGTCATTTCTAAAATCTACAATCTTAAACCCAAACAATTGCTTGTTACTATGGCCAGTGTCGTTGATATGACATATGTAAGCCTTTCATAAGCTACACAAGCAAATGCCTATTTTGTTTTGGTTTTTAGCGTGATAACAGTATACATACATACTCGTACAATAGTTTTACAAAATTACGGCAACCATAAAATCACAGTCAATATTTAATAAAATGACACGGCTTTTATTGGTGGTACATACTCGCACTCTATGTACGAGTACTCGTACTTTGTCGCAGATTAAAAGTGTTGTAAAATTTGAAGTTCTAGAATATTATAGCACTGATAAACGATAAATGTAAATTCAGAAACAAAAACAAGAAGGTGATTTGGGTGAACACAATCACTTTGCCACTATTTCACAATCCCGACGTTCGAAATGTATCTTTTTCCTTTCGATTCGGTAAAGTCTGATAATTTACACTAGACTTAAACGTCCTATACCATCCGCGGTCTAGAAAAATCCGAATAAAACGAGATTTGTTGGGTTAAGTTTGTGGATTTCCATTTGTATATTGTACATGTATCCGTACAATTCAACATTATGTAAATAAACAACAAAAATAAAGAATCTTATCTCTTACTTGAAATGCACGATATATTATGCCTTCGGCGTGTAGATTATCTTCTAACCGGGTCATACTCATAATTAGTCAACAAAATGCGAGCACTTTAATGTTTAGTTAGAGAGCAGAACACTTTGCGATAGTGCGAACATTCTACGTACGTGAACTCGTACATGGTAACGATATTGATTAACTGGCTGGAAGCCTTGAGTGACGAGTGTAGACTGGTTATCGATTGACTAGGGCTAGACGTCATTAAGGTTACTTTTGATTGGTTGAACAATCTAGGCGGTGGCAGCCATAGTAATCCATAAAGTAACTACACACGTAGCCAGAGGCGATGCAAAGTCAAACTTAAATTCTAGCTTGCATATATGAAATTTTATGACATAATTTTCTTGCCAGTGTAAATAATGGGTGGATGCCTTGATTTCTTCTCTCTTCTGTTTTTGTCTATAATTGTTTTTTAATTTAAAGAACTTCAACTTGAATCGAATCAGAGGCATGCAATACAATCCGACGGACCTTACGTCATCCCTTGTTGTACTCGTATAATTGGACTAGATATTTGCTATTGGCTTATAGGATCGTCGTAATCCACTTAATTAGTGGATAAAATCATGCCACGATTATTCAGAACCGAAACGGATACCATTTCACAGTGGAGGACTGCTACATTGCAAATATTCCACTGAGCTGCTAATACTTGGCACCGTAGGATGTTAGAGAAAAAATAAATCAAGTATGTTACATAGTTTCTTAATTATTCTTAATTGGTAAATCATGGCAAGATTAAACTTAAGATGACACTAAAGACTGTCAATCAGAATTTTTTTACATCTCTTTCTTTCCTTTATTCCCACCAATACCATATCTCTGGATGTCATGTTAAAGTTTTGAGCTCTATTTATGCAACCTGCAAAGGCGTATGTGAGAAGACTATTCAAAAAGTGGCCGAGAACTCAACATAAACTTCATTTTAAGAAAAATATCAAATCGAGATAGTGGGGATGTTTCCAGGACTTGTTGGAAATTTTGGGGTTGTGCCGCCGGCCATGGAAAAAAAAATCCTAAGTTACGAGCCACAAAAAGCCTCGGATACGGACGGATTTGCTGTTGATAACCCCTGCAAACTTCGAATCTGCACGTCTACGTGCCCCTTCATAGGCCACGTGCAGCCGAACAACTAGCGGAAGCCCTGCGCCATACCGCCATACAATAAATACGATGGGGTGCGCCGGAGAAAAACAGGAAGAAGAATTGCGACATCTGTTACGACAATTATTATCGATGGCAAAATCAGCGCCGTAGAATTAAGGCTAAATTAGCTAACATTAGACTTAATGCGCACGTCTCCACAGAGGACAAAGCTGACGACACCAAAGATAGTTTCTACGAGCCACCGCTGGGGGGCAGTGGCTCAAGTGGTAGTGGACTGGCTTCCAAATCGGAAGCTCGGTGTTCGAATCCCAGCCTCACCCGAAAGACATATCATCCATTTTTTCAGTTAACGAAAATCAAGTAAGACGAGTAGTTGACTAGAAATCAATATCAAGCCAACTTCCACTAAGAATTTAGTGTCCCCATTAAATGTTGGATGCCACCCACGGAGCGAAATAATCACTGAGCCCAAAATCTTTCTTTCTCTCTCTATTCCATTTTCGAAAAAACTTCACACATGCTGAGGCATTATACGAGGGTTGTCTGAAAAGTTTCTGACCGCAGCGTAAAGATAGCAGCACTTACTTACCGAAGTTTCAATCATTTTGGACGCGCAGTTTTTAGTTGACAGTCGTTTGAGTGAGTCGATGTGAGTGTTTTTTTATGAAAATGGAGTACCGAGCTGTTATTAAATTCTTGTTTTTGAAATCAAAAATGAGTTGGACTCTGTGTATGGGGACTCTGCACCCCATTCGTTTACCTCTGTGAAAATCTGGGCAGCTGAACTTAAACGTGGCCGTAAAAGCTTGAGAGATGATGAACGTTCGGGACGTCCAAAAACTGCAACCACTGACGATAACATTGCTAAAGTTCACCAAATGGTGTTAGACGACCGCCGAATTAAAGTGACAGAGATAGTAGAGGTTACGAAAATGTCCAAGGAACGTGTTTGTTACATATTAAATCAAGATTTAGGCATAAGAAAGCTGTCCGCACGTTGGGTGCCGCGTTTGCTAACGTTAGACCAAAAATGTGTTCGAATGAACATTTCCAACGCTCTGTTGACGCAGTTTAGGCGCAATAAATCCGAGTTTTGGCGCCGATTAATTACTGTAGATGAAACTTGGCTACACCATTATACGCCCGAAACAAAAATTCAGACAAAACAGTGGACTGCAAAGGGCGAGCCGGCTCCAAAAAAAGCAAAAACTGTTTTTTCGGCTGGGAAAGTGATGGCGACTGTTTGGGATAGTAAAGGAGTTATCTTAATCGATTATCTTCAAAAAGGAAAAACCATTACAGGAGCATACTACGCATCATTACTTGCCAAGCTGAAGGTAAAAATTGCGGAAAAACGCCCATATTTGCAGAAAAAGAAAATCCTGTTTCACCAAGACAACGCGCCGTCTCACACCTCAGCGCTTGCCATGGCAAAAATCCATGAATTACGGTTTGAACTGCTTGACAATCCGCCTTATTCACCAGATCTAGCCCCAAGCGACTTCTTTTTGTTCCCTCATCTAAAAACTGCGCTCGGAGGACAGAGATTTTCGTCAAATGAGGAGGCGTGAACAATTATTTTGCAGAGAAAAACGCCAAGTACTATTTGGACGGGTTAGAGAGATGGGAGTATCACAGAGAGAAGTATGTAGAGTTACAAGGAGACTATGTAGAAAAATAAAAAAAGATTTTGAGAAAAAATATCTTGTATCAATGTTCGGTCGGAAACTTTTCAGGCACTTGATTGTTAAGTTCTTTTTTAAAAAAAAAAACTTGGATATGACTTACGAGCAGTGCGCTGGCCATGACATTCAAATTGTCCTCGGCGATTTTAATGGCAAAGATAGAAAGAAAGGGCATCTTTCTTAGCACTGTCGGAAAGATAAGCCTGCATGACACCACCTCCGTTAACGGATTCAGGTTAATCGCCTCTGCGGGGTCGAAATATCGTCGTCACTATTTCGCGGTTCTAGCATCTCGATATTCACAAGAGGACTTGGAGATGTCCTGATCAATCAACCTTCATCCAGATTGACCACATCGGCGAGGAACTTCTCCAGTACTATGGATGTCCGAATATTTCGAGGGGCCAACATCGGTACGGACCAACATGAACTGACCTCAATCGGCGCTGCATAAGAGGACTAGAACTGCTCACGAGCTCTACGATCAGAAAAGGAGAGACGAATACCGGTTTCTCAGGAGGAAAAAGAAGGAGCATGAGAAGCGCACGGTCGAGGATATTGAGAGATGCTACTCCAGGAATGAGATTCGGAAATGTTACCAAAATGTAAAAAAACAAAACATGCCATGAACACAAATTCCGAACCGAATCCTGTAAGAACGAACAATGGAATATAGTAGTAGAGTTGCTGTTGATGATTTGGAAAAAGCATTTTTGTAGACTGTATAACGGCGACAATGAAACAAATACCGATGTTAGGCGGAACAAACTTTTCAACCTGGACGATGTAAACTAACAATACCGTCCACCCGGCCAGGATGAATGAAGATAGCCATATCTAAACTTAAGTCCAACAAAGCTGCTGCAGCGGATGGCTTGGTAAGGAGCATACATTAACTCATCTGTAAAATATTGTCGAACAGAAGTATGCCCGATGAATGGAACCACAGCATTGTTTGTTCGATTCTCAAGAAAGAAGACTCTCTGAACTGCGCCAACTACAGTATCAGTAGTCTTCTTAACATCACTTACAAGATCCTACCTGCCATGTTGTGTGAACGCATGAAGCCGTTCGTCAACAGCTTGATTGGTTCATATGCTTGAAGTCCACCATAAACCAAATATTCACACTACGGCAGAGCTCAAAATCGATGCAAACCAGCTATTCTTCGATTTTAAGGCCGCATATGATAGTATCTATAGAGACGAGCTATAAAGAGCAATGTCTAGTTTGTGCAGGATGACGATGGAGAATGCATGCTGCTCTATCAAGGTCGGTTAGGAATTCACCGATACTTTTGATGTCAAAAAAGGATTTAGACACGGCGATGCGCTGTCAAGCGATTTCTTTAACACCATTCTTGAAACGCAAAACGCACAGTCTTTCAAAAGCTCGTCCAATTACCTGCATATGCTGATGATATTAATGTAATCGGAAGAAAGCAACGTAATATCAGCGGCCCTTTCGTCAGTGTTGAGACGGAATTGGTGAAGGTAGGTTTAACGATCAATAAGGGCAAGACTAAGTATACGCCGTGAAAAGGAAGCTCCACTATGAATTCATACAACGACAGCAGTGCTGAAATGAAACGAAGAATAACTCTTGTAAATCGCTGCTTCTTTTGGCTAAGAAGTCAAATGACTAGCGAAGCTCTTTCTTAAATAACAGAAGTGACCCTATATACGAGTAAGACCTTAATAATTCCAGTCCGGCTCTATGGCGCAGAGGCATGGACTTTATCAAAAATGGATAAGGGTACTCTTGGCTGCTGTGAAAGGAAAATTCTTCGGGTGATTTTCTATTCCGTCCGCGTTGACGGTGGGAGGAGGCGGAGATATAACGACGAACTGTACGGGCTGTAAAACGACATAGACTTAACCAGAAGAGTGAAGGTCCAACGACTGACGTGGCTGGGTGGGTGATACTCCGGTCCGAAAACTATTTGAATCTGCCCCCAAGAGACACTGAAGTAGAGGCGCACGCAGGTGGAGGGTACCTCAACTAACTTAGCGTGCCAGACTGGAGGCAGCTAACTGAAGATCGAGTGGGTTGGAGACGGTTGTTGGTTGAGCCCCAGATGGACTGTACTTAAGTAAGTAAGTATGGGCCTGTAATGATCTTCATTAACCATTACACAAACTCCGGGCTCTTTTTGAAGAAACGAGATACGCTAAAGGTGGTCTCAAACATGGTTGAGAAAGGAGGACGATAACCACGAAATATAAAAACACCAGGGGCTTAATAATAATCTAAGTCTAACCGTAAGTAAGCACAGGTATTGAACATGAGTGTGTAACAACAAAATTAGCCCAAGAATTTGTAAAGTCATGTCAGGAGGATGACAAAACCACTTTCTATGCTCATCTAAACTCGGTGTACAGCAACGTTCCGAAAAGCGATATCCTAATCGTCATGGAGGACCTCAATGGACAACTTAGGCCTCGAGCGCTTTATGGGTAGATATGACTTGGGCTAGCGAAATAACAATGGCGATGTGCTTGTTGACTTTTGTAACGCTCGTCAGCTTGTGGTAGGTGGAACCTTGTTTCACATAAGATCTGCCATAAAGAAACCTGGAACTCTCCTCATGGTCGAATACAAAACCAAATCGACCACTTCATTATACGATAGCGATGGGAAATGTGACTTTGCGATATAAGGAATGAGAAAAGTGCGGATGCAGGAAGTGATCATCACCAGTAACTAGCAACGCTCCGGCTACAAACAGCTGCTGTCCGGCGACATTTAGAGAGTACAGCAAGGAAGACCAACATTTAATATGACCGCTCTTATTGACCCAAATATTTGTCGTAATTTTGCCAACATCCTAAACGACAGCGCGTCAACTGTGGATGTAGGCGTCAATGTTCCCATTGAGGTGATGTGGGACAAAGTAAAGAGGGTCTCTATGGAAGTTGGATCTGAAATGGTATCGACGCAATCAAGGGATAGAGATCTCTGGATATAGTAACAAATCTGGGAAAAAATTTCACGACGCAGACCACTCAAAATTAGAATCAACAATGAAACTGGTGCTCACTGAAAGTTGGTTCTACAGAACGAGTATAGAGCAGTTCATAAGACAGTGCTCCGCTGTGTGAGACGTGATAGGAGGGCCAGATTGGAGGGAACGTGAGGGAGCTGTACAAAATCTTTAAGGGCCATTATAGCTATTCCTATTGGTAAATCGGTTATTAAAAAAAAAATAAGATAAAGGGTATCTTCTACATTAAAGTTCAGACGTTTGCTAGGTTAAGGTTTGTATTGATGTTCATAACAGGATTGCGCCTCTTCTATGGTTTTCCAAGTTGTATTCAATCGTAACGTTTAAGGCATTAAGCTAAAATCCAAATCAAAGGCCAAATTTACCTCAAGAATTTAAAAGAAAAAGGATGGCAAACACTCATATATCTTTAATATACCCAACGGTAGTGCTCTGATGGTAACTTTTGTATTTGATCCTTAAATGTGTGGTATATGCCACAGGTGTAATTTCCTAACAATATGAAAATATCTTCGTTTTGGAAGAGATTTCAACCTTCAAAGACCAGCTAACGTCAAAAACTGAATATAGGCCACATGGTAATCGATTCAGGGCACGCACACAACATTCAGTAAATGCAAACACTCAGAGCGACAACGTCGACTCTAGCTATTTTATTGTGAAAACCAAAGTACTTGCTCGCATATCCTATAAAAGGACACACGCTGTACACCTATAAACGAATAGAGCAGCCACAGTCTACACAGGGTGACTAAGTGGGAGTCTTTCTACCGTACCCATACATCACCCACAAATGCCAACAATATGCGAAATGCGAAAATAGTGTCGTGACATCATCTAAGAGGTAGTCGAGACAACATTGGATATTAGCTACCATTCAATGCAGGAAGGTGACACAGTATGCTAACATATAGTACGTATGTACACGTAGGTACATGCATATGTAGCATGTTTGTACATTCTTCAGCGCAAAACTAATGCAACGTTGGAAAAGGAGGGTGGAGAAAATAAATGAATTGAAAGAAGGAAGCCTAAGCACTAATTCGTCTTAAGGATCCTCTACATACTCGTACTTAACTAGATTACCAATAAATCAAACTACGATATGTTCACCCAATAACTTCGCCTTCATGAGCTTTTAAAAATGTAAAATATGTCATATGGCGAAAGTATTTGCGGATGAAATGCAATGGTGCATGAAAATCTTAAAAATAGATTTTGCTTTGTTTATTAAAAATGAAATTGGTAGTTTATAAACAAATAATTGGGGTGAAGGTCAATTTCGACATTTTGCTACGCAGTCGATTGCAATATTCGTTTCGTTATTTTTGGCAGAATTTTCTGTATAAGTATCTTGTAAATAAATGGCTTTAGATATATTATTTCTTAGCACCAATAAAATTTATTTCTTTATTATATAATCCAATATTACGCAATTAAATCGAAAGCTCACAGTATTTATTAGTGAAGCTATAGATCATAGTTCTTTGATTGTGTATCAATACTTTCCCTTTGATCTTTCCTTTCCCCTGCTACTTGGATTAAATCAGTGCCTCAAGTAACAAGATTCTTGAGCCAGTTCACTAATACCCTCCAAGACGATTAGCGATCGATCGTTAAAAGGACTTGTAAAATTCAATTAAAATTTAGTTCAATGTAATATCATTGAATGAATGGTGGGCAAAATCGTATCATCACCTCCTTGCGGTGACACTGGATGACTATAGTCTAGTGAACTAACGCTGAGCGTGTATCAAACTCATTAAGCTTGGCGTGGCAAACCGGGTGAGGTAGTTCTACCGATTCACAAAAATTTCCAAATACGTGTCTGGTTGTAATCGCAGTATCTAAAGAGTAATAATTAGCTGCGTCATAATAAGGAGCCCTTCGGGGAAAACAGCAGGACGTACCGTGAGCAATAAATGTCGAAATAAATCCATAGCAAATAAGTCGCCTTTAGCCTCATAAACCTTATGCGGAAAAGAGAACACCTAGTGGTGATAACGGGGAACTATAAGGCTGTTATAATATCCCTCCAAGAAATGCGATGTGGAAGAACGCAGACTTAAAGATAAAGTCATATGCCCGAACTATATGTATAAGATGGAGGCTGGTGGCAATCTATATCAGGGCTTAATTCGCTAATATCAGCCTTATACACCCACTCCTCAACAGAGGAGAATAGCAACCCCACCAAGAAAGGCATTTACGAACTTCTACAGAGAACCTAGGAGCAGTATCCCAAATACGGCGTACTCGTTGATGATAATGCCGAAATAGGAATAGCAGCCGCTGACATACACAGCCTCATTGACATTATTTCCATAAACGGGCACAAACGTATGCATCTTAGAATCCTTGTGCTTCTGTGGCGCAATGGGGATAGATCGTATTGCGTTAGACGGGTGTCGTGAATGTCGTACACTCCAAGGTGCTAACGTTGACTAGGACCGATAACTAGTAGTGCTAAACATGCAACCGGATATGAAAGGAGTACAGCGCAGAGAAACTGAAAAAAACTGCATAAGTAGCATCAAGTGCGAACGTCCAGTGATAATGTCACATGGAGGCCATCAACAACGCCGCTTAAAAGTCGTGACTCGACGATAGATATCAGCGGTCACTCTCAAACAAATAGGAGGCATTACGTGCAACATTGAACGAAAAAAACGAGGGAACATCGAAGTAAGGGCACGTAGACGGGAGAATCGACGAAAATACTGCTCTCCGGCAGAATGTACCATTCAATTCGAAAACCGTGAAAATTTCCGGACACCTGAGGACCAAAACGCACTCAGAATAGCGATATCCAAACTCAAGTTCAGTTCATAGCTGGAGAAAATGAGAAAATGAGGCACTAGGTCGTGCAATATTATGCGACTTCTTTAACATAGGGTTTGGAAAAGTTGTTTGCAACTATCAAGCCAACAGTAAAAGTTTAATATTTCAAAAACCTGCAACATTTGGGAGAAACCAGTAGGATGTCAGCAGACCATTGAGACAAAATAGGCAGAAATCGGTTTGGCGGTCAATGAAAGCAAGACAAGATATGTGTTGGCAATTAGCACTGACGCTTCACGAAGAACGTGACATTGGACATCAATAAATTTGAGATGGTAAAGGAATTTATGAATATAGGCGCCTCAGTGAACTCCACAATGACATGAACGAAGAATAGCTCTTGCCAACCAGTGGGTGTTTTTTTATTTATTTTTGTTATAATTAGCCAGCGATACTATGACACCCTTGGAATGCATTCACAGTGCTGGCGAAGAGAAATTAGGAAAGAAAAATAGAGGTTACAGGTATAATTATGTTATCAGGAAATAAAAAGTCCGAAAGAGCAGTCTATAAGCGTGTAGTAGGGAAGAATCACGATATTTCAGAGTACATTCGGACTAATCAGCTATCATAGCCAGACGGTTGTTACGCTGGAAGGTTTTAAGGCAATTCGTTAGAGCATTGCTGGCAGAAATAGTGACAGAACAAGGTAAGGTCTTATTGCAGGTTTTGAATGCTATTTGGCCTATGCAAACAGGTGGTAAGAGCACCTGAGTACAAGACGTGAGTATACTACTCCAATCTTGGGCGCAGAAATGCCTTATATTGTGGTTCATGCAGGTTCACATGGAATCGAAAGTTTTTCTGATTCCACAATTTAAGTGCAATTCATTATGCTTCTTTCAATCCCTTCAAGTCGTCTGGCACCGATTTCATATATCAAGTTATGTTACAAAAAGGTATAGACCAGTTGCTGGTAACTCTGAAGAGAATCTTCACTGCTAGTCTGGCACTGGCATCATACCGAACCCCTGGTGAATAATGAGAGTAGCCTTAATACCGAGAGGACCACATGCTCGCCAAGAACTAGTCTGACTTCCTTCTTGTTGCGGAGTATGGGGAGAATGGTCGAGATTCGTATGCGCAAAACTGCTTTGCGAATGCATCTTTATGAGAGTGATCTTCAATATCTGGTAGGCAGTATTGAAGGCGCATTCGACAAGAAGGAATACGAACTAGGCATTTTCATCGACATTGAAGGTCCCACTCAACTTTTGGCGGCATGTATATATAATTCGGCCACACAACACGGCGTAGATGAATCACTAGCACTGCTAGTGAATAGGACATTGATTGCGGATGCTGACTGCGGCCAATATGTGATGGCAGTGGTGAACAGGCGTTTTGTCTCCACTACTATGATGCACGCGGATGATGTAGCTGTACTGTAAGATGGGTTGTGTCTAGCGACTGTCTGCTCTAAATCGCACGCATTTCCAGATGTGATGGACAATTGGTGCACTAGAAACTTTCAGTCAATACTATCAAACCTGAGGTGGTTTTCTTTACAAGAAGGAAGAAGCTGACTGATCTGACTCATCGAGTGCTTAAATGCATCACCATCAAATTCTCCAAAGAAGCTAAGTATTTGTGTGTTATCCTGGGTAATAAATTTCTGTGGACTAAACATGTTACATCGAAAGCCTCTAAGGCGCTGTTGGCATTCTGGCATTGCAAAGGAATTATCAGAAAAACATGGGGCTTGTCACCGAGAAGGTTATGATAAGACAATTATAGTAAATCTTATGCATCGGTTGTCCGGTGGAACAAGCTCTCCCGAAAATACGATGAATCTGCCTCCCATTGGTATTTATATCTTGGGCTGCACTCTTAAAGTGCATCACCATCAAAACTCTTCCGTTTAGAGTTTTGATGGTTTTATAGACATGCCGTCTGATGCGGAAAAAATATGGAATCGACTTTCCCTATGGCCATGATAGGTTTCGGGTAAAATCTAAGCCAATAAACGAATGTGGTCGGCTCTTCACAGATAGTTCCAAACCGATATAGGATACAGCGCTAGTGTCTTTCTGAAAGACGACAACGTTTGATTTCACTTCTCGTTAGGATAAATTGCTACTGTCCAAGCGAAGATATACGCAATCCTAATTGCAAACGAACTATATTATGAAGAATCAGTGGAGAGGGCGAGGCATCTGCATTTGTAGCGATAGTCAAGCTGGACTTAGAGCCTTACTGAACCCATTTACGTGTTTGTCTGCATTCTCAGTTAGGGTTTCCATTGACAGTTAGATAAGCACAACTGCAGACGGTATGACTCTCCATGTTGCCGGCAGACCAAAAAAATGTTTCCCGACGTCTCTAAGAGGTTAGCGCCCTTCCTGCTTTCCATCAGTTGGAAAACAATTAAATGTGTTAGGCACAAGTTATAAAACATCCTGTGATACCTGCTGTGAAAGTGGTGACGACACTGCGGAACATTACCTCTGTGAATGTCTGGCCTATGCTCGTATCATACTGCACGTAACCGGCGTTGACGTGGTGGATGCTGGTACGCCTTACTTGTCTTTCTTGGAAAGGCTGACAAATTCCATTCAAAGAAACTTATAAGGAATACTTGTACATTGGACAGTGAACTAAAAGTCTGAGTGTTCTGTTCCGGCATAAAAAAAAAACCTGTACTAGATTAAAAATAGCAGGTACGTGATTTTAAAGAGAAAGAGATAAGATGGAGCCCTGGGGTGCACCATGGACTTTCGACAAAAGAACTTGCTGCCAAACTATGCAAAAGACCTTTCAAATATCAAGTGCAACCACCTTGGTTCCACTTTTCGGTGAGATATGCCATTACATTACCAAAGGACCTGTTGCTTCGACAACCGTAAGCCGATAATTGAGAAGCCTTCGTATTTCGTGAGATTTTATGAGCTGACCTTTGAAAGATAGTACGTAGGTGCAACTCCGTAGGAAGAGAAAGAAGAAGATTTGCCTTTACATACGGACTGGACAATCACTGTTTTCCACCTGCTCGGAAAGAGTCTTAAAGAGTAGGATTATTGAAAAATCTTACGCAGTAGTTTTGGCAGCATAAGATCACACAAGCGGGTTTGTATATATGGAGATCTTTGATCAATTTTTCCCATAGAACGGGGATAGAGACATGGATCACCTGAAAACGTTGAACAGCTGGAATTTACAATAATTGTAAATAAGCATTAGGATGAATAATGGAGCAGAATACTTTATGTTTTTAAGGAATGACTACTCTCGGGGTACTGTGGTACATTTTACTTCAGTTGTGGATCGTATTCAAATTTCACATTTTACAGAAATGCGCTTCAGATTGGTCTAGTCAAACCGAGAAAATAGTTCTCTAACCCTGATAGGATCTCATTCCAAAGAGAATACTATTTGTGATCATATCAGCAGCAGCATCCACGTTGTTCTCGTGAACACATAACCACCAGTTAAAATTCCAAAGGAAGCTGTTTGGTCTGCTTTAATTAACTTTCTTGTGTTGTTATACCATTCTTTTCAGAATTTTTATTTTAACGAGAAATTAACTGATATGACACAGTGTTCAGATGAGCCTAGAGGGAAGAACACATCAACTGTGTACTTATCAGGGTTAGAGGTTACAGCGTATTCAGGTGACATGCATTATAACGTAGGGTTATTTGCATGGGCTCATTTAATAGCTGGGTTGAGCTGTTTCCCGCATATCTCAACACACTGAATTTCGGGTCTAGTCAGAGTGTCGAAGCTTACCAAAATTATGTGTATTGAAATGTCCCGCAATAACTAAATAACCACTTCAGTATGACTATACAGGGAATGAAGTTAGACAGCGCATCAAATTCGTTAAAGTTCGAATTGCTTTCCAGTTTGGGGTTTGTACATAAGACAGCAGTGGATAATTAGGTTAAAAAGACCGAATTTTTATTACAGGAAGTTGTATTCCGGATTGGAACAGGGATTACATTGTGGTGGAGTTTGGTAAGTTACATTACTCCGCACTTAATCTAGTCTAAACTGGATGAGAGGAGCACTAAGCGTCTCTTATCTGGGAAAAACACACTAATTGGTATCCTTGTTCATCTTCATTACATGCCACTGCTTATCAGTCGTTTTTAACGATTTTCGCAGAAGTGATAAAGCAGAGCAGGAAACCACTTTTCATTTACTTTGCAGCTATTATACATACAGTGGTGTTCACAGAATTTCCCCTTTGAATTTCAAAGTTACTACGAGTATTATATTTTGTTAATGCTGTGGCGTCAGATGTCTGTTAGCAATAAAAAATCGTTGTGTGATCCTTAAAGACAATAACGAAACAAGGAAATATTCCATTTAAAAGTTTGGTGTTCGGTTAAGCAGTTTAGAGAAATAGCACAAGTTTTCTTAAAGTGATTTATAGAGTACTTTGCTGGAGTAAAACTCGAAGTAAGTTAATTTTTAAGATTTTTAAAGTATTTGAAAGATCTGGAAATTAAATTTACACAAAAAATAATGGATTGTGGAAAACACTGCACCTCAGAAAAGCGAGAAATCATTTTAGGCATGAAACGTAAAGGCGAGACAATATCTAACATTGCCAGGTTCCTTCACTGGAAGCTGGACCAGAACGCTATAAAGCATATGGCAGTGGAAGAGACAACATCCAATAAAATTTTGAAGCCACCGCCAACAAAGACCTCTAGTCATATAAACAGAACAATGTAGCGTCTCAGCAAAGAGGATCCGTTTTCAACATCTGCTGAAATCAAAAACCAAATAAAGGATCGATATAATATTGAATTATCATCAGTAACCGTACGACACCGTCTTTTGGAAGCTAATCTATGTACATGAACGCATCGCAAGGAAGAAATCAGCTGTATCGGAGAAAAATAGGTTGAAAAGATTTGCAAGGGCTCATGTTAATAAACAAGTTTCTTTCTAGAGAAACGTTTTGTGGAGCGATGAATCAAAGTTCAATAGGGTCGGATCTGACGGAAAAACGTATTCACTGCACACGATCAAAACCATTAAACACGGAGGTGGCAGCATAATGGTTTGGGGATGCATGCCTTGGCACAGCATTGGTCCAATTGTGAAAATAGAAGGGCGTTTGGATCAATACTAGATGGAGTGAAAAGTGACCTCCTTAACCGCCAGAATGCGCTGCTACTGCAAAAAAGACTATGGTGCTTCGAAGTCCGTTCATATTTAGGCAGACATGAACAATTTCAGTGCGATACTGTCTTTAGTTTTGTTTTGACAGCTGACTGTTGTTGACGTGTTTGGCATTATGTTGAGTATGCACAAAAACGATTTTCGTTCTCTCGTAAAACATTATTTTTTGAGAGGCAAAACGGCGAAGGAAACAAAAGAAAAGTTGGATAAATATTATTAGGCTAATGCTCCGTCAGATTACACCGTCAAATATTGGTTTCGAGAGTTTCGTGGTGGCCGCAACTCCACTACCGATCAAGTCCGCAGCGGCAGGCCCTCCGATGCAGTTACAGAGGACAATGTCAAAAAAATACATGAAAGGATGTTGGCTGACCGGAAAGTAAAGGTGCGCGAGCTAGCAGATACCACAAAGATTAGTACTGAGTGCACACGCCATATTTTGGGCAATATTCTGCATATGAAAAAGTTATCCTGCCGCTGGGTGCCGCGAATGCTCACTCCTGACCAAAAACACGAACACGAGAGCACTTCGAAAGAGTGTTTGGACTTACTGATGCGGAGTCGGGCGGACTTTTGGCGTCGATTGGTAACTTGGACCCACTATTACACACCAAAGAACAGAATGAGTGCCCAGCAATGGACTGAAGCCGGCATGAGTGTTCCGAAGCGGCCGAGGGAGGCTCTATGGGCCGGAAAGGTTATGGCGTCGGTTTTCTGGGATTGTCTTGGCATAATCTTCGTTGACTACCTCGAAAAAGAAAAAAACCATCAACAGCGAGTATTACTGTGCATTATTGGAGCGATTGAAGGCCGAAATCGATGAAAAATGGCCTCACATGCAGCGAAAAAAAATTTTGTTTTTGCAAGACAATGCGCCAGAGCACAAGAGCATCGCAACCACGGCTAAAATCAATGACTTACGGCTCCAATTACTGTCGCATCCACCGTATTCGCCCGATTCGGCTCCTCGGACTATTATCTCTTCCCAAATCTCAAAAGCTGGCTCATCAACAAAAAAATTCAGTTCACACGAGGAAATCATCGACGCCACGGAGGAGTATTTTGCAGACCTTCCGGAAAATTACTTTTCGGACGGGATCAAGAAGTTGGAAAATCGCTGGAATAAGTGTATCAAACTAAAAGAGGACTATATTGAATAATATAAAAAAACATTTAAAAAAAAAATTCTTCCCAAGGAGGTCACTTTTCACTCCGTCAATGGGTCTATAACTTAATTGCTAAGAGATGGCGTAACTTGTATTATTCTATTCCATTGTTATTATTCCATTGGAACATGCGTTGGAAAGCTACTGTCATTGTACGTCATTTCAGTATATGTCGTTCATTTGAAGCGTAAACAACAATAATTTTTTTTCACTCAAATATGTGGAACTTTGTGCCTTCTTCATTATTTTAATATGTAGAAAATTGCTGCCGAAAGTCATCGTATTTTGGTGGAAGTTTATGGTGAACATGCGCTAGCTGAGCGAACGAGCCAAAAGTGTTTTGCACGATTTAAAAATGAAGATTTTGGCTTGGAAGACGATGAAGGTAATGGGCAGCCAAAAAAGTTTGAAGATGAAGAACTGGAAGCATTACTCTATGAAGATTGTTGCTAAACACAAGAAGAGCTCGCAGAATCTTTGGGTGTCACTCAAGCAACCATTTCAAAACGTTTAAAAGCAGCTGGATGTATTCAAAAGCAAGGAAATTGGGTTCCACATGAACTCAAGCCGAGAGACGTCGAAAGGCGGTTTTGCATGTCCGAAATGCTGCTGGAACGCCACAAAAGGAAGTCATTTTTGCATCGGATTGTTACTGGTGATGCAAAATGGATCCATTACGACAACCCCAAGCGCAAAAAATCATATGTGAAACCCGGCCAACCAGCCAAATCAACGGCAAAGCCGAATATCTATAGCGCGAAGGTAATGCTCTGTATTTGGTATGATCAGATGGGTGTGCTGTATTATGAGCTGCTAAAACCGGGTGAAACCATCAATGGACAACGCCACCGAACACAATTAATCCGTTTGAAGAGAGCAGTTGCCGAAAAACGCCCGGAATATGCGACTAGACACGAGGCAATAATTTTCCATCATAACAACGCTCGGCCCCACGTTGCTATTCCGGTTAAGAACTATTTGGAAAACAGTGGATGGGAAGTCTTACCCCACCCGCCTTATAGCCCAGACCTTGCCCCTTCTGACTACCATTTGTTCCGGTCGATGCAGAACGCCCTCACTGAAATACGGTTCACATCAGCGCAGAGTATCAAAAATTGGCTTGATTCATTCTTGGCTGACAAGCCGACGCAGTTCTTTTGGGATGGGATCCACAAATTGTCAGAAAGATGAGAAAAAGTCATAGCTTCAGATGGGCAGTACTTTGAGTAATACTATTGTACATGTTTTTGTTAAATAAACGTTCAAATTTTGAAAAAAAAAAAAACCGTACGAATTAAGTATAATTACAAAGAGATCCTAGAGAACCATATGGAGCCCTATTGCGACGAGTTTCTCTCACTTGCATGGAAATTCATGCAAGATAATGACCCGAAGCACACCGCAAGGTCTGTAAGTCAGTGGTTTATAGACCAAAAAATTAACGTTTTAGAATAGCTGCCACAAAATTCTGATTTTAACCCTATACAAAACCCATGGAAGGATATAGGGAAAAAGATTTAGGACAAAAAACCATCAAGTTTGAGTTTTTTATGGGAAAGCACACGACGGGCCTGATACAGCACCCCCACTTAACGATGTCGGAAACTTGTTGAGTGTATGCCATCCAGATACAAATTACTATGCAGGGCAAAGGTTATCCAATCAAATACTAGCTTTTCGAATGATAAAATTGTACTTTTAAATTAGTTTCTACGTATTAAAGCATGATTAGCTATTTCTGTGAACAGTTAATTTATCCATTATTATTAATTCTTCGATAAATATTAATTTATGTTCTGATAAGTTGATAAAAAAAAAAATGGAATAATAGTATGCTATTTCTTTGAACACCACTGTATGTGTATAAGCCAGATCTTTGTGGTTCCAATTCCAGTTAGTAGGGTTCTCGGTTTTACTAAAAGCACCAAATAACTACACTATTAAGCCCCTTTACGCCTATCCAGATCTCCAAGCCTTTTTGGTTTTACTTGTTAGTTACAAGGACATTAAGAGGCTGCACACCTAATCCATCCATGTAGTAGAAAAGTTTCTACAAAATCGTTTTTCGTTTTTATTTTATAATTAGAAATATGTATGTACTGTATGTATCAGCAGTTTTTAGTTGGCTAGGCCGCCTCACACATATTCGTGAAACGACTAACCTTAAAATTTCAAGGACAAGGTCATTGTTCTGTTTTAAGGTAATAAATTGTCACCAGTGTACGGAAAAATGAATAAATAAATAAAAATCTTTACTCACTTTACTCACTGAGAATGATCTCTAATATTTCAGATAATTAAAACCGTTTCAACTAATAAAAGATTTAATCACTAAATCTGTTAAATAAATCGAAAAATTTGCCAAAAATTCACTGAATACCGCACAATACTCGTATTCGTATCTATCCACTGGATGAAAGCAGACAAAATCAAAGACGAGCTATAAAAAAAAACAACACCCCACACAAGAGTGAGCCAATTTTGTCGACCCATAAAATCCAGACACTCTCTTTGTTCTAAGGACAATGTCAAGATTTTGTCAAACAAAAAACTAAAAAAAAAAAAAAAAAAAAAAAAAAACAAATAAACAAAACATCCGTGAATTTGTATTTTTAGATTTTTAGACTATCCATAGAAGACATGGTACCTATCACACAATGAATAGAGAGATGCATACATGCATACGAGTATGTACGAGTACGTAGATAAAAACAGAGGGAGGAAGTACTCGTACTTAAGTTAAAAAAAAAAAACGTCCGTACTTGTGACGAATTCTATCTAAGATTTTCTAACTCAAAGAAGTATCTGAATTATTCATGAATACGAATGAATATCGAAACGAGCTCTCGAGACCTACAAAAAAAAAATAAATAAATAAAAATTACTAAGTGTGATAAATCTATCTGCTGGTTGGGAATTCTTTTATGGGAATATTTTATAACACTATCGTCTGGCAACATTGAAATCAAATCTCGGGGTAGTCGTACATAAGCAAATTCATCTGTCATATACGAGTAAATGGAGCTTTCTTTGAGCTTCATTGGAACTCTCTATACCTACTCCATCGATCATAAACTTTATCTATACGATGAGTGGATATAATCAACAGAAACTGAGACTTGGCGACCACCAGTTTTATCAGCTGTTTTTCTCTTCGAAAACCAACAAAAAATAAAACACAAAATTTCACACACACACACACTATGACGAGAGACGATTTTCTGCTGCAATATTTCGGATGCCTAATTAATTCCAAACAAATCCATCAGTCAAAAGCAGTCGAACATGTTTTAGAGGTACGAGCGAGCTACCGATCGACCGATCGATCAATGGATCGAACTGGCCTTTAGAACGAAAGGAACTGGATTAATTTCACCTAGCCTCGTTAAATATGATATACCTATAAGTAGTTCGTGTCTTCAGGGGTTAGTAATATTGTTATAATTGTTTTTTTTGGTTTTTTTTTTTGGGGAACAGGTAAAAATAAAACTTGACGTTATCGTTTAAATAGCCATAAATTCAGTACGAATGCCGAACAAGTACGGATACGAGTATACTCGTACCGATTCTCACTCAATTTTTATCAAACCTTAAGCACGTGAATGAATAAATATGCACAGAGATACTCGTACATATGAATGTAAAATCAGCTGATACAACTACCAACAAAATGATGCAATTACGAGTATATTACAAGCGCTTAAATGTTTTTCGATATCTTTTTGTTTTTTTTGTTTTTACACTCATTCACTATACGAGTATGTAGACGAATCTCAATTACCGATAAAGCAAACAATTACTATTATTATATTATTTTTTTGCTTTCTTTGTTTACATCTCGGTTTTACTTTTAATTCGATGGTTTTCGCTTTCATATGATTTCAAATGCACAGATCGTAGAAATAAATTCACTTTCATCGCACCTTATCGAGACCCTCATAGAATTCCTTGAGCTGTGGTTCAGCTTGATTTTTAGGCGATGATATCAACTTAAATGATGGTTCCAAGAATTCCTCGAGCAGTTCCCTTTCATACCAGGTATCCTGTTCTGCATCGATTTGAGTGTTTGGTGCTTGATGCTCCAGCAATTGATG
This sequence comes from Volucella zonaria, assembly GCA_963966105.1. Taxonomy (NCBI): domain Eukaryota; kingdom Metazoa; phylum Arthropoda; class Insecta; order Diptera; family Syrphidae; genus Volucella; species Volucella zonaria. The sequence goes on along the minus strand of OZ014532.1, from coordinate 94,114,720 downwards.
TATGTAATAATCTTCGGCAATTTCAAATTCATTATCGCATTGCGAACAGATAAACATAAATTTATTTATATCACAGTTAAGTATCTCACTGCACTTTCGCGGTTGTGGATCATGATTAACGAAATGCTCAAAAGTTGCTTTCTCATATAACAAATTGTAATTTTCAAAACTATCCCCAAAGTAATCGTCCATTGCGCAAAGGACTTTTCTTTTATTGTTAGTCTTTTTTTTTTTTTTTTTTTTAAATTTATTTCTATGCGTGCTTAGCGCACCCCACTGTTGCCTCCTTGATGGCTAACAAACAACTAAATCCCAGTATTTCTGGGAATGTTTTTGAAAAAAAAAAATACAGAACAAAAAAAACATTTTTTTTTTCCAATCACTGGCACCAGTAACAGCACCAGCACCAGCACCAGATACTCTACGGACTGCTCCGGCTGTACGATATTTCTGCTACTGCTGTTGCTGCTGTTTTTTTTTGTTGTTGTTGTTTTTGTTGCTGTTGTTGGGTTATTGGGGTGTTGGGGAGTATCTTTTTTCGAGATAACTAAGCACTACGAACGACAGCGAATAACTTTATCACATATCAGACAATTCCACACTCTCACTAATCGATGGAATTGGGGTCTGATGAATTTGTCATATTACGAATAATGTTCGTTCATCTACTCGCATTATCAGATACTTGTTCGACTATTCGAAGAGGAAAAAAAAAAAAAAAAAAAAAACAAGTGAAACAAATTGAAATGGATTAATAAACTCAAGAGGGTGTGTAGTAAGTAAATAGATAGATGTGCAACTCTGATATTGATTACTGATGGTGGTGACTAATTAAACCGCCTAGAATGGGGGTAATAGCATGCTAACACGGAAAACCATGACTGTCAGGCGCGTGAGTGTGGTGGACATAAAAATCCTGCAACCATAGTGAGCAAGGTCTAAAAACAGAAAAAAAAAACAAAAAAAAAACAAGAAGAGCTTTTTCTATGCAATTTCTATGCATCCACGTATCTATGAACACTCGTCGTACAGTAATCGACTCACCTACTCACTTGATTTAAGTTTCTGAAACATTAAACGTTTTCAGCTAAAGGTCAAACTCTGTGGTGTACAAATACAGTATTGCGCGCAAGATACTCGTAAATAGTCATGAATCTACGTCAATTGAAAAGGAAAGTGCATGCTATTTTGAATAAAATTTTGTCTCTATCTCATAATGAAAACTGACTTCATTTCAGCAAAAGATACGAATTCTCCTACACGTGGTACATGCGAGTATATTCGTCAGGAAATTGGAAATTGCATGTGACAGACTAGAATCTATTATTTGAGATATAATTATAAAACGATAAGTCATAAAAAATTTGATATAATTAGAAAAGATATTTTAAATTATTTGTCAAGTCAATTAGAATCAATAGTTTTCGATTTACGACATCCGATAGGCTATCTGAACAAATCGACAATCAAACTGGATTTATTAAATTTATTGTGTTATGTCGGAATTCGCTACTTTTTTTTTTATAACAATATTGTCCCCTAATTCGTCAACGATAATTCAAGAAAAGACTCCTGGGCATATTTTAAGAAAAATATCGTTCTACAGTAAGGATCTATCTCCAATGTTGACATCATTTATCGAGGATTTTTAGAAAAGGCTTACTTTGGTGTACCCTGACCCATGTTAACGGAAATTGCTCTGTTAATACTAATGCTAGAAACTTCTTGTAGGACTTTATTTTTAGAAGAAATACATACTAGCCCTTATAACGGCGTTTAAATAAAGTTAATATCTTATTTGAGTCTTTAGATATCGAATTTCTAAGCTTGCTCCATTTTCATTGCCCATGCTAATTTTCGACTTGGAGGTTACTTTTCTCCAGAAAATGCCTAATTAACATAACGTTTTACTATTTTTTTCTTATGAAAGCAACAATAATAAACAAAAATCTTCATCAAGTTTGCGCAAAAACCCATAGATTTTATTTTTTTATTTTTATTTTTTTTTTCGTGGGAAGGTGAGAAATCTTCATAGACACTATAGGCCCGGAGCCTATAGTAGTGTGAGATTCTTACTCACTAAAAAACACCTCCCTTCTGCAAACCACGACTGAGTTCACACTCAACAAGCAGTTCTTCTATCGCATTTTATTTTGTTTTTATAAGATATCCTGCAGGCGATTTTCCATTGAAAATTCCTGTGTACTTTAGAAAAATTACGCGCTGCTAATCACCGCGCTAGATCGAGAGGCTTAGTTCTTTTCAGACGGCGCAGTAAATTTGTCTCGTCGAGGATCTGTTGAACAGAAATATTTGCATGTCCTTGTAGTCGATTTTTGTGTTTTCGCGCAAACATTTTAATTTCGTTCTGAACGTTTTCGACTCCTAAGTCTCTGTGGATATCATCGTTTCTAATGTACCACGACGCATTAACAATACCTCGAAGAACTTTGTTTTGGAATGTCTGTATCACATTAATGTTACTATTTTTAGTACAACCCCAATGTTGTACACCATATGTCCAGATCGGTTTTAGCACTTGCTTGTATACTTTCCAATAAACCAGTAAATATCTCTATATTTGATTTCAAATTCTTCACGTTTTTTCTTGACGTGTCCTCTCCATTTTAGTTTAGCGTCGAGTGTCATACCGAGATATTTGGCCTCGTTCGCGTAAGGAATTCGTACTGCGTTGATAAACACCGGTGGATTCTCAATTTTCTTGAGAGCGAAGTTCACGTGGACAGACTTGTTTTCATTAAGCGCAATTCGCCAAGTCTTTATCCAATTGTTAATCAGTGTAAGGGCACGTTGCAGCTTGACAGTTGCTTCTTCGACTGTTTTAGCCGTTGCCAAAATGGCAGCGTAATCAGCAAATGTGGCTAGGACAGTGTCGTCCGTTTGCGGTATATCGCGGGTAAAAAGTAAATATAGCAGAGGGCCAAGTACACTTCCTTGCGGCACCCCCGCCTTTATTGTCTTAAAAGTGGAATATTCGTTTCCGTGTCTCACGCGGAAGAGTCGGTCTTCCAGGTATGAACCTAAAATACAAGACAATTGCTGGGGTAGGGCTTGTCGAAGTTTATATTTTAGGCCTTCGTGCCATACCTTATCAAAGGCTTGCGAAACGTCAAGGAATGACACTTAGAAAAACATACAGCAGGTAAAAAAAGGAATTTATGAAATTTTACCAACATTTCTAACAACAGTTGACAATACTCGTAAGAGTGGTTTTCCAAGAATTACTAATTTTGCAATATTTTTTAAAAATTACATAGCTTATAAAGAATTTTAAAGCGAGCTCGCTTATTTGACTACCAATCAAAATCTTCATTTCTTTACTTTGTTCCTCAAAAGTTCTCAGAAAGAGTTACGGCTAGGACTATTTCGAAAATTCAAAAATGGTATGAAAGATTAGAAAAAAAATTAATTCATCAGTTAAATTTTTTACGCTAAGGTTACAGTTGCTTAGAAACGCTCTTTAAAATGTCTGGATTTACAAACCAAGAATACGCAGACATTATTTACGTTTATGGGCTGTGCAATGGAAGTTCAACAAGTGCGCGACAAAGATACCATGAACTTTATCGACGACTTCGAGAAACGGGATCAGTTTCAAATACACCACCGAATTCGGGAGCTCCACAAGTAAGAAGGATTTCGGCTGATGATTGATGGTTGATCTAGATATTTTCAATGTTCCCAAAGCTACTCATTTTCGTCCCCATTGCAAAGAAAGTCTTCTTGATATAGTGTTAACGTCAAACTTAGCGCTAGTCACAGAGTACAAACAAGTAAGTTTTCCAGGTATTCCATCATACCATGACCTAATCTTTATTAACTTAGATATACAGATTAGTGTAGCGCCATGCCAGTTCGATTTGACTCGCGATGCTCTTAATTGTCCTTGGCATCTTTGTTGGGAAACTTGTTCAGTCGATGATAAAGTAAATACGAGGGCGGTCAATAAGTCCGTGACTTTTGGATTAAAACACAGATTTTTTGATAAAAAAATAATTTTATTTTTCAACGTAGTCTCCCTTGAGCTCTATACACTTTGTCCAACGCTTCTCCAATTTTTTTATCCCTTCCAAAAAAATGATTTGTCGAGGTCCTCAAAATAGGCCTTTGTTTGCGAGATGACTTCATCATTGGAGTCAAATCTTTTTCCACCAAGCCATTTCTTCAGGTTTGGGAACAAGAAGTAGTCGCTCGCCAAATCTGGAGAATAGGGTGGATGAGGGAGCAATTCATAGCCCAATTCATGGATTTTTGCCATGGCAACTGCACATGTGTGCACCCTTGCATTGTCTTGGTGGAAAAGAACTTTTTTCTTGGCCAAATGAGGTCGTTTTTTTTTCAAATCGTCGTTGAATCGGTCCAATAAGTTGGCATAATATTCCCCATTGATTGTTCTTCCCTTTTGAAGGTAGTCAATGTGGATTATCCCGCGTGCATCCCAAAAAACAGTCGCCATAACTTTATTGGCTGACAAACCCACCTTGGCCTTCTTTGGCGCCGATTCACCCTTAGAAACCCACTGTTTTGACTGTTGTTTGTTCTCTGGTGTGTTGTGATGGATCCATGTTTCGTCCACGGTTACAAAACGGCGCAAAAACTCCTCCATATTGCGATTAAACAACGCCAAACCTTCCTGTGAAGTTGTTACACGATTGCGTTTGTGGTCGACTGTGAGCAAACGCGGCACCCATCTTGCGGAAAGCTTTCTCATACCCAAGTGATCATTCAAAATTGAAACCACTGAGCCATGCGAGATCCCTACGGCTTCCACAATCTCTCGCACTTTCAATCTTCGGTCGGCCAACACCATATCGTGAATTTTTTCGATTGTTTCGGGTGTAGAGACCTCAACTGGGCGTCCAAGACGTTCGGCATCTTCAGTGCTTGTACGGCCACAACGAAATTCAGTAAACCACTTTTTTACCATTGAAATCGATGGTGCAGAGTCCCCATAGTATTTATCAAGCTTAGCCTTGGTCTCGGTAATGGTTTTTTTTTCGCAAGAAATAATGCTTAATAAGCACACGAAATTCACTTTTTTCCATTTTCTCCTCAAATTAGTGAGTAGTCTGATAAAAATAGCTGTCAAACACAAACTAACTGACGCAGCAAGTTTAAATTTTGACAGGAGTCAACTGACAGATGCCTGTTGACAGGAGCAGTGTTGCTGTTTCAGTAAAGAGGTCAGAAATTCAAAAAGTCACCGCCCTCGTACTTTTCAATCACATGTTCAGTCACTTTTCGAGAAACATGTACCAATTAAAGTTAAGAAAGTCATCAACAACGGCGTCTCCTGGTTCTCTGAAAACATTAAAAAACTTATTTTAAATAGGGATAGATCGTATTGGCGGCAAAATCGTAGTAGAAATAATTGGAATATCTTCAAAATTTAAAGAAATAGAGCTACGACCGAGGTAAGAAAAGCCAAAGCGGCCGTTTACTCCTCAAAATTTAATACTACCCAGCCTAGCACTACTCTCTGGAAGAACCTCCGATCCTTAAGAATAGATCCAAACCACTTAAATAGATTTTTTCTTAGAACATTGGATAGTTCAGTTACAGCTAATAATAGCAACACTGAAGATTTTAGGCCTCTTAGTATTTTATCGTGCCTATCAAAAAACCAAATCAATGAGCACATAAGTTCAAATAAAATGTTATCTCCGTTTAGAGAAAACCACAGTTGTACCACGGTTGTAATAAAAATTGTAGATGATTTATTGGACTTTTCTAAAGTCTTGGACTGTGTAAACCATCAACGCTGGATTAAGAAGCTGAAAAGCCAATTCAGTTTTGGTAATAACGCTGCATCTCTTATATTTAATTATTTAAATGGCAGATTTCAACAAGTACATACTAGCCAGGGAAGTTCAAATTTTCTAGCGGTGCATTTAGGTGTCCCACAAGGATCTATTTTAGGACCACTCTTGTTCTCATTGTTTATAAACGACATGCCTAAGGTCTGTCTTGATGCATCGGTGCATTTATATGTAGACGATGCTCAGGTATATCTGTCTAGACCGATTGATTTAATTGATGGCTGTATAGCTAAACTTAATGAGGACTTGGAACGAATTTATAACTGGTCTATTCTCAATAAATTGTCCTTAAACCCTGCTAAATCTAAAACAATCGTCATCTGTAATGACAGGATTCATTTCAGTTGCTTGCCACAAATACATTTAATGGGACAATTGATTCCATATGGAAATGAGGTGAAGAACTTAGGAATATATGTATATCAACGGTAAACTTTCCTGTGAAAGCCATATCAATTATGTTATCAAAAGAATATATGGTGGTCTACGCCAACTTTATATCTCATCCGCCTTTGTCCCGACTTTAACAAAGCTTAAATTCGTGAGAGCTCTGTTTATACCTATTATAAACTACAGCTCAGTAGTTTATAGTAATATTGATGCAATGCCCTTTAGGAATCTAGAATTAGCATTTAATTCGGCGATTCGCTACATACTATATAATGGTCTCTGTAAATATGACCACATTTCGAGATTTTCCCTTAAGCTTACCGGATGTACCCTTAGACACCATATAAATATTCTAAACTGCACATTTCTGTATAAATTGCTCAATACTAAACAACGGACATAAAGTATCTCTTCGAGAAACTAAGTTTGACCCATTCAAATCGTACCCAAAATATCAATGTTCCATATTTTAACTTTTTAAATAGTAACGTTTATTTTTTGTTCATGCTATAAGACTTTTTATTTTTAAAAATTTGCTTGTTTCTTTTATAAAGAGTAATCGTAACAACCACATTTTTGTCGACTCATATTAAATTAAAAATATATTTTCTCTGTTTTTTTTATTGAAACTATGTAACCTAGATACCTTAATGTTAAATTTATATGAATAAGTACAAATAATGAGAATGTATTGTAATTCTTAAAAAAAATACTAGATGCTGTTACAACTGGTCCATCAATCAGCATCAGATGCTTAGCTTTGCAATTCAATGTTTCCAGACATAATATTTCTAATGTACTGCGGAGAAAATCTTTATCCATACCACCATACACCTTTACAAGAACTGCTTGCCAATGATTTGGAAAAGAGACTTGAGTTTTCTAACTGGTTGCTGGAGCGGTGCTTGGGTGACAACCAGTTTATTAGCAGAATTCTTTGGACGGGCGAATCTCAATTTACTAGAGATGGGATCACAAATTTTCAAAATCTTCATACGTGGGCTGCGGACAACAATCCACATACAAGGAGACATAAATCATTTCAACACAAATTCAGCGTCAGTACGTGGGCCGGTGTACTTGGAAACAAGTTAATCGGCCCCTTCAAACTACCACCTAGGCTGAATTCTACAAACTATCTGGAGTTTTTGCGAAATGATTTACCAGGACTATTGGAGGACATTCCACTGATTCAACTACATAGCTTCATCATGTTTTCTACAGGACGGACTCCAGCTCCCTATGGTCGTGAGGTTAAGAATTGGCTGGATGAAGAGTACGTTAACCGCTGAATAGGAAGAAATGGACCAGTTCACTGTCCTGCAAGATCTCCTGACCTAACAGTCTTAGATTTATTCAACCGAAATAGCAACTTTAATGGAATTTTAAGAGCGTCTTCTCGAAGCGTCATCAAAAGTGAGGCCGCTGCTAACATCATTAAACATTACCATTGAAATCCAAAAACGGGCTCTAGCATGCATACAAAAACACAAGGAGGACACTGTTATAACTGTTTTAGTACACACATAAAATAAAAATTACCTAAGACCACACAAAATCATTTTTTATACATAGTCTTTAGAGCTTAAAGCAAAAAAACCCTTTTTTATAAATTTTACCTGTTGTAGGTTTTTCCAAGTATAATAAAATCTGTGGGTTTTTCTTGTTACGTACGTAAAAAACAAATAGTAAAACGTTATGTTAATTAGCCATTTTCTGGAGAAAAGTAACCTCAAAGTCAAAAATTAGCATGGGCAATGAAAATAGAGCGGGCGTAGAAATTCGATATCTAAAGACTCAGAAAAAATATCAACTTTATTTAAACGCAGTTTCTTCTATAAATAAAATCCTACAAGAAGTTTCTACGAAGTAAGCCTTTTTTAAAAATCCTCGATAAATGATGTCAACATTGGAGATAGACCCTTACTGTAGAAGGATTTTTTTCTTAGAATATGCCCAGGAATCATTTCTTAAATTATCCTTGACAAATTAGATGACACCCTGTATATTGTATATATATGTATAGCGGCATTGGGATAGTGGGTACATTCCGGAATACTACGCAAGGCGATCTGAATGTAAAACTCGACCAACACAAAAAAAAAATAATACAAAAAAGGAATGTTTTTCTGACGTCATCACCCATTCGGCGGGCAATGGCAGAGTTCCAAAAGCAAAACTTCTGCCTTTGTTGGAAAAGCTGCAATCGCAGCAGACGACCGCCAGAATCTTCGCCGAACGCATATAATCCCACAACAACTACTATGCCTCCACTATCAAGTACCGAAGACCTGGGTCAACGATACAAACATGCCATCAGAGATGCCTCAACTGATACACTGGTTTTTACCCGACCTCCTCCAAGAAATACCTGGTTTGATGAAGAAGCCGGCAAGCATATGCAGCTAAACAAGAAGCCTACAAAGCCTACAAAAGAAGAATGTCGGCTTCTCCAGAAGAAGAAAACAGTGCACGAGAAGCGCGTGATCGAACTTATTGAGAGGTTGCACTCCAGAAATAATGTCCGGAAGTTTAACCAACCGGTAAAAAGAACGTGCCAGGGCAAGAATACTGAAGCCTGTGGAGATGAAGAAGGAAACCTTGCAATGGCGTCACAGTCGGTGCTGTGAATATGGAAAAACTTTTTCTGCGGACTATATAAATAATACGGTGAAGAATCTCAATATGTCGCCATCAGCCAGAGTAGACCATTCAACTTAGACGATGATAGCCAAAACTTCCGTCCACCTGACTAGAACGATGTAAGGATAGCAATATCTAAGTTAAAACCTAACAAATTAGCTGGACCTGATGGCTTACCGGCCGAGGTTTTCGAAGCAACTGGAAATGACTTTGTGGAGAGCATGCACCAACTCATTTCTCAGACCTGGACAGACGAGTGTATACCTGATGAATTGAATATCAGTACCATATCCTCAATCCACAAAAAAGGAAACCTGTTCAACTGCTCCAACTATAGTGGTATAAGTCTCCTCAACATTGGATTCAAGATCTTTTCTGCCATATTGTGTGAACGTCTGAAACACTTCGCCAACGACCTGAATGGTCTCTAACACTAACAGTGCGGTTTCAGATCAGGAAAGGCCACAATTGACCAAATCTTAAGACACCGGTAAATCTTGGAAAAATTTCAGGAAGTCCAAATCGATACCCACCATCTTTTGATCGATTTCAACGCCGTATATGTCAATATTTATAGAGACGAGCTATATAGAGTCATGTCTAGTTTTGGTACTCCTTCCAAGCTCGTCCGTCTTTGCAGAATGATGATTGGGAACGCTCGCTGCTCCGTCAAGGTCGGTAACGACTTAACCGAGACCTTTATTGACAAAAAAGGTTTTAGAGAAGGTGACACGCTGTCATATGATTATGCAGAACTCATAAGCGAATATGGGAGACATAAAGTCTATCCAACTATTGTATTGTATATAGTAAAAATTTAAAAGCCAATATTATTTTTCCGTAAATTTGTATTCAATCAAAATAGGATCTGTTGGCATCTGTGACATTCTTCCAACGTGATACAAGGTCACGTCAATGAACTCTTCAAAGGCTCATATGACCTCTGCTCGGATCCGGAAGACCTTCTGCAGGCAAAATGAATCAAGATCGCGGAAAAGATGGTAATCCGTTGGGGAAATATCAGAAGAGTGCGGTCGATCCGGAAGAATTTCAAATTCCAACTGCAACAGTTCTTGTGAGGTATGGGGTCTAGCATTTTTATTGCCAACGCAGGTTGCTTTTCAGTCAATTTGGCATGCAATATGGTATGTCAATTTCTTCACAATATTTGATAGCGTTTATCGTTTCTCCTGGTTGACGAAATGAAAAGTGGATTGGTCCTTTCGATGTTCACCAAATTGTCACCATAACCTTTTTTGGGTGAAGATCGGGCTTAGGGGTGTGTTTTGGTTTTTCATCTGCATCCAACCACTGCCCAGTACCCACTTTTCATCACAGGTGGCTATCCGGTGCAAAAACGATTCAGTTTAGTTTCTTAATGTAAGCGGTGCCCAGATTTGCATGCGCGCGCCGTAGATTTTGGGATTGGTACAGTTCATGGGGTACCCACTTATCGAGTTTCTTTGCCTTTCTTATGAGAGAAAGGCTTTGACTTATTGTCATTAATGTCTTAAAACGTCGTCGTCTACTAACGTTTTCGGCTTCCCACGTAGTTAATTTTCGAGGCTGAAATCTAACGAACGGAACTTTCCACACCAACGTCGTATAGTGCGTTCGTTTACCGCTACATCCTCAAATGCGTCATTAATGTTTTTCATTGCCAATGGCGCATTATGTCCCATTTTAAACTCGTAAAGGAAGAGGGTTCGAATTTGAACTGCTGACAGCATGGTAAATAATTCTTAAAAAAAATAATAACGGTGCTTGTAATGAACCCAAAAATTCTCACACGTCAAGCACACATAACACTTTATTTTATAAAAAAAGAAAATTTAACGTTCTGGGACAGATGTTCACTCGAGAACTTCTTATTTCCGACTGAGTAAAAATCGGACATTTCATGTGGCATAACCCAATAACTGAAGCTGTCAAAATGGGTTTAGCGGTATGATGGCAAAATCAAGTATATGCTGTCAACAAGAAGGGACACACAACAGAACGTCACAATCGACAGCTATAATTTTGAGGTAGTAAAGGACTTTGTCTACCTTGGATCTGCTCAGACTTCTGCCAACAACACAATTAATCGAAGAATCACTGTTGCCAATCGATGTCTCGATGTCTCTTTGGCATAAGAAGGTAATTGAGTAGTAAGGCCCTAACCCGAAAAACTAAGGAGATTCTATATAAGACCTTAATCATCCCAGTCCTGCTTTATAGAGTAGAAACATGGACCCTATCGAAAGCGGATGAAGATATCCTTCGAAAAATACGCGGTTGATGGGCTTTGGAGGAGAAAATTCAACGACTCACAACATCGACATAGTTAAAGAACTGCGCATCAAAATGGACACCAATGCTCCCGCCCGCAGAAACTTCGAACCTAACCCAGAGAGACAAAGCAGTAGAGGGTGACCTCACCTTAGGCGGCGCGCGCAAGTAGAAGTGGATCACAACCGACGCACTCCAACTGCAGGTAGTTAGCTAAAGGTCGGACTAACTGGAGAGGCTTGTTAGTTGAGGTCCACGTTCACCCCGAACTGTAGCACCACTTAAGTAAGAAGAAAACAGAGAGTAGTAGAGCTCTTGGAACCGAACACGCGTTGTCGACGAAGATTATTCCGACCATCAAATTTTTTTTGTTTTTTTATTGAGCAGTTCTGGCTTCTGTCAAGAATAATACCAACAAATTTGAATCCCATGTCGTCAGGTGGTATACAAGTCATCACCCTCACAGGGCGATAACTGGTTGCCTTGACATTTAGGGTCCTAAAAGATCCTAAATTCCTGAAAAAATAACTTCAAAAAAACATCGAACTAAACATCATAGACGTCTTACTTTGACATTAAATTGTTAAACAAGTATGGAGTTGAATATATGAATATGAAGGAATATACTCTTCGTTATGGCGATAAGCTACCCGTGTCCTTTTCGACCAGTACACGGATTCTAAAGGCCCGCACCAACGTAGATACTATACGATTAAGACCTTGATCCATAAGTTATTAGTTATTTCGTAATACTCGTATCGAGGATTATAGCGGACAGGCTAATTATGGTTGAACTCAACCAAAATTAAGAAGTGGATGGCTAAACAGCTTCTTTTGACGGGTTTTCTCGGGAAACTGAAAAAGTCGAACGGGCTTCAGAAGAGGCCAGCTCCGAACTACCATTTAAGGGGTAGTAAAAAATACGCGAGCTCGACGCGCATGTGTAAGGGTTAAAACCCACAGCCCTCGAGCAGCGAGGGAAAAAGAAAGCAAATCTGATCAAACTCTTGGAACTAAAACTAGCATACATTCTTTTCCTCCGTTTCGAACAGGGCCAATAGAAAGAAAAGTGGATTGGCCGTTTGTCAATGGCTTTCCTCTATTAAAATTGTAAAGCTCCAAAGGGTATGAGATTTACAAGTGCACCGCTATCACTTTTCCGACGCTTCGAATTGGAAAATCTGGCAACGACAACAGTCTGAACGACGCGTGGCATGTAAATACAGCAAAGATATGTAAACTGTGGGGGCAACTCCATTCCAGGGAACTAAGACTTTTGAGGTTTTCAGTCTACCGAAGCTAACTCAGGAGCAACTAAAAAAAAAAAAATGGACTGGATACTGAAAAGTGAAAAATCTATTCTCACAGCAGATCAAGAGCCGGGGAAACGAGGACGGCTCTTTTCTCATTGTGGGCTTAGACAGACCTTCTGTCGAGACCATTAAGTTTAGGTAGATAACGTCCCGATTTACACTTTAGAAGGATTCGTTATTACATAATTATCAAAATAAAAATTTCAAATTCTATAGCTCGTTCCTATGTAGGAGACTTTCCGCGTTGAGAACAAAACCTTATATTGAATTCAGAAGCTCTAAAGAGGAGCTCGGCATGTGTGCATACTAATATTCCATTTGAATTAATAACAAGAAAGAAAGTGGGGGAGGATCTTTAGAACCTAACCGATGCCAAATATTTGGAAACTTTTGCATATCGCCCGTTCCATAATAGAACAAAAATTTGCAGTGACTGAGTAAGAAAACTCGAAAACTTCTAAACAGGTCGCCTGATACTTATTTGGAGGAAGACTGCAGACTTCAACTGTTTTTCCACACTACTATGGTATATATGTACAACGACTCGCTGCTTAACTCAATGGATTGGATCGAGCATGCAACTATCTGAGACGTGATTTTGAATTGGTGCACTAGATATGGGCTTTTAATCAATCCCTGAGCTAAGAATGCTACCTAGTTTCACTTAGCTTGTGCTAAGAGGTGCAATTTTCTGTCCCTCCATGAAATCTATATATCTGGTTCCATCTCAGATAGCAAACTAAATATGTCGCATCAAATATACCCAAGGCGCTATCGATTTTCTGGCACTGAAAGGGAGCTTTCGGCAAGATATTGTGCCTGTCACCGAAAAGGGTTCTTTGGATCAGCATGGCTGTGATAAAATCAACTCTACCCTATGCATCGATTATTTAGTGTAACAAGTTAAAAAAAAAAATATCACTAGTGCTTCAACCAGATTTAAAGTAAAGTAGGTATTTTTTGCGTTTCAGGCGTTACTGATCCCTCCACCCATTTCCAAACGAGTTCAAGAATTTTGGACTGTTTTGAACGCAGTCGGAGGAGTAAATTTACTGAATTTTGTTTGGGTGACAGATCAAACTGGGAGTGAGGGGATTTTTATTGAACTTGAAATTCGGGTTTATTGTAAGCACAACTACAAATGGAACGACGATTTGGATGCCGGCAGACTAAATAAACACTTGCTCACGTCTCTAAAAAGTCAACTGTATTCTTGCTGTCCGAAATGACTTATTGGCATCCTAACACCTAAGTTACTAGGGGAAAGCTATACTACTACTGTAAAAGCTACTACTGACCTGCTTTCATCAGGCTGCAGGTACTAGGCCCCAAATGTGAAGGGTGCTGATACTTAATGTTATACGAATGTAGGCCAACAGTTTTGCCCTAATTTCTTCGCCTGTTAGCGCACAGAACCGATTACTCGTATGAATCGAACAATTAAGGACTTGTACGTTCTTTCTTCTCGTACATCCGCAATATCTTTTTCATTACCTATTAAGTGTGACGTTGCCGTACGATATCTATGCACCTGTGAGTTTAAAGTAGCATTCATAAGGGAAATAAGGTGATACCTAACCCTTTAGCACGTTCGATTAGAGTTGAGAATTCAACACTGAACACAGTCGATAGTTAGAATTTAGTTGAGTCTGAATTGTTGTCGTCTAAACATTGATCCTAATGTGAAACTGAATTATTTTCAAAAAATAATTATCCAATTATACAACCAATTTGTTCCTATTAAAACGGTAAATATCCAAAATAATAGCTGCCCTTGGTTTTCAACGGAAGTTCTTAATACCTTTAAGTTCGCAATAGGCCCTCAAACTCAAATTGACTTACTTACAAAACCATGCGAAACAAATCTGTTTTTGTTATACGAAATGCCAAAAGAAACTACTGCGCTATGCTTCCAAACTAAATATATCTTTACCTCCGAAGCAGTTTTGGAACAATCTACGTCAAATAGGTGTCTCTAGTAGGAAATATAATGCTGCATCTCAGATTGATCCTGACCTTTTAAATAGTTTCTTCTTTGAAAGCACATCTCAAGACTTTCATTTTAATCGATCTGAAAGTCTAAATCTCTCTGCAAATGTCTTCCAAATACAAACTGTGACCGAAAATGAAGTGAATAATTCTATTGCAGCGATTAAATCTAACGATATTGGTGAAGGTAGGGTAAATATACGAGGGCGGGTCAATAAGTCCGTGACTTTTGGATTAAAACAGATTTTTTGATAAAAAAATAATTTTATTTTTCAACATAGTCTCAGTTGAGCTCTATACACTTTGTCCAACGCTTCTCCAATTTTTTTATCCCTTCCAAAAAAAATTATTTGTCGAGGTCCTCAAAATGACGAGATGACTTCATCATTGGAGTCAAATCTTTTTCCACCAAGCCATTTCTTCAGGTTTGGGAACAAGAAGTAGTCGCTCGGAGCCAAATCTGGAGAATAGGGTGGATGAGGGAGCAATTCATAGCCCAATTCATGGATTTTTGCCATGGCAACTGCACATGTGTGCACCCTTGCATTGTCTTGGTGGAAAAGAACTTTTTTCTTGGCCAAATGAGGTCGTTTTTTTTTCAAATCGTCATTGAATCGGTCCAATAAGTTGGCATAATATTCCCCATTGATTGTTCTTCCCTTTTGAAGGTAGTCAATGTGGATTATCCCGCGTGCATCCCAAAAAACAGTCGCCATAACTTTTTTGGCTGACAAACCCACCTTGGCCTTCTTTGGCGCCGATTCACCCTTAGAAACCCACTGTTTTGACTGTTGTTTGTTCTCTGGTGTGTTGTGATGGATCCATGTTTCGTCCACGGTTACAAAACGGCGCAAAAACTCCTCCATATTGCGATTAAACAACGCCAAACCTTCCTGTGAAGTTGTTACACGATTGCGTTTGTGGTCGACTGTGAGCAAACGCGGCACCCATCTTGCGGAAAGCTTTCTCATGCCCAAGTGATCATTCAAAATTGAAACCACTGAGCCATGCGAGATCCCTACGGCTTCCACAATCTCTCGCACTTTCAATCTTCGGTCGGCCAACACCATATCGTGAATTTTTTCGATTGTTTCGGGTGTAGAGACCTCAACTGGGCGTCCAGGACGTTCGGCATCTTCAGTGCTTGTACGGCCACAACGAAATTCAGTAAACCACTTTTTTACCATTGAAATCGATGGTGCAGAGTCCCCATAGTATTTATCAAGCTTAGCCTTGGTCTCGGTAATGGTTTTTTTTCGCAAGAAATAATGCTTAATAAGCACACGAAATTTACTTTTTTCCATTTTCTCTTCAAATTAGTGAGTAGTCTGATAACAATAGCTGTCAAACACAAACTAACTGACGCAGCAAGTTTAAATTTTGACAAGAGTCAACTGACAGATGCCTGTTGACAGGAGCAGTGTTGCTGTTTCAGTAAAGAGGTCAGAAATTCAAAAATGCACGGAATTATTGACCCGCCCTCGTACGATTTAATAAGCTGATTCTACCATTTTTAACCCACATTCTCAATCACTGCATCAAAATCCTGGAAAACTGCCCGAGTTGTACCTTGTCTATCAAAAGTCTTTGAAAATTTAATACGAGTAGCTAAACAGCTGAGCCAACATCTATCCATTAATGAGTTGCTTCATGAGGGACAATCTGGGTTCAGATCTAACCACAGCTGGTCCACTACATTGGTAAACATTTTTGAGGAAATAAGACGGGACTACGATAAGGTTATGTTACGCTTCCTTGCATGCCTGATTTTTCAAAGGCTTTGGATAAAGTAAACCATAAAATCCTATGCTGGAAGCTGAAAAATCTGTTTGGTCTTGGCGACACTGCAGTGAGGCTAATTAGCAGTTTTCTGTCTGACAGATTGCAGAAAGTTGTGTCTCTTCCTCAACACTTTTCCCAGTAAATCTAAGTGTGCCGCAAGGATCAATTCTTGTCCCGATTCTCCTCTGTATCTTCGTCAATGTTCCTTAGGTTTGTAAACACTTCTCTGTCCATCTTTATGCAGATGCTGTCCAGCTCCCTGCCGCAAAACCTATTAAACATATATCTGAACTGGTTAGCAATCTTAATGAAGATTTTGCCAGTATTTTCTCTTGGTCTGCAAACAATGGATTGCTTTTCAATCCAAATATTCAGTCAGGTTATTAGTATCTCTAATAAAACTTTATCCCTTACCACCTTACCAGATGTCTTACTCTCTGCCAATAAACTTAAAATTGTTAACACTGTTACTAGTCTGGGTTTTCTCATTAATTGTCAGTTGTCAGAATACGACCATGTTAATTATATTATTGGACGAATGTATGGATGTCTTCGCAAACTCTGGATATCTGCAAGTTTTACTCTAACTAATACCAGACTAAAACTAGTCGAAACTCTAATTTTGGAAGTCTCTACCAATAACTATGTATAAGAACTATTTCTAATATCACACGCTTTAAATGTGCAGTTCTTTGCCATTTTCCTTCCCTTCAAATAATTTTCCACAAATTGACTTGACGAAGAATTTTAGAGGCAATTTACTTTTGCTATAGACCAAAAGTGTAGCAGATCACCAAATTGTATCACTTTCTCGGCGGTAATCCATGAAAGCTTTTAATACGATGTCCTTCTGGATGTTAAGGAAATCTCATAGTCAAAATTGGAGGTCTTTAGTCGATGGACCTACTAATATCATTAAAGACACATTCTATCAGCAGTAAACTCGCAAAGAGTGTTCTTGGCATCAATATCCATATCACCTGTGAATACCTCAACGACAGCTTGAGAGCTGTTCACTTCCGGAATCTATTTCTAAAGTACAGTTTTATCCTGAAATTTAGATAACACAATTTCAATAACACGAAGTTCAGCTCTGTACTCAGAGCCTTTTAATATGTATCGTGCCATATCGATCGTGCATTGTCAGTTCCCGCACAGCTTCGGTGTTTTCTGGTACAGAACGGCCTTCACGAAATTCGTCCTGGAGCGAACGACGAGCACGTTTGAATTCAGAAAACCAGCGAAACACGTTGGCCCGGGATTGTTCTTCATCACCAAAAGTCAAAGCGAGTTGATCGGGATACTGTTGCTGAGTTAATCTCAATAATTTTAATTCCATTTTTTGGCTGAGACGAATTTTTCTACGCTCTGTAACAAAACGCAAATACGAGGGTAGCCCTAGAAGTACCCAACCTAATAAATAAAACACAAAAAAATTGTGGCAAAATATGTTTATTTTTCTAAGTAGTCTCTTAGTTCAATACACTTTTCCCAACGATGCTATATAGCTTCGATACCCTGGTAATAGTGAGCATCGTTGAGCTCCTTAAAATAGCCATCAACCGCAGACTCCACCTCTTTACTGTTGGCAAATCTTTTACCACCGAGCCAGTTTTTCAAATTCAGAAATAGAAAATAATCCGAGGGGGCTAAATCTGGCGAATAGGGTGCATGGGGAAGCAATTCGAACTTTAACTCAATGATTTTGGCCATCGCCATGACGGATGTGTGAACTGGTGCATTGTCTTGATGAAACAAAGCTTTTTTCTTCGCCAAATGCGGTCGTTTTTTCCTGATTTCATCTTTCAAACGCTACAATAAGTTCGCATAATACACGCCATGATCAATTTTCCTTTCTGAAGGTAATCAATGAGAATTATCCCACGCGCATCCCATAAAACTGACGCCATGACCCCGCTTGCAGATGGAACTGTTCTTGCCTTCTTTGGAGCCGATTCTCCCCTTTGAGCCCATTGTTTCGACTGTTCCTTCGTCTCGGTTGTGAATCGACGCAAAAACTCGGATTTGTTACTGTGCAACTTCGCCAAACACTCGATTGAAACATCTCCACGAAGCTGTTTTTGTTCCATTGTGAGTAATCCCGGCACCCATCTTGCACACAGCGTTCTCATATCCAATTTTTCAGTCAACATGCGATGTACAGTGATTTTTGAAATGGCTTCCATATCTAGTTCACGCACTTTAAATCCACGGTCAGCCAATACCATTTTGAAGATTTTTTTCAACATTTCTGATGAATTCATCTCATTTGGTCGATCACTGCGATGTTCGTCTTGGCAACTCGTACGGCCTCGCTTAAACTCTGCCACCCAATATTTCATTGTTGTAAATGAAAGAGCAGACTCCCCCAGAGTAGAATACAGTTCCGTTTTAATGTTGGTTGGATGGAGGCCTTTCAAATGAAAGTATTGTATCACATAACGATGACCAATTTTTTCCATATTTAAAAATTCATTGAGAGCGTTCACTGTTGATGGCTGCCGAACAAATACTAAACAACGTATAAGGTTGGTATTTTCTACAATTTTTTTAAACAACAACCGCCATGTACATGTCAGGTCGGGTACTTCTGGGACTACACTCGTATATAGCCCTCGTATGACCAAACGTTCTCCGCACGTGTACCATTAAAAACGTCGACGTTTACGATGCTGATGTCAGATTTGACGTATCAACAAGCCCTAGGTGATGGGCTGTTATAAGGATTGTTCAACAAATTGTGCGAAACTGCCTGGCTTACACCGCAGGCACAATTTTCTTCTAAAAGTGTGGCCAATTACTTGCACGCTGTAGCTGGTGCGTTAGGGTATTTTTTTTTTACCGATACATAGATCTTCAAATAGGGATCACTGGGTGCCAGGACACTGCGGTATTAAAGGAAATGAACAAGCGGATGAGCTTGCAAGAAACAGGGATAAGCTTAGGACAGTAATAGGAATCCTGCCAGGACACTGTCTTCTGTGGAAACACGCAAAGAGACTTAAATTGTCAGATACTGATATTTGCAGATTCTGCGGTGAGCTGCAAGCTGTTGAGAATATAACAAACATACTCTATGAGACAATATCGCGTAGTCGAAGAAAATTTGTAGGGAAATAGGCACGAACTTCAAAGGCCTTTTTGGATTTTGCTGGGAAATTGGGTGTTTCACCAGGGAAGTTGTTTAGGTTTTTGCTATTTGAAGACAAATTCAGTTACGCACGGATCGCGATGGGCCCGTTTTGGTGCCTGGTGTCTATGTGAGGCATATACATCATACCCCTGTTTAACATAAGTATCATTAAAACTTATTTTAAAAACCCGGTTTTCAATTCGCGAAACGTGTTCATATAAGATTACATAAATGTTTTGGTTCTCACAATCGACAAACTGATGCTCGCGGATTGGGCTCCTGACTAGGTTGGTCAATCAAGGTACACCTTCTGGAAAGAGGCAAATCTAGAGCGGACTCAATTATACTTACAAAAGTGCAATGTTCGGAGTGGCAACGTGGCCGGATGAATTATTTCTTCCAAAATATGGGCACTTTGATTTGGACGATATGTGGTTCCAGCAGGATAGGACTGATTTAATGGCAACGTTATATGACGAAATGTTAAGTGGCCATTGAATTGGCTACCGAGTTCGATTAATTTAATACCACGAGATTTCTTCTCCTCATGCTCTTTGAAGCCTTAGGTGTATGCTGTTAAACCGCAAACCATTCAGGATTTGGAAGCCAATATTTATCGGGTTATTTTTGAGATTGAGCCTAAAAAGAGAGGCCCAAATATCAAAAATTGCACCGATAGCTGAGGAAGCCATATATGTATTTGAAGGAGTATTCAAAACACAATGTAATGAATCATTCTTCACAACGAATAAAGGTTTTGCTTCAAAGACACTATTCTCCTTTTATCCCTCATCGGAAGAAGAGTATCAAACCAAAATAAAAGGCATGGTACGACTCAAGTTGTCAGGGTTAGAGAAATGTTTATTCGGTTCTATAAGACCAATCTGACAGAGGAAACCCGAAAAAGGTTCAAACGAGCCAGGAATGACTGCAACAACTTTCTTAAGTGTTTAAAATTCCAATACGACCAAAAACTGAGGCAAAAAAATACTACAATGTCTCAAAGGTAGTAAAAATTGTTGGTCGTTCGTTAAAAATATTGCCTCATCCTCCATCCCAACGCTCATTTACAATGACATTCCAGCTGACAGCTCTTTCGACAAGACCAATCTGCTTGCTGCACACTTTCCAGCCAGCTCAATACTCCCAGATTGTGGTTTGTATCCACCTACATTTGAGTGCGTCGAATCTTCAATCGATCAAATCCACTTACGCATTCGTGTATTAGGAAGAGTTCTTAAAGATCTTAAAATTCACTAATCCGCTGGTCCAGATGGTATATCTCCCCTCCTTCTGAAGAAGAGGTGTTCTTCCTCGCTGGCAAAACCACTGCGTAAGCTTTTTCATCAATCCTACTCATTAGCAGTCTTTCCGAGAACGTGGAAAACAGTATGTGAGCAGCCCGTCCCTAAAAAAGGCAAATCTTCCTCTGTCTCCTCCTACAGACCCATTGCACTTACGCCCCTTCTTTCCAAGGTCATGGAAACGCTGATAAACTGTGAGCTCATGAAATATCTCGAAACACGAAAACTTCTCAATGACCGACAGTACAGTTTTCGTAGCAGCAGGTCCACTGGTGATCTAATGGCCTGTCTCACCGAAAAGTGGAACCAAGCGTACACAATCTGGCGAAAGCAAGATAGTTGCACTTGATATTTCTAAGGCATCTGACAGACTTTGGCATCAGGCTTTTTTGTCGAAAATGCGTGCTTTTGGGATCGACGACTCTCTTCTTCAATAGATTAGAAATTACCTTTCGGAACGTTCAATTCAAGTTGTCTTGGATGGTTTCAAGTTTGATATTCAAGCCAAAATAAATGCTGATGTGCCACAGGGCTCCGTTCTGTCTCCGACACTCTTTTTATTTTTCAACAACGATCTCTTGTCTACTACTTCTAATCCAATATATTCCTTTGCTCACGACAGCACTCTCTGCTTTTCATATTAGTTTTCGGACTCACGTCTGCTCTTCGGCTGTAGAACAGAAACGCTAGTGCATGTTAAGCTCTTTAAATTCTGGCATTAACAGCATAACTAATTGGGAAACCACTAACAGAGTAGAATTTCATGGTACCAAAACACAATGCTGTCTGCTGTCCAGCCATTGTCCGTGAATAGCAGTTGCATCGTCAAAACCGGTAAATTTTCCATTCTCGGTATATGTATCAATGACAATTTACGTTGGAATAACCACATATTCGGTGCCATCAAAAATGATGCGGTTTCCTCAAGCGATGTAAGAAATACTTCACTCTATCTGAACTGGCCTCAATATAGGTATAAGGCATCCGCCGAAATTGGAGTACAATGGCCACATCTGGTCGGGTGTGCCCAAAACACCTCTGCACCTGCTAGATAGGATTCAAAATCGTGCAATAACGCCGAGTGGCGAGCAGGCGACGAACCTCGTCCTCGGCTGGCAAGGTTATGGCATCCGTATTTTGGGATGCACATGGAATAATTTTCATCGACTATCTCCAAAAGGGGCAGACTATCAACAGCGACTATTGCATTGCGTTGTTGGAGCGTTTGAAGGACGAAATCGCAGAAAAACGGCATCAAGACAATGCACCGTGTCACAAGTCGATGAAAACGATGGCAAAATTGAATGAATTCGGCTACGAATTGCTTCCTCACCCACCGTATTCTCCAGATTTGGCCCCCAGCGACTATTTCCTGTTCGCAGACCTCAAAAGAATCCTCGCCGGAAAGAGATTTAAGACCGATGAAGAAGTAATCGCCGAAACAGAGGCCTATTTTGAGGCTAAACTGAAATCGTACTACTGGTGTCGAAAGATTGAAAAATCGTATCAATCAGTGTATCGCCCTCGAAGGCAACTATATATAAAGTTGAATTTTGCAAAAATTTTGTGTTTTACTATAAAACGGCGCGGACTTTTCAGCCAATGTTATTTCCACCACCGTCTCCTTACGAATGCTCATCAAGATAACCTCAAGCCCATTTTCGAACGTACTCTAAAATATCGTGATTCGTTCCTAACCCGTACAACTCGCTTATGGAATGCTCTGCCTAGCTCTTTATTTCCTAGTCATTATAACCTTCAAACATTTAAAACCAACATTCACCGGTACCTCTTTTCTATCCTGTCTGATTTTGCTTCGCCCGCCCTGTGTGCTAGCATTTTAAGGGTACTTAATCCCTTCAGATATCGTCAAAAAAAAACTATTTGTACAGGTCTTAAAAAACACTTTTATACAAGTGAGGGTAGATCTAGAGATCTATCAATCATCTGTCAATAGACTACCAACTTTTGAGCAAGCTGTATCGTTTAGTGAGAGCCCATAGTCTTAGCTGCTAGTGTTCTTACCACCTTGATCGAAAAGTTCCCGCACCACACCACCCTGTGTCGCTCCCATTGTTCCGATTATGGGCCCGGTTTCTTTTGTTAAGTTGGTAAATCTGTTGTTGACATTTCTTCTAAATCTTAGCGTAATAGCTTGACATTTGTAAAAGTTACGTAGCCAAGAGTACTTCTATCTATGTACGTGTAGACGATTTAAATTTGCAACAACGAACTTGTACTCGTATTAAATTTTGCGTAAAAAACGGATTTAATGGTGCGCGGCTGTTGGAAATGTTGGAAAAGTGCTTCGGCAACGATTCTCTAAAGAAAACGGTCGTTTACCAGTGCCACGAGTGGTTCAAAAGTGGTCGTGAGTCAATCGAAGATGATGAACGCAGTGGCAGACCATCGACATCGAAAACCCACGAAAACATGAACCGATGAAGTAAAAGAAATGTTAGTCAATAACCGCAAATTAACCATCAGAGAGATAGCGGAGGACTTGAACATTGCCTATGGATCCGTCCAAGACATTTTGGTTAATGATTTGGGTTTGCGTCGTGTAGCAGCAAAGTTGGTGCCAAAAGACCTCAATTTCATGCAACAAAGAGACCGTCTTGACGTCGCAAAAGAGGTGATTTACGAGGCTGAATCCGATCCCACATTCATCAAAAGGATCATTACTGGAGGCGAGACGTGGGTTTATGAGTACGACACGCAATCCAGACATCAGGCAAGTGAATGGCGTTCACCAAATGAGCCGAGACCAAAAAAACCACGTCGTCTTAAGTCAAAAAAGAAGGCACTGCTCACGGTTTTCATGGATTACAACGGTGTAGTGCATCATGAATTTTTGCCAGAAGGCCAGATAGTAAAAAAAGAGTGTTACGAGTATTTCTGCGTTATGAGACGTTTACGTGAAGCAATTCGCCAAAAGAGGCCAGAATTGTAAGCAGAAAACTCGTCGATTTTGCACCACGATAACGCACCATCGGACAGTGCCATCATTATTCGAAAAATGCAATAAATACCATCCAACAGCCACCGAATTCACCTGATTTGGCTCCCTGTGAGTTCTTTCTGTTCAATCGAGTTAAAAAACCACTACGGGGAACGCGTTTCAGCAGCCGAGTGGAAGTAATGGAAAAACCGCAGTAAGCACTGATGGACATGCCGAAAACCGAATATAAAAAATGTTTCGAGGATTGGATCAAGCGCTAGCATAAGTGTGTTACAGTCGAAGGGGATTACTTTGAAGGGGACAATATGTTATAGACTTAGAAGAATAAACTGGTATTTTTAATTTTCTGAATACATTCCGGGATCAAGGTAGTATTTTTACTGATAGCAAATTTAAATTTGTTACTGATATAAAAAAAAAATAAATAAATACTCGTAAATTTCTGTGGGACAGTCATTGAGAGCAGGCAACCGTATAAATTTTGGCGAAATTGAAAATAGTGAATCTCGTGTGGCGTCTTCGAAGGAGAATTTGGCGTTATTCAGTCGCAACCCAAACGAGAGTTTGTGCTATTATATAACCGTGGATGAAACATTGGTCCGCCACAATACACCGGAGACCAAGCAGCAGTCGAAACAGTGGGTTTTTCCGGCTGAATTTGCTTCGAGGAAGGCCGAGGTGGGTTTTTTGGGATGCTCTCGGAATAATCTACATCGATTACCTTCAGAAGGCAAAACAATCAGCCATCCTTTTACCATCTCCTTTGGGGTTTTCATTTCAATAATCTCATTAGGCTGTTGGTATGTATCTACTAGGGCTGATGTGATGGATGTTGAAACTGCAGGCACTTTATCTCTAAAACGCTCATATACTCAGCTCACAATGATAAGTATGATATGAATGTTCCGGGCTTCCTTCATATCCAATGTCGGTCATAAGTCCACAGATACCCTCCGTTTGACCATCGTTGATTAAAGTGGCTGGTATATGGTACACTACGAAACGATGCTATATAAATATTTAAGGTGATATCTGTTGTAAAAGAGGTCCCTTCTCTTTGCTTTTGTCCGTTGTTTTCTATGCTGCAATATAAGTGTCTAGTTTTTATTTTCACTGAAATTCGCATCTATGCCGTAAGGTCTACTGTCTAATGTCTAAAAGTCTTAGTTAGTGTCTAACGTAACAGATTTAAATCAGCTAACGTCGCAAATTTTTTAAAACAATCTTTGTGCCTTCGAAGAAGCTGAACAAAACTAAAGTAAATTCTCTTTAAACCCAGTTTAAGAATAGAGCCAGAGTTCAACAACTCTATGTATCGACATTTCTAATTTAAAGGCAAATAAATCCATATATCTATATGCATATATCTGTACGTCTTCGTCACCAATTAGATGGCACAATGAGGATCGTGCAAATTTCGATCAACTACTGACGTTAGTTCTTTTTAATTTATTGTAGCACTTTTCAATTAATGAACCTGCAGAACGGCTGTCTTGTCGCTTTTTTTGACGTGAAAATAAAACGTCCCATAGTGATCTTGACATTCGAATTGAGTGGTGGACAAGAGCATAAGACAATGACACCATTGTCTGTCATTTGGGCTATTTATAAACTAAACACATTCCTACATTACTTCAAAACAAACTTAACACTGAGCTGGTCGGTTATACATAAAAAAAAAATCAACAAATATCTGCTCGGAATGACTATGTCATACCCGAAATACGTCAGCGGGCTTAAAAACATAACAATTGCCAAGGTACACACGGAAAATTTTTCTTTAAAAATCATCGCGCCATGGTTTTACGTAGGAGTCTAACTCATTAACACCAGTTTTCACTCAAGTCGTATTTACGAATAAGCTGTATCGACTTGTTTTGGATTGCGGTTGAGTTTGTTTTTCTAGACCATACTGTCCATAAATTCCAGATACGGTTTGATCGCACCAGATATCCGTCTGTACGTCTGTTTATTGTTTTGTCATACAACAAAATTAAGTGACACGACGCGACGTCATGGATGAATGGCACAGAGTTAACTGTGCCTTTTTGTTATGTACCGACGCACGCCACGACGCTACGAATAGCAGTCTCTCATCTTAAATAGATTGCAGCATCAATTAATTGACTGAGCATTATTCTGACGTATGTACATACATATGTACGTATGTAGTAATGTTTTTCACAATGAATGGTGATTGTTTTGCCGGGATGTAGTGTGTATCTTTGTATCTGGTGTAAAAAAGACTCTGAGCGAACTTAGGTTTCGGTTTTTCCTTTAAAACTGGCTATCCTACCCCGCATTTTGCTTTAATTAATGAAATTGTATGCTGTCCTCAGATAGAATTCGTTAGAGTTTGTAAACACAATACCATTAAGGAGCGCCGGTCAAAAGTCAATTGCGTAGAGAATTGTTTTCCATCATCTTTTTTTTTTTATAAATTATAAATAAAAGAAAAGATATTAATTAAATATTGTGGGGAATTTATAAATATTTTCTGCCATATGGGACAGGGCACAGATGTGGAGTTCTCTTTAACTCGAGGCTAAAGAAAAACGAAACGAATGGGAAGCCCCATTAGGCAATTTAAATAGAATGACAATTATTCTTAAAAACCCTACAGGGAATCCCCTACCGATATTAATTTAAACGTTCCTCATGTAATCAGATACGACAATACCTTTAATTTATTCAAAAATATAATTTCCATACGATAATCATGGGTGTGAAATAAACGCGTCTGTGGTTTCGGATGTTTAAGGGCTTTCACACCACTTTATGACGACCGATCGGAAAGACCGCCAACTTATCTTTATGTGCCGAACTCACTCTCGCCATCTAAACTTTGGAAATTTCGCAACCAAGTTTAGTTGCTGCAGACGTAAGCCACGAAACGAATGGAGAATAGCAAGTCATTGCGTCAGCTTATTTTCTCTATGATTCTGTATTACCATCAACGCTGAAAGCACTAGCTGACCTCATTGAATACTGGGATTCCAGGAAGATGGGACTTATCATTATGCTGTCATGCTAATGTTCAGAATACTTTTTGGGGCAGTAGCATATGCAACGTGAGAGGCAATCATCTCCTGGATTTCATACTATCGTCCGACCTTGTTGTCAACAAGGTTGGCTCTCAGTCAACTTTTGTTACGAGAGTAGGACAGGAGATTACCGACTGGAAAGTATTATCGGAGGTCTCCATGTCAGACCATAGGTACATACATACATGTGATACAAACAAATCACAGAGTACTTAACTCTCAATAACTTTTTATACGACAAGCAATCAGGCTTTCGGGCCAACTACGGCTGTTCTTCAGCCATGGTCAAGAGGTTAGGCAATCTTTTGATAGGAAATATGTCTCACTACTCTGTCTGCTAAATTTCTCGAAGGCTTTCGATAAAGTCCATCACAATATACTGTGTTGGAAGCTAATACACTATTTTGGTTTTGGTGGTCGTGCGGTAAGGTTGCTGGATAGTTTTCTCTCCGAAAGGTGCCAAAGAGTTTTCTCCAATGGATGTAGTTCATCCCTTATGCAACTCAAACAAGGCGTTCCTCAAGAGTCGATATTGGGTCCAATTCTTTTTTGCACATTTATCAACGATCTACCGTCAGTATGCAGGCATTCCTTTGTGCACATGTATGCTGATGATGTACAATTACACCTAGCCAAACCATTTTGCAAGATCAACGAACTGACCCTACTACTCAATGATGACTTGCAACGCATCTATACTTGGTCAGTTACAAATGGACTACAACTGAACCCGACTAAAACTCGAGTAATTCCAATATCCAAAATAAGGTTTAACCTAGATCTTCTGCCTGACGTACTTCTTAACAACTCGAAAGTTAAAGCCGTAGAGTCTGTTACTAGCCTTGGATTTGTTATTAGTCGAGATTTGTAGGGTTATAATCATACCAACATGGTCGTAGGTCGTATCTACGGCTGCCTTTGTAAGCTTTGGGTTAGCGCTTTTTTTTACTCCACTTGAAACGCGACACAGACTAGTTATTGCCTTAATTCTGCCTCTGGTTACATATGCCGAAGTAGTCTAATGTCGCTTTTAATGATTGTGTGCGATATGTCTATGGCATTCGTAGGCACGAACATATTTCCTTCTACACCAGGGAACTGTTTGGGTGCAGCTTGCAACAATACCTCGATGCCAGGAACTGTGTTTTTTTTTACACAAAATTGTTAATAAACGCTGTCTGCCGTATCTATTTAATCTACTCAATTTCAATCGATCTTCTAGAACAACTAACCTAATTTCTCACCATTGGAATTTTCTTAATTCCTCTCATTTATTTTTCATTTACACTGTTAGGTCGTGGAACTCATTACCATCATCTATCAGATCCATACGTAATAATTCTCTGTTTAAAAGTGCAGTCCTACGACATTTCTCCATACACCCGCAATAAACCTATATCATCCTTCCATCAATCCTTGTTATTTAATTTTAAGTACGAGTATTATATTATAATGTAGTAGCCGTAAGTCTACTTGAATTCCAATATTTAGTTACTAAGTACTAAAAAAGATTTCTATCTTAATGCACCATTAATGTATGAATAAATTGAAATTGAAATTTAGAATCGGATGCGAGGTCTCGTCCTTGTTGAATAGTGGGAAGGCTCGGAAAACAAACAAATCTCCTCAGAATCTGAACTGTCCTGTTATATCAGAGTTATCTCCTCCCCTCATACCATAAGAATCACCTCGAGCCCAAGAACTCCCTTTCGCTTAAGGGGTTAGGCCACTCTAGGATTTTACAAAAAAATTTATTGCTTTCAATAGCCTCTTTGAACTTCAAAAATGATATCCCAAAAGATTATGGCCGAAAAATTTCTCGAAGTAATTGTTTTTCAAAGTGGAGTACAAGGCCGCTTTTTATAACTTAAATTTTAAACGCGTTTATCTCAAAACTGTTTTTTTCAAGTTGGCCGCACCCATAACTTGAATTATATCCTATGTGTCGGTTGTCTGGTGGAACAAGCCTGGAATACGTCCTTCCTGCTTTTACCGGACTCCAAAGAACGGCCTGTCTCGCCTGCATATTGATGAATCCCCTCTGGATGACAAAGTTAGATTTCACTCCTCGTTAGGAAAACTTGCATCTGTCTTCTAAGCGGAGTTATGTGCAATTCTGATGCAATGAATTATATTGTGGAGAATTGGTGGAGCGGGCGAAGCATCTGCATCTGTATTGATACCCAAGCTGTGCTTAGAGCCTTGATGACCCAACTTACGACTTCCGAGATAGGTCTAGAATGCAAGACTACACTGAATGCAGTCAGAAGGCTAAATTCCCTGAATCTTGTCTGGGTCTCAGCTCACAGTGGGATATGAGAAATGAAATCGCCCATGAACTTGTTAGGTAAGGCTCAGAGGAGAGTTTTTCAGGAGCCGAACCTAGGGACTGAAACGAATAAAATCTGTAAATTTTAATACGGGCTATACTTCCATTTTGTACCCAAATTAGTTTAATTTAATTTTGGTGGCCCCCATTTATTCGGCTTAATACAAGCTATAACTTAAAATTAAACTTAAACTAAAACTTAAAACTAAGGTTGGTTATTGTGGTGAAGGAGAACCCATTTGAGGCAGGAAGTGGTGCGGTGGAAGTCAAAGACTCTAGGGTTTGAATTAATTTTTCGTAGCATGCGGGAGATTGGTTCGTTCGCGCCATAGGTGGTGTGGTGGGTTGGGGGTTAGAAGAGACGAGGGGTACGTAGATTACGAGGGTTAGTGTCGAAAGAAGTCGATGAATGAAGAGAAAGTTGGCTGCGTCTCTGCGTTCCTCAAGGGTGTTTAGGTTAATAACGTTGAGACGGTTTTGATAGGGGGGCAGAGTAAAAGGATCATCCCAGGGCAAACCTCGAAGAGCAAATCGAAGAAAATGGCCCTGGATGCTTTCGATTCTCGAGATATGAACGCGATAATATGGGGACCATACTTGACTAGCGTACTCTAGGAGGGGACGAACAAAGGTAATATAGAGGGACCTGGTCACATATGGGTTGGTGAATTCTTTGGACCATCGTTTTACAAAACCTAGTGCAGAGTTGGCTTTAAGGATTATCCCATCCATATGCAAACTCAAGTTGAGCTCCCTATCACACAAAATGCCGAGGTCGCGAAGAGATTCAACGGAGGAGATAGGTTGGTTGTGGAGAAGGTAGAGTCGGGGAGGAGATTTGTGCCGCTTATGTGAAAAGGTGATGGATTGGCATTTGGTGATATTAAGTTCCAAACAATTTTTGAGGCACCAGATCGAAAAACTATCAAGGTCTTGTTGAAGAAGGAAGGAGTCATGGAGAGAGGAAATGGGTTTGAAAAATTTGGTATCGTCGGCGTAAAGGGAGACGAACGAGTATTTGATGATCCTATCGAGATCATTTATGATTAATATAAAGAGAAGGGGACCGAGATGGCTACCTTGAGGAACTCCAGAGGTGGCCAAAAATGGAGCGGAGTGGGCTGACCTAAAACGAACACTGTAAAAACGGTTTTCGAGGTAAGAGGATATCCATTTTAACAGTATGGGTTCAAAGCCGAGGGCAGACAATTTGAAGAGTATTAATCGATGAGAGATTTTATCGAAGGCTTTGCTAAAATCGGTTGCAACTACATCGACTTCGTTGCCGTTCTCTAGGGCAGAGATGGCAAAGGATACGAATTCAACGAGATTTGTGGTGGTTGACCTACCCTTTAGGAAGCCATGTTGTCTAGGGGAAATAAGTGATTTGCATTGGAAACTTAAAGCTTCATACAAAATAATTTCGAGGAGTTTGGGTATATGGGAGAGTTTAGCGATTGGACGATAGTTTGTTATTTCGTTCTTTGTTCCCTTTTTGTGGATCGCATTTATGTAATTCTCCTTGTGAAAGGGATAGACGAAAGAGATCAGAAAGGGCAAGGGAAAGAGACGAAGAACATTTTTTAAGAAATATGGCAGGGAGGCCATCTGGACCGGGTGTAAATTCGTCATTGAGTTGGTGTAATTTATATTCGATATAAGAAGGGTCCAAGATGTGAGAGAGAAGTGGGCCGTTGGAGAAGTTCAGTAGGTAACGAAAATAGGATGGATCTGGTACAAAGGAGTCGTTGGTGACGGATTGTTTAAAGAAGCTGGCAAATAGGTTGATAACGGTGAGTGGATCGGTTGATGACTTGTTGTTGAAAGAGAGGGAAGGAGGGTAACTATCGGACTTTCTTTTGTAGTTAACGAATTGGTAAAAGGACTTAGGGTCATTTATAAGGTTAACTTGCGCATTGTTAAGGTAACGCTGGTAAAGGGAATCGTAAAGTTCGGTGAAATGAAGATAAGCACCAAGATAGTTGGAATAGTCGGACAAGGATCTGATACGCAGGAAAACAGCCCATAACTTGTTTCTCTTGTTTCGTAAGGAACGAAGCATGCGATTATACCAGGGATTATGAGAGAGTTGTGGGAGGAGTGGACTGGAAAGAAGAGTTATGAAAAAATGAAAGTAGAAGGGTTGGGGGTGGTAGTTGTCGATTGTAGAGAGAGATAGCCTGTATATTCTCTAGTTTCAGTTTGTTATTGATTTTAGTTCGGTGCGGTTTAAAATATTTATAAAATATGAGTCAAGAGGAACGCCGTAAAAAGATCATCAACAAATGGCTGAAAATACTTCGCGTCCAAACCATTTTATCGCAAAAAATTTAAACATGGTACGCAGTACAGTGGATTCTGTTATTAAACGATATTTGGAGACGTTGGCAGTTAAGCGAAAATAGAAAAGTGGAGCACATGATACAAATTTGGACAGAAAAATAGTGGGTACCATCGTAAAAAACCGGACTATGTCATCCAGAGATGTTGCTCGGAAATGTAATACCAACCAAACAATGGTAAAAAGATCTTAAAAACGTAACGGTCTAAAAACACGAAAAAACAAAAAATACCAAAAGTTACTGAAAAGCAAAAAAAAGTCATAAAAATACGAGCCCGAAAGCTATACGAGTTGATCGGCAACAAGAAAGCGTGCTTGGTTTTGGAAGACGAAACTTATGTCAAAGCCGACTTTACTACTCTTCCAGGTGCGCAGTTTTACAACTCGTTTGAAGCTGAGATTCTTCCGCAATCAACAACATCGATTGGGATGGAAAAATACGGGTCAAAATATCTCGTTCGGCAGGCCATTTGCCAATGTGGACACAGAAGCTCATCGTTTATTACAACGGAAACAATTAACGGAGAAGTGTACATTAACGAGTGCCTAAAAAACCGGTTGATTCCTTTCTTAAACCAACACTAGGGTTCAACATTATTTTGGCCAGATTTAGCTTCAGCTCACTATGCTCATGCGACGTTGAGCTTTTTTGTTACTAAAAATGTCGACTTTGTCCCTAAAGACATAAATCCACCCAATGTTCCACAGTGCCGTCCCATTGAAAGGTGTTGGGTTTTGGTCAAAGCTAAATTGAGGAAAAGTGAGCAGTGTGCAAAGGTTTAGATCTTAGTGCTAAATGGAAAAGAGCGTCCAAAAAGATCACGGGTGTAACTGTTACCAACCTTATGAAGGACATTCGAAAGAAGTTGAGGAAAGAATGGGAACCCAAATAATTTTTTTTTATTGTTTGTAATTGTGAATGAATTTAATAAAAACAGAGTTTTAAAGCAAATAAAAAAAATTTACAAGAATTATTCGAAAGTTTCCAAATTTTATTTGTTTTAGTCCTTACGTTAGGTTTGCCTGCATCCTCGGTTAGGGTTTCCATTGATATTTGAGTTTCATATGAGCATAACTACAGATGGCATGAATCGACAAAATACCGGGAGACCAAATGAATGGTTGCCGTGGTCTCTAAAAGGTCAGCGACTTTCCTGATGTCCCACTGGCGCAGTGATGGTGGACTACACTTTCGCTAAGTACTTAAGTTTTCTGGGCATAAGTGATACAACATCATGTCCAGCTGTCCACTGGTGATGCCGACACCGTAGAGCGCTACCTCTATGAGTGTCCCACCTAGCCTCGCGTCAGGTTGCAGGTACTCGGCGCTGACGTCATCGGTGATAGTTCTGTAACGACTTTATCACTGAAGCGCTTATTCTTCTTTCTCCGAAAGACTGAGAAATTTCATTAAAAGGAACTTGCAAAGTACTATGGACTAGTTCTCCTAGAGTGGTCTGTTCTGACCTGTCTAGTCATTTGGTTGGGGAAACAATCGCGAGTATATGACACCTGAGTTGCTTGGAATTGCACATTCAATTATTCGAGTAAAGTTTAGATTTACTTAAAAAGTTTTAAAATTCTATAATGCACTACGCAATACTGCAAGTCGCCACAACCTAACAAGCCTCCCTATCCAACTCAATCGTAGGCTAGTTGTCACCAGTTACGCACGCTGAATTGGCTGAGCTCGCCTTATCTGAAACGTGGTTTTACTTCAATGGAAAGTCTGGAAAGAAAAATTCTCTATTTCAATTTTCCCATGACAAAATTGTACCCTCACCAACTGACATGTCCAGCTGGAAGACAACCCTGCACATTATTCTTTGTTTGGTGGAACGCAAATCTGCAGCGATTAATTAAATTAAACAGGAAACATCTAAACAAGCTACTTAAGACTAACTTGGCCACTTGGCCGACCAGTTCAATCGTGATTCAAAATCTCCATCGTAAATGATCGAGATCCAATTCAACAACGGGCGGCAAAAAAAACTCGTTTAACTCGTCTACAGCGCTGACCTGCTACAGTTACGGTGGTGCCGTCGGCGTCCTCAAAAAATAAGGGCCAATCATTTTTTCACCGCAAATGCCACACCAAATAGTCACTTTGAGGCGATGTAATGACTCTTCGTGCTTTTCGTGTGGATTCTCCGTACCCCAGAAACACTAGTTTTATTTTATTTTACCAATTAAGCGAAAATGGGCTTCGTTGCTCATCATGATTTTCTATACCAAATCACCCTCTTCTGGCACCAAGTTGAACAGAAAGTTAGCCTCACTTGAAGGTCAGAATTGGTGAACGGTTTGCACTTTGTAAGGGAACTTCTCCAGGTCTTTCACCAGAATTCGATGCAACGAACGCCTTTTTTTTTAATGGCTGCGCTATACGGTGTGTAATCTTAGAAAGACACTAGTATCTAGAACCACTAACATGCACAATTCATATGCCTGAATGTTCCAATGTCAGGAGTATGCCTACGGACTAAACCACGCCCTGTACACTTCAACCACCACTTCCTTGTGGTATTAGTTCGCGGTGCTAGTCAGTACCTATCTACAATATGGTATCTCCTGGGTCTTCGCAGTCGTGCCTCACAAATTTCCGCCCAGTTTTCCTCTGACCGTAACATATGTTCAACGAGGACGGTGGACTCCATACGTTTCTTTTTCTTTCTGCAAAACGATCGCAATTTGAGCATAATGAAGTGTTATCGTGTCCAAAGCGGTACAGAAATTTACGGTGCCCCTCGTGACCGGACAGGAACTACGTGAGGTGGTAGTTGCAGTAAGTATAGTTGTGCCTGGTTTACCCACACTTCTATAGATGGAATTATCTTATAGGTCCATCGACCTTTTGTGGTGTTGTACCCTCTATTCTGGCACCTACTCGTTGTTATTCAGGTAATCCTTTTCTCCTCTTCAATCTTTTTTATTTCATACGTTTCTACCTGGCTGTTTGACGCAATTTAGTTGTATACCCTAAACATCTCATCCGCGAGTGTGTCGATGGGTACCATTCCAGCTATTACATATGCTGCCGGCGATAGTTTTTTCTTAGCATTCTGTATGACTAGTGCCGTGGCCCAAACTGGCGCAACGTAGACCCGATCTGAACTGATCACTCTTGAAAGTAACACCCTTCTAGTGTAACCAGGTCCACCGATATTTGGTAGAATTCCTGATAATGCTGTTTGTAGTAAAGATGCCTGCTCGCCGGCATAGAAAGCAGTGCAAAATGCAGTCTATTATCTATCATTACTCCCAAGTATTTCAGTGCTCCTTTAGACCGAATTGGTTGACTTCCAACCTGGGAGGATGCATATTCTACGGTCTTACGATTGGTTATTAAAATCGTCACAGTTTTGTGGTCATCAAGTTCAAGTCCAGCTGAGTCCAGCAATCGTTTATTTATGCAATGGCAGCATTTTTAGCAGATTCTATTTCGTGAATGTGTTTGGCGACTGTAACAATAGCAATGCCATCAGCGAAACCTATTGTGTGAACTCTTCGTGGCAGCGCTAGTCGCAGTACTCCGTCGTACATAGTATTCCACAATAATGGTCCTAGTACTGATCCCTGTGGTACTCCTGCAGAGACACTGTAATATTTCATACCACCGTTTGGTATTGATGCTGCCTATTGTTGAGATAGCTTCTTACCATCTCAAGCAAATAGCGTCATTCTAGAAAGTACTCTTGTTATGGATAACCATCTTACGGATTTAAAGGCATTACTTTAGTCGCAATGTCTACTATCGCTTTTATGGGATCTATGGTAGACCGCAATTTCCTGAAACCGAATTGGCGATTTGATAAAGCTCCTTTTCTCTCAGCTACTGACTATAGTCTTTCATAAATAATCTATGTATCTGGAAGACATGTTCACCTGTTTCACCTGGTAGCTTTTCCCTTTGGCAGGAGTACCAAATGGTGTTTTTTCCATGGGTCAAGACGAATTCCTTCCGTTAGATACTTCTCGTATGTTGTTATGAACATATCTGGTCTTTTCTGGCTTTTACGGCCTTATTTGGAATTCCGTCGGGTCCAGGCGCCTTATTATCGTCTATTTTTCTGCATTCCTTGATCAGTTCGCCCGTTGATATCTGTGGGATTCTGCTTCCCTGTTCGCCTCCGCGATATAATGCGTAAGAGGTGGTCTTTTTGGGAAAAGTTGCTGTATAATAGATGCTAACAGAGTGGGGCATGTTATTTGTGGAGTCCTATAGACCTTTACTTGGCCTTTAGGTGCAACGACTTCCTCTTACCTCCTCGGTTATATTCTCTATCGAACGAGCAATACGGGGCTGGTCATTTCTTGCAACATCTCTAGTGGACCCAGTTTGCACGAGGTGCTCAGTCAAACGCTTAATTGTTCGCGCACATGTTGTAGGATGACGAGGCAACCGACGACGAAATTCACATTGCGTTAAAACAACAGACTGGAAATTATTCAAATAAGCAGTAATAATAATTCCGCCTTCTTCTTGTTCGCTCTATTGCTTGTTGTCAACTAATTCTCTATCTGTCTACAACATAAATGTCACAGCGCAACGACACTTGCCCCATTTGCAAAAATTATGGCACATTCACATTACGACATAATTTTACCCCACCTTGTATTTACGAAGGTACTGAATCAATAACACAACACAGTAGCATAACAGGTATATCTCATCGGTTGTGGTGACGGATGAGACCATGAAACGTGCTGTTGATTCCTTTGATGGTTTAAAGTCATCACCATCCAATCCTCTAAAGAAACTTAGTATTTGAATGTTATCCTGTACTAAACATCTTACGTCGAAAGCCTTAGCGTTAGAATTATGTCGGCCTACTGGCAGTGCAAAGGAGTTATCGGTAAGACATGGGACCCGTCACCGATAAGATTCCTACGGCTATGATAGGGCAAATTATATCCTATGCGTCGATTCTCTGGTGGAACAAGCTCTGAGGAAAATACGTCCTTCCTGCTTTTGCCAAAGAAAGGCCTGTCTCGGCTGCATCCGGTGGACCCCCTTCTGGTGCTATTCTGGTGGACGACAAAGTTAGATTTCACTCCTCATTAGGAAAACTTGCACCTGTCTTCTAAGCGGAGCTATGTACAATCCTGATGGCAACGAAATATTTTGTGAAGAATTGGTGTATCGAAAGCCAAGCTGCGCCTAGGGCCGTGCTGACCCCACTTACGACTCCCAAGTTCGAGAATGCAACTCTAAACTGAATGCAGTCGGAAGGCTAAATTCACTGAGTCTTGTGTGGGTACCAGCTCACAATGGGATCAAGGGAAATGAAATCGCATATGAACTTGTTAGTCAAGGCTCAAGGAGGGGTTTTCATAACGCGAACCTACGTTGGGTTTGCCTGCGTCCTCGGTTAGGGTTTCCATTGACAGTTGGGTTTCATATGAGCATAACTGCAGATGGCATGACTCGCCAGGATACCGGGAGACCAAACGAATGCTTGCCGAAGTCCCTAAAACGTCAGCGGCTTTCCTGATGTCCCTCAGCGTGATGCCGATACCGCAGGACGCTACCTCTAGGGTGGCATCAGGTTGTAGGTACTCGGCGCTGACGTGATGAGTGCTAGTACTGTAACGACTTTATCACTGAAGCGCTTACTCATCTTTCTTCGAATGACTGAGAAATATCATTAAAAGGAACTTACAAAGAGTGCAATGGACTACTTCTTTTACAGTCGTCTGTTCTGACCTGTCTAGTCATGTAGTCATGGAGTAGATGACACCAGAGTTGTCTGGAGTTGCACAAGTCTAGGGATGGTACTAGATCGGTGTCAAAGATTTGATAATGTTTCTTCGTAGTCATAATGAGCGAAGAACGTGATAATTTGATCATCCAAGTCAACTATTCAACTCGAGCGCAACGGAATTTATTTAAACGTTTTACGAATAAGCTGTGATACATTCCAATTTTTACAACTCTTTTACCTTAGATGGCGTCATATTTCAGAGTGAATCTAGGCCGCAACAAACGACAGGGTAGGTTAGTTGTCACCAGTTATGCACGCTGAGTTGGCTGACAACGACTTATCTGAAACGTGGTTTTATTTCAATGCTTTTCTTCCTTAAGGATGGATTCGAGGATTCTCCGAACCGAAGCGATGGTATTTATCCACACTACCTGTTTCAGCTATCACAGGCGTTGTATAGTGCTTTTCCGCAATTTGTTTTATAAATAAAAAGACGGGCGTTCCTTCGTTATGAAATATGAATCATTCAAATGTATGAGTGGATGCGCCAGACATAATTTGCCATAACTTTTTGCATAATTTGGCCGATATTCCAGTAATTTAAAGTTGTTTAAAGATTCTGGTTTGTTTTCGCAGACCAGAGCCTTGATGTAATCGCAAGGAAATGTATCTAAAGGTGTTAAATCTCATGAGTGAACTGATAGGGACATTTCCTGGCAACAATATGAGCACCGGACTTCGGCTTCGCAAACACCCTATCTTAATTATTTTGTTCGTTTATACCATTTTTATCTTTTTCCCCATGTTCAAACAGGCAGATGAACACGATCAGAGCAGCTTGCTGTATTTTTAAGAATGTCGTTGGCGTTCCACTTCAGATTTGCTCTATTCATAGCGCATCGCCTTCTGTATAAATTTTTTTTGTGTTAAATACTACAGCCAGAATGCTCTGCTGTTGCAAAAAAGGTTATGGTGCCTTGAAGTCCGTTCATATTTAGGCAGACATGCCAAATTTCAGTGCGATATTGTCTTTAGTTTTATTTTGACAGCTGATTGTTGTTGACGTGTTTGGCATCATGTTGAGTATGCACAAAAACGATTTTCGTTCTCTCATAAAACATTATTTTTTGAGAGGCAAAACGGCGAAGGAAACAAAAGAAAAGTTGGATAAATATTATGGGGCTAATGCTCCGTCAGATTACACCATCAAATATTGGTTTCGAGAGTTTCGTGGTGGCGGCAGCTCCACTACCGATCAAGTCAGCAGCGGCAGGCCCTCAGATGCGGTTACAGAGGACAATGTCAAAAAAATACATGAAATGGTGTTGGCTGACCGGAAAGTGAAGGTGCGCGTGCTAGCAGATACCACAAAGATTAGTACTGAGCGCACACGCCATATTTTGGGCAACATTCTGCATATGAAAACGTTATCCTGCCGCTGGGTGCCGCGCATGTTCACTCCTGACCAAAAACACGAACGCGAAAGCACTTCGAAAGAGTGTTTGGACTTGCTGATGCGGAATCGGGCGTACTTTTGGCGTCGTTTGGTAATTGTTGATGAAACTTGGATCCACTATTACACACCAAAATGAGTGTCCGGCAATGGACTGAAGCCGGCACGAGTGCTCCGAGGCGGCTGAGGGAGGCTCGATGGGTCGGAAAGATTATGGCGTCGGTTTTCTGGGATTGATATGGCATACTCTTCGTGGACTACCTCGAAAAAAGAAAAACCATCAACAGCGAGTATTACTGTGCATTGTTGGAGCGATTGAAGGCCGAAATCGCCGCAAAACGGCCTCACATGAAGCGAAAAAAAATTTTGTTTTTGCAAGAAAATGCGCCGGCGCACAAGAGCATCGCAGCCACGGCTAAAATCAATGATTTACGGCTCTAATTGCTGTTGCATCCACCGTATTCGCCCGATTCGGCTCCTCGGACTATTATCTCTTCCCAAACCTCAAAAGATGGCTCATCAATAAAAAATTCAGCTCACGCGAGGAAATCATCGACGCCACGGAGGAGTATTTTGCAGACCTTCCGGAAAATTACTTTTCGGACGGGATCAAGAAGTTGGAAAATCGCTGGAATAAGTGTATCAAACTGAAAGGTTACTTTTCACCCCACCTAGTATGTTCTTTCTGCGGAACAGAGTACTCACACAAAGAATTAATCCATTGTACTTCTTGTGTGATGCTTTTGCTGGAATTAATCAGTACCATCACCCACTGATTCAGCGCCGAGTACCTGCAACCTGATCAAAGCGTAGGCCGGACACTCACAAAGGAAATTCTCTGCGGTGCCATCAGTTTAGCAGTCTACAGGCTTTTCTGCAAGAAAGAGAAGTCGAGAAGAATTCGGTATGCTCACAAAGAAACCCAACTGCCAGTGGAAGCCCTAGTCTAGAGTCAGGCAGCCCTGGCGCAGGATCGGGTAATGAAGAAGCTAATTAAAGCTTACTCATTGTAACACTGTGACCCAAACCAAACTCAGTGATTTCAACCGATCGACTACGTTCAGAGAAGTCTTGCATTTTCGAACAAGTTTGTAAGTGGTGAGTGGGCTTAGCAAAGTTCTATGCGCAGCTTGGCTGGCCCTACAGATGCAGATACATACTATGCTCCTTTAATAGAATCTTCTCAAAATATATAGTTCATTGCTATCGGTATTGCTTATACATACACATATTTTATAAGCGATGTTAGAGAGACCGATGTCTTCCTTCTTCAAGATCGTCGTAACGATCTCAAGCTTTTTGGTTTTGCAAGTGCTTTGGTGCAAGACCTACTTAATCTTGATCTCCGGCTAATTTAAGCAGTTTAGGTGATAAACTGTCGACTTTATTTTGGCTATGGCGGTCTAAAGTTCATTGAGCTAAAGGGAGTATGCATACTATCCATCATGGTAATAATTACTGATTTCTTCCGGTATTGACCAGAAAGTGATTCTTGTATATCTTTAGTACCAACTGTGATTCTACTGCTATTTTAATACTAAACTTGCCTCCTTTTGGGACTTGTAGCCTTGGATTTCCTCTATTATAGATTGTTTTTTTTTTTGTTTTTATTTAATGTCCCAAGAACTATCCACAAGGTTCAAAAAATATAATTTTAAGGTAAAAGTGCGTGCAAAATACTCGTGTATTTAGTATTTTATCACACAAGTATTTTTGTAGGAGTTGTACAGTAGGGAGCAATAATAAGTTTCCCGCAACTTTAAGAGCCGAAATGTTCGCCATTATTGACTGAGATGGACGCTATTACTTGTGGCATGGAACGTGTGAGTTTTTTTCCATTCGTCATTACGAATATCCATCTATACTAGTATCTCGGTTATGCCCTCCTTGAGCTCATTGATGAATTTTACTTCCTCCGCAAAATCTTTGCTTTGTGTAAAACCCATACTATTTCTTGACTTAAGTGCTTAGTTACAAAGGCGCAAAATTATAGTCACCTTGTATAAGGTAGGTTTAGTACGCATTAACTAACATTACGTTAACTTTAAAACCAGCTCCTAACTTTGTATTTAATTATAAACACTTTTTAACCTATCTACAACTAGTATTAATTTTAGAACGTACCCGCGATGAGTTTTAGTCAAATAAACCTAAAAACTTACAGTTTGGGGTATCCAACACAGTTTAAGGGGTACACTTTTACAAAATTGAAATGAATTTGACAGAAATATCAAAGGAAATAGAAAACAAGTTTTTCGAATTTTGAATTTTAAATTTGAATTTGGAAAGCAGGAAGCAGAAAAGGTGTTTTAATAATAAATAAAAAGTGAATTTCCTTTTGTTTTTTCTTTAGACAAAACGAGATCGGGCACAGAATTGGGAATGAAATGAAATGCTGCTGCAGTCCGTGGAGCAGCATATTGTAGTAGTAGACAAGGGAAATGATCTGAAAATAATTTCGCGGAAGAAGGCGGCTTGGGAATCAATCGCAGTAGGGATGACAAATTTTCTTGAGACATTTCACTGAAATGACATTTCAAAGTCCATACTAAAAGATAAAATGGACTTTATGTGCAATTAAGTTTAGCGCGAGGTTATAACAATAAAGTGGGTTTTATCTCGACTATAATTGTCAAAGCACTAGAATTGACTTTGTTACGTACTAAAATGACTTTAAAGTGGACTTTATCTGACTATAATTTTGCGCCAATATTACTGTAAAATGTTTGTGGGTTCAAAGGATAGAACTTATTTCTTTCAACACCATCGCTTTATCCAATACTATTACAATTTACAATTCAATCGCTTTTCTCAACCATTTATACTTTATCTTTTACTTATGTAAACCACTTGACCACTACTAATTTTTGCAAATGGCGGCAAATGTCAATTCTACTTTGACATTTGTAAAGCAAACAAGTACAGAATACACGTTAACAAGACATGAATCGCTATACTCCTGGAGATCGCGGAATAATTGTTACGACTTTTTAGCGGAATAATTCGTCGAACATCACGTGCAGCGTGAATTTCGGAGCAGATTTCCCGGTCGTTCGACACCAACTGGGCAAACACTACGACGTTTAGCTGCTTGCCTAGAAGAGTATGGGACTACAGGAGATCCTGCCAGGTCTGGCTGGTCCCGGAGCAGCCATTCTGCTGAGGATATCGCAACTGTGGGTGAAGATGTCGCAGAGGATCCCGAAGTATCGACTAGATGACGTGCCATGCAATTCGGCATCAATCGGTGGTCTTTACAGCGAATTTTTGTGAAAGACTGTAAGATGTTTCCTTACAAAGTGCAGACAGTGTATCAGCTGTTAGATGTTGACCGGGGAGCGCGTGGAACCTACGCTCAAGCCATCCTGAATCTTGACCACGAAGGAGACAACTTTTCATCGAAAACCATCATGAGCGACGAGGCCCATTTCCATCTCTGTGGATATGTGAATAAGCAACATTATCAATTCTGGGGCAACAAAAATCTGCGTATAACCCACGAAGAGCCATTACACCCGTGGAGCGAAATAACCACTGAGTCAAAACATCTTTCTTTCTCTCTCTATCCCATTGTCTTAAGTTCTTAAGTTTTTTCCTTTTTTTTTTAAAAAAAGTTACTGCATGATATGCTGTTTACGCTGGAGGCGTCATCGGGACTTATTTTTTCGACAACGCCGAGGGCCAAACGACTACTGTGGACGGCGAGCGCTGCAGAACCATGCTCAAGGATTATCTCCTTCCTCAATTGGATGAATTGGGACTGCACGAGCCATAACCGAAATTCTGAGGGCTGCATTTTCGAGTCGCTTAATCTCTCGTTTTGTGATCTCTTGGCCGTTCCAGACTTCTTTTTGTGGGTTTTTTTTAAGTCACGAGTCTGTGTCAACAAGCCTCAAACTCTTGAAGCCCTCAAAGAGAATACCCGTTTAGAATGCGAGGACCTAATGCCGGAAGTTCTAGCAAGAGTGATGCAAAATGTCACAAATCGGGCCCGAATGGTCATCAATTCTGGCGGCGCCCACTTAACCGATATCATTTTCTCGAAAAAAAAAATTAACACATCAAGTAAACATAATCCAAGGGCAGTACCAAAGTTTTTCGTTCGTATAAAAATCGGATGACAACTTTTGCGCCACCTTGTAGATGACGCTATTTACATTTTAAATGGTTATCACATTATCTTATGTATTAGGGCATTATCCTGCTTAAACACGTACTCATTTACCAACAAGATGAGTGCACTCAGAAATCATTATACGGCCTTTATTTATTCTTGTTAGCTGACGCTACAGTCCGAGGTGAACCTGGGACCCAAACAACAAGTTTCACCAGCTGGAACGATCTCTCGCTAGCTACTTCTAGTGCCGTACTCCAAGTTGGTTAAGATATCCTTCCATTTGCGTGCGGTACGTTAGCTATGGTAGTCCTCTGCTGCGACGTCATTCGGGTTCGACGCGAAGACTCTTTGGGCTTGAGTTGTGGCTTCCATTCGCTCAACATGGACCAGCCATCTCAAACCCGGCCGCATGACTAGACCGATGTCGTCGTACAGCTCCTACAATTCGTGGTTGAGTCTCCTCCTCCATTTTCCATCTATACAAACGGGACCGAAAATCACTCGCAGTATCTTTCTCAGGTTTTCTCTCATCCGCTTTTCATAATGTCCAAGCCTGTGCGCCATAGACCAGGATCGGAATAATAAGGGCTTTGCCTAAAGCCAGTTTGTTGGAATGAGAGAGGGCTCTAAACGGCGATGATAAAAAGTCACATGACAGCTCGTCGCCTTGCCTAAAACATTCCCTTGTATTGAAGGTCTCGGCAAATGCACAACCTGAAAAGCTTGGCAGGGATCTGAAAAGTAGAAATGGCTTTGTAAAGGTCGTCATATGAGGCTTTGAAAGTGACAAATAGATAGTGATTATGTCGATCCGGAATTAACGGTTCTTTTTTCAAGATCTGCTACAGCGTGAATATTGGGTCGATGTTGGAGTTCCCTAGCCTAGATTTATCAACATAATTCCGCAGAAAAAATTTCATGGGCAATGGTTAGAAGACTTATTTCTCCATAGTCGGTGCAGTTAAAAGGATCTCTTTTCTTGTGTCCACTGCTTATGTATGTAGACGTCTACGTATTTTGTACATTGATGGTACTTCGGCAGCCTCGTTTCTTATTCTGGCTGGGTTGTGTTTTTTCGCAGAAAGTAGGACTACACAGCAAGCTAGGCTCTTGTTCTCCTACTCGTATTACTATCATCCTCCTTCTATTAACACCCTTATTATATCTTATAACGTTATCTAGCTAACATTAGTAGTCTCTCTAACATCCTTGGAGAGTGGTGGGCAGCTATGAGCCCATCAGCCATTGGTGCACTTTTACAGTATCTTGGACATTATCAAAAACAAGTAAGATAGTCGGTCAAACAACCCTACACTCATGCTACACCATGAAAAGCGCGAGGGAAGTGCTAGACAAGATTTTTATTTTCGATAAGACTGTAGCCCAAAGTTGTCTTCCTATAATCCCTTTGGCTCTGCTAGCCTTTCTGGATGGTCTCTACTTTTAGTAAAGCTAAGACATTCCGCTTAACCCTCACGGCTTCAATTACCATATGTCCATTGTCGCTTTGGAGAAACGTATTGGCGAGAGGGGTTTGTGGGTGCTTCCAAGCGGAAAAGACAGAGCCAGTCAGACTGATTGAAATTCTCTTAAGACAGGATGGACAGGCTCACTTTGATAGGAACTGTATGCCTAGAGCTAGACGGACGGTTTGGAGCCCTCTATGCAGATAGAGCATTGACAGCAATACCTTGGGAGTATATAAGATCAGTCCAGCGA
Source organism: Volucella zonaria (assembly GCA_963966105.1). Lineage (NCBI taxonomy): Eukaryota > Metazoa > Arthropoda > Insecta > Diptera > Syrphidae > Volucella > Volucella zonaria. The sequence goes on along the minus strand of OZ014532.1, from coordinate 94,070,385 downwards.
AGTTCCAAGACTTGGTTACACACTCAAGTTAAGTAGCGAAGCCCTGTACACATATAGACGATCGTTTGTAACGTTAACTTTTGCGTTTCCTTCGGGTTCCTAATTTTATCAGTGACTCTTGTTTTTTATTTTTTTATTTTATGAAGGCTTCACAGAAGCCAGAAAAGAGTGCGTGGCGTCCACGTACATATTTTCTTTTTCAATTGATAAATCCACTGGAGCTTTAATTTGCTTCCCATCAATCATCCGCCATTATCGTTATAATCACCACTTGTTTGGTTCGGGCTTTTTTTTTTAAATATTTAACTAGATTTTTTAAATTTAATTAAAGTAATAATATTGCAACTTCATATGCCCCATCTATTTGAGAGGGCAGTTAATTTTAATTTGCAGAAAAGTGTGGACATTTATTTTTGCTGCCCACTGTATGTATGCATAAACTTATAATAACATATTAATCTCCCGGGTGACTACTGCTTCCTGCTTACTTGAAACAGCAACAAAACAACAAACAATCCGTTCTAAATGCTCTTCGAACCAATAAAACTTGTTGTAGCGACAACGAAATACGACTGTTTACGAAAATGTAGGTATGCATTCCCGACGACCCGACACGCAACGAAATAAAATTTTCCCGCCAATTCCAAGTTTGACTGTCTATCAGCAATCAATTTTGGATAGGTCCCCTATGAAGGCTTAGTGCTATGTATACCGACTTGTTATTGCTCATTCGGAAACCTTGGTGAAACTAATAAAATCCAATACTAGGATTTGGTGGCAATGAACTTGCACGATTTTTGCCTACGTTAAATTTTTCCTTGCGAGTATGTACGAGTATATAGAAATGATCCATTATCGGGGGTAGTTTGGTATAAAGGAGAACTTCAGAACAGAAGGAGGTATGTCAACTTGTTTGCTACGTGTACTGTGTAGGTAACTACTGTACATCATAATATTTTGCCTAATCAATTATTTCGTACGACACGAAAAAGACTTTAACTTTGAGGGTTATTTAAAGATAATGTCCAAATTTAACTTATACGATAAGTGGAAGAAGATTGACTACAGGTTTCAATGTACCTTATCAAATATAGAGCACTCGTAAGTGTTTTTTATTAAACGTGTCTAATGTTTGAGCTGAAAAAGAAAGAGAACATTCAAATGTCCATCACGACGTCGGGGAGGATAAAAACTACGTTCAAAGCGGATATGCTCGGTCATGGAACCGCAACATTTCAAGCGAATGAGTTCGACCTCTTTTGTTCTGACCGGGAGGTCAGAACGGCTGTTTCATATGGACAAAGCTCGGTTAGAATGTCTGTAAGCAGGGGAGCCCCTGAGGGGGAGCCATATCGCCACTCCTGTGGGTGCTGGGTATCAATGACATCCTCAATGGGTATAAGTGCCATGGCATACGCAGATTACATGGTCATAATAGTGCAGGGAAAATAATTAAATATTTTAAGCGACATTATGGAGGTTGCCCTGAGGATGATCAGCACTTGGGCAAAAAGCTGTGGTCAATGCCAACCCTTCCAAAACGGAATTGGTTCTTTTTACTAGAAAGAACAAGATATCGCAATTCAAACTCCCAAAACATATGGCGCACTAGTATTTTGGAAAGAACAAAGTTTACGGAAAATTAGCGGCGGTTCAAAGAACGGCTTCCATAGCCATTACAGGTGCTCTCCGTACCACCCCTACGGCAGCATACCTTTTAGCACCTAGCACCTCTTGATTTACAGATCAAAAAATTTACTGGCAACAATGCGATACGACTTACTAATTTGGGTTACTTCAAGAGCAGTAATTTCGAACATGGCACGGTCCTAGCGGAACTACTGCCAAGCAATCTAATTCTAACAAATGAAATTCCTTCCTTGGTCGACTTCGACATCCCGTATGATATAATATATACGCACCGGGAGGGCTACTCGACAATAGTGATTTTGCCAATATCAAACCACCCCTTTGCATAGTGAGGGGGACTATTGAGGAAAATACCACAAAGACTGCCAACTTAAAGTGGTCAAGTTTTGAAGGACACAGGGTATCCAAGGCTCTCTGGACGGTTTTTGACGGCAAAAGATATAGAAAACTAATAAAATTAAACAGGGATAAGCTTAGGACAGTAATAGGAATCCTGCCAGGACACTGTGTCCTGTGGAAACACGCAAAGAGACCCAAATTTTCATATACGGATATTTGCAGATTCTGCGGTCATCTGCAAGCTGTTGAGGACATAACACACATACCTACTGTGTGAATGCGAGGCAATATCGCGTAGTCGTAGAATTTTTTTTAGGAAAATACCTTTTCGAAAATCTAGGACAAATAGACGGCACGAACTTCAAAGGCCTTCTTGGCTTTTGCAAGAAATTGAATGTTTCACCAAGGCGATTGTTTACGTTTTTGCCATTTGATGACAAATTCAACTGGTTCCACAGGGATCGGAATGGGCCCGTTTTGGTTCCTGATGTCTGTATGATAGAATATCCATCGTACTCCTGTTCAACCTAACCTCTCTCAGTTCAAATGGTTTTCAACCCGTGCATGATGTATTGAGTAGACATAGATAAGCTATTCGAATAGTATCTTGAAAACTTGAATGAAGATTTAGAACTGGATCCTGGCAAAATTGAGGTGGTAAAGACTTGGCCAATTCTCAAGATAAACACCAATTTGAAGCTTCAGTTAACGGAGAAAAGGCAATAGATCAAGTGGCTTGGAGAGAGTAAAAAATGTTGTGATTCTCGACAGCTCAAGCTGCAATCGTGGATTCAGATGTTCTCCAATTATGGCGACCAATCATTTAATTCGTCATTCGTCGCATCTAAGGACATGAAGGACACCTTTTCCTTTGTTTTCAAAGGCCTATAAAAATCCAGTTTACATTTCAGCTATACAAACACAGTCCGAGACCCAATGAGTATTTGCTCATTCTATTCATCTGAAAGTAAACTAGAATACGGATCCCGGAAAGATGTAGTTGACTTCTTAGATGGCTTTTACAATAGAATTCGAGAGGTAGACCTAGCGAAGGCAATTGAGATTGCATGAAAATCAACTGCAGTATTAAAAAAAGCTTCACCCTTCAACGCAGAAGACCTTGTCTATTTGAACTATCCAGAGCCAAAAACTGAGAGGTTCCTACAAGGCTTAATGTTAAGATATTTCAGCCCTATATGTGGTAAAAGGTAGCGAAATCATGAATGGGCACATTATCGTTCTATGCAACATATTGCACATCTGCAACATCAATTAGGTTAGTCTCTTTCGATACAGCAAAATATCTGGATTTTATTTTTGTCAGGAAACTAATCTTAAAACCTAATATTCAAGAAAGGGTAAAGAAAGCAACTGGAGCTTTATTCTCTTGCAAAAAAGCCATTGGGAACAAATGTGGTCCTCAACCTCTTATCACCCACTGGCTATACGTCTCGGTTATAAGACCAATACTCACCTATGGAGTGGTTGTCTGGTGGGCGGCCTTTGACAAGAAAGCAAAGTCCAAAGAACAGCATGTCTGTGCATAAGCGGAGCCTTATCCTCAGCGGCAGTAGATATTCTGTTTCACTTGACACCCCTCCATATTTTCAGCAAGCAAGTGGCTGCTAATGCAACTATTCGCTTTAGAGTCACTATACAGTGGGCAAACAAACTATTTGGCCATGCTAATATTCTTAACACACTTGGAATACTTCCAGAAAACATGCCATAAGATTGGTTTGAAGAAGACTTTCATGTAAGTATCCCCTCTAGATCTTTCTGGGAGGAAGATGCTTTCATAGACGACAAGTCAATTCATTTTATATGGATGGATCCAAGACTTAAACCGGGTTGGTGGCGGGGTTTTCTCAGATAAGCTTAACCTAAGTCTCTCCTTCCACCTTCCAAATCATTCTAGAGCATTTCAGGCGGAAATTTTGGCGATTAAAGGAGCTCTGTCCTGGCTGAAGAAAAATGTGATATCTGCATATTTTCAGGCAGTCAGGCCCATTCAATTCCCTGGACTCGGTCTCACAAAATTTTAAAACCGCCCTTGATTCCAGGATATCGCTCAGGGATAGGAGGATCACAGATCTACGTGGCATCACAATGGGCCAATGGGCCTAAGTGCGTTAGTCAGATGAAGACTCCAGAGCTATCAATATCCTCGATCAAATAATCAAGATAGCACGCAAAATGCCTTTGAAAGCAATCAATGTTTAGTTCACTTAAAAGATTTTTACTGCAAAATCCCGAATATTTTTCAAATGATCTTTATCAAAAATATTTAAATTACTCGATGGATGCTTATCTTACACAATGAATCAGAGTATGAATAGGTACACATGTATCTTCATGACATATTCAGCTTGCCTTTTCGTGTTAAAAAATGTATCAACTTTGCCACACCTGTCACGGGGTTTAGTTCGCAGCGATATCTTATTTATAAGGCCAATACGATAAGCCAACCTACAACCAAAACCTTACCTTAAAATGTTTGCGCACCTTGATATATAAGTATGTGTACTCGTAGATAGACACAAATTTGATATCGTATGTTGGCTCATAGTCATTTCGTAGTTATTAATTTCAAGAAGAACGTTTGTTACAAATAAACAAAATGTGACTTTTAACTGCTTTGCAATAATAAACAGGTGACTGAAAATTACGCTTTAGGAATTTCTTAAGCTAGGTCAAACACGTGGGAAATCAAATGTCTGATACCAACCCGCAATACAATTGTAACGTTGCTAACGTTTCTTGCAGTGAATCTGACCTAACTTGGTAGAAGAATGACAGTGAAAAATGTAAAATATTCATGATAGTCATATGATATAGTGAGATGAATTAACAAGAGCAATATGGCAGGTAAGGTAACTGGGTGTTGTACGATTAGGATAGGCACTGCGCTGTGACAACACATTACTCGTTATTGGGCTTGTTTTACCTCTTCGTGATAGCTACCGGGTATTTGTCTCTTCCGACTGGGCTTGATTTGCCAAATTTCTCAGCGCAATATATAATAAGATATCGGAAATGACTAACCCGCAGAAAAAGGACATCCGAATTCATGCTATTGAATCTACGGTGGCATCTTTAGTCAGCATTGCAGATAATGCCCACAGGTGGCTAATTCAACCCGTCTAAAACTGTGGGCAATAAGAGTTCTTCAGCAGTTATCAATTCATGTCGAAATAGAGATGGTGGCGAAAGAACCCCTAATAGGCTCTTACATCCCAGAAGTGTGCAAGTTACTGCACATTATCTGGTCGACCCACTAACGGTTTCGGAACGCGCCACAACCCGGCCGTGTAAAAACCAATAGACAGCCATAAATTTAATATTGTTAAGGATTTTGTCTACCTCGACTCTGCTACTTATTAACTCTGATAGTGACAGCTCCTTAGAAATCAGACAAACTATTACACTTGTCAATATTTCATTGGGCCGACCCTGCTGTACGACGCAAAAGTTGTGGTATTAGCGAAGGTGAATGTAGACATCATTGGTTGTATCGGACGTAAAATTTTCCGAAAGATTTTTGGTCCTGTTTGCCGTGACGGAACAGGATATTTTAAAGCGAACTCCACGAACTATACAACGAGATTGGGCTGGTGAGAAAAGTTAGCCTAAAATAGCTAGAGCGAATAGATATTAACACTCCCAACCGAAGAGTTCCCGATTCCGGAGAGACAACGCAGTAGAAACAGACCTCGGCTTATATGCGTGCCACAAGTGGCACTGGAGCAGTTGGACAAAGATCGCCTACAGTCCACCCTGAACTGTATCGTCATGTAAGTTTTACAAATAAATGAGGTAGGTAAGCATTTCTTGATTTTCACACAATTTTTCTTCAGGATGCGGCAGAACCAATTGAGCAGTTTGGAGGGGCAAGTGTTCGGGCGGTGGTGTGGGTAGGCAGCTGCACTAGGTCTGCTTTTGTTCTGTCGGTATCCCCATTTAGTAGCAAACATGGTTTGGACCGGAGTACATCGTGGCTTTGCCGTGCGTACGTTTTATGAAAACAAGCGATCTGTGAATGCGATGTAAAGAGCTCTTCGGTGACGGTCCTGGATTCGGCAGTTGGAGGAACCAGTTTCCTCACTAAGAATAGATACACATGGCCGACGAAGATCCATCAGAACACTAGAAAATGTGGAACTAGTGAGAGCAGCACTCGACAATCGCCAAGACGTTCTGCTCGAAGGCACGCTATTGCATTAGGGGTTTCAAACCGCAGTTCGAGGAGGATTCTGCATTTAGATTTGAATTTCCGTCCCTTCAAAATAATGATGGTTCAAGAATTGAATTCAGCAGACTACGCCAACCGCCAAAATCTATGTGAGGAAATGCATGCAGGGATCCCTCCTGAGGCAGAATTCTTCAGCAGCGACGAGGCACATTTTCATGTAAGCGGGATTGTGAATAAACAAAATGCTCACTACTGGGCTGAAAATAACCCCCAAATTGTTTACGAAAGACCACTACATTCTCCTAAACTAACGGTGTGGTGTGCCGTACCACAATTTGACGTTATTGGCCCGTACTTCTTTGAAGAGGGACATGTGACCGTGAACGTGAATTCCGGGCGTGGTTGTGGAAGTGGTTGTGGAAGTGGTTGTGGAAGTAGTTGTTGAAGAAGAACGATTAGGGGATGGTTGGTTCCAACAGAATGGAGCTACAGCCCACACAGCCGGAAATTCTATAAATGCTTTAAGTAAAATGTTTCCCGGACGTCTAGTGTCTTTGAGAGGTGTTGTGGGGTAGCCTGAGCGGTCGTCGGATTTAAGCATATGCGGCTTCTTTCTTTGGGAATATATTAAGGCAAAAGTATTTAAACGTCGCCCCGAAAACCTGCTAGAGCTAAGGGAGCGAATTGTTGAAGAAATGAACACGACGCCCCTCGAAATGTGTCAACGGGCTGTTCAAAACTTTAGAAATGGGCACCAGCAATGTTTTGCAGCTAACTGCCGCCATCTTAAAGACATTATTTTTAAAAATTAATACGTATAAAATGCTAAGTTCTACGGATTTCAAAAATAAAAATTTGTTTCTTATATACCCTGGTTTTTTTTAATTAAAATTCCTCAAAACTGCTCAATTGGTTCTGCCGCACCCTGCAATTGTCCGTGGTCACCCAATATTTTATCCGAAAAGAAATCAGCAACTAATCGTCTGTTACCTTCCCGGTTCTGCTGACGTATTAAGTTTTGTGCCCCTGCCAGATTGTAGACGGTATACATATATGGAAACTAGCAATGGGTAGTTAAGTGAAAGGGTTTAGAACCCTAAGGGCTTTGGTTTTAGATGCGTTTATGTTAGGCTCTATCACGCTTGCCTCCAGTTTGCAGGCGAAGGAAGAAAGAAGATAGAGGAAGAGATATCGATGCACGTTGGTTTAGAATGTTTGCTGGTTCTTATGACTAGAAAATAAAAAAATTGGCAACTTGCTATATTATAGGATCACAATATTTCAGGTTTACTTGAGGGTAAACCGATGAGTACTTATAGTTAAACGGTCGTTACGATTGAAGGTTTGAAAGGTCCCTGGTAAAATAGCGATAAAACTAGGTAACGGGGGAGACATTACGTTGGTGTTGAAAAAACCGTGAATAATATCGAAAAGTCGACAAAACGAGTATTTACTGAAGAGGAACTTGTACTATTTCAACCAACAACAGAACAATAAATGCTTGGTTTTCTCAACACATCTTTGCACAACTCATTATTACATGTCATGTGTTTTAAGTGAACACCTGGCGTGTAGGCTTGAGTTCACTGAAGCCGGATTTTACCGTCGCGGACCTTAAAGTAAATGATAGCGGACACTTGGTGAAGTAGTCAATAATCGTTTACGAGTAATACTGACCTGCTCTGTTAGAGGCTCACTAAATTAAAAAAAGTGACAAACCTAATAGCCTCCGATAATAATGGATTCGCTGTTAGTAACTCTGGCAAACTTTAAGGAACAGCGAACTTCGGATGGAAGTTTCGGAATATTCGGATCCTTACCAGAACACATGTTGCCTAGTAATTAACAGAGGCCCTTGACTGCTATCAGGCCGATATCACCGTCATCCAGAAAATGCAATGGGTTGATGTATGGTGACTGATATAGGGAAAACAAACAACCTTAAGCAAGAAGTCTTAAGCTTTCAATTTGTGAAAGACGACGTCACCAAAGAATATTTCTACAAGCGCCTCGAGAAAACGTATAAGCAATGTCCTAAATATTACGCGAATAGGAAAGGAGGACATCTTTAGTAAGACAGTTGGTGAGCATAGACTACACGACATTACGTCTGACAACAGACTTAGCCTTATTGATCTTGCAACCAACGGAGCGAAATATTACTATAGCAAGCAAACGGTTTCCTCATCGCGATATACACAAGAGTACATGGAGCTTTCCGGATCATGAAACGCCAAATCAAATTGATTACACTGCGATCGATGTTCGACGTTCAACGTTCGAAACTTTGGGGTAGTCAAAACTAACTCGGACTACTACCTTGTTGCAGCCAAGATACGAATACGGATTTCCCAAGCGCCACGACAAAAAAGAAGATATAACGTAGAAAATATATAATGGCAAGATACCGCCAGACTCTTTGCCGGACGCGTATTCCGAAATCCCTCAACATGCCCTATGCCGCCAGCATCAAAGCATCAATTATCGAAAACCAGTGGCAATGCTGACAACGTGCCATTAAAGACGCTATACCTGATATACCGGGTTTCACCTGACCACCGACAAGAAATCCCTGGTTTGCTGAAGAATGAAGTTTACAAGGCGCTGCTGCAATGAAGGACGAAAGCCGCTCGTGACCTTTACGAGCAAAAGAGACGAAGAGAATATCGGCTTCTCTAGAAGAAGAAATCCAGATATACCATAATGTATTGGAGATTTATCAACAGGTAGAAAGAATGTCTTAAGGTAACCAGACCCGTATAGAAGCCTGTAGAGATGAAGAACGAAACCTTGTGGTAGAGTCACAGTCGGTGCTAAGAATTTGGAAAACCCTTTTCTGCAGACTACGAGTATATATCAGAATAAACTATTCAACTTAAACGATGATAGCCAAAACTTCTGTCCACCCGACCAAAATGAAGTAAGGATGTCAATATTGAAGTTTAAATCGAACGAAGCTGCTGGACCGGAAGGCTTACCCGTCGAGGTATTCAACGCTAGTGGAACTAGCTTTGTGAAGAGCATACATCAACTCATTTCTCAGACTTGGTCAGAAGAATTTATGCCTGATGAATTGAATCTCAGCATCGTTTGCCCGATCCACGAAAAAGGAGACCCCGCGCTAGCTATACAACATCGTATCTGCCATATTATGTGAACGTCTGAAACCATTCGTGAACAACTTGATTGGCCCCTCTCAGTGTGGTTTCAGACCAGTCATGTCCAGAAACGATGGTCACTGTAAACGCGCACGGTCTCATTTTCTCGATAGTGCATGGAAACAACGAACGTTCTTTCTCAATTGTGGAATAGTTCCCTTCTCATCGATCAGGTATCAGATCACTTATCCCGGAAGGGAATGGAAGTTGTCGTTCAGACGTCTTCTAGTATTTATGCAGCAGAGGATGCGTCCCATCATCATTCTGTAAAATATTGCAAGATTACCAGAACTAGACTCGGGTCTGTATACCTCGTCTATTGAAGCTGTCATATATTCCCTTCGGACCTCTATTATACTGGAGGAGTGCAAAGTGATCAATTTGATTGACTGTTCTATGATCTGCTGACCACCATGTTCGGCAGAAAGGGAAACCGTATGTTAACTATAGAGATACTTCACCAACAGCAGAGTTCATTACCACTATACTTCCTGCTTGGTGGTGATGGCTATTTTATAGCAGTTTAGGGCTAGTTCTTTGACAGTACGTGGCTTGTTAAATGTCCGAATATTACCCCAGAAATCCAATAGTTTATTCCACAACGTAGATTCTGACGATGGGCATTGATCCCAGATCCCATTCTACACTGTTCCTCCCTCAACAGCTCTATAGGATTTAAATTTGTTGATTGATCATATTGTGATTTGTAAGCTTTCTTCATCTTTTCCCTATTTCAGGTAGTATGGACAACGTTTTAACATGTTTTTTGGGTCGTTGTCCTGCTGAAATACTAATCTTTCGCCAATTAGTCTTAATGCAGAGGTCGCAGCGTTTTCTTCCAATATAATTTTATATGCCTACTTATTCATTTTTCCAATCACTGGAACCAGATCTCCCACTCCACTTGAAGAGAAACATCCCTAGACCATAACAAAACCGCCTTCATTCTTGACGGTAGCGACAATACAGTCTGGCAGCATATTTTAATCAGCGCTGCGTCGAGTGAAAATTATCCGTTTTTTGCCAAATATTGTACCTCGAACTTGGATGTATCGCTTCAAAAAACTCTGTACAAATCTTCGTTCGTTCAGTCTTAATGTTATTTGGCCCATTCTAACCTTTTCAGCTTGTTTTGTGGTCGCAGTAGGGGTTTTGGAACAGCAACTCGACCAAATAGTCCAACATGTCTTAATCTTCGTTTGACCGTTGTCAAGGACAGCGGTTTATTCCGTGTTTGATTTGTTTCAGCGCGTGTTTCTGGTTGTTGTGACTATTCGACGATCCTTGTGTTTAGTTGTAACTCTAGGCCAACCTGACCCTGATTTATCCTCAAGACTTCCAGTTTGATACTGTGAGCTGCGAAGTAATTTCCTACTACGATTTGCCTTCTTTAATTTTGAATTTTGGTGGGGGCTAATGCCCCCATTTATTTGACTTAATTCAAGCTTAAAAAACTAGGACTTAAAAACTAATAATAATTAAGGTTTTAAAGCTAAGGATGGTGAAGGAGATCGAATTTGAGGGAAAGAGTGCTGCGATTAAAATCGAAAACGGAAAGATTGGAGTTTACCTTACGCAGCATATGGGAGATTGGTTCATTAGAGTCATATGTGGTGCGGTGGATTGGTATTGTAGATAAAAGAGACGGGGACAACGTAGATTTCGAGGGAGAAGAAAATATGGTTGTAAAGAGATGAGCAATCAAGGGAGCCTGGGAGGATTCAGTGAATGAAAAGAATGTCTGCTGCGTCCCTTCGCTCCACAACGGTATTCAGGTTAATGAGTTTGAGACAGTCTCGATAGGGAGGTAAGATTAGAGGACCCTTCCAAGGTAGATCTCGAAGGGCAAATCGAAGAAAACGCGATGGATCACCTAAATTCGGGATACATGAACTCGTTGAAAGGGACACCACGCTTGGCTAGCGTACTCGAGAAGGAGGCGCACGTAAGTGATGTATAGTGATCTGGTCATGTACGGGTTGCAGAATTCTTTGAACCATCTTTTAACGTAGCCAAGTGATGAGTTTGCTTTAGTAATTATCTCATCAATATGCCAGCGGAAATTAAGCTCCCTGTCATATAATATGCCAAGGTCGCGGATATAATGAACAAGGGATATACAGTATTGTGCAAAACCTAAGCAACCATCTGAAGTCAGCATTTCATAGTAAATCTTTTCAACTTTCTACTCCACTAAATAAAAAGAAATGGATATGTAATGATGTGTAATAGAGTGTATTTTGAAATTCACAACTTTTTATAAAAGTAATAATACTTCAAATTATAAAAAAAAAACGCTAAAACCAACAAAGTAGCCAAATTGAGCTGTGCAAAACCTAAGCAACTTTTTTAATATTTTGTGTAATATCCTTTATTTTGAGCAACAGACGCGCAATGACGAGGCATAGAAGTAATTAACTTTGAAAGTGTATCCTGGGATATATTTTCCAACTCAACTTTCAAAGCATTGACCTGTTGGAAAAGTGTTGTTCAGCGACACGGCTTTTAAGGATACCAAACAGGTTTTCGATGGGATTCAAGTCTGCTGATTGGGCCGGCCATTCAAGGACTTGAATCCCACTATCCGCTAACAACTCCTTTACCAACTTCGATGTCTGTTTCGGATCGTTATCCTGTTGAAACACCCAACTAAGTGGCATTTTCCACTCCGAATGTGGTAGCATTACCGATTCTATGTAGAATGGATTTATATTTGAATCGGTCCATGATTCCGTCTATTTCGTAGAATGGACCTACACCTCCTGCCGAAAAACAGGTAGACACCATCACACTACCCCCACTATGCTTTACAGTGGGTGTACAAAATCTAGGATTGAGTCGCTGCCCTCGCTGAGACGTCGTATCTCACATAACGTATCCCGTTAGAATTAATTAAATTAAATTTTGACTAGTCGCTGAAAAGAACTGTTTTCCATTTTTCAGGACATCAGTGTTGGTATTTTCTTGCAAACTTTAGCCTAATATGAAAAAAGATTTTAGTTTGAATTATGTTTAAAGAATTTAATTGCACTACCTGTTCCTGAAATGTCTTTTTGTGAGCATCGGTTTTTTGCACGGCCTGTAACTTCGAAGATTATTTTCAATTGCACGTCTTCGCACAGTGCTAACATCAATGTTTAAATCAAGTAATTTTACGACTTCATTCGAACTTATGAACGGTTGTTTTTTAATTACACCACAAATGTTTCTATCCGTTCGTCATGCTGTCGTACGCGGCCTACCACTGACATTTTGACTTTCAACGACTTCTGTTCCATTATATTTTTTTATTAAACGAGGGGCGTTCATACCGATATTCTCGGTATCGGGGTGAAGCTGTGGTTGTATATATAAATTGACTTATTTATCAAGTTAGTGCATTCATGTAAAATTTCATATAAATGTGATTATTAATTCGCGTTTTATCTCTAGTTAAACAGAATCATAATGGCAACTGAGACGATGATGGTGAAAATTGAGCATCGCGCTGTAATTAAATTTCTCACTAAGCAAGGAAAAAGTCAAAAAACTATTCATGAAGAGATGGTGGCTGTTTACCAGGGTTCCGCACCTTCATTATCAACTGAGCAAAAGTGGTCAAGTGAGTTCAAGAGAGGCAGAGAGAGCATTGAAGACGACCCCCGCTCCGGCGCCCCGGCTACTGCTTGTACGGGAGAAAGCATCAAAGAAGTCGAAAAACTTGTTCTTGAGGATGCCCGAATAAAGGTTAAAATGATGGCAGAGATCACCAAGCTTTCAATTGGTACCATTCACACCATTCTTCATGACCATCTTAACCTTTCAAAGGTCAGTGCAAGATGGGTGCCACGAATGCTCACAGCGCCTCAGAAAAAAGTGAGAATCGCATGCTGTAGAGAGCTTTTGGAGATGTGTAGTGAGAATGCGGACGGTGTTATGGATCGAATTGTTACTGGGGACGAAACATGGGTCCACCACTATGACCCTGTAAGCAAACAAGAGTCCATGCAGTGGCATAAAAAAGGAACAGACCCCCCGAAGAAGTTCAAAGTCACTCCGTCTGCCGGGAAGCTCATGGCCACGGTTTTTTGGGACTCAAAGGGAATCTTGCTCATTGAGTACAAAAAAAAAGGTGAAACCATCAACGCCACATCCTACGCTTCCACTTTGCATAATTTGCGGGAGGAAATTAAAAAGAAAAGACGGGGTAAACTCGCAGCGGGTGTGTTGCTTCTTCATGACAACGCTCCTGTTCACACGGCGCGAGTTTCCAAGGCTGCTGCGCGAGATTGGGGTTTCGAAGAAATCCAACACCCACCCTATAGTCCAGACCTTGCCCCTAGTGATTATTTCCTGTTTCCGGATTTGAAAAAATGTCTTCGTGGAAAAAGATTTTCGGATGATGAAGAACTCAAGTCGGCAATAAATGGGTATTTTGCAAAGAGGGTTTTTTGAGGGTTTAAAAAAGCTTACCTCAAGATGTAACAAATGCATTGATGTTAGGGGAGATTATATTGAAAAATAAAAACAATTTAAATTGAATTCGCATTTTCCTTCATATCGATACCGAGAATATATTGAATGCCCATTGTATTATAACGTTTAGCTAATGTTTCCTGAGTATCTCCAGACTTAAATTCATCAAAAATCTGTAGTTCATGAGAAGAACAGTAACTTTGTCGCGCCATTATTAAAAAATTTCAATTATGCGACTAACTTAAAAGAAAACTGATCAAAGACAATCACTCAAGATCAAAGACAAAGAGCTTACAACATTTCATGTATAACCGGACTGGAAAAGTACTGTTAGCTTTTTTTTACAGTGGGTTAAAAAGTTGCTTAGGTTTTGTACAGCTCAATTTGACTACTTTGTTGGTTTTTGCGTTTTTTTTTAAATCTGCAGTATTATTACTTTTATAAAAAGTTGTGAATTTCAAAATACACTCTATTACACATCATTACATATCCATTTCTTTTTATTTGGTGGAGTAGAAAGTTGAAAAGATTTACTATGAAACGCTGACTTCAGATGGTTGCTTAGGTTTTGCACAGTACTGTAGGTTAGCCGTGGAGAAGGTAAATTCGGGGAGCAGACTTGTTGCAATTACGTAAGAATGTAAACGATTGGCATTGTCACCAGTTCTAAGCAGGAAAAACTATTTAGATCTATTTGAATGAGGCTGGAGTCGTGTTGTGAGGAACTGAGTTTATAAAGAGAGAAAGTGCTGAGTTGTGAATGACCTTTTCAAGATCGTTAATGATTAGGATGAAGAGAAGTGGACCACGTGAGTACCTTGAGGAACACCTGAAGCGGCCAAGAAAGGAACCGATAGGACAGTCCTGAAACGAACACTATAAAAACGATTATCCAGGTAAGAATATATCCATTTTAGTAAAATGGGTTCAAAACCCAGGACGGACAATTTGAACAGGATTAGTTTATGGGATATCTTAGCAAAAGCCTTACTGAAATTAGTGGTTATAACGTCAATTTCTTTCCGCATTAAGAAGGGTGCAGATCGTTTTTCGATTGTGATTTCAACGACTTTTCCTATTTTTAACGAATTTTTTACTGAAGACGTAAAGAATCTGAATTAGATTCTTATGTCTCCAAAGTATGGCTTTTATGTAGGGCCCTTTCAGTCCAGATTGACAAATTTGGACGTAAGGAGTTATAAGCAAATCCTGAATCAAACCTAATAATTATGAAAAACCTAAACAAAATAAAACGCACACTGTTCAAAAACGTGGGTGTAAAATCCGACTTTTATTGTCTGAATGTGTTGTGTATTGTTAGGTAGAAAATTTACGTACAAAAATCCAGTGTACCTATCATACATACGAGTACATATATTGTGTCAATACTGAACAACTAACGTGCATTTGCAATAGGCCACTGAAACGGCTGTTAGTGAAGGGATAAAATGGGTTATCTACCAATAGTACATATAATATATTAAATAATAATCGCTGAGTTTTTACAGTAGCTATACACTGATAATTTAAAACAAATCCAAAAAGTACTTTGTTCCAATTAATGTAATAACATTCAAGTGGCTGAGGACGTCTGTGATAACCGCCCTAATCCACCAATAACAAATTCTGACAACCGCTCACTGCTTATTGGATTGTATTGATTTTCATTCGATAAGAAAATGTTAAATTATAAAAATAGTAAACGTAAATGCTTATCAGTTCTATATCCTTGTGTACTCATATTATTTGGGATTAAATGCGACGGATAACTGCTTATCAATTACCGGCTACTTGTTCTAGATTCCGATGAAGCAGATACTCGTATTTAACGCCACTCAAACTACGCCAGTTGATGACGTTTCTTATGTGCCAGCAGACCAGGTAATTGCGCAAATTCTTTCGAGCATATTTCACAGATAAATCTCTTCTCCGTAGAATGAAGATTAAGGTGCTGAGTGAGACTGTGTTTTCGAGTAAATGTCGCATTACACATTTGACACACATGCGGGCGTTCCAAACTATGAGTGGTCATGTGTTCCCGTAGCACTTGAAGATGTAAAAAACATCGATTACACTCGTTACATTTGTGACGCTTTTTCTGAGTGTGACGTTTTTCGTGATCGGTCATCGCACCGGATGTTTTGAAGGCATTTCCACAGAATTCACAAATGAAGGGTCGTTCGCCGGTATGCGTCCGTTGATGTGTATTTCGTTCGGATGATGTCCAAAAGCGTTTTTCACATTTATCACAGGGATATTGCTTCTCACCGATGTGACGTTGTACATGAGCTCGTAGATTTGAAATTAAAGTAAACCGAAAGCCGCATATCTCACATTTGTGCTTACGTTTGTCTTCGTGGATTTTAAAGTGATTTGTTAAATCGAATTCTAGGCTGAATTTTTTAGGACAACGGGAGCATGAAAATTGGGGTGTCGACAATGGTAGTGGTTCTATGAATTCCTCTGGAATAGGGCTGTGATTGCCTTCCACTATTGCCAATGTTTTCATCTTATTTGGTTTCGTCGTAAGAGATGATGTTTTTTTAGTGACTATGTTGATCTCAAGGCCGGAGCTACAGGCAATATCTCTGTAATCGTCTAATTTATAAGTCTGAAAATGGAAGGAAAATAATAGAAATTATCAATCAATTATGCTGTTTTTAATAAGATCATTAAGATTAATAATAATGTCAGAGATACTATAGAACCAAAATGCTGAAATCAAAATTTAATCGTCAAAATATTAAAGACAGTGTCTAATCTTTAGATCGAAAAAACGACGTTTTTACTCGTATGTAGGAAAAGAGATAATGTATCGAATAAAGATACGAATCGAATAACATTTTATTTAAGAATATATATATGTACATTGTACATACATACATATAGGTGCAGACGTTGACGAAAATTGTAGGTACTTCAAAGTATTGTACAAAGCACGTGATAAATCACATGACGTAAACATAAATCCAAGTAGTAACAAATAGTCAAATGGAAACTTTTGTGAAAATACTTTTGAGAATAAATGTGTGTAGTTACTTCTTCTGGATAGAAGCAGATTAGTCCAAATTTCCACAGCGATAAGAACAACAAGGCCTCAGAATGCCATCAATGTGTTTGAGCAATACATGCACGAAGTTTTTTAAGAATCGCCTTAGGATAAACTTTTTTTTTTTTAACAGATGGACAAAGAACGGATACCTTAAAAAAAATATTATCCTTTCAAAGTATTCGTAATTTGTTTTCTGATAAATTGCATGCACTATCAGATTTTAATACATTAGCACCCAACACTGACAGTCTGTGCTTAGAGATATCATCTTCCCTCACAATGCAGGAGATGATGTCATGAATGCATGACATACTTAGCAGCTTAGCAATAGCGGGTATTCTGTCTGACCTGACAAAACTGTCAGTGGAAGCCCTCAATGAGGACGCAGGCAAACCAAATGCTAGTTTAGGTCCTGATAAGACCTCACCTGACCCTTTCTGACCGGTTTACTGCCCATCTCAATCCCATTGTGACTTGGACGCAGATTCTTGCAGAAGACGATTCTAAAGTGTTACCATCGATAAGTTTATTTTTAAAAAAAGCTACTTTTTTAAAAGGAGTAAGTATTCCGATTAATTATGGAATATTATTTCATTCAAATCACTGCCTCGGCTGGCTTGGCAGTAGGCCATCCTGTCAATCCAATTGTTTAAAATATTTTCGAGGGCTTCGGCTCCTATTTCACGAATAACTTAACAAATATTGTTATTGAGTGCCTGAATCCTCTCTGTCCAACGCCGTCAAATTGCAGCTCCATAGCGGCCAAGCAACATCGCCAAAACAACTGATTATACTCGTACGATTATTGAACTGAGTGTGAAATAAATCGATTGTTCGACGGCTTGTGTGGCATGTAGCCCCATCTTGCTGGAACAATAGCTCACCCATGTTCAAATCCTCAATTTCTGGCCATAAAAAATCGGTTATCATGCCTCGGTAGCGCTCCCCATTGATTTTAACGTTTCTTCCATTGTCGTCTTGGAATATAAATTGGCCAATAATGCCGGCACCCCAAAAACCACACCAAACAGTCACACGTTCAGGATGCATTGACTTCACTATAACTTCGTGTAGATTTTCCGAGCTCCAGATGGAAATGCGGTTCATCTGAAAAGATGATGTTTTAAGCAAAATTGCCGTCAATTTCGAGGCGCTCTAAGGCCCAAACAGAGAAGCGATAACAAAGCCGGAGGTCAATTTACTTCAATTCCTGAGTCAACTGAGTGCGACTGATATTCAGTTGCTCTGATCTTTGACGCGTTGGGTTTCTCGGGTTTAGGCGCACACTTTCGACAACAGCAGCAATATTCTCCGTTGAGCATACAGGACGAACACGAGAATATATTCGGTTATCAATAAGCAAACCTTCACAAATTTGTGCACATCGGCTGCAGTTGGTGAATTATTTCGAGCGAAATTTCATTTCAAACTTCGCATTGTTTCGGCAACATGGGATCCACTTTGGAAGTAACTTTGCAATATTTCTCAACGTTGAAAAAGCGTAACGGAGTTTCTGTAAATTTGTTGAGCGCGTCAGAGCTGTCAGTCTCAAAATCACACATGATTCAAAAAGAAACCAACAGATGGCCCACCCTTTACATATGTATGTATGGAGAAATTCGACTTTGTATTCCCGAAGTTCCGGTGTCATCGAGTCAGGTGGAGCCTTCTGACAGCTGACACGCAAGGTCAATTAAACTTCATAATGAAATATACCAAATACCACTTCTGAAAGTGTAGCTTATTATACCAATATCAGAAATAGGCATGCTGGGAAAAGTTCCAAAGCAGGCCGGATAAACCGGTGTTTGAGTCTTTTTTTTTATAATTTGCGCGCCCTCAAGGGATTAAGTACCCTTAAAATGATTGCACACAGTGCGGGCGAAGGAAAATCAGGGAGGATGGAAACAGAGGTACCGGTGAACGTTGGTTTTAAATGTTTGAAGGTTATAATGACTAGGAAATAAAGAGCTAGGCAGGGCATTCCATAAGCGAATTGTACGGCTTAGGAACGAATCACGATATTTTAGAGTACGAAAGTGGGCTTAAGGGAGGAGGCAGTGACGTACGAGTATTTGCGTGAAAACTTGTTCCAACAAAACAACTGGTGCAAATGATAAAGTTGGTCTTATCATAGCTATGTATGTAGATCCTAGGGACGCTTCTCAATATGTATCTTGCCAAAAACTCAATTACACTGACAGAAAGTCGGTAGCACATTCAAAGTCTTCGACGCGACCTATGTAGCCTAAAGAAGTTTGGCGTCTAGCATGACACCCAGATATTCGGCTTCGTCGGAGAAGTGCAAGATTTGGCCTTTTGGCACTAGATCACTCAAGTCAGTCAGCTTTCTTCTTTTCGTGAACAGAACCGTCTCAGATAAGAGGGGATTGGCTGAAAGCCCATTTCTTCCACATTGGTGTTTAAAACATAGTATCTATTCACAAAGCAATTTTGAGCAAATGAAACATAACCGCTGTCTCTATGCTCAACAGCAAGAAGAAGGTAAGACTTATATCATATAGCAGAGATTCTGCGCGACTGATTACTGCTACAACAGAACGGTGTTCTTGCGCATACAGCTTACGACACGATGAGCGTGTTGCGAAGAGTTATTTTAACTTTGTTTCAAGTATGTTTAGTTTTCAGCGGAGTTCACTTTGAAATATTTTCTTGGAACATTACCTCGGTGGACTTACGAGTATATGGTATGTATTGGAATTTTCTTGATATTCTCGCTATGTATTTGCTTTCGTATTGATATCGTTGTGAGATTATGTGCAGATATATCCCTCTTTCACACTGTCTTGTTCTTTTATCTTAAACCGTTGTGAGCATGCCTACCAAACAGCCGTTTCTTGCGACTTTGGCTACCTTACCCTTGCTCGTAAGTGCTCATTAGCAGTTACTTCTTAATATTAAAAGTTTTAGCCCATTTTCCTGTGTCTGGACCTATTAGCTGGTTTGCTTGTGCTGTGACAATTACGATAAAACATCTTCTAAACCTCGATAGCTTCTTTCTGCCTTCTTTTTTTTTTTATCCGAAAGCACTTTATCGATTTTGCTATTTTCGTCCATACTTGGTCCACGGGGTTGCTTTCATCCTTGGCCGCAATTTCACTTCATCGTTCCACCACTAGTTTTGTTTTTTTTGTTTTTATGCGTATAAAATCGACGTTTTCAAAATCGGCGCACTTAACTTGTGTTGCTTACAGCGTTCAATAGCCATTCTTGGCTTCGTTGGCTCCTTCCTTTATTTAAAATGAACCGGGCTCTATATTCTTCGCTAAAATCGGTTTCACTGGTTTCTCTATGAAAACCTCTATCAGCAAGAGTCGGGGTTGATTGGCTTATGGCAAAATAGCTTACTTAGTTACCAAGTAAACCTGGGCCTCAATCAAGCTCTTTTCATTTAGCGCGGTCTCGGGCTTAAGAGGAATAGTTGCGGACAAAAAGCTGTTTAAGATCTGTTTCACTTGAGCGCGCCTCTTACGAAAAAGTAAAGGATTTTCCTCTACCGATACAGCCTTAGTTTCCTAGTATTGCGTGCTGTCTGAGCTGCTGGCATTTAGTATTCTTTCTTGTCGACACCAATTCAATTATTTATCACTAAACCAATTTGCGGTGCTTTAATTTTAATGTGTACGAACACAACATTAGTTTAGGTATCGTTGGTATTTTGATCGCCTTGCGTTGCGTTATACTCGTATCTCTGTATCTCTGCCTGTTTCTGTTAGGGATTTGTGTCGTTGGTGCGGTCTTTACACTTTCGAACATTTTCTGCAGTAGCACCTCTCTATGGCATCAATTCAACGCTTCCCTACTTCTTTCTTTATTTTCTGAGAATAAATAAGAATACCAATCTTATCGTTAGACCTGCTCATAGAGTTCGCAGGCAGATGACGTGCTTCTTTGGAGGTTTCACCGCCGCGCCGCTTGTTTGGCTGCAAGTCTTTGCCGGCATTTTTTATCGGACCAAGGATTTCATAATGGTTTCCGGATTTGAGAATGAAATGCGGCGTCTCTGATGACTAACAGTGTAACTATAACGCGAATAGAACTTTCGAGAGGCTAAAACATCCTCTTACGATTGCAGCTGTTCGACGTCAAATATCACCACATTTCTTATTCGGCGTTTTGGCGTCTAACGCAGTTATACATTCGCCCCTTGGTTGAAATAAGATAGTGGTCCGAGTTAATGGTTGCTGCCCAAAATCTTTGGACATCCAAAATGATGAAACTGTTAGAGCACAGTTTGATATAAATGTGATCGATTTGGTTGACATTTCTTTTATCAGGAGGCTGCTAGGCCCCTTTGTAAGTGTTGAGGTGTAGGAGATGCGTACTAGCATTGTATTTATGTATTTATGTTTTGTCCTGCTAATGTCATGGACAAAAATATGCTCCTTTCGTAACTCCCAAGGACGAGCTTAACATCGTACTTATAACATTACTCATGCCTGTGGAAGCATGCCCATACGTTGCTTTCTTTCAAATCCTTCGGCGCCAGATTTGCAGCGACACGTCTCCACCTCAATTGGTGTTCCAGTTTCAGGCGTGGTACGCTGATAAGTGTGAATATATAAATGTCCATATATTGGACTTTATTTTTGCTCCAATTAGAGGCAGTTCCCAGACGTCGGAAACATTTGGTGGAAGCTGTTGCGGCTCAGGCTCATCCTTTGAAGTTACAGCCGTTGGATATGATTTTTTTTGCTAATTCATACGCAGTTGTCACACGACCTTTTAAAGAAAGATTTTTATCGACCAACGGAGGTCTTAGGGAATTTTTAATGATAAGATGTACGGGCTACATAATGCAAGGACCTAGTCAAGAAAAACGCGTACACTCATCAAATGGGTATACGAGGGTTGTCTGAAAAGTTTCCGTCCGCAGCGTAAAGATAGCGGCACTTACTTACCGAAGTTTCAGTCATTTTGGGCGCGCAGTTTTTAGTTGACAGTCGTTTGAGTGAGTCGATGTGAGTGTTTTTTTATGAAAATGGAGTACCGAGCTGTTATTAAATTCTTGTTTTTGAAATCAAAAATGAGTTGGACTCTGTATATGGGGACTCTGCACCATCATTTACCTCTGTGAAATTTTGGGCAGCTGAATTTAATTGTGGCCGTAGATGATGAACGTTCGGGACGTCCAAAAACTGCAACCACTGACGATAACATTGCTAAAGTTCACCAAATGGTGTTAGACGACCGCCGAATTAAAGTGCGAGAGGTAGTACAGGTTATGAAAATGTCCAAAGAACGTGTTTGTTACATGTTAAATCAAGATTTAGGCATGAGAAAGCTGCCCGCGCGTTGGGTGCCGCGTTTGCTTACGTTAGACCAAAAACGTGTTCGAATGAACATTTCCAACGCTCTGTTGACGCAGTTTAGGCACAATAAATCCGACTGTAGATGAAACTTGGCTACACCATTATACGCCCGAAACAAAAATTCAGACAAAACAGTGGACTGCAAAGGGCGAGTCGGCTCCAAAAAAAGCAAAAACTGTTTTTTCGGCTGGGAAAGTGATGGCGACTGTTTGGGATAGTAAAGGAGTTATCTTAATCGATTATCTTCAAAAAGGAAAAACCATTACAGGCGCATACTACGTATCGTTACTTGCCAAGCTGAAGGCAGAAATTGCGGAAAAACGGCCACATTTGCAGAAAAAGAAAATCCTGTTTCACCAAGACAACGAGCTGTCTCACACCTCAGCGGTTGCCATGGCAAAAATACATGAATTACGGTTTGAACTGCTTGACCATCCGCCTTATTCACCAGATTTAGCCCTAAGCGAGTTCTTTTTGTTCCCTCATCTCTTAACTGCACTTGGAAGACAGAGATTTTCATCAAATGAGGAGGCAATCACCTTCGTGAACAATTATTTTACAGAGAAAAATGCCAAGTACTATTTGGACGGGTTAGAGAGATGGGAGCATCGCTGGGAGAAGTGTATAGAGTTACAAGGTGACTATGTAGAGAAATAAAAAAAAATTGAAGAAAAAATGTCTTGTATCATTGCTCGGTTGGAAACTTTTCAGCCAACCCTCGTATAAGATTGGTGAAACTTTTAAATTCCCGGAACTTTAAGTCTACCTCACGCACAAATACCATGGACCAGAAAAAATTCGCACTAAATCTGGTGCACATAATAAGAAACAACTCTAAGCCAACCTGATATGCAAAGAAAAGTAAATTCAACAAGAGTCAAAAAGTATCCTCAATTTTTTTATACCACCACTCAGCCGCCACGGGGCGTTGAGGTGTGAGCACGTGTAAGAAACAGTAGTGGGATTTTTTTTGGGAGGGAATAGCAGAAAAAGTTGAAGAACGTTACTGCGACTGTGAACTGTGATCCTAGCTTTCTCAATGCAGTGATGAGTCTTGGGTTTATGGGTATGACTGAAAAAGCAAGTTCCAGTTATCATAATGGAAGCATGTACATTTTTTAAATTTAAATTTTGATGACGCCCCCATTCATTTCGCTTAATGCAAGCTTAAACTAACAACAATTAAGGGTTAGGAAGTAAGGGAATTGTGGAGAGGATAAAGTTTAGGACGAGAAGTGCTCAGGTTAAAATCAAAGAGAGGAAGGTTTCAGTTGACCTTACGGAGCATGTGGGAGATTGGTTCCTTAGAGCCATAAGAGCTGCTATAGATTGGAATATAAGAGAGATAAGGACAGCTCAAATTACGAGGGTTAGTATTGAAGGAAATAGAAGCGCAATCCACAGAACCAGAGAGCAATCGGTGAAGGAAGAGAATGTCAGCTACGTCTCCCTACGTTACCCTTTCGAGGGTATTTAGGTTAAGAAGCTTGAGGCGGCCTCGAAGAGCAAATCGAAGAAAATGACATTGAATGTTCTCGATTTGGGATATCTGAACTCGCTGAAATAGGGACCACACTTGGCTGCCATATTCGAGATGGGCCCGGACAAGGGTAATCTAAAGTGACCTTGTCACATAAGGGTTGCAAAATTCTTTAGACCATCGTTTGATAAAACCAAACGATGAGTTGGCTTTGAGGATTATCTCATCGATATGCGAACGGAAGTTTAACTCTCTATCGTATAATATTCCAAGGGTACAGGTTGGTCATGAAGAAAATAAAGTCGAGGGGGAGATTGAATTGGAGACATTAAGTTCAAAGCAATTTTTTAGACACCAAATGGCAGTGTTTAGTAATTCTTTCAAGATCGTGTATAGTTAAAATGAAAAAAAGGGGACCTAGGTGGCTGCCTTGTGGGACACCAGAAGTGGATAAAAACGGGCTTGAGAAGGCTGACCTAAACGACCGGTATAATAACGGTTCTCCAGATAAGAAGACATCCATTTTAATAATATGGGGTCAAAACAGAGGGAAGAAAATTTGAAAAGGATTAATTGATGTGATATCCAAGGCCTTAGCGAAATCTGTAGTAATAACATCGATTTTGTTGCCATTTCCTAGGGCTGAAAGCGCAAAGGATACGAATTCAACCAAGTTAGTAGTAGTTGATCTACCTTTCAGAAATCCATGCTGACTGGGTGATATATAGTAAGTGGCTTGCACTGAAAGCTTAGAACTTCATATAAAAAAGTTGCGAACATTTTATGTATGTGAGAAAGCTTTGCAATGGGTTAGTTACTTCATTCTTTGATTCCTTTGTGGACCCGGGTTGTGAAAGAGGTCTTCCAAATTTGGGTGAATTCCCCTTTTGCGAGGGACAGATGAAATAGGAAAATGGATGCGAAAGATTGGAGACACACTTTTTGCGAAATATTGCTGGGAGCTCGTCTGGCCCGGGTAAAAATTCATCATTGAGATTTTGTAACTTTTCTTCGATAAGGGTAGGATCAAAAGATTAAGAGAGAGGGGGGCCAATGGAGAAAATGCAAAGGTACTTGAATTATATGAGGCCGGGTACGAAGAAGTTGTCAGCAAATGATCGTTTGAAAAAGTTTGCGAAATAGTTGGCAATAGTATGTGGGTCGATCGACCATATATTATCGAGCGAGAGAGAGGGGGGATAACCGTCTGATTTTCATTTGTATTGTAGTTGACGAATTGATAAAATGTCTACGGATCGTTGTTCTGCGTTGGTCTGCGCTGTGTCGAGAAGGCTGGGTGAATTGGAGGTAGGTTCCAAGATAGAGTAGTCGGAATGAGAATTGTTGCGAAGAAAAATTGCCCATAATTTTTTTCTTTCGTTATACCAGGAGGGGAAGTCAATGATGTTTTATGCGAAGAAAAGGGGACGTAAAGAGAAATGGAATTAAATATTTCGCTGTAAAAAATGGAGACAGCATCAGATAAGGATAGGTTGGTAAAATAGAAGGAAGATTTGCTAAGATAGATATTGATTTTGCGAAAATTAGGCGAAGAAGTGAACTGGGGTGGAGTGTTATGGAAAAATGTGATAAGAAGAGGGGTTGAAAGTTGTCGACAGTTGATAGGGTAAAGGGACAGAACGTTACTGCAGAGTTAATGGGATTGCTAGTGAAAATAAAGTCTAGTTGCCTACCCATGGAGTTAGGGATTTATGCGCTCAATGAATAGGCATTCCTTGGATGAACTAGCGTTTGACGCTTCAGCAGAGGCAGATTAAAGTCACCAAAGATGAGGATATCGTCGATGGAATCACTTAGGTCAATAAGTTTGTCAATCGGTTTAATAGCAAGAACATAGGATTCGATAGGTTGATCTGGGAGAATGTAGCTACACATAACCTTCAGGGACCTATTGGGAAGTGTTATTTTAATTGATGCAGTGAGATGAAAACGGCTTGGTTCTTGGGCAAATGTCAGTTGGCAACTTCATCACGATAACGCACTCACTCATTCTTCACACATGTTCCGGAGTTTCTTAGCCAAACACAATACACCTGTGTTTGGTTAACCTCCTGAGCTCGCACACTGTGACTTCTGGCTTTTTCCGAAGCTGGAAATGGGTTTAAAGAGGACCAGGAAGACCATTGCGACGACTATTGAAACGCTTCCCACCGTTTTTCCAGCAGTGGGAGAACCGTGAGAAGAAGTGTGTAGCAGCTCATGGAAAGTATTTGAATACATAAAATTTAATTGCAAAATTTTATTCTATACAAAAGCTCCTTTGTGTACACCCTGTAACACAAATTGGTTAATAATTGAACCTCCAGCGACATCTATTGCAATACTGCAACAGTAATTCAGATTTGGGTTGCGATACAGGCTTAACCGATGAAGTGGTCATTCTACCTGCATACCATTTCGAGTAAAAGCCTCTTCCTCATCAGTTACCAAACAACAAATACTACTGTTCAATAGAAGTGGGTCGTTTTCGTTTTTTGTGTTAACGAAACGAAACAGTTATTTAAAGAAATATAACTAGTTAAAAAACTAGTTACAGAAAACCTTTTAATTGTAATAGTAATTTTTTAAAGGTACTTACGTTTGCTTCGAAACATGATAAATTCATAGACAAAATTATTAATTTTTTTTTTATTTCAATGAAATCTATAATATAAAACGATTTTCGCTTAAGTTAACGTTTAGAAACATAAGTTTCTCAACATTTTCCGTTGTCAACCTAGTCCTTCTCTCGGAAATTATGTTACCCGTTTTTGAGAACATGCGTTCACATGGAACCGACGTGGCAACGATATTACACTTACTAATAAATAATTTGGTAAGGTTAGGATAAACGTGCCGCCGATTTTTCCACCATTGCAATGGGCAATTCCATTGTCCTTCTCTGTTCATTCTTGGTAGCATTTCATCAGCCAAAAACATCTCAATTTCTTTTATAGCTTTAGAAAGCGGTGCTCCGTGCGTGGAGTTCCGACCTATAATTTCGTCAAAAATAGCCCAGGGACTGAGCTCATCTTTCACCTTACCAACATATTCCGTCACATTATGGTCATATTGACAGGTTTGTTCTACTATGCTAGCTACGAGATTTTGAACAGTTTCTTTAATTTTGTTGGCCTCATTTGCGTCAGAGAAAGCCTGCATTTTATATCTAGGGTCCATGAATGTGCACAGGGCAAGGCTTTCATTTTGTTCTATGTTTTCGAAGCGGTTGTCTAAACCGCTTTTGAGAGCATTCACAACGTTACGAACAGTTAAATTTAAATTCTCTTTATTTAACATCTTATTGCAAGAATGTATTAAATATCTCGTGACTACTATAACCGAACTGCCAGTTAAATATTTCTCGCCACTCATTATGTTTGTTATTTCTTCGAACGGTTTCAACACAGTTGGGAGAAAGCAGACCACTTTTCAGAACTAAAAATTGGCAAATTTTTGCCGACAAGAGCACAGGTGGATCGTACAGATTCTTCTAACTCAACAAATCTATTTAACATAAGGTATGTGGAATTCCATCTGATATCTATCTGCTGTATAAGTCTCTTTGGCAATTTATCTTGCTGCATTTGACAATTTTGGAGTTTTTCTGATGAAGTAGTACTTCTCTTAAAATGTCCCACAACTCTTTTTATTTTCTCAATATCGTCCGTGAAAAGTTTTAAAGCATCATCCACCACCAAGTTGAGCGTGTGAGCATAGCAACCGAAGTGGTTCCATCTCAAGAAATCTTTAATTGCTCTCTTCATGTTTAAAGCATTGTCGCTTACAATAAAGCTTACTTTGTTTGAGAGATTCCACTTCATAATCAATTCACCTATCTCGTCTGCGATATTTTCTGAAGTATGAGTACCATCAAATTGGCAGCATCCAAGCAATACGGTCTTGAGCTCAATATCTGGGCTTATGTAGTGACCAGTCACTGCTATGTAAGTTTCAGTTACTTTTGAAGTCCACAAATCCGTAGTGATACAGACATTTTCTACTTCTTTTGAGACCTGGTCCTTTATGAATGCCTCGGTTTTTGTATAAAGTTCTTGCAGAAGTGATCCAGAAACTGTTTTTTTACTTGGGAGCTTATACCCTGGTATCCATCGCATTAATTTTTTAAAAGCTCTTTCCTCAACTAAGCTGAATGGGTGAAAACCATCAACAACCATGTCTAACAGATCAAGGTCAATCAGTTTCTTTTGTTCGGCACTAATTTTTTTTGAAACATATGAGTCCATAACTTTTTGGCGTTTAAACTGCGGAGGGATAATTTCTAGCGCTGTGCTTAATCCTCTGCTTGTTCCTGGAACCGCTTCAATATTACCACTACGTTGAGTGCCTTGCTGATGCCTTTGTTGAGTTTGAAGCTGGATTTGATTTATCGGCTTATCTGATGACACTAATGATGAGTAAACCAAAACATGTTTTCTCATTAAATGTGATTTTAAGTTGGCAGTTGTTGATTTAAAACTAAAAATGTCTTTGCAAATATTACAAACTGCTTTTCCGTTTGCTTTTTTTTTTAAAATGGTTCCATAAAGCACTAGTATTTTTCCGTGCTGATATCTTCAGTATCTATTAAGGTAGATTTTACAGAAATACGCTAAGTATGCAAATTTTATAATATGTAGTTAGTTGCTAAATAATTTTCTTTTTACAAATACATATGTACAATTTTCACTTTCAATCAGTTTGCTAGTCTAAACTTTCATCTACCCAAATGAAACCGTTGTTTTCAATGTAATACGAGGGCTATTCCAAAATCAACCTCCGATGTGTTACAATTCATTACATACGTGCACTTCGGTGACGTGTTTCTGCATGTCGCATCCAGTATATTGTTCTCTAATAATATGCCAAGTTTCGACCGTTTTCGTTCAGTATTTTACCAATATGTAGTTGCCGTTTTAACATGGAGAATACAATTTTATCTCCCGCCGCCTGTGAGGCACGAAGTGTAACTCGTTTTTTGCAAGCCGAAGGAAATGGCGCAGCTCAAATTCATCGTCGGTTATGTGCTGTTTACGGCAATACAGTGATGAGTGATGGTTCGGTACGTGATTGGTGTAGACAATTTAAAAGCGAACGTACAGATGTGCATAATGAAGGAGGCCAGGGGCGCAAATCGATCATGAATCAACACGTGGTTCACCAAGTTGACCAATTTGTTCGAGAAAACAGGCGTTTTACTATTTCAGATCTTGCGACAAGATTTTCCGAAATTTCTCGAACTACTGTATACAGAATCGTGTCTGAAAACTTGGGTCACCACAAGTTCTGTGCACGTTGGGTCCCAGAACAGCTCACAGATGTCCACAAGACCCAATGTGCCAATTCAGGAAAAGCATTTCTCGAACGTTTAGAAATGGAAGATGAAGAATTTTTACAGCAAATTGTGACTGGAGATGAGACTTGGGTCCACTATGTAACTTAGAAAGCCAAGAACAGTCAAAGCAATGAATGCACACTCATTCCGCAAACAAGATAAAAAAAATTCAAAAAAGCTTTTTCCTATCGAAAAATGATGGCCACAGTTTTTTGGGACAGTAAAGGCATATTGTTGACCGAGTTTATGGAAACTGGAAACACAATAAATGCAGCGGTTTACTGTGAAACTCTACGTAAGTTGAGAAGAGCAATCCAGAACAAAAGACGAGGAATGCTTACCAAAGGTGTGGTGCTTCTGCATGAAAACGCACGATCACACACTGCTGCACGCACAAAAACTTTAGTGGAGGAGTTCAATTGGGATATTTTTGATCACCCTACAGTCCTGATTTGGCACCAAGTGATTATCACCTTTTGCCAAATTGAAATCATCCATTGCATCTCAACATTTTGGAAGTAATGAGGAACTTATGAATGGTGTGAATCAATGCCTCAACGCACTGGCGGTGACATTTTTTAGGGAGTGTATACAAAAGCTCGTCCCACGTTACCAAAAATGTATAGATTTAAACGGAGACTATGTAGAAAAATAATTTAGATGTTAATAAAACTATTTTGTGCAAAAAATCAATGTTTCTGGTTTTTTTAAAAAATATTTTTCACTTCAGAGATTGATTTTGGAATAGCCCTCGTATAAACTCAATTTTTCCTTGTTGATTCCACCACTGGCTGATAGTAACTACATTCACGAAACGAGTGAAAAACCATTTTCATATCATTTAGTGCAAACGAACAAAAACGGAAAAAACGCAAAAATGTTAAAAACGAAAACACGATAACGAGTGGGGGAAGTAGTTAGTGTATGTAATAAATTTAGAAGTGGGTATAAATACAACGAACTAGTTAAAAAAACAGTTTTTCATCTCGTAACGACGTAACCGTTCTTTTCTTCATAAACAAATAGTTTATTAGCGCGTTCAAAATTCAAACAAAAACCAAAAGAAAACAAGCCCGAACGAACGAGCAGACAAAAAACATAACAAAACAAAGAATAGGTAAACAAAACTCAACTCAGGCATGCGAACGGATCATTCTGTTCCGCAAACATGATACATAGACTAACTACTTTCCCGATCGTTATCGTTTTTTTCGTTTTTAACATTTTCTGCGTTTTTTTGGTTTTTCTTCGTTTGCACTAAAAGATATGAAAACGCTTTTGCGTTCGTTTCGTAAATGTAGTTACTGTCAGCCAGAGCCACTATGTATCAATGTGGAATCATATTATTCGTTTTTCTCCTTCATGCGTTTTTCATATTTGCGGAACAGAATGATCCGTTCGCATGCCTGAGTTGAATTTTGTGTATGCAAATAGATAAATGTATAGTTACTATATAAACTGTTTTTTTTTTTATGAAAATAAAACGGTTACGTCGTTACGAGATGAAAAACTGTTTTTTTTTTTAACTAGTTAGTTTTATTTATACCCACCCCTACTGTTATATAATTAAATAAAAATAGAACTCTTTTAAATCAATTCATTTATTATTCTCAATAAATTACCAAGTCGACTAATTAACATAATTTGTAATTCACTTATTCATTTTACTCTTCAGGATCGTCCGGTTCTCGTTTTACAGTTTTGAAGAGATTTTTGTGTGTTTTTAGGTGCGAGGCTAAGCCCGGTTTTTGGGCGAATGCTTTATCACAAAAGTTACATTTATATTGCTTCACACCAGAGTGGAGTTTCATGTGTTGCAGCAAGGCTTTCCGCCGCGTAAAAGACGCCTTACACACATCACAAATATGCTTTCTCTCGCCGGTATGTATAACGATGTGCTCCTTCAAAAGACCACTATCGAAAAAGGCCTTCTCACACATGTGACATTTGTGAGGTCGATAATTTGTGTGACGCTTTTTGTGTTCATTTAGGGAACCAGATGTGACATAGGATTGCCCACAGATCTCACAAATATACGGCCTTTCGCCAGTATGCGATCGCATATGCGCCTTTACTTCATTTTTCGTGGTAAATTTCTTACCACACTCTTCACAGGCATGGGGTTTGACACCATTATGCCGCCTCAAATGCGCTCGCAAATTGAACTCTTCCGTAAAGGCAAAATCACATATCGTGCACTTAAAGTTGCGCTTTTTGCTGTGGTTTTTAATGTGCGTCCGAAGTTTTACTTCTGTTTCAAAAGTTTTATGACACTGGTCACAGCTAAAAGCATAGCTTACACTACCAATGGATGGTGGATTATCTGCGTCTGCACATAGTTCGTTGGTCAAATTGTCACTGCAGTTTGATTCAGTCGTTTGCGCTTGATGTGTGATGAAGTCTTTGTCTTTTTCAAGAAATTTTGAGAAATCATTTAGGAATGTTACCGTTTTGTTTGCCTAGAAATAATTATTAGAAATTACGATCCAAACTCAAAATAGGTGTAGTAATTGAGAATGCTAAATGAAATGATTTTGTGAGTAATTTGTATGTGTATATCCATAGTCACTTACTTCAGCTTCCTCCAGGGCCTCGTAGTCGTCAAATGATTCGAAGGCTTCAAATAGGTCCTGAGAGTATTCAGTTCCAGTGTCAACTTCACTACCAGATGCTTCTTGTGGCATTGCGACTATTGATGGCTTGAAATTGACCTCCTCGTCTTCATGCTTCATGACAACGATGAGTTTTTCATCAAGTACTCCTTCATTTGTTGATTCCTCGGTGGTTTCATAGTATGTGTCAACTTCTTCATTGGTTATATGTTGCTCGCACATGTGGGAGAAAAAGTCGTCGTAACATAAAAAGTTTTCTTTGCATTCGATACATGAAAAAACAAGAACATTTCGACGCGAAATGTAAATTTCACCGCAACGCGACTGAATGTAATCATCGTCAGCCAGCTGGACATTCATTTCGTCGTAATAATCGTTTTTGGAAGAAAAGTCTTCCGACTGGATTTGTATATTTATCAGACTCATGCTTCAAATGTATTTTCTTCAACTTAGTATTTTTTATAATTTTAGAATTCCTTTGAAAGGAAACGAAAACAACGCGATACAACTTTTATTGCTCAACTCATTTTACAATTCTCCAGCTGTCATGTGGTATGTAGTGATTGATTCACAATAGTGACATGTTGGCTTTCTGACCAAATCACAATGACACATTGATTTTTAACATTTTTCGTTTTTACAAATTAACATTTTAAACACTTTTTTTTTTTAAATAAATGTTCACGTCGGAATTAGAAAAAATCATATAAATATACAAATAAAATGATCCGTTTTCTTTGGGCGCTTTGTACATCGCATAGATGAACTAAAAAAGATGGGAAACTTTCCAGATATTGGAAATCCCAAACCCGCTTTCCATTGATCGCCTCTATCCCGGTGACCCTGTCAGTGAATACGTATGAATTGTCATAAATGTCAGTTTCTCTCCTATTTTACACAAAACCCACCCATTTTATTTCAAAAACGTCATCCATATTGCACACACATAGTGAACTTTACGTGCAAATCGCTCTGTTTCTAGTAATTTTACTTGCAAATTGCTCTCATTCTAGCAAATTCTGGCAGGTTAAGGAGATGTACAAGGAGACCTAACAAGCCTTACTTGCACAAACGTCTATTACTTCTATGCCGGGCTTTTGTGCAGTTGCAAATGTTTGACAGTCCAGTATGGTGTTCACTTCCTCGATTGGGAAGAGAGATTACTTTCACCAGACGTATGACAAATATCTGTGCAGAATGGACTAATGAATGGACTGCCCAGCATAAACGGTAGGCTCATGATTGGTTTACATGGTTGATGGTTAACCGGATGCGATTCTGATCATAAGCGGAGTACTTATGGTCGGTGCAAGTGAGTCTCCTCGAGTAAAAATCTAAAGGTTCTACTTCACAGTAGGAGCAGCCATTCAGCAACGCGTGCAGATACCACCCGAGATCAGAGGTATCGTAAAATATGTTCAGCTAAGCATCTAATGTTGGATATGCAAGTTTTGCATAAATCGAAAGCGGCTTCCTCTTTTCGTGTCCCTGATACCGGTGTTTTTCTCCTTCTCGCTGCCGTGTGGAAGATCGTGCAACGGAGCTTGCTTTAGTGCAGTATTACAGGTGAATTTCCAAAAAAATTTAACATCTCCAAGAATTGTACAGGTGTCTGAACGTGCAACCGCACGGATGATTTCGACCTTACCAGGAAGGATTCGCCTAACTCCACAGCTAATGATGAATCCCAGGATTTTTTCGGACAATTGGCCGAAACCCCTTCGGATGAATTAATGACAACTCCATAGTCTCTGAAGACTCTTAAACATGATTTCCTGATGGTCCAAATGTTCTTCTGGACTCGAGGACGCAATTAGGATGCCATCCATGTATGCGAAGCAAAAGTCCAACCCTCTTGGAACCTCATTGTTTAATCGTTGGAAGGTTTGCATTTCTGAGATCGGACATCATAAATGGAAACTCAAGCGGCGTGATTATAGTCGTTTTTGAGGTGTCGTCCACAGCGACTGGGATTTGATGGACCGGTTTAGTTCTGGCATTCAGTCTGCGGAATGATTTCCATTCGCCAGCTTACAGGATACCAAGTGAAAAGAAGAATGCAAACAGCTCTGGGAAAGTCTGGTGGTTCCCAACTTTAACATTTGATCAAATTGTTTCGATGCTGCTCTTAATGACCTGGGAATGACCTATATGGTTTGCGTGTGACCGGTGCACCAGGTCCTTATATGATGCCGAGTTTTGTGTTTGAGCAAACAAAACGTGGAAGGGTGACCAAACACAACTCCGCCTTGAGTTGTGAGCAATGCTCTCAGTGTCGATAAGTTTTCGATTTCTAACATCCGCCAGGAGATCGTAGAATACAAGATTGGTTTCCAGATATCGCGGCTGAGGACGTGGTTGTGATGGTTGTTCCGTTGGACGCAGGAAGTTCTTAATCGTACTTGTCCCGATATCCATGGAATTGGAGAAGGGGAAATGCACAGAAATCCGAACCTGTTCCAATTGAGAATTTAATTTTAGTTTCTTGGTCAGTAACGAAAATGCGGGATAATTTTGATGGGCACTGGTACTTATTGCACTTAACGAGTGCCACTTTGTTTTCCCTGGTTGAAAGAGCAGGGTGTCACGCATATATACGCTTCATGTGCAAACTGTGATACCAGTAAATGCTTTTGCGCTAGTTACAGTTACGAGTCCTTAAGCGTGCAAGTCAAGGATTTATCACGAACACCTGTCGTGGAGACTTAATTTCACGGGATGCACATACATCCATGGGAGCAAGGATACGCCTTGTCATCGCCTACCGCCTGTCTGAGTACCAATTCGGGACTGTGTTGGAGTTCCACCCTTGGTATGAGTCGAGGCCGATCTAAAACCAGTACTGATCTTAGGCTCACAGCACCAGTACCTATTGCAACTCTACATTCGGTCAAACCAACAGGAAGACCCTTCCCACGATCTGGGTTTAAACCATAGCCACCATGACGCTCCCATAAGGGGGCCTACCTCAACAAGTCAGGTCCGGATCGAAAACCGGGGGGCTCCTGACTCCCATGGTACCGTGATTTACGTCCTGGTAGGGACTACCGGTGGTCCTGCTGCCAACAAGACCTATGACCGGCCGCTTGCATCTGGCCAATTCGTATCAACTTTCGGTGGCGTCATCTGAAAACCGTTACGATAAGATCCGTAGCTTTTTATTAGACAACGTCATTGATGGACGAAGCCTTGATAATTGGGCGGGGGCCCAGTTTCCGAGACAATAAGATCTGTCGCATTGAATCTTAAGACTGATTTTAATTCATCAAGGATCGTTCCTATCTCTTGCTGCAATATGATTGTAAAACGCTGCAGCCGTGCAGATAGAGGATCTTCAATATAAACTTCGAAGATAACTGGGCGGTGTGTGTGCTAGGTCCTTCTTTACAGCAACAATTTTTTTCATACTAACTGGCAAGCGTTCAAACCAAAGCATTCGCATCATATGTTTCGACTTTCAAGATCTTCTTTTGCGTTTTCTAATTCCAGAAACATTGCCTCTAACTACTCGTCGTCATATACATATTATGTACTCGTAGTTCCTTCTGTAGGATATGATTTCGTGACATTAAAGCTCTGGGCTTTATCGATCCTATAAATACCATGAACCTGACAATTCTTATACCGTTATGATATCGTCGAATTAAACGATTCACGTGAATTTTAGTTTATATTCATAAACTGTTTATACAGTAGGCGAGTAGAACTCTTTGCATTCGAGCCAGTCCTAATATTTTTTTATCTCTTTTTATGCCCAAATTTAAATTCTACTCTTTTGCTTATCGTCCAACATTTAACGCAAATAGAACTAGTAGAATCAACATTTTGTAGAGAGCATAAACGTGATCGTAGTAAGCTTTCAAAAGACCTGCTCGCTCTATCCGTATACATAATTGGGGGAGTGAATTTTATTGCATGACTTAATTCGCAATCGTTCAATCATCGTGCATTATGATGTGACTAATCTACGGCCAGTTTCTCCTTCAATGTTTGCAGCAGCAACACTGCCGCTAAATATATTGCCACATTTCATGAAGTTGGTGGTACGCGATATCGCTATAATACCTGGATATTCTTAGCAAACTACAGCAATTGTTGTTGACAGATATACACGAATGATGGAAACTCCCATAAAGTGGTAGCCGTTTTCAATTCTTATATCAGCTCGATGATAAACCGATCAGGTTGGATGTTCGTTGCGTTGATGGAAGAATGAGACCCAGTTGATTTGGTGGCGATCATAGGCTTAAAATTATTAATTAATCGTATTAATTAATGTCTCTAATGGTCAGGCTATTAACATTACAAAAATCAAGGAATAGAGTGTCCCCATTAGACGTTGAATTTGTTTCGGCAAATACAGTTGGCGATCTGGTCAGAGCAACATCTATATGTAACATATGTTAAAATACAGATATTGACCGAATCAGATCCCAAGGTATCTGACTACATTTCGACAAGCAACTGGCTGCTCATGTTGTACCACGATTGAAGACTTTCGCCAATTCTTTCTGGTGTCCCTAGAGGCCAGAGACAAAGGCGTCCTAAAAAAAATGGTTTCCGACTTCTAAAAGTTGATTTTCAACCTCGCGATAAAATTGTCTGCGTGCGCTAAAGCATGGCAAGTGAACCTACGAGTATCAGATCATTGTGTAAATGTTGCATAGAATCGGCGAATTTACCGCAACTTGTTGCAGACCGTTTTTAATGTGAAATGTTCCAGTCATTTTCCACGATGAACTGTCTATCTGTGAGTATATTGAAAAGAATGTACAGAAGTGGTTTACTAATGCCCAGCCTGTTTAGCTTGAAGAAGAGTCACTCAAATCATACGGCGCCAGTGTTCTGGTTCTTGCCTTGTTCCATTGGATATCAGAAACCAGTTCAGATGCGGCATGAATGACATCATGCCCCGCCTTGAAACCGAATTGATTATCCGGAACTATATTTTTTCCCTCAACCCACTTAGTCAGGACAGTATTGATCACCTTCGCGGAAACCTTATTGATGTTTGGAAGAAGACTGATCGACCGGAGATTTGCCGGATTGGAAATGTATTTATCCCTTTTGGTGATGGGGTCTACCACCACAGTTTTCCAATGCGCCGGATAATGGGCATTATTCATTGTGTTAGGTGCGCAACTAAGTTATCGCTGTTTTTTTTTGATGAAAATGCAACTTTATTGTGAAAAAAATGGTTACAAATGAATCATTCAAAGTATTGCAAATCGCTAGCTACAACTATTTCCCATCTTTCTGGCAGAGCTCGAATACCGTTACGGTAAAAGTGTTCATCTTTTGAGACTATCCACGTATCAAGCCATTTTTTGATGTCTTCATATGAACGGAACTGCTGATCAGCCAGACCATGTGCCATCGAAAGGTACAAGTAATAATCGGAGCAATATCTGGAGAATATGGCTTACGGGGTAGGACTTCCCATTTGAGCGTTTCAAGGTAGGTTTTGACAAGTTTGGCAATGTGAAGCCGAGCGTTGTCATGCTGTAGAATAACTTTTTTGTGCCTCTGCCCATATTGTGGCAGTTTTTCGCTCAGTGCTCGCCTCAATCGCATCAATTGAAGTCGAAACCGTTCCCCAGTGATGCTTTCGTTGGGTTTCAACAGTTCATAATAAATAACACCGACCTGGTCCCACCAAATACACAGCATAACCTTCTTAGCGTGTATATTCGGCTGAGTCGACGAAGTATGTAGAAGCACGACCGGGCAGTCACCATGACTTTCTTCTCTTTGAATTGCTGTAATGAATCCATTTTTCATTACTCGATGCGATGAAGAAAACCCTTCCTTTTTTTCCGCTGGAGCAGTTGTTCACAAGCGAAAAAATGACACTCAACGTCCCTTGGCTTCAAATCATAAGGACCCCAAGTTCCCTGTTTTTGAATCATTCCCAACCCATGAAATCGCTTGGCGAGTATCTCCTAATGCTGAAGCAAGCTCTTCTTGTGATTAGCCCGGATTCTCATCGAGCAATGCCTCCAATTTAGCGTCCTCGAAGGATTTTGGCCTTCCTTCGCCTGGACGGTCGTCAACATCGAAATCACCGTCCTTGAAGCGACGGAATCAATCACGGTACGTTTTTTCAATTAGAGCAGCATCTCCGCAAACTTTTTGGAGCTCTCACAATGACGTTTATTTGGCACAAAATCAGTCATTTTTACACAACCAAAAGTATATGACGCCAAACAAAATCACTGCTGTGTCAAAACATTTTGTTTACCATATGTCTACGCTTGGTTCATGACGTTTTGGATATGTCAAATTCGACCAGCATTTACTGCTGGAGCCACTTATTGACTTGGAGAACCTAGTTGCGCACTTAATATTATTAAGCAAGGTGGTATACTCGTAAATGTCCACCGCTTCTAGTCGGAGATGTCGAAGCACAATGTTCGGTATTTCATCGGTTCCCACCGATTTCTTGCTCCTGAGTGATTCGAATATCGTTTGGAGCTCTTCCTTCGAAATGAACGGGGGTAGAACCCAATCGTCGGCGATGACATTATTTGTCATATTCTCGTCACTGAACTGGGTGAAACCTGAGCTCTCGCCAGTTCACTATTTCATTTCAAAGTTTGAAATTGTGCAAAAGGAACCCAATACACTACCATTTGAGCCACGCCCACCTACATTGTAGTTATGTCGGCCATAAGCTGCTAATTGGTTTTATTATTTGTGGTCTGCGTCTTTTTTAAATTTGATTTAACGTGAAACTTTTAAAACTTGACATGACATACAATCCACAACATGTAACGGTTACTCAGTTAAACTGATAATTTTTTTGACATCCGCTTGGCATCATATAGCATCGTTAGGGGACTACTGTATCTAATTGCATTCAACGTAATCACCAAACACAATTCAAGCCTCAAACAGTTTCTTCTTTCTAAAAAAAACATTCTAAGTATGCGACCTTTGCATACCGCTATTCAAATTTTGATTTCCAGCGGTTTGTTAGCCCTTTCTTACATAGCCGCTAATTTTCATCTAATTTACATACAATGTATATCACTGCCAACAGGTAGATAAACTTTTACTCTCAGTTGGCGATTTAAATGTGATCATTTTCCATCACCCATCCATTGAGCATTAAAACGAAGCTCTATGCACCTGGAACCTGTGTGAGTATCCATACCTAAGATACCTACGTCCATGCATAGCTATTTTCACTTGGATATCTTCTGTAGGAAAAAACGCATAAAACTTACACAAAATTGCAGCAATGAACTTTCATTACCTGAGATTATTCTTCTTCTTCTGTTAAACCATGTTAATTACCTCAGATACTCGTATAACACCGACACGGTGCCCGTAAAACGTTACACATTGTAGCCATTCGTCGCGCTGTCCGTGCTCTATGCTTCAAAAGAATAGAAAAAAAGTAACATTAACCGCTTTTAGAGCTAGAAGATGCGAAAAAATTATATAACCATCTTGAAGTGTTTTCACACATTGTGCAGTTAGATGAGAATACCGGCGAACTTAGGACCTGTACTATTAAATGTAACAGAACACAGGTATTGTTTGAATGTGCGTTGTGTGACAACAATTAGCGCTACCTACCGTGTAATTATATAAGCTAAGAACAATTAAACGAACGAGTGAAGCACTTCTGGGAATGCTATGAGAAAATCGGTATCTCTTGCGGCAAGTTTCTTGAAATTGTATGGATTACCACAGCAGAGTTTGTTTTGAGAAATTTTCGTAAATTCTATTCGTATTTGCTGAACCGGTACTAGATCCAGTTAACTAAACGGAATTTCTACCAGAAAGTGAGTAAATTCTTTTATACAACTCGTATGAGAATAGATTGCTATATTTTTAGATGCAGATAGAAATCTAATTTTTACATGAAATATTAAACGGCACCAGAACAAGTACTATGCAGTGTCGTCACTGAGAAGTCCCATTCTGACCGGCGATCTCATTCTCACCGATCCAGACAGGCTCGTTGAATTCAGCTTTCCGCAACGTCACAGGGAAGATGTATATTTTTAAACTGGCTTGGTAGCGATGAGAGACTTTAACAAGGTCTTAAACTACAGTCGCTACAGATTGAGACATTTAGCTCCCTCAACTTTCTTCACAAAGCAGATTTGTCAGTGCGTCCTGAACAGAGCGTGTCGGGGGGGAATCTCCCATCCAACCACAAGAGACCGTTCTTTAGAGATTGGTGAAATTATGTGAACTCTTGTACCACAAATCATATCTATATAGATCCAGAGGATCATCTTCACCCTATTTAAGCCCTATGTTTTGCCGAAAGCTAATTTATGCTGTTAGAAAGCTCCCTTACACTACTGACAGCGCCTTGGACAGATTTTTGGTACAAACATGATTAGTTTATAAGGCAGTTTGGTTTGTGGTACATAGCTCGTTGAAGAAACGGATGGTGGCCCTTTTAGCACTGGATGAGCCGAAATATTCCTTCTCGTGAAGATAGCAATCTCGTTTGAGACGATTGACTGAATGCCCGTTTCTGATGTACCAATTGTAGGGCTGAATGCACTTTAGAGCAAACAGTCGCTAGGCATTATTGGACATACAGTACAGCTACTAAAGGGTGTTTCATATTTAAATTTAAATAAAACAAAGTGTGTGTGAGATACCATCGTTTAAAAGGCCTATCGATGCCATTATGTATAGAATACAACATCGTTCAAATGTCCGCCGCAGCTTTTCTGGGTGGTGCGCATCTGAAATGTCCAATTTTCCTTGACTCTAGCGCATAAATCAGGCGACTTCAGAAACCCCAAAAGAAAAAGTCTAATGGGGTCAAATCGTCCGATCTCGGTGGCCAGTTCACATCAACGCCACGTGAGATGACCATGCCCTCTAATCACTCGTGCAGAATTTCCAATGTGGCGTGAGCTGTGTGGCACTTAGCGCCGTCCTGTTGAAACCACATTTCATTGGTTTCCATATCACTCAATTTCGGCCAAAAGAAGTTGGTAATCATCGACCTATAGCGCTCGCCGTTCACGGTGATGGCATGGCCAACATCGTTCGCAAAGAAATATGGACCGATGACGCCACCAGTCCAAAATCCACACCAAACAGTGACTTTTTCGGGATGCATTGGACGCCCTTGGATCTCATGTGGATTGGTATTGTCCCAAATTCGACAATTTTGTTTGTTGACGTACCCACTCATCCAGAAATGGGCCTCATCGCTGAAAATGATTTTTCGATGAAAATTATGGTCAGTTTCCAACTGCCCTAGAGCCCATTCAGCGACAACACGTCGTTGTCTATGGTCGTTTACCTTCAGCTCCTGATTCAGTTGAATTTTCTACGGATGCAAGCAAAAGTCACAACACAAAATTCGCCAAGTTGTGGTCTGCGAAAAGCCGATATCTTATGAGCGACGCGAAATCGACTGCCTCGGATTCTCCTGCACACTCTCACGGATAGCGGCGATGTTTTCGGCAGGTCTTGCGTGTCATCAACGTACGGGTGTTGGTTTATCGTTTATTGAACCAGTAGACTCAAATTTATCCACCACACTGCGAATAGTCCTCTCGGTAGGCCGATTATGGCGATCGTAAAATAGGCGAAGCGCGCGGAACGTTGCCCGAACAGAACACCCATTTTGATAAAACAATTTTATCATTACCACGTGTTGTTGAACGGACATAGCCGTCCATGGTGATTTGGCAAAACAGAATGAATAAATGACAGCCAATTTGACAAAGGATGCAACAGCGTATTTAATAGCCACACCTCTACTCAGAGCTACTGTAGAACACCCTTGAACCACTTCTACTCTACTTACGGTTCAGTAGAGCTGTCCTTAGTTTTTTGAGTGTTTCCGTTCTGTCTAATTTGTTCCCTTTGCGCCACTCCACTTGTCCCACCGACTGTTTAAATTTTTTGGTAAAGGTTTTTAGAGGATGTAATATGCACTCCTATATCCTTTTTGCTCCAATTTTTCCTAAAGTTTTAGGGTTTCTTCCAAATTGGTCTTAATTGACCGGCTTAGAAGTCTCTGTGTGGTTTTTCGCGGTAGGAAACGTCATTTTAAAATACTTGTCAAGGAATCCGTCCAGGTTCTGAAAAGCTTTCTTTATTTTTTGTAGGCAGAGCCTCCTCCTTGAGGCTCATCTAGTTAGCTCTTCAGTAAGACCGCAAATTTTCATTCGACACGGAATTCAATAGACTTGGCTAATAAGCTGGTTTTCAATGTTAAACGAAGGTCGTAGGAAAATTCGACCCTATAAGTACGAGTAATATTAAGATTTCAAGTAGGAACTTGAGGCTCCAAAAAGATGGCCGAATGGAAAATAATTGGATCACTCAAATGGAAAAGCATCAGTAAATTCTTTGCCTTATCAACAAGGTGATCAATAATAGACTAGCCTGTAGAATGGTACTAAAATTTAGTACATACATATGAGATGTAGGATGGTTTGCAAATTTAAAGAGGCAGATACGTAGGAAAAATATGTGGCATTAGACGTATTTACTCGTAGTACATATTTTACCTTCTCGTGGTAGCCAAGGGGTATTAGTTTACTCCAATCGAATCTGGATTACCAAACTTATAAACGCAAATGTTAAACAGGAAAAAATATCAACACTATAAATATCCTGAAGCTCATAAATGACTGAAGCTCAGAAACGATATGACGGATGAATTCGTATGACTGTGGCATCAATAGATAGCTGGTCAGATTCATTACATGAGCCACTTTTTCGTATTTGAAGCCGAGGTCAATTGGCATTTTTGAGTATTAGTCAAGGCGATTGTTGGCGGATGAACCCATGATGCGTCAACTACACATCCCTAAGTGGATTACTGGCACTGGAATAGCCAGCCTCTCTTGTACAAGAATTCTCAGAAAGTGCCTGATCTTCCGGGCTACGGGTTGTATGTGGGGTTAACTATACGGCCCCGTTAAAACACAACTGTAGCCATCCAACCACCAATCTCGCATAAAGATGTATTTACAGCCCCGCAAAATTAAAAAGGACAATTATGTTCGGATCTGTACATTGAATGTTTTGACCCGTCTACAGTGCTACACTGCCTTAGTACTTATGTCTCTTCTTCCTGTGGTCACGGAAACGCTGTTAATCGTTAGCTCCTGAAATATTTCGAAACACGAAAATGTCTCAATGATCAGCAGTACAGTTTTCATAGAAATGGGTCC
Organism: Volucella zonaria; assembly: GCA_963966105.1. NCBI lineage: Eukaryota > Metazoa > Arthropoda > Insecta > Diptera > Syrphidae > Volucella > Volucella zonaria. The sequence continues at coordinate 94,027,605 of OZ014532.1, read as the reverse complement.
TCTGGTGATTTAATGGCATGTCTCATCGGAAAGTCTAACCAAAGTTTACATCAATCTGGCCAAAAGCAAGGTAGTTGCACTTTACAATATATTTCTACGAAGACAGAGTTTGAAATCAGGTTCTTTGAGATCCCAAATATGTCATTTGGGATCAATGAATCTCTACTTCAATGTATCAGAAATTACCTTTCGTAACGTTCAATTGAAGTTGTCGTTTACGGTTTCAAATCTGATATCCAAAAATAAGTGCTGCTGTGCCTCAAGTACGCCCCGTCGCCGATACTCCTTCTAATATTCATCAATGATCTCTTTTTTGCTACTTTAAATCCAATAAGTTCGTCTGCTGACGACAGTGCTCTCTGTGTCTCATATATGTACGTTCCCAGCCGTACGTCCCTGCTCCTTGGTAGAATGGGAGAATGGGAATGGCAACGTTCGTTAAATTTCAATATTAACCGGGGAACCACCAACAGAATGGAATTTAATGCTTCCAAAATAGAATGCTCTCTGCTGTCGTTAAAAATAAAACTTATAAAACGTGTTAATATTGCACAGTCAATTGATGCCCTTGAGCACTTACGTAATGTTTTCTGCCTTACCTTGTTCCGTTGTAGCATTCCGCACCTTCAAACCTTCAACCGTAACACCAGTCTCGCTATGAATGCTCATCTAAAGCCCACTTTTGGGCGTACTCTTAAATATTGTAACCCTTTCCTAAGCCGTGCAACTCGCTTAGTGAATGCCACGCCGAGCTCTTTATTTCCTAGTGATTGTATTGTAATTTGCAAACATTCAAAACCAACGTAACATACATCGGTATTTCTTTTTCTTTCCTTACCTTTTAAGGGTGCACTAAAGCTCTTGAGTGCGCACCAGTTATTAAAAAAAAACTGCGGTGAGATGAAAAGAAGCAGCTCCTAAGCGAAGAAGTCTTGAGCTTTCGGCATATGAGCGAACGCATTTTAAAAATATGCAATGAAGTACGACTTAAAATCGTTCTAGGGGATTTTAACTCCTAAATAGGAAAAGAAATCATCTTTAATAGTAAAATGGAAATAGACTAGGCTAACCCACCTCAATATTCAGAAAATGACATGGCAGTTACCTAATCATAACAGGTCAGTCAATCCACTAAAATACACCCTAAATGACTCGAACTGCAACCAACTTCAGACTGCTATAATTTCCAAACCGTTCATGACAGTGAGCTCAAATTTTGACACCTGACAGATAATTTTATTATTTACAAGCCTTTTAAACGATTTGCGTCTCAGTTGTGTTGAAAAATTTTTATCCGCGATGGAATTCAAACGTGATAGTGTGATTGCTTTATATTTGGCTGGAAAACAACAAGTAGCTATCGTTAGAGCCTGGCAGCGTTGCAAAACGCCATGGAGGTGGTCATAAAAAACAGTAATATCGGCAGAAATGGTTTGGAAAGTGAAGGCTCGAATTGAGCGAAATCCGCATCGAAGTGGAAGAAAAATGGCTCGTGAGCTCAACATATCTTTGCAACGAATGCAGCACACACTGAAAAATGAGCTTGGGCTTAAGCTATTAAAGTTCCAAAAAGTACACGATCTTACACCGCAACAGAAAAAAGTTAGAGTCGAAATAGCGAAGGAGTTGCTACGCTTGCACGAAAGTGGTGAGTTGCCGAATTTGGTTTTTTCCGATGAGTCGCCATTTGTTATAGAGTAATATGTCAACAAACAAAATGACCGAGTTTACTTGCCAGAGAGGTCCTTCGAAAATTTACGCTTTGGGACGGCCACCAGAAAGCAAGCAGCACCGATGGTTATGGTTTAGGCCGCCATAACCGCCGATGGTCGCTCTCTGCTCGTATTTTTGGACCGTGGCGTCAAAATTAATGCGATCGTATGAAACTGTCTTAGAGGCAGCATTGAAGCCTTGAACAAACAATCATTTCAGTCGGAGACCGTGGACATTTCAACAAGACTCGGCACCGTCTCACAAAGCGCGCATCAACCAAGATTGGTTAAAAAACAATGTTCCACACTTCATTTCTTCGACACAATGTATTGCAAATTCGCCCAATGCAAATCCGTTGGATTTCTCTGTCTGGGGTATTTTGAAGGCGAAGGTTGGTACTAAAAAATACCAAAGTTTGGACCACCTCAAACAAGCACTTCGTCGGGAATGGGCCAAAATACCGCAGAGCCACTTGCGTGCAGCGTGCAATGCTTTCTTCTGCCGTCTCAAGACCATTATTCGCGCCAGTGGTGGAAATATTGAAAACTACTGATACAATTTGAAAATTGATGTATTTTCCAACATTTTTTGCTTTGGCACAATAAAATTTATCAAAAAATAAAAAAATTATAGCATTTTAAAAAGTTATATGTAGTTCGAGTAAGTCACCCTGTAGATCTCAAAATTTTCCGAGCGGCCAACGTAGATTCGGATATCCTCGACGCCGCAACAGCAGAGAAATAGTGTGAGAAGATCTAGCCTCGGAAAACTGACAAAACCATGGCCAATCGCATCTTATTAACTTACTTCCTGCTAAGTGCTAAAGAGATCAATGGTCAGCAGTGCTGGAACTGATGTGCTGAGTTTTACTTGAGTATGAGAGGCTTGATGAAAAGTGCAGGCAATTACGTGTAGCAAGATAACTCGCCTAAGAAGTGGCACTGGAAAATTCAGTAGAGTCACAGTCCGTGCCGAGGATATGAAAAAATGCTGCCGCGCTGGTCGGCCTATCTATCAAGCTACTATACATATTTAATGTAAGGGAAGGAGGCTTGGCAGAAAGCATATATTTACTCATTTCAAATTTCTGTCGGAGCGAAGTCATTGAGTCATTGTATAAGAATGCCAGAAATACCAACTGGGAAAAACTTTATAGCAAAGATAGATAAGATCCATTGGCTCCTCAATGGACACAAAATTGAAACTTCCGTCGAAATAGACTTGACAGCGGAAAAACCAGGGATGATCTAGGCACCCAGGTCTTTAACAAAACATGCCTCACGGAGATCATTAAATTCAAGAGTTCCCTAGATTCCTGGAGTAAAGAGTTACAATGTAATAGAAAAGACGCGAGGAATCTTTTCCATACAGCCAAAAGCTGCAATCTCTGCTCTCACTGGGACAAATATTAACCTAGTCAAAGAGAATACAATAAAGAAAGACAACAGAGTGTAGCAGACAGCTACCTTCAGTAGCTGGCTATCTACCCGACGCTAGTTTCATAATATCCGGCACTGATCTCCCTATCCAATACAAACTTCTAGAGGGGATACTATAGGTGTTGTAGAAGAAAACAAAATCAGCTAGGCTATAGATTCATTTTTCGCTTACAAATCCCCTGTACTGAACGGAATCATATCAATCATGCTTTCAAAAATAAAGCAGACTGCGGTATCATTTCTATAAAGACTCTTCAGCTATAGCATTAAATATGGATTTGTGCCAAAGTGAATGTAATAAGGCTAGCTATACTCATCCAAAAGGCTTCAGACCCATGTGACTAACATCATTTTTTTCTAAAAACTTTGGAAAAGCTGCTTGACACTCACATTCGTAGTAAACTGCACCCAAGAGATTTAGTCTCAAACCAGCATGCCTACCCAAAAGCTAGAGGCACGAAAACGGCTCTGCATGAAGTTGTCAGCACGACTAAATACACATTAGCTGTCATCTTTGGCATTTAAAGGAAACTAAGAAAATGTAGATAATTCGGCATTAAAGAACCTGATAACCTGTGTGCTCCGCATCAGGAACATCAATCCAACATTAGGAAGCACCGTATTGAGGATCACTAACTCAAGAGCCACCCCACAACGAGGAGTGATATCACCTCTTTACACAATCAGTGAAATTCTAGATTATGCCCTTGGAATCACCAGCTAAGCTCTGTGGGCTGGAAATCCACCCACGTAAAATATAATTCCACAATTTGCCCTTGATGGGGCAGCCCCCCGATTATTCAGCAGTGCTAAATAAATTGAGCTGGAAGCTCAAGATTGAAGAACGTGCGAGGAAGGCAATGATTGCTTTCTACATCGAAGACCTACGGATATAAAGGGATATGCAAGTATGGTGGCAATCCATAAATAAAACTAGCAACCTTAAGCTAATGACAAAATTACAGAAGGTTGCATGTATTGGCACAACTCATGCCATGACAAGAACACCGACGGCGGGACTAGTACTCGTAACTATACTTGGTCCTTGCCGTAGATATCTACATGCAAGGATCGGCAGCGAATAGGGCTTTAAGACTGAGACTGCTTAATGAAACCAAACCAAACAGCCACATCCAACTCCTTTCAAATGAACAGGGTTTATACCTACTCCAATATATGACATACCATGTGTACATATATGATATCACATCATGACTTGGAAACAGCATTCGCATAGATTTTTCCAGGCAGAGGGGTTCCAAATGGAACGCTGTAAGAATTCCAGACAATCTACATTTATGGATGATGCTAGAAGTCATACTCCATCAATCATAGCTGGCGACTTCAACGCACTGGCCACTGATTGGGGCAGCGTACGGACCAATAGGAGAGGAGAGGCTCTGCTAGAAGCAGTATCGTCACTTGGCGCAGTACTGCTTAATACGGGCAACGAGCACACATTCACTAGAAACGGCGTATTCTCCAGAGTTGATGTAACTTTTGTAACAAGTTCCCCTAGTAAGAGGATCAAGATGGAAAGTCAATAAGGACTACACCCACAGTGACCACCAGGTCATCCTATTTGAAGTGCAAGCAAGGAGAGCAACCCAGAAGCGCCTTCTAAAGAAGGCACAACGAATGGGGTTGAAAACAAGCACACTGGACGAAAAAACCTTTTTTCTGATTTTTGAAGAATCCACAATAAGCCCAGCAGCAAACACGATGGCTGCGGAGGTTACTGAAACGGTATCTAGGGCTTGCGACGCATCTATGGTACGGAAAACGTCAACAAACCGCCGGCCACCAGTATACAGGTGGAACCAAGAGATAGCAGAGCTACGCAGCAAGTGCAATAGAGCTAGAAGACTATGCCAGCGATCCAGAGGTCAGCCTTCCCAGCAGGATTTACAGGTGCAATACAAAGATAGACGTAGGGACCGTAAATTATCCATTCGGAAAAGCGAAAACAACAGCTTTAAAGAACTCTGCGAGGAAGCAGATATTAATCTCTGGGCTACCGCCTCATGCTCTTTGCTGATGCAAAGATAGTGTCGGGATTATTTCCGCCGCAAGCACCAACAGAGCATATAGAACCACAGCAGGAAGTAGGTGAGCTCCCACCAGTAACTTCTGGATGTATGCAAACGATTTAGCGATAATAAATCACCTGGATTGAACAGCATACCAAATAAGGTCCTTAAGCTAGCCGTGGAAATATATAACAAGTGTTTAACAGAAGGGGTTTTTCCAGACCAATGGAAAAAGCAACGTCTTGTGCTGCTGCCCAAAGAGAATAAATCACCGGATGAGCCCTCGTCATGCCGTCCCATATGCTTACTAGACACGATGGGTAAAATACTGGAGTGAATAATATGCAACCGACTGAAAGTGGTACGGATTTAGAAAGGCTTCGCTCAACAGTAGATGCTATTCGGAGGTAACTACGACCCTAGAAAAAGCCATTCAGGGCAGTCAAAAATGCGTTCAACTCTGTAAACTGGGGGCTTATAGTACACTCTCTTAGGTCAATGATGGTTTTCATAAAAATTATGCTAAGTTACTTCGACAATCGGTTCCTACTCTACAATATCGACGATGTTGTAAGGCAGTACCACATAACTGGCGGAGTTCGGAGTTCCACAAGGAACGGTACTAGGACCTGCCTTATGGAACATTATAGGGTTTTAAGACTTGGAATCCCGATTCAGGCTAAAATCATAGGCTTTGCAGATGATATTGCAATCGTTGTGGCGGCAAAACACCTGGAAGAAATAGAAGACATTGGCAATGAATGTATTCGAAAAGTTCGATGGTGGATGTCAACAGTTGGGTTGGAGCTGGAAGAACATAAAAGGGAAGCAGTTCTGGTAACCAGTCGCAAAGAAACAGAAACAATCACCATCAGGGTGGGCGATCACGATATAATATCAAAACCGGCTATCAGCTACCAAGGTATGATGATCGATGCTAGGCTCACTTTCAGGCAACACCTTGAAACAACGTGCAACAAAGCCGCAAAGGTGAGCGCTGCCTTATCCAGAATAATGACAAACATAGGACCACCCAGACAACAAATGAGACTAGTTCTGTCAAGTGTGGTGCAGTCAATCACAATGTACGCGGCACCAATATGGGCGAAAGCACTGAAAATTAAGTCATACGCAAGAAAGACTAACTCTGTCAACAGACTATGTGCTCTGAGAGTTTGCTGTGCATACCGGACAGTGTCAGATGATGCTATACATGTCATTGCGGGAATGCTACCAGCAGATATACTGACTACTGAGCTACAAAGGACCTACGACGCCAAAATTCGGGAACCCGGAATTTCAGTCAAAGATATCAAGCTGGGAGAAAAGCAGCGCAGCACAAGTGCGTGGCAAGAGAGCTGGAACCAGTCTACAAAGGTGAGATGGACCTACCGACTTATACCCGATATTCGTAAATGGATAGAACGTAATTACGGAGAAGTAGATTTTTACTCAAGTCAACTCCTAACTGGACATGGCTGCTTTCAATCATATCTACTCATATACAGATTTGGTTTGAAGGAATATTCCTTCTGCTTAAACTACGGAGCGGCCAGGGAAGATGCACAGCACGTATTTTTCCAGTGCCCATACTTCAGAACAGAGCGCAGAGAACTAGAGGAGAAAATTGGAGAGATACCAACTCTTGAAAACATCGTAAACCATATGCTAACATCAAGTATAATATGAGATGCGATGAAACAGGCTGCCCCAAAAATAATGAAGGAACTTCGGCGGTTGGATAGAGTCAGAGAGAGCACTAATGAAAATCAAACCCATACGGCATCTCTAATACAAAAAGAACATTGTCGCTGGTTTTTAACGTAAACCATCTGTCGTGTAGACTTATGTTTACGGGATGCCCATACATCCATGGGAGCAAGGATACATTAATAGTTTAATACCAAAGCAGAACTTGTGTTGAAGATGTTTACGATAAGACTAGTAATTTGCTCTGCCTCGCTTTTTATTAGACAACGTCATTGATGGGCGAAGCGTTGGTAATTGGGCGGGGGGCCCACAACAAAGAACAGTAAATACTGTACACAACGTCGAACCAGCAAACGGAGAATGAAGGGCATAAAGTGCTTACCAGCCCCGCGAAATAGTACTTAACGGCAGTTCCACGGGGAGAGTGGTAGAAGAGTGCAGGGTGTGGGTTAGTACGAAATCGAGTACTTGGGGTTTGTGAATCGTGCATGCTGATAGCCCGGGCTATTAGTATCTTTCGAAGATTGCCACATCCTTGGACGCAACCAAAAAAAAAAGGCAGAGGGGTGTGGGATAGGAACCAAAAGATTCGATATCCATTTTCACGGATGGATCAAAGATGAGATATTAACCAGCACCCGGATCTTCTACGATCAATTGAACTTACGACACTCACGACGCCAGCCCGACTGCAGCTGTGTCACCCAGGTTGATATATTGGCTACAGCAGAAGCAGTCAAATTTGTACAACAAAGCCAATATCCCACGATGCCAGTTCCATATTCATTGACAGCCAGGTTGCCATTAAGGTCATCACTGCAGTCGAGCTATTTACGTTAGGCATGAAGTTTACCTCTGTTGGCGCTCTGGCCACAACGAAAATGCTGACAAGTTTGCTCGATAAGATTTTCCTATGTTAAAGAACCGGCAGATTATAGTATCAAGCCTCGACTCTGAACTTGAAGACTGCAAGTGGAGTAAACGATACAAATCAAATCCAATGTAAAGTGACTGAACCTACCAACCTGTGAAGCTTCAAGACCATTGTGGCCGGAATCGAGAATATCCAAAACAGGTAAGTTTTTCTAGAAAGGCGGAACTGAACAATCTACATTTATTGGATGATGATAATCTTCTGGAGATACATGCAATAAAGCTGTGGGGACGTGTACTCACGGGAAGATATTCTCTACTTTTTGTAAGCTTCAGTAATTTGAGACAAAGCACTTTAGGGGCCTCTTAGAGCTATCTGCTGTTTTATTTACATCTCTTTGCAGATTCGAGCATGAAAGAGGATGGCTGAGACCCACTAAAAGGCCAAATATCAATAAATCTTAGACGAAAGCGGAAAGCACAATTCCCATTCCCTCCCAATCATCCTCTCACTGAGCCTACACAGACCTAAGAGGGATGCGGAAACCACCCGACTTTCGGCTCCAGATACCACATCACCCCACAAACTTCTAACCCAACCTATTGCCCAAATCTACTGACAGTAACCACTCTTCCTCTTCCTTTAATTCAAACAATCTTCTTCGATTCATCATCAATATCGATTCCAATTTAAAGCTCAAACAAACCTCTAAGATTCATTAACACATAGCTTTAAACAAAAACAGCTCAAACATCCGCAGCACTCATTTCTCCAATATTCGTATGTGTGTTTATCTGTTAATTCCATTTATTATCTCAAGTCGTATCCATACGTAATAAATTACCAGTGATCATTAGCATTTAATAAAAAAAAATACTTCAAATCTGTGCCACACATTCATTAGGATCTGCCCGTTCTAACATACGAATACCTAGTCTTTCTCATTTTTTTTTTTCGGCGTCCAAACAGGGTCACCGTAGAACGTCTCTTCCCTTAATTGTATAAATTGCCGCAAGGCGCTCTCTCTAATTAGTGAGTGTTCCAAAAACGAATCACTATTTTTGGGCCAATGTTTCGATTAGAAAGAACATTGTACCAATACTCGTAAACAACCGACATTACCATCACTAATCGGTTCTTGTAGGTTAGTTGGTGAATTTCGTTGGTGCGATACATTACGTATTATACATATTTCACAGTGCGTCCCATCCACGAGCCAAAGCTAAAACCAGAGCCAGAGACAATGTCAGAAACAGGTGTGGTTACCACATGAAAATCGTTTGAACGAATATAACACGAGCTGGTGGCTTCAGTAAACGAAAATTGAATGACTTTATCGCGTGTGAGTTAAGTCGATGGGAAGCTCTTTGGAGTACATCTACCTACTCGTATGTACTCGTAGCTCCGGTAGTAATGGAATATATTTGGTTGACGGGCGAAACTGTTTCACACTTAACAAATTACCTCAGGATGACAGTGTGTGGAGCTGGTTTAATAAGGCTGTTGCTTGAGGAAGTCAACATGTGGCGGATATTGCTAGATGTTGTGAGTTTAATTAAATTAACTCATTAAGGACAGTCCCGGATAAGTTGTTCGTTAATTTAGACTGAGCCTTTATCATGATGGTTCACGGATGGTTCATTCCAAATACATACCTCAAAGACAATAGTACTGAGGTGACAGACCTCATAGTCGACCCCGAAATGTTTCCTATCGGGTTGATAAGAATTACTATTTGATATTATCGCCTATTAATTATATACTGAGGGGTATTTAGAGCATGCAGTATGCATGCAATGAAGGACACACTACATTTGTACTCGTGTACAATAGTGTCCACCGATTGAGTCGAAAATTCTACGATTTGGGCAAAAGACACACTAAGTATGGGGCAGAATTGGTTCAATCGGTTCACGGTTTAGAGTAGAAGTCGTTCGCCTCAACTTCGGAGTGTATTATGTACGGCTCTTGCTGGACAAATCAATGGAACTACAGGATACGAATAAGCTGCGGGACAGGGAGTGCTGGTCGGAGCAAATGTCACTGGAAGGAGCTTGACACAGTATCAGATACGTAACTAACAGCCAACCGGAGATGCACACTGGAGTGCCACCGGAGTGCTGGACCACACAAGTCGTATCGAATGCTCACAAGTCAAGTAAAGTTGCAACTACGAGTATGTATTGCTGCGATCAGATCAGACAATGCAGAGTTGAGATTGATAGGAAAGGGCTAAGAATTTGGTTTGGCGCCGGAAGAGCATTACAACCGATTGTGCCATACGAAATCAAAGTCAGATAATGCAATAAGCATTCTAAAGGATATTAACCTCCAATCAATTACGGCCCACTTTTTAAATATTCCCGAGTTCAAGACGTCTGTCGGCAAGAGAGCCTTTGAAATGGTTCCCATATCGACGGACTGGATTGGTTTACCGTAGGCGAACACATGAGATCAAAGCCGCCTACGATCACTTCGAATCCGATCAATCGAAAGACGTTAAGCATGTGCATCGGAAGAAATACGAGCAGCTATCCATTCCAGCAATTACTTGATTGCCTTACAAGATTGCTGAGCCTCTCCAGTGAAGAACGACAAAAGCTCACTATGATCCACACGATTGCAGTTGCAATGGGGATTCAGGTGTCACAAAATTAACGTCTGCTAAAAGTTGGTTAATACCGTCTTCATGCTGAACCGAAAATCGCCCAATAGAACTAAATTCACTTTGTACATGAAAATGAATACAGTAGACATGGTTGGTGAGTCCTTGCTTTCTCTACACGTGTCCAGCATTCAAAAGGTGGTATCTGGGAACTTAGGTATTTGCAACATGATCTTCCAGTTCATTTTGATCTTAATAATGTGAGGGAACATTTAAGAAATCCACGCCAAGCAACACTGCCCTTATTGAAAGCTTATTTGAAGCAGCACAGTTCACCAAAAATAACAAAACGGATGATGAATGTTGTATTTCCGACTGTTGGAAGTTTAAACAACCTCATTTAGTCTCTTGATCACCCGAACACTTTCTGTTCCAAAAATATCCTGAATCGGTGCTTGCATTTTTAATGAAGGATCTCAAGCCTTATTGAAAACTATGGAAGTAGTAAAAATTTAAATTGGCAACCATGTTTACGCTTACACTATAAGGCGCGACGAGAAACGGGTAGGTTTGGCAGAGAAAAAAAAAAATTACTAAGCAACCAAAGAACCAAAAAAAAACAAGCTCGTGAAGAGCAGGAAGAGGCATTCGATGAATATACGATCCCGGTATAACTACTATATATAACTACCGAAGAATAAGTTTGAAGAATGAACTGACTAAACAAAATTGTGTTTTTTCACGGAAAAAAACATCAAAAGCTTTTTCCTCAAAATGACCATATCTGAACTGGTAAACAGCATTTTCCAGAGACCAATTGTCCGTTTGACCCAAAGTTTTGTGCATTATGTTCGTAGGCGTAGATTGGTTCACTAACTAGGATCCTAGTTAGTTAGGAATCACAAAAAAGGAATTTAGTTACTTTAAGCTCATACATACTAGGTGCCGCAAAAGTCATTATCCTATTGGAAGATGCTATAATTTTTGCAAATGGCGGCAAAAGTTAATTCTACTTTGACATTTGTGAAGCAAACAGATAGAAAATACACGTCAACAAGACATGAATCGCTATACTCCCAAAAAACGCGCAATAATTGTTACGATTTTTTTGCGGAGTAATTCGACGGTGGTGTTGGCCAGCGTGAATTTCGGCGCAGATTACCCGGTCGTCCGACACCAACTGGGTAAACACTACGATGTTTAACCGCTCGCCTAGAAGAATATATGAAAACACGAGATGTTGCCCGGTCTGGCCGGCCCGGGAGCAGCCGTTCTGTTGAGAATATCGTCACTGTGGTTGATATGTCGCAGAGGACCCCGGAGTATTGAACAGACGACGTGCCACGCAATTGGGCATCAATCGGCGCTCTTTACAGAGAATTTTGATGAAAGAATGAAAGATGTTCCCTTACAAAGTGCAGACAGTGTATAAGCTGTTAGCTGTTGACCGCCAAGCGCGTGTGAGCTATGCTCAAGGCATCCTGAATCTCTACCACGAGGGCGGCAAATTTATATAGAAAATCATCATGAACGACGAGGCCCATTTCCATCTTTGTGGATATGTGAATAAGCAAAAGGATCGCTTCTGAGGCAGCGAAAACACAATAAGAGCCATTATACTCGCTCATGATTTATGGTCTGATATTTCGGTCATTATTTTTTCGAAAACGCCGCGGGCCAAACGACAACTGTGAACGGCGAGCGTTACAGAGCCATGTTCAACGACTTTGTCCTTCTTCAATTGGATGAATTGGGACTGGAGAACATGTGGTTCATAGATGAACATTTTTGAGTAAAATGGGCAGGTTTTGTGTAAAATGGGAGCAAAATTTCCATTGATGAAAATTCAAGCGCATTCACAGACAGGCTCACATGGTAGATGCGACCAGTACAAAACCGGTTTTGGTTTTCCAATATCTGGGAAGTTTGCCATCTATGCAAGTTCATTTATGATGTGCATAGATAAACGTCTTCGACATTAAACACACGCGTGCAAATCGCTCCCATTCTAGCAACTTTACTTGGAAATTGCTCCCATTCTAGCAAATTCTGACAGGTTATAGAGATGTAAAAGTGTTGAAATTCACTTACAGTGCAGCATACTGCACGAGCCACAACCGAAATCCTGAGGGCTACATTTCCGGATCGCCTAATCTCTCGTTTTGGCGATTTGCATTGGCCGCGAGATCGCCTGATTTGACCGTCCCAGACTTCTTTTTGTGTGGTTTTTTGAAGTCACGAGTCTATGTCAACAAGCCTCAGACTTTTGAAGCCCTTAAAGAGAATATCCGTCAAGTATGCGAGGACCTATCGCCGGAAGTTCTGGCAAGACTGATGTAAAATGCCACAAATCGGCTCCGAACGGTCATCAAATCTGGCGGCGTCCACTGGGCCGACATCATTTTCTTGACTTAAGGGAAAAAAATTTAAAACATCAGATAAATATAATCTAAAAACACAACTAAAGTTTTTCATTCTCAAAAAAAAATTACAGCCAAAGAACATCGGATGACAACTTTTGCGCACCCTGTGTAACTACCACCTTGATCAAAAAATTTCCGGGGGACACCACCGTGTGGCGCTCCCATTGTTCCGATTTGAGTTTTGTTTTTTTTTTGTTAGGTTGGTAAATCTGTTGTTGATATTCTCTCTAAATCTTAGCGTCATAGCTTGACATTTGCAAAAGTTACGTAGCCAAAAGTACATCTATGTGTGTGTTGGCGATTTTTTACAATTTTAGAAATGGATTTAAATTTGCAACAACGAACTTGTACGAGTATTAAATTTTGCGTAAAAAACCGATTTAATGGTGCGCGAACGTTGGAAATATTGGAAAAGTATTTCGGCAACGATTCTCTAAATAAAACGGTCGTTTACCAGTGGCACGAGCGGTTCAAAAGTGCTCGTGAGTCAATCGAAGATGATGAACGCAGTGGCAGACCATCGACATCGAAAACCGACGAAAACCATGGTGAAGTAAGAGAAATGTTGGTCAATAACCGCAAATTAACCATCAGGGAGATAGCGGAGGACTTGAACATTGCCTATGGATCCGTCCAAGACATTTTGGTTAACAATTTGGGTTTCCGTCGTACAGCAGAAAGTTGATGCCAAAAGACCTCAATTTCATGCAACAAAGAGACCGTGTTGACGTCGCAAAAGAGATGATTTACGAGGCTGAATCCGATCCCACATTCATAAAAAGGATCATTACTGGAGACGGAACGTGGGTTTATGAGTACGACATGCAATCCAGGCATCAGGCAAGTAAATGGCGTTCACCAAATGAACTGAGACCAAAAAAACCACGTCGTGGTTTTGCACCATGATAACTCACCGTCGCGTCGCACAGTGGCATCATTATTCGTAATTTTTTGACGAAAAATGCAACAAATATCATCCAACAGCCACCAAATTCACCTGATTTGGCTCCCTGTGACTTCTTTCTGTTCAATCGAGTTAAAAAACCACTACGGGGAACTCGTTTCAGCAGCCGAGAGTAAGTAATAGAAAAATCGCAGGAAGCACTGATGGACATATCGAAAAGCGAATATAAAAAATGTTTCGAGGATTGGATCAAGCTCTGGAATAAGTGTGTTGCAGTCGATGGGGATTACTTTGAAGGGGACAATATAGATTTAGATGAATAAACTTGTATTTCCAATTTTCTGAATGCGTTCTGGGAACTTTTTCCATTATTCCTCTAAATGATAAAGTTGCTTAGAAAAAAATTAAGAACAGCCCCTTAATGAAGTGTTATTCAAAATTCTTCTTTTCCTTCTTCACTGCACCCAACTTCACTTCGTAGCGCACATGAAAATTGAAAATGGAATTTGCCCTAATGCGTTGCGCGTCTCCGGACTTTCCATACAAAGTACATATGCGTATGGGTGCGAGCCGATTTTGACATAAACGCAACGCAGACGCATTTGTTTTTTTTGGTTACTGATTTGAGTTGAGTTGCCAACACCGTCACACCATAAGGACGACGAACAAATGATTGTACAGTAGAAGACTTCTGCGCTATCTTTTACCCAACGTTATTTGCACAATCGACGGTAGTTGATGGCATACCTTCAGTTTACTTAACCTCTAGTGCACAGCATTTACTTGAGTACGACCAATAATTAGGACTTGCTGTCATGCTAGGAATAACAAACACATTTGACCTCATAAAAGTAGCATGCCGAATCTGGCTATCCTTTATGGACAACTATCGGATTCTTAATTGTAAAGCCTTTCATTGAGCAAATAAGATTGTGGTGAATCCTCTCCAGTCGAAAGCATTGCCTAACTCTAGTCTGACAGCCAAACGGAAGCTGTATGTGAGTACAGCATAACACCCCCATATCGTATAATCCGTTTAGTGATCGGATATTGACGGCACTACTCCAAAGTTATGTAAGAAAGATCACCTTTAAACAGTGTTATGCACCGACTAAAACTTCGACTTGAAATGAGCGGAATAACGACTCTCAATGGACTGAAATGCAAATTGCATCGCGGGTACATTTTTTCAACACCGGACGGGTTGTGATACGTCCTCGTACCGTATCCGCCAGTAGTAACCGCAAGAACATACTATCTCCACATAAGCACTATGATGACAGAATTCGAGATCCCACAGTGCGCCAACTTTTCAAACACTTTCCATACAGTTAAAAAGAGAAAAACATCGTCAGGCCAGACCAACTAGGTGATGTTAGATAAGTACCTTGTAGCTAATTAGCCAGCATGCTCACTGACACCAGTCATTTGTTGACTTTGGATATACGAGAAAATGTACACTTCCGAAAGTTCTTCAGCAGAACTATGCTTGAGCCTATTACCTCGTCGCAGAAGTACAGAACTACCCAAACTAGATAGTTACAAAGCAGGTGACGAATAGATTCAATTGCTTCTCCATCCCTGCAAGTTCTGCAATAGTAGTACTGTAAAATCTCGAGCCATTCCGTGTGAACACTAATTGTCGTAGATCTTCTTTTCGAAAAGTCAATTCACAAAAAGAAGTGTGTATTTATCAGGATATCCAGCATCTGTTTATTGAGTCAGTCCAGATGACATTTGCGTTATCGTCTCAGATTGGACTTTCCGCAGATATGACGTCTTGACGTATAATTCGAAAGATTCGCAAAAGTTTCTCTTCGGAAATCTGATCTGTTTTTGGTAGAACTTGACCTTCTTTGTAAGCTTACGCTGCGAAAATCCTGAAATTTTGCAACTCACTAAGTGGGCAACATTTTTCATGAGAGCATTTTCATCCGACTGCTATAGCTGGGGTAAACTCCCCATTCGGATAGCACTTAGCTATTTTTAACGCATTTTGACCAAGGTGCCCTCGAAAATGTCTGAATCCCTCCCTACCAGTGTTTCTTAGTTGAAAAATGAAGATAACTCAAGGATTGTCAGACAGAGGCGCCTTGTCGGATACTCTCTAGTCAACAATCTCAGGGAGGCAAATCTTGTGTCTACCATCTGCTCTCATCTTAGTCGGGTCCCTGACCCTACTACCACCACATCTAAAAGTACGATCGGATTTAGTGTCACATCATAAGACAAGGTTTTTCTTTCCGTCATGAGTCACTGATATGAGCGACCTCAATGGTTTCAAAGTAAAGGTTGGTGCCACCGTAGAATGGTAGGTGATTATGCATTTCTGGCCCTAACCTTTTTACCGCTATGTCGCCGTAACTGAAATTAGATAAAATTAGTGGTTGAAGTGATTTCGGCGGTACTATAGAAGTCCATACCTTATCGGCGTTGCATTTAATTGACTTTATACTCTCTAGCTGTTCATATCTGCTGTTTATAAAAGGCAACTGAGCTATGGCGTAGGCTTATTCGCCAACTGGACATGTTTTGCAATCGGCAATGCATCGGTGGCTCATTTAGCAGGATAACGAATCCCGACCGACTGCATCTCAACTTTCCATATCCGCTGTTGGATTTTTAGCTCGCAAAAAGTCGAGTATCTCGGTTTTATTCATCCGCAGATCTGGAACACAAAGTATTCTTCTATCCATTGGGCACTTTCTCTAGAGCTATTCCTCACTGACCGCGACCGCATTCCAATGCTTTTTATTGGGTCATAGGATATTGGTCTTTGCAACGCAATATGATAACCCTTTGGAGCCACCTGGCATTACCGAATTCTCGAATTGGATCAATTATTGCTTTGGCCAGAATGCTGTCAATCAGCTGAAATTTATTACAGCTACCTGTAGCGGAGTCCGGGCCCTCCCGCTAAGCTCCCGCCGACCACTGTATATCTGTGATTTAGAAACTCAATGAAAGAGACCGCAGGTATCTACAGTCAGGTGAAGGATCGTATTTCACTCAAAATTCAAATTGAAGCAACCGTGAGAGCAGAACCCTGTAAGAAGAAACGAAGTACAGCATGAAAAGCGTAATCACATCAACACGTTAGCCACATAAGCTGAAGATGTAGCAAACTAGTGTGGTAATCGAATCAGAGCTATATTGGGTCTTCAAGTAAGTTTCCAGCGTTTGTCAGAGATGGCGCCACCAGTGGATCCCGGGCAGAAATGTCAGACCCCATGTGTTTTATTTATAGGTTTTTTATCTGTCAACAACTTTGCTGCGTTATATTTGAGCAGTTCTATCGGTGTCGTACATTTTATCGAGCAAAATCATGGCAAGTTTCCAGCCAAATAAACGTCATTTGCGGGAAGCGCTGCTTTTATTCTTTAATATGAAGAAAAGTGCGGCTGAGGCCTATCGTTTGCTTTCGGAAACTTATGGGGCGGAATGTATTGGTGAATCGACGTGCCGCGAGTGGTTCAAACGGCTCAAAAGTGGTGATTTTGGAGTTGAAGACAAAGATCGCCCCGGAAAGCCGAAAAGTTTTGAAGACGAGGAATTGGACGCTTTACTGGATGAGGATCCGTGTCAGATTCAAGAAGAACTTGCTGCATCATTGGACGTCACGCAACAAGCCGTTTCCCTGCGCCTAAAAGCACTGGGATTCATTCAAAAGGTTGGAAACTGGGTGCCGTACGAATTGAAGCCAAGAGACGTTGAACGGCGATTTTGCATGTCCGAAATGTTACTGCAGCGGTATAAAAATAAATCATTTTTGCATCGTATTGTCACTGGTGATGAGAAATGGATTTATTATGATAATCCTGAACGCAGAAAATCGTATACAAAACCCGTCGAGCCCGGCGAGCCCGTCCAATCGACGCCGAAACGAAATGTTCACGTGAATAAGGTCATGCTCTGCATATGGTGGGATCACAAGGGTGTCGTATACTACGAACTGCTTCCGAGTAGTGAAACCATCAAAGGACTATTATATCGAACCCAACTAATTCGTTTGAAGCGGGAATTAAAAGATAAACCGCCATAATATGAGACCAGGTATGAGTCCGTCATTTTTCATCACGACAACGCTCGGCCACATGTTGCGGTTTCGGTGAAAAACTATTTGGAAAATAGTGGATGGGAAATTCTGCCTCACTCGCCTTACAGTCCAGACTTGGCACCATCTGACTACCACTTGTTTCGTTCGATGCAGAACGCTCTTACGGGAATACGCTTCAGCTCAATAGAGGAAATCAAAAATTGGCTCGATACGATCTTGGGCTCGAAAGGCGAGAAATTTTTTTGGTCCGGTATTCATAAATTGCCAGAAAGAAGGGGGAAAGTTGTAGCTTCCGATGGACGATACTTTGAATAAAGCATTGTAACTATGTTTTCATAATAAAACTTCAAATTTTGGAAAAAAAAACGCTGGAAACTTACTTGTAGATCCAATAACCGATTCCATGCTGAATACGCAAGAGGATAAGACTGTAAGATTAGGCGAAGGCACGATGGTCACTCCAGTACAATATGAATAAGGGTTTCGAGTAGAAAATTCGCAAATAGGTATCAGTCTCCCTAGCAGAGGTTCGAGGATTGCAACCTCGATTAAGCCTCTCAGGAAAAACAAGTCCGCAGGCATTGACGATATTTTTACAAATTGCGCTAAGTACATTAGCAGAGGTATTGAGCTCATCATAGCTAGCGAATTAGAAAATTATTGCTTCCCAGAGGAGTGGAATTAAGGGATGGGGGTCACGTTGCCGAGGAAGGGCAATCGAATGGATAACTCAAAATAGTAGGGTATACGTCAAATAGTGAACATAATCCTGGTTTATATAGAAGAAAACCTGCATTCAGCTCTTGACATCGAAGAAGCAGTCTTTTGCCCAAGATCTTCATGCATCGATCGTAAATATAAAAGCGTTGCAGATTGTTATGAGCCAATGTATTGAGGATCTTTCCTCGTTTTTTCTTTTTACCTCGAGAAGGGCTTTAACAGCGTGAATCTGAAGCTAATATGGAGAGCCTTAGACAGGAGAATCATTGCTATCACAAAGGCAATGTACTCGTATGAGGGTGCAAAATATTCATAAATAAAATTCTGAAAAAATCAAGCTCAATCACTCAACTTTACGTGGCTGTAGGTCGTGTTTTGTTTATCTAAGGAGTATGTCTCGGCCAACGAATGGTTCCCAACTTAATATTCACAGAAGTATCAGGGAAACAAAATATATAGGGTGAACAGATAGCAATGACAGTTTTTCCAACTGTTACGTTTCAGCAGCTGTCAAGGTTACCAATGACATCCAGCTGTCAAAATATTCAGTAAGGTTTGCCATTTCATCATGCATTCTTTTTTGCCGAATGTGCGGAAATTGTGCAGGCAATTCGTCGCACCGTGGAAAAGTTTGAGCTTGAGTACGAGACCAACTAGACAAATATTGGTGCGAAATGAAGTAAACATAGCCGCCGTAGCGTCCAGTATCGAAGAAGATCCACAAATGTCGATTCGGCGCCTATCAGCTGAATTGGTCATCGCCGGAGAGTCAACCTGGCTTATTTTGCTGTTGGACTTGGGCTAAATCCGTATAAGATTGTGCTGACGCGAGAATTGAAGCCGGACGATCATAGACAACGCCGTAAGTTCGGCCCAGCGACTATGTCAATAAGCAAAATTGCCGTTATTGGGGAGAATACAATTCACAAGTGTTCGGCCAAACTGTTTGGTGCGGTTTATGGCATGGCGGTATCATCGTCATTTCATTTGTTTTCTTACTATCAATGGTCTCAGGTATAAAGCAGTATTAACCGATTCTCTGTAGTCAGAGCTCAAAAACATCGATATATCAAGATGGCGCTACATGCCATACAAGCGACGCAACGCTCGAAGTTGTGAAAGAGAAATTTGGCGACTGGGTCATATCACGGCGAGCGTTCATCAATTGGCCGCCGCCATCATGCGGGTTGACCACTCGATTATTTTCTCTGGGACTACGTCAAGTCCTTAGTCTACGCTAACAAGCCAACCACTTTGGATCGAGGCCAACACTCGACACGCTATTTCCGGAATAACGCCGCACATATCGGACCGAGTCATTACCGACCGCTTGAGGCAATGCCAATGAAGTCGAGGTGGTCATTTGAATGATTTGCTATTGCGCACATAATGGCAGCTTCAAAATAAAGACAGCATCAATTTGATATCTCACATCGTTGTTGTTTTATTTAAATGTTTTTTCCTATCGTTCTTATCTGGGTGGTTTTTTAGAGGTTTGGTTTTTAATCTGGCAACACTGTTTCTACAGATTGTCAATTTGATAGTTGAAACTTGTGGTTCGTACATTTTGACATTTTACGATGAATAGATTAACGGCAGAACAACGCGTGCGAATTGTGCAAACTTATTTTGAAAACCATGGTACAATTCGCCAAACTTATCGTGCGCTACGTCCATTTTACGGTCGACATAATAGTCCATCTGAGCAAGCTATTCGGAACACGATGAATCGTTTTCGCACCACGTACACTCTTGTGGATAATACGCAGCCCCAAAGATGACAAACCGTCTGAACAGAAGAAGTTATTGCCGCTGTGGAGCGCAGAGTTGAGGAGAATCAGAATGAGTCGATTCGGCATCGTACACAGCAATTGGAGCTATGCCCATCCACTTTGTGGAAGATTCTACGGAAAGATCTTGGCTTAAAAGCTTATAAGATCCAGCTTGTGCAAGAGTTGAAACCGCTTGACCTTTATACTCGTCATAGGTTCGGTGAATGGGCCCAAAACATGATTCAGCTTGATCCTCATTTTAAACGCAAAACTTTGTTCTCAGATGAGGCCGATTTTTGGTTAAATGGAAATGTAAACAAGCAAAATTGGCGAATTCGGAGTGGAGAAAACCCAGAAGCCTTTGTCGAGACGCCCTTACAAACATCAAAACTCTGTGCTTTATGGGCTGGAGGAATCATCGGCCCATATTTCTTTAAGGACGATGTCGGCAGAATGCTACCGTCAATGAAGAACGCTATAGAAACATGATTTGTGACTTCTTCGTTTCTCAATTGAATGGCATTGACGTGACAGAGCTTTGGTTTCAACAAGATGGCGCAACATGCCACACGGCGCGCGACACCATCAATCTATTACGGGAAACATTTACTGAGCGCATAATTTCGTGTAATGGACCTGTGAACTGGCCTCCACGATCCTGTGATCTCACACCTTTAGATTACTTTCTTTGGGGGTATGTGAAGTCTATGCCGATAAACCAGAGACGTTGAAAGATTTACAAGTCAACATTCGCCGTATTATTGCTGATACTCGTATACGGCTCCAGTTGCTCGATGAAGTTGTCGAAAGTTGGACTTCAAAATTACACTTAATTCGAGCTAGCCGTGACACGCATATGCCCGATATCACATTAAGCACTAATGTTGCAAAGTATCAGCAACAGTTGCACGAAAGATATAGACGTTTGTAAATAGGAGTTGTTCAAACCCGTTATCCTCAGATAACAGGAGGTCAGTAGTCTAAAAACACGACAATAGGGTTAAACAAGTCGGGCTAGTCAAAGCTTAAGGCACGAAAATAACTCCTTTGCGAATAACGTCATGAAATGAAATCACTAATCTAGAGACACATAGTCTCTGGTTTTTATCGTAAACCACCTGTCATGTAGACTTATATTTATGGGATGCCCATACATCCATGGGAGTAAGGATACGCCTTGCCATCGCTCTCCGTCAATCCTTTGATACCAAATTCGGAACTGTGTTGGAGGCACAAGTTCCACCCTTGGTATTGGGTTGAGGCCGATCTAAAACCTCTTACTGCTCTTAGGGTCACAGCACCCAGTACTTATGTTACTTGCAACTCTACAATGGGTCAAACCAACAGGAAGACCCTTCCCGCGATTTGGGCTTAAACCACAGCTACCATGACGCTCCCACAAGGGGGCCTACCTCAACAAGTCAGGCCCGGACCGAAATCCGGGGGGCTCCTGACTCCCATGGTACCGTGATTTAAGTCCTGGTAGGGACTACCGGTGGTCTTGTTGCTAACAAGACCTATGACCCGTAACTTGTAACTGGTCAAATCGTAGCAACCTTCGGTGGCGTTATCTGAAGATGTTTACGTTAAGACCAGTAATATATTCTGCCCCCGCTTTTTATTAGACAACGTCATTGATAAGCGAAGCCTTGGTAATTGGGCGCCCTAAGAAAATGTGGCGGAGAATAGTTGGGGAGAAATCTAGGATGTTGTTGAAGAGAGCTGACGTGTGTTCAGGAAATCCGAAGAATATAACGCGAAGACATTATTGACATACTCGTATGTAAGCGTATGTCATGTCATAGGACAGGAATTAGTAAGTACTGCGCTGCATATCTTCTACAATCTACACTATCGATGAGATATCATAAGTATCTAACTAATAGCACTTGTCATTGATGAATTCCATCAAGTTTTTCTTTCACCTGCTTTGTTCTCTTTTTTGTTTTATTATTTCTGTCATCATTCGCATAGTTACGAGTATTAATCGTATGCAACTGAATTTACAGGCGATAAATTGATGAAGCCATTGTACGCTAGTGTTACCACTGTTGGTGCGATGATATAAAGTCTGAGGTTAGCTTACCACCATCTTCCCGAGTATCGTCTTTCGGAAGTGTGGTAGATTGGTAATAGGAAGAAAGCCTCAGACTATGAATACCGGTGAACTGCTACTGTTTTACCATTTTGTTTTTTTGTTTTTTGTTTTCTTTGTCTTCTTCGGGGGAAAAAAAACTCCGTTTTTCCCTTGGTACGTCTTCTTCGAATTTGAAGATTTTGTTTTTATTTCTCGCTTTTCCACATCGCCCCATTCATCTTTGGGAATTCATCGTGCAAGGCACGACGGACGCCACTAACGCTGCTGGTGCTGCCATTGTCTGACGTCGTCGTCGTCGTACCGTGTTCCTCTAGACTTTGAGTGATTTCTCATGCGAAGCGGTAGGTTATTACCTGATAACACTTGTTCGTGTGAGGTTGAGATTTTTCGCGCCCGTATTGCTCATTTCGTTTGGAGAATCTATGAGCAATTGAACGTATCTGTGAAGTGATTCGGTGTTCGGTTTATTTGATCATCGGTGCGCGGTAGTTATTCGTATGAGTATTTGAATCCATAAGCACGCCTTTACCGTAAGGTGGTCCTTGACTTCAAATTAAAATACAAGTGTGGTGTATGTTTTTTTTATTTTTTTTTTTCAAGGATATGCATATTGTGTTGGAAATAAATTAACCAGTGATGTGTGGTGTTTAAAAATATATGACCGGATAGTCCGTCCAAATCCTGGTGCTGGAAAATTTACGGATTTACATTTATTAGGTAAAAGTCTATAAAGCTTCTCAAATTTGTTGACTGATTATTGTGTTAAGTAATTTGAATGTACTCCTACAATTTGTTATGAAATCAATTTGCCACTGAAATTTGAGAGTGTTTACTTCTCGGATTGATTGGTTAGGATCAAATTTCAACTGCCATATAAAGTCATGATGATAAAATGTTGTGCAAACTATGAGGGTGGAAATTCGACTCATGACAGTGTAAATAGAACTGAAAAAGTTTCGATTGTATCTTAAACTAAAGCAGTTCGGTTTGCTCTTGTAATATAGTCAACGATATTTGACATTGACAATCGGTGCAAGGAAGAGAGGTCTATAAGCGAAGCTAAGTAACTTTGATTCGTCAGTGAACCATAGTGTCTTAGTTTATGTTCAGTTTTCTTAGGACGATTTTGCACAAATTTCAGTGCAGCTGGTGACAATATCGAATCCATAGAACCGTGCTCTTGGGCTTGCCAGAATTGAATATTATGGTTCATTGATTTGCTAGAATGGAATGTGGAACAACTGATCCGAATAGCTCGAATGCCATCTATGCTCAAGGTTTTTCTTTTGCTTAAGTCAAGGCAGGGTATATCTTTCAAGGAAAACGAGGCATTGCGATACGTGCCTCAGAAGTAATGAGACAAGACGACGCGATGAAACCGACTTGTCTGCAGCCTTTTAAAATATTACATTCCTTACCATACGCTAGACTCATGTTTTCCACTCTTTTGTTCAATTACCGAAAGTGACATTGAAGAGATAGATTTGAAATACATATGTGCGTACATATGGATGTGTGTATGTATCTGTATATAGGGAAATTGACTTCGAGCCGGAGTGTTTAACTTGTGTAGCTTATTGTCATTATTAGGTGTAGACAAAATCCTTACATCTAACAAGGTTTTAGCGATTCGTCAATTTTGTGTGTCCTACATAGATGGTGTCATGTGTGACCTTGAAATGGATAAAAAAGTGATGTCTGTACGAGCACTTGTTCTTACCTTGCCTTAAACCACTATGATGGGGACAAATCAGATGGTTGACAAATTGTTTCCGAAAAACTCTTGTATGAAATGTTTAGGAGACTGATGTGCTTCTAGTTGGCGCCGTTGGGTTCTTTTTTTGTGTGAACCGGACAAATAATGCTCTGGTTCCATTTATCTGATATACCCTCTTCCGGAGAAATTTTAGAAATGAGTTGGCCCTTGGCATCAAATTCACTGATCCTCACCACTTAACGCTTGGCCGGGCAAAGAATATTACTTATACAAACGGGCCTATGTGTCCGGTAGACACATTGGTGAAAATATCGAATTAAATAAGAAATAATATGGTTTTGTTTTTTTAGTATTTTTTTTATTTTTAATTTTTTTTAAATACAGTTTCGGTATTTAGAAAAATAGTACTTAGACTATTTCTTTTGGCAATTTGTGCAAATTTGGGACCTGGCGCTGGGCTTATTGCATGCGTTTTTCTTGCAGATCTCACAAATTTGTTGCTGTGTTCTTGAAATTGAAGAAGGGCATACTACCTTGATCCCGGAATGTATTCAGAAAATTGGAAATACAAGTTTATTCATATAAATCTATATTGCCCCCTTCAGAGTAATCCCCATCGACTGCAACACACTTATGCCAGCGCTTGATCCAATCTTCGGAACATTTTTTATATTCGCTTTTCGATATGTCCATCAGTGCTTCCTGCGATTTTTCTATTACTTCCTTTCGGCTGCTGAAACGAGTTCCCCGTAGTGGTTTTTTAACTCGATTGAACAGAAAGAAGTCACAGAGAGCCAAATCAGGTGAATTCGGCGGCTGTTGGATGGTATTTGTTGCATTTTTCGTCAAAAAATTACAAATAATGATGGCACTGTGCGACGGCGCGTTATCATGGTGCAAAATCCACGAGTTTTCAGCCCATAATTCTGGTCTCTTTCGGCGAATTGCTTCACGCAAATGTCTTATAATGCTCAAATACTCGTAATACTCTTTGTTTACTGTCTGGCCTTCTGGAAAAAATTCATGATGCACTATACCGTTGTAATCCATGAAAACCGTGAGCATTGCCTTCTTTTTTGACTGAAAACGACGTGGTTTTTTTGGTCTCGGCTCATTTGGTGAACGCCATTCACTTGTCTGTTGCCTGGATTACGTGTCGCACTCATAAACCCACGGCTCGTCTCCAGTAATGATCCTTTTGATGAATGTAAGATCGGATTCAGCCTCGCAAATCATCTCTTTTACGACGTCAACACGGTCTCTTTGTTGCATGAAATTGAGGTCTTTTGGCACCAACTTTGCTGCTACACGACCGAAACCCAAATCATTAACCAAAATGTCTTGGACGGATCCATAGGCAATGTTCAAGTCCTCCGCTATCTCTTTGATAGTTAATTTGCGGTTATTGACCAACATTTCTCTTACTTCATCAATGTTTTCATCGGTTTTCGATGTCGATGGTCTGCCACTTCGTTCATCATCTTCGATTGACTCACGACCACTTTTGAACCGCTCGTGCCACTGGTAAACGACCGTTTTCTTTAGAGAATCGTTGCCGAAATACTTTTCCAACATTTCCAACGTTCGCGCACTATTAAATCCGTTTTTTACGCAAAATTTAATACAAGTTCGTTGTTGCAAATTTAAATCCTTTTTCAAATTGTAAAAAAACAGAGCTCAAATCGGAACAATGAGAGCGCCACACGTTTATTTTATTCATCTTAAATTTACTAAACTTACATGTTAACAGAAAAAATGCTTAAATGCTAGCTTAACATAACTTAATTAACTTATTCTAACTTACTAGTCCTCAACGCGGGCGCTCTAAGCTAAACTATAATAAATTTTTATTTTATGTCTTTCGACGTCTAATTTACCATTTTCAATCTTAATTACTGTTCATTAACATCTATTATAGTTAAACTCAGAAAAAATCAAGTGTTTAAGAAAAAATTTAGTAAATGTTTGTATTTACATAAAACTAATACCTCTAACTTAAACTACTTACACTAACTACCTGTGCTAACTTATACTAAACCTTAGACTACTTAGCCTAACTTTACAGTCTAAGCTAACCTAATTGTTAGCTAACTTCAAGTTACTAGCTAACCCAAGGTTGCTAACCTTAAATATCTTAAAACCACCCAAATCTATATAAGCCGGCCATTTGCTAAACATAGCAACGAAAAATGCCCACTTTGTCTTCTGAACAGGCTAACTTGGACTTGAAGGGAACGGCGAAGGAATCGGGTCTTCTTCACTCAACCACCAAATACTATATTTTGGTGCTGCAAAACAACATATCTTTATCGCTTTTGAAACCGCCTTACTAAACCTGAGACTTTCAGTACTGCGTGTGCGACGTCTCTGTTGTATAGTAGTTGAGTCGCACCTCATCAACTGCACGAGCTACGTGGAAGATTAGCGGCACCGCATACCTATCCTGGATCAGCCCTTTCATGTCAAAATAGAGGAACGCTTCAGGTAGGACGAAGCCTTTTAGGCGCGCACTCTCATGATATAAGTAGCTGGGGTAGTAGGCCCCAGATATCAGGTTGTTGGATGAGGTCACTGCTCTTGTAATATGCCTTCGAGTCAACCTAATAGCGAAGTTGTACACTCTTATTAGATTCGCTCTGTTGTATAGAACCTCATTGGGATAGAATTTTATGTAATTCGATTCTGGTGTTCTGTAAAGGTGAAGACAAACCTTAAGTCAAGCCCTCTCAAACACCCGAATCTTTTTCATTAAGCTTGCTCTTACGTTGAACCACACGAGACACCCATATACCAGCACGGGCCGGATGAGGGCCATGTAACAGATAACTTTCACCTTCGCATCGAGTTGACTGCTATGGCTCTGGGCAGAACAACATCTACATTCTTATTGAAATACAGATACAAGGTACCTGACTACATTTCGACAAGCAAGTGGCTGGACGTGTTGTCCAATGATCGTGAATTTTCGCCAATTCTTTCTGGTGTCCCTAGAGGCACCAGACAACGGCGTTCTAAACAATGGTTTCAGACTTCTGAAAGTTGATTTCCAACTTCCAGTCATCGCAAAATCGCCTAATTTGTTCGAAGTCACTTTGCAAAAGCACGTTAATGACCTCGACTTTTGGACCTGTTCTGTACGCTATCAAGTCGTCTGCCTACGCAATGCAATGGGGAAGTGAACCTATCACTTCCCCATGAACTATCGCTTGTGTAAATGCTGAATAGGATCGGCGAATTAACCGCACCTTGTTGCAGACCGATTTTAATGTGAAATGTTCCAACAGAAGTCGCATTGCCATTTTTCACGATGTTGGTCTGTTGGTGAGCATGGGCCCCCGCCTAATTATCAAGGCTTCGCCCATCAATGACGTTGTCTAATAAAAAGCGGTGGTAGAGCATATTACTGGTCTTATCGTAAACATCTTCAGATTACAGCCTCTGAATGGTTGCTACGATTTGACCAGTTACAAGTTGCCGGTCATAGGTCTTGTTGGCGGCTGGACCACCGGTAGTCCATACCAGGACTTAAATCACGGTACCATGGGAGTTAGGAGCCCCCCGGATTTCGGTCCGCGCCTGACTTGTTGAGGAAGGCCCCCTTGTGGGAGTGTCATGGTGGCTGTGGTTTAAACCCAAATCGCGGGAACGGGTCTAACCCATTGTAGAGTTGCAAAAAATTACTGGGTGCTGTGACCCTAAGAACAGCAAGAGGTTTTAGGTCGGCCTCGACTCATACCAAGGGTGGAACTTGTGCCTCCAACACAGTTCCGAATTGGTATTAAAGAATTGACGGAGAGCGATGGCAAGGCGTATCCTTGCTCTCTATGGATGTATGGGCATCTCGTAAACATAAGGTCTTAAATGACAGGTGGTTTATGTTAAAAATCCAGGAACGTTCTGTTGGTGAGCATATTATAAAGAATATACAAAAGTGGATTTCTGATGCCCAGTCTGGTCAGCCTGTAGAAAAAACCCTCTAACCATACGGTGTCGAAGGCCTTTTCCAAGTCAACCAGGCAGGCCCCAGTACATTGGTTTTTGCTTTTATTCCATTGGATATCTGACACCAGTTTAGACGCGGCATATATGACGTCATGCCCCGCCTTAAAACCGAATTGATTCTCCGGAACTATATTTTTGTCTTCAACCCACTGAGGCAAAACCCTATTGATTACCTTTTCGGACGCCTTACTGGTATTCGGAAGAAGACTTATCGACCAGAGATTCGCCGGATTGAATGTATCTTCACCCCTTTTGGGAATGGGATGTACCACCGCAGTTTTCCAATGGTCTGGAAAATGTGCATTATTCATTGCATTGTTAAACAGGGTGGTGTAAATATCTACCGCTCCTAGAGGAAGGTGTTGAAGCACAATATTCGGTATTCCATCGATTCCCACTGATTTTTTACTTCTTATTGTGTCGAAGATCTCATGGAGTTCTTCCTTTGAGATGACATTATTTGCCATATTCTCGTCACTGAACTGGGTGAAACCCAATCTCTCGAATCGGCAGTTCTGTATGTCATTTCGCAGGTAGAAATTTTACAGAAGGACTCGATTCTCCAAGTCGTGATTTGAACCATTAGTTTTATACACTTTTTGAAAAGTCGCTCTCATGGCCTCAACCTCCTCCTGAGGATAGCTTGAATCGGGTTGCTTGAATTTACAGCCCGAATTCTATTGGTCCAGTACAAACTTACAGATGCTCTGTAATTCTCTCTTATCAATATTTGGAGGTTTTTAATTGACGACTTCAGTGTCCTAACCTCGATGTTATGTCTGTCAGTAAACTGCCTGTACAAGGTTTTGAGTCTTGACAGCAATCTACTCTTGTGTCGGTGCAGTGCGTCAATGGTAGCGTTGCGGAATAAGTCTTCGTTGGGTGTGTATTCATACCGAGGTATTGAAATGTCCATCTCTGTTTAATTGTTTGGTCCAATTGCAATTGTTTTAGGTACCTGTCAAGCTCTTCGTTAGGCAGATTCTTATTGGACGGCGGGTCGAGCGAATTCGAGGAGAGTGCTCTTGTCAAGGTTCTGGAGAAGCGTGTCCAGCGAGTCTTACTGTAATTATAAGAATACTTAGGAACGAACTCCTCCAGCTCCGCAATATCATTGTTATTTCGGTATTAAAACCGCAATGGTCAATGTCGTACACGAATGTATGAAGACAGTTTAACGTTTGTAGATTACTCCCCGTCAGTTGTATCCGTACGTCGTACAGAAATAGGTCCAAATAAGAGCCGTATCTGGGAAACGACGGACCGTCCCTCGCCTTCAAACCAAGTCTATACATGACACTGTGCTGGGTCCACCAATTGAGTAGTATTTAGTATTTGGTACATGATTTCCCCGATCTCTATGTTTGGCATTAAAATCCCCGCCGATTATATAATAATTCTCCTCCAATTCCAGTCTAAGGAGTCCAAAGAGTCTATCGAGCTCTGAGATGAATAGCATGGATTGAAAAGCATTAGGCGCGTAGACAGAGACCGTGAACAACCACTTTCCGCTACGGAGAGGGATTTGCACGACACATGCCTCTAGCACCCGGAGCCCACCGCAAAACACCCTTGTACATCCTTCTAAATTAAAATTTTTTTCTATAAAGATCGCGACACCACTTCCTTGTGTGGAGTTGGGTCGGTTTCTTCTTTTACTATTATATTTACTGTGTGCTTATCGGTAAGCTTAGTTTCGCTAGCGAAAAGCACATCAGGATCTTGGTCTTCCAGCAATTTAAACAGCGCGGCTCTTCGCTCGATCCTAATCAGTTAATTGACATTCACTGCAAGGACCTTCAGGGTTTGCTCCACCATGTGCGTGTCCCTTACGACATGAGGTGCATTAGACCCGCCAGCAGCGCGTAGATTTGATCCATCCGCTTAACCTGTTCCTGTACTTGACGTTGATGCTGAGCCATCTGCCCTTGAATAGAGAGCAAGATAACTAACATGTCAGGTGTAGCTCTTGGCGCTGGGGCCGAGGAAGCAACCTTGGCTTTTTGTACCATTCTACCCCTACCTACCTCCATTTGGGCCAAGGTAATTCGGGGCGTGGCGGCCGGAGATTGAAGCTGAGTGGATGGATGCTTAACCTCCGCTTTCTGCTGACGGGCCATATTTGCTTTCTTTATATCTTGGAACTTGGGACAACCCCGATAGGTAGCGGTGTGTCCCGAGTTCTGTGTACGATTTCTGCATTCAATCTCTTGCCTTATTAGAGCTTCGACTATACTTTCAAGAAACAACCGCCTTCGTTCGTAGTATTTTTCATCCCATTTAGGGCCTAAGTTTGTCCAGATAAAATATGCAGCTATAGAACTTACATCCAGCAAATTTGCAAAGAAAGCAAAAGGCCGTCGGTTTGTCCGTCGTTTGATCAAGAGAATCTACTCTTCCCTCTGTTTTGTTGTAGCTCTATATTATTTCAGGCTTTTTGGAATCGGCTGTGCAGGTTTCTTTTCCTTTTTTCGCACATAAGAATTTTTAGTAAATCCAAACATCGATGAATGTTCCTCTCTGTTTCGATGTGACAGAAATTCTTTCGGTACAAATCTTTTATTCTTTCTTACTGTACCGACTATAGTCAAATCATTTTGTAAGCTAAATTCAAAATTGTGAAATGTTATGTTTCTATGAGATCCGTAAAAATGTTCTGTTATTGTTGCTACTACTTGCGCAGCAAGGCCTTTGGCGACAATATTTCCTTCTTTTCCCACGTATGGAATACCATTCAGAAGATAAAAAGTTTTTGAATCACAGACCCACCAAATTTTCATCCCATATTTGTATGGTTTAGCATTATTTGAATGGACAACGTTCTCGGAACGGCACAAGCTGCTCATGCAAAGTTATATTTTCGCCTGGAGTATACATATTTTTCAAATTATTAGAGACGCCCAACAGTCAGCAGCAAACCAAAAAAGGCATACATCTCAACACTACGAGTAGCTGTGTTCTTCCAATTTTCTTCCGTCAAGACTCGAGAAACTTCTTGTTTTGTAAATTGAACAATTTCATTGACAATTTCAGCATCCAAATATGAATAAAATGCGTCCACCGGGTTATAAACTTGTTACCCTGACGGAACATTTACTTTGTGCAACGACTTGACACCTCTAATTATATTATGTGCCCGAATGCGTCCAGAAGGAAAAGGAGTATTTGACCATGTTACTTTATCTTTTGAAGTGTACATCATGGTTAGTTGGCATTTCTGTCCAACCGCAGTATTATCCAATTCCGAATCAGATTCAGAGCCAATATCTCCAACATTATCATCATCAGATAAATTAGCCAAAATGTCTTCTAATTATCTTGCAGATAACGCTCTATTGTTCGCCATTTTTAAGACTTACTAAAATATATGTATTATTTAAAAAATATTGGGTTCTACCACATGAAATGTCCGATTTTCGGTCAGTCGGAAATAAGAAGTTTTCGAGTGACCATCTGTCGCAGAATATTAAATTTTCTTTTTTTTATAAAATAAACTGCTACGTGTGCTTGACGTGTGAGAATTATTTTCCATGCTGTCGGCAGTTCAAATTGGAACCCTTTTCTTTTACGAATTTAAAATGGGACATAATGCTCTATTGGCAATAAAAAACATTTATGACCCACTTGATGATGTAGCGGTAAACGACCGTACTATACGACGTTGGTTTGAAAATTTCAGCATCGAAAATTAACTACGTCGGAAGCCGGAAACGTTAGTTGACGACGATGTTTTAAGAGCGACGGTGGATGTGGACCCAACGAAATCGGTGCGGGAGATTGCACAAAGCATGGGTATATCCCCAATGACAATAAGTCAACACCTTTCTCTCATAGGAAAGGTAAAGAAACTCGATAAGTGGGTACCCCATTAACTGGACGAATCCCAAAAACTACGGTGCTTGGAAATCTGCGCATCGCTAACATTAAGAAACCAAACTGAACCGTTTTTGCACCGGATAGTCACCTGCGATGAAAAGTGGATACTGTATGATGATCGTAAAACATCTGGGCAGTGGTTGGGTGCAGATGAAAAACCAAAACACACTCCCAAGCCCGATCCTCACCCAAACAAGTTTATGGTGACAAGTTGGTGCCCATCGAAAGGATCAATCCACTTTTCATCAATCAGAAACGATAAACGCTATCAAATATTGTGAGGAAATCGACACATTGCATGTCAAATTGGCTGAAAAGCAAGCTGCGTTGGTCAATAGGTATGGTCCGATCCTTTTGCATGACAATGCTAGACTCCATACCTCACAAGTAACGGTGTAAAAACTGTTGCAGTTGGGATTCGAAATTCTTCCGCATCCATCGTACTCTCCTGATATTTCCCCAACGGATTATCATCTCTTCCGCAATCTGGATTCATTTTGGCGTTAGAAGGTCTTCCGGAACCAAGCAGAGGTTTATAATTCGCAACATCTTTTTCGGAACGGTAGCACTCAGACACAAAACTGGTCCATTGTACTCCATGTGTTCCGACTGCCAACAACACACGGGATTGGTACCGAGATCCCCCTGCGGTCCCTCATCTAGGTACTTACCGCTCCCAACGCTGCTTGATTTCGATGATCTAGTGACAAAGTCAACTAGCGTGAGTCGATTTTCAGATGGCGTACATTTTGTTTTCCGCGTGTATTAATAAGGTTGACCCCTTTTCCTATTTTGACGCTAAATTCGCCAAAAATAATTGTAAGTCATAGTTAGGCCGTTTCTTGTAGGTTTTATTGAAAAGCTTGTTGAGGCATTTTTAAGTATTATCGTTTATAAGGACTGATGTTTGTTACTGATGTATTAGACGCTGCATCTGTTCTACGAAACAGTTGTCAGTTTTTTCTTCTCTTTTAATCCAGTTCATACTCCCATTCTTACTGCATGGCGGTAATAGCTGCCTTTTCCAATAGTTTTTGACTGCACATAGCCCGATCAAGGTGAAACAACCCCATCCTGATTGTTTTTAAAGGGTTCAACCACTATCAATATTTCAGCACATCGACTATATCTCGTTTGTGCACTTTTCAGGAGAGCAATTTTAAACTTTAAATGGTGTCGAAAATAGAAAATAGAAAAATACCTATTTGTAATAGATTGAAGGATTAGGTAAACAAATTTATACTTTTTAGACTTAAGTGGAGATATAAGTACATCTAGGAGCTGGAAAAAAGGTCACTTTTGTGTATTTTTTTAAGGAAAACTATTTGAAATTTCGGATTGGGAGTTTAACCCGAGCGTTGTCATGATGGAAAATTATTGCCTCGTGTCTGGTCGCATATTCCGGGATTAATTGTGTTCGGTAGCGTTGTCCATTGATGGTTTCACCCGGTTTTAGCAGCTCATAATACAGCACACCCATCTGATCCCACCAAATACAGAGCATTACCTTTGCGCCATGGATATTCGGCTTTGCCATTGATTTGGCTGGTTGGCCGGCTTTCACATATGATTTTTTGCGCTTGGGGTTGTCGTAATGGATCCATTTTTCATCACCAGTAACAATTCGATGCAAAAATGACTTCCTTTTGTGGCGTTCCAGCAGCATTTCGGACATGCAAAACCGCCTTTCAACGTCTCTCGGCTTGAGTTCATGTGGAACTCAATTTCCTTGCTTTTGAATATATGCAGCTGCTTTTAAACGTTTTGAAATGGCTGCTTGAGTGACACCCAAAAATTCTGCGAGCTCTTCTTGTGTTTGGCAACAATCTTCATAGAGTAATGCTTCCAGTTCTTCATCTTCAAACTTTTTTGGCTGCCCAGGACGTTCATCGTCTTCCAAGCCAAAATCACCACTTTTAAATCGTGCAAACTACATTTGGCACGTTTGCTCAGCTAGCGCAGGTTCACCATAAACTTCCACCAAAATACGATGACTTTCGGCAGCAGTTTTCTTCATATTAAAGTAATGAAGAAGAACTCCCCGCAAAAACACTTTTTCAGGCACAAAGTTCGACATATTTGAGTGAAAAAAAATTATTGTTGTTTACGCTTCAAATGAATGACATATATTGAAATGACGTACAATGACAGTAGCTTTCCAACGCATGTTCCAATGGAATAATACAAGTTGTGCCATCTCTTAGCAAACCGCACGAAGTTATAGACCCACTATATTCAGAAATACGTTTAAGTTTTTATATTAAGGCAATCGGTTCGTTGGCTTTCGAGAAATTTTGGGTACCGATTTGAAAAACGTGGTTTTGAGAAAAACGCATTTGAAAGTTTGGGAATGAATAAATCATGAAATTTGTCAACTTACATAGAATCATCGATACCATGCGCATAGTGTAAGTCTTCTACGGTCGACAGATTTTAAATTTTGTTGTTAACGCCATATTCGACCTTCTTTCGAGTGTTCTTACGCTTGCTTTCGCTATGTGAGTTTCGTGTTTTTGCGCAGCGTACTAGTGCGTTCCTGATCCGACCGATATTCCTAACACAAACACGACTTCCAACAATGAGATAAAACCACGTTTTCGTCACGTACCATCTCCTGAAACGGTCAGTTTTGTTATATCGGCACCCGAATTTTGTTCTGTTGTTTCCTGTTGTTCTTCTTTTACAGATTGTTTTAACACCAATTGAACAATACTTTAAGCAGCAGATGGGCCTGGTATCATACGTCGTTTGTTGAAGCGGAGGCGGTAAATCCATGAGTCCACTCCATGCAAACCAATCCTCAATAAGGGCATAACAAAAAAGAATCGTGTATTTATTTCGTAAGCTGTGTTGATCTACGGGCACGAAGGAATGACAGTCGGTCTGTACGATGAACACGAAACTACAATTCAATTCAATTCAATTCTATTGAAAATCGAACATTACTATCAGACTTTTTCCATTTTATACATTCGGATAAGACAGAAAACACAGTCAGAAAATTCAAAATTCGGTATCCGATGTTTGTATCTTCTGGTGCGGATTTCGTCTTATGATCAGTCTTCAATTTTTTGGCACTGGAACTAATATTCTTGTCGGAAAGTTTTTCGGCAGTATATCGATTTTTGGGTGGTATTTTCTTCTTGCTCCGATCTCTGCGAAAAGATCCGGACCCCACTCGCCATATTGCCTAGATACTTGTTCCGTTCGATGGCATGTGGTCTGGCTGATCGGCAATTCCGTTCATATGAAGACATCAAAAAATGGCTTGATTCGTGGATATCCTCAAAATATGAACACTTTTACCGTACCGGTATGCGTGCTCTGCCAGAAAGATTTGAAATAGTTGTAGCTAGCGATGGGCAATACCTTGAATGATTCATTTGTAACCATTTTTTCACAATAAAGTTGCATTTTCATCAAAAAAAAAAACACAGCGATAACTGAGTTCCGCACCTAATAATTTTTTATAAAAACTGTGAAAAGTGATATCGATTAGCGGCAGTAGATCCATCAAATTTCTTTGCTGACAGCTAAAGGTTCCAAGTACGACATCAGATGGTAGCACATTGTGCAAAACACTACGATGCTTGAAATTTAATATTTTGAATGGTTTTCTTCGAAGACTGCAACTGCAAACCGATTTTCATATCTAACACATTTAATACGAGGGCTGTTTGATGAGTACCCGGATTTGAAGATAGGTGGCGCTACTGAGCCGAAATGAATGTACCATCATTTAGTATAACCTCTGTCAAAATTTGGTGACAATCCGACATTTAGTTTTGTTTTGACATCCATTTCAAAACACCGTGTCAGTATTTTTTTTGACCTTGGAAAAAGAGCAGTATCGGTCCGTGATCCGGTTTTTGTTTTTGAATGGCAAAATCTGCGACGAAATCAAGCCCATTCTCAATGGTGTGTATGGGACCTACTCATTTTCCCGTACAACCGTTTACCATTCGTTCGGAGGGTTTCACTATGGCCGCACGTCGGTTTTTGATGAACCGCACCCAGGTGGCCCACAAACGGCTACCACAGAAGATACCGTGGACAAAATCCATGATCTCGTATTAGCGGACCGCCGAGTGAAAATCGCGAGTTGGCTGATATAGCAGACATTTCAACTGAATGCGTTAGCCATATCCTGCACGAGATTTTGGGCATAAGAAAGCTGTCCGGGCGATTGGTGCCGCGTTTGTTCACACCGGAGAACAAGCGCAATCGTGGGACCATTTCAAAGACGAGCTTGGCCCTGTTTAATCGAAATCCGGAGTAGTTTCTGTGTCGTTTCGTGACCGTCGATAAGACATGGATTCATTGGTACACACCAGAGACCAAAGAACAATCAAAAGAATGGGTCTCACCCGGTGAACGTGCTCCAACGAAGGCGAAGACCGTGCCTTCGGCCGAAAAGTTGACGGCCACCGTTTTATGGTACGCACGACGTATCATCCACGTTGACTACTTGGAGAAGGGAAAAACAATCATAGGAGCATACTACGTCCATTTATTGGGCCGATTCAACACCGATTTAAAGAAAACACGACCACATTTGGCTAAGAAAATATTGGTCTTCCACCACGATAACGCACCGGCCCACACCTCCACAGTCGCCACAGCCACATTGGTCGAATTGCTCTCCCATCATCCGTATTTTCCAGATTTGGCTTCCTGCGACTTGTCTTTGTTCCTAAGCTTTAAAAGATCGCTTGCCGAAAAGAAGTACGGGTCAAACGAGGAAATCATCGCCGCCGCGGAGGTGTATTTTCCAACAAAAGTCCTACTAAACGGAGGGGTTAAAAAAGTTGCAGCATCGCTGGGAAAAGTGTATCGAATTGAAAGCGGATTATATTGAAAAATAAATTGTCAAAACCTGAAAAAGTTGCGTTGTCATTTCTAATCCGGGTATTCAGCAAACAGCCCTCGTATCTTGCCATATTAACTTATTTCCACTTTCATCAATTTTTCGCCAAAGAAATTTTTCTTTCGAAGTTCAGGAGAAGTCCAGGAATTTGTTTCTATGCATTTCATTTACTATGAAGGGCTTCTTGGCTCCTACTGTAGGAACGAACGAATTGATACCAGTCACGCTGATGGTGTATATCGATAGATGTCCTTTTCTCTTCCTTTCAATAGCTGCAAGGTCAGTATCACCCTCCATATATGTGTGGCTGGGTACCAAAAACGTATGGTCAGTAGTTGGAATTGATTCTGTTTGCATGAAACAAACGAGTTATTATTCTGATCTCCACAGAAATCCCTATAAAAGACAGCCTCATTACAGGTTTCGGGTAAGCCCTTAAGATGCTCAGAAAGACATGAGGCAATTTCATTGCCACCACGACGTCCATCACCCTCATGCCATATGCTTGCATAACAGAAAGTCTGGTTCGTTGCGCAGACATAAACGGTCAAATTAAAGGCCATAGCTGACTTTTATAGAACAAATCATTTGTCCTTAGAAAGGATGTGAGAAGGCACTGCTGCATGTCGAAAGTAAACACTTTTCGGCGTTGATCTTTTTGACAATGAATTTGTTTTTAGTGTCGTATGCCAGGTCAGCATCTTCTTCCTGCTCTTTCAATTGCTTTTCGAATTGTTCTTTTCCATTTCTACTTCTGGTTTTTAATTCCATGTGCAGCATTTCACACTTATTGCATCGTCTTAAAAATTTTAAAGTATGTATTGAGGGAATTCATTGCTCCATATCTCGCAGTAAATAACCAAATACATTTGAGAAAGACTTAAATCGGCATGAAAGTACTTTAGCTCTGATTGCTTTCTAGCATAATGAGATTCATATGCTGGAAAGTTTGTATATGGCGGCGTATTTCAATTTCTTTTACATCATTAAGCTTATTTGGAGGAACATTTCGACTGCGTTCATCTTGTGAAATTGTTGTTCACATAGTGTGAACCGTAAAATTTTTCGCAGAGATTTATCCTTTCACCACCAACTTGCAAAAAAAAAACGTGTTAACAGGTGTTCTTCTCCGCAAATGTGTGGTCGTTTTTCCTCAGGTTGTTTCTCTGAAAGTAAAGGGCGAGCCAACGGGTGGTATGGATGTTGGCTGTCAATTACTGTCATTTACTAAATTCAATGTCGTTGATCTTTTTAATATTGTAGATGTTATACAATCTTTGACAGTTTTAGTCACGGAGTCGGTTACCACGCAACATTGCATTTTTGTTATTCAAAATATTTACATTACAGTTCGTGCAATGGTGAAGCGTTTTGAAGAAACTGGTTCAATGTCGGGTCAAACTCCATATCAGCATGCTCGGCCAGCACGTACACGGCAAAACATCAGCACTGTGAGCGAAAGTGTGCAAAACTAGCCAGGCACCTTAATTCTTCACCGAAGTCAACAATTGGGCCTCACTTATGGCACTTTACGGCCAAATTACACAACAATTGAAGCCTTTGGACCATCTACGACGTCGCCGATTTGTTAATTGGTTATCTGTGAGGCAGTCGATTTCGATGGAGCAGGAGCTGAAGGTAAACGACCATAGACAACGACGTGTGTTCGGTGAATGAGCTCTGGAGCAGTTGAAAGCTGACCCTGATTTTCATCGAAAAACCATCTTCGACGATGAGGCCCATTTCTGGATGAATGGTACGTCAAAAAACAAAATTGTCGAATTTGGGACGATACCAATCTGCATGAGATCCAAGAGCGTCCAATGCATCCATGGATTTGTTTGATGTGGATTTTGGGCTGGCGGCGTCATCGATCCATATTTCTTTGAGAATGACAATGGCCAGGCAATCACCATCAACGGTGAGCGCTACAGGTCGATGATTACCAACTTCTTTTGGCCTGAACTGGATGATATGGACACCAAAGACATGTGGTTTCAACAGGACGGCGCTACGTGCCACGCAGCTCACGCCACATTGGAAATTCTGCACGAGCGATTCGAGGGCATGGTCATCTCACATGGAAGTGATTTGAACTGGCCACCGTGCGATTTGACCCCGTTAGACTTTTCTTTATGGGGTTTTCTGAAATCGCAGGTCTATGCGAATAAGCCACAAATCGCAGCGGCCCTCAAAGCCAACATAACCCATACCATCGGTCAAATTCAGCCTGGTTTATGCGCTTAATGAAAGACATACCTAGATTACCTACAAATTATTTATACTTTAAGGTTGTTAAGGATCACTGGCCAAGTGCTTAAAAGATTTGTTTTGAATTCATTTGCGTTTACGGTTCTCCAAAGTGTTCTGGGTAATGAATTCCATGAGAGAATGGCATGGACGAGAAAGGTGCGTTCAGATTATAGGCAATTGAACTTGACCCGAATCAGAAAAAATGTTATTTGTGAGCTGGCAAAATTTAGTCTGTTGTGCAAATACTCCGGTTGTGGAGTCTGCATAATTCCATGCAGTAGAGTTAATGACCTACATTTAATAAGGTTATCAAAGCTGAGACCCATTATCAGTTTGGAGTCACTACAGGGTGACTTACTCGAACTATAACTTTTTAAAATGCTATATTTTTTGATAAATTATCAGTCTCAGTAGTAGCATCAGTATCAGTAGTTTTCAATATTTCCAT
The DNA here is from genome assembly GCA_963966105.1 of Volucella zonaria. Taxonomy (NCBI): domain Eukaryota; kingdom Metazoa; phylum Arthropoda; class Insecta; order Diptera; family Syrphidae; genus Volucella; species Volucella zonaria. The sequence goes on along the minus strand of OZ014532.1, from coordinate 93,988,097 downwards.
TTTTGGCGCGAATAATGGCCTTGAGACGGCCGAAGAAAGCATCGCACGCTGCACGCAGGTGGCTCTGCGGTATTTTGGCTCATTCCCGACGAAGTGTTTGCTTGAGGTGGTGCAAACTTTGGTATTTTTTAGTGTCAACCTTCGCCTTCAAAATACCCCAGACAGAGAAATCCAACGGATTTGCATCCGGAGAATTTGCAATCCATTGTGTCGAAGAAATGAAGTGTGGAACATTGTTTTTTAACCAATCTTGGTTGACGCGCGCTTTGTGAGACGGTGCCGAGTCTTGTTGAAATGTCCACGGTCTCCGACCGAAATGATTGTTTGCCCAAGGCTTCAATACTGCCTCTAAGACAGTTCACGGTATACGATCGCATTAATTTTGACGGCACGGTCCAAAAATACGAGCGGAGAGCGACCATCGGCGGTTATGGCGGCGCAAACCATCACCATCGGTGCTGCCTGCTTTCTGGTGGCCGTCCTAAGGTGTAAATTTTCGAAGGACCTCTCTGGCAAGTAAATGCGGTCATTTTGCCGTTGACATATTGCTCGATAACAAATGGCGACTCATCGGAAAAAATCAAATTCGGCAACTCACCTCTTTCGTGCAAGCGTAGCAACTCCTTCGTTCTTTCGACTCTAACTTTTTTCTGTTTCGGTGTAAGATCGTGTGCTTTTTGGAACTCCAATGGTTTGAGCCCAAGCTCATTTTTCGGTATGTTTTGCATCCGTTCCAACGATATGTTGAGCTCACGAGCCATTTTTCTTCCACTTCGACGCGGATTTCGCTCAATTCGAGCCTTCGTTTTCCGAACCATTTCTGCCGATGTTGCTGTTTTTTTATGACCACCTCCATGGCGTTTTGCAACGCTGCCAGTATCACGGTAACAAGCTATGGTTCGAGACACAAACGATTTATTCACGTTGAGGTGCTGAAGGGCTCTAACGATAGCTACTTGTGGTTTTCAAGCCAAATATAAAGTAATCACACTATCGCGTTTGAATTCCATCGCGGATAAAAATTTTTCAACACAACTGAGACGCAAATCGTTAAAAGGCTTGTAAATAATAGAATTATCTGTCATGAACGGTTTGGAAATTATAGCAGTCTGAAGTTGGTTGCAGTTCGAGTCATTCAGGGTGTAGATACTAGATGGAGTGAAAAGTTACCTCCTTGACCGCCAGAATGCGCTGCTACTGCAAAAAAGGTTATGAAGTCCGTTCATATTTAGGCAGACGTGCCAAATTTCAGTGCGGTACTGCCTTTAGTTTTGTTTTGACGGCTGATTGTTGTTGACGTGTTTGGCATCATGTTGAGTATGAACAAAAACGATTTTCCTTCTCTCATAAAACATTATTTTTTGAGAGGCAAAACGGCGAAGGAAACAAAAGAAAAGTTGGATAAATATTATGGGGCTAATGCTCCGTCAGATTACACCGTCAAATATTGGTTTCGAGAGTTTCGTGGTGGCCGCAACTCCACTACCGATCAAGTCCGCAGCGGCAGGCCCTCCGATGCGGTTACAGAGGACAACGTCAAAACAATACATGAAATGGTGTTGGCTGACCGGAAAGTGAAGGTGCGCCACCTAGCAGATACCACAAAGATTAGTACTGAGCGCACACGCCATATTTTGTACAATATTCTGCATATGAAAAAGTTATCCTGCCGCTGGGTGCCGCGAATGCTCACTTTTGACCAAAAACACGAACCCGAAAGCACTTCGAAAGAGTGTTTGGACTTGCTGATGCGGAATCGGGTGAACTTTTGGCGTCGATTGATAACTGGGTTTGGATCCCCCGGACTATTATCTCTTCCCAAACCTTAAAAGATGGCTCATCAATAAAAAATGCAGCTCACGCGAAAATCATCGACGCCACGGAGGAGTATTTTGCCGACCTTCCGGAAAATTACTTTTCGACCGGGATCAAGAAGTTGGAAAATCGCTGGAATAAGGGTATCAAACTAAAAGAGGACTATATTGAATAATATAAAAAACATTTTAAAAAAAAATTTTTCTAATTCCCAAGGAGGTCACTTTTCACTCCATCATAACTTCCCCATTTTTTTTAAATTTTGTTCACCTGGATTTTTTAAGCAATCCAATAGAGCAAGGAGAATATATTTCAAATATTGTTAAACAGCTAAAATAACTTATGTAAAATGTTATACCTTTTAGGCATAGATATACTCGTAGTCCTGAAAACATTCTTATCGACCTCAGAAAAATTATTGTGTGAAGTTAGGGAGAAAAAAGGCCAGGGTGAGAAGTGATGGCATAGGTTTCAAATAATTGGAGATCTTTGAACTCATGTAAGTAAAGCTGTGCCTCCTCTTTTAAACCGATCCTTTTATTTCAAAACACAAAACACTTATATATAGTATGGATGTCCATGGATCACAATTGTCAAAGTGAGTGTAATGGGGTCTCAGTTCTGATATGGACATAAGCAGAGACCGATGAAGTTTGTTTTGAACGCAAGACTTCTCGAGGAATTGTTGGTACTCTACTATGAGTACTCTACCAGTTGTAGGGCTTGTTACAAAGGTGCGCATTAGTCGTTGGATATGACTGGGACATTAGCGAATAGATATCAACGCTCCGGCTCTAAGATCCTTTAATTCCGAGAGGGAATGGCAACGTACTAAAAGATGAAAAACCGTCCCAAGGCAGCTGACTAAAGGCCGTGCTTAATGGAGAGGTTTATTGGTTGAAGCCGAATTCCACTCCACACTGCATCTAAGCAATTAAGTATGTAAATAGGTTAGTGATTAGGTTTCACTGTTTCTATAACTGAATTCTGACTGATGGAAATTAATCCCCTCAATACTAAAGCTGTCCCAAGAACTCCGCAGTACCATGCCAAAAAAACAAAGCTTCTCAAGTTCCTAACTACCTAACACATGCATACTCGTACAATCGTTTAATTAAAACAATTAGTACTCCATGTGATTACATTGCACTTCAGTAAATTTTTTTCTCATTTTTTGTTGCCACCTATCTGTGGTTCTCTCAAGTGTACTTAGTCCAAAGAGTGCATACCTACTCCAATGATGCCGCTTAAAATGACAACACGTCTTAATCACAACAAGTCTTTAGTTCCCCACCTTTAGATGGAGTGCAAATACAATGAAAAAATTCGAAACCGAACAAAATAATTTCCCATAATTAATGTCAAAGCAAGAAATACAAAAAAATTCACTACAACCAACAGATAAGAAAGTGAAACGCTTTAACCAGTTTTAGCAAAAGTGATCGACGACATAACTCGATGGAGGAAAAAATTGGGTCACCTATGAGATAATTTGCATCTATGCCGATTGCTAGGCTTTTTTCTTTTAATTTTTTTGTATAATATTTGGATTCCCACAGATTTGAATTAATTAATAGGCCATTAAGTGAGAATAAATCATTTTCGAAGATGCTTGGAAAAAATGAATAATTTGTCGCATAGATACAGTGTGACCTGAAAAATGGTATCTGCCAGAAGTTGGTTCAACATCATTGCCATTGCTTAGGTGTGGGAAATTTGAATTTTTTTTTCATAAAATTCCATGTCTTGTGTGGGATTCTAACAAAATCTATTTCCTCTTGAACGTTCCACTTAAAGCGAGGTCTTTCTTTACCGTGTTATCGCCGGAACGGATTTCAAGTTCTCCCCGGGCAGAGCGTTGGTGTTAATTTGCTCAACAAGCCTTTGTCAACCAGGCCGCTGAATTCTGGCTTCTATCATAAGGTCGAAGTGTAAATAGCGACTATACTTTTCGTTCACCCTCAAAACCACAAATTTGTCATTGTTTTGCGATAACGTATGCGGGCACGATCATTTTATGATATTTTTGCAGGGCAAATAAATGAGTATTGTCATCAGTTCAATCCTGCCACCTGCGAAGTCCGGGCCCATTTAGGTCCTTAATAGGATCGTTGTGATATTTATCAATCATTTGGGGTTTTCGTACAGCTCCTAGTCTTTTGAGTATTCATTTCTTTATATGCATGACAAATCACACAGATTGTCGTATCTAAAAGTTCCTAATTGAAGCATTCTTCTACGATGTCTACGCATACAAGGTGGCTCAAAAGTTGTCACCCGATGTTCTTTGGCTGCAATTTTTTTTTGAGATTGAAAAGCTTTGGTTCAGCTTTTGAATTATGTTTATTTGATGTCTTAAATTGTTTCCCATTAAGTCGCAAAAATGATATCGGCTGGGTGGACGCCGCCAGAATTGATGGCCACTCGGGCCCGACTTGTAGCATTTTCCATCAGTCTTGCAAGAACTTCCGGCGATAGGTCCTCGCATTCTAGACAGATATTTTCTTTGAGGGCTTTAAGAGTCTGAGACTTATTGACATAGACTCGTGACTTCAAAAAACCCCACAAAAAGAAGTCTGGAACGCTTAAATCCGGCGATCTTGCCGGCCAGTGCAAATTGCCAAAACGAGAGATTAGGCGACTCGGAAATACAGCCCTCAGAATTTCGGTTGTGGCTCGTGCAGTATGCGCCGTTGCTCCATCCTGTTAGAAAAATGTGTTCTCAAGTCCCAATTCATCCAATTAAGGAAGGACAAAGTCGTTGAGCACGGCTCTGTGGAGCTCGCCGTCCACAGTAGTTGTTTGGCCCGAGGTGTTTTCAAAAAAATATGGCGATGACGCCTCCAGTATAAACAGCACACCATGCAGTAACTTTGAGCGGGTGTGATAGCTCTTCGTAAGTTATATGCGGATTTTCAGTGCCCAAGCGGCGATAATTTTGCTTATTCACGCTGCACCAACACTACCGACGAATTATTCCACAAAAAAATCGTAGCAATTATTCCGCGTTATTTAGGAGTATAGCGATTTATGCCTTGTTGACGTTTATTTTTTTTTTTATAATAAGCGCGCGCTCAAGGGGTTTTTGTACCCTTAAAATGTTCGTACGCAGCGCGGGCGAAGGAAATTTAGGGAGGAAGAAAAGACAGGTACCGATGTACATTGTTTTTAAATGTTTGTAAGTTATAACGACCAGGAAACACAGAGATCGGCAGGGCATTCAATTAGCGAGTTATACGGCTTAAGAAAGAATCACGATAGTTTAAAGTACGTCCGAAAGTGGGCTTGATGGTATATTGATGAGCATTCATACCGAGACGGGTGTTACGGTTAAAAGTTTGAAGGGGCAGTGTTCGAGGATGTCAATTGATTGACTGATATTAGTATTACCAATGAGTTTTATCGCACGGTTTTGAATCCTATCTAGCAGGTGCAGAGATGTTTGAGGAGAACCTGACTAGATGTGGGCATTGTGGGCCGAGGGGGTAAAATATTTCTTACATCGCTTGAGGAAACCTAGACATTTCGCAGCATTTTTGACGACATCGAATATGTAGTCATTCCAACGTAAGTTGTCACTGACACACATACCGAGAATGGAAAGTTTATCAGTTTCAACAATGCAAGTGCCATTAATGGATAATGGCTGGGTATTTGAATTTCACTTTAATGACAGCAGACAGCATTGAGTTTTGGAAGCATTAAATTCCATTCGATTGATAGCTTCCCAATTGGTTATGCTATTAATATCGGAATTTAATGAGCTTAACATACGCTGCCGTTCCCGTTCTACAGCCGAAGAGCAGGGGCGTGAGTCCGGGAAAGAATATGAAAAGCAGAGAGTACTGTCATCAGCAAAGGAATATATTGGATTAGAAGTAGCAGACAAGAGATCATTAATGAAAATTAAAAAGAGTGTCGGAGACAGAACGGAGCCCTGGGGCACACCACCATTTATTTTGTGAATATCAGACTTGAAACCGTCTAAGATAACTTGAATTGAACGTTCCGAAAGGCAATTTCTAATCCATTGAAGAAGAAAGTCATCGATCCCAAAAGCCCGCATTTTCGACAAAAGAGCCTGATGCCAAACTCTGTCAAATGCCTTAGAAATATCAAGTGCAACTATCTTGCTTTCGCCAGATTGATGTACGCTTTGGTTCCACTTTTCGGTGAGACATGCTATCAAATCACCAGTGAACCGCTACTACGAAAACCATATTGCCGGTCATTGAGAAGTTTTCGTGTTTCGAAATATTTCACGAGCTGACGGTTTATCAGCGTTTCCATGACCTTGGAAAGAAGGGCCGTAAGTGCAATGGGTCTGTAGCAGGAGAGAGAGGAAGATTCGCCTTTTTTAGGGACGGGCTGGACAAATTCTGTTTTCCGTCTGCTCGGAAAGAGTCCTAAAGAGTAAGAATGATGAAAAAGCTTACGCAGTGGTTTTTCCAGCGTGGAAGAACACCTCTTCAGAAGAAGGGAAGATATACCATCTGGACCAGCGGATTTATGTATGTTGAGAGCTTTAAGTACCCCTGCTACTACACGAGTGCGAAAGTGGATTCGTCCCATTGTAGATTCGACGCACTCAAGTGTAGGCGGGGACAAAGCACAATCTGGGAGTGTTGAGATAGCCGCAAAGTGTGCAGCAAGCAGATTGCCCTTGTCCAAAGAGCTGACAGCTGGAATGTCATTGTAAATGAGCGTTGGGATGGAGGATGAGGCAGAATTTCTAATATTTTTGACGAACGACCAAACATTTTTACTACCTTTGGGACATTGTAGTATTTTTTGCCTCAGTTTTTAGTCGTATTGGAATTTTACACGTTTAAGAAGGGCGTTGCAGTCATTTCTGGCTCGTTTGAACTTTTTTCGGTTTTCCTCTGTTGGGCTGGTCTTGAAGGATTGAAAAAACATTTCTCTAACCCTGACAGCCTCTTTACAGCTAGAGTCGTACCATGCCTTTCTTTTGGTTTGATACTCTTCATCCGATGAGGGATAAAGAATCTCATTCTGTAGAGAATAGTGTCAGTGATCATATCAGCAGCGACATCCACGTCGTTATCGAGGAAACATAACGACCAGTTAAATTTCCTAAAGAAGGTGTTAAGTCCGCTCCAACTGGCTTTCTCGTATTGCCATACCGTTCTTTTAGGAACCTTTGAGAAGATTTAACGTTAAACGGCATTTTCCGATCGCGTATCCCTCAACCTGTCGACATGTCCTATGCAAGCTGTATCAAGTACATGATTAACTTATGTACTAAGTTTCACCGCTCCTTGGTTTGATAAAGAGTGCACATAGCCAAGTAAATCACCTACGCAGCGGCGCAGCAGAGGGGCTTCAGTGCTGTACGAGCAAAAGAAAAGAGAAAAACATAGGCTTGTCCTAAGGAAAAGGTAACGAAAGCAATATCTAAACTGAGGTATAACAAGGCCGCAACCCCGATGAGCTGTTTGTCGAGCTAATATAGTTGGAAATATAATAACTTGATATAGAGCATACAAACATTTGCTAGATTTGATTCGGCTGATAAATCGCTTCAGTATCGGTTCCCATGTCCACAAGGAAAGAGGCCCTCTAATTGATCACCTTGCGGTATACGAAAGGCTTGCCTCCAGAATTCTAGACATCCGAACCTTCCAGGCAGCCAATACTGAGTCGTTCCAGCCAAGGTACGAATGTGGATTCATCAAGCCTCACAACAATGAAGAATTACTGTGATAAAATACAATGTGGGGCAAAAGTAATATCATAACGTGAATTGCCTGCCATTTTGTTAGAACTGAAAAAAAATCGGGCTCTGTTTTCACGAAAACTTTACTAGAAGGTGAACAATTGATGACATTAAGTTGAAACATTTATATCGGACAAATGGCCACCTCCTGAGCACAGTAGTTCTCGTTTTACGGCATTTTAAATTGTTATTTGCAAAACATCTGGCTCCCTATTGGTGATTTCTTCTTTTGGCTTTCAAGACTTGCGAGGTTTGTCCTTTGTTGTGGTAAACGCGAAATTTCTATTATTGCCCGGGCTATGGGAGCGATTGTTCCTTCCTGCTGAAACCGACACTGCTCGAAACCCAATTCAGCAACTGTCTGCAGCGCTCACCAGCTATGCTATAGTGGTACCGTCGGCGTCCTCAAAAAAATAAGGCCCACATTCACTTTTTCACCGCAAATGCCGGGCCAAACAGCGAATTTGAGTGAATGCAATGACTCTTCGTACATTTCATGTGGATTCTCTGTGCCCCAGAAACGCAAATTTTGTTTGTTCACATAACCACTTAAGTGGAAATGAATTTCATCGCTCATTATGATTTTGGATACGAAATCATCATCTTCTGCAACCAGGTTTAACAGAGCATGGGAATATGTTAACCTCACTTGATGGTCAGTAGCCAGCGATTGGTTTGCAGTTTATAAGGGAACGTCTTCAAGTTTTGCATCAAAATTTGACTCAAGGAACGTCTGCTGCGCCAAACTGTGTACATTGTTGTCTCGTCGATGTTTGTTTACTCTCTCGCACGTCTTCGGCGACAGCAGTGATATTCTCCATCAAACAAGCAATACGAGGACGGACACTTCTTGCGCTTAATTGCTTGCACACATGGTACAGGATGACGACGAAATTCAAGCTGTGTTAAAACAATTAACCAAAAATTGGTCAAATAAGCAGTAGCAATAATTACGAGTTCTTCAGATGTGCATCACCCCATTGCTTATTGTGAACTAACTCTCTGTCTGTCTACAACATAAATGTCAAAGCACAATGACACTTGACGCCATTTACAAAAATGATGACACGTTCACATTATGACATTACTTTTGTCTCACTTTGTATAACGTCGAAAAGCTGCAATTGCAAGATACCGCCAGAATCTTCGCCGAAAACGTATCCCAAAATTTCTCAACAACTCCCATACTGCCAGTATCAAGTACCGAAGGCCAATGACAACGCTGCCAACGTGCTATTAGAGGTGTCGCAACCAATGAGATAGGTTTCACCCGACCATCACCGAGAAATCCGTGGTTGAATGAAGAACGACAGAAAGCAAATGCAGCTAAACAAGAAGCGTACATACAAAATGGAGCTGCAACGAAGCACGAGAGCTACACGTGAGTTCTACGTGCAAAAGAGACGGGAAGAATATTTACTTCTTAAGAAGAAGAAAAAAGAGCATGACAGGCGCCCGATCGAAGATATTGTGGGTTTGTGCTGTCAAGGCAAGAAGACTCGTATTGAAGCCTGTAGATATGAAGAAATGAAGAAGGAAACCTTGTAGTAGAGTTTATGTACTGAGTGCTAAGAATATGAAACAACTTTTCTGCAGACAGTGTAATGGCGAAGAAGCGCAACATCCCTCTGTCAGGCGGAATAGACCATTCAACTTAGTCGATTACCTAAAACGTTCGTACACCTGACCAAAATGACGGCTGTAAATGACTTAACCGAGACCTTTGATGTTAAAAAAAGGCAAGGAGACGTACTGTTATGTGATTTCTTTAACATCATATCTTTTAAAAGCCTGTGCAACTTGTAGCGTACACCGATGATATTGGCATAATTGGCTAAACTCAGCCGGCTATCACCGGCGCTAGTATTGAAACCAAAATGGGATTAGCGTTAAATGAGGGCAGAATCAAGTGTATGCTATCCTAACATCGACGAATTCTACAGAACGTCACTGTTGACAGCTATGATTTCGAAGTAGGGACTTTGTTTTCCTTTGCTCTGCTATAAATTCAGCCAACTCCTCCAATTGCTGTGTCTTTGGGCTAAGAAGGCATTGGAGTAAAGGTCCATTTTGAACAACTAAGAGTACGCTACATATGACCTTGATCATCTGAGTTCTACTTTATGACGCTGAAGCATGGAACCTATTGGAAGCAGATGGAGACTGGCTTCCAAACCGGAAGGTTCGCTGTTCGAATCCCAGTATCGTCCGAAAGACATATTAATTTTTTCAGTTAACGAAAATCAAGTGAGATGAGTAGTTGACTAGAAATAAACATCAAGCCAACTTCCACTAAGAATTTAGTCTCCCCATTAAATGTTGGATGCCACCCATGGAGCTAAATAACCACCGAACCCAAACATCTTTCTTTCTCTCTCTATCCCATTTTCCAAAAAACTTAACACATGCTGTGGCATTATAAGTGTATTCATGCCCACTTGAGTGTTAAGTTTTGTAAAAAAAAAAAGATATCCTAAACCGTTAAGAGAGAAACTTATTTGGTCCCGTTTACATTGACGGGCTTTGGAGGAGAAGATTTAACGACGAAGTATGCGAGCTCTACAGCTACATTGACCTGGTCAGACAACTGCGCATCAGTCGCCTGAAATGGCTAGAATATGTAGAGCGAATGGATGCTCCAATGCTCCAACCGGCGTAGTCTTCGAATATGTCTCGGATGGACAACGCCGTAGAGGAAAACCTCACCTTACGCGGCGTGCACAAGTAGAGGGGTCCAACTTAAGGCAGTAAGCTAAAAAACGGACTATGTAAAGCCTGTTTTTTTTAGGGGTTTGGTTTTTAAACTGGCAACACTGTTTCTACAGATTGTCAATTTGACAGTTGAAAGTAGGTTTTGCCATTTTACGATGAATAGATTAACAACAAGTGCAAATGGTGTAAACTTATTTTAAAAACCACGGTTCGGTTCGCCAAACTTATCGTGCGGTATGTCCATTTTACTGTCGATATAATCGTTCATCTGAGCAAATTATTCGGAACACGATGAATCATATTCGCACCACGTACACTCGACAAACAGTGCAAAGAGAAGAAGTTATTGCCGTTGTGGAGCGTGTTAAGGAGAATCCGAATGAGTCGATTCGCCAGCGTGCACAGCATTTGGAGCTATGCCTATCCACTTTGTGGAAGATTTTACGGAAAGATCTTGACTTAAAAGCTATAAGATCCAGCTTGTAGAAGAGTTGAAACCGCGTCCCCATTATACGCGTCTTATGTTCGATGATGCTCAGGTCAACTTGATTCTCATTTTCAACGCAAAATTGTGTTTTCCGATGAGGCCCATTTTTGGTTACATGGAAATGTAAACAAGCAAAATTGCCGAATTTGGAGTGAATAAAACCCAGAAGCCTTTATCGGGACGCCATTACAACCATTAAAACTCACTGTTTGGTGTGCTTTATGGGCTGGTGGAATCATCGGCCCATATTTGTATAAGGACGATGCCGGCAGAATGTTATCGTCAATTAAGGGCGCTATAGAAACATGATTTCTGACTTCTTCGTTCCTCAGTTGAATGGCATTGACGTGACAGAGCGCAACATGCCACACGGTCTATGCCGATAAACCAGAAACGTTGGACGATTTGGAAGTCAACATTCGCCGGTTTATTGCTGATATACGGCCTCAGTTCGCGCCATGTTTAAGCACTAATGGCATAAAATTATCTATTAAATAAAGCTAATATCATAGACATTAACATTAGCTTCAAGTACTTTATTTCATATTGAATTTTAATAACTCTAAAAATACACCTTTTATAAGATATGAGAGCATTTATAAAAACAAAGTATACAGAATGATGTCAAGTGTTGGTATCCTTTTCAAACTCGTCAGATGGAAAATGCTCGTTATTCGGTAAAGATCGGAAACAATTTTGCCGATAGCTTTATTTAAAAAAAAAAAACCATTAGACAAGGTGATCCGCTGTCATCTTTGTAACAACTTGTATACATTGTATGACATTGACATCACTGGTAGAACACAGCTAGCTGTCATTTGCAAGTAATGCGACAGAAGCGGCAAATACGGATTCAACAATAAATGAAGGATTTTGTTAATCTCACTTCCACTGATATAATTGCACCGCATTAGAGATCAAACGAAGAGTTACATTTGCTTGGCCCAAGAAGACATTTAAGCAAGGAACAGTATAAGGAAAACTTCCTCCTCTAAAGAGCGAAGCATAGGCGTTAACGAAGGCGGATGAAGATATTCTTAATCGTTTTGAACGCTAGAATCTTCTATCTTTTGGCCCCGTTTGAACTGATCAGCTACACAACGGAATCACCCTGAGATGGCTAGGAAATCTATAGCGGATGTATGTACATATATCGAAGTTCTGACCCAAAAATACTTCGATTTCTTCCCCGAGGGATGCAGCAGCGAGCAACCTCGGATAAGGTGGAAAATGACTTCAAACATCTTGGTGTGTGCAATTGGAAGCAGTTTGCCAGGGATCGCGTTAACCGGGCCACCCGGATCTAGTTATAAGTTATAATACCTTGCACTCCACTGTGCTCAGTGAGAAAGCTATTATACTCGTATGTCTGAAACTAGCTCCGTGCCGTCGACCTGCTAGGTTGAGATACTTATTTAAAACGAACTGCTGCAACCATCTTCTCGGTAGAAGGAAACTCGTTCTGTCTCTGGTATAATACATATGTATAAGCCAAATTAGGCCTATTTGTCCAGTTTGTTAATTAAAATCGGACTACCACCGGTATCTTCTTCTGTTACATGCTTTTCTTAACTCATATCAATAGTCTTACAAAACTTCACTTAGTCTATTCATTCGTCTATTTATTCAAATGATGTAAGTGGTTTTTTTTTTTTTTTTTTATAAAAAAAAGCAAACCCAGCAAGCAATGTGTTAATTAAACGGTTAAAGTCTGATTCGGCCCTCGATCTAAATGTTCGATTATTTATGAAAATGTTATCGAAAAATGAAAGTGAGCTGTCTGTGTCGTACGCGGATCACCATCAACTAAGTTACAACATCACGTTGATCTACGGTTATCGAATGGGGCTATTTGGTCAACTACGACAAGTTTATTCAACTCTCAATGACCAAGTGACCGGACCGACGCATCTTTGACAGGTTACGTCACACGAAAGATGCTCGTCTACACCGTGATTGGCAATGAATTTATCTAACGTGTAGGCCAGACTCTGCGTTTTTACTTACATGTTAACTACAATATATTTGCTCAAATTCAATTATTTATTTTGTTATTAAATAAACAGAGTTTTTTTTTTGCGTGCCAGTAGCGCTGATTGATTATTTTGGCTGGGTTGGGCTGTAGGAGCGTACTGTGATGTTAACTAATATTAATGGAATAGGAAATCACTGTTTTTTACAAAATACTTTCTGTGATTTATTGGCTGAAAAAATATTTGTAAATTTCGATAGAAGTGCGTGCGAAAATTGACATAAAGTCGTCAAAAATTATTTTGGTACGAGTACGAGTGTGGTACGTGTGGCTTTTCTTAGATTTCTGGCCAATTCTTTAAGGACAGATGTAGAGCGTCATCGAAAATTAGTGATGCAGTATGTGAATAAATAAATAAATTAGTAATGAAGGTTTTTCGAAAGGTTTACAAAATCAATAAGATAAATATTTATGTATGGCTTACATATTACATGATATGCAGATACAACTTTAGGTAACAAGTTAGAAGATAGATGGTATTAGTGTAGATGGTGAGGCGCAAAATAGCGATGACTTATATCAATCGTATTTGAATTGAAATTTACAAGAAATTTAGATAGACATAGGAAGCAGTATTTGAAACTCTGCTTTCATACTTTCCAAGCAATAAACCGCTCTTGTGAAAGGGCCGAAATTAAAAGAAACCCAATGGAGAATATTTCTCGTATTTCGGAAATCACCATTTGGATTACCAAACAAAAGTGCTAACCATGTTGACATTGTCCAGATCTTGCAGATCGATCAAAAGGTACACACCCAAGGTGAGAACAGTTCCATAGAAAGTGATACACCTCTAGTCTTTCTCAACTCTGCAACTTCTGCAGGAAAGTTACCAGTTATTCAATACTTCGCCTTTGGGTTAGATTACCTTGAATGCAGACGTGTCTTATAGGGATGTTTGTGAGTTGTGAGTTTATACTCAAATACAGGCTGCAGGAATCAAAAGTTTATATGTCTTACTCTACACATGTGGTATGGTTAAGAAACAACCAAGATTTAGATTTGCTTTTGAGTAATCGTGTGTGCCTTGTAAACTTTGATGTCATCTATGGCTACTTAAAGCCATTCGTCCTTTATGGAAAAATTTTCTTGTCTCCTTGAAAAGGAAAAAGCTACAAATGTCCTCTTAATTGGTGATTTCAATATTAATTTATTATTTTGTTTTATTATATAAATCATAACAACGTATACACTATGAAACTACGTTGGGGATGACCGCACAAATGGTTTAAATATTAGATTTGTAAATAGAACTTTGACAGCCAGATTGCTGTTATTAACTGAAGTTTTATGAAAATTACAAATCAAACATCGTTTGAGATGGAGCGTTTTAAGCAATGCCTCTACCAATGTATCCTGTCCCCGGAATCTGCGAAAAACTTCAGCTGTGGCCACAGAACCACCAGATGCCAGGAACGTGTCCCTAAACCTTTTTCCCGTTTCAATTGGGTTTTTCTTCTCATGCATCATAAACATCGGTTGCAATTACTTAGGAGTATAAGTGACTAAAGTATGCGGCTGCCGGAGAATATATCAGTCATCGAACAAGGATGTGCGTCTTTTTTGTCCAGCGGCAAGCAACGATACACTGGCCAAAGTTTTTTCACAACATCCAACCAATAATCATCTGATTGATGAAGTTCTAAGTCCAAATCAATACAATTCCTCACAAAGTTTGTAGCCAGCCATACTTGTTTTGAGCAGTTTAATATTTCCAATCAGTTTGTCCGAAACGATTTCGTCGCTAGCGTAGTGACCAGAGATATCCTTAAGTAGCTTGCCGTTGAGTAAGAAACTCGCCAAGACTTGTCCACTAACTTGAGACGCATCCCATTCAATATTGGATAACCCTGCAAGGTCTGTATAATTTGATTGAGTGAGTAGATGTTGTAAGGCAGTGCCAAATGAACGAAATACCATGCTTAGGTCCTGAATGCTCAGCAAGTATGGCTTTCCATACAAAGGCTCGTTAAAATTAAACACAAGCGCGCACAGTGGACTATTGTCTGTAGATTTGTTTCGATTGCGAATGCTTACCATCCAACCAGCATTTTTATTGAATTTATTCTCTTTCGAATAATAGTCGAGATAAAATCCACCAATGGGCTTGACAGAATCGGTAGCATCGTAGATGTCGTAGTATTTAACGTTGGGATGCCAAACTTCTGCACTATTTCGCTCGAGAATTTTTATGTGAAAGAGCTCCTCACTAAATTTGAAAAGTCCTGCGAATACTTTTGGTAGTGGAAAGTATTCTCTGATATCTTTCTCGTTAACATCAAACTTACTTTGCAAGTATTTGCGCTGCCAATATGGAATATGGAGTATTGGTCCAATTGATGTTGAAAACCGCTTTCAATTGCGAATTGCTGCAGATCCTGAATCTCTACCAATTGTCGTGGTCCGGCATACTGTAAAAGTTTAGCAAATATTTCTTTTGCTTTCTTCACATTTTTTATCATTTTTGTTCTCATTGACATCACTGTGTATGTAGGATACCCTAGGATGTTTACTTGTCGCTTTCGAAATGATCGAATTTGTTCTATATGTGTACTGTTCTCCAAAGTCTTTTCTGTTTGCCCGGATGCTTTACGATTATTCGCTTGCCAAAGATTCCATCTCTCTGTTCGATCAGGACAATATTTATGGAAGTTCTCGACTATTTGTGGTTGCAGAGTTATTCGCCACGGACCATTCGTCGGCTGATTTGAATCTTTGGCTATAGACTCTAACATACTTGCGGGTAAATTACGAACCAAATTGTAGTCAGTTATTCTGTTGGAAAATGTGTTAACAGATATGCTTACTTTATTCTTAAAATTAGCCCGTTCATTACCCAGATTCGAAATGATTTGCTTTAGAAGCTCCGTTTCCTTACCGGATAAGGTCAGCCCGTTTAATTCACCTTCCAGCAAATATTTCTCCATGAGACGATTTTTCTCCGGTTCGATCTTTGTGTTCTCTTCATATTCGGATTTGATTTTTTCGAAAATAATTTTATTTTCGCTCTCGCGTTACGTGCACGATCGTGAATATTTAAATATGATTTTGTTGGGGTTAGTGTACTGTTGCCCAAGTAAAGTGCCTTGGCAATGCCCCATGTTGTATCCAATGGTCCAGTGGCGACGTCTATTTCTGTGAATATCTTATCAGCGGCTATTCTTTCATTAGATTCAACTCTCTCTTCCAATTTTTTTACTGTGCTCTCGACAAACAGTGCTTGCTGCCCTATAGAACCCATACACGTCTCAATTGTAATGCTATTGAAGCGCGGAAGCCCATCGGGTTTTAGTAATGCATCTACAGATCCTGCGTTTCGCCAATTTCTGGTACCAGAACTATGTAACCCTTGGTACATGCTGTTGTTGGTATCTGCCTATGAAGAGCTAGAATTTGTCTGTAACGATAAACTGAGGACAACATGCTTAAACTGAAAAAAAAAATCCTCAAAAACTTTGGAAGAGAGTTTGCACTACACTGTTATTAATGTCAAAAAAAAAATCCGATTATTAGAAAAATGTAATGTTGTTTCAAGTTACTTGGCTTAACTAGCATCACATGGTCTAACATCTTTTATTAATGAACCTACGAGACTTGCTTCTGGCACTTGCTTGGACCATATTTATGGACGGTTCAAAAATAATTCGTCTACAATTTGCGAGAAATGTGTTCTTGATTTAAAGGTAACTGATCATTCTTTGACTAGGTTATTATTCAATGCTTTGGGAAGTGAGAATTCTTGTAGTCATGAACCCAATAACAAATTTAGTTAGAAGATTGACGAGAGGAAACTGTTTGATAACCTTTCTCTTGAATTTTAGGTTGAAGTACATACATCCGAGAATGCGTCAATCTCCTTTTCAATCTTTATGCAACTACTTAATAAACACTTTGTCAATTGCTCCACTTTATTAAAACCTAAAAGTTCTCAAAAACGACTTAAACCCTGGATTTCGAATTATCTTCTACACAAAATAAAAGAGAAAAACAGACTGAGATTCAAATTGCAAAAACACCCTAAGAATTTGAATTTAAAAAATCTGTATAAAACAATGTGTAAAGAAATTAAAAAAGAAATTCCAATTTGTCGGGATGAATTTTACCGATTGCAATACACTTCTGCAAGAGGAAATATCAAAAATGAATGGAAAATTGTGAATAAGGACTGAAACGAATAAAAAAAATTATTTGGGTTCCCATTCTTTCCTCAACTTTTTCGAATGTCCTTCATAAGGTTGGTGACAGTTACATCCGTGATCTTTTTGGACGCTGTTTTCCATTTAGCACTAAAATCTTTTACGCCACTTCCACACTACTCACTTTTCCTCAATTTAGCTTTGACCAAAGCCCAATACCTTTCAATAGGACGGCACTGTGGAACATTGGGACTAAGTCGACATTTTTAGCAGCAAGAAAGCTCAACGTCGCATGAGCATAGTGAGCTGAAGCTAAATCTGGCCAAAATAATGTTGAACCCTCGTGTTGGTTTAAGAAAGGAATCAACCGTTTTTTTAGGCACTCGTTAATGTACACTTCTCCGTTAATTGTTCCCGTTGTAATAAACGATGAGCTTCTGTGTCCACATTGGCAAATGGCCTGCCAAACGAGATATTTTGACCCGAACTTTTCCATCCCAATCGATGTTGTTGATTGCGGAAGAATCTCAGCTTCAAACGAGTTGTAAAACTGCGCACCGGGAAGAGTAGGAAAGTCGGCTTTGACATAAGTTTCGTCATCCAAAACCAAGCACGTTTTCTTGTTGCCGATCAACCCGTATAGCTTTCGGGCTCGTGTTTTTATGACTTTTTTTTGCTTTTCAGTAACTTTTTGTATTTTTTTGTTTTTTTCGTGTTTTTATACCGTTACGTTTTTAAGATCTTTGTATCATTGTTTGGTTGGTATTACATTTCCGAGCAAAATCTCTGGATGACATAGTCCGGTTTTTTACGATGGTACCCACTATTTTCCTGTTCAAATTTGTATCATGTGCTCCACTTTTAGCTCCACTTTTCTGTTTTTATTATTATTATTATTATCAAGGGACGATACAAATGAATTTGTAGGGTCCGGGATTTAACACCGGGGTACTATGCCCATGTGGCGCGTTTTGCCAACAGCACGCGGAGTACTGAGTTCCCATGTGGTCAACCACCTACGTACTTACCGCACCCAACACTGCTTGATTTCGGTGATCTAGTGGGAACCGATGCTTTCAGTGTGGCGAGGCCGTTGACTCTTTTTTTTCTGTTTTCGCTTAACTGTCAACGTCTCCAAATATCGTTTAATAACAGAATCCACTGTACTGCGTGCTATGTTTAAATTTTTTGCGATGAAATGGTTTGGACGCGAAGTATTTTCGAGCCATTTGTCGATGATCTTTTTACGGCGTTCCTCTTGACTCATATTTTATAAATATTTTAAACCGCACCGAACTAAAATCAATAACAAACTGAAACTAGAGAATATACAGGCTAATTTGGGTACAAAATGGGATTGCAATTTTTACGAATTGGAAGTATAGCCCGTATTAAAATTTACAGATTTTATTCGTTTCAGTCCTTAATACTACTTTGATCAAAGAGTTTCCGCACAACACCACCGTGTGGCGCTCCCATTATTCCGATGTGAGTTTGGTTTTTTTTTTGTTAAGTTGGTAAGCCTGTTGTTGACATTCCTTCTAAATCTTAGCGCCATAGCTTGATATTTACAAAAGTTACGTAGCCAAGAGTACATCTATCTTTGTGTGTGTTTAACGATTTTTTACAATTTTAGAAATGGATTTAAATTTGCAACAACGAACTTGTACTCGTATTAAATTTTGCGTAAAAAACGGATTTAATGGTGCGCGAGCGTTGGAAACGTTTGGAAAGTGTTTCGGCAACGATTCTCTAAAGAAAACGGTCGTTTACCAGTGGCACGAGCGATTCAAAAGTGGTCGTGAGTGAATCGAAGATGATGAACGCAGTGGCAGACCATCGACATCGAAAACCGACGAAAACATTGATGAAGTAAAAGAAATGTTGGTCAATAATCGCAATTTACCCATCAGAGAGATAGCGGAGGACTTGAACATTGCCTATGGATCCATCCAAGATATTTTGGTTAATGATTTGGGTTTCCGTCGTGTAGCAGCAAAGTTGGTGCCAAAAGATCTCAATTTCAACAATACCATCCAACAGCCGCAATTCACCTGATTTGGCTCTCTGTGACTTCTTTCTGTTCAATCGAGTTAAAAAACCACTACGAGGAACGCGTTTCAGCAGCCGAAAGGAAGTAATGGAAAAATCGCAGGAAGCACTGATGGACATACCGAAAACCGAATATAAAAAATGTTTCGAGGATTGGATCAAGCGCTGGCATAAGTGTGTTGCAGTCGATGGGGATTACTTTGAAGGGGACAATATAGATTTAGATGAATAAACTTGTATTTTAAATTTTCTGAATAAATTCCGGATAAGATGGTCGCATTAAATCACACACTTTCCCAGTTTGTTTCCAGATTCAAAGAAAAAAGGTTCAGATCAGATCGCAAAGTTGCACGATTCAAGAAAATTAACGAAAAGTGGCTGTAAACATCAATTGGTTTCAGGCAATACAATACAACCCCACACAAAAGAGGACGTCCAAAAGGGAACTTTGAAGAATGTTGTGATAGATCAAAACGGTGTAAAACTCGTAGAAGCAAAATGAACGAGACATCAGTACAATGTCATTAGAAGCAAAGATCCTGAAAGGTTTCCTTCATATAAAGCCATTCAAAGTGCCAAAAAAGACTGTTATCCAGAAGGTATCAAAGTATCTTCATTTTCCGCTGAAGTTTCTCTTCAGGCACTTATGAACCACACCACTGAACGTTTGATAAAATCTCAAAAATGTTTAATCAGGGAATTAAACAACGATCAACTGAACAAATTAGAGTTGTTATCAAAGTGGAGCTTCGACCGAAGTTCAGGCCATAGTTCATATAAACAAAAATATGTTGGAATGGAAGCTAATGATTCCAGTGTTTTTATTATTTCTATGGTACCATTGCAACTGTTTATTGACAATTTGAATAAAAGAGAAATTGTGTGGCAAAACCCACGGCCTTCTTCTACGAGATACTGTCGTCCTTTAAAAATATGTTTCGTAAAAGAATCGGCAGAACTATCAATTTCCGAAAAGATGCATGTTGATGAACAAATACAGAAATTAAATCCTTCGGTAGTGGACGTTGAAGACAAAACTGTTAGCGTTACTCACAACCTGTTATTCACTATGGTGGACGGGAAAGTGTGTAACGCATTAGCCAATAATACCTCCACTCAACGTTGCTTTATTTCTGGTGCAACCTCTAAAGAATTCAATGATATAGAGAAGATGTTGTCAAAACCTCATAAACTTGATAATTTAGAGTTTGGTTTATCAATATTACATTGCTGGATTAGAGTGTTTGAATGTCTGTTACATGTTGGATATAAACTGCCAATCAAAAAGTGGCAAGCCAGAAATGACGACAAAAAATTAGTGGCAGAAAGCAAAGCTCGAATACAAAATGAAGGGTTTGGCAACACAAATGACGGCAACACTGCTCGGAGATTTTTTTAATAATACAGACCTCGTCTCTGACATTTTGGGTGTTGACATAGTGTTAATTGAAGAATTTCATACAATTTTAGTGGCAATTTCAAGCGGATATCAAATAAACATTGAAAACTTCAAAAAATTTGCTATTGATACCGCCAACCGTCGTTTTTTATGCCTCCCATTGTGCACAAACTCTTAATCCATGGATCAGATGTAATATCCACTGCTCTTCTTCCTATCGGACAGTTATCTGAAGAAGCTCAGGAGGCGAGAAATGAAGATTTTAAGAAATATTGCGAAAGCTACTCCATAAAATGTTCCCGGGAGAGAACTAATCAAGATGTTTTTAATTTGATGTTGATTACATCTGATCCATTAATTACAAGTCTGAGAAAACTTCCAAAAAGAAAATTAAATCATTTCCCGAAGATGTTTTTAATTTGTGTAGGTGAAGGTGATGCACCTGATGGCAAATTTGAGAGCAACGATGATTCTTCTTTAGATGAATCAATCTTTTAATTTCGCTGTAAAAACATTGAAACCAATTGAAAAACAATATTATGCACTATATATATTCTTTATTACGTCTTTATATATTTACACAAGTTCGAAAAAAAATTAAAACAATTGTAAATAAAATTGTTCGATTTATGTGTTCTTAAATAAATACTTCAATTCTTAATTAAAACGTAAAAAATAAAAAAAATTAAAAGTGAAAATGAGTTTATTTACCATTAATAGGTGATATCTAACGATTTCAAAAAGTTTCACTTGTCTAAATTCAGCACAGGAATTATTTCCAGGTTGAATCCGATCCCACATTCATCAAAAGGATCATTACTGGAGACGAGACGTGGGTTTATCAGTACGACACGCAATCCAGACATCAGACAAGTGAATGGCGTGCACCAAATGAGCCGAGACCAAAAAAATCACGTCGTTTTCAGTTAAAAAAGAATGCAATGCTCACGGTTTTAATGGATTACAACGGTGTAGTGCATCATGAATTTTTGCCAAAAGGCCAGACTGTAAACAAAGAGTATTACGAGTATTTGGGCGTTATGAGACGTTTGCGTGAAGCAATTCGCCGAAAGAGAAAAGAAATGTGGGCAGAAAACTCGTGGATTTTGCACGTAATTTTTTGACGATAAATGCAACAAATACCATCCAACAGCCACCGAATTCACCTGATTTGCCTCCCTGTGACTTCTATTCAATCGAGTTAAAAAACCACTACGGGGAACGCGTTTCAGCAGCCGAGAGGAAGTAATGGAAAAATCGCAGGAAGCACTGATGGACATACCGAAAACCGAATATAAAAAATGTTTCAAGGATTAGATCAAGCGCTGCATAAGTGTGTTGCAGTCGATGGGGATTACTTTGAAGGGGAGAACATAGATTTAGATGAAGAAACTAAACCTTTATGATCAAGGTGGTACTTCTGCATACATAGAAACTTCCTTAGAGTTGAATAACACCAGTTTAAAAAATTCGCACGAAACCCCATTCGTTCAAGTAGTTTTTTAACCTTTAAAAAATAGACAACAAAGTTTTATTAGGGTATAATTTCCAATTTATAGCATTTCTCGAGCTATAAGTCCAGTTAAATTTAGTCGAAACGTTCTTCAATCAATAAAAGTGTTTAATGGTCGGAAATTTTTTTTGTTTATTTGTTGGTCTTTTCGAAAATTTTATGATCTTTTGCTTTTGGCAACAGTAAAATCATAAAAACCAATAAATTAAAAATTCAGCGGACATACTAACATATTTGTCCCATATTCATAGATAGTCGTATCTGAAGTGTGAATCAGCAAATCTTTGCCTTAAATCTTCATTTCCAGTGATTTTGTGTGTTTGGTAAAGTGTTGTTACTAAAATTCGAGAATTCCTCAAAATAGGTTTTACTGCTTTATCAACACTCCTTGATTTGTGAAAGCGATTCACTGAGTTACTACATCAAAGTCAGTAATGTCATTAATACTGAGCGTGTCCTAGTAAATCTATGGCAAAGAATGAAGTCATTTACTTGTCTTTTACAGCCTTTGTCTGCTGGTATTCCGCATCTCGCACTCATAACTCCCAACAACACCAAATTCAGTTAAACTTAATCCACAATAAATTTGCTTTTGAACTTTGGGAACAACTTCATCCTCATCCATTTCAAGATCTTGAAAAATATTTAATATTCTTGTAGAAGTCCTTCTTAGTGCCTTAAACTCCGCCTACAGAATATTTTTACCGACCGCTAATACAGAATACGACAGTGAATCCATTGAGTAATCCCTGGTCCAGGTTTTTCTAGGATGTCTTTGCCCATTTTCTTCAGCTCATCGCTGTGGATAAGGCGGACTTTGGCGCTTCAATATTGGAAGTAACATGATCTGGTACACGATGATTCGAGAGGCTGAACTGAAGACGGTGCTCTCATCTTATTTCTAGGCTTTAGATCGACCGACGTCGAATTAAGGAAGCTGAAGCATGCTTTGTTAAGCCACGCAGTTGAAAATGTTCCATTGAACCTGTAATTCTTAAATACTCAAGGGGTTATTAGTACTTTTAAAATGTCTGCACACAGAAAATAGAGAGGAAAAAAAAGAGGTACCGATGAACGTTGGTTTTAAATGTTTGGATGTCATAATGACTAGGAAATAAACAGCTCGGCAGGTTGTATAGCTTAGGAAGGAATCACGATAATATCCGAAAGTGGACTTAAGGGTATACTGATTAGCATTCATAGCGAGACTGGTGCTACGGTTAAAAGTTCGAAGCGGGGGAACGCTACTACCAATTTCGATGGAGCACTGGTGGTGAATATATCGATAGAACAAGGTGGGGCAAAAGACGATACGTCGGTGTTCAAGCATGTGTGCTTGAACTTTGTTACTGTGCAATTTGGAAGCAGCGGATAATCCGTCATTTAGGTTGTTGTTAGCCCACTCAACCTTGCTGTTTCTGTCCGCACTTCTCTCAACCTCCGGAATGAATCCGAAGGTTTTCATAATGCGCAAAACATTTCAGTATCTTATGTAGTGCGCCATAGATGGACCTTGCCTATGCGGCTAAGCCCCAGATTCCTCCTTTGAGGGAGGAATTTTAGTAGCAGCAGAAGGGCCGTGGCCTACCACAAACTTGCTGTTGCTAGTGTTGGAGGAAGTGATAGGACTATGGCTTCCCACAGTCTTACCACTCCTTGAAAATTTTGTTTTAAGCTCGTTGCGTTTGCCTTTAGAAGATGGTGCACTACGGCCTATAGGAATCTTGCCGGTAGTCGGTGTAGTCACCGTTCTGCCGTCCGGTGTTAAGAGAGTACCGACCTCGGGTTTTGTTTCTTTTTTTTGAGACCGTAGTTAAATCCCACCAGTAGCGGAGTAAGAATGGTCCATCTGTACAGAGATCCGATGGATACAGATAAGGCTAGCTAATCCGGAGGTCGCCAGGTATCCAGATATTCCGTTCTCAACTGAGCTATTTTTGGAGATGCTGGGCCCTCAGCCAAGCCGACCTTCGGCATAGGTCGTATGACACCTTGATCCAGCCAAGTGAAAAAAGAGTGGAGTGGAGCCATCCTTTAGTTTTGGGACTTATCTGGGCAGCCCTCGAGATTCATTGACCTGAGGCAGCCTCTACAACTCCACAAGGAGAATGGTAATCTATAAGAATATTGTGTTTTTCGACCCTAGTATACCCATCACTACTTTCGCAATGCAGTTCATAAATGATATCCACCGATAATTGTTTGGTAGATTGCTCTCCCCTTTTTTGGAAATCTAAATTAAAATAAAATTAAAATTTATAAACGTTTCGTCAGTTTGTCCAAATGGTCCAGTCTGACCAAAAATAAGTCCGGGGCATTTCTAAGGAACTCGTAAGGAATCCTGTCTTGGAGTATTACGGTGTCACGTGCTTGTCAATGACATTAACTCTATCAGATTCTAATCTTCAGTTTCTTCAATCGTACTCGGTTCAGAGCTTCCCGAGATTTAAAAATTTACTGGTGATTGTGATTAACTCTAGACATATTTCTGGGTTGTCCACCCCTAAGGCTGCCATGTGTGTTGTACGTTACGATGTCCAAGAATTATGTGGCGAAGGCAACGACATGCAAGAAACTGGAAGTTTCTGTCATAGGTTTTACCAATCCTTATTTTGGTTTCTCCCTACAGATCTTTCTGTATATAGGTATATAACTTAATTCGTGCGGGTTTTTTCAAAAATTGAACGTTTACTCGTATTTAACGAATATGTGTACAATAGTATTATTCAAAGTATTGCCCATCTGAAGCTATGACTTTTTCTCATCTTTCTGGCAATTTGTGGATCCCATCCCAAAAGAACTGCGCCGGCTTGGCAGCCAAGAATGAATCAAGCCAATTTTTGATACTCTGCTCTGATGTGAACCGTATTACAGTGAGGCGTTCTGCATCGACCGGAACAAATGGTAGTCAGAAGGGGCAAGGTCTGGGCTATCAGGCGGGTGGGGTAAGACTTTCCATCCACTGTTTTCCAAATAGTTCTTAACAGGAATAGCAACGTGGGGCCGAGCGTTGTCATGATGGAAAATTATTGCCTCGTGTCTGGTCGCATATTTCGGGATTAATTGTGTTCGGTAGCGTTGTACATTGATGGTTTCACCTGGTTTTAGCAGCTCATAATACAGCAGACCCATCTGATACCACCAAATACAAAGCATTACCTTCGTGCCATGGATATTCGGCTTTGCCGTTGATTTGGCTGATTGGCCGGGTTTTACAAATGTTTTTTTGCGCTTGGGGTTGTCGTAATGGATCCATTTTTCATCACCAGTAACAATCCAATGCAAAAATGACTTCCTTCTGTGGCGTTCCACCAGCATTTCGGACATGCAAAACCGCCTTTCAACGTCTCTCGGCTTGAGTTTATGTGGAACCCAATTTCCTTGCTTTTGAATATATCCAGCTGCTTTTAAACGTTTTGAAATGGCTGCTTGAGTGACACCCAAAGATTCTGCGAGCTCTTCTTGTGTTTGGCAACAATCTTCATAGAGTAATGCTTCCAGTTCTTCATCTTCAAACTTTTTAGGCTGCCAGAACGTTATAGACCCATATTTCACGGCAACGTGGGCTGTATTTATGAGATTGTCGATGAGGTGATATTTCCTAGATAGTAAAAGTTGTCGACGTCGGATATCATTGCGTTGTTAAGTCTTAGTTTAATACTTTTGTTGATATTGGTTTTTACCAACTCGGTTTTGATAAATTTATTTTAACCCGAATTGTTTTCGTGTTGCTGTATGGCAACACTAGTAGCACCTCCCGAAAATGGAGGACACGTACTAAGTGGAGAGACGATGCAGGAGATGAGTTGGCAGGTGTTCCTAATGATGTTTGTGAAGTCGTTTTGAAAAGTGGTCGCCGTGTTCGGAACTTTGACGGTGGAAATGATGATGACGAAAGTTCGGATTCGGAATATATTTTGAAAAATGTGATAGGTAGTACAGTTAGTTTATGTATTTTTTTATGAATTAAATAAATAGTCAATAAAACTAACTACCTAAACAGATAGGTAGCATATCTACAAATTTGCCTGTCGATTTGTTAAAAGGCGAAAATGAGCCTGGTTCCCCACCAACAACACGCTCGGCTTCTAAAAAATACGGCTTACCAAAGCAACGTGCACCAATATGGTTCAAAATGTAAAAATGACGCAAATAACTCAGACTTTACATGGGATGTTATTGACAAATCAAGCACAATGATTCCCATATTTCCTCATCCTAATTTTCAAGATTGTCAGAACTTAAAACCACGTGAACATTTTTTGATGATGAATTGTTGCAACATATCATTGATGAGTCGACCAAAATTAGTCCCAAATTCACTATTCCTGAGCTGTGCACGTTTATTGGGATCCTTTTGATCAGCGACTACAACTACGAGTCTTCGTAATATGTGGAGCAATGAAGACGATTTGCAGAACAATCTGGTGTGCGAAAGAATCGGTTTAACGAGATATTGCGATACATTCATTTTAAAGCAGTGACTGCTCAAAGGAAAATCCAAATCCCGACAAAATTTGGAAAATACAACCCTTAACAGACCGTTTGAAGTCAAAAATATTGAAGAATTTCCATCCGGAACAGAACTTGTCATATGATGAAAGTATGATAGGTTATTTTGGAAGGCACGGCTGTAAGCAGTTTATAAAAGGAAAGCCGTTGCGGTTTGGCTATAAGGTATGGCCTTTCTATACTAAATCAAGCTATTTGGTAAACTTTCAAAATAAATTTGGAAAATGTGCAGTATGATTGACGCTAATTAGTATGATTGACGATTTTTCGGAAGACGTTCAATCTCTGATGTTTTCCTTTTATTTTGATAATTTGTTTACTTGGTTCCCAATTCTGATATATCTCAATGGTTCCACTGTCCGCTTCCTCTGAAAAAATAACTCGAGAAAATGAAACGAGGCTATTGCGTATCTGCAATAATGGATGAAAGAGGAATCCGCCTTGTAAAATTGGTTGACGTCAATGTGGTGTGCGTATCATCGACTGTGTTTGGCAGGGAACCAATGACGAACACGTCTCGTTATTGCAGAGGAAAAAAAAGCGAAAGTACTCCTTCCTCGTCCTTGTGCCGTTACAAACTATAACTAAAATAAGTATGGAGTAGATTGCTTGGACCAAAATGTACCCCTGTATAGAGTTACATACAAGAGAAAGAAGTGGTGGAGCTCTATCTTTGCGTGGTTGCTGGAAGTGTGCATTCAAAATACTTGGCAACTACACGGGTTAGGATAGTCAAACATTTCATAGCTCGACTTCAGAAGACAAGCGGCTATATACGAGTATTACTGCAGTCATTTTGGTGAAAAGCCACTGCGCTCGGGACCATCCGTAGATTCAAAACGCCATATCGACGAGAATTCTTTGCAAACCACTCTTCGTTGCGACGCAATGCATCATTTCGTCATGCCCATAGAAAAGAAAAGACGTTGCGCTGGCGTTTATTGCAAGACAATTGGTCGCACTAGCTGCGTAAAATGCGACGTAAGCCTTTGCGTAGAAATGCTTCATACAAAAAAAGTTATGTTTTCTGCGTTTTCTTTATAAGACTTCTACAGAAATATTTTTTTTTTAAACTCCCGACTATGCCCCCGTGTTGCCATATGGCAACATCGTTCAACTGCTAAAATACACAATAGATCGATATAAGAAAGGTTTGCTTCTTGAATGTATGTATGTTTTAATGCTATTATCTATCCGGTTAAAATAAAAAAAAAACATCGAAAAAAAGTTGTAGGACAATTTGGGTTAAGACCGACTTGAAATGTTTTTTTTTATTGAACGGCTTTAGTTTTGCTTTGATATTGTCAAATTTATAAGGAAATAGACAGAGGTCGTCGACATTATCGTGCTTGTTCTATCTTCGTTGCCATAAAAAATGTCATCTTACTCGGGCAGGTACTATTAATAGATAAACAGCCTTGTCGCATGACGCAGTCGATTTTAATGCCTATGGATACAGATCCTTTGCTTTTGTATAGAACCTTATTGTCTGCTCTTATTTCAAAGGTCTGTCCATACGTTTTCCATATCTTTAGAACAGAACCCTCATTCGAATTATTTGAAGAGCATATATGGAGGGTGTTAAACTTCTACGCGTAGTTAATTGTTATTCTAAGCTTCGATATATTGTCCGAGCACGAACGGCTCTCACGCTTTTTATCAAAAAGGTGACTATTAGTCCTTCCGTTCAACCGTAAGAAACTGTTTTAAGAGATATGAGCAATATTTTAACCGATATTAAGAAAAAGGTTTCCTAAAATGGTTTTTCGAACTGATACTCGTAGACCTCCCTATGATATTCTGCTCCACATTCCTACTCCTCGTTTTTAGCCTATTTGTCACTTTCAAAACATAAGTCTTGCAGTAGGTGTCGGATCGGTACGGATAGTTAAAGTGTTCCGATAAGCAGAACGTAATCTCATGTCTGCAATGCTGTTGAGCCATTTACGTTTAATCAGGATATTATTTATCTGTGAGCAGTCGTCCCCAAGTGATAATTACATTTGCTTACGAGTTCCTATCAAATTATGTGAGAAATGTTATGCCTCCCACGAAGAGCTCGTGTGTAGCGCAGAGGTCCAACAATAAATTTCTATAATCCTCATAGCTATGAAGATATAAAGGATGACCAGGTTGCAATGATAGTTTTTCCAATTGTTATTTTTCAGCAGCTGTCAAAGTTACGAATGACATCCAGTTGTCAAAATATTCAGTAAGGTCTGTCATTTCTTCATTCATCGTTTTACGCTTGGCCGAACGTGCGGAAATTATTATCGACATTTCGGCTCAGTTGTAAATACACAACGTGAATTTCTTCGTTAGGTCGGTCGTCATCATGGCTTCAGTGTGCTGGCAATTCGTGGCACCGTGGAAAAGTTTGAACGTGAGTACATACTTTTGGATCTTAAGCCACCAACTAGGCAGGAATTGATGCGAAATGAAGAAAACACGGACCCTGAAATGTCGATTTGGCGCCTATCAGCTGAATCGGGCATCGCCAGAGAGTCAACGCGGCTTATTTTGCGGTTGGATTTGGGCCTACATCCGTGTAAGATTATGTTGGCGCAAGAATTGAAGCCGGACGACAATAGACAATGCCGTGAGTCCGCTAATTGGGCGCTGGAAATGTTGGCCGGAGATCCAGATTTTGGCCCAAAAAATCATCTCCTCAGACGAGGCCCATTTTTGGCTCAGCGGCTATGTTAACAAGCACAATTGCCATTATTGGAGCGAACACAATCCACAAGTGTCCGGCCAAGCATCAATGCATTCACATATCTACAAAAATTGACTGTTTGCTGTGGTTTATGACATGGCGGCATCATCGGACCTTATTTCTTTCGAAATGAGGAAGGGGACACCGTTACCGTCAATGGTAGCAGCTATAGAGCGATATTCACCGACTTTCTGTGGTCAGAGCTCGACAACATCAATATATCCAAGCTCTGGTTCCAATAAGAGGGCGCTACATGCAGTACAAGAGACGTAAGACTCGAAGTTGTGAAGGAGAAAGACTGTGTGATCTCACGGCGAGCATTCATCCACGCCGCGATTTGACACCATTCGATTATTATCTCTTTGACTAACCATTGTTGTTTTATTTAAAATTTGTTTCCTATCGTTCTTATCTAGTTTATGCGAGTATCACAGGTGGCTTAACTTGTGGCAACGACGTTTACATTTATGTCTGCCAGAAAGATTTTTAATGCCACTCATTTATGCTTGCTTCAAGTGGGCATCAAGTTGGTAGAAAGTGGTAGACACGTGTTAGAAAGTTGTAAAGTGGAGCCGTAACATGCGAGTGTAAGGTATGTTTCTAAATTTTCTTTAAAATGCACCAATTTACAAAATGACCATATTTTTCATTTACACTTTCAATTAGTGCATACCCGTTTGTTGTAGTGAACTCGCTGCGCATTTGATATGCATAGGCGGGGTACTGTTCCCAAACTTCTTATTGACACTCTTAGCAGTTTTAACTTCTACGATCATCGACGTTTAGAAAATTTCGTTATCGAGTAGTGCCAAAAGAAGATGTGTGATGCTAATATAGCCCGCAAGATGCCCAATCTGGTTGGCCTTATCCAGTGGCAACCCTATTGCATCATGTAATACGGACTCTAAGGAGTAGTGGATAAGTGTATCGCCATTGCATGTATTCCTATTGAGAATATTGCAGCTTGTGTATCTTTCTATACCCCAATACCAATAAATAAATAACTTTCTGCGAAATTCTGATATACCATGTAATAAAAGCGAAAGATTGAATCTACTACAAGTCTTCGTTAAGCTCCTAAATTAATTGGATGCTGTTTACGACCAAATGATGACTGACTCATATGCATGTATACTCTTAATATATATGTATCTAGGTAGACAGTGACCTAGAAATTTGGACACTTATCCAACATTCAACCATTGGCTGTTAGTTCTCAATTTATTGACTTTCCATTTGGTGTCTATTGTCTACCAAGGTGATCTCCCGCAGCATCATGTGCCACCAATTTGGAGACCTCTGTTTTTTGTTGTTAAAAATTTGCATATGAGTATTTTCAACAATCAATTTAAAGAAGCAATTGGGCAAGTATAACTCGAACCCATAAACATGAAATTAGACACCGGTAGACGGATATTTGAAATTGATCTATGGCATTCCATTGGAAGATGTTCAAAATTTCTACTCATTTTTCATTGGATATGTGATAGGAAAAAGATATATCGTTTGATTTCATCGTCTTTTGTTAATTGTAAATTATGTTAGGCATTCAAATACATTTAACACTATAAATTTTTCTCATGTATCTGCATTGCTTCTATGCGATCTATGCGCTGAGTTTGCACCGAGAGTTGATTGATTTTTTTTTTTTTTTGTGTTTGAATGATCAAATTATTTTCCCTTTCCCTTTTTTATTCAACCTCTTCAGCTTAATTGCTCTTTTGACTTTCTTTGAAGATGGGGAATATGATAATGCCAACACAGCATGGTGTTAGTTTTTTTCAACTATTGTATCTACGAGTACTTCTTTAGCGTTGGTAAAGTGAACTTCAAATTTGTGCAAAGAATCCTCCTTAGACTGTGGTCTGACATGCCTGTATGCCTTAGAGTAGAACGCCTAATTGGTTTGGTAAGCCTTCGCTAACTGCTTCCAATTACGCACTCCAAGTCCGCTGAGATGCCCTTCTACCTATGCCCGTCTCCTTAGGTGAGATCTTCCTCTAATTCGTTTTAACTCGGCGTTAGACTTGAAGTCTCTGCAGACAGCAGCATTGGTGTGCATTCACTCTACATATCGTAGTTATCTCAGGTAACCGATGCGCAGTTTTCTAACTAGAGCGATGTCGCAAACGAGACCGAATATTTTACGAAGAAGTTTTCTCTCGAAAAGACTGTGTTGTTCGTCGATGCTATGTGTCCCTTCTGGTTGACAGCATATACTTGGCTTTACTCACTTACCGCTAAGTCCATTTTGGCAGCTTGCATTTCAATACTAGCGAACGCACTGGTGACAGCCCGCTGAGGTTTATCAATTATGTGAATATCATCGGCGTAGATGGACAGACTTTTGGAAGATTGTGTCTCCCATATTCACCTGTGAGTTCCGCACAATTCTTTCAAGGATAATGTTAAAGAAGTCACTTGGCAGGGCGTCACCTTGTCTAAAACCTCTTTTGATATCAAAGATCTCGATTAAGTCGCTACCGAATTTGACGGAGCAGCGAGCAATCTCAATCGCCATTCTGCACAGACGGACGAGTTTGGCAGGGATGACAAAACTAGACATGCTTCTATATACTCGTAGCTCTTCTCTGTAAATGCTATCATTTGCGTTCTTAAAATCGATGAAAAGATGGTGGGTATCGATTTGGACTTCTAGAGTTTTTTCCATGATCTGCTGGAGTGTGAAGATTTGGTCGATTGTGGACTTTCCTGATGTGAAACCACACTCATTGTTGACAAAGGGTTTCTGACGTTCACACAATATGGCATCTAAGATCTTGTATCCAATATTGAAAGAAACTTATAGCTCTATAGTTAGAGCAGTTGAGGGGTTCTAGTTGTGAATCGGACAAATGATGCTGAGATTCCATTCATCAGGAATATGCTCTCCAGAAAGTCACTTCCAGTAGATTTGAATAGCTCGGCCGGTAAACCATCAGATCCAGCTGCTTTGTGGGATTTAAGCTTAAATATTGTTATCCTTTTACTCAAGGCAACCACTACTCAAAGAAGATCGTACTGTTGGCAACTCTGGATGTGCGAAATGCCTTCAATTTAACCAGGTAGGGAGATATACTGAATGCCAGCTTATCTCTGGCAGATGCTAAAGAACTACCTTAAAAACCGGAAGCTGATGTATGATGCCACGGAAGACCCTTGAAGAAGGGAAATCACCTCCGGAGCAGCACAGGGATCGATCCTGGGACCCGATCTCTAGAATATCTCACACGATGGCATACTTCGCATGGTGATGCACGAAGATGCTTTCCTAGTAGGGTTCGCAGATAATATCGTCGTGGTGTTTACGGCAAAAGACGCAGAAAACTCTCAAATGAAGCTGAACCAGGTTAAAAAACGGGTGAACTGATGGATGGATGAGAACGGTCTTAACCTATCAACGGAAAAAACCGAGATAGTCTTTGCGTTAGTCTTAATCGTTTGCTTCCAAATCGGCCCGAGGTTATAACAAGCACGTAAGCACTAAAATACTTGGGACCGACTATCAACACGAAACTCACCTTCTGGTACCAAATAAAGCCCATATTAAGCATGATGTCGCTAAGCATGATGGGGCCAGCAAACGAATGCTACTAATGTCAATCACACACACCATTCTTCTATATGGCTGTGAGATCTGGGCATCCGCACTCCGATAAGAACAGTACGAGTACAGGAGCGAAATAGCCACTGAGCCCAAACATCGTTCTTTCTCTTTCTGTCTCATTTTCCCGAAAAACTTAGTACATGCTTTAGCATCATAAGTGTAGTCATTCATACCCCACTTGAGTGTTAAGTTCAAGTTCGTACCGAACTGTGTCGGAACCAGCTGTCCTTGTAGTCGCAGGAGTGACCCTTATCAATCTCCTAGCGGCAGAAAGGAAGTACATCTACGACCAAACATCAGAAATTGGAGTGAAAGCGGCAATCGATGAGACAAAGGAGATTACGAAAAGGCATTGGCAAGAGCGCTGGAACTCGGAAAGTAGAGGACGATGGACTGATAAGATGATCAAGGAGATTGCTAAATGGAATGCACGGAAACACGGCAAAGGAAAATACTACGTCACCCAGTTTCTCAGCGGACACAGATACTTCAACACGTTTCTTTACAAGATCGGTAAAGCAAGTGCTCCAGTCCGCCAGTACGGGGACTCTCGAGTAGACGATGCAAACCACACGTTTTTCGTTTTCAGGAGGTGGGAAGCTCAACAACAGGAGCTGGAAATCAACATCGACATAATTAGCACAGAAATGATGCAGACGAGCGATCAAACCTGGAACCCCAAATTTGTTCCTTCGTAGAAGTCATACTCCGGACAAAAAAGAGAGAACAAGATGCAAATATACCTCTAACAGACTGATGAAAGCCTCACCGGCAAGATAGAATGAACACGCACAAGAAGATAAATATGAAAAGCCGGCCCCAAAGGGGAAAGAAAACGATACCACTCTGAAGTAATGCGAATGCGGTTGGAGGTTATCAATATGAAAGGGGCTAAGCTGGTTGGTGAGAGTCGCACTATACTTGAAGCAAACAAAAAAAAAAATCCTTACTTCATTTTGGTAAGGTGGGCTGAAGTTTTGACTATCATCTGCAGAATAAATTTTTCAATATTCTCAGCACCAACTGTGAGTCTATTACAAGGTTTCCTTCTTCTTATCTACAACCGAGTGGCTCTCGTCCTTCATTACAGCGCTCCTTTCTACGCATCTTTCATCTTATTTCACTGCATGTGCTTCACGGCATTCTTCTTCATGGTGGTCGGGTGAAACCCGAAAATAGATGTGAAATGTATAAATGTGTATTCTCCGGTAATCACCGCTGTACATTCATTTTGGTCTTGACGTCATCGTACATGTCTTGTTTACATTATCAGCTGGAAAATATTATCGGAGATTTCCATGTCCGAAAATAACTACGAGTATATCAAATTTGGAATCATATTGAAAATATCGCCTTTGCCGAAGAGAACTTAGAGCGCTTCAAAAATCCGTCAAAACTCTCCCTAAGATCGGAACAAAATTAAAGTGTTCAGAATCTGATCGGTGTCCTCATCAAAAGTTTTGAACAGACATGTCCTGTCGGAGAAATCCTACAAGTCGTCGGATCCGTGGTGGAATGCAGATATAAGTCGACTACATAAGAAGACTAGAAAAATTATAAGCAAACTAATTTGGAGAAAGACTACAATCTTTAGAGATTGAAGCAAAAAGAATATAAGAATCTGAATGTTTCCCTTAATGGCTTCTAAGGAAAGATCGAAATACTCCGTAAAACCGGTAAAACCAGCATTGGCAGATCAGCTGATGTACGAAACTCACTATAAGCTGATCAGAACTAGCTCATAGTCAGTTCCTATCACCAACTGCATGTGAACTAAGCAATAAAACCAGCTGTAGTTGGTATCTAGCATCGCTTGTGGTAACAGATGAGGCGATTAAATATGTTCCTACGTCTTTTGATGGCCTAAAGTCACCCGAAATCGATGCCTTATTTTCAATTTTGGTGGAAGAATGTATAAGTCAGCTGTTGCTGAAAAGAATCTTCACCGTTGGTCTGACACTCGCCTTCAAACCAAACCCCTGGCGGACACAGGAGTAGCTTTTATACCGAAAATTGGCAAAGATGACTGAATTTTCACTGAATAGCATAAAAAACATACCTGAGCTTCAGGGCGAAAAGCTGCTTTGAAAATGGATCCTTTGTCTGCGAGGTGCATGCATACCAACCCGGAAGATCTTGTACAATCGCGCTCCAAAACAGATTCGAATGATAAATTGTATTGAGGTCGCGCTCGATAACATAATTTTTGTAAGTTTGCCAGACAATACAGTTTAAATGAATTACTAGTTTTTTGAGTTAAAATTAATACTAGTGACCAGGACTTTGGCTGTGGATGCTAAATGATGTCAACATATGGCAGCGGAGTTTGCCCACAGGACACCATCTTCGGTGTTCACTGCTATGGTGCCTGTTAACAGCTCTCTGTTAAACGCTTTCAACAGTTCAAACCTCTACGTCCAGGTGCTCGTATATCCAGATGGTGTAGCTGTATTGTATGTTGAAATATGTCTGGCGTCTGCTCTAAAGCACAGATATTTCTGGACATGGTCGACAATTACTGCTCCCACCAAATAGGCTTTCGGTTAATTTGATAAACTAAGTATAGCGAACTTGTTTGACCCTCTTAGTGCTAAAAGGGGTTTCGTGTCTCCAACGAACCCCAATATTTGGATATTATCCTGAATTGCAAACTTCTTTGAATGAAAATATCTCATCAAAGACCTCCAAGTTACTGTCAATTTTATGACAAAGAACTTGTTTTCAAAGCGAGTCTTCACTGAGTACACTCAGTGAAATTCAATTAAAGGCAACTTATTTTCCTTTGCAATATTAAAAACAAAATTGTTTAAGTATAATACTATTTAGGTGCAAACTTATTGAATATAAACAAATGATTTATTTAAGCAAAGAAAAAAATTTACCAAGCCAAATAAACATATCTTTACTTAGTTAAACAAAAAAAACTCGATTTATACTATAAAATTCGATTAAAGACAGTCAAGGTGAAGTTAAAACAGCAGAACTTTCAGTATAACAAATAACGTAAAAGTCTAAATTAATAGTGAGTCCAACCGCCGACTTGGCATCGAATTAACAACGTTTTTGAACTCCTGAGCTGGAATTAGAGCGCATTCCGTTGTAACGGCCTTGCGTAAATCCTCCACCGAAGCAAATTTGCGCCGGCCAGCATAAATACGACGAGACAGATTTCCCCACATGTTTTCTATCGGGTTTAAGTTCGGTAAAAAAAAACCACTCACGACTGGTCCACCATACATGACTGGCAGCATTATCTTGCTGGATAATTGCAAATGAATCCGGCTGATGGTCCAAAAACTCTACCAAAACATCTTCCAACAGAGTAAAATAATTTTCTGATTTCATTCGGCCAGAAAATTTCACATATTGGAGTCATGCAATGATAGCTAAAAGCAGCCTAGATCATCAAAAATCCACCTCCAAAGTTCTGCTTAGTAGAGAAGCTCTCAGGCCCATCAAGGTTAGACTTTTTTTCGTCCGAAAAGATCACGCTTTTCCACTGTTGTGACCAAGGCATGTGTTCTTTGGCAAAGTGTAGTCGGGCAACTTTATGTGCTCCTGTAAGAGCTGGTTTTGACTTTATTTTTTTCCAAGCTAGTCAATTACTGCCAGCTAAAATTTGTCGTACACGTCGTTGAGATATTGGCAACTTTAAATCTGAAATAATTTTAGAAGCAGTAGCATTTTTTTGCAACCCAGCTCGGATAATGGCCGATTTCTGCCTTTTTGAAATTATTTGATTGTTTTTATTTCTCCGGTTCGCGCTGTAATTAATTCCTAATTTAATAACATTATCGATTGCGGAAGCCGATCGATTCAATTTAATGAAAATTTGGCGATTGGACATACCGATGCATGGATTTTTTCCGATTTCCTCATCCGAAAACGTTTTTGCTTTTCCGATTCCGACTTGCAGCCAACAATCATCGAAATCCAAAACTTCTAAATGTAAAAAAAAATATTTTCAAATGTAATCACCAAACAAAAAACCCTGATTTCGTTTCCAACTCACAGCTTTTCAGCATAAACACGACCGCTTTTAATTGAATTTCGCAACGATCATTAGTGACAAAACAACAGATGTTGAAATTATCTGAGCGGGAGTAACGGTACTTTCAAAACATACGTTCAAGAACGGACACAAAGCAAAGACAAAAGAAAAAAAATTTGACATAAATGTTCATTTACACTTTGAACACATTTTCTGGACAAAAGTGCATCTGCCTTTAATTAAATTTCGCTGAGTGTATACCGCTATGAACAGGCGGATTCTATCACATACGTCAGTTTTTTAATGGACTAAGCTTTCGTAGCAACAAGTCCACTGGTGATTTGATGGCATGTCTCACCGAAAAGTGGAACGAAAGCGTACATCAATCTGGCATTTGACAGAGTTTGGCATCAGGCTCTTTTGTCGAAAATGTGTGCTTTTGGGATCGACGACTCTCTTCTTCAATTGATTACAAATTACCTTTCGGAACGTTCAAATCAAGTTGTCTTAGATTTCAAGTCTGATATTCACAAAATAAATGCTGGTGTGCTCCAGGGCTCCGTTCTGTCTCCGACACTCTTTTTAATTTTCATCAACGATCTCTTGTCTGCTACTTCTAATCCAATATATTCCTTTGCTGATGACAGTACTCTCTGCTTTTCATATTCTTTCGCGGACTCACGCCCCTGCTCTTCGGCTGTAGAACGGGAACGGCAGCGTATGTTAAGCTCATTGAATTCCGATATTAACATCATAACCAATCGAGTGGAATTTAATGCTTCCAAAACTCAATGCTGTCTGCTGTCATTAAAGCGAAATCCAAATACCCAGCCATTATCCATGAATGGCACTTGCATCGTCGAAACTGATAAACTTTCCATTCTCAGTATGTGTGTCAGTGACAACTTACGTTGGAATGACTATATATTCGATGTCGTCAAAAATGCTGTGAAATGTCTAGGTTTCCTCAAGCGACGTGAGAAATATTTTACCCCCTCTGATCTGGCCACAATATATAAGGCGTTCATCCGCCCAAAATTGGGGTACAATGCCCACATCTGGTCAGGTGCTCCTCAAGCATCTCTGCACCTGCTAGATAGGATTCAAAACCGTGCGATAAAACTCATAGGTGATACTAATATCAGTCAATCAACGGACACCCTCGAACACCGACGTAATGTCTCCTGTCTCACATTGTTTTATTGATATTTCCACCACCAGTGCTCCATTAGTATCGCCAGTCGCATTCCGCCCATTCAAACTTTTAACCGTAACACCCGTCTCGCTATGAATGCTCATCAGTATACTCTCAAGCCCACTTTCGGACGTACTTTAAGCTATCGTGATTCTTTCCTAAGCCATACAACTCGCTTATGGAATGCCCTGCCGATCTCTGTGTTTCCTGGTCGTTATAACTTACAAACATTTAAAAACAATGTACATCGGTATCTGTCTTTTCTTCCTCCCTAAATTTCCTTCGACCACGCTGTGTACGAACATTTTAAGGTTTTGTACCCTTAAGCGCGCGGTCATTAAAAAAAAAATAAAACAAAAAACTACAAGTACATCACGGCTGTTTTCATCAGACTAAACATTTAGGCTTATCTCGGCTGTTTTGGAGCTTACGAGTAGATACGAGTAGCATGCCTAGCTCTGTTCTAGATGCATTGACAAATTGATATTCATATCATGGGCTGCCCTCTCAAGCCCATCGTACGCTGAACATGATGTCTGAAAGAATGACCCCGGAACATACCTTGTTGTGGGAATACAAAATTGACTCCCATTATAGACGACAACCACAGGCTTCACTATTCTTTAGGTGAACTTTCGCCTGCCTTCAATTGAAGAAACCTTTTATCCTGATGGCAATTGACTATATTGTGAGAAACAGGTGTATAGAATGAAGTATCTCGTCTCTACTGAGAGCCAAGCTGTGCCAATAGTTCACCCCCACGCTAGTTCAAGTATACAAGGCTTCTTTGAACGCAGTTGCAAGACTAAATTCCTTGAGTTCCAGGCCATGAACTTTCTCGCCAAAGCTCTGAGGAGGACTTCTCAGTTGAGAATACCTGCGTCTTCGAGTATGGCTTCTACTGAAGTATCATGGCCGTCCAGGTTGCAGGTAGGCCAAACGAATGCTTTTCGACTGGCTTATCTACTATGCATCAGTAGGGAAAATGTAGACTGCTTTAGTGTCATTTTACAGGATAGTACACTTTTGCTTAACCCCCTACTGCATGCATTATTTGCAGTGCTAAAAGATTAAGACAAAAAAAAATTATTAAAGGAAACATAAACCTTCGCCATATAAGGCCGGTTGTGCAGTTAGCAATTTTCCAAATAAAAAAAAAATTTGCGAAGTATGACATTCGTCCAACCAAAAGAAATAATTTTTTTGTTTTAATTCATTAAAAAAGAACTTAAATTACGAAAAATATTTAAAAAAAAATTATACTCGTAAATGGAATGAAGCAAAGCAATTTCGGTACTTGTTCAGGCACAAATTGACTTTTGCACAAAATGAATGACCTACTATATATGGACAATCATTTTGGCATTGCTGTCTTGTTTTTGCCATTCCGGAATGTGGGCAGTTAAATCCAAGCGAACGGAACTTGGCGGAAATTCATGATGCCGTCCTATTATTTTCTTTGTAAAACCCGTTGATACCATATGTCACACTTCCGCCGCCACAAGATCCTGGCATTGACCTCACACAAATACAAAAAGTGGAAAATAATTTGGAGATATCTACCACCTTTTTGATCTTATACTCGACACAGACCAAGCATGGAATACAAAAGGTCGACACCGTTTGTTGTATTCCTCTATTATCTTAGGGCAGTTTACCTATTTTTTTTTTTTTTGAAAATCTTCTTTTTTTGGTAGTGGGATTGCTTCCCACAAATTGACAATTTTACGAGTATTATCAAACCGTCGAGCCCATCGATCAAGGAAAAAGACCCGATTTGGTTTGGTAAACTTGCAGTTTTGGACTGTTAAACCAGTTGTCAAAAAATATTTTGTGGTTCTTATGCCTTGGAACCGTTGATACCAGCCGTGCCACAACATTCCCACTAACACTCAAATTTGGAACACCATCTGGAATGATGTTACTTTGCTCCCTTGCAAATACATCAAAATCGTAGCAAAATCCTGATATTCCGCTTAGAACGAGATTTTTGTAACTCCAGTTATGTGGCTTTTTTGGATTGCCTGAAAAGTTTCCGACCGACAATCATACAAGACATTTTTTCTCAAATTTTTTTTTATTTTTCTACATAGTCTCCTTGTAACTCTACACACTTCTCCCAGCGATGCTCCCATCTCTCTAACCCGTCCAAATAGTACTTGGCGTTTTTCTTTGCAAAATAATTGTTCACGAAGGTGATTGCCTCCTTATTTGACGAAAATCTCTGTCCTCCGAGCCCAGTTTTTAAACGGTCAAGCAGTTCAAACCGTAATTCATGGATTTTCGCCATGGTAACCGCCGTGTGAGACGGCGCGTTGTCTTGGTGAAAAAGGATTTTCTTTTTCTGCAAACGTGGCCGTTTTTCCGCAATTTCTGCCTTCAGCTTGGCAAGTAGTGATGCGTAGTATGCTCCTGTAATGGTTTTTCCTTTTTGAAGATACGAGTAATTCGATTAAGATAACTCCTTTACTATCCCAAAAAACAGTCACCATCACCTTCCCCGTCGAAAAAACAGTTTTTGCTTTTTTTGGAGCCAGCCCGCCCTTTGCAGTCCACTGTTTTGACTGAATTTTTGCTTCGGACGTATAATGGTGTATCCAAGTTTCATCTACAGTAATTAATCGGCGCCAAAACTCGGATTTATTGCGCCTAAACTGCGCCAACAGAGCGTTGGAAATGTTCATTCGAACACGTTTTTGGTCTAACGTAAGCAAACGCGGCACTCAATGTGCGGACAGCTTTCTCATGCCTAAATCTTGATTTAATATGTAACAAACAAGTTCTTTGGACATTTTCATAAGCTCTACTATCTCTCTCACTTTAATTCGGCGGTCGTCTAACACCATTTGGTGAACTTTAGCAATGTTATCGTCAGTGGTTGCAGGTTGCAGTTTTTGGACGTCCCGAACGTTCATCATCTCCCAAGCTCTTACGGTCACGTTTAAATTCAGCTGCCTAAAATTTCACTGTGGTAAATGATGGTGCACAGTCCCCATACACAGAGTCCAACTCATTTTTGATTTGCGTAGGCGTATTGCCTTTCACAGCTCGATACTCAATTTTTTCCATTTTCACAAAAAACACTCACATCGACTCACTCAAACGACTGTCAACTAAAAACTGCGCATCCAAACTTCGGTAAGTAACTGTCAAAACAACTGAACAACAACTGAACAACTGACGAGTGTCACTATCTTTACGTTGCGGTCCACTGCTAGGTGTTTTTGTTTTAGTATAAGAAGTAGTCGATCCCTTATTTTGTTTAGGAGTGGTCTTATTTCGAAGAGCTTGTGGTGTCCAGATACGCCAGCCTCACAAATTTATCATTATCCGCAATGTAAAATAACCATTTTATTTCATCCTGCCGCCTACATGCCATTGTCTCATAAACAAAAGACTGCCCTACTTGAGAGTTCCAATAACGTCTAGTGGAAGGCAGTTTGATTAGAGACATACTCGTAAATAAAGAAATACCAGCAAATTGTTCCATTTTACTTTCGAGTTATGTTGACTGGCTTATTAATACTTTCTTGCAATGCTTTTCTATTGGATTCCTCTAGAATCATGTCGAACAGTTCACCCATGAAAAAATACAAAAAGAAGTCAGCGGAAGTCTCAAAAGTGGATATTTCCTCTGGAAGATCTTTAGTTCCTAGAAATAACTCGTTTTTTGTTAGTCCATTTTATAGTTTCCTTCTTTTGCTTATCATTTTTTACCTTCAAACTAGATAAGGGCACGTCATCTTCCGGATCGTACTCACTGCTTTCATCAGTTTCAGGTATCTCCACATGTTCGCCATGATCTTTAGCCTGTTCATCTTCTGAATCTTAGAAATCCATCGCCAGGAATAGTATTGTAAAACAAACTTGATGGAATCATTATTTAGTCACTGTAAAAAAACGAGAACCTCAAATAACCTTCTTTGTATGCACAAGGAGCCATATATGGCACCCTGAATTAAACGGTTTTAACGGTTAATTTCCAATGGCAGTTGCGCAGTTTAAGCAGTCGACGCCGAAAAATCAAAAGCCATATATGTACGAGTATGTATGGCTTCTGCCATATGGTGCTACCATATTCTGCTACGTCAATTGTGAGACGACACCGTGGAGTGAAAGTATGACTGCAAGTTCAAGGAACTGATGTGATGGTTGCAAGTAGGCATTTTACCACTCAAGTGATAACTCATCTTTTATCAAAGGAGTTGAGAAATATCGTTGAAAAAGGAGTACATTCCAGGCTTTAGATCACGCTCATTCAGATTTCGAGTAGTGTTAATGATGGACTGAAAAGTCCGTGCCGTTTTATAGTAAAATACAAAATTTTTGCAAAATTGAACAATATAGTTGCCTTCGAGGGCGATACACTGATTGAAACGATTTTTCAATCTTTCGATACCAGTTTTGTAGTACGATATCGGTTTAGCCTCAAAATAGGCCTCTGTTTCGGCGATTACTTCCTCATCGGTCTTAAATCTCTTTCCAGCGAGCATTCTTTTGAGGTCTGCGAACAGGAAATAGTGGCTGGTGGCCAAATCTGGAGAATACGGTGGGTGGGGAAGCAATTCGTAGCCGAATTCATTCAATTTTGCCATCGTTTTCATCGACTTGTGACACGGTGCCTTGTCTTGATGAAACAGCACTTTCTTTTTCTTCAAATGCGGCCGTTTTTCTGCGATTTCGTCCTTCAAACGCTCCAACAACGCAATGTAATAATCGCTGTTGATAGTCTGCCCCTTTTGGAGATAGTCTATGAAAATTATTCCATTTGCATCCCAAAATACGGATGCCATAACCTTGCCAGCCGAGGACGAGGTTCGTCGCCTGCTCGCCACTCAGCTGACTGCCGACTTGACTCTGATGTGAAGTGATGGAGCCAAGTTTCATCCATTGTCATATACCGACGCAAAAATTCGGCTTTATTGCGGTTGAACAGCTTTAAACACTCCTCTGAATCATCAACACGTTGTTGTTTTTGGTCGACTGTGAGCAAACGCGGCACCCACTTTGAACACAGCTTTCGCATGTCCAAATATTCGTGTAAGATATATCCAACACGCTCTTTTGATATCTTCAGAGCCTCAGCTATCTCGATCAACTTCACTTTACGGTCATTCGTAATCATTTTGTGGACTTTTTTGATGTTTTCCTCTGAAACAGCCTCTTTTGGACGTCCACTGCGTGCATCATCTTCGGTGCTTGTATGACCACTTTTAAATTTTTCAATCCACTTGCGAATGGTTAGTTCGCCTGGTGCAGAGTCCGGGTAACACTTATCAAGCCATTTCTTTGCATCGGCTGCATTTCACAATAACAAAAGTTGCTTCACTCACAACGCTATATCTCGAGAACTAATCGTCCGACAGCTGTCAAATTTATACACGTATCTTTTCAAGGTTGGTTGGTAACTGAAAATGGTATGGATTTAATACAAGTGGTGCCCTCTCTTAGAAACGGACTTTTCAGCCCATGTGTTACTTGCAGCTCAAGTTCATCTTTAGTGTTAAAATGACTGCATATGATGTTTTCCCATTTAATCGTCTTCTACGATGAATAGTTTACCGTCCCTTGGCTTCAAATAAAACCACCTAATTTTCACTTATCTAAAAATAATTACAATAGATCCATTTACCTATTATATTTGCGCGAATAAAATAAATAAATAGACCTAGAGCCCACCGGCCACAACAAAACCTTCAATTTAATTATTTGTAATTTTCACTAAGGAAAAAACAATTACTCAACGTTTAAGCAAACAAAAATCAATTTAATTTTTACCTTCGCTACCGTTGCAGATGTGCAATAAAAAACTGCAAACCACAACGCCAAAGCAATCAACGAACAAAACCAACCCTCACCACTTTACCTGTAACAACAGCAAGTTTTAAGCGGCAAAAGAAAAAACAAACAAGAAACCGAAACAACACT
This sequence comes from Volucella zonaria, assembly GCA_963966105.1. Lineage (NCBI taxonomy): Eukaryota > Metazoa > Arthropoda > Insecta > Diptera > Syrphidae > Volucella > Volucella zonaria. Next base: position 93,944,265 of record OZ014532.1, on the reverse strand, counting down.
GCAAACATGTTCATCCACAAATTGCCTTTAATCTTGTTAATCCATCAGCAATTCTTCTGTTCCAATGGATGGGCATTAAGACCGACAGCTACAACATCTTCACCGCCTCCGTTGACGCCATTAGTTTCATCTTCCGAGGCCACATTACTGACATCGAGCCTATTTTCAGCACCTTATCAGCACCGACCAAAAGAACAACAACAGCAGCAACAAAAGAAACGACCTTCCACTGATTTTGGTGCAACAACAACATCGAATGCAGATGAATCTCCGGTAGTTACTGCCAAATCTTCGTCTTCATTTAAAAATCCGAAGAACAAAATCGTATCCGTTAAAGCGAATTGTACGCGGGATGTGTTCGAAATGCGTATCGACTTGAGTAAGAATTTTCGCGGCCTGTTGTATGCGAAAGATTTCCCATTCGAGTGTCGTGCACGAGGAACGCAACAAACCAACATAACCCTTAGACTACCCACATCGGGATGTGGAGTGCGATCGGAACCCAAGGCCGATGGTAGCTTGGAAATGTCTGTTCGGGTTATGCTGCAGATAGATGAAAAATTACGACAAAGTTCGGATATTCTAAAGCGAGTTAGATGTATTCTGCCATCAAATGCAGTGGGAATGAATGTTGCAAACGGAACTGTAAGAGGAATGAGGTGAGTTGAAGTAAAAACAAAAAAAAAATCAAAAGATTCGTCTGCCGAAACCCGGGATTGAACCGGGGACCTTTAGATCTTCAGTCTAACGCTCTCCCAACTGAGCTATTTCGGCTTATAAATTCTGATGCTATTTTCTTATATGAGTCTCGTTTTATTTATAGAAATGGTCGAATGAGACCAATGGATGATGGAGCGTCATCGACACCCCGGGTACGAATTTGGTTGGAACTGGGTGGCCCTGATGGATCTGGAGCAGTGGAAGTAGGTCAAGCAACAACACTGACAGTGCGTGCAGTTGTACCTGGTAGTATGGGTGTAAGAGTTGTGGATTGTGCTGCTTTAGATGGGCTAGGCGAGTCAACTCAACAACTTTTAGATGAACGAGGGTGTCCTGTGGATGAACAGGTAAGGTCTTAACAACATTTATTTACTGCCATTTGTTATTACGCATTTAGAAATTGTAGCTTTACTTTGTATGCAGTGCCTTGAAATAGTATTATGTAAGTGCAATGACAGCACGCAACCGAGTGTTCTTCTAAGCATAAGATGTCAGTAAAAACAGCCCAAATCTGTCAGAACTCTGTGTAGTTGTTGTAGTTTTCCGTAGATATTTAGAGTACAAGAAGGATCTTAAGTAAGCAGATTTATTTGATTTATTGATACGACTATTGCATGCTGATGTATGGTATGATCCTGACGCTTCGAACCATAAATACAACGAGTAACATTTGACACTCCAGAGAACATTGGAACAACCATTTATCTCATTTTAATTCTGTAACATTGCTAAATTACGTAAACATTCAAAAACTTCTCCTCCAAATCCCAAGATTCTTAGCCCTTTCAACAACTTTTATTTGAACATTCCCTTTGAATGGAACAGGAAGGCCGAACAGCCTTCTAAACACAAGTTTTAGATAATTTTTTCAGACAAAGAACCAGTCTAGTGTACTCCTTGTATATTACTTTTAATGAAATTTCTCAGTCTCTCGTAGAAAGATGTGTCAGTGCCTCAGTAATAAAGTGCCTTCAGTACCAGCACCCACCACAACAACGTCGAATACCTAGAGCCTGATATGAGCGGTGGCCGGACACCCTCTCAGCAAGCGTTAGGGGCGTCACGGCGTCAGTAAACAGTCTCCGGTCTTTCCTACTGAGTGCCAGCAGGAAAGCCGCCGACCTCGTATACAAGTCGGGAAGCATTCCTATGATCTGCCGGCAGCCTGGAGAGCCATGCCATCTGCAATTATACTTTAGTGAAACTGCCAGTGGAAGCCTTAACCGAGGAAGCAGGCAGGCTGACTAAGTCTCGACTGAGGCTTGCCTAGCATCATCATAATCATCAGCAATTTCATTACCAGTGGTCCCTTTGTAACCTGGGATCCAAGCAAGAAGTCCTGCATTTTCGAACTGGCCTGGAAGTCGTGAGAGAGTTTAACAAAGCTGTCACGATTACAGAAGCTTTGCCTCCTATTTATAAAATAGTTCATAGCCATCACGATTAGGCATATCTCTTCAGACAGACGCAAGTTTTCCTATCGAGTAGTTTTCATCCTCCAGAAAGACACCTGCGCAGCATCCTTATGAATTTTGGAGTCATCCGTGAAGACCCGACTATATTCCTTTCCTAGCTCAGGTCTGGCCAAAGCCAGTCTTGGGTAAAGGGAAAGTCAATGCGTATCTTTTCCGCAGCAGTAGTTCAGGTGTCATTGCATCGGACGGTATGTCCATAAGATCAAGTTGACGCGCAAGATCATCAAATCTCCAGTGCGCGTCGTACCAAAGAGTGCACCCCATGATATGAATATTAAAGAATGGAGATTCATCATTGCGTCTCTAGCAAGGCTAGACAGTTCCCATGCAACCGAGGCGAAAGGTTCTTTGGCGTATGGTAAAAATAGCAATAACGTATTTTCGCGAGAACTTGTTCCACGAGATATCCGGGTCATAGGATATAATTGCCCTTATTATAGCCGTGTGGTTCCAAAGGATCCTTCTCAGTGACAGGCCTTGTGTCTTGCTGACAGTTCCTTTGCACTGCTAGCAAGCCGACAGGGCCTTCGGAGCTTTCGACGTAGCATCTTTGGTACAGAGAAGTTTGATTTCCAAGATGACACCTAAATACTTAACTTCTTTGGAGAATTGGATGGCGATGACTAGTTAGCTTCCTCCTTTTCGTAAAGAGAACGATTGACTGAAAGCCTATTTCTAGTGCACCCATGGTCGATCACGTCTATGATTGCCTGTGCTTTAAAGCAGGAAGCTACAAGACACGGTTCAGCAGACAGTACAGCTGCATCTTCCGCATGTGCTTGTGCATAGACGTCAGAATTATTGTATTTAGAACGTTAAGCAGTGAGTCGACTAACGTGCATTACAATAGTGGAGATAGAACGCCGTCTTGCGAGCAACACGTATTTATTCCGACCATCACATGTTGGCTGCTGTCAGCATCCGCAATCAGTTCCCAGTCACCAGCATTGCTTTTATCAACAAAACTAGTGAATCGTTCACGTAGTGTTGTCTTCCCGAGTTAGACATGCGATTTTACGCTGTTGGAAGAACCCTCAATGTCGGTGAAAATGCCTAACGCCTACTCCATTTTGTCAAGTGGGTCTTCAATTCTCCCCACAAATTTTGAAGCGAACTCTCGCAGAATCTTCCGTTTTGTTTGGCAGCAGTTTCGCGTACGTGAAACTTGACCATTCTCCCCCATGGTCTTCAACATGAAGGAGGTCAAACTGATAAATCTGAAGCTCTTGGCAAGAGTGCAGTGATCTTTTCAAGTTTTGGGTATTAAGGCTACCCTTCCTGTTCATCAGTGGTTTCATATATAAGCCAGTGACAGGTTAGCAGTGAAGATTCTCTTCAGAGTTACCTCCAACTGGATATTTGTATGTATGCCATCGATGCCTGGCGACTTGAAGTTATCAAGATAAGCTTCACCACAACCGATAACAGGTACCAGGGACGGCGGATTGTGTTACTCAACTCACTTGTAGCTTCGTTGGTAGGAGTTGATTGTGAGCTGGTTCTGACCAGATTATATGGGAAGTGAGTACCAAGTATGAGGCAGTCAGTCACTGATTTCAGCTCAGTGTAGGCGCCATTCGATTTTATGAATGTTTCCAGTCAGCCTGATTTTCCCCTTTTGAGGACTTGGTTTCACCGTGTATTTCGATCTTTTCGCAAAAGCCTTTTTTAGAGGCGCTCTTCGAAATCAAAATTTACTTTTTGCTTCGATACGTATAGGTACCAGACCACCTTCAACATAGTCCTAAGACTGGCTTTTCAAAAAGTTTTCTGGTCAGTCACTACAAATTGGGTTTCACCATGGAACGGGAAATCTGCTGGATTGTTTCCTAGCTGGACACGTCCGTTCAAAGCACTTAGTGAGAGTACCATTCAGATCCTGAATATTTTCTTAAAGCGTCTCCAATTGACTTTCCGCGAATTCCGTCTCTTCAACAAGGTCGGGATCTCGCATCTGATTCTGAATTCGATGCAACCAGGTGTGACGATAGTACCAAATCGAGAAGATGATTGCCTCTCACGTTGCATGAGCAGTTCGGAACTTCTTGAAATAACAGTATTTAGTAATTTCGGCGAATACCTTTATTGGTGGCGGTAGTTGCAAATTATAGGCAAATAACTGGTGCTACGATGAGCTTGTTGCATTCTCCGTTTCTACGTTCATTTCGTAGCTTATGTCTCCAGCAATTAAATCTTTGTCGCAAAATTACACAAGTCTATATGGTGAGAGTGCATTCGTCACAAAATATAAGCACTGGGGCTTTTGGATCGCTCCTCAAATAGGGGTGTGAAGCCCCTTAAACATCCGAAACCACAGATGCGTTTATTCCACTCCCATGGTTCCTGTATGTATTTAACACGGAAACCTTTCTATACAAAGATGGCTTAGTGGACCTGGAATGTCGAATAAATATAATCGATAAGTACTGGGATGCACCTTCTAAGGTGCAGATAGGGCCGTAAGTCATAGCTAGATCCAATTGTCTCGACAGAAGCTTTATCTTAGTCCAAAATGAGATAATAAAAATATCTAACGACACTGTCCTTAGGTTATTTAATACACACTTCAGCTTAAAGTGGTTAAGAAGTCAGTCTTCTTCTTTTTCTTTTATTAACCGCTGAAATACGTATCATGTTATATACATATTTCAGGCACTTATCGGTAATACTATTACGCTTATGGGGTTGGCTAAATTTGCGCACTTTAGAACCATTCTGCAGGCCCAGCTATAATGGATCATCTCATTTGTGAGACCAAGAGTTTGCTGGGATTTTTACATTTTAGGGATCGAATTGTTTTCTTTATTTGTCAGCCTCTTCGTTTTGCTACATGGTAATACCACCTGATTTACTCAGCCTGAAGTCTCCCTGCTATCAGTTTCTTAATGTGAAGACTTCCGGGGATGCACGTACTTCTAATGTTTTGTTACACTGACAAGCATTCGTAACATTTTTATTTCCGTCGCTGTAATTTTCCCTATATATTTTTCGCACAGCGTCCAACATTGTGATGCATGTTAAAGATGGACGAACGACAGTCGTATACGAGTACGTATAATAAGCCCTTAAGTTTAAACGGAGTTTTCGCGCAATCCAGGACATCCCACACTGACTCTAAATGCGATATCGTCATCGCAATTTCCTTGGTGGTTGACGCCAGAGCCTTGGTATTTAAATTTGTCACACTTTAGCACGATGTCTCCCTCTAAATAGATGTCAGGCGTGGGGTTTGCTGCTTTGGAAAAACGACAAACCAGATATTCGGTCTTCCAAGTCGAAGAAGAAGATATAGAGATCCTTCGAAATTTCGTGACTTTTTTCCTTTGGCAGCCCAATAGACCGCCATGCAGTTCAATAATATTCCGTTGTCGACTTTCTGGAACACGCTCGTATATTTTCATCTATCGGAAGTCGTTGCAATCTCTAGTATCGCCTTTGCCTTTATACAGTGAAACCAGAAAACTCTCCCTCCCATGGTTAGGCATTCTATTACCTCTCCTCAATTTATTGAATAAAATCGCGAGGCATTTAATCTCAAGTATTCCGATTTTCACCCACACTTCGGTGGGTATGTTATTCAGTCTGACTCCACGCCCCCGGGTCATTGTGTTTACAGCTTCGGTAACTGCGGCTTCCCTTAAATCTTCCGACTACGCGGAAATTCTTCGTTTAGCAAAGCGCTGCAAATTTCGCTGTAACCCCTTTGAATGTTACCCTGCACATCTTCAATATATTCGGGCGATTGAATCTCTTGATTGTTTTTTCTTCGTTGCGCCCCAATCTTAAAAATGTTAGGTCGTTTACCCGTGCCTCGACGTTGCACGGCTTATAAAGGTTCCTATTCTAATCCCCGATACAATGCCTCTATTGATATCGCATGTGCTCTTGCTAAAGCTTTTTTCGCCTCTTTTTTGCAACGTTCATACATAGTCTAACTCAAGACGCCCTTTATCAGCTTAGCTATTCCCACTGTACTTAGTGCATACTTCAAAGGCTTCCTTTTTGTTCTTTACCGCCATTTTCTTGTCAATGCGTACCACCACGTTTCATTTATGTCGAGCCGGCCGTTTGAAATGCCGATCAGAGTCTTGGCACTGCTCTTGGTTTATGGCACTTTGGTGCCATTCTCGCAAATTTAGCGCTCAGATCGGGCCTCTTTCCTTATTTAAATTGTGCCAGTTTATTTTTTCTAGGTAGTGAAGCCAGTTTTCGTTGGTTGTTCCTTTTTTTATTCACGAACAATTCTGCCACTCAAGAAACTTTTATTCGCCGCTTCGCGTGATTCCAACATGCATGGATGGTAATCTATCTGCGTTTAGTGCCGACCTTTATAGTAAATAATCCACCGCTGTTCTTGCTTAATAAATTGAGTGCTTAGTGTAGTAAGGCCGTGTGATTTGCATGAGCTTAGTACAATATACCACCTTGACCAAAAAGTTCCCGGGGGACACCACCGTGTAGCGCTCCCATTGTTCCGATTTGAGTTCTGTTTCTTTTTTTTGTTAAGTTGGTAAATCTGTTGTTGACATTCCCTCTAAATCATAGCGTCATAGCTTGACATTTGCAAAAGTTACGTAGCCAAGAGTACATCTATCTCTGTGTGTATTGGCGATTTTTTACAATTTTAGAAATGGATTTCAATTTGCAACAACGAACTTGTACGAGTATTAAATTTTGCGTAAAAACGATTTAATGGTGCGCGAACGTTGGAAATATTGGAAAAGTGTTTCGGCAACGATTCTCTAAAGAAAACGGTCGTTTACCAGTGACACTAGCGATTCAAAAGTGGTCGTGAGTCAATCGAAGATGATGAACGCAGTGGCAGACCATCGACATCGAAAACCGACTAAAACATTGATGAAGTACGAGTAAAAGAGATGTTGGTCAATAACCGCAATTTACCCATCAGACAGATAGCGGAGGACTTGAACATTGCCTATGGATCCGTCCAAGACATTTTGGTTAATGATTTGGGTTTCGGTCGTGTAGCAGCAAAGTTGGTGCCAAAAGACCTCAATTTCATGCAAAAAAAGACCGTGTTGACGTCGCAAAAGAGATGATTTGCGAGGCTGAATCCAATCCCACATTCATCAAAAGGATCATTACTGGGTACAACGCGCAATCCAGAGATCAGGCAAGTGAATGGCGTTCACCAAATGAGCCGAGACCAAAAAAACACGTCGTTTTCAGTCAAAAAAGGCAATGCTCACGGTTTTCATGGATTACAACGGTATAGTGCATTAGGAATTTTTTCCAGAAGGCCAAACAGTAAACAAAGAGTATTATTTGGGCGTTATGTGACGTTTGCGTGAAGCAATTCGCCGAAAGAGACCGGAATTGTGGGCAGAAAACTCGTGGATTTTGCACCATGATAACGCACCGTCGCGCAGTGCCATCATTTTTCGTAATTTTTTGAGGAAAAATGCAACAAATTCGATCCAACAGCCACCGAATTCACCTTATTTGGCTCCCTGTGACTTCTTTCTGTTCAATCGAGTTAAAAAACCACTACGGGGAAGACGTTTCAGCAGCCGAGAGGAAGTAATGGAAAAATCGCAGGAAGCACTGATGGACATACCGAAAACCGAATATAAAAAATGTTTCGAGGATTGGATCAAGCGTTGGCATAAGTGTGTTGCAGTTAATGGAGATTACTTGAAAGGGGACAATATATGTAGATAAACTTGTATTTCTAATTTTTTGAATACATTTTGATCAAGGTAGTATGTATATTCTCCCGTCCCGCTTCTCGTTCTGAAACCATTTCCTCCATAGCAGTCGTCGTAGTGGTACGAGGGGCGTTCAATATATTCTCGGTATCAATATGAAGGAAAATGCGAATTCAATTTAAATTGTTTTTATTTTTCAATATGATCTCCCCTAACATCAATTCATTTGTTACATCTTGAGATAAGCTTTTTTAAACCCTCAAAAAAATAAATTTCCTCTTTCTCCATTTATTGCCGACTTGAGTTCTTCATCATCCGAAAATCTTTTTCCACGAAGACATTTTTTCAAATCCGGAAACAGGAAATAATCACTAGGGGCAAGGTCTGGACTATAGGGTGGGTGTTGGATTTCTTCGAAACCACAATCTCGCGCAGCAGCCTTGGAAACTCGCGCCGTGTGAACAGGAGCGTTGTCATGAAGAAGCAATACACCCGCTGCGAGTTTACCCCGTCTTTTCTTTTTAATTTCCTCCCGCAAATTATGCAAAGTGGAAGCGTAGGATGTGGCGTTGATGGTTTCACCTTTTTTTTTGTACTCAATGAGCAAGATTCCCTTTGAGTCCCAAAAAACTGTGGCCATGAGCTTTCGGGCAGACGGAGTGACTTTGAACTTCTTCGGGGGGTCTGTTCCTTTTTTATGCCACTGCACGGACTCTTGTTTGCTTTCAGGGTCATAGTGGTGTACCCATGTTTCGTCCCCAGTAACAATTCGATCCATAACACCGTCCGCGTTCTCACTACACATCTCCAAAAGCTCTCTACAGCATGCGATTCTCACTTTTTATCTGAGGCGCTGTGAGCATTCGTGGCACCCACCTTGCACTGACCTTTGAAAGGTTAAGATGGTCATGAAGAATGGTGTGAATGGTACCAATTGAAAGCTTGGTGATCTCTGCCATCATTTTCACCTTTATTCGGGCATCCTCAAGAACAAGTTTTTCGACTTCTTTGATGCTTTCTCCCGTACAAGCAGTAGCCGGGGCGCCGGAGCGGGGGTCGTCCTCAATGCTCTCTCTGCCTCTCTTGAACTCACTTGACCACTTTTGCACAGTTGATAATGAAGGTGCGGAACCCTGGTAAACAGCCACCATCTCTTCATGAATAGTTTTTTGACTTTTTCCTTGCTTAGTGAGAAATTTAATTACAGCGCGATGCTCAATTTTCACCATCATCACCTCAGTTGCCATTATGATTCTGTTTAACTAGAGATAAAACGCGAATTAATAATCACATTTATATGAAATTTTACATGAATGCACTAACTTGATAAATAAGTCAATTTATATATGCAACCACAGCTTCACCCCGATACCGAGAATATCTTGAACGCCCCTCGTAGTTTAATGAAAAGCGTTTCTTCCTTGATATTCCGCTTAAAGGCTTATTCAACTCACCCTAAGATGTTTGAGCACTCTTGCTACTAAACTATTGCGTACCAAGGTGGTCACACCAACGGGGTGCTTATCAGGATAAGAAGTTAAAAACAAGTCTAGTATGTTCACGGTAAGACACACCATCCTTCGTGAGTTGCCTGTCAAGAATGACGAAGATCTCATATCAGAATGGGGATACATTTTCGTGGTCTTTTTTTAAAAAAAGGTTTAGACTTTTTTGTTTAAAAAAAAACACAAAGAAATAAACTTAATGACAATTTATTAAATCCATTCGAAAAAGTATTTTACGCCATTCAATATTTGGAAATAGCTTTGGCATTCTAGATGTCCAATTTTCGACCACTTCTTCAAGCAATTAGAGGCGTATATCGCGCCTTACTCGAACAATGTTTTCCTCCAAAGCGTCAATAGTTGCTAGTTTATCTGGTGGCTTGGCGCTAAATCGTACAATCTTAGTGGCAAATTTCTTGAAATGACACTATTCCCAAATCGTGTTTTCAATAAAGCGATGGTTTTGGGTAGTGCACACTCGTTTTCGAATCACACTTCTTCTGCATTGATGTCACATAAATTTGGAAACAAATAATCGTTGACCATCGCTTTGTACTACTGTCAATTGGCAGTAACTTGTTTTCCGGCCTCATTTTTGAGGATAATGACCGATGATGCCACCGACGTAGAATCTTCTCTATACGATACATTTTCCTGGATGCAATGTAATCTTGAGGATTGCCCCGTTCCTAATACGGCAATTCTGTTTGTATGTATGAAATGAAATAAGACTCATCACTGAACGGTAAAAAGATGGATCAACTCCCAATGCATTTAAATCCCAATCACTGAAACTCAACGTGGCTTTAGCTCTAGCACCCATTGGATTTTATACGCCTTGAAACCAATATCTTAACACAGAATTTTCCCGATAGTGGATGGATAAAGTTGCTGCGAACGACGATGAATCGATAAATTAGTGTCTTGTTCAACACTACCTTCCACATCCGCGATATGTGCCTCCGAATGAACTGTTCTCGTTCTTGTTGTGAGTATTCAATAGCGTGAATACAAGTTTCGCGAACAGAGTTTTCAACGATTTTTAAAGCAAATTTCAACGATTTGAGATCGTTGCTGTGGCGTTAATCTTTCCATGATTACATATGCACGAGTACCTACCCGTCCTCAGCGAATTTCAAATGTTCCCACATTTTCACTTTCACTTTCTCAACTCACGCTCAGAAACAGGGTGAACAAATTTCTTCAGCTGTGTACACAGTATCTGTCAAAAAAAAACTCACATTTACACTTGCGGAATCGGAATAAGACAGCGTACACATTTTTTCGTGTGTTTTTTTACGGAATTCGACCCCTGATCGCTCATTACTTACTTGCGATAACAATATTCCACATTTCGTGTTCAATTATCAGTTTTACTTTCATAAGTCGGTTACTAATTTTTGATACGCTTACAATTTTATCTAGTAACTCCGCTGTCAAGATGATAGGTCTGCGCATTCTTGACGGATATTCTCTTTGAGGGCTTCAAGAGTCTGAGACTTGTTGACATAGAATCGTGACTTCGAAAAACCCCACAAAAAGGAGTGTGGAACGGTTGTCAGGATGGATTGACCGTAGGTTACACACGCTTGGCGGCCAACAGCTAACAGCTGATACTGTCTGCACTTTGTAAGGGAACATCTTACAGCGTTACACCAAAATTCTCTGTAAAGACCGCGGATTGATGCCCAATTGCGTGGCACGTCGTCTGGTCGATATTCCGGGGTCTTCTGTGACATCTTCAACCACATCTGCGATATTCTCAGCAGAATGGCTGCCCCGGCGCCGGCCGAACCTGGTAGCATCTCGTGTTGCCCCATACCCTTTTAGGCGAGCGGCTAAAAGCCGTAGTGTTAGCACAGTTGGTATCGAACGACCGGGAAACCCGCGCCGTAATTCACGTTGCGCCAACGAAACCGACGAATTATTGCGCAAAACAAACGTAACAATTATTCCGCGCTCTTTAGGAGTATAACAATTCATGTCATGTTGACGTCTATTTTATATCTGTTTACTTCACAAATGTCAAAGGAGAATTGACATTTGCCGCCATTTGCAAAAATTGACTTTTTCGCCACCTAGTATTTACATCATACGTTTTTGTGAAGTGGAAAGGTTTATGAACAAGTTACGCTTGATTTTCCATGTTCCACGTATGAATGCATACACAAATATGTACGAATACATTAAGTTGTATACTGGCAGCCCGTTGAAACTACAACTCAATTTGGTCGTTTTTGTTGTTGTTTTGCTAGGAATACCGGGTATTCCTCGTAAAAGGTCATAAAAAATTAAAAGAAACCTTCTCCCCGACGGGGAATTGAACCCCGGTCTCCCGCGTGACAGGCGGGGATACTGACCACTATACTATCGAGGATTGTTGAAAATTGTTTGATAAACATCGTAGTTAAATATGAGAGATCTTCAATTAAGAATTCTTAATAGTAGCAGCATTTGATCTAATAAACTGTTCCAAGAGTTCCAAAGTGCTGGAAGCATACATCGTGTATATTCCCCTCCGTAGTGGAAAGCGGCTGTACATGGTGTCTGTCTATGCACCTAAGGCTACTCAATCCACCTTATTCATCTCAGAGCTCGAGACACTTTTTCGATTCCTAAGACTGGAATTGGAGGAGAACTATTTTATTATCGTCGGAGATTTCAACGCCAAACATAGTGATTGGGGAAATAATATACCAAATACTAGAGGGAACCTACTATTCAATTGGTGGGGTCAACACAGCATAATGTATCGACTCGGGCTTAAGGCGACGGATAGTCCGTCGTTTCCCAGACACGGGTCCTATTTGGATCTTCTGCTGTTCGACTCACGAATACAACTGACATGCACTAACCAACAAACTACAAACTGTCTACGCACTTTCGTGTATGACAGTGACCATTGCGGTCTCAGCACCGAAATAACTGTTCCCAACGAAATTGCGGAATTGGATGAGTTTGTGCAAAGGCATTCCTACAATTATAGTAGGGTGCGTTGGACACACTTCACCAGAACACTGACTAGAGCACTCTCCTCGAATTCGCTCTACCCACCATCCAACAGAAATCTGTCAAACGAGGAGACTGACAGGTACGAGTATCTAATACTAATGGACGAGACAATCAAACGAACAATGGACAAAACGATACCTCGGTATCAACACACTGACGACGAAGACTTATTCCGCAACGCAACTATTGACGCACTGCACCGACAAAAAAGTAGACTGCTGTCAAGACTAAAAACCTTGTACAGACAGTTTACTGACAGACATAACCCGGAGATCATGACATTGAAGTCGTCGATTAAAAACCTCCAGACATTAATAAAGGAAAATTACAGAAATTCTGTAAGTTTGTATTGGAACAATAAAATTCGGGCTGTAAACACCAGCAACCCGAATATGTTCCCGCAAATAAATAAAATATTTCGGAAAAATAATCAGAACGACCTTCAATGTCTTAGAATCACCCGAACGACGAACAACGAACAAATACTTGTAGCAGCAGGCATTGATCCAAGTGAGGCTGTTGATGATGACAACTTCTTTGTGATCGAGGATCCGCAGGAGCAGGTAGAGGCTATAGGAGCGACTTTCCAGGAAGTGTACAAGGCGAATGACATCATTGGCCTGAACCACGACCTGGAGAATCGAGTCCTTGTGCACAATTTCTACCTTCGAAATGAAATAGAGAATTGGCGATTCGAGAGCTCGGGCTTCACCTAGTTTAGTGACGAGAATATGTCAAATAACGTCATCACCAACGAGAGGGTACTACCCCCTTTCATTTCGAAGGAGGAGCTCCAAACGATCTTCAAATCGCTTAGAAGTAAGAAATCAGTGGGAACCGATGAAATACCGAACATTGTGCTTCGACATCTCCCACTAGAAGCGGTGGACATTTATACCACCCTGTTTAATAATGCAATGAATAATGCATATTATCCAGCGCATTGGAAAACTGCGGTCGTACATCCCATTCCCAAAAGGAATAAAGATACTTCCAATCCGGCGAATCTTCGCTCGATCAGTCTTCTTCCAAACATCAGTAAGGTTTTCGAGAAGGTAATCAATAGAGTCCTGACTAAGTGGGTTGAGGACAAACATATAGTTCCGGATAATCAATTCGGTTTCAAGGCGGGGCATGACATCATTCATGCTGTGTCGAAACTGGTTTCTGATATCCAATGGAACAAAGGCAAGAACCAGTGCACTGGTGCCTACCTGATTGACTTGGAGAAGGCCTTCGATACCGTATGGTTAGAGGGACTCTTCTTCAAGCTGGACAGGTTGGGCATTAGTAAACCACTGCTGTATATTCTTTTTGATATGTTCTCCAGTAGACAGTTCATCGTGAAGAATGGCGATGTGACTTCTGCTGGAACATTTAACATTAAAAACGGTCTACAACAGGGTGCGGTAAATTCGCCGATCCTATTCAACATTTACACAAGTGATCTGGTGGGTACACTTCACCATGCCATAGTGTACGCAGACGACTTAATTGCATACAGATCAGGTCCAAAGTTTGAGGTCATTAACATACTTTTGCAACGTGACTTCGATAAAATTAAACAATATTGCGATGACTGGAAGTTGAAAATCAACTTTCAGAAATCGGGAACCATTCTGTTTAGGACGCCTTTGTCTGGGGCCTCTAGGGATACCAGAAAGAATTGGCGAAAGTTCTCTATCGTCGGACAATATGGACAGCCACTTGCTTGTCGAAATGTAGTCAGATATCTTGGGATCTGACTAGATCAATATCTGTATTTTAACAAACATATAGATGTTGCTTTGGCCAGAGGTAAGGGTGCTTTTGCCCTTACACGGAGACTGTTTTATAACGGCCAACTCGATGCAAGGGTGAAGGTAATCTGTTACATGGCCCTTATCCGGCCCATGCTTATATTTGGGTGTCCCGTGTGTTTCAACGTGAGAGCAAGTTTATTGGAAAAGATTCGGGTGTTTGAAAGGGCTTGTCTTAGGACTTGTCTTGCTTATACAAAACACCAGAGTCTGAGTACATAAAGTTCTAACCTAATGAGATCTTGTACAATAGGGCGAACCTAATAAGAGTGAACAATTTTGTTATTAAGTTGACTCGAAGGCACATTGCAAGAGCAATGACCTCGTCAAACAACCTGATCTCCGGGGCTTACTACCCCAACTATATGTATCACGAGAGAGCTCGCCTTGACGGCTTTATTCCTCCAGAAGCGTTCCTCTATCTAGATAGTAAAGGTCTGATCCAGGACAGATTGGCTGTGCCGCTAATCTTCCACGTCGCTCGAACAGTTGCGGACAGGCGACTCAACTACGACAGAGACGTCGCACACGGCAGTGCAGAGCGTCTCCGGTTCAGTAGGGCGTTAGGGAGTCGCGACATGAGGGATGTTGCTCAGCAGCACCAACAATTTTGGTGGCTTTTTGAGGGAGAGGATGCTTCGTCGTCGAACTCCTCCAATGATAGATAGCTTTATGTGAAGCAGAGTGGTCCAGCCTAATTTTTGTTTTTTTTGGCCATTGCCGGCTTACATAGTTTTAGGTAGGTTTAAGTTAGATTGTAAGAAAAAAATATATAAAACCAAAAATAAATAAATAAAAATAAAAAAAAATTTACATATTAGATGTAAGTAGTTTAAGTAGATTAAGATTTATTTTTAGGTAGTATGTAGGCTTTTAGGTTTAAGTTTTATAAAAAAAAAAAATGTCCATATACTAAGTTTTTACTTAAAATTAATTTTCTTAGTTTTAGTTTCGTTAAATATAAAAATAAATATGGACTGTAAGATCCGTCGAAAGACATGGTTTAAGTGTTAGGTTTAAGATTATTAGTATAAGATTATTTCTAAGATATTTAAGCTAATTTTTAAGCGTTTTTTTGTCTAGCATGTAAGAGTAAATTAATTAATATAAATAAAAATGCATAAAAAAACAAAACTGTTCCAAGGCTTCAATTAAAATGCGCGGAGAGTCCATTCACATTCAGCAATTTTTCAGATAACGCAGCCAATTTACTTTCAAATTGTAAATGTGACCGCAGTTAACAATATGTACATGATTGTCTCCTTTCTGTTTGTATAGTCAGGCAAGACAAGGCTCTGCTCTGGTCCAGGTAAAGAGTCCTTCTCTGCGCATCCCTTCTACCCGTTTTTATGATTATTGCCGTGCTTTCGACTGATGATGACTGCCAGAGTTGACTGTATGAGTTGATGTGTGGGGAGTAGATTTGGGAAAAATGTGGAGTACATTATTAGTTTCCGGAGATAACACTT
The DNA here is from genome assembly GCA_963966105.1 of Volucella zonaria. Lineage (NCBI taxonomy): Eukaryota > Metazoa > Arthropoda > Insecta > Diptera > Syrphidae > Volucella > Volucella zonaria. The sequence continues at coordinate 93,928,616 of OZ014532.1, read as the reverse complement.
TTTCTGAAAGTCCTAGAATGCAATTTTGTTCTTTATTTCTAAACTTCTACCTGTTTTCACTTATACTCCTAATTGAAAAAGCCCTTAGTTAAAGGGGTCTCTAACAATGGTAAAGCACAGTTGATACGAGTAATACCTGTTTTGTCAGATTTAAAAGCATAGGTCCCTCCCAGCGCGTTATTAAACTATATTGTGCAAGCTTGGTGGTTGAAAACATACACGGTATTCGGTTTACACTTTTCCTTGAGTCGTGTGGAGTGAATACATTAAAACCGGGTTGGCCTTCTTCACCAAGAAATATAGAATTGCATCTATAACTTCATCTACACGCAAAGTTTCTGGAAACTATTCTCGGCAGTTAACAGAAACGGATAGAAGAACAAATGAATTCCGCAGCACAAAATTTCTCATTGGGTTTACACTCTACCCGTGTTAGACTTATACGTTACTTTAGTACGGTCTGCGTGGACAAAACAGGCTAAGAAAGGTGCAAAAATCAGTCTGAGTGTGCATCAGCAGAGCTTTAAGATTTACCTCCACTGCTGCATTACATCTATTACAACTTCGCAGTGAATCAGTCTTGAAAAAGGTCAATTGTTCATCCTCAATTTGAAGGAGACACGTCATGCACTTCATGATGGTAAAGTTCTGAAACAGCGACTAAAAAGCGTAACTCTTTGCTTGATTTCTGATAAGGTCTCATTATCTAGGTTAATAGCGTAGCCGAGGTAAAAAAAATCCTCACACATTTAGCTGTCTCTTGTGATGGTATGTCCAATTCGTCAGTGTTTTGCTTCTGTTTCCGTCCAATACTTACAAACCCACTAGTGACAGCTAGCTGTGTTCTGTCAATGATATCAGTCTCATCAACGTGTGCAATTGTGTTAAAAAGTCATACGACGGCGCAATCTTATTTTTGCTATCAAAAGTTTCAGTAAGATCGTTTCCTAACTTTACCGAGCAGCGAACAGTCACCATTGTCATTTTATACACTCTGACTGATCTGTTTAGCTCGTCTCTATAAATGCTGTCATACCCTTAAAATTGACAGGAGGTCGTGTGGATCGATCAGGACTTTTTGTGTTTTCTCTGGGATATGCCGTAGTGTGAATCTTTGCTCAATTGTGAACTTACCCGACTTAAAATCGCGTTGAGAGGGGCCAATCAGATCGTTGGCAAATAGTTTCAGGCTTTCACACAATATAGCAGATAGGATCTTGTACGCCATTTATGGACACTGATGCCTCTATAATAATCGCAGTTTAGAAAGTCTCCTTTTTATGGATCGGACAGATTTAAATCATCAGACATACTTTCCTCCGACCAAACTGATTGCCAAAGTTATCCCCTCCAGCCTTAAGTTGCTGGGCTAATAGTCCATCCGGTTAGTTATGATAAAGTTTAGATATTACTATTTTCAGTTTTATTTTGGGTGGATGGGCCGAAATTTTGGCTTCCATCGTCAAAATTAAATAGATCAGGCTGTCTGATATGGTTCTGCCAGAGTTTGGATTGTCTCCGCCATTTAACAATCTGCAGAAGTAGTATTTCTATATCCTTGACACCGACTGTGGCTATACTAATGAATTTCTTAGCATATCTCAGGGTCATGAGATCTGAGCTAGATCTATGTCAATGATTTTTAAAATGCTTTGTAGGGCAATGTCTAATAGCTTTTGTATGCTAACCTCTGCCGATATTTCACTTACAGATAAATTTGGTAAAAAAAATTCTCTAGCTTGCCTCAGAGTCTTGACGGATGGAAAATAGTTCTTAGATTGCTTATTCATAAAACTGCGCAGAATATTATACTTTCTTTCAGAAAGGTCTAGGTCAAAATATAAAGCAAGAACTTGAAGAGGACTTAAAGTCGGCAGATGTCGACTTGTTAACGTTGATCCTCTTGAAATATCGCATGCAAAACTAAGTTCTTCAACGGAGCATGAATTTATCAGATCTTGAACTTTACGTTTTTTTGTCTTTATAGATGCTTCCTCAAATCTTACTAAAGGTCTCCCGCGACGAGTTTCTTCCTACGGCTCTCCAGTGGATCTTGATGGTGTTGGTTAGAGACCGCTTTCTGTCTCAGTTGGTATCAATAGTTCTTTTTGTAACCACTTTGAATGTCGCTTATATAAATATTTGCGGTTTCTAGAGCAATCTTTCCACTTTCTGCTCCTAGCTAAACAATAAGCTTCATCCGCGTGCCTAATTTTGTCATTTAAACTATCAGAATAGTCAACTAAATTTAAAAGAGATTTCAGTTTATGGATAACTTTATACAGTTCCTCTGAATTTGGATTTGAAATCCAATCGTCGACCAAATCATAATTTCGAATCGTTGAGTATCTTTATCACGCTATATATTTTAATATATCTAAAAAACTTTGGTAGGTACTAATACTAGAATAACAAACCTTCTTCCAAATTCGACATGAATTTAGTTCCAAATTTTACACGCACTAGAACAAAACAACACTTCTTCACAGCAAGCAAAATTGAAACTAATGAAATTGCAACATGATCGTTCTACTCAATGCAGTGTTCCCGCAAGTGCCGTTATGTTTTAAGAGAAAACATTTTTGTTTCTGTTTGATTGAGTCATTACTCTACAATAATACACCGTTTATTGAGTTAAAAGCGAACGTATTTTTTTTTTCGATTTTTGTCCAAGGGTTGTCACACTGTTGGTCGGTCCAATTTGTGCGGTGTTATTCCGGCAATAGCGTGTCGAATGTTGGCCTCGAGCGGGTCCAAAGTGGTTGGCTTGTTAGCGTAGACTAAGGACTTGACGTAGCCCCAGAAAAAATAATTGAATGGTGTCAAATCGCTTGATCACGGTGGCCAATTGGTGAACGCTCGCCGCGAGATGACCCAGTCGCCAAATATCTCCTTCACAACTTTGAGCGTTGCGTCGCTTGTATGGCATGTAGCCTCGTCTTGTTGGAACCACGGCTCGGATATATCGATGTTGTCGAGCTCTGACCACAGAAAGTCGGCTAACATTGCTCTATACCTGAGACCATTGACGGTAAGGGTGTCTCTTTCCTCATTTCGAAAGGAATAAGGTCTGATGATACCGCCATGCTATACCCCGCCCCAAACAGTCAATCTTTGTGGATTCATTGATGCTTGGCCAAGCACTTGTGGATGGTGTTCGCTCCAATAATGGCAATTGTGCTTGTAGACATAGCCACTGAGCCAAAAATGGGCCTCGTCGGAGGAGATGATTTTTTGGGCAAAATCTGGATCTCCGGCCAACATTTCCAGCGCCCAATTAGCGGACTCACGGCATTGTCTATTGTCGTCCGACTTCAATTCTTGTGCCAGCATAATCTTACACGGATGTAGGCCCAAATCCAACCACAAAATAAGCCGCGTTGACTCTCTGGCGATGCCCGATTCAGCTGATCAGCGCCGAATCGACATTTCTGGGTCTTCTTCGATACTGGCGGCTGCGGCGGCTACGTCGGCTGTGTTTTCTTCAATTTCTGCCTGGTTGGTGGCTTAAGATCCAAAAGAGTGTACTCAGGCTCAAACTTTTCCACGGTGCGACGAATTGCCTGCATACTGAAGCCATAATGACGACCGACCTCACAACGAAATTCACGTCGCGTAATTAAAACTGAGCCGGCATTTCGATAATATTTTTTAATTATTTCCGCACGTTCGGCAAGCGTAAAACGATGCATGAAGAAATGGCAAACCTTACTGAATATTTTGACATCTGAATGTCATTGATAACTTTGACAGTTGCTGAAAAATAACAATTGGAAAAACTATCATTGCTATCTCGTCACCCGTTAGTTTATAAATAAATGTTATTTTTAGTGCTTGCTAAAACATTTGAAAGATAAAGAAGAATTTCAGTACTTATGAAACTGCAATATCTTGTCATCGTCCTAGCCCTTTTCACCACAGGGTGTCTGCCTCCATTTTTCTTTATGTTGTTGTAGCAATCTATACCTACATCGTTTCCTAATTGTTCTGTTTCTGTTATCCCTGTTTTCGTCGTCTTTCACCTCGTGAGTTGTTTTCGTAGTTGATGGCTTATCTTCAACGTTGACGTCAAAAGCTTGTGTTGTGCTACCTATGATGATGATGATTTTCCAAAATGGCGTAAAGTAGCAAGCCATTTGCATGGTGGCAGTCGACGATTACACTGGACAACAATGAGACATACTCGGACATACTGAATAGTGTTTCTTATAGTACTCGACCTGTAGATAACGGGAAAAATAATATTTTGCTCAGGTCACGTACAGCAACCTAACGGCACACACCTTTATATCTTTATCGAACGAGGTCAGTTCTAATAAAGGGTCCGCCAAAAATGTTTTTTTTTTTGAAAATGCTATAAAAAAAAACTACTGAATATTTTCTCAAATTTCTTTTTTTATCTGAAAGTACAATCATTCCGGTTAATAATGGAAAATAATTTCATTCAAATGGCTGCCTCGGCTGGCCATGCAGTAGCCTACACGATCGGTCCAATTTTTAAGCACATTATCGATTGTGTGCAGCTGTATTTCACCAATGGCTTCACGAATATTGTCCTGTAAAGCGTCAATTGTCTCTGGCTTGTCGGCGTAACACTTATCTTTTACGGCACTCCACAAATAATAGTCCAACGGTGTCAAATCGCAGCTCCGGTAATGCGATCTTCAAAAACAGGGCGCAAAACATCGCGTGTAGCTTCGGCTGTGTGGCACGTAGCGCCGTCCTGTTGAAACCAAATGTTGCCAATATCCTCCTCTTCAATTTTTGTGAACAAAAATTCGTTCAATATGGCCCGATAACGATCGCCATTGACTGTAACGGCCATTCCTTGCTCATTTTCGAAGAAAAATGGCCCAATTATGCCTCTGGACCAAAATCCGCACCAAACAGTGACTCGTTTCCGGTGTATCGGCTTTTCAATGTATGCGTGCGGGTTTTCTGTGCCCCAAATGCGACAATTTTGCTTGTTTACATACCCGCCAAGATCAAAATGAGCTTCATCTGAAAAGATGATTTTTTTTGGCAAAATCGGCATCATGATTTTCAAAGTAATGTCGCAATATTTCCCAGCGTTGTTCAAGCATATACACAACCATATTCGTTCAGCGGAAGGATAAAACTAATTATCTGTCAAATCAGTTTTTCGGTTAGTAATTTAAAAAAATAAACTAATTTGCGTAAGAAGAATATTAGAAGTGCATTAAAGTGATAAAATGCCACGATCTTGTGTTAATTGTCCAGATTTATTCTGCTATATTTGTGGAGAATTTACACCAAGTTTCCGAAAAAAGAAAATAACACCATTTATTGAAAAGTGTTACTTTTCTTATTTTAAATTTAAAATAAACCATCAGGATAAACTCTGGGCACCACACGTTTTCTGCCTTAGGTGTCACTGACAGCTAACTGGTTGGTTTAACGGGTCATTTTCTGCAAAGCCTTTTGGAATGCCTATGATATGGAGAGAGCCCCAGAGTCACACAGTTTGTTACTTTTGTTGCATCAATGTGAAGGGATTTTCTCGAAGATCAAAGCATTCCATAAAATATGCAGATGTCTCTTCTGTAACAAGACCAGCACCTCATACAGAAATTCTTCCAGTTCCAAAGCCACCTTCCGGACGCCTTTCGGACACAGAAATAAGTTCGTCATATTGTTCAGAAGAAATCATGGATGATCCCGAATTTTAGCTCCCTACATCTTCTGATGCACCACATCTCATCAGTCAGAGTGAGCTTAATGACCTCGTCAGAGACTTGGATTTGTCAAAACATAAGTCTGAAATACTGAGCTCAAGGTTAAAGCAGTGGAATCTGCGCAAGCCTGAGGTAAAAATTACAGAGTACCGTACGCGACAAAGTGAATTTGTTCCTTATTTTTCGAAAGCCAATAACTTAGTGTATTGTAATGATATTAATGGCTTAATGCTGTCACTGGGTTATGAGCACAAAACCGAAGAATGGCGGCTATTCATCGACGCATCAAAGGCTAGTTTGAAAGCTGTATTGCTTCATAATGGTAATAAGTTTCCTTCAATACCTCTAGCGCATGGTGTGAATTTAAAAGAAGCCTACGATGTTATGAAATTTATATTGGAAAAAATTGAATATAAAAAATATAACTGCTCGATATGTCGATATGTTCGGATTTAAAAGTTGTTGCTCTACTTCTTGGACTACAACTAGGTTACACCAAATTTTGTTGTTTTTTATGTGAGTGGGATAGTAGAGCACGATCGGAACACTTTGTGAGAGTAGATTGGCTTATAAGAACAAACTTTATTTGTGGAGAAAAAAATATAAGGAATCCTTCATTGATCGAACCACAGCGTGTTATTCTACCACCATTACATATCAAATTGGGTCTTATAAAAAACTTTGTAAAGGCGATGAAGAAAGGCCAACCTGGTTTCAATTTTTTGAAACAAAAGTTCCCATCACTAAGCGAAGCAAAAATTAAAGAAGGTATTTTTGTGGGTACAGACATTAGAAAGCTTATAAAAGATCCAGCTTTCATTCCTACTCTGGATTCATTAGAAAAACGGGCCTGGTGTTCATTTGTGAAAGTAGCAGAAAACTTCCTAGGTAATAATAAGACTCCAGGTTATGCAGATGATGTAAAGAAAATGCTGGATGCTTATCATAAAATGGGATCCAACATGTCGCTAAAACTTAATTTTTTGCATTCTCATCTCAATTTCTTTCCTGAAAATATGGGTGATGTAAGCGATGAGCACGGCGAGAGATTCCACCAAGACATTGCTGCAATAGAGCGATGGTACCAAATAAAATGGGAGCCATCAATGTTGGCGGATTACTGCTGGTCGCTTATAAGAGAGACTCCGAGGTGTTCTTATAAACGGAATGCAGATGCCTCCAAAAAAACAACAAAATTTTACAAGAAATAACATTTTTCGGTAATATTTTTGGTTAAATTCTTAAATTGAAAAAAGCGTTTTCTCACAAAATCCCGATGTGACCTGGCTATTTTATATAGTTTTCCTGATTCTATAAACTCCAACGATTACGAATCACATAATTTTATCTCCGAATAAAAAATAAATATTTTTTTTGTTGACCAGTGTTATTTGCAGATTTTTATTTCGTCACCTTGTCCTCCTTCCTGATGTAAATTTTTCCAGGCCGTGCTTCGTGCTGAACATAAGAACATATGGCTTATCTCTCCATTTTTTACATCTACAATGGAAGCATTTTCAAGCTCCATTCCTTTATTGTTCTTTTGCTTAGCTATAGTAACGTCTTTCGAATTCCCTGTTCTATTACTTCGTAGAGAGCCGATGAAATGGCTTTGGCAAGTCAACCGCGGTGTTAAAATTATGGGTCACACCATTCTTCCTTGGTCTAAGTACTTTTCTGTCAAGTTCAAAAGAATAGAGTAGAGTATGATGTCGCTTGCGTCGGTCTTCCTCTTTTATTATTAGAATAATTTTTTCATAATAGATGGCACTTGTGTAAGAACTTGGATCGCAAAGTTTGTAGACTTTTACACCCCGTATTTGTGTGGTTTGCCGGGATTGTGCTCACGGAATTGCAACCTTGTACGCCAAGGAACAATAGCGTAAAGTGTCCACTTTTCCTAGCCGGATGCCACCTATAGTCGAATTGAAGCACAAATTCATTTCTAAAAACTTCTCGGTGCTCTAGTAATGAGAGTTAGAAAGGTACTTTACAATTCATGACAAATCCAAGAAATTTTTCAATCTCTGGTATGTTAGTATCCAACCATTGTTGTTTCGTAAAAATGCGTTGGCGTTGACATTGGTCTCGGTAATCATTGGCTGATATACTTCTTCTTTGACCATTAGGTGAAATACTCGTTCATCAATTGGTCGCATTATCCATATGGATGGATTTCTGTAGTATCCCAGTTACAGTGCTCCATGCGGAAGCATTTAAGGAACCACAAGGCTTGTCTGACATCACAAATACTCATCTTATTCTTCAAATGATTCATAGATTTCGGGGAAATCAGAATCGTCCGAATTACCATTAGATGGAATGTAGTCATCTGACTACAACTTCGCCGCTATGTCGCTTTCCACAAAATATATTTGGATTGATTGGGAAATTTTCATGATGTTTTACGCAGACATCATCTTTTTACAATACATAATTAAACATTTGAAGGGTGTTCCACCAACCAATCAACAAATTTCAATGTCAATGTTGTCATAGAATTTTTCCAGGTACGAGTTCGTATAAGGCTCCACGGCATTCCTTTTCAAGTATTTCATTGCAGCCTTTTAGTTTAAAAAGTTTTAGTTTTTAAAAACCAGCTCGGTATGTCTTGCAGACTCCTTAAGTTTAAATATATTAAGTGCGCAACTAAGTTAATTTTTGATGAAAATGCAAGTTTATTGTGAAAAACTGGTGACAAATGGATCGTTCAAAGTATTGCCCATCGCTAGCTACAACCATTTCCCATCTTTCTGACTGAGCTCGAATACCGTTATGGTAAAAGTGTTCATCTTTTGAGGCTATCAACGAATCAAACCATTTTTGATGTCTTCATATGAGCCGAACTGCTGATCAGCCAGACCATGTGCCATCGAACGGAACAAGTAATAATCGGACGGCGCAATATCTGGAGAATATGGCGTTTGGGGTAGGACTTCCCATTTGACTGTTTCCAGGCAGGTTTTAACGGGTTTGGCAACGTAAGGCCGAGCGTTGCCATGCTGTGGAATCACTTTTTCGTTTTTCCCGCAGTGCTCGCCTCAGTCACAACAATTGAATCGATACCATTCCCCAGTGACGGTTTCGTTGGGTTTCAACACTTCATAACAAATAACACCGACTTGGTCCCACCTAATACACAGTATAACCTTCGCAGCGTGTATATTCGGCTGAGTCGACGAAGTATGTAGAAGCACGACCGTGCAGTCCCCATGACTTTCTTCTCTTTGAATTGCTGTAATGAATCCATTTTTCATTACTCGTCACGATGCGACCAAGAAAACCCTTTCTCTTTCGCCCCTGGAGCAGTTGTTCATAGGCGAAAAAACGACGCTCAACGTCCCTTCATTTCAAATCATAAGGAACCCAAGTTCCTCGTTTTTGAATCATTCGTCGTCGAGCCTCCAATTCAGCGTCTTCGAAGGAATGTGGCCTTCCTACACGCGGACGGTCATCAACATCGAAATCACCGTCTTGGAAGCGACGGAACTTATCACGGCACGTTGTTTCACTGAGAGCAGCATCTCAGTAAACTTTTTGGAGCTCTCGATGCTCGATGCTCAACACTTCCCGCAAATGACTATTATTTGGCACAAAATCAGACATTTTAACACAACCAAAAGTACAATATATGACGCCAAACCAAAATCACTAATGTATCAAAACGGTGTGTTTACCATATGGCTGAGATTGGTTCATGACGTTTTGAATATGTCAAAATCGACCAGCACTTACTGCTCGCGCCATCTATTGACTTATTGACCAACTTAGTTGCGCACCTAATACATTGCAGGACCAAAGATTTAATCACGGATAGATCTGTGAAAATTGATATTACATCTTTTGAATTAGGGAAATTAGGCCCGCGATTGTACCTATGGCAATCTTTCACTTGTGTGCACCATCTTAGATGAGGTTGTTCTCTACTGCATTGTTCCCCTGGGTTGGAGTCGAAAACTTTCCAGCTTTCGACGCTGATAGCCATGCCCTCAAGGTGACCTAGGTTATTAGAGCTTTTCCGATGAAGTCGACATCGCTATACACCCTATAGAGTCCGCGGTTGTAATGTTTCCCCCGCTTTTCATTGATATAAACGGGATCAAAAATTACCCGTCAGTGTATAATCTTCTGCGCCGTAGGACCGGGATGATCAGTGTCTTGTATAATTTTTCGCTACACGAGAGAGGGGTTTACTACTCAATTGCCCTCGAAGCCTAAACAAGCAGTAATTAGAAAGAGTGATTTTTCACTTGATTTCCACGCTGGCGTCGTTGTCGGAGTTGCTAGCGGAGACGACTTAGATAAAGTCCTTTACTACATCTGGAATGGAAATAACTGTAATGTGGACGGAAAGCTTGTCTGCCTTTGTCCAGGTTGAGTGGTTCATTCTGCCTGATGTTGTCCGTTATCACCGTTTTACAGTCTGCAGAAATAATCTTTCTAGATTTTCAGCACCGATTGTGTTTCTACTTTGAGGTTTCCTTCTCCATCCTTGCGAATTTTTGTTCGGACTTTTCAGTTTTGGCATGTTGGTTTTATTTTTCGGGAAGACTTCCGAACTTCATTCATCCGGTAGCACCTCTCTAAGACCCGATCGAACGCTTCTCGTGGTCTTTCTCTTTTATTCTGAGTACCTTATGTTCCTCCCTTCCCTTCTGTGCGTAGAGCTCGCGAGCAACACCGATCTGTCCATTCGTCGTTTTTCCATGTTTGACTGTCTGCAGGGGCTCCTTTGTTAGGGCGGATTAAAACCCATGAGAGGCGACCTCTCTGATTGCTCTTTGGCAGTGATGCCACTGGTCTTCAACGTTCAATGCTGGTAGCATCGAGTTTCGCGAGAGATTAAGGGAAACTCGATCGGGAAAGGCCCTGGCGGTCTCTTGCGACTGTAGGCAAGAGTTCGGTGGAGTTGGACTATTACGGATATTAGCATCCATGCCGTGGCTAACACCGGAAGAGTGGCAATATGATGAATTTGATTGACGGTTTGTTGATCAGGGATCATCCAGATCCCTTAATGGATATCAATGGAAATCTTGTGCTGGCCATTGTTATGAATAAGCCAATGTTCGTTTCCGGAGGTGATGGCGTGGAGGCTGTACTTCCCCATTGTATTGCCGAAGATGTCCTCTTTGCTCAGGTTGGGATTATAATCCCCAAGGATTATTTACTCGTCATACTTAGGGCATTAAGTCGTATGTTTCTTCGAGAAGCTCGTAGAAGCTGTCTTTGGTAAGGTCGTCCGTCGGGACGTGGGCGTTTATGAGGCTTATGTTGGCGGATTTACCCTTTATGGGAGTCGTCTTCAGGCAATAAACGCTGCAACTGTACCGGTTGTCTGTAACATGGTCCATGGCTTTTCATCCTCTTTTTTTCTGGTCCATCACATCGCACTTCTTGGAGGGCGGCTATGTCTGTTTGTAGCAGTCGAAGATCTCCGGTCTGTTAATAGTTCGAACATTCCATATACTGATCCGAAGAATGTTGTCCCTTAATCGTTTGTGAGGGACCTCAACAGTCAATCCGTCAGTAAATCCGAGGGTAATAGCTGGTTCGCCACATTTTGTAATCTCTTCCGTATAGGATTGTGGGACTAGGAATTAACGGATTTAAGGGAGCCTTACGACAAAATTTTCTTAACAATATCTGGCCTGCTCGGAATAGCACTAACACCATTTCAGATGTGGATCTTTCTAACCCTTTTAACTGTTGAGGTCTGAAGCCTTTGCTATGCCAAGGACGTGAGGGTAGCGAATCAGTACACTTCCTACAGTTTAGGTTGACTGAACTGCTGTCAGTCGATTCGGCTATCAGCATTATAACTATTGTTGGTGCACTTATTTGCAGCGATGACATTACCCTTGATATTATAGTAATCTCCATTACGATATGTGTGTGAACTTTTTTCCCTACTTTAACAATGGAGAAGATGGCAGTGCATATTCGTGTGGATATATTTGGATTATTTTCCGGAAACATTGGAGTCGGAAGTAAGTTATCATTCAACGTTAACAAGGTAGATTTGCTTGTTTGCTTGTTGCCTCGAAGATGTGTATATGTACATACTCGTACATCGATTTCATGGCGCGTTGGTGGTCATTTGTCTATGTCTTCGACTTAGGAATTGTAAAGGTTTCTAATTTTATCGAGTGTGAAGCGTATGAGTATGCTTGCTGCATTTGTACTAAAGATACCCGTACCAATATTAGGGCCATTAATTTAATTGGAAATGATGCATGCAAGTTTCCGGCTTTAGTTGCTACCTACATTGTTGGGGTGGCAGTGAAATAAATACGATTACCACTTACGAATACTTATAGTATTACTGGACTATCTTGGTATTTGAAATTATAGAAATGGAAAGGATTTATAACTCACAGAAGTTGTGCACACGTTTCGCTTTCTTATAACAAATCCAGATGTTTTCGTGGAGAAAGTACTGGATCACAATCAGCAGTGATCGGATTCCTGCACGTAAAAAGGCCGCAGTAATGAGTCAATTGAAGGCTACATTTAGTGGCACGCTAAGATTCGTACATAACAATTAATGTGGACTTGACCCTGCCTTAATGAATTATTTTCCTTTAATTTATACGAACCTAGGTCAACTACTTTTAGTGGCGTACAGTAAAATGTTGCCTCATTTTCTTTCGATAACAGAACGGGGAATACTCGTACTTTTTCAAATGTAAGTGTCAGAGATTGGGCTTTGCATATATCCACCCTTTATAAAATAGATCTTTGAAACTTTAAAATAGTATAAAAGCCTAACAGGCAGGATTTTTAAGGACCTAAAAAGCACCATAGAATGGGATAAGCGGTGAGCATTACATATTCTTCGGACGGCCTAGTTTTGCAACACAACAAGTGGTTGGAGATTGGTGATGTACATATAACAACACCTACAGTACTGTGCAAAACCTAAGCAACCATCTGAAGTCAGCACTTCATAGTAAATCTTTTCAACTATCTACCCCACCAAATAAAAAGAAATGGATATATTGGGTCTATAACTGGATATATTCATGCGGTTTGCTAAGAGATGGCGTAACTTATATTATTCCATTGGAACATGCGTTGGAAAGCTACTGTCATTGTACGTCATTTCAGTAAATGTCATTCATTTGAAGCGTAAACAACAATAATTTTGAACATGCGCTAGCTGAGCGAACGTGCCAAAAGTGGTTTGCACGATTTAAAAATGGTGATTTTGGTTTGGAAGACGATGAACGTCCTGGGCAGCCAAAAAAGTTTGAAGATGAAGAACTGGAAGCATTACTCTATGAAGATTGTTGCCAAACACAAGAAGAGCTCGCAGAATCTCTGGGTGTCCCTCAAGCAGCCATTTCAAAACGTTTAAAAGCAGCTGGATATATTCAAAAGCAAGGAAATTGGGTTCCACATGAACTCAAACCGAGAGACGTCGAAAGGCGGTTTTGCATGTCCGAAATGCTTCTGGAACGCCACAAAAAGAAGTCATTTTTGCATCGGATTGTTACTGGTGATGAAAAGTGGATCCATTACGACAACCCCAAGCGCAAAAAATCATATGTGAAACCCGGCCAACCAGCCAAATCAACGGCAAAGCCGAATATCCATGGCGCAAAGGTAATGTTCTGTATTTGGTGGGATCAGATGTGTCTGCTGTATTATGAGCTGCTAAAACCGGGTGAAACCATCAATGGACAACGCTACCGAACACAATTAATCCCGGAATATGCGACCAGACACGAAGCAATAATTTTCCATCATGACAACGCTCGACCCCACGTTGCTATTCCGGTTAAGAACTATTTGGAAAACAGTGGATGGGAAGTCTTACCCCACCCGCCTTATAGCCCAGACCTTGCCCCTTCTGACTACCATTTGTTCCGGTCGATGCAGAAGGCCTCACTGAAATACGGTTCACATCAGAGCAGAATATCAAAAATTGGCTTGATTCATTCTTGGCTGCCAAGCCGGCGCAATAATTTTGGGATGAAATCCAGAAATTGTCAGAAAGATGGGAAAAAGTCATAGCTTCAGATGGGCAATACTTTGAATAATACTATTGTACATGTTGTTCTTAAGTAAACGTTCAAATTTTGAAAAAAAACCTCACGAATTAAGTTATATACCCAAAAATTATGTGTCATAGAGTGTATTTTGAAATTCAAAACTTTTTATAAAAGTAACAATACTTCAGATTTAAAAAAAAAACGGAAAAACCCACAAAGTAGCCAAATTGAGCTGTGCAAAACCTTAGCAACTTTTTTAATATTTTATTTAATATCCTTTATTTTAAATAACAGAGGCGCAATGACGAGGCATAGAAGTAATTAACTTTGAAAGTATATCCTGGGATATATTTTCCCACTCAGCTTTCAAAGCATTGAATAGGTGAGACCTGTTGGAAAAGTGATTCAAGTCAGCTGATTGGGCCGGCCATTCAAGGATTTGAATTGCACTATCCGCTAACCACTCCTTTACCAATTTCGATGTGTGTTTCGGATCGTTATCCTGTTGAAACACCCAACGAAGTGGCATTCCAAACTCCGCATGTATGCTACCACATGGATTTATATTTGAATCGGTGCACGATTCTGTCTATTTTGTAGAATGGACCTACACCTCCTGCCGAAATACAGGTCCACACCATCACACTATGCCCACCATGTTTTACAGTGGGTGTACAAAATCTAGGGCAGCGACCTTTACGACGTCTCACATAACGTATCCCGTCAGAATTAATTAAATTAAATTTTGACTAGTCGCTGAAAAGAACTGTTTTCCATTTTTCAGGACATCAGTGTTGGTATTTTCTTGCAAACTTTAGCCTAATATGAAAAAAGATTTTAGTTTGAATTATGTTTCAAGAATTTAATTGCACTACCTGTTCCTGAAATGTCTTTGTGTAAGCATTGGTTTTTTGCACGGCCTGTAACTTCGAAGATTATTTTCCATTGCACGTCTTCGCACAGTGCTAGCATCAATGTTTAAATCAAATAATTTTACGACTTCATTTGAACTTATGAATGGTTGTTTTTTAGTTACACCACAAATGTTTCTAGCCGTTCGACATGCTGTCTTACGCGGCCTACCACCGACATTTTGACTTTCAACGACTCCTGTTGCATTATGTTTTCTTATTAAACGTGAAATAATCGATTTATTAATGTTATAACGTTTAGCTAATGTTGCCCGAGTATCTCCAGACTTAAATTCATCAATAATCTGTAGTTCATGAGAAGAAGAGTAACTTTGTCGCGACATTATTAAAAAATATCAATTATGCGACTAACTTAAAAGAAAACTGATCAAAGACAATCACTCAAGATCAAAGACAAAGAGCTTACAACATTTCATGTATAACCGGACTGGAAAAGTACTGTTAGCTTTTTTTTTTACAGTGGGTTACAAAGTTGCTTAGGTATTGCACAGCTCAATTTGGCTACTTTGTTGATTTTGCGTTTTTTTTTTAAATCTGCAGTATTATTACTTTTATAAAAAGTTGTGAATATCAAAATACACTCTATTACACATAATTATATATATCCATTTCTTTTTATTTGGTGGAGTAAAAAGTTGAAAAGATTTACTATGAAGTGCTGACTCCAGATGGTTGCTTAGGTTTTGCACAGTACTGTAAGTACCTAAACTGTTTTACGACTTCAACTTTGAAACAGTTTACACTGCATGTTACGCTGTCATTATACTTGATTTTACAGGCTTCCGCAGTACAAGTTCAATTTATCATGTTTTGATGATAGCAGCCAAGCGCATGGAAATATATTTCGAATTCAGGAGACTCTTGCATGCTAAGGCCGAAATACATAATTTTGGTTTTTTTACTGACAATTAATCTGTGCTTCGCAAACTAGATTCGTTGCAAATCTACATCAACCATAGACAATGCCAAGATCATCTGCAAAAGCGGTGACTTTTCCTACAAATGGTTGATCAAACAAAGAGTTGAGATCAAAAACAAAATGGGGCCAAGGACTGACCCTTGCGGTACACCCAATGAAATTACTCTTGGGTCGCTAAGAGAGTCATCCACTCTTACTTTTTGTGTCCTGCCTTTAAGATAAGAAACAAATCAATTATACATAAAGCCCCGAAAGCCAGCACCATAAAGCTTGTCCAAAAGAATGTCGTAAACGCCTCAGTAATATCCACGAAAAGACCGGCACAATATTTTTTGTTCATCAAGACCTTTGTTTATAAAGGAGCAAAAAGCCAGAAGAGCATCTTCAGTGGAAAGGCCTTCTCTAAACCCAAATTGTATTGGACAAAAAAAGTTTAAACTATTCAAATAACCGCACATTCTCTTTTTAACAGCCTTTTCAAATATTTTAGAGATTGAAGGTAACAAGGAAATCGGTCTATAATTATTTTTACCCATTTTGTCACCTTTTTTGAAAAGTGGTACCATGTAAGCACATTTTAATTTATCTCTTTTGCTCTTGCTTCAGAGGTCTTGACACTGATTTGCTGTTTCTTGCTGGTCAAACGAGATCTCACTTATTTTGTGGCAATTCTTATGGACAAACAGTGGCCAGGCGATTAACATAACAAAAGTTAGCAGATGTTCTGCCATTGCCTTTAATCATATTTGATACCAAGACTAAAGTTGAGCTCATTTTCGTTTTAGGATCGCTTATCACGATCGGAGTGACCCCATTAGTCCTGGAATCAATGGCGACGTCTAGTTGGCTATAAACATTTTTACCTCTTCATCTGCATTAATTGGGGGAGGCAGTACCGGGTGATGGTAATCTTCATTACTCAACTTTAAATTTAACTGTGAAGAAGAGACTCTGCAGCGAGTGCAATCCTGCTCCACTTTTACGGCTCCTAGACTTGCCGGAGTAGATAAAGACCCCATATTCATTATCAAAGTAAAAGATGTGATGGCGTTGCTTGCACCTAAAATATTTACTTGTGTCGGATGAAGTGTCACTCGAGTTCTACGAATCTGACGTTTATGTCGATTTCTTCGTTTAACTAAGATGCAGAAAATAAAATCGCTCTTTTTATACGCTTTCTAACTGAATCGTGCATATCCTTTGCCGCTCATCTATTATTCGTTCTCCGACGCCAACTGAGCGTACAAAATAAGACCAACAGCACAGCCTTCATGCCTTACGAGTACATCTTACAGACTAACTGGGGCAAGTACAATAAATAATTTTCATCTGCTGACCTCCTTATCTACAAGTACTCGTACATATCCATCTACTCGTATCTATTTATCATTCATTTATTGTTATGGTAAAAGCAATTAACCTGAAACGAGGGTGTCTCATTAGAAACTAGGTCTCCTCGTAATCTGACTGGAAAAAAACCTGGGAGACCTGGATACTAATGCTCAAAAAGAAATTAGACAACTGTAAACTAAGACCCATTCTAATTACGAGAACTTTAAAGAGGCGTTGCGTTACGTCTAAAAGATGAAAGATTGCATCTTCGCTGGAAAGATACGCGTTACTTTACCCATCGTAATGTCATTCAACATCTATAACGGTTAGGCTTTCATTTCACACTAATCGTTTTCGGTGGTCCGGACAACAGTTAGTAATTCTAAACAAATTGCTGTTGTGTGTTTTTATCTGCATATTCTATCAATGGTAGTGTATCTACGGACCGATCTGTTGCGGTTTCTTATTCTCACTTTTAGTTTTCTTTTTTTTTTAAATATTTCTTCTTGTTTTTGGGTAGGCCACGGTTTTTTACTCACCTTATTCAAAGCGACATTAATTATTCCTTGGGGTGCAGCAGAGCAGTGGGAAAAATGTACAAAAAAAAAAAAAAAAAAGTATCTTAAGCTCGAGTAATTTTAGAGGTCATGATGATGAGCGAAGAGTGAAAAGACTCTTTTTCATTTGCCGGCCGCAAATAAATCATATTTTAGAAAATGTTTCTGTTTTACGAGTATCTGAATAATTTATGATTGGGAAGTGGGTGCAAAATTCCGCGATTTAATTTATTTGCACATTTAAATTCGTGAGATCGTTGTCACTTACAGATTTTTTGTGAGCATTTAGAAGTAGATAGAATAGCAGAGACAAAATTTAGGTTTCTAGGGCATTGGTGAGATTCGGAGATTCTGATTTAAATAAAAGTGGTTCAAAGGAAAGTGTGTGATGTAGTGCGTGTACGAGTAGATAGCATGCAAATAAAAATTGAGATTAGTATACGATGTATATGGTATACATATATTAGCATCGGTGATAGACCTACAAGGTCTAGAAATGTACCTATTGATGTTTACGGTCCCGATGTTCTTTGGCTGTAGTTTTTTTTATGAATGAAAAACGTTGGTTCTACTTTTGGGCTATGTTTATCTGATGTCTTAAATTTTTTTCCATTAAGTCGCGAAAATGATATCGGCTAAGTGGCCGCCGCCAAAATTGACCACCATTCGTGTCCGATTAGTGGCATTTTCTATCACCCTTACCAGAACTTCTGGCTATAGGTCCTTGCATACTTCATGGATATTCTCTTTGAGTCTGAGGCTTTTTGATATACAATCGTGACTTCAAAAAACCACTGAAAAATAAGTTTGAAACGGCCAATGCAAATCTCCAAAACGAGAGATTAGGCGACCCTTAAATGCATCCCTTAGAATTTCGATTGTAGTTCGCGCAGTATGCGCTGTTGTTCCATCTTGTTGGAACCACATATTCTCCAGTCCCAATTCATCCAATTGTTGAGCATGGCTGTATAGCGCTCGCCGTTCACAGTAGTTCTTTGGACCGCGACGTTTTAGTTCAGTTTAGTAGTTTTATTTTATTTCACATTAATTTCTTACAAAGTTAGGTTTCCTGCGAAATCATAATGGCTTTTCTGCAGAAGGTTGTGTTTCGAAAAAGTTGTTTTTAATGTGAGTTTAATGTTTTAGCTTTAAATTAACACTATTGAGCAAATTTAAAAGGTTATAACAAAAATTTTACGAAAAAAGAAACAAAATGCTAATGGACTTTGGAGTCATACAAAGAATCGCTCAAATTATACAAAAAAGTACTGAGGAAGGCAAAGCGACAATCCTGGAAGTCCTTCTGTGACAAAATCACGGAAAACTCTGAGGCATCACGGCTAAGAAAAATTCTCTCTACAAATCCTATGATGTCTAGCTGTTTGAAAAAAACCGATGGCTCTTGGACAACCTAAAGTGATGAATCACTCAATCTGCTACCGGACACCCACATTCCAGATAGCTCCCAATTCGCTGCTAGTAGCAACCCAAAGAGGACTATTGCAATACGGACCAAAATTCGTGGTCTGATTACAAGAAACAAACTGCGCTGGGTGCTGCATAGCTTCAAACCATACAAGTCTGCTGGTCCGGACGGTATAATACCTGCCGAGCTATAGAGGTCCTCAGATATTATTCCGCCTGCGCTAGAAAATATTATGAAGAGCTGTGTAGAACTTATCCATATGCTAAAATTGATCCTTGACTTCTGTCAACGGCTCAACATGCCTACTCTAAAGGAAAGTCGGTGGAAACGGTTCTGCATTTACTGACTAGCCACATCGAACGATCCCTACAATATAGAGAGTACACAATGGTTGCTTTCCTGGACAAAGAGGGGGCCTTTAACATCTGCAATCACGACTGCTCTATCAACTCTGCAGACGACTCACTTGAGGAACTGATCAGTCTTATGCTAAAAAGCAGGGTAATCAACTTCAAACTGGGTGAGACTTCTGTTAAAAGATATGTCAGCAGAGGTACGCCGCAAGGCGGTGTCCTCTCTTCCCTGTGGGGAGATTGCCAAAGCGAATGATAATGCTATAGCCGTGTCAGGTAAGCATCTTAATACCATTAAAGAACTCCTTTAAGTAAATCTCAATAGATTAGCCCGTTGGGCAGATCGCTGTGGATTGGGAATAAACCCCCATAAAACTGATCTTGTCCCCTTTTCCTGGAAATACAAAATTCCAACTATAGACCCGGTACCAGTTTAGTGTTTTCCGATACAGCAAAATATCTGGGTCTCATTTTTGACAGAAAACTAAACTGGAAACCTAAAATTCAAGAAAGAGTCAATAAAGCTACAATAGCTTTATTCTCTTGCAAAAAAAAGCCATTAGGAATAAATGGGGCTTTCAACCCCGGATAACCCAATGGCTGTACATCTCGGTCATAAGACCGATACTTACTTACGGGGTGGTAGTCTGGTGGACGGCCAGAAGCAGAGTCCAGAGAACAGCATGTCTATGCATAAGCGGAGCATTGCGGTCTACCCCCTTTGCGGCATTAGATATTCTGCTTCATTTAACACTCCTCGATATTTTCAGCAGGCAAATAGCTGCGACTAAAGCGACTAAACAGTGGACAAATAATCCATTTGGCCACGCCAGTATTCTTAATACATTAGGAATCCTCACAGAGAACATCGATTACACCACACCTGAACTTTGGTTTGACAAAAACTTACATGTAAGCTTCCCCTCTAGATCCTTCTGGGAGGAAGATGCTTTCATGGAGGACAAGTCAATCCATCTCTACACAGATGGATCTAAAACCAATAGCGGAGTTGGTGGCGGCGTTTTCTCAGACACGGTAAATCTAAGCCTCTCTTTCCGTCTTCGAAATCACTGCAGCGTGTTCCAGGCGGAAATTTTGGCGATTAAAGAAGCTCTGTCCTGGCTGAAGAAAAACGTGATATCTGCAAAGGATATCCATATCTTTTCGGATAGTCAGGCCGCTATCAAATCCCTGGACTCAGTCTCACTAAATTCTAAAACCGCCCTTGAATGTCGATCATCTCTTATGGAGATGACAGAGCAGTTCAACCTTCAACCTCTGTTAGGTACCGGGCCACAGAGACGTTCCAGGGAACTGTAGAGCCGATGAACTCGCCAAAATTGGAACCACTCTACCTATTCTACAGGAAAAGGGTAGCATAGGTATCCCAATCGCTGCGTGCAAACAAACATTAAAGCTAGATGCCAATAAAAGAACAGACCTTAGGTGGACTGTTGGACCAACATGTCTAGCGACCAAACAAATCTGGCCAAAATTGGATGTGTATCGCTCTAAGTGTCTGTTCCTTCTAAATAAGGAACATCTCAGCACCATCATAGGTGTCATCACTGGACACTGCCTCATAGGCAAGCACGCAAGAAGGCTTGGCGCCTTTATAAATGATTTCTGCAGAAGCTGCATGGACGAGGAGGAGGAGGAAACAATCCTCCACCTACTCTGTACATGTCTAGCTCTCTCCCAGAGTAGAAAACTTCACTTAGGAGCTTTTTTCTACAACGACCTAAACGATCTGAAAAATATAGACGTAAACAGTCTCCTACGCTCAAACTGGTTCCATCAGCAAGAGGATCATAGATCCCCGTGGCATCACAATGGGCCAATAGGCCTAAGTGGGTTGATATATCCAACAGCCACTCTTACCTACCCTACCCCTTGGATAACAGAAATTCTTTGAAAAGTTTTTTCTAGTTTTAAAATTTACAATATGTTTTAAATCTTGCGGAAGTTCATTGAAAATTGAAGGAACACTATGCTCAAGTTTTCTTCTGCCATATATGTTGTACGGTATTAGTGTTCTAAGCATACCCTAAGCTCGTCTTCTTATTTTCTGGATAATGGGCATCTTAAAACGCACGTCGTCTTAGTATTGCAGTAATAATCTTGAAAATAAGCACTTTAAAAGGTCTTCCTTCAGGTACAGTGCTTATTTGTTTAAGCGCAGCATTTTGCAGTCTTTTTAGTTTCCGTAGTTGTGTCGTTCTTGCCCAATGCAAGGATACCATACTCAATTTCGACTTGTTTTAGAAACTGTGAAGTAAAGTAATTTTTTAAGTAATAAAGTCCGAAAAGTGCTCCCTTTAGATTCAAACGCAAGTTATCAATATATTCATTCCAAAGAAAGTGACTGGCGATGGTTACTCCTCCCAGTTATTTATAACTTTCGACAAATTCTATTGTTAGATTAGCCTATGCACTTGGATAAGCATTTGTATCATCGGCTGTGAGTGTTATATGTGGTCCACGAATGTGCATCATTTTGGTCTTTGTTGCATTGATTATAAGCCCATTGTCGTGGCACCACTTCGCTGTGTCATTAAATTCGTTTTGCATGATTGTCGTAGCCATGTCCAGGGACCTATGACGGATGACTACGGCTGTATCATCTGCGTAGGCAAATGGAATGCTGTATTTGAACAGTCGAAGAAGTTCATCTGCATACAGGACAAATAGTATTGGGCCCAATTTAGAGCCCTGTGGAACTTCGTATTATATACTTCTTTCGCAACTGTAAGCGTCCTTAATTCTCACTCGGAAAGTCCTAGAGGAGAGTTAATCCTTAATCCAATCAGCAAGAACTCCTCGTACTCCAATTCGTTCTAGTGCTTCTATTAGTTTTTGATGGTTTAGTGTATCGAAAACTTTACTGAAATCCATAAATACGAGTAGTACCAGCTCGTGATGGTTTTTGTTCAAACTTTCATTAACACAGTTTGCGAACTCTCCCATAAGTCTGCCAAAGCTTTTATTTTTTTGGAACCCATACTGCTGGTTATGAATAAGGTAGCAACCGTCTCATTATAACCTCTTACAGACATTTTTAAATGACAGATAGGATCGATATTGTTCTATAGTTATTGATGTCGTTTTTTTTTCCTGCTTTGTACTCGTACATACGAGTATGTAAGTCTTGCTGTTTTTAGCGCTTGAGGGTTCTTGGCCTGATGCGGATATCGTAAGTGCAAATATATCTGCGTGTACTTTTATATCGGCCGCTCTGATGCCATCGAAACCTGGGGGCTTTTTTACAGCTAAATCTGCCGACATCCAGGGGTTATGTTTATATTTAGTCTGAGGACTTTTCGAAACAAATATATCATGCATTTTAGTTGCAAAGATCTGATACAAACAGTCAACATCAGTTTCACTTAGTATTGTCTCCCAATCTGTTTCACGAATAAGTTCATTCACTTTTCTTCTGCTAATGTGTGAAATTATATAAACCTGCTCTCCTTCTATGTTGGATGGTGTTAGAGGTATACAAATTCAATATGAAATAAAACACTTGAAGCTATGATATTATTTATGTAGTAGATAATTTTATACCATAAATATGATATCGGGGATATGCGCCCCACAGCTGGCTCGAATGAAGTGCAATCGTGAAGTCCAATTTTCTAAATCTTTATCGAGCAACTGGGGCCGTATATCACCAATAACACGGCGAATGTTGACTTCCAAATCGTCCCACTTCTCTGATTTATCCACATTGATAAGTGGCTTCACATACCCCCACAGACAGTAATGTAAAGGTGTGGGATCACAGGATCGTGGAGGCCAGTTCATAGGACCATTACGCGAAACCAAAGTTAAGTCACGTCAATGCCATTCAACTGAGGAACGAAGAAGTCAGAAATCATGTTTCCTGTTTCAATCCATTGACGGTAACATTCTGGCCAGCATCGTTTTTTTCTTTGTTTTTTATAATGCATTTTATTTTACTCATCAAATTTACTAAACTTACATGCTAGCAGAAAAAATGCTTAAATGCTAGCTTAACATAACTTAATTAACTTATTCTAACTTACTAGTCCTCAATGCAAGCGCCCTTTATCGCCGTTTGAAACCGCCTTACTAAACCTGAGACTTTCAATACTGCCGTGTACGACGTCTCTGTTGTAGTTGACTTGCCCCCCACCAACTGCACGAGCTACGTGGAAGATTAGAGGCACCGCATACCTATCCTGGATCAGCCCTTTAATGTCAAAATAGAGGAATGCTTCAGGGGGACGAAGCCTTTCAAGCGCGCACTCTGATGATAAAAGTAGTTGGGGTAGTAAGCCCGAGATATCAGGTTGTTGGATGAGGTCATTGCTCTTGCAATGTATGCCTTCGAGTCAACCTAATAGTGAAGTTGTCCACTCTTATTAGATTCGCCCTGTTGCATAGAACTTCATTGGGATAGAATTTTATGTACTCCGATTCTGGTGTTCTGGAAAGGTGAAAACAAACCCTAAGGCAAGTCCTCTCAGACCTTGCGATTCTTTTTCATTGCTCTCACGTTGAACCAGCAGCATGGGCCGGATGAGGGCCATGTAGCAGATAACTTTCGCCCTCGCATCGAGTTGACTGCTATAAAACAGTTTCTTTGTAAGGGAAAAAGCACCTTTGGCTCTGGCCAGAGCAACATTTACATTCTAGTTGAAATATACACAGATATTGGTCTAGCCAGATCCCAAGGCACCTGACTACATTTCGACAAGCAACTACGTGTTGTCCAATGATCGAGAATTTTCGCCAATTCTTTCTGGTGTCGTGGACGCACCAGACAACGGTGTTCTACACCGAATGGTTTCAGACTTCTGAAAGTTGATTTTCAACTTCCAGTCATCGCAAAATCGCCTAATTTGTTCCAAGTCACTTTGCAAAAGCACGTTAATGACTTCGACTTTTGGACCTGTTCTGTACACTATCAAGTCGTCTGCATACGCAATGCAATGGGGAAGTAAACCTATCAAATCGCTAGTGTAAATGCTGAATAGGATCGGCGAATTAACCGCATCTTGTTGCAGACCGATTTTAATGTGAAATGTTCCAACAGAAGTCGCATCACCATTTTTCACGATGAACTATCTGTTGGTTAGCATATTATAAAGAATGTATAGGAGTGGTTTACTGATGCCCAGTCTGGTCAGCCTGTAGAAAAGACCCTCTAACCATACGGTGTCGAAGGCCTTTTTCAAGTTAACCAGGCTGGCACCACTACCCTGGTTTTTGCTTTCATTCTATTGGATATCTGACACCAACTGGCCGGTATCGTCCTTAAAGAGATATGGGCACACCAAACAGTGAGTTTTAATGGGTGTAAGGGCATCTCGACAAAGGCTTCTGGGTTTTATCCACTCCAAATTCGTCAATTTTGCTTGTTTACATATATGTACATTCAAAAAAAAATTGACTTCATCGGAGAACAAAAATTTGCGTTGAAAGTAAGGATCAAGCTGAATCATGTTTTCTGCCCATTCACCGAACCTACGATGCGTATAATGGTCACGCGGTTTCAACCCATGCACAAGCTGGATCTTATAAACTTTTAAGCCAAGATCTTCCGTAAAATCTTCCACAAAGTGGATGGGCATAGCTCCAATTAATGTACTATACACTTTGGCGCATCGACTCATTTGGATTTTCCTCAACACTGCGCTCCACAACGGCAATAATTTCCACTGTTCGCACTGTTTGTCGTTTTTGGGATGCATATTATCCACTAGAGTGTACGTGATGTGAAAACGATTCATCGTATTCCGAATAACTTGCTCAGATGGACGATTATGTCGACCGTAAAATGGACGTAGCCCACGACAAGTTTGGCGAACCGAACCATGGTTTTCAAAATAAGTTTGCACAATTTGCACGCGTTGTTCTGGCGTTAATCTACTATATTCATCGTAAAATGGCAAAATGTACTAACCACAAATCAATTTTCAACTGTCAAATTGACATTCTATAGAAATAGTGTTGCCAGTTTTAAAACTAAACCTCTAAAAAAAAACAACCTTTGCAAGAGAGAATAATGATCGGAAACAGTACATTCCACGACTGCCGAGTACATTTGATTACTCGATATTTTGACTAATATGCGATCTATCAATGTCATAGAGCCTGGATTAGGGTCATCTCTCGTATTTTCCAAGATCGTATTAATTAGCCCGTGAGCCGCTAACACTTCATTATAATCTTAACGTAGTTCAAGTGGAAGTTTCGAATATTCATGTTGATATCACCCATTAAGATTACATCCTTCGCATTTTTCGTTTCTCCTAGATTATTATCCAATTCTACCATAAAATCGTGGTCTATAAAGTCCAATTATAAGTTTATTGTCTTCAGTACTCGTAGTTCGTATTTTTATTCATAAGCTGAAATTTCAGAGTCTGTACGTTCTTATTCTATGTCGTTTTTGATAATGTTTATCAGTGGCAATGCCACCACCTCTCACCTTCCTCCTAACTATTAAGAAACTTCGAAAAAACAAGGGCCGATGACTCTTCCAGCTTAAACAGGATACATGCAGTAACTTTGAGCGGCTGTAATGGCTCTTCGTAGATTATACGCGGATCTTCGGTGCCCCAGAAGCGATAATTTTGCTTATTCACATATCCACAGAGATAGAAATGGGCCTCGTCGCTTATGATGATTTTCAAGGAAAAGTTTTCTCCCTCGTGGACGAGATTCAGGATGGCTTGAGCGTAGGTTTCACACGCTTGGCGGTCAACAACTAACAGCTGATGCACTTTCTCAGGGAACATCTAACAGTCTTTCACAAAAATTCGCTGTAAAGACCGCCGATTAATGCCGATTTGCATGGCACGTCATCTGGTCGATACTCCGCGATATCTTCAACCACATCTGCGATATTCTCAGCAGAACGGCTGCCCCGGGACCAGTCAGATCTGGCAGCATCTCGTATTGTACTATACTCTTCTGGGCGAGCGGCTAAACGTCGTAGTGTTTGCCAATTAGTGGCGGACGACCAGGAAATCTGCGCCGAAATTCATGCTGCCCCAATACCACAGGCGATTTATTCCGCGTTCTTTAGGAGTATAACGATTCATGTCTCGTTGGCGTGTATTTTGTATTTGTTTAGTTCACAAATGTCAAAGTCGAATTGACATTTGCCTCCATTTGCAAAAATTATAGCATCTTCCGATAGGGTGATGACCTTTGCACCATCTAGTACAATTTGTGCTTTGGTTATTGCTTTTTTTTTGTCTCTGATTTGTGTTTTGTTTGCACCTGTGCTTTTGTGGGTGTGTTGTAAGCTGTGTGTTCCATAAAGTTGCAACTGGTATGAGTTTTAGGTGTTTTATCTAATGATCGTCCGCCATATGTTCAGAGTGTTCCAGGCAGTCCGCCTGGCTCTGTCTTTTTCTAGGAGGTCCTACTTGTTATCAACTCTGGGACCGTAAGGGGTGAGATTGGTAGAATCCACAGGCCCTCCACAAAATTCTTTAATCCAAAGCGACAAAGGACATAACAAACAGGGCAGGCCAAAAAAGAAGTGGTAAGGAGTGGGGATGGAGCGGAATGCCTTAGCTCTACTCAAGGCCCCATCACGGTGGAATACTTCGCGCTGGACCTCGCTAAAAATAAAAATCCTATGTAGCACTGTCCGTCCTACCTGTTTATGTTGTGCTTCCGAGTACTGAGAGAATGCACCGATGGCTGATGCCCCCATGGCTGACCATTACTGTGTCAAGATGTTGATGAACAACTTCTACATGGATTCGAAGAAGTAAAGGAGATAGTCTTCAGGGAAAGGGTCCGATAATATCCATTGAAAAACACCGCAGTTGTAAATAATGCTACATACCATCAAAAAGGATCAGGATACGTAATTGTACACACGAAACGAGTTGTTTAAGATGAGATGAATATTTTTGCCTAATCCAGCAAAATGTTTAAAAAAAAGCAAAAGAATCATCTCCCCGACGGGGAATTGAACCCCGGTCTCCCGCGTGACAGGCGGGGATACTGACCACTATACTATCGAGGACGTTGAAAATCTGGGTGTCAAAACATTAATATGACATAAATGACATAATTAGCCAAAAACAAAAACCACGTATCAAAGGGTTTGATATTGTAATTTGCGTAACCTCGTCCGAAAATGGACCACAGCGTCAGACGGCTTTAAATATGAAACAGCGTCAGACGGCTTTAAATATGAAAAAGCGTCAGTAAACCACCACCCCACCTTGGTGGTGACACAAGAGAGCCTCGAATTTGCTGGAACTGACATAATTCATGCGGTTTTTTTTCAAAATTTGAATTTTTTTTTTTAAGAAAAACATGTACAATAGTATTATTCAAAGTATTGCCCATCTGAAGCTATGACTTTTTCCCATCTTTCGGGCAATTTGTGGATCCCATCCCAAAAGAACTGCTCCGGCTTGGCAGCCAAGAATGAATCAAGCCAATTTTTGATATTCTGCTCTGATGTGAACCGTATTTCAGTGAGGGCGTTCTGCATCGACCGGAAAAAATGGGTCTGAGCTATAAGGCGGGTGGGGTAAGACTTCCCATCCACTGTTTTCCAAATAGTTCTTAACTGGAATAGCAACGTGGGGCCGAGCGTTGTCATGATGGAAAATTATTGCCTCGTGTCTGGTCGCATATTCCGGGCGTTTTTCGGCCACTGCTCTCTTCAAACGGATTAATTGTGTTCGGTAGCGTTGTCCATTGATGGTTTCACCCGGTTTTAGCAGCTCATAATACAGCACACCCATCTGATCCCACCAAACACAGAGCATTACCTTCGCGCCATGGATATTCGGCTTTGCCGTTGATTTGGCTGGTTGGCCGGCTTTCACATATGATTTTTTGCGCTTGGGGTTGTCGTAATGAATCCATTTTTTATCACCAGTAACAATCCGATGCAAAAATGACTTCCTTTTGTGGCGTTCCAGCAGCATTTCGGACATGCAAAACCGCCTTTCGACGTCTCTCGGCTTGAGTTCATGTGGAACCCAATTTCCTTGCTTTTGAATATATCCAGCTGCTTTTAAAAGTTTTGAAATGGCTGCTTGAGTGACACCCAAGGATTCTGCGAGCTCTTCTTGTGTTTGGCAACAATCTTCATAGAGTAATGCTTCCAGTTCTTCATCTTCAAACTTTTTTGGCTGCCCAGGACGTTCATCGTCCTCCAAGCCAAAATCACCACTTTTAAATCGTACAAACCACTTTTGGCACGTTCGCTCAGCTAGCGCATGTTCACCATAAACTTCCACCAAAATACGATGACTTTCGGCAGCAGTTTTCTTCATGAAGAAGAACTCCCCGCAAAAACACTTTTTCAAAAGAAAAAAAATTATTGTTGTTTACGCTTCAAATGAATGACATATACTGAAATGACGTACAATGACTGTAGCTTTCCAATGCATGTTCCAATGGAATAATAGAAGTTACGCCATCTCTTAGCAACCCGCACGAATTAAGTTATACAATTATAATGTGGTCTCATCTGATATTCAACGTTGACAAAAAAGATTGAATCTACACAATCCGGAAGGCTTTTAAGTTGTCTAAGTCTATTGGCAGGATCTCAAGTAAGAAAAGAAATTTACTCGAATAGGGGAGGATTTGGGGATGTGGTGTGGGCAGCTCCTTCTCTTAATTACGCTACCTAAAGGCAACAATTTTAAAATTCAGCAATGCAACACTTCTCTGCACAAAGTATTTCAAGATGGTTTCAAACATATGTAAATAAACTTCTAGGCGGAACAACTTTTTGTTCAGATATGAACCCTGTTGAAAACCTCTGAGCTATCTTGCCAAGTAGGGTATTTGTCCAGGAAAATCCAGAGATCTAAGTGTGGTAGTACAAAAGCAAGCACTCGTAATTAGTTGAAACATGGAACTATAACCGAAAAGCGCTTTAAACAATTTTATGTCTAGTCTACGACCAAGATCAACCCCGGAAGAATTTATTAAAGCTTATTACAAGAATTCTTAAATTCTAGACTTACAACTAAAACAAAATTATGTAATCTAAAACTGAATTATAACTAAAACCAAGAGGTGGGTGGTGTAAGACAAGAGGTGTGGGAAGACGGTTAGAGATTGGACATCGTTGACATCCCGTAGCATTCTAGAGCTTGGTTTAGAATAGCCGTAATTTGTTCGGTGAAGATTGAGTCGAAAGACTGGCGGAAACCTACGATTAAGTTGGTCAGTGTTGAGCTAACGCCAGTTTTTCGGCGTGCAGGGAGAGGCTGCAAATCTATAAGTTTTAGTCGGTCAATTTAGGGTGGTCAGTTCATGTCAACAGTCCAGCGAACTCCTCGTAAGGCGAATATATAAATTGAAGTTGGACTGCTTCTACTCGGAGAATGTGTGCGGTGTAATAAGGTGACCGTGTAGGCCTTATTCCACTGAGCGCCTACACTCATGTGGGGATTAGTACAATGCGTCAATCAACGCCATTCGGATGGTTTTAAAACCACCTCCAGTACCTACTAGAAGTCATATATAAGGCACGATCTCCTCCCCTGGTAAAGGGTTGAGGCCTATCTACAACCTCTGCCATTCTGTGGGTCATGGCACCCGGATGCTGTGTAACTCCACACCGGGCAGACCGATTCGTTGAACACAATCCGTAGTACTACAGCCTATGCTGAACCATTAGGTGTCAGAGTTCCGGTTGATCTACTCTCCCCGCGATTTTGGGTATAAACCGACAGCCACCACGATACTGCCACAAGGGGACCAACTCCTAGGTCTGGCCGGAATCATAGTCCCAGGGGCTCCTGACCTTCCATGGTACCAGAATATAGCCTCCGGTCGAGTTTCGCAACTTGCGGCTACTTCCAGTGGGGCACGTTATTGCCCAGGACTAGCCGCCTTTAACCATCCTTACTAATTATCAGGATATAGCTGCCTATATCGAGGTCTAGAAAAAACTATGTTCGCATAGTCCGCTAGAGCGCTGCAAACGTCGCAAAAACCATCTTCAAAACTTATGCCCATAGCGCGAAGATCCCTGACATCGTCATGCAAGTGACATTCAAAAGAAGCTCCACAAGAGCAGCCTGGCTAAGGCCCCTTTTATGCCATATCACATTAAAGGAACCATGTCCAGTAAGAAGAAAGCCCAAGTTGAGATTAAACTTCAGCTCCGGCCACTCCCGCATGAACAAGACATCGTTCAGGAAGCCGTAAGTTACTCTGCCGTTAACCCTATCGTTCCATCTAGATTGCCATCTACTCGTAGGTGTGATGCATTCGTCTAGCCGGGCCTTATGCTCCCGTAAGTGTATCAGTTTGACTTCAATGTCAGCCAATCAGTCTTAAGGGTATACCCTTCTTTAGCTTGAAGGCTGTTCCATGTCAGATTGCCTCCAAGTTGAGGCACGGAGGCACTCTCATAAAAACCTGAAGTGCTTCCGTGGAGACAATTCCACCCTTCGGCAAGATAGGATCTTTCTGCGGCCGCTCACAGTCGTGACTACGTCGCACCACACTGCTCCCCAAATGTTGAACAGGCAACAAAAATGCCACCATATATAATGCGCCTTACCTGCCCCGCGACAGTTGTGAGATTATCATGGACTCTTTCCAAGTATGGTAAGAAATTTAACCTCTCATTCATGGTTATACCCAGATACTTGATTTGTGTCACATATCTAAGAGTATCACCATACAACTTGCGCTTTGGAAAGGTGGTCTTATTAATGACTTGCTCTTGAGCAACATCATTACCGTCTTCTGCTGAGAAACACAAACGCCTACACTGCTGCTCCAGTCCTCAACATGTCGAAGAATCGTGTTTTCCATTTCTTCCAGCACCCTCCTGTATGGTGCTTTCAAAATGAGAAACAGTGCTGTTACAAGCAATCAGCGGGAGGTGCGAAATGTTTGAAGATTTTCATGTCGTCAGCGTAGACGGATATATAGGATAATGTCACTTTGAGTGGACCGTCACCTTGAGTGTAATCACCATTTTTGTAATGTGACAGTCGAAGTGTGATGTAAATAGCGCGAGCAGCTGCGTTGCACCCCACAACCATAAGTTAATGAATGTTGAGGTAAACCGACGTGTTGCTGTGTACATGCGAGCATTTCCTTAAAAAAAAAAAACAAACAAATTTCGAGTTACAATTTTGTACGAGTACATTATTCTGAAGTGTAAAAATATTGTGAAAGCCGAGTTTTTAAAAGTAAGATATGTTTTTTTCTTGTTAGTTTGGACATTGAAATTCATCAACCCAATTCACTAAGTAATAATTCTGATGTTAGAAAAAAATGTCGGTGGGTCGCTTAAAATTGTGTCTGTTACCTTGAGTGGACCACCTATATTTATTCTCTCTTAATGCCAATTTCCCACTTTTATGGATGTAAATTGACATCCAAATGGTTTTAAACGATCTTTTATGCATTACACACCAAGCAGAATTGATTTAGTTCGCTATAAGTATAATCTTCTGCTACAACCATTACTACGGCTTCAGTATAACCGATTAAGTCAGTTGGCTTACCAGTTTGCTAGAAAGATAAGTGCCAAATATTCGCCAAGTTGGGATAAGGACTTGATGGCCAGTCGTAGATTGTACTATAATTTTATATCCGGGCACAAAGAATTATCTTTGCGTACATGCGAAAATACGAGCAAAAACCGTGTTAAAGCCATTTGCAAAGAAAATGTCGAGGACTTCTTTACAAAGCTCCAGAAATTGTTAACAGCCACAAAGTATGAACCTGGCTCCACCTGAAACATGAATGCGACAGAATTCTCTACAGTTCCAAACAAAAATTCAATGTTTATTACATTGAAAAGAGCCAAAAGTCTGTCTTCTCGTTCAACTAAGTTGAATAAAATACCACGAGCAACAGTACAATGCATGGAAAGTCAATAATGATATCAAAGCATTTGCAATTCGTCATATACCTGGCCTCGTTCGACAAGCATTACATAACACATGGGCTGAAAGGTCCGTGCCGTTTTATAGTAAAATACAAAATTTTTACAAAATTCAACTTTATCAATATAGTTGCCTTCGAGGGCGATACATTGATTTAAACGATCTTTCAATCTTTCGATAGCAGTTTTGTAGTACAATTTCGGTTTAGCCTCAAAATAGGCCTCTGTTTCGGCGATTACTTCTTCATCGGTCTTAAATCTCTTTCCAGCGAGCATTCTTTTGAGGTCTGCGAACAGGAAATAGTGGCTGGGGGCCAAATCTGTGGAATACGGTGGGTGGGGAAGCAATTCGTAGCCGAATTCATTCAATTTTGCCATCGTTTTCATCGACTTGTGACACGGTGCATTGTCTTGATGAAACAGCACTTTCTTTTTCTTCAAATGCGGCCGTTTTTCTGCGATTTCGTCCTTCAAACGCTCCAACAACGCAATGTAATAATCGCTGTTGATAGTCTGCCCCTTTTGGAGATAGTCGATGAAAATTATTCCATGTGCATCCCAAAATACGGATGCCATAACCTTGCCAGCCGACTGTTGAGTTTTTGGTCGTTTTGGACGAGGTTCGTCGCCTGCTCGCCACTCAGCTGACTGCCGACTTGACTCTGGTGTGAAGTGATGGAGCCAAGTTTCATCCATTGTCACATACCGATGCAAAAATTCGGCTTTATTGCGGTTGAACAGCTTTAAACACTCCTCTGAATCATCAGCACGTTGTTGTTTTTGGTCGACTGTGAGCAAACGCGGCACCCACTTTGAACAGAGCTTTCGCATGTCCAAATATTCGTGTAAGATATATCCAACACGCTCTTTTGATATCTTCAGAGCCTCAGCTATCTCGATCAACTTCACTTTACGGTCATTCGTAATCATTTTGTGGACTTTTTTGATGTTTTCATGTGAAACAGCCTCTTTTGGACGTCCACTGCGTGCATCATCTTCGGTGCTTGTATGACCACTTTTAAATTTTTCAATCCACTTGCGAATGGTTAGTTCGCCTGGTGCAGAGTCCGGGTAACACTTATCAAGCCATTTCTTTGCATCGGCTGCATTTCACAATAACAAAAGTTGCTTCACTCACAACGCTATATCTCGAGAACTAATCGTCCGACAGCTGTCAAATTTATACACGTATCTTTTGAAGGTTGGTACTAACTGAAAATGGTATGGATTTAATTCAAGTGGTGCCCTCTCTTAGAAACGGCTTTTCAGCCCATGTGTTAGATCTTGCACTCACTCCCTCAAACGGGTATCGTCCCATATGGTATAATCCAAACGTTTTCGTCATTAAGGTCGAGAGTTGTGACCTTACCATCCCTGTTAATTGAAGCTAGTCCTTTCAAAAAACCGATACTGACATTGTTGAATCGCACGAAAAAAAGAAAAAAAAACACGATGAGGTAAGCAAAGAAAAAGAACCAAAGGCAGCTCATCTTCCAAAGAAAGGTAGAAAGCCATCGGTTAAACAACATACCCCGTCTAAACAGATGGCGAAGGTTGGAGAAAAAAAACAAAAATTAAAAATTATCTTGATCAAAATTTCCGGAATTTATACAGAAAATTAAAAATACAAGTTTATTCATCTAAATCTATATTGTCCCCTTTAAAGTAATCCCCATCGACTGCAACACACTTATGCCAGCGCTTGATCCAATCCTCGAAACATTTTTTATATTCAGTTTTCGGTATGTCCATCAGTGCTTCCTGCGATTTTTCCATTACTTCCTCTCGGCTGCTGAAACGCGTTCCTCGTAGTGGTTTTTTAACTCGATTGAACAGAAAGAAGTTACAGGGAGCCAAATCAGGTGAATTCGGTGGCTGTAGGATGGTGTTTGTTGCATTTTTCGTCAAACAATTACAAATAATGATGGCACTGTGCGACGGCGCGTTATCATGGTGCAAAATCCACAAGCTTTCTGCCCACAATTCTGGTCTCTTTCGACGAATTACTTCACGCAAACGTCTCATAACGCCCAAATACTCGTAATACTCTTTGTTTACTGTCTGGCCTTCTGGCAAAGATTTATGATGCACTACACCGTTGTAATCCATGAAGACCGTGAGCATCGCCTTCTTTTTTGACTGGAAACGACGTGGTTTTTTTGGTTTCGGCTCATTTGGTGAACGCCATTTACTTGCCTGATGTCTGGATTGCGTGTCGTACTCATAAACCCACGTCTCGTCTCCAGTAATGATCCTTTTGATGAAAGTGGGATCGGATTCAGCCTCGCAAATCATCTCTTTTGCGACGTCAACACGGTCTTTTTTTGCATGAAATTGAGGTTTTTTGGCACCAACTTTGCAACTTTGCTGCTACACGACGGAAACCCAAATCATTAACCAAAATGTCTTGGACGGATCCATAGGCAATGTTCAAGTCCTCCGCTATCTGTCTGATGGGTAAATTGCGGTTATTAACCAACATCTCTTTTACTCGTACTTCATCAATGTTTTAGTCGGTTTTCGATGTCGATGGTCTGCCACTGCGTTCATCATCTTCGATTGACTCACGAAGTCACAACCACTTTTGAACCGCTCGTGCCACAGATAAGCGACCGTTTTCTTTAGAGAATCGTTGCCGAAACTTTTCCAACATTTCCAACGTTCGCGCACTGTTTCATACAAGTTCGTTGTTGCAAATTTAAAAGCATTTCTAAAATCGCCAACACATACTGACATAGATGTACTCTTAGCTACGTAACTTTTGCAAATGTCAAGCTCTGACGCTAAGATTTAGAGGGAATGTCAACAACAGATTTACCAACTTAACAAAAAAAAACAGAACTCAAATCGGAACAATGGGGTGTGATCGGGAACTTTTTTATCAAGGTGGTAAGTCTAATAAAGCTGCTGGACCTGATTGCATAACTGCCGAGCTGTTTAAAGCAGCAGGTAGGGATTGGATACGGAATATACATCAACTCATCGCCAAAATCTGGGCCGACGAAAGTATGCCCAAGGAATGGAACCACAGCATTGTTTATCCGATTCTAAACATTGGAGATTCTCTGAGGGGAATAAGCCTTCTCAAATTAGTATATAAAATTCTGTCTGCCGTACTATGTGTACGCCGAAGAGCCTTTGGAAACGGTCTAAAGGGCCCCTAACAGTGTTTTTTTAGGCCAGGAAATTCCACTATCGATCAAATTTTCGCATTACCGCAGATCTCGGAAAAAACCTAGAAGTTACAAATCGAAACACACATCGCGTATGACACGATGTATAGAAGCGACTTATACCGAGCCATGTCTAGTTTCGGCATCCCTGCCAAGCTCATTCGACTATGGATGCGCTGTCATGTGATTTTTTCAACATCGTTTTCGAAGGAATTGCTATGAACTCTGACAACGACGCCAAAGCGGAAATTATGCAAGGAATTGCTAATCGCTGTTTCTTTGGGCTTAAAAAACAATTGATTAGGAAAGCCCTCTCTCGAGCAACCAAAAAGATATTATACAAGACACTGATCATTCCGGTCCTGCTTTACGGCATAGAAGCGTATACGCTGACGAAAGCGGATGAAAATGCTCTCGACAGCTTCAAGAGAAAACTTCTTCAGTAATTTTCGGTCCCGTTTACATCAATGGAAAATGGAGGAGACGTTTTAACAGCAAAC
Organism: Volucella zonaria; assembly: GCA_963966105.1. Lineage (NCBI taxonomy): Eukaryota > Metazoa > Arthropoda > Insecta > Diptera > Syrphidae > Volucella > Volucella zonaria. Next base: position 93,892,854 of record OZ014532.1, on the reverse strand, counting down.
TGTACGGGCTGTACAGCGGTGCCGACTCCAACCCAGAGGGACAACGGGGTAGAGGAGGACCTCATCTCGAGTGGCACACGTAAATTTAATGGAATCTCATCCAACTTCATCTGCGCAACTGGAAGCGGCCGGCAAAAGATCTCGCTAACTGGAGGGGCATGTTAGCTGAGGCCCTGGTCTTGGCGCCATCTAAGTAAGCAAATAAACAAAACTAACGCTTATACATAAGTTTGGCAAGTCAAGCCCGGTTGAACGACACCAGTTCCCACGAAAAGATAAAATAACCAAAATTGTTTGTAACCATAGTTGCTGCACTGGGTCTCGCAAGATTGAGGCCACTTAGTGACTTAGGGAAGTACAACAACTAGACATCCATAGTATTAGATGGGGAATGGTATAGAAAGATTAGTTTTAGAGCCATCCGTGAAGACCCGACTTCTTTCCTTTCCTGGCTCAGATTCCGGTCGAAACCAGTTTTGGGCACAGGGAAAGACAATTTCGGATTTTGTCCGCAGCAGGAGTTCCTGCTTCATTGCATCAGACAGACGGGCCAAAAGACCAGAGTCACAAAATAGTCGGCGCACAAGGTCATCAAAGCTTCAGAACGTGTTGTACCCTATGCATTTAAAACTAAAAAACGTGTTGTACCCAAGACTACTTCTTTTTAAACGAAAGATGTCTTTGAGGGTGCAACCCATGACATGAATATCAAGGAGAGGGAGATTTATCAATGCGTCTGAAGCACAGCCAGATATACTCTTTGGAGTCTGGTAAAATCAGCAACGACGTATTTTCATATTCTACCAGACAACCCAGGATATAATTGGCCTTATCATAGCCGTATAGAAGGCCGACAGCGCCTAAGAAGCCTTCGTTATAACATGTTTAGTCCATAGATGTTTGTTATCCAGGATGACACCCAAATACTTCGCTTCTTCGGAGAATTGGATTGTGATGCCTTTGAGTCAGACCAGTCAGCTTCCTCCTTCTTATAAAGAGAAGAGCCTCAGTTTTGAGAGGATTGAGTGAAAGCCTATTTCTAGTGCACCAATCATCGATCACGTCCAGGGATGTCTGCGCTATTGATCATTAGAAGTTGAATATTATTTATTGTCGTTCAAAATTCCATTTAATGGAACTCCTAGGGATAACTTGCGAATCTTGGTTGACATAATAAGATGGACTGTCGACAGCAGCGCGAGCGGTGGGAAACTTGGTACACGAGTATCTATATCCAGTTTTGAGAAATACGAGTATATGTACAGAGTGAATGACTCTAACTCCAACTTTTTTTTACAATATTTTTTGATAAATTTTATTGTGCCAAAGCAAAAAATGTTTGAAAATACATCAATTTTCAAATTGTATCAGTAGTTTTCAATATGTCCACCTTTGGGGCGAATAATGGCCTTGAGACGGCCGAAGAAAGCATCGCACGCTGCACGCAAATGGCTCTGCGGTATTTTGACCCATTCCCGGCGAAGTGCTTGTTTGAGGTGGTCCAAACTTTGGTATTTTTTAGAGCCAACCTTCGCCTTCAAAATACCCCAGACAGAGAAATCCAACGGATTTGCATTCGGAGAATTTGTCGAAGAAATGACGTGTGGAACATTGTTTTTTAACCAATCTTGGTTGACGCGCGCTTTATGAGACGGTGCCGAATCTTATTGAAATGTCCACGGTCTTCGATCGAAATGATTGTTTGCCCAAGGCTTCAATACTGCCTCTAAGACAGTTTCACGGTATACGATCGCATTAATTTTGACGGCACGGTCCAAAAATACGAGCGGAGAGCGACCATCGGCGGTTATGGCGGCCCAAACCATCACTGTCGGTGCTGCCTGCATTCTGGTGGCCGTCCGAAGGTGTAAATTTTCGAAGGACCTCTCGGGCAAGTAAACTCGGTCATTTTGTTTGTTGACATATTGCTCGATAACAAATAGCGACTCATCGAAAAAAACCAAATTCGGCAACTCACTTCTTTCGTGCAAGCGTAGCAATTCCTTCGCTCTCTCGACTCTAACTTTTTCTGTTGCAGTGTAAGATCGTGTGCTTTTTGGAACTTCAATGGCTTGAGCCCAAGCTCATTTTTCGGTATGTTTTGCATCCGTTCCAACGATATGTTGAGCTCACGAGCTATTTTTCTTCTACTTCGACACGGATTTCGGTCAATTCGAGCATTCACTTTCCAAACCATTTCTGCCGATGTTGCTGTTTTTTATAACCACCTCCATGGCGTTTTGCAACGCTGCCAGTATCACGGTAACGAGCTATGGTTCGAGGCATAAATGATTTATTCACGTTGAAGTGCTGGAGGGCTCTAACGATAGCGACTTGTAGTTTTCCAGCCAAATATAAAACAATCACGTTTGAATTCCATCGCAGATATGTAAAAAATTTTCAACACAATTGAGATCGTTTAAAAGGCTTGCAAATAATAAAATTATCTGTCAAGTGTCAAAATTTGAGCTCACTGTCATAAACGGTTTGGAAATTATAGCAGTCTGAAGTTGGTTACAGTACGAGTCATTCAGGGTGTATATTAGATCTTAGTGGACCAAGAAGGTTTCAGGGCTAAAAATCAAAACTTTATTGCGATTTCCAATACAACGTAGTTTGGAAATTATAAAAAGGAAAAACACAAAAGGAAAACTATGTTAACCGTTAAGTTGAGTGAACTTGTTTTCATTTTTTATTTTAGTTTTACGCCTTGGCATGTAACGTAATTAAACGAAACTATGATTTAATAAGCATAAATTTAATTAGATAGCCAAGTGAATTTCTTGTTAAATAATCAGAGTAACATCTGAACGAGTGATGCGTACAATTTCACCGACGCGAAAATTCACACAGCGACCGTTGTTACAATCGTCTGTAATACGTACCTGCGCCGTTGCCGTTGCCGTCGCCGTCAAACAATTGAATTACAACGTCTGACTGACTTTGGTGATGTGTAATTGCGGTCATAACCGAGTTAATTTTCTTAATCGCAATCAATGTGTATGCTCTTCTTTAGTTTGCTTTCCATTATTTTTATTGCCTTCAAGATATCTTTGTTTAAGTTTTGGAACGTCTTACCTCATTCGATGGCATGGATATGGAGATTCTTCTTTCTGCGGCTTACATGAAAGACTGAATATTACTCGTAGACAACACAAATTTGTTAAGACCTTATCAATGGGGAGGGCCATTCTAGCTATAGATTAAGACTTATTATTTAGTAATTGACTTAATTAATTGTAAAACGGTTGCTTAACTCTTGCCTTCCTTGTACTTTCAGGTGATGCCAGCACTTCATACCCGTTCAAGTCCCGCCGAAGAAGGATGGTCTAAGCCGCACGAAGATGATTTGGTTAAGAAAATATTCACAGCTACTTTTCCGGCTTTCAAGTTCCCAGACCGCGAACGATTGCATGTGAGTTGTGGTGTTCAACTCTGCAAAGGAAAGTGTCCACATGTGAGTGCGCTTCAGTCAATTTCGTTTTTTTTATTTTTATTTTTTTAAATTCCATTTCATTTCGCAAACACTTGTTTACGCATATTCAGCTGTCTGTCTTGCCTGACAAACAACCGCTGTAATACTCGTAATATTGACGTTGTGTAAAATTTTATTAATTAGCAATTGAGCATGATTTCAATGATGTACTCATGTGTACACCTCCTGCTGGTCAGAGTGTCAGTAAACAGTGATGGTGCACAAGTACTCGTAATTAACACGCGCCAATTGAGCACACTTGCACTTGTGTGTTTTGCAAATTAAAACCTAACGAAGTGTAAAAAATTAGCAAACTTTCGTTTTTATATCACGTATTTGAATTTTATTTTAACAATGATACATTAAACAATTAATTAATTGGTTTTTGTTTTAATTCTCAGGTGAACTGCCGAAGGGGTGAAAAGCTAGTACTACCGTCTGACAAACATTTGGCGCGAATTGAAGTGTTTAATTCATTGGCTGTGACGGCGCCTCAAATCGAAGTTGATCGACTGAGATACGACAAACGATATAATATGAGTGGTATGTACATACGAGTACTTATAATACAAACTTTAGTTAAAGTAAATGCAACACAAATTTATTTGAATAGCAAAATATAGTAACTAACGTTCTAAAGATTGAAATTGTATCGTAGATGTACTTTCTTTTCGAAGATACTCGTACATAAAATTTTCTACTATGGTCGGCAAAAGTACAACATTAGGGAGAAAGTTCCTGAAGCACACTACGAAGGCTCACAACATCGCAGTGGAAACAGTGGCTAAAACCTTAGAAAGTGATGCAGAAATGCGGTCCAACAATTCGGGACTTGAAGTTGTATTAGACCTAGAGTTTCTTTTTGCTTTTTTTTTCTTGCTTTTATAATTAACCCGCGCTCAAAGTAGTTGAGTACCCTTAAAATGTTTGTACACAGCGCGGGCCAAAGAAAATCAGGGAGAACGGAAAGAGAGGTACCGGTGAACGTTGGTTTTAAATGTTTGAAAGTTATAATGACTAGGAAATAAAGAGCTAGGCAGGCATTCCATAAGCGAGCTGTACGGCTCAGGAATGAATCACGGTATTTTAGAGTAGGAAAGTGAGATTGAGGGTACACTGATGAATATTCGTAGCGAGACGGGTGTTACGGCTGAAGGTTTGAAGGGGTGGAATGCTACTGGCGACTTCAACGGAGCACTGTTCGTGGATATAGTGACAAAACAAAGGAAGACAGGAGACATTACGTCGGTGTTCGAGGGTGTTAATTGACTGACTGATATTAGTATCACCTATGAGTTTTATCGCAAGGTTTTGAATCCTATCTAGCAGGTGCAGAGATGTTTTAGGAGCCCCTGACTGGATGTGGGTATTGTACTCCAATTTCAGGCGGATGAATGCCTTATATATTGAGGGCAGATCAGAGCGGGTGAAATATTTCTTACATCGCTTGAGGAAACCTAGACAGTTCGCGGCATTTTTGATGACCTCGAATATCTGGCCATTTAAACGTAAGTTGTCACTGACACACATACTGAGAATGGAAAGTTTTTTGGTTTCGACGATGCAAGTGCCATTCATGAACAATGACTGAGTGTTTAAATTTCATTTTAACGACAGCAGAGAACATTGTATTTTGGAAGCATTAAATTCCACTCTGTTGATTGCCCCCGATTTGATGATGCTGTTTATATCGGAATCCAATGAGCTTAGCATACACTGCCGTTCCCGTTCTACAGCCTAAGAGCAGGGACGTGAGTCCGGAAACGAATATGAAAAGCAGAGAGTGCTGACGACAGCAAATGAATATATTGGATTAGATGTAGCAGACAAGAGATCATTAATGAAAATGAAAAAGAGTTTCGGAGTCAAAACGGAGCCAAGACAATTTGAATTGAACGTTCCGAAAAATAATTTCTAGTCCTTTGAAAAACAGAACCGTCGATCCCAAAAGCACGCATTTGCGACAAAACAGTCTGATACCAAACCCTGTCAAATGCCTTAGAAATATGAAGTGCAACTATCTTGCTTTCGCCAGATTTGTGGAGACTTTTGTTCCACTTTTCGGTGACACATGCCATCAAACCACCAGTGGACCTATTGCTACGAAAACCGCACTGCCGGTCATTGAGGAGTTTTCGTGTTTCGAGATATTTCATTAGCTGATGGTTTATCAGCGTTTCCATGACCTTGGAAAGAAGGAACGTAAGTGCAATGCGTCTTGTAGGAGGAGAGAGAGGAAGATTCACCTTTTTAGGGCAGGCTGAGCAAATACTTTTTCCATCTTCTCGGAAAGATTCCTAAAGATTAGGATTGATGAAAAAGCTTGCGCAGTGATTTTCCCAGCGAGGAAGAACACCTCTTCAGAAGAAGGGGAAATATACTATCTGGACCAGCGGATTTGTGTATATTAGGATCTTTAAGTACCCTTGCCACATGAGTGCCAAAATGGATTGGCCCTGTCCAAAGAGGTGACAACTGGAATGTCATTGTAAATGAGCGTTGGGATGGAGAATCAGGCAGAGTTTCTATATTTCTGATGAACGACCGACAATTTTTACTACCTTTATTATAAGGACTGAAACGAATAAAATTTGGAAACTTCAAAGTACAAAAAAAAATATTTCCATAATTCATGTAAATTTTTTTTATTTACTTTAAAACTCTGTTTTTATTAAATTCATTCACAATTACAAAAAATAAAAAAAATTATTTGGTTTCCCATCTTTCCTCAACTTCTTTCGAATGTCCTTCATAAGGTTGGTGACAGTTACATCCGTGATCTTTTTGGACGCTCTTTTCCATTTAGCACTAAAATCTTTTACGTCCTTTGCACACTGCTCACTTTTCCTCAATTTACTCGTAGCTTTGACCAAAGCTCAATACTTTTCAATGGGACGGCACTGTGGAACATTGGGTGGATTTATGTCTTTTGGGACAAAGTTGACATTTTTAGCAACAAGAAAGCTCAACGTCGCATGAGCATAGTGAGCTGAAGCTAAATCTGGCCAAAATAATGTTGAACCCTCGTGTTACGAGGGCGGGTCAATAAGTCCGCGACTTTTTGAATTTCTGACCTCTTTACTGAAACAGCAACACTGCTCATCTGTCAGTTGACTCCTGTCAAAATTTAAACTTGCTGCGTCAGTTAGTTTGTGTTTGACAGCTATTTTTATCAGACTACTCACTAATTTGAGGAGAAAATGGAAAAAAGTGAATTTCGTGTGCTTATTAAGCATTATTTCTTGCGAAAAAAAACCATTACCGAGACCAAGGCTAAGCTTGATAAATACTATGGGGACTCTGCACCATCGATTTCAATGGTAAAAAAGTGGTTTACTGAATTTCGTTGTGGCCGTACAAGCACTGAAGATGCCGAACGTCCTGGACGCCCAGTTGAGGTCTCTACACCCGAAACAATCGAAAAAATTCACGATATGGTGTTGGCCGACCGAAGATTGAAAGTGCGAGAGATTGTGGAAGCCGTAGGGATCTCGCATGGCTCAGTGGTTTCAATTTTGAATGATCACTTGGGCATGAGAAAGCTTTCCGCAAGATGGATGCCGCGTTTGCTCACAGTCGACCACAAACGCAATCGTGTAACAACTTCACAGGAAGGTTTGGCGTTGTTTAATCGCAATATGGAGGAGTTTTTGCGCCGTTTTGTAACCGTGGACGAAACATGGATCCATCACAACACACCAGAGAACAAACAACAGTCAAAACAGTGGGTTTCTAAGGGTGAATCGGCGCCAAAGAAGGCCAAGGTGGGTTTGTCAGCCAATAAAGTTATGGCGACTGTTTTTTGGGATGCACGCGGGATAATCCACATTGACTACCTTCAAAAGGGAAGAAAAATCAATGGGGAATATTATGCCAACTTATTGGACCGATTCAATGACGATTTGAAAAAAAACGACCTCATTTGGCCAAGAAAAAAGTTCTTTTCCACCAAGACAAGGCAAGGGTGCACACATGTGCAGTTGCCATGGCAAAAATCCATGAATTGGGCTATGAATTGCTCCCTCATCCACCCTATTCTCCAGATTTGGCTCCGAGCGACTACTTCTTGTTCCCAAACCTGAAGAAATGGCTTGGTGGAAAAAGATTTGACTCCAATGATGAAGTCATCTCGCAAACAAAGGCCTATTTTGAGGACCTCGACAAATCATTTTTTTTGGAAGGGATAAAAAAATTGGAGAAGCGTTGGACAAAGTGTATAGAGCTCAAGGGAGACTACGTTGAAAAATAAAATTATTTTGTTATCAAAAAATCTGTGTTTTAATCCAAAAGTCACGGACTTATTGAACCGCCCTCGTAGTTTAAGAAAGGAATCAACCGTTTTTTTAGGCACTCGTTAATGTACACTTCTCCGTTAATTGTTCCCGTTGTAATAAACGATGAGCTTCTGTGTCCACATTGGCAAATGGCCTGCCAAACGAGATATTTTGACCCGAACTTTTCCATCCCAATCGATGTTGTTGATTGCGGAAGAATCTCAGCTTCAAACGAGTTGTAAAACTGCGCACCTGGAAGAGTAGTAAAGTCGGCTTTGACATAAGTTTCGTCATCCAAAACCAAGCACGCTTTCTTGTTGCCGATCAACTCGTATAGCTTTCGGGCTCGTGTTTTTATGACTTTTTTTTGCTTTTCAGTAACTTTTAGTATTTTTTGTTTTTTTGCGTTTTTAGACCATTACGTTTTTTAGATCTTTGTACCATTGTTTGGTTGGTATTACATTTCCGAGCAACTTCTCTGGATGACATAGTCCCGTTTTTTACGATGGTGCCCACTATTTTCCTGTCCAAATTTTTATCATGTGCTCCACTTTTAGCTCCACTTTTCTGTTTTCGCTTAACTGTCAACGTCTCCAAATATCGTTTAAAAACAGAATCCACTGTACTGCGTGCTATGTTTAAATTTTTGCGATGAAATGGTTTGGACGCGAAGTATTTTCGAGCCATTTGTCGATGATCTTTTTACGGCGTTCCTCTTCACTCATATTTTATAAATATTTTAAACCGCACCGACACTCCTCACTGGTTTGAATTTATTTTGGTTTTCCTCTGTCGAGTTGGTCTTGTAGGACCGAAAAAACATTTCTCTAACCTTGACTTTTGGTTTGATACTCTTCATCCGATGAGGGATAATGAATCTCATTCCAAAGAGAATGGTGTCTGTTATCATATCAGCAGCGGCATCCACGTCGTTATCGAGGAAACATTACGACCAGTTCAAATTCCAAGGGAAGCTGTTAAGTCCGCTACAATTGGCTTTCTCGTATTGCCATACGATTCTTTTAGGAATCTTTCTCTAAATGTGTAGTCGATATACGAGAAATTAGCTAATATGATACAGTGGTCCGATGAGCCTAGAAGGGATAGCACATTGACCTTGTATTTATCAGGGTGAGAAGTTATAAACAAGTCCAGTGTATTGGCGGTATGACTAGCAACGTCTGGTACACGTGTGAGCTCATTTCCGAGCTGGGTCAAGTTGTTTTCCGCAGCGAAGATCTCAATACACCGTCTTCGAGTGTTGTCTGTCCTTACTAACTCACATAATTCCGTTGACCTCTCCTAGCCATAAGGCGTCAGGAATAAGTACTTGCCTTCTTGTTCGATTTTCAGTTTCCTCTATATTACTGCAAGTATTCTCCTTTTCTTCTCAACTACTGTAGGCCTCGTAGTTCTGCATGCATGATGTATGACGCATGTCTGCATGTCTGATAAGTAGATTCAATTTTGGTGTTGGCGGTTAAGGATCCAGAAAACCACTGCAATTTCCGTATAATTATGGCCCTTATTGTGAATGTCGATAGTCGATTGATGTTCGATAATTGTCGACAGTCGATTGTCGATTGTGAATTTCGGTATTGTGGTTGTGATCGACAATTGTCGATTTGACAGTCGTCCGTAGTCGATTAGAAATTTGAGCTCGTTTGTGTTCCAAAAAAAAAAAAACAAATAATTGATTTTTTGTCGATTGAGTTACACAATACCAAATACAAAATCAATCGACGCAATCGACAATTGTAGCCACCTTGTAGCCACCTTCTGATTCAGGCGGTTACTTTCCAAGTATTGCAGAAATTTAAGCGTTGGTTTTCCAGGCTTAAGGTACCCAAACGACTTTACCTTCACCAAGTGCCGCCGTCCGCCAAGGTAACGCTTTCTAAATATGGCTTACAGACCTGTCACGTATGCGAATCTGCAAAGATTTGACAAACTACACAGGATGTGATTACAAGAGATTCTCTCTGTCTCAGATTTCATATGCTGAGGTAATGACGACAATGACATAAAACGTTGAAAGTATCCTCCTGTCTTTATAACATCCACAGATAAGCTGCATACCACTCCTTTGTAAACAGGAACCAAGTGCAGATTGACATTGTGGGTGACTTAAATAACCACGCACTTCAGCGTACCACAGGAAAGTCACCATGACCCTCTACTATTCAATCGGGCAATTGAAAATATTAACCACATTATGGTTAATTCGTTTAATGCGCTAAATCGTTCTCGAATACGGTACTCAAGTCTGGTTAGCCTATTATAGCAATCACATATCGCGCAAAGAATCTATGCGGCGGAGGTTTATCCATTTCGCGTTGCAGGAATTCCTCTGGCCTGACAGCTCTAAGCTAACACCCTTTCTCAATCGTTTAAAACTGGTAGACTTACAACCCGTTACAACAGCTCATGAAATTGATCGCATACTCTTTGTCCATAAGCTTTTAACTAGTAACATTGATTCTCCTACTCTAAATATTGCAATTCATCCCGTTGAACGTAAACCCACGAAGTCTTAGAAATTTTCCTCTCCTTCACTCTTTCATCTCTATCCTCGCCGAATAAATTATAGATGCCATACAAACTATTGCCTTGTAAATAGAAGATCTGACGGTTTTTGTAAATATCAGGTGCACGAATCGGAAGGGGATGCAGTTCCAACTATCATATTTCCCAAAGAATGCCAAGGAGCACACTGTAAAGAGAACACATACAAATTCAGCCTTATTGCGAAGACCAACTATCAACCAGTAATTGACATTTTACAATCAATTTTGTTAATTATTATTGTGACTGTCAACTGTTAATGGATTGTTGATCCGCAAAAATCTGTAATGTGAACAAGTATTTTCATCGACTTTCTTGTCATTTATCAATTTTTCTATCAATCGTATTTTTGCCGTCGATGAGTTGGTGTTTCCTAGAAAAATTTAAAAAAAATGTGAGTTTTGAAGTAATTAAATGACAAAATTAGAATTTTTATTTTTCTAAAGGTCCCAAAAAGTAATTAGTAATAAAACACAGTCATATTTTGTCTTTTTGTTTATAATTTAATTGTAATTTTCTTTGCACTTTCTTCAAAAAAAAAAAAAACAAAATTCTGTCAAACGCACACCCCCATTGTCAATAATGGAAATATTTTGAAGGCATTCACAATAGCACAATAGTTTATCAACTCACACAATACCAAATTCGATTTCAATTGGCAAATTTTCTCAATCGTCATTCTGTGGATAGTTGATTTTCGCAATAAGGGTGATCATGTAAATGTAATGTATGTATTGTAGGTATGTACAACATTACATGATAACGAAAAAAAGAGGGGAACCGCCCCCGGGTGGGCTCGAACCACCAACCTTTCGGTTAACAGCCGAACGCGCTAGCCAATTGCGCCACGGAGGCATTTGCTGCGTGGTGGAGCATTGTTCTATAACAATTATGGAGCATTTTTTCCCCTTGTAAACTGTCTTTAGAGTATTATGTGAACTCCTGTCTATGAAGACTTAATTTTACGGGATACATACATCCGTGGAAGTAAGGATACACCTTGCCATCGCTCTGCTGCCTTCCTGAGATACCAATTCGTAACTGTGTTGGAGGGCCAAGTTCCACCCTTGGTATGAGTCGAGGCCGATCTAAAACCTCTCAGAGTCACAGTACCCAGACTTATTGCAACTCTATATCGGGTCGAAACCAACAGCAAAACCCTTCATGTAATTTTACTAGACGCGTACCTTAATAAGTCAGGGCGACCGAAGTCTGGGGGTTTCCACGGTACAGGGATTTAAGTCTATGGACTTGCAGAGCCTTGTAGTCCTGCCACCAACAGGACCCATGACCGGCGGCTTGTAACTGGTCAAATCGTAGCAAAATCCAATGGCATCACCTGATAACCGTTACGACAAAGTCAGTTATTTTTTTATCTGCTTTTTATTAGAAACGTCATTGTTATGGAATCCGCACTTAAGAGTTCGCTTAAACCGCTATACAAAGACCCGCCTTATATCCTCTTCCCAGAGAGGTATATAGCCGGCTCTTCTTTATGCTTTATTTCGGCAGATTATGCAAAATTTGCAGAAAAGTTTCTGGCTTCTTGGCTTGGTTTGGCAGCGTCCTTTGGACGAGCGAGCAATGGACTACGGTTTTATAACGTCTCGGCTGGATTTATAACGCCTCGGGAGGAAATTTAACTTAACTACTTAACTTTTGCTGCTGTCAGGATGTATTGACTTTAACTTTCATATTCTTATGCCAAGAAATAGGTTCGAAGACTTTTTACACTATTTACATGTTGCAGGCAACAATAATGTTGGCGCTGGCAAAGAGTATGCCGAAATTCGGCCCTTTGGACTCTGCTTACCGAACAATGGTTGAAATATTTTATGTTCTGATGACAGAAACTTAATCATTAAAGAGTCCATGAACCACGATAACACATTCACGAAAAACCGTTTTAATTCTGTTATAAAAACTTTTTTTACGTTTACTTGTCTTGGCTATTTGATCTACGAAGAAATCTGTCAAGGAGCAACCACCGAAAATACTCATCCAGAACTTGGTGTCAGAGAGTCTGTAGTAATGAACCTCATAACAAAATGAATAAATTTTTCACTTCTTTAGAGTTACTTGGTAGTTAGGACATGATGCTATATGAATGATTCAGGAAAATAGGGTAGAAAAAGCGTTTAGGTTCCGTGCGCTACGTGTTTTTACAATACGCCCAATCGTCCTGTTGAGTTGATTATTCGTAGTTTGGTGGACAAATTCGAATCAACTGGCTCAATAGCAATCAAACAACACCCGTAAGATGTCGAAACGTGAGGTCTGCAGAAAACATTGCTGCAGGGAATGAGAATGTGCAGAATAACTCTAAGCAGTCATTCCTTGTCGTGTCCAAGAACTTGGCCTTTTCCAGATTTCAACTTAGCGAATTTTGCGTCGGGGCTTAGGACTGTACCCGTATACGATTCTGTAAGTAGCTGTAGGTAAATGACCATATGCAGGGCTCTGGAGCATTTGAAAGCGAACGCCGATTTCGAAAGGAAAATCATCTGCAGTAGAATAGCTATGTCAACAAGCTAAGTTGTCGCATTTATGGAGAAAAGTCACTGTTTGGAGTTGGATTTTGTCTGGCGGGATCATTAGCCCGTCCTTCTTTTAAAATGAAGCTCGCCCCGTCATAACAGTCACCCGCAAGAGATACAAATTGATAATAACCAATTTTTTGGGGCTTAAATTGGAAGTATGGATCTCAATGGCATGTTAGATTTATGCTGTTGAGTCATCAAAAACTGGACCTCTCAAATACCGCCGCTTGACCGATTTCATATTCCATACGTGATGTAATCGAATGGCATTTAAAAAAAAAAATAATGATATCTCATACACAAGTTGTTTTATTTAAATTTGAAGCTTAAGCGCCCTCAATGGAAAACCCTGTACTCTCCGGTTTTACCTTCATTCAATACAATAATAAAAATGTCTTTACTGTTGCCACAACTTAATCCAGTGTGCAACATATCGACAAAATTAAGCGCAACTCTAAAAAACAAACAGAAAGATGTCGACCAATCTCGCTGAATTATAAATTATAATAAATTATAATAAATACATGGATTGTATTTCGAATTGGCATTCACCTAAAGATGTACTACTGACAAATGTAATTTACATATTCATCCCAAAATATTAATGTATTTCTGATTAATAATGAAGTGACATCACCTCTATTTTTTCTTATTTAAAAATAATACTGTCAATAACCATTCTTTAAATTCTATTGTGAATTAAGCTTTAATTTATGTACAAATTAGCAAACAGAATAATGAATAAAAATAAAAAACAACCCACATGACACATCTACAGGGGAATATACTTACTTAGCTGTTTCTACATTTCTGGGTGACCCTTAGCTATTAGTTAACTGGCTCCTGTTGCGCACTTCAAGTCAGTTGAGGTCCTCTTCCACCTGAGCTAAGGCGAGATCTATTTCTACTGTGATGTCTCCCAGAGTTATATTCGAAAACTCTGCGGGTTAGAGCAGTGGCGTCCAGTCGCTCTACGTGTTCTAGCCATCTAGTTTGATGTAGCCGCACAGCTCGTATAGTTCGTCATTGATTCTTGTCCTCCAAACCGCGTCAACGCAAACGGGACTGAATATTTTACGAAGAATTTCTCTCTCAAAACTACCGAGGTATCTTCATCTTCTTTCGCTAGAGTCCACTATTCAGCGCCATAAAGTAGGATGAGATGATCAAGGTCTTATATAGAGCCTACTTAGTTATTCGGGATAGAGCCTTGCTCCTCAATTGCCGTCTTAGCACAAAGAAAGAGAGTGATTCTTCGTTTTATTTCTACTGAAGTGTTGTTGGCAGAAATTATATTACAGCCAATGTAGACAAAGTGCTGTCGACTCTGGTGTTCTGTCCAATTCGTCTATGTTGTGTGTCCCCTCTTGTTGACAGGAAATTCTTGGTTTGACCCCCATTTAGCGTTAAACACATTTTGGCAGCCTCGCTTTCAATACTAGCAAACGCGCCGGTGGCAGTCCTCTGAGTTCGAGCAATTATACCAATATCATCAACGTACGAGTAGTTGCAGAGGCTTTTGAAAGTTTTTGCCTCCGGTGTTCGCTAGTGAGTTCCGCAAAATACTTTCAAGTATGATGATAGCGCGTCACACTGTCTAAAACCTTTTTCGACATCAAAGGTCTCTGCTAAGTCTTGGAGCAAGATGCGTTGTCAGTGATGCCTAAACTAGACATGGCTCTATATACGAGTAGCTCGTCTTTATAAATGCTTATGCGGTGTTAAGATCGATAAAAAGACAGTGGGTATCGATTTGGAATTCTTAAGTTTTTTCTAGGATCTGCTGGAGTGTAAAAATTCGGTTGAACGTGGACTTTTCTGGCCTGAAACCACACTGATAAATTCCAATCAGGCTGTAGACCAAAACTTACAACCATGCAAACGATGGTTAGATTCCATTCAGCACTTTCAGCAGCCTTAAATATGATACTCGTACATCGACTGGTAAACAGTAGGTCCAGGAGTTTCGTTGTTAAGCCTAGATATTACTTTTCTTACAATACATCGTTTTGGTCAGATAGGCTAAAGTTCTGGCTACCATTGTCTAAGATGAATGGCCTATTCTGCCTAGCGACGAGATGTTGGGCTTCGTCGCCGTTATATAGTCTACAGAACAGTTTTTCAATATTCGCAGCACGGACTGTAACTCTACTACAAAGTTTTCCGCCTTCATCTATACAGGTTTCTGTACGGGTCTTGTTGCCTTGGAACGAACTTTTTACCTGTTGGTTAAACAGGTTGTACGTTGGTGCTGGAGTACAAATTTAGAATATCTTCGATCGCGTGCTCCTTGTGCTCTATTTTCTTCTAGCGGAGGAGCAGATGTTCTTCCCCTCTCTTTTGCTGATAGGGTTCATGTGTGGCCTTCGTCCTTCTTTGCAGCTCCGCTTTGTACGCTTCTTGATTGGCTGCATTTGCTTGCCGGCGTTCTTGATATAATCAGGAATTTTTTGTTGGTGGTCGGGTGAAACCCAGCACATCGGTTGCGGCATCTCTGATAGCACGTTGGCAGCGTTGCCGCAGGTCTTCGGTACTTTATGCTCGCAGCATGGGATTTGTTGAGAAATTTCGGGATACGTATTCGGCAAAGATTTTGGCGGTAGTGATCCGACTTAATGTTGGCTACCCGGAAGGTTCGGACGTCCAGAATACTGGAGGCATTCCTTATGTATATCGGAATGTGAACAATTTGATTTAGCGTTCCATGATCCAGAGACTGTCATGTCCCCTTGTGTATATTAATATGCCAAAACCATGTGCTTGCTCTAGTGATATTTCGTCCCGTCACAAAGTCGATAAGCCTAAGTCCGTTGCCAGACGTGGTATCCTGTAGCCATATACCAACTGCCATACTAAAGATATTCTGCTTTCCTATCCAAGAATCGTACTAGATGATTTTAACGTCATACTTAGAACATTAGTGATACATCTTGTAGAGGAACTCGTAAACACATTCTTTGGTGCCGTCGTCCTTGTCTTCCGTGAGGGCATGGGCTCATATTAGGCTTATGTGAACGAACTTAGCCTTGATGAGGATTGTCATAAGATGTTCGCTAAGTTCAAGATTTCTTGCCTAAGTCTGCCGCGTATGCCAAATCCCCATGCGAATAAGTGTAGATATCACAGTTTTTCATCGCCTTTATACTCGGCCCATCCCATTGCACTTCCTGGATGACGGTGATACGAACATCTGCGTGATAGCAGTCAAGGACCTCTACTAATTGTCCGACTCCACGTACTCTGTAACGAATATTCAGATCCGAAGGATGTTGCCCTTTAATCGTTTCTCAGCGATCCTTTACTTTGCGAGGCTATAAGCTGGTTCGTCACATTTTGTTTTTGTCTCTTCCGAATGGAGTTGCCCTATGACAGTGCACAGTGGCTCATTTTGACTTTTTTGCTTGCAAAAATCATAACTCTTAAACTAATAAAGATATCATGACAGTTTTCTTGCAGCTTAAAGGAAATTCCCGGGGCTATGAAATTAGTGAATTTTGAGAAAACCGCTTTACAGGATGTTTCAGAATCTTCTGGTGAAATAAAACTTTCTCACCACAGGGGATAATCATAATATTTTGCTTTAAATTCAAAAGTCCGTGATTAAAGTAATAACAGGGTTTCTAAAAGCTAATCCGAGCAAAACAGTGGTGAATTAAAGTAAACGAATCATTTTGTAAATGTTTTTTTTTATGTGTATCAAAGGAACATTTTTTTTTATTTTGTGCCACATCAAAGCAGATAATAAAATATTTCAGAGATTGATTTCAAGTGGAGAAAAAAGTAAACGGACCAAAAATTTAAAATCTGATTTCTTGGAAACTTTCGTCAACGTCCGGGGTAATGTCTAATAAACTTGTCATTGCTGGAGAATATGGTGCTTTGAGATCCTTTCCGGTTCTGGCATTCCTTAACGAAGAAATGAGTGGGTCCAATGAGGCTGAAAGCATGTTGAAAAGGTCATTATTCTGCCATATCCTAGAAACCTTGGGATTTTGATATCTACATATATTTCTTGTAGTCTTTATTTTTGGATTTCCGAGCTTCTTCTGACAATTCTCCATGTGGTAACGATTGATATTCGATTATATTTTGACTATGAGCCAAAATTTTATGAAAAGTAGGTGTGAGTTGTTTTTCAGAATATTTTTGCTTTAATAACTCTGTTGTTTTCTTGACATACTCCCCAAACTTGACAATGCTAAGGTTTTCCCTGCAATTCAAAATATTAAGTATTACTTCAAGCCTCGTTATTACCTCTCTATTGACCCCAAAAAAAAATTCCTCGAAATCGTCATTGATGTTTCCAAATCCTTGTTTTGGTCTATCGACATTGAGCCCAATCTCATCGCGAAAATGCTTTAGGAGCTCTCGTTTTCTTCTTTTTTCTGCCTCCTTGATTCAAATAGATGGGACATGACCGCGTTGACTTTGTATCTGTTATTTAATTCAGAACTTTTCTGTCAATCATAGTTAAAAAGAACTCGTTAACAACTATCCCTATTTCGTGATTAATTTTATATGTATACGGTAGGGTGAAGATTAGCAATTTGACTTCTGATATCGTTGGCTGTACTTTTTATGAGGTCTCCAGACTCCTTTGCATATTGAGACATTATATGTCGGCTAAAATGAACTGATGAAAATGAGTGTTCCTCCAATGTTCACCATCTGAACTGTTAAGCCTCAGTGGATCTGAGTGCCCCTTCCCTCCTTCCCTGGAATTTAGTGGCTTATGAACAGATGATATACCTATAAATGGGTGGTAACAAAGTGATTGCCTATGCGAGTGACGTTGCTATAGCGGCCTCAGGTAGGCATCTTAATACCCTTAAAAAATCCCTTCAGCTAAATCAGATTAACCCGTTGGCCAGATCGCTGTGGATTGGGAGTAAGCCCCCGTAAAACTGATTTTGTCCTCTTTTCCAGGAAATACGATATTAAATTCCAATCATAGACCCTTCCTCAATAAACGGCACCAGTTTAGTGTTTTCCTATACAGAAAATATCTGGGTCTCATTTTTGACAGGAAACTTAACTGGTAACCTAATATTCAAGAAAGAGGCAATAAAGCTGCAGTGGCTTTATTCTCTTGCAAATAAGCCATTGGGAATAAATGGGGCTTTCAACCTTGCATAATCCACTGGCTTCACATTTCGGTCATAAGATCTATACTCACTTACGGGGTTGTCGTCTGGTGGACGGCCTTAAACAATGCAGTCAACTGCAGTAAACTAACAGAGTCCAAAGAACAGCATGTCTCTGTATAAGCGGAGCCTTACGGTCTACTCCCTCTGCGGCAATAGACCATCTGTTTCATTTGATACCCCTCGAGCGACTACGGTGGACAAATTCATTTGGCCATGCTAACCTTCTTAATACACTAGGAATCCTCACAGAGAACATCGATTACACCATACCTGAACTTTGCTTTGACAAAGACTTCCATGTAAACTTCCCCTCTAGATCCTTCTGAGAGGAAGATGCTTTCATGGAGGACAAGGCAATCCATTTCTACACAGATGGATCTAAAACTGATAGCGAGGTTGGTGACGGAGTTTTCTCATATAAGCTAAATCTTAGCGCTGCTTTCCGTCCTCCAAATCACTGTAGCGTGTTCCAGGCGGAAATTTTGGCGATTAAAGGAGCTCTGTCCTGACTGAAGAAAAACGTGATATCTGCAAAGGATATCCGCATCTTTTCGGATAGTCAGGCCGCTATCAAGTCCCTGGAGTCAGTCTCACTAAATTCGAAAACGGCCCTTGAATGCCGATCATCTCTTGTGGAGATGGCAGAGCAGTTCAGCCTTCACCTTTGTCGGGTGCCGGGCCACAGAGACATTCCATTCTACCAATTCTACCGAAAAAGAGTAGCATAGGTGTATACGTGCAAATTAATAGTAAAGCTGGATGCAATAAAAGAACAGAACTTAGGTGGCCTGTTGGATCAACATGTCTAGCGACTAAAGAGTTCTGGCTAAAGCTAGACCCGAATCGCTCTAAAAGTCTGATCCCTCTAAGTAGGAAGCACCTCAGCGCCATCATCAGTGACATCACTGGACACTGCCTCATAGGCAAGCACGCAAAACGGCTTGGCGCCTCTTCAAATGATTTCTGTAGAAGCTGCATGGACGAGGAGGAGGAGGAGACAATCTTCAACCTTCTCTGTACATGTCCAGATCTCTCCCCGAGAAAAAAACTTCACTTAGAGGCTTTCTTCCACAATGACCTAAACGATCTAAAAAATATAGACGTAAACATTCTCCTACGCTTCATGGTAAGCTCAAACTGGTTCCATTAGTAAGAGGATCATAGATCCATGTGGCATCACAATGGGCCAATAAGCCTAAGTGGGTTGTTTTTTCCAACAGTCACTCTTACCTACCTACCTACCTAGATGTTTTGCCGTCAAAACGCGGCCAGAGAGCCTTGGATACTCTACGTCCTCCAAAACTTGGCCATCTTTGTGATTTCACTATGCAAAGGAGTGATTTGATGTTGGCAACCTCACTATTGTCGAGTAGCCCTCTTTTTCTTGCAGGCTCATCCGCTTGTTCATTCCCTCTAATACCGCAGTGTCCTGACACCCAGCACATTCTTACCCGGTTCTGACTGCATAACGCCTTGCGCACTATGCGACAACCCCTGACTGTATCAGAGTTGACGTTGGTTGATTCCAATGACTGCAGCCTGTCTATCGATGAAGATAGCGATATCTCTTTCGGATACCGTTCTCATCTACATTAGCTCAGCCGCCCTGAAGGCAGCCAGAACCTCTGATTGGAAGACAGTACTTGCATCCGGTAGCCTTATATGTAGACACTCTTAGCTTAGTTCTGGGTCTTCTGAGAAGATACCAGAACCTACTCCTTCTTCTGTTTTTGAGCCATCTGTGAAAATTGCAATTTTAATTGACCTGATTATTGCATTTTTTCCCCAATCCTCCCCCTCCGGATATATTATATCATACGGGGTGTCGGAGTCGAATTTCATCCGTTAGAATTGGATTGCCTGGCAGTAGCTCCGCTAGGACCGTGCCATGTCCGAAATTACTGCTCTTGAAGTAACCCAGATTAGTGAGTCGTATCGCACTCTAGCCAGCAAGTTTTCTAATCTGTAAATCACGCGGTGTTAGGTGCAAAAAGGTGTCCAATGCTGGTACGGAGCGAACCTGTAATGGCTTGGAAGCCCATAAGCCCATCTTTGAACCGCGCTAATTTTCCGTAAACGGTTTTCTTGTTTGTTGCTTTCCACAATACTAGTGCGCCGTATATAATACTACCTTGATCAAAAAGTTCGCTCAGAAAATTAAAAATGCAAGTTTATTCATCTAAATCAATATTGTCCCCTTTAAAGTAATCCCCATCGACTGCCACACACTTAAGCCAGCGCTTGATCCAATTCTCGAAATATTTTTTATATTCGGTTTTCGGTATGTCCATCAGTGCTTCCTGCGATTTTTCCATTACTTCCTCTCGGCTGCTGAAACGCGTTCCCCGTGGTGGTTTTTTAACTCGATTGAACAGAAAGGTGTCACAGGGAGCCAAATCAGGTGAATTCGGCAGCTGTTGGATGGTATTTGTTGCATTTTTCGTCAAAAAATTACAAATAATGATGGCACTGTGCGACGGTGCGTTATCCACGAGTTTTCTACCCACAATTCTGGCCTCTTTCGGCGAATTGTTTCACGCAAACGTCTCGTAACGCCCGAATAATACTCTTCGTTTACTGTCTGGCCTTCTGGCAAAAATTCATGATGCACTACACCGTTATAATCCATGAAAACCGTGAGGACCGCCTTCTTTTTTGACTGGAAACGACGTTGTTTTTTTGGTCTCAGTTCATTTGGTGAACGCCATTCACTTGCCTGATGTCTGAATTACGTGTCGTACTCATAAACCCACGTCTCGTCTGCGATAATGATCCTTTTGATGAATGTGGGATCGGATTCAGCCTCGCAAATCATCTCTTTTGCTACGTCAACACGGTATCTTTGTTGCATGAAATTGAGATCTTTTGACACCAACTTTTTGCTACACAACGGAAACCCAAATCATTAACCAAAATGTCTTGGACGGATCCATAGGTAATGTTCAAGTCCTCCGCTATCTCTCTGATAGTTAATTTGCGGTTATTGACCAACATTTCTTTTACTTCATCATGGTTTTCGTCGGTTTTCGATGTCGATGGTCTGGCACTGCGTTCATCATCTTCGATTGACTCACGAAGTCACGTCCACTTTTGAACCGCCCGTGCCACAGGTAAGCGACCGTTTTCTTTAGAGAATCGTTGCCGAAACACTTTTCCAACATTTCCAACGTTCGCGCACTATTTAATACAAGTTCGTTGTTGCAAATTTAAATCCATTTCTAAAATTATAAAAAATCGCCAACACGCACAGAGATAAATAGATGTACTGTTGGCTACGTGACTTTTGCAAATGTCAAGCTATGAAGTTAAGATTTAGAGGGAATGTCAACAACAGATTTACCAACTGAACAAAAAAAAAACAGAACTCAAATCGGAACAATGGGAGCGCCACACGGTGGTGTCCCCCGGGAACTTTTTGATTAAGGTGGTATATAACTTTGTTGAACCTACTAAAATTCAATTCAATATAACCATATATGTAGCATATGTACACATACATGTATATATAAAAACTAAACTATTAATTTACATGTAATACTTAAATTCCAGTTGAGGAATATCCACCCCGAGTTCGAAGTCTTCCATCTGAGGGTACTCTATGCTTGTCCATATCCAAGCTGGCAATATCATTCTGTGTCCTCGGTATGATCTTCCTCGTAGCAATAGTAGTAGCCATTTGTTGTCTCATCAGATCAAGAAGACGAATTCCTGCCATTGGAGTGAACAGGGAATCAACAACAAGCATGTTTTCATCTTGGTAAGATCATTACTGATTCACAAAATTTAAAAAAAAAAACAAAAAACAGATATTTAATCCATCCATTTTTATAGCAGTGAATCAGCTCACTCAGCGAGATTTGGTAGCAAACTCTTCATTCCTTATCATCCAGCGACATTACCTTACGGACGGGTTTACTGAAGTGATCACCATTAACGCTAAACCACAGAAGACCAAATAGCTACAGAAGCTTAAGATATTAAATTTAAGGATTAAAAATAACAAATCTAGTTTAAGTTTATACATACATAGGTACCTATGGTATATTAAGGTTTTTCTCTAAAGACTGATCATGTCCTTTTTATAACTCACTGGGCTATGCCTACATTTCATGCTTTGAATTCATGTGAAAGATATTCGATCTGCATATTAAGTTTACTCCTACACAATTTGTTGCTCTATTTTTATTTTGTTTTTCTTTTTGATTTTAACTTCTTGCGCATGAATTCAAACACCCATTTTCGAAACTCTGTTTCGGAAACCTTGTTACAACAAAACAAGCGTTTTGATTGTTTGTTTTCATCTCTTAAATGTGTTCGAGTATATATGTATGGTATATGTTTATATAGTTTTTGAAAATTCATTTGGTGGCGAAATAAAGTTTTTCGAAAACATTGTATAATACATATTTTGCAATTGAAACTTTATGTTCCTTAAATCATGAATGAGTTGCAAAAACAAATTTTTGGTGCTGGGCTCTTCTGTCCAAGTGGTGGGAAGGTATCCCTAGGAAATATATTTACGAGTATAAAATAAATTATTTATAATATGCCAGATAACTTGGGTGTAAATTTTTATATACATACATAGGTGGAGGATAGAAATTTTAAAAGAACAAACATCTGCTATGACTATTTTAAGTAAGGAAAACACATATTTCGATAGAGGAAATCATAAATAATATAAAATATTTTGTATTAATTAATTTAAAAATGTATTTTATGTGAGAATAATTTTATATACATTATTCCAATAAATGAAGAAGAAAATGCTTGTCTTTCTATCTGGAAAATTCTTGCAGCAACTATAACCGGACGTCAAGAAATGTCATTCTTGAAATACTAATTTGCCTATGTACTCGTACATACCATATGTTCTCATATCCCATTTTCTGTTATAGGTCTTAGGACATCAAGTACACCAATGCGCTACTCAGCTGGTTTCAGGACGATGGTTTTTAACTAGAATTTGTAGCTTATTTGTAACATTGATGTTCACTTTCCAGATATTGCGTTCATAATACAGCACCGACTCCACGTCTGAGCAGAACAGTCGCCCCTTAATATTTAAATACGCCCTGAATGACTCGAACTGCAACCAACTTCAGACTGCTATAATTTCCAAACCGTTCATGACAGTGAGCTCAAATTGTGACACATGACAGATAATTTTATTATTTGCAAGCCTTTTAAATGATCTCAATTGAGTTGACAATTTTTTATCCGCGATGGAATTCAAACTTGATAGTGTGATTGCTTTATATTTGGCTGGAAAACCACAAGTAGCTATGGTTAGAGCCCTCCAGCACCTCAACGTGAATAAATCATTTGTGTCTCGAACCATAGCTCGTTACCGTGATACTGGCAGCGTTGCAAAACGCCATGGAGGTGGTCATAAAAAAATAGCAACATCGGCAGAAATGGTTCGGAAAGTGAAGGCTCGAATTGAGCGAAATCCGCGTCGAAGTGGAAGAAAAATGGCTCGTGAGCTCAACATATCATTGGAACGGATTCAACACATACTGAAAAATGAGCTTGGGCTCATTGAAGTTTCCAAAAGCACACGATCTTACACCGCAACAGAAAAAAGTTATAATCGAAAAAGCGAAGGACTTGCTACGCTTGCACGAAAGTGGTGATTTGCCGAATTTGGTTTTTTCCGATGAGTCGCCATTTGTTATCGAGCAATATGTCAACAAACAGAATGACCGAGTTTACTTGCCAGAGAGGTCCTTCGAAAATTTAAACCCTCGCCAGGCAGCACCGATGGTGATGGTTTGGGTCGCCATAACAGCCGATGGTCGCTCTCCGCTCGTATTTTTGGACCGTGGCGTCAAAGTTAATGCGATCGTATACCGTGAAACTGTCTTAGAGGCAGTATTGAAGCCTTGGACAAACAATCATTTCGGTCGGAGACCGTGGACATTTCAACAAGACTCGGCACCGTCTCACTAAGCGCGCGTCAACCTAGATTGGTTAAAAAACAATGTTCCACACTTCATTTCTTCTACACAATGTATTGCAAATTCGCCCGATGCAAATCCGTTGGATTTCTCTGTCTGGGGTATTTTGAAGGCGAAGGTTGGCACTAAAAAATACAAAAGTTTGGACCACCTCAAACAAGCACTTCGCCGGGAATGGGCCAAAATACCGCAGAGCCACTTGCTTTCTTCGGCCGTCTCAAGGCAATTATTCGCGCCAAAGGTGGACATATTGAAAACTACAATTTGAAAATTGATGTATTTTCCACCATTTTTTGCTTTGGCACAATAAAATTTATCAAAAAATAAAAATAATTTAGCATTTTAAAAAATTGGAGTCATTCACCCTGTAGATTGGCCTTCTTTTCGCAGTCACTGTGCGGTCAAATCTCTTCCCAGGTACATGCTCCGCGTTCTTCCATTGTTGTCAGTATGTGTCTACTGCATTTACAAACACATTCCATGACCCTACAGAAACTTTGTCGGTTTACCTTTCCGTGTTTTTTGCTAATCCACTCATCAATATTTAGGATCAGAGTATGTGCTCAGCGACCTTTAGTTGTGCTGTTCCATTTATGTTGCCATTGTGCTGTATAACTTCAATGGTTACTTTTATTTAAGAACGTCTTCGCAGACTTACTCAGACTTATTCGCTTTTTATTCGAAGAACATTCGACCTCAGATTGCCTTTATGGCATTCGTTCAGACGGTTTTGAGCAAATCTGTGCACCGAGATGATCTTTCTTACGTTCGACATAAAATTCGTGGTTCATGCCGATATTGGACCCGCATTTATAAAAATTGATATCAAATCATAAAAACGATAGTATTGATTACCTGACAACCCGCCCTAGATCTTCAATGTTTTCCATCAGTCTGTGGAGTGCAGTTATTGGGTCTACAAGTAAGTTTCCAGCGTTTGTCAGAGATGGCGCCACAGTGGATCCCGGGCAGAAATGTCAGACTCCATGTGTTTTATTTGTAGGATTTGTATCTCTCAACAACTTTGCAGCGTTATATTTGAGCAGTTCTATCAGTATCGTACATTTTATCGAGCAAAATCATGGCAAGTTTCCAGCCAAATAAACGTCATTTGCGGGAAGCGCTGCTTTTATTCTTTAATATGACGAAAAGTGCGGCTGAGGCCTAAAGTGGTGATTTTGCAATTGAAGACAAAGATCGCCCCGGAAAGCCGAAAAGTTTTGAAGACGAGGAATTGGACGCTTTACTGGATGAGGATCCATGTCAGATTCAAGAAGAACTTGCTGCATCATTGGGCGTCACGCAACAAGCCGTTTCCCTGCGCCCAAAAGCACTGGGATTCATTCAAAAGGTTGGAAACTGGGTGCCGTAAGAATTGAAGCCAAGAGACGTCGAACGGCGATTTTGCATGTCCGAAATGTTACTGCAGCGGTATAAAAATAAATCATTTTTGCATCGTATTGTCACTGGTGATGAGAAATGGATTTATTATGATAATCCTAAACGCAGAAAATCGTATACAAAGCCCGGCGAGCCCGCCCAATCGACGCCGAAACGAAATATTCACGTGAATAAGGTCATGCTCTGCATATGGTGGGATCAAAAGGGTGTCGTATACTACGAACTGCTTCCGAGTGGTGAAACCATCAAAGGACCATTATATTGAACCCAACTAATTCGTTTGAAGCGGGCATTAAAAGAAAAACGGCCAGAATATGAGACCAGGCATGAGTCCGTCATTTTTCATCACGACAACGCTCGGCCACATGTTGCGGTTTCGGTGAAAAACTATTTGGAAGATAGTGGATGGGAAATTCTGCCTCACCCGCCTTACAGTCCAGACTTGGCACCATCTGACTACCACTTGTTTCTTTCGATGCAGAACGCTCTTACGGGAATACGCTTCAGCTCAGTAGAGGAAATCAAAAATTGGTTCGATACGTTCTTGGGCTCGAAAGACGAGAAATTTTTTTGGTCCGGAATTCATAAAATGCCAGAAAGATGGGGGAAAGTTGTACCTTCCGATGGACGATACTTTGAATAAAGCATTGTAACTATGTTTTCATAATAAAACTTCAAATTTTGGAAAAAAAAAACGCTGGAAACTTACTTGTAGGCCCAATACTTTACTCCTACCTTCTCGTCTGCATACTTAACTTCCTCTCAGAAGTTTGAGGATTGGAGATTTATCAGCAGAACTCCTAGATGCTTAGTGTACGATTCCTATTCAATCAGCCTGTATGGTGAACCACTCGCCTTTTATTGGATTACTTATGAGATCCGCTAAAATAAAGAGGTTGTCAGCTTTCCTAAAACCAGCCAGGAAAGACTGCAACGCCTTTCTCCAGTGAAATTCCAAAACGACAAAAAAATTAGGCAAAAAATACTGCAATGTCCCAAACGTAGTAAAAATTGTTGGTCGTTTGTCAAAAACATTAAAAATCCTGCCTCATCTTCAATCAAAACGCTCATTTACAATGACATTTCAGCTGTCAGCTCTTTGGGCAAGGCCAATCTGCTTGCTGCACATTTAGCGGACAGATCAACACTTCCAGATTGTACTTTGTCCACGCCTACACTTGAGTGCGTCGAATCTTCAATGGGACGAGTCCACTTTCGCACTCGTGTAATAGCAAGAGTACTTAAAGTCCTTAATACACACAAATCCGCTGGTCCAGATGGTATGTCACCCCTTCTTCTGAAGAGGTGTTCTTCCTCGCTGGCAAAACCACTGCGTACGCTTTTTCATCAATCCTAATCTTTAGGAATCTTTCCAAGAAGATGGAAAAAGTATTTGCCCAGCCTGTCCCTAAAAAGGCGAATCTTCCTCTCTCCCCTTCTACAGACCCATTGCACTTACCTCCCTTCTCTCCAAGGTCATGGAAACGCTGATAAACCGCCAGCTCATGAAATATCTCGAAACACGAAAACTTCTCAATGACCGGCAATATGATTTTCGTCGCAACAGGTCTACTGGTGCTCTGATGGCAATACTCTCCGAAAATTGAAACCAAAGCGTACGTCAATCTGGCAAGATAGTTGCACTTGATATTTCTAAGTCATTTGACAGAGTTTGTTAAATGCGTCCTTTCGGGATCGACGAATCACTTTTTCAATAGATTAGAAGTTACCTTTGGGAATGTTCAATTGAAGTTGTCTTGGATAGTTTTCAAGTTTAATATTCACATAATAAATGCTGGTGTGCCCCAAAACTCCGTTCTGTCTCCGAAACTCTTTTTCATTTTCATTAATGATCTCTTGTCTGCTACATATGATCCAATATATTCCTTTGCTGACGACAGAGTTCCCTGCTTTTCATATTCGTTGCCGGACTCACGTCCCTGCTCCACGGCTGTAGACCGTAAACGGCAGCGTGTGATAAGCTCATTAAATTCTGATATTAACAGCTTAACTAATTGGGCAACCACTAACAGCGTAGAATTTAATGCCTCCAAAACACAATGCCGTCTGCTGACGTTAAAGCGAAATTTGAACACCCAGCCATTGTCCATGAACGGCAGTTGCATCGTCAAAACCGAAAAACCTTCAATTCTCGCTTCATGTGGAGTGACAACACATTCGATGTCGTCAAAAATTCTGCGAAATGTCTAGGTTTCTTCAAGCGATGTAAGAAATATTTCACCCTCTCTGGGCCTCAATATATAAGGCATTCATCCGGCCGAAATTGGAGTACAATACCCCCATCTGATCAGATGGTCCTAAAATATATCTGCACCTGCTAGAAACGATTCAAAACCGTGCGATGAAACGCATAGGTGATACTAATATCAGTCAGTCAATTGACACCCTCGAACACCGACGTGATATTTCCTGTCTGACTTTGTTTTGTCGCTATTTACACCACCAGTGCTCCATTGAAATCGCCAGTAGCATTCCGCCCCTTCAAACCTTCAGCCGTAACACCCTTCTCGCTACGAATGCTCATCAGTATACCCCCCTTCCCAATCCCACTTTCGGACGTACTGTGAAATATCGTGATTCGTTCCTAAGCCGTATAACTCCCTTATGAAGCTCTCTATTTCCTATTCATTAAGACCAATATACATCGGTATCTCCTCCCTAATTTTCCTTCGCTGGCGCTGTGTACAAACATTTTAAGGGCACTCAACTCAGCGCGCTAATGATAGAAACAAAAAAACTCTAGGTCTAATAAACTTCATGTCCCTATTTGTTTGGGTGCAGTTCTGTATCGCTTCCTAAGGTTCTAGCCACCGTTACCACTACGATATCTTCAACCTTCTTAGTGTACTGTCATACATTATACTCGTAGTCCTTAAAAATAATTTCAGGTCGAATACTTCAGAAACTTCTTGCCTAATGTTGTACTTCTTCCGTCCATCGTTCTGGCCATAGTAGAAGATTCTACGTATCTTCGAAATATAATTCGAAGTAAGCAGTATTGTAGCAGAAGCTTGACAAATAATGATGCCCTTTTGACTTCTGGAGAAGAACAATATGACACAGCAAATAAATATAATCGAATCCTCACAAATTGCTCCAATATCTATTAAGGATCATAACCTTAGAAAGAAAACAAAATTTATTGTTCTTAAGTCAGAGACTACCTATATCCTCGATTAGGCCTTCAACTCCTTGTGAGTGCAGTCTAGACTGTACAACTGTCAAGACGAGCCAACGCTAGCCAACAAAAGATAGTAGAGTCCTTATTGATTATTAGCAAAAACTACCGCTGCTTTTTGGGTTCCTAACAGAGAGCTATTCTTTTACTTAACTCGCTGATGCATTGTTGTTTTAAGAAGCGGCATCATTGCAGAGTATCTGCCCAGTCTGCAACTGCCCGACTTACGGTTGCTGTGGTGGCTACTCATCCTATTGTCATTTTATCATAAAAAAATAGCTTTCTACGAAAGACTAAAGACATAGGGAGTTTGAATCATTAGCTCAATAATTGGGTATGCTCACTCGAAATATAAACAAAAATTTCATATTTAAAGCCAATTTAAATGCTTTTGTCTACCGCGTTTGCCTCAACATTTCTAAATATCCTGCAGCACCAGCTTCAAGTGTAGGGGACCAGTGGCAGGAGGCATTTCGAATTGCCACCACTGATATGTTTGGTATCACAAGCCAGACACAAACAGGAAACCCAGGGTTCTACAATAAAAACCAGCGGACACTTACAGCCAAGCGAAAGGCATATCATGCGGATTTTCAAGCGACAAGGGGGACTGGATCCTACTTACGAGTGCTGTTTGATGACTACCCGTATTGGAAGATAGGTGGCGTTACTGAGCCAAAATGAGTGTACCATTGTTTAGTATAACCTCTTTTAGCCCGCCTGTCAAAATTTGGTGACACGTACCTCCTCTATTGGTACAAATGTTTCTTTAACAAAAAAAGAGGACTTTGAAAGTTTGGAAAGGGAACCAAAAATACTGCAATGGGAATGCGGCTTGGAAGTTTTACCAAAAGCAGCGAAATCCTAACTTAACCGGTATAAGAGTCACAATCAATGTTGATAATATGAAAGAACCACTTCTGCTAACTGTTAAGCACGGACGCGGACGAATAAATTATTGTGAGACAGTAAGTCCACCCAAGACCCGATATCAAACAGTTTACTTCCCTCCAGTTTGGATTCGATAATTCCCCAGACCGAAGCGGTGGTGTTCGTTCACTCAAAATTTCCATGCCGTCGGAGAGTCTATGAATTCTAGGCCTGCTAACAACCTTTTCTTTAGAAGCAACTCCTTATCCAACCAGTCTTCTGCGCGGGATCTTATACAGCGTTCTCTTTGTTGTCCATGAGAGCGTCTTATTTCTCAGTTATCTTCTAAGGAAGCAACGACTGATAAGAATGATTCCTCGCATGACATTTATTATTCATTATTTGAGCTCAGCCAAGATTGGTAAAATTGTTTACCATTTCAAAATTATAGTTGTGGCGTGCTGTCCGAGCCGTTGGTGTTGGCTGTCCTTTCTTGTCGACAGCATATACTTTGTTTTATCCTGATTTATCCAACCCAAACTTCGCCGTTCCTGCTTCAATAGCCGCAAATATCCCAGCGTATACGAACAGTTGTGCAGACTTTTGAAATATTGTACCTATGCTATTAGCCGGTGAGTTTCGCACAATTTTTTCCAGAGTTGTGTTGATGGAATCACTACCTTAAACAGGTAGTGGGTATCTAAGATGAATATCTATTCGTTAGTTGGCTTACCGGGCGTAAAACTAAACAGATAAGGACCTAACAGATTATTGATGTAGGGTTTTTAGGCGTTCACACAGTAAGGCAGAAAAAACTGTGTATTAGATGTTAAGGGGGCTTCCTTCTTGATGATGGGGCAATGATCCCGAAGTCCCGTCACTGGTCATACTTTCATCCAACCATATTTTACAGATGGGTTGATGTATGCTACTTGTTAAATCTTACCCCTTAATCCTTATTGGTCTAAAATTTAAATATCACTATCTAAACATTTTCTTGGTCGATTGCACAAAAGTTGTTTTCGATCGTCGCGCGGGTTGAATTGTTCATTCGGATTGACAGCGGAATGGTCTACTATTACATTCCCTTCCTTACCACCACACGTTTCTGTTCGGCATTTATGTCCTTATTAAGTTATTTACTCTTTTCGTTGGAAATTCCGAAAATCATTTCTGTAGAAGCATCTCTCAATGGCCTCGATGGGGCTCTTCTAAGCTTCTTCATTTTTCTTTATGAGAACCCGACTTTCCTCTTGTGTCATTTGCTCATAGAGTTTGTGAGAAACTCTCCTCCTTGTACGCAATCTGTTTCGCTGCATACGCTTGCCTGCACTCTTTGTCAATCTAGGAGTTTCACTGTGGTAGTCGGGTAAAACGTTATGTATCAAATGCGGTATCTCTAATGGCTTTTTGAATAGAACTTCTAGAAAGGTTCTGAGACACTAACAGTCTCAGTTAAATTTCTCCAAAGTACTTTTGGTGTCTGAGATATTCGTGTTGGCACCTTTACTACAACAACGTAGTGGTTAGAGTCTATGGCCGACATACAGAATACTAGATCTGTTTCTGGCCTCGATCGCAATGTTATCAATCTGGTGGACACGAAAGTGATAAGCCTAAGTTCATTTTCAGAATTGGTGTCATGTAAGCTATGTGCTCCAATTTTGCTTTTTTAACTTGATTTTAAAATCATCAAGGACGATCTTAACGTCGTGGTCAGGACCTTGCTCTTACTTCTAGTCGAGGAGCTTGTAGAAGCAATTTTTAGCAAAGTTCTCCTTTTTCCATGTGGAGGCATGAACGAACATCGGGTTTATGCTGGCGAATTAAGCGTTGATGCTGATTGGGATTAGGGCCTCGCTCGGATGCCTGAAGCTCAAAATTCCTTGCCTAAGCCTTCCTCTGATGACAAATCCGTAAATAAGCACCGCTTCTGGTCTTTCTAACAATCATCATAGTAAATGTGACAATTTTTCATTCTTCCTATACCAGGCTTATCGCATTGCACTTCTTGGATGGCAATGATATCCACTTTGTAGTTGTTCACGACCTCCTCTAAAACTGCGGCTGCATGTGGACTCTTAAGGGAGCGTGGATAGCCGAAAGTTGTTTTTTGTTTGCTGGACCGTCAATAGTAATGAACTCCCATTGTCCGATTAAAGTCAGAGGAACTATGAAACAATCATTTTAAGTCATAAAAGCCTTAGACAAGGTTTATTTAACACCGTGCTTGAAATTATTGAATCGGACTTATAAACCAACACCAGAGTCACAATATTTGAAAACTCTTTACAGCTCGCATATATAGATTGTGAAATATGTATGCGTATTGAGGCTATAAGCTGCTAGCATGGGTCAGGAAGTCAATGCAACAAAAAGACAACATATTAAAAGACTCTCATCATTCTTCCTTCATTATACGGAGAAGAGGTATGGAGACTATCTAGAGCTGATAAATATTTTCATGATTGCTTTGTCCGAAAAATGCTCCGTATGATCCTTCACCTCATGTGAGACTAACTAGGATATGTAGATTGAATGGACATTAATGCTCCATTCCGAATTTTTCAATGCAGCTGTCGGAACAACGCAGCAAAGGAAGTCTTAACTGGGGTGGTGCATACAATAAGAAGGCGGCTGAACCAGCTCAGCGTGCGCAAATTGGGGCAGATAGCTAAAAATCGAGGTAAACATATTGGCTGAGCCCAAGCCTCTAAGCTGCTATCAAAAGAATATTAAGTTAGGCTACTTGGGTAATATCATCAAAACCTTCGCGTTCTGTTCGTGTTTCAGCTGCACGAACACCACCGGATTTGCGTCCTTTTATTCGTTTAACCAGTTTAATCAAAACACACTTAAGACACAAGGTTCTTATTATTTTTGTTTATTTTATTTCGAACGAATTTGTTAGACAACATTTAGTTATTGTTTCCACATTTATTGTAACAAACATCACCTAACAACTATGGAATATGCGCAAACACGTTTTTTTTTTTCAATTTCTCGATATGTTTCAACAAAAAAAAAGAGAAAAAACAAAAATTAAAAATAATACAATTCAACTAAAGACGGATTGTAGCATTAATCGCACAACTTTATAATCAACAATAATCAATAGGAAAGTGGAAGAGGCAATAACAGAAAAAGGAGTGAAAGGATAACTTTGCTTGGACTCAAAAATAATCATTGAACATCAAGAGAACGATCCAAAGTTGAATGTAAAATACTGCTTAAGTTGTAGATTATCGTATTTACAATGCTAAAGAAGAATAACTGTATAAAGTATGTTTTGTCTTTTCACACCAACAAAAAAATTGGATGAGAACGATGAATTTTAAACAAGGAAACTCGTTTAGAAGAGAACATCATCGTCGCCTTCATCGAGAATATTGGTTTGATGGCGTACATCGATACCAGCTTGTAAGAGTGCAGCTTTTCGGGCATCGGCCTTTGCACGGGAAATACGCTTCTTATCCTGAATCTTCTTCAGACGATAGAATTCCTCACGTTCCAATTCGTCTAACTCGGAGATGATGTATGCCAGAGTACGTTCGATCCGGGGAATAATAACTAAGGCGACAAATAATATCATTTTTAAAAGTGAAAGTTTAGTACAATTGTCAACTCGTTAGTCTTACCGTGTTCAATAGCATTTACTCTCCTGTTGGTGATTTTGATGACCTCATCTAGAGTTACAAAAGATGTCTGCAAAGAAGCCAATTCCACCAAAAGTTTAACGGCGCTTTGGTAGTTCTTCTTTAGCCTTGCCAATTGCTGACCACCACGAGCAAGACCAGCCAACTCGTAGGTATCAACACCATCTTGGTATGATTCAAAGACTGGCAGTGTCACACCAGCAACGTTGTCCTTCTTTGTGCGAATTTTAATCTGCGCTTTTGTGACATTCTGGAGTACTACCTGATTGAAATCACCAGTAGTAAATTTGGCTTCGGCCAGCGAAAAGGCAGCCTCCTTCATCACTTCACCCATGAGGGTCTTGGTCTATATTGAAATTTGCGTAAGTCACGAGCTCCTACATAAGTACATACGACACAATCCAACTTACTTCAATGATTTTCCCCAAAATCATACGAAAACGCATTTGCAATGCATCAGCCTTCTTCTTAAGCAACCCATGACCCTTTTGTGCACCAGCCAAACGGGATTTCATTAACATCTGAGCACTACAGGGTGTAAAATTACGAAGAACATATAAGTGAGAATCGATGTTTCGAAAGAAACAGTTTATCTTTCGGTATTTTGAGGAAATAATAAAATTTAAACTTACCCACGAGATGGGAAAATAGCAAGCCTATCTTTTCCGGACATTTTGCAGCTGGATTTTTGTAAAAATTTTCTTTTCGGCAAACAAATTCTACTTCGTATTAGGGAAAGAAAATTTTTGGTAGGTCAGCTGACAAATGTCTTATGACTGTCAAAAGATGAACGGGTTATTGATTGCGAGTTAAGTGCCATCTATTGGCCGACATTTATTATGAGAGTAAATGTTAAACTACCTTCCCGATGGGGTTGGTGAAAAGAGGCACTCTTGTTGATTTATCATTGAATATTGCCAATTACAAATAAAAGAAAACCTGATAAGAAATGAATTTATATTCGTTTATTCTTATTAGAAGACGAAAACATTCCAGATTTTGATTTTTTTCAAAAACAGTTTTCCACTTAGATGGCGTTACAGTAAGGAGTGAACAAAGGCCATAACCAATAAAACGTATCAGTAAGCTTACCTCTGACCTCTACGGAGCAGCGAGTGTTCCCCATAGGCTTTGTGTACAATCTGAACAGTTTGGTTGGGATACTAAAGCTCGCCTCTATTGGTGGTGTTATATGAGGCTTTTAGTTGCTAAAAAAATGGGTGATACCGATCTCGATTCTTAGTGTTTCTCTGCCTGTCGGGTGTGAATAGGTGGTAAATTGAGGACTTATTACGGTTGAAACTGCACTAATAAGTCTATCAGACTGTACACGTTATTTCAAGCGTTTACAGAATATTGGGACAATATTTTCTACGTGGTGCCAAATGCCTCTATATATATTTGGCGCAATTAAGATGATCTCTTTCTTGTATATCGGGCAAACTTTTCTAAGGTTATATTCCTCAGTTTTACTTTCTTCCGACCTCCAGTCCGGTCGACCGGCCTGGTTACAAACTGAAATATTGCTATCTTTACGCCATTTTAAGCGTTTTGCTTTGCCATCCGTTTTGCCTTAGCAGCGAAATATGGGTCGTCCGCGACACATAGCAGTTTACTGAAGTGGTTTCTCAATATCCTTGCACCAATTGCGATCTTAATATTGAATTTCCTTGCTCTATGGGTTTTTGGTCAGGTCTTCGTCACTTAACGCATTCTTCGTCTTTTTGGTAAGAACTTTGGAACGTTGTTTCTAAAATATGATCTCTTCGTTGTCTCCCTTACACGCTCTTCATGCTCTTACTTTTTTTCCCCTTTCCATTGATTATTGCTTCCTTATCAAACAGCTTAAATTGCTACCTCCTTGGGGGGGAGCTTAAAAGTATGATGGATTTATGAGATTGTGGAAAGTTGTTGACCACTGCGAACCGGGTTTCAGCATAGCGGTAAATAACTTGAACAGAGAGTTGGAGGAACATGACATCTATCTTTTTAGGCTTTAAACGAAAATGCTGTCGATTGTCATCAAATGCACTTCAAAAATTGTTTATAGAGGGTTTCAAGCATACGATATAAAAAAGAATGGCACGTTAAGAAGACTGATTCCTCTATAGTTGGCGCAGTTCACATTGCCTCCCTTCATAAGAGGGAACACCATACTGAGATTGCAATCATCAGACTTACTTTCAGTTGATGACATTTTGCAGATGAGTTGGTGAATACTCTTTAACAAATCAAGCCCCGCTGCTATAAATTATTTTTAGTTTAGTTATCGCTATTCGATCTTCTTAGTCGCCTAAATGAACTTGTTATCGTCGATTAAGAGCCTGCAAAAATAATACTTCCAAATTTTCAGCACGGAGTGTAAATCTGCTATAGCTGTCTCTTATCTTTGCATTCTTCCTTCGCATTCACTGGGAAAAACTCATTTTCTTGAGCACCAAAGAAAAAAAAATAAATTCCAAAATCCATTGACCGTTACCAACGAAAATATTTTATGGAAACATGTCGTCGATGCGACGAGCTACGTCCGATTTAAACCACGGATCGTGATATGGGGCTCGAGAAAAAGGGCATATTCACATCCGCGACAGAAGACGAGCTTAAAAATTGTAGTCGTACGCAAAGCTCGAAGGAATGGTACTAATGTAATCACCCCAACCGATGATTCCGATGACCCCCCGATTAAGAGTGTTTTTAGTGGTTTCAACTGCCACTGCTTTCTTGTCTACATCCACCACGGCTTCAGAGGCGAAGAAAATTTCTGAAAGAGCCAAACCGGCTGCAAATGTTTTTTTTTCATTCTTATCAAAGCTTACACTTGCGTACAACAGACACCAAAACAGATACACAAATTCTTGCCACAAATAACAACAATTACAGCTTAAGCAAGTTCAATACTCACTATGCTGGATCAAAACGTATGTCGACAAAAATCGCTTCTGCCCGCTGACATCCATTTTCAAGGACTATGAAAAGTATCTTGCCGAAATCGAAAAGAACGCGGGCACCAAAATCAAAC
The DNA here is from genome assembly GCA_963966105.1 of Volucella zonaria. NCBI lineage: Eukaryota > Metazoa > Arthropoda > Insecta > Diptera > Syrphidae > Volucella > Volucella zonaria. The sequence continues at coordinate 93,856,748 of OZ014532.1, read as the reverse complement.
CGAAGACAATCATCCACAGGCTTTGAGTTCGTTTAAGTTGTCAGAAACTCCGTCACCTACAACATTCTTTTGAAAAACCACAAAACCGGCACAACAGACTCTGGGCCAACTGCGACTAAGTCCATCTTTGGGAACTAATCTTCTCAGGCGTCGGAAAATTAATCCAAGAGTGTCAACCCCACCTGTACTACCGGTTTCAGTCTTAAGAGCAATAGCACCACCTCGACCATTACTGCATCCAATAGCACTGATTTTAGCTTTTCTGGAGCAAAGCCGTTTTGTATGTTGCACCACCACGAGGATGAACCGCCAAAGATCTAATTCAAAGCTCTCGTAGAGGAGGACAGAGTGTACTCGCATCGCTGAAAGATATTCCTAAAGAACGATGGAACCTTTGCTGACCGTGGCAAAGCTGTAATTTTATATTTTAATAAAATCATTGTGCCCTCGGCGAGTTCTTTCCATTTTTTGACAGATCCCTCGAACATCATTCCTCCAGAAACATCTCCCTATAGCCTCGATCTGTTTCCTTCTGAAAAACCAATCCTCCTCCCGTCTCTTTTGTCCATAGAGTCGTTGAGTAACTCTTGTCCTTCCAGGCAGAGCTACCTGGTACGCCGTGGTAGAACTCTTCGCTAAACCAGGGAGCTCGTAGTCCTGGTCGTGTGAGACTTACCCCATTTGATGAATCGTCTTTGATGGCTATAAAAAAAAAAACCGGAAATGCATCTGGAAGCAAAACACGGAAGGAAATTTACCAACTTGTGCACTACTTACAACTCACAGATGAATTGGAACCTATTTTCTTCCAATATAAACAGAAAATAGGGCACCCAACTCTGCGAGTTGATAATTCTCTCAGCAGTCGAATTAACCATATTGCACTGCAGCTTTTGGGAATATGGAAAGTGTTTATGTTTAACTATTTAATTCAGACCACCTTATTCAGCTTCCCTCTGCAGGCGTTTTCCATTGGTTTCTCTCTGGAAGTAAGTCGCCTCGAATTCAAATGGAACATAAAAAACTTCTTCTGATTTTGCTGTCAAAATTTTTACATGTTTGGTTAAATTGTGAAAGATTCAAACAACGAAGCCAAATACAGTCAATTGCTCGAAAATCTGGTTTGACACACAATACTATTTAACGTTTATATTATACATTCTGAAATGAAATCCAGAAGCAAAATGTTGCTTCAGGGAAAGCGAGAAGAATGCCAATGGAACATTTTCCGAAGATTTTTTCTCTCCGTGGTGCGAACCGAAGGCCAAGTGGGGTCAATGGAAAACGCCACAAAGGTCTACATAAAAGGAAAGAAAGAAAAAACCTTGAAACATATGTATAAATATGTATATCACCACTAAACTCAATTGGCAGTTTGCAAATGAACGAGATATGACACTTTAGTGGCCATTTGCTACCAGATCGATTTGGCATGACAAATTTAAGCACCAAACCCTGGTGTCAAATAAATAAATTATTATCGGCACTCTCCGGATGGTTCAAGGCTTTAGTCTCTCCTACTCACCTTTTAAAAATTGCGATTTCAAGTTTTATCAAAGTAAAAATACGCTCACTCGTTTTTATGAATATAAAGATATGGAAAAATATTATAAATACTTTTCATACTGCTTCGGCAACGCTGGCCAACACGTGTGTACTTTACGTTTTTGACATTCCGGCTAAACAGACCAACGAGGCACAGAGCGTTTATTTCAACACTTCCACTTAAATTAATAAATTTGAAAAGTTTTTCTTGTTTTAAATAGAATGGCTCGTGATCGTGGTAAAAAACAAAATCCCTTTGCTGCCAAGAAGCGTAATAAGAGACAAAATGTAATGTAATACCCCTCCGCGGTATGGAATAAATTTATACAAGTTTTGTTTATTCTTCAGGGCGAAAAACCAGACCGCCGATCGGAGCCTTACCAAGAGATTGTTAGAGAAAATGAATCTTTCTGCAAGTACTACAAGGTATGTGATTTCCTCAGTAACTTATTTTGAAAACTCTTTTTTAAAATCTTTATCTCTGTAAAGACACAAAAAATCTGTAAAGACGAGGGAGAATGGGAAATTTTTCTTGCTGCCATCAAAGACAATCTACCGACAACGTTTCGAGTAACAGGTTTCAAAGATGAAGCCAAAGCATTGCTGGAATTAATAAAAACTCAACTTTTCGAGGCCTATGTAAATGGTGTGTCAGAGTTGCATCAAATTCCAAAGGACAAAGTTGAACGCCCACTTTGTCTGCCATGGTATCCAGAAGGCTTGGCTTGGCAACTTCATTTGACTCGAAAAGATATTCGTCGGTCTGAGCCACTTTTTCGATTGCATAATTTCCTTATAGTCGAAACAAGTGCAGGAAGCATAAGTCGTCAAGAAGCTGTATCAATGATTCCACCATTAGTGTTGAATGTGAAACCGACCGATAAAGTCTTGGACATGTGTGCTGCACCCGGTTCTAAAACTGCTCAATTGATCGAAGCACTCCATGCAGAGTCGGAGAACAAAATTCCGCCAGGATTTGTTGTAGCTAACGATGTGGATAACAATCGCTGTTACATGTTGGTGCATCAGGCTAAACGATTGAATTCGCCTTGTTTTGTTGTCACCAATCAAGATAGTGCTCATTTTCCAAACCTATTGGTAAGTTGGGCAGAGATCTACTTAAAATCGATTCGTCAACACCTCCCACACTATTGTAGCAAACAAATCCCGATGGCAGCAAGTCCGTTCTAAAGTTTGATAAAATTCTGTGCGATGTGCCGTGCTCAGGTGATGGAACAATGCGTAAAAATCCAGACATTTGGACGAAATGGAACACAGCACAAGGGAATAATTTACATGGGTATGTCAACGGACGAAAACGATTTCAATATATTTTTATGAATTTGATATTTTTTCTTCCAGGATCCAGTATCGGATCACAAGGCGCGGAGCTGAAATGTTAGAAGTCGGCGGACGTTTAGTCTATTCGACTTGTTCGATGAATCCCATTGAAAATGAAGCAGTTTTGCAACGCATTATTAGCGATTCAGATGGAGCTCTAGAGATTGTAGATGGTTCACACTTAGTCCCGGGTTTAAAACACAACCCTGGAATGACAGACTGGGTGCTATCATCGAAAGATTTGGAAATTTTCACTAGCTTTGATCAAGTGCCAGAGAAATACCACACAGTTATTCGACCAAATATGTTCCCACTGCCACCTGGTGAGATTGAGAAAATCGGATTGGAGAAGTGGTAAGAGCATAAATAATATCTATTCTGTTATTCTATTATTTAAATATTGGGCTGAAGTTGGAGGATATTTTTTGGCATTGTTGTTTGTACAAAGAACCAGTGTTCTCCAATTACCATCGATGTAAAAAAGAGTATTTTCTTTCAATCAGAAGCATTTTTACCTGCTTTAAATAAAATCCAAGCTCCTGCTTTACACTATTTGAACTATGCGTGATTGTTTTCTCAGTTCAAAGCAACTGCGATTGACAAAAGTAATTCACTGTTTAGATTTCACATTGGCATTATATTCGGAATAAATTGCGGTCCTATTCTTCTGGAATGTATAAGAAACAAAGAAAAAAAAAACGCTCACAGTTAGCGCAAGATAAAATGGCTCTGACCTTTCCTATTGAATTAGCTGTAAAATAAATAGAATATAAGCGGACCCGATTCCGGAAACAGTTTAATAAATCATTCGTATAACGGCTTTTACACGGCGCATGTTTAGAGAGATTCAAATAAGTGCAAAAGAGAGGTATAAGAGGGAAAATGAAAAAAAAAATTTTCCGATACACGGCGGGCAAGATTTCCTTTGCATGTTTTTGACATTTCTTTTTCTCCTTCTTCTTTCTTTTTCGCATTTGCTTCATTACTTCTTTGGCTGTTGTTACGAGCACAACATCTCAGTATGGCGGATGAATTTAAATGGACCAAAGAATTAACAAGCGAGCTCATTTTCAAATATGAAATGTACCCGTCCGAACTGCAGCTGGTATCCATGCAATCAATTATCATTTCCGCAGAGTCCAATAAATTGTTTAGCTCTGCAAATGCGATTTTTGCTTTTATAATTTATTTTACTTTCAACTTTCAACACTGAGCACCAACATGAAATGAAAGAGAGCGGTCAAATAACATGAAAAATCAAAGAATTAGAAGGAGGCTTCGTGTAAAAATGCACGCATCACAGAAGGACAGTTCAAAATAAAATAAACAAAACATGCGCATCAAACTCATGCGCTGTGTAAAAGCCGTATACTGATTGTTCTTACGAAATCGGTAAGGACATAGACATTCTGTATATTTAACGCACTTTTTGCGGTAAAGTAGGTAGTGTAGTCCATCTTTCGCGAGTCCGTCAACCTTAGCAATTTCCGGAAATGTTACTATGCCCCATTACATTAAAAAGGTAAAATTTAACTGCCCCTCCATCCGTTGTTCTGGCGTAGCGCCTTGACTTATTGATACATCATAAAGTTGCTTCCAGACTAACAATTGTCCATTAGTCGTTGGGCTTTGTATGCCTTATCACGATTTATCACTCGAGCCAATGCAGTCTGGAAGACAATAACAAAGTACGTAACTATAGACCTTTTAACTGAGATTTATAGCCAGTTAGCAATACAGTGTTTGTGGAACTCATTCGTTCAATTAAGCTGTCACATTGAGCTGCCAAGCTTCATCTATTTTTAGTACGGTTTGCCATTTCATAATGAAAAAAACACTTCGTAAAATTTACGGTAGACATCTGAACGTGCTATTTATCGAATTATTGAAAAATTTCTCACTCAATTCAAGCTATGGATACTCTCAAACCACCAAAAAGGAGAACAGTGCGTTCGGAAGAAAATATCGCTGCTGAAAGTAGCTTGTATTGAAGAGGACCCCAATTTATCGAGTCGTCGTCGTTCGCAGTAGCATGACTTTTATACATCCACTATCTGGAAAATTTGAGATCTTGGTCTCAGGGTTTTTAAAATCCAATTGGTGCTAGAGCTAAAGCCGTGTGACGATTTATTGCGTCGGGTGTTCAGTGATTGGGCTTTAATTCAACCGAAGTTCACACAGTTTTTTTACCGTATAATTTTGTTCAGTGGTGAGGTTCATTTCTGGTTAAACGACTACGTAAATAAGCAGAACTGTCATATTTGGAGTGAGGGCAAACCTCAAGAAGTTCCCCAGATGCCACTGCATCCAGAAAAATGTACCGTATGTTGGGGATTGTACGCCGGTGGCATCATTGGTTCTTATTTGTTCAAAAATAAGGCCGTGCGGGAGCACAAGTTACTGTCAATATACACCGATACAATGCGATGATCAACGATTAACTGTTCCCAAATTTGCGGGACCTCAATATGAAGAACTGCAGTTCCAATAAGATGCTGCTCCACCCTATACTACCAACAAGAACATCGATTTATTGAAAATATGATTTGGTAAGAGAGTCATGTCGTCAATTGGCTACCAAGACCGTGCGACTTGACGCCATTGGATTATTTTCGGTGGGGCTACGTAAATCGCTTGAAAAAGTGTTCGAAAATTGAACCTCTAAAAAAAACACCCTTTACATATGCGATCACAGTGCACGCCTCCGTTTCCAGACATATCAGTAGTTACCACCAATTTGCTGAGAATGGCGGAAACATCGTCAGCTTACAGCGGTTCTACTAAAAGATTTCCCACCCGTCTCTGAGTTGGTTATTCTCCAAGTGATCAGGAGATTAATCAACTCACCGATACTGTTTACTTATTGCCATGTGCTTCTTAATCCACTTTCGTCAAGGACCGTGATGGTAAGGGTACATACCATAAAGTCAGTTTGATGTTACGAGAGAGAGCTCTGTTATTCAATGGCCTCCCGAGCCCAAAAAAAACAGCGATTCGCAAGAGTAATTCTCCGTCTGATTTACGAGCTGATGTCGTTCTTGCTTGTAACTGCGAAGTCAACGTAGAGAAAGTCCTTAAGTACTCTGAAGCTCTAACTGCCAATTGTGACGTTCTGGCCAAAGTGGCGTTGGTGACAACTTTTTTAAAGACAGTATGTACTTTGTTTTTCCTTATCGTCAGATCTTTCGACCTTCGCCTCAATATCACGAAAGCTTTATTGATAACTTGCTATGTTCGCCTGATCATATCAATGGCATTCGCTTACTTAAATAATTGGGCGGACTTAAAACAGATCGAGCCTCTTTTTTTGATCAGGAAAAACGATGCTGAGATTTCATGCTCTGGGCATGCTATCCTCTGGCCATATCTTACAGACGAGCTAGCGCATGTTCCCAACCAAATTATCCCCAGCTGTTTTAAATAACTCAGCAGGCACTCCATCTACGCCAGACGTTTTATTACACTTTAGCTTCGATATTGCCACCTTAACTTTTTATAGGTCAGAGGGACGGAATTTTCTTTCGTCTTCATCCAGGGTGAATGGTATATTCTACCTGCTACAGCGGTATTTCGACCATAATCGCCGTTATAAAGTCTTTAAAAGTAGTCTTTCATATTCTACTAGTTGGCCGTATTCATCTTTTTAGGTTTCCATTCAGGCTTTGTAACCCCCGCATGTTCGTTTTATTTCCAACGTCATTCATGCAGTAACATCTCTCCATCTCCTTTCTATTCCTTGTTCTTTCCGAAAAGCCTGTACTCTCCCTTTTTCTGTTCGCAGAGTTCACGAGCAACTCTCTGCCAACATTCATCGTCAAACCAGAGGATTCTTTGTGTCGCCGCTTTGAAACCAATTACATTAGAAGCAGCATCTCTGATGGCTTGGTGACAATATTCCCATTGGTGTTCTATGGTTTGTATATGAAAGAGCTTGAGGAAAACGAGATCAGCATATATTCTAGCGATATCTTGCGATTACGTCTTTTCGACGTCGAATTTTAGTGGTCTTGACTTGACTTGCGTTATGCCTGTGATATCCGCATTCGTTACCTGGCTGCGACAAGATAATGATCCGAGCCGATGTTAACTTCTCGGAGAGTTCGGACAACCGGAATGTTGGGAGGGTGTCTTGCGTCGATCGCAATATAATTAATCTGTTTGACGGTTGATTGATCAGGGATAAGTCAAGTCTCTTTATATATATTGAAATGTGGGAACGGCGTGCGGGTTACTAAAAGGTTGTTGCAATTCTAAAAACCTGAATCCACTGTCGGACGTGGTACATAACTGCACGTATTTTCTTCCTAGCTTTGCGTTATGATCGGCACAATTTTGATGTCATAGCTGGGACACTGAGCATATGTTCGGTCTAAGTTTTCATGCTGTCATCCTTATCTTCTATAGGGACATGGACGCGATTCAGGTTTATGTCTCCGAATTTGGCATCGATACGTATTGAGGTGTTCGCTTGCATGCCCAAACTTATGACTAAAAGACAGCCTGAGCCTCCCATATCCAAATAAGCGTTGTCTTCCTTCTTTGTAGCAGATCTGGTAGTTTTTCATACACTTTTTGTCCGGCCTACACCGTAGCAATTCTTAGATATCTGCTTTATAGCAGTCTAGTTTCTCCGCGAGATATTGCCAAATAACTGTTTTCTTTTGCATATGAACTATTCTCTTTTTTGCATAGTGGGAAATTTACCCCCACGCGCAACCCGCAACCTGGAGAACTAGGTCCTTAATAAAACCCGTTTACAAAGGGTTCGGCTAAACAGTCCGGTGCCAACACCCTCGCTGAGGTTACGAGAGCCGCCGTAAGCCAATCCCTTTAGACCTAAGCTCCGAATACGTCGAATTGAGGTGTGTACCAAGTAACTCAAACTGACTAGAGTCGTGGAGTATGGGATTTCTTCGAAGGAATTGATGAAAGAGAAGTGCGAACACTCTCCCCTCTCCTCTTCAGACGGCAATGACGCCCCGCAAGGGATGGGTACACTACCATCCATAAGAGGTACTGGGCTCCCAGGCTTCACCACGTGAAGGAGAGAGTTGGAGTTGGTGGACAGACATTCATTGGATTAGTTAAGGAATATTTTCCTAAGCTTTGACATCTCTGAAAATTCTTCCCATTCGCTACAAATTTCTCAATTGTTTTATATACTTTGAAGGATTCCTAAACAGAATCCTATTTGACAATGTACTCATATTTCGTATACCTGACTGTATCTACAATTTTCTTGTAATTATTTCTGAACGGTATCTGTTCTGAAATACATCAATTTGGCTTTTTCTTAACTCTTGGTCGAACAAGAGGACATGATAAAAATAGTGCTATATTGAAGGCCAATGTAAAATCCTTGGCTTTTCAATCAAACTCACTATCTTTACAGGAAAGACTAAGAAGTTTATTGGAGACAAATTGCTTTAGTGTTGACATAACATAAATGAGATCAAACTTCTGCACACGCTTTAGATCGTCTATACTTACAAGATTTTTTAGGAAATATTCCCGCATTTCTAAAGCTTCTTATATCCGTCGATATTTAAATTCCGATCCATTTGAGATGATAAAATAATAGACAAATGCCAAAAATAGAGCACATGACCGCGATAGATTGCAACTTTTATTTAACAATTTTTAATATTTTTTAGTATGCGCATTTTGCCCCATCTAAATGAAACAGGTGCCTTTTTTGTTGCTGTCATTGAGAAAAAGAAAAAGCTGCCCTTTGAAAAAAATGACATTGAAACTTTGGAAGCCGCTAAGTCGCAGACGAGCGCCGAAACTTCGACCGACGGTACTCCAACAGATGAAGCCAAAACTGCACCATGGGGACCGCAACGTAAAAGGCGACGTCTGCATGGCTACAAAGAAGACCCCTATGTGTTCTTTAAAGACAATGAAGATGTCTATGAGGAAATAAAAAAATTCTATGACTTAAATGACGCTTTTGACAGGCGGTGTTTGTTAACACGATGCCACGCCGACAAAAAGAAAAACATCTATTACTGCTCTGAACCGATTCGTGATTTAGTTGTCCTTAACGAGGATTCAGTGAAGATCATAAATACAGGAGTAAAGACATTTGTTCGTTGTGAAAATCGTCACTCAAGCAATGCATATCGTCTGGCCCAAGAAGGTCTACAGACATCAAATGCTTTCATGGGTGATAATCGTCGAATAGAAGTGAGTAGAGAAGATCTCATACTGCTGTTACAATGTACAGATCCCACAAAGCCGCCATCAACAACAGAATTATGCGAAGAAACACAGAAAAGGGCAAAGGAATTGGGTATGCTCTTTCATAGAACAATATTTTAAAGTGAATTTTTTAAAAATCGAAATTTCTTTTTCAGGTGTTGGTTCCTGTATCCTAAAATATGTTGACAAGCGGTTTACATTGTTTGTTGTTGGATGGCGTGGTACCTCCAGTCTTAGAGCATATGTTGATAGTAATGAAACCGTGCACACATTGCGATTGTTAGGAGCAGACCTTTCGAAATTCGGTAAATTGTTATCTTAGCATCATTAATAAAATGGTTAACTAAAATTATATTACAGAGAAAAATAAATTCAAAAAGGCGGAAGGCGATTCAGCAGAATCAAAAGATACAGAATGTAATGATGATGTGGCTGATGTAGTGGAAATGGAAACTACGGATGTAAAGACTGAAGATGGATAACATTTTGTAAACATTTCTCACAGATTCTTTCCTTTTAGTTTAACTTTGTTCAGACACACATTTCTGTTGAAATAAATAAAATATTTTATTTAAATTAAACAGAAGTTTTTAAATGGGAATGGGAATATGATCGTTTATTGAAAAAATTATAAATTGGAATGGTCCTTCTTTGGTTAACAATTGTATCTATAAATGTATACAGAGTTTTCCAATGGAAGGTTTTATTTTGAACAGCGTGCTGTTTTACCAAAAACAATTCAAAAACGCCTTGGAATTGTTAAAATTCTCTACAAATATGGTGAAAATTTCGGAAAGTTGCTGTCTAATTGGTTTAGAAATTGTAGCTATCTGGACAAAATAGGGATTTGAAGAATCGAAACTATGCCCTTCGCGCAAGAACAACTGAAAATGTTGTTTCTATAGCTCGGGAAGTGGATGAAAACCCAACCCAACCAAAATCAATGAATTTCTATTACACCATGTGCCATACAAGTGGTTGTTTTGTAAGAAAAGTTTCCTGACCAAGGCATTTCCCGAAATGGTATTCAAAATTGGTCGCCAAGATCATAGGATTTAACGCCGAGCGATCACCTGCAGATAAGCACTTAGCTTAGCTGGAAACAATTATTATAATCATATTTGAATTAACAAAACAACAAACTTCTTTGCGGTCTCGTGGCGTGCAACAGGGCTCCATTTTGTCTCCGACACTTTTTATTCTTCATCAATGGTCTCTTGTCTGCTACTTCTAATCCAATACATTCCTTTGCTGACGACAGTACCCTCTGCATTTAATATTCGTTCCCGAACTCACGTTCCTGCTCTTCGGCTGTAGAACGGGCGTGACAGCGTATGTTAAGCTCATGGTAGAATTTAATGCTTCAAAAGTATAATGCTGTCAAGCGAAAAACTTTCCATTCGCGGTAAGTGTGTCAATAACAACCTCCGTTGGAACGACCACATATTCAATGTCAACAAAAATACTGCGAAATGTCTAGGTTTCCTCAAGCGATGTAAAAAATACTTCACCCCCTTTGATCTGGCCTCAATATATAAAACATTTATCTGTCCAAAATTGGAGTATAACGCTCATATCTGGTCAGGTGCTCTTAAGACCACTCTGCACCTACTAACTAGTATATAAAACCGTGCCATAAAATCTATACATTACTCTATATTACATAGTCAATTACCTTACCTTATTCTATCGCTATTTTCACCACCAGTGCTCAAATAAAATTACCAGTAGCATTCCAAAATATCTAGATAAACTAAATAGACGTCAAACTCTACTAATACTTTTGCAAACCCTTAACTTTTGCACAGACCCACTGTAAGTGGATTCCAACACTTCTGCATCTCTATAACTTTGTCAAAATTTGCTAGAAGGAGAGCAATTTACAAGTAAAATTGCTAGAATGAGAGCGATTTGCACGAATGTGTGTAATGGAGACGACATTTTTTTGATTAAAATGGGCGTGGTTTATATAAAAGGAGAGGGAAATTGCCATTGACGACAATTTACACGTATTCACAGACAGGATCACATGGATAGGGGAGATCAGTAGAAAACCGGTTTTGATTTTCCAATATCTGGAAAGTTTGCCATCTAGGTTAGTTTATCTATGATGAGTAGTTGACAAAAAATCAACTCAAGCCACCTTCCACTAAGAATTTCGTCTCCCCATTAAATGTTGGATGCCACCCACGGCGGATAACCACTGAACCCAAAAATCTTTCTTTCTCTCTCTATTCAATTTTCCAAAAAACTTAACACCTGCTGCGGCAGGCATTATAAATGAATTCTTCATACCCACTTGTAAAGTTCTTTTTTAAAAAAAAACAATTTTTTTTTAAAGTAAAGGGTGTTTCAAGTTTATTAAATTTTTTTTTAAATTACTATTTAACAATGTGAATTTTATTTTTAAAGACAAGATTATCTATGCTCAGTATACGTAAGATATGATGTTTGCCTCTCACTCTGGTTAGAATGAAATGCATAAGCACTTCGCTTTTGAAAGCTCTCGTATGGCTAGAACAATATAAATATTTACTTATTTCCTTACTTATTAGGCTGGCAAGCCTTATACGGTCAAAACTTGAACAACTGTAGCTTTTCATCCATTACGGTCCTGGGCGTGTTGCTTCCAGTTGGAAAAACAAAGCTGCCTTACATTCGCGATTGCCTGATTTTTAAACCGGAGGTTCAGTCTTGCTTTTCTTCTCGAATCTGGTGGCTTGGATTCGAAGACCCTCTTAGCTGGAACAATGAAGTCGACGGATTTTTGCCTTCCGTGGTATGTCCACATATTTGTACAACTCCTAGACTTCGAGGTTGTGTCTTCCTCTCCATACGCCCTCTTCACACACAGGACCAAATATTCGATGAAGGATTTTTTTTTCCAAAAAAACCTAAAACTTGTTACACTGACTTACTTATCGTCCAAATTTTGTCTCCGTAAAGCAAGACTGACAAGATTAACCCTTTGTAGAGCGTGATTTTGACTATTTGGGTTAGGAGTTTTTACCCAAGTTGTTTCGACAGACCGGTATAAATATTTACCGTGGTGAATTACCGCAATTATCGTAGGTTACAAAACATTTAAATTCAATATACAATAAACGTTTTATGCAACATGTTGGACACAATTAAGCCGTTTTTCAATGTCTAATTTCTCAAGCTCTTCTAAATATTAACAATGATTTAACACCTTTCATTTTGAAAATCCTCTTTTAACTTGCTTTAAATCCGTTTATTTGAGTCAATATCAACTCTATAGGATTTAGCTCGCAGTGGTAAGGCGGCAATTACAGCTCTTGCATTCTGCCAATGAGACACTTCATTTAATACATGGACATCAAGCCTGTCCTTGTGGTGTTTGAAAATATCTAGCTATTCAGCTTTAATGATGCTTTCGCAGAGTATTTTTTTTTTATTTTTATTAAGCCTCGTTTTGATTTCTACTCTCTACTTTCCTTGAATGGTAACGTAATATCGACGCTACGTGCGTTATCCATTACTATGGGCGTATTGCCTTCCAATTTTTTTATTTCTCGTAAATATGCTCCTTTACAAGCAATGTTCTACTTTCTACATAATTTTATCGTATATCATATGCATTTCTATATCTGAAAAGAAAAAAAATATACGACATATTCACCATATAGTGACACCTACCGCGCTTACAGCATTTTTAAGGTACAAAAATCAAAATCGTTAGTGCAAAACAAAGCTGCGAAACAATATCGCTTTGTTCAAATTGGACAGTGGTAACTCCGGTCATTAAAAAAAATATCAATGCCGCATGCACACACCACTAATCATTCTGCCCCCGACTGTTTGGCAGACTGATCTTATTATAAGGTTGATTATTGGAGCAATTACAACAAAAAGTTCAGTCGTGCTTCAGCGGCAGCTTAGAGACTTTCGAGTCGGAAACTGAGCTACAAGCGACAAATAAGGCCTCTAGTACACTTTTTTTTCAACTTACAATAATATACTCGTAAATGACGTCCGTTTCTTTCAAGGTTTTCTTGCAGCTATTCACAAATAAGTGAGAGCAAGTTGGTGCAACGGACGCAATTCCACAGCGGTTATTTTCCTGTAGAGTTTAAATCGTTCCAGGATTGTTATTGTAAACCTTCTGCTTGAGGTTGTAACGGCCGCTCGCAAATGTAGCAGACAAATTCAAACATCGCCTCAAATGCTGAAACCTACCAACAGCAACGGCGATGTTAAAAAGAGTGGTTGTCTTCGCTTCCGTTCAGGGGGCATGGGCTTCAAGCAATGATAGAGAAGGGAAATTTTTTTCTGATTTCAAGAGAGCAAGCATGTTTATTTTTTTTATGTATATGTACAGTGTACTTAAGTAATGTGCAATCGCATGAGGATACCGTTGGCTTGACGAGTGAGAAGCTTGAGTTTCTTGGCGATTGCAAAAGGCGGGCAAAGGTGACTTGATAGCCGAAGCAAGAGGTTCTCAGATTAAGAACAAAAAAATAAAAAAAAAAAATAAAATAAAAAAAAAAAGAAAAAAATAAAAATCCACATCCATAAACTGTAGTGAAGCAAAAAAAAAAAAAATTTTTAATAATTGTGCAGAGTAGTTAAAGCTAGTAAAAGAAAAAAAAAAGGTTAATAAGTGTGTAAAGGTGGTGTTAGCATGTGAAGTGGGAGAAAGGAAGGAAAAAGAAAGGTGGAAAGGGAAGAAAAATACCAAAAAAAAAAAAGTCCGGTGAGTTATATTTTTTTGATCTCGTTAATGGAATTATTTTATATGTAAAATGTTTTTTTTTTTTCATGTGAAAATAAAAGGCGGCCACCGACATAGATATAAGTCGTGGTCGCCCATATATAAAATTACTACTTAAAAAAAAAAAAAAAAAAAAAAAAAAAACACAAGAAAAAAAGGAATTAGGATTTCAAAATTAAGATTGCGTTCGATAGAAGAATAATTTTATTCATAAATAGGAATCCATACTATACATATATATATATATATATATATATATATGAAATAATAGCAACAAGCCGAGGAAAGAAAATTTAGAATAGTCCCGACTGGAGGATTAAAAGTGTGCCAAGTAAAAAAATTAAATTTTGTGACACTAAAAAAAAAAAAAAAAATTGTAATTTGCGAATTGTAATTTTGTTGATATGTAAAAAGAGAAAAAAAATAAATAGAAAAATTTGAGCTCGAATTTACAATAATTATTGAATACCTTTAGGAGTTAAGAATTAAGATAAATTTTTGTGAATTTAATGTATGTATGTACATGAATCTGATAGTAAAATAATTACGCATTTAAAAAAAAAAAAAAAAAAAAAAAAAAAATTAAAAGAATAAAATTTGTTATGTGAAGTTCATGAAATTTTAATGAAATAAAGAAGGCTACTTTATAACGTATTATGTGTATGGTGTCTGATTATTGCTTAAATTTCATCACTTTTAAGAAGCACATGCGCCTAGAAATGTGCTAGTTTTTTTTAATTTTCAGGGGTAAGTAAGGTTGGCTGAGTCGGAACCTGATGACTTGACTCAGTGATAGCGTTCAACATACTTTAAGGGGAAGTCCAGAGAATCGCCATGGGACTTCACGGAGGGATTGGCATCGCTGAACCAACATCAGCCAGCGATCCTCAATATGGTGACAACATCAGAGCAAAACGTAAATAACATGGCATGATATATGTTTTTTTTTTGTAGTAGCATAGTTGAGAGTGGGGACAAGAACTACCCCATTCGGCGAGCTGAGCCGTGCATCGCAAGCATGCCACGCTCCTCACACTCGACTATCCCTTCCCTTTCCATTTCCGTTTCCATCCAAATATCCATATCCACGATCCATTCCTTTCGTTTGTTAGTTCTGTTTGTTTCGATATCCTGAAGTCCTAGCCACATCCTACACATTTTTTTAATCTCTAATTTCCTACATATCCAATCTATTACAAGGTATCCCCACTCATAAGTCGCATGGCGTAAGTTCTGGTAATCAAAGAGACCAGAGAATGTCTCCAAATGTTGCTTCTCCATTAAAACTCTAGCGATGTACACCTTGCATAGCGTTCTGGTGTTGTACACAGAAAACAGCTTCAGTTGCCAATAAGGCTAATTATCCCCCGGAGAAGAAATCGTTTTACCACAATTGTAAACGTTTTTGACGGGCTTTTCTAGGGTTATTGAGACACTAGTAAGGCATATTCTGTTTATTCACATAATCATTGATGTGAAAATGTACGAGTACTTCGCCATTGCAAAGTATGGCGCAAAATTATAATCACCGTGTATTAGGTAGGTCTAGTATGCACTAACTAACATCACGTTAACTTCAAAACCAGCTCCTAACTTTGTATTTAATTATAAACACTTTCTAACCTGCCTACAACTAGTATTAACTTTAGAACGTACCCGCGATGAGTTTTAGTCAAACAAATTTAAAATTTTACAGTTTGGGATATCAAACACAGTTTCAGGGGTACACTTTTACAAAATTGAAATGAATTTGACAGAAATATCAAAGGAAATACGAGGGCGGGTCAATAAGTCAATAAGTTTTTGAATTTCTGACCTCTTTACTGAAACAGCAACACTGCTCCTGTCAACAGGCATCTGTCAGTTGACTCCTGTCAAAATTTAAACTTGCTGCGTCAGTTAGTTTGTGTTTGACAGCTATTTTTATCACACTACTCACTAATTTGAGGAGAAAATGGAAAAAAGTGAATTTCGTGTGCTTATTAAGCATTATTTCTTGCGAAAAAAAACCATTACCGAGACCAAGGCTAAGCTTGATAAATACTATGGGGACTCTGCACCATCGATTTCAATGGTAAAAAAGTGATTTACTGAATTTCGTTGTGGCCGTACAAGCACTGAAGATGCCGAACGTCCTGTACGCCCAGTTGAGGTCTCTACACCCGAAACAATCGAAAAAATTCACGATATGGTGTTGGCCGACCGAAGATTGAAAGTGCGAGAGATTGTGGAAGCCGTAGGGATCTCGCATGGCTCAGTGGTTTCAATTTTGAATGATCACTTGGGCATGAGAAAGCTTTCCGCAAGATGGGTGCCGCGTTTGCTCACAGTCGACCACAAACGCAATCGTGTAACAACTTCACAGGAAGGTTTGGCGTTGTTTAATCGCAATATGGAGGAGTTTTTGCGCCGTTTTGTAACCGTGGACGAAACATGGATTCAGCACAACACACCAGAGAACAAACAACAGTCAAAACAGTGGGTTTCTAAGGGTGAATCGGCGCCAAAGAAGGCCAAGGTGGGTTTGTCAGCCAATAAAGTTATGGCGACTGTTTTTTGGGATGCACGCGGGATAATCCACATTGACTACCTTCAAAAGGGAAGAACAATCAATGGGGAATATTATGCCAACTTATTGGAATGATTCAATGACGATTTGAAAAAAAACGACCTCATTTGGCCAAGAAAAAAGTTCTTTTCCACCAAGACAATGCAAGGGTGCACACATGTGCAGTTGCCATGGCAAAAATCCATGAATTGGGCTATGAATTGCTCCCTCATCCACCCTATTCTCCAGATTTGGCTCCGAGCGACTACTTCTTGTTCCCAAACCTGAAGAAATGACTTGGTGGAAAAAGATTTGACTCCAATGATGAAGTCATCTCGTCATTTTGAGGACCTCGACAAATCATTTTTTTTGGAAGGGATAAAAAAATTGGAGAAGCGTTGGACAAAGTGTATAGAGCTCAAGGGAGACTACGTTGAAAAATAAAATTATTTTTTTATCAAAAAATCTGTTTTAATCCAAAAGACTTATTGACCCGCCCTCGTAGAAAACAACTTTTTCGAATTTTGATTTTTAAATTTGAATTTGGATAGCTGTTTCTCAATAATGGAAGCAGAAAAGGTGTTTAATTAAAAAAAAGTGAATTTTCTTCTGTTTTTTCTTTAGACAAAACGAGATCGGGCACAGAATTGGGATCGGAATGAAAACTAAATGCTGCGCCAGTTGATGGAGCAGCATATCGTTGCGGTGAAGGACAATGATCTGAAAATGATTTCTCGGAAGAAGGCGGTTTGGGAAACAATCGCAGCAGGGATGACAAATTTTCACTGAAATGATATTTCAAAGTCCATACTAAAAGATAAAATGGACTTTATGTGTTATTAAGTTTAGCGCGAGGTTATAACGATAAAGTGGGTCTTATCTCGACTAGAATTAACAAAACACTAGCATTGACTTTGTTACGGACTAAAATGACTTTAAAGTGGACTTTATCTGACAATAATTTTGCGCCGTTGCAGCATTGTTTTTGTGTAGATCTTGCGTAAGAGATGGTTACCTTTGTTAAGACCCTGCACAGTTTGCATCTTTTATTGTGGGAAATGAATTTACTTAACAAAAAAAATGTGCACTACTGTACTTTAATTCCATTAGGGGGCGCAATCTTCCTTATCTAGATATCTGCGCTAATTGCGAGTAATTTTAATTTACTCCTCGCTGCTGACGTTGATGGTATCACAGTACATTGTCCATTTGCACTCACGACCAAATCAGTTGCGTGATCGGCCCTTCACTTAATCTCGCATATAGAACGGAATGAAAACAGCGCGTTTTGCACGAGACTTGTAATGTTGCTCGATCGCAAACCGTAGATATGCTGGTGAATCGATACCTTTACTTCAGCACTTATTTTTAAAAACTAATTTCGTACCAGAGAACTCCAAAAAACACTTTTTTCTTGATTCTTACTCATATTTATATGCTCAAAAACTCATCGTTGAATAAAATCAGCGCAGTGCTGATTGCACTGGTCAACAAAAAAAATATTTATTTTTTACTCGGAGATAAAATTATGTGATTCGTAATCTTTGGAGTTTATAGAATCAGGAAAACTATATAAAATAGCCAGGTCACATCGGGATTTTGTGAGAAAACGCTTTTTTCAATTTAAGAATTTAACCAAAAATATTACAGAAAAATGTTATTTCTTGTAAAATTTTGTTGTTTTTTTGGAAGCATCTGCATTCCATTTATAAGAATACCTCGGAGTCTCTCTTATAAGCGGCCAGCAGTAATCTGCCAACATTGATGGCTTCCATTTTATTTGGTACCATTGCTCTATTGCAGCAATGTCTTGGTGGAATCTCTCGCCGTGCTCATCGCTTACATCACCCATATTTTCAGGAAAGAAATTGAGATGAGAATGCAAAAAATTAAGTTTTAGCGACATGTTGGATCCCATTTTATGATAAGCATCCAGCATTTTCTTTACATCATCTGAATAACCTGGAGTCTTATTATTACCTAGGAAGTTTTCTGCTACTTTCACAAATGAACAGCAGGCCTGTTTTTCTAATGAATCCAGAGTAGGAATAAAAGCTGGATCTTTTATAAGCTTTCTAATGTCTGGACCCACAAAAATACGTTCTTTAATTTTTGCTTCGCTTAGTGATGGGAACTTTTGTTTCAAAAAATTAAAACCAGGTTGGTCTTTCTTCATAGCCTTTACAAAGTTTTTTATAAGACCCAATTTGATATGTAATGGTGGTAGAATAACACGCTGTGGTTCGATCAATGAAGGATTCCTTATATTTTTTTCTCCACAAATAAAGTTTGTTCTTATAGGCCAATCTACTCTCACAAAGTGCTCCGATCGTGCTCTACTATCCCACTCACATAAAAAACAACAAAATTTGGTGTAACCTAGTTGTAGTCCAGGAAGTAGAGCAACAACTTTTAAATCCGAACATATCGACATATCGACCAGTTATATTTTTTATATTCAATTTTTTCCAATATAAATTTCATAACATCGTAGGCTTCTTTTAAATTCACACCATGCGCTAGAGGTATTGAAGGAAACTTATTACCATTATGAAGCTGTATAGCTTTCAAACTAGCCTTTGATGCGTCGATGAATAGCCGCCATTCTTCGGTTTTGTGCTCATAACCCAGTGACAGCATTAAGCCATTAATATCATTACAATACACTAAGTTATTGGCTTTCGAAAAATAAGGAACAAATTCACTTTGTCGCGTACGGTACTCTGTAATTTTTACCTCAGGCTTGAGCAGATTCCACTGCTTTAACCTTGAGCTCAGTATTTCAGACTTTTGTTTTGACAAATCCAAGTCTCTGACGAGGTCATTAAGCTCAATCTGACTGATGAGATGTGGTGCATCAGAAGATGTAGGGAGCTAAAATTCGGGATCATCCATGATTTCTTCTGAACAATATGACGAACTTATTTCTGTGTCCGAAAGGCGTCCGGAAGGTGGCTTTGAAACTGGAAGAATTTCTGTATGAGGTGCTGGTCTTGTTACAGAAGAGACATCTGCATATTTTATGGAATGCTTTGATCTTCGAGAAAATCCCTTCACATTGATGCAACAAAAGTAACAATCTGTGTGACTCTGGGGCTCTCTCCATATCATAGGCATTCCAAAAGGCATTGCAGAAAATGACCCGTTAAACCAACCAGTTAGCTGTCAGTGACACCTAAGGCAGAAAACGTGTGGTGCCCAGAGTTTATCCTGATGGTTTATTTTAAATTTAAAATAAGAAAGGTAACACTTTTCAATAAATGGTGTTATTTTCTTTTTTCGGAAACTTGGTGTAAATTCTCCACAAATATACGAGTAGCAGAATAAATCTGGACAATTAACACAAGATCGTGGCATTTTATCACTTTAATGCACTTCTAATATTCTTCTTACGCAAATTAGTTTATTTTTTTAAATTACTAACCGAAAAACTGATTTAAACGATGTGCGATTCTATTAGAACTGACCTCGCTCGATAAAGATGTAAAAGTGTGTGCCGTTAGGTTGCTGTACGTGACCTGAGCAAAATATTATTTTTCCCGTTATCTACAGGTCGAGTACTATAAGAAACACTATTCAGTATGTCCGAGTATTTTTCATTGTTGCCCAGTGTTATTAGTGAATGCATTGTTCGGAAGAGTCAGATGATCGAAAATGGAAGTATGTAAAGCAAACAAAAAAGGGTTGCGGTTGAATAACATATGGCATTGCATTTCCTTTATGAGGAATCTATGAATTAGTTGTGTTTAGTTGGCTTTATGACTTTGGTTTCACTCTGTTTTTTCATCTTTGTCGGCACACGCAAAAATTCATACGCGTTCATTTGTGCTCTTTGTGTTTGATCAAAATAATCTTTGTTGAGTCGAACAACAAACACCCGGAACTGAGCGGTTTGAAGACAACCAGTGATTAGCTAACAGAATAAAATTGGAAACCTCATGTGGGTGACATATAGTACATACATTCCATATGTAGCGTAGGTACATACAGTGACTCACATAATTGATCAAATGTTTTCAAAAATAACAAAGTAAAGTAGTTTTCTTATAAAATAAAAATGTATTTCTTATAAAACAAAAATGAATAAACTCGTTGGGCTTCAATGCATGTTTCGGAAAAAAAAATAAAAACAATTCATGTGAGTTGGACTTACTTTAAGACTTCTTACTGTTTTAATATTTTGTGTGGCCTCCTTTAGCGGATAAAACACTTTTAACTCTTCTTGGCATGGAGTTTACGAAATTTGTGCATACCTCTGGTAAAATATTATAGCACTCAATCTGAACTCTGAACAACAATTCGTCCAGTGTTTTAGCCGCAGCACCATACTTAGACAGTTGCCTTTTAATGTAGCCCCAAATGTGTTCTATTGGGCTTAAGTCTGGAGATTGAGGGGGCCACTCCAAAACTTCAAACCCATGACATTCTAGCCAACCTTTTGTGATTTTGGCTGTATGTTTGAGATCATTATCGTGTTGAAACGTAACGCCCAAAACCGATTTATCCCATTTTTGTAGACTTGGTTCTAGGTAAGATGTCAAAATGTCTGTGTACATCTAAGCGGTCATGCGTCCCTCAATTCTCTTGCACATGCCTACACCATGAGATGTCATGCACCCCTAAAGCATAAGGCTGTTCCCACCAAATTTGACAGTTTTTTTAACCAGCCTCTTTGAAAGTTTTTGTCCCTTCTTCTTCCATACCCATTCGCGCCGTCTGAACCAACTCGGTTTATTTTGGTCTCATCTGACCAAATAATCTTCGCCCAGTCCTTTTCTGTGTATAATTTATATTTGTTAGCAAACGCTTTTCGAAGAGCCATGTGCCGTTTTGTTAGTAGAGGCTTTTTGACTTTAGCTCTACCCTTTAGGTCAGCTTTTCGAAGCACCCTTCTTACAGTTTCAGCACTAACAGCAATATTGTCATTGGATAATAATGAGTGTTGAACTTCCACAGCATTACTACACTCTCCAGAAAGTACTTGTCGTACAAGTTTTCTTTGACAAGGCTGGTATAGGATTTGCTTTCTTCCACTTGGGTTTGTTTTAATCTCCAAGCTTAGTCTTTTTCTTAGTTTGCTGATGAAGAATACAGAACATTTAAATTTTTTGGAGATTTCTCGATAACTTAAGCCTTTTTTAAGTCGTTTTCAATCCCTTTCTTCACGTCGGTTTGTACATCCTGTAAGTCCTTCTCTTTTAAAACTTGAAAAATTTATCAAAAAGTGGAAAAACTGTAATTTGTTCTTTTAAATCACACATACAAATGCTGTAACTTATTCACTTAGTTACACTTAGAACTTAATTTTTGTAATACAATAAGTTCTTTACCTTTTAATTACAAGAATATGAAAACTCACAAAATGGATCACATCGAAAGTCTAATAAAATCGGCTGCAGATCTTCTTTGCAGCACAGTACTTTTCCGATAACTGCAAAAAAATTGTCAGTTGCATAAATAGCAGACAATCGAGTCACGGAACTTAACAACGGCGAGATACGAGTTCAACGCAGAAATATGAAACATGTGATCAATTATTGGAGTTACTGTACTTCTACGCGCTAAATATTTCAACGGTCTATAAAAGAAAAAGAAGATGAATAAAATGGGAAATCCCCTTTTTGCATGTAACTTAACGAATGATAATCAAACAAAAAAATCTTCACAGAGTTGTATGCTAGTACAGAATACTCACTGTGGAAGGCTACAAAAAAAATTAAAAGACCAACGGCATACATTCCGCCAGTGAAAAACAGCAGTAGCAACTGGACTAAAACAAACAAACAAAAGGCGGATCTATTTGCAGAGCATCTTGAAAACGTCTTTAAGCCATACGACGATAATGATAATTCTCAACAAACAGAAGAAATGTGCGAAGACGAGAGATCGATTCCAGCAGTAACCTCTAGGGAAATAGCCAAAGAAATAAAAGAAAAGAACAACCCAAAAAAAGCCCCAGGATTTAATCTAATAACGGGTGAAATTTCTGAAAAAACTGCCTAAAAAAGGTATGAAAAAAATAGCACAGATAACAAATGCAGCATTCAGACTAAGGTATGTTCCAGGTATGTGGAAGGTCGCGGAAGTAATTATGGTGCCTAAGCCGGGAAAATTGCCCAGTGTCTAAGCTATTCGAAAAAATCCTTCTAAAACGACTCCATCCGATTCTAGAAGAAAAAAACACACTGATCCCAAACCATCAGTTTGGATTCAGAAATAAATACTCAACTATAGATCAGATCCACAGAATAACTGATATAGTAAAAAAGGCTTTAGAAGAAAAACAAATATGCTCTATCATCTTCCTTGATGTAACACAGGCTTTTGATAAAGTATGACACAAAAGATTAGTCCGTAAGCTACAAAAATATCTTCCAAAACAGTGCTATGAAATACTAGAGTCATATATAATGAAACGATTATTTAGAATTAAGCAAGAAGATGAGTACACTGCATTGAAACACATCAAAGCTGGAGTACCGCAAGGTAGTGTGTTAGGACGCATACTGTTCCTCCTATACACGAACGACCTACCACGAACGACGAAACTACTGTTGCCACTTTTGCAGACGATACTGCTGTACTTGCAGTAGGAAAAACCGTACAGGTAGTTACAGAAAAACTGCAAAGGTCAGTAAATGATGTATCTAACTGTGTACATAAATAATAAAGTAGTTCTGCATTCGAACTCAGCTAAATACTTAGGCTTGACGTTGGACGCAAAGATGCGCTGGAAAACTCATGTCAAGAAAAAACGTGATGAACTAAATATACGATATAATATAGTAAAATGTATTGGCTCATAGGGAGGTATTCATGTCTCTCAATTTACAATAAACTACTTCTCTGCAAGCAAATATTAAAACCAATTTGGACATATGGCCTCCAGTTATGAGGGTGCACAAGTAAGACAAATCTTCAAAGCATACAATGCTTTCAAAACAAAGTATTACGCAGTATTGTTAATGCGCCGTGGTACATATGTAACGCTGATGTACTTAAGGATCTAAAAACTGAAATGGTAGAGGACGAGGTTCGGAAGGTCGCAAGAAGGCATTTAGAAGTAGTCCAACTACTTAATAATAAAAATTTAATTAGAAGATTACGTAGAGTAAAACCTTTTGAACTAGTTAACTAGGTTAAAAGAAAAGAAATATACCATATGTGGTATACATATGTGACAACATAATCACACTAACAAAGTGATAATGAATTAAAAAACAAAAGGTAACAAACCAAAGTTAGTTCCTTAAAACAGTACATACAAAGTTTGCGACCGCAACGTAAAGATAGCGAAACTCATCAATAAAAGCTAGTGAATACTTGTTGTACATCTTTTGACAGTCACTTACCTAGGTTTCAGAAATTTTGGACGTGCAGGTTTTAGTTGACAGTCGTTTGAGTGAGTCGATGTGAGTGTTTTTTATGAAAATGGGAAAAATTGAGTATCGAGCTGTTATTAAATTCTTGTTTTTGAAAGGCAATACGCCTACGCAAATCAAAAATGAGTTGGACTCTGTGTATGGGGACTCTGCACCATCATTTAGCACAGTGAAATTTTAGGCAGCTGAATTTAAACGTGGCCGTAAGAGCTTGGGAGATGATGAACGTTCGGGACGTTGGTTGCAAAAACTGCAACCACTGACGATAACATTGCTAAAGTTCACCAAATGGTGTTAGACGACCGCCGAATTAAAGTGAGAGAGATAGTAGAGGTTATGAAAATGTCCAAAGAACGTGTTTGTTACATATTAAACCAAGATGCCGCGTTTGCTTACGTTAGACCAAAAACGTGTTCGAATGAACATTTCCAACGCTCTGTTGGCGCAGTTTAGGCGCAATAAATCCGAGATTAATTACTATAGATGAAACTTGGATACACGATTATACGCCTGAAACAAAAATTCAGTCAAGACAGTGGACTGCAAGGGGCGAGCCGGCTCCAGAAATATCAAAAACTGTTTTTTCGGCTGGGAAGGTGATGGTGACTGTTTTTTGGGATAGTAAAGGAGTTATCTTAATCGAATTATCTTCAAAAAGGAAAAACCATTACAGGAGCATACTACGCATCACTACTTGCCAAGGTGAAGGCAGAAATTGCGGAAAAACGGCCACATTTGCAGAAAACGAAAATCCTGTTTCATTAAGACAACGTGCCTTTCACACCTCAGCGGTTGCCATGGCGAAAATCCATGAATTACGGTTTGAACTGCTTGACCATCCACCTTATTCACCAGATCTAGCCCCAAGCGAATTCTTTTTGTTCCCTCATCTAAAAACTGCGCTTGAAGGACAGGGATTTTCGTCAAATGAGGAGGCAATCACCTTCGTGAACAATTATTTTGCAAGGAAAAACCCCAAGTACTATTTGGAAGGGTTAGAGAAAGATGGGAGCATCGCTGGGAGAAGTGAGTAGAGTTGCAAGCAGACTATGTAGAAAAATAAAAAAAAAAGATTTGAGAAAAAATGTCCTGTATTCGGTCGGAAACTTTTCAAACATTTCAAACAACCGTCGTGAGTACATACTAGAACAAAATTTCTGATTAGACTAGGTGCGATTGCTGAAAGGATGGTAACATCAAGCCTTCCCAGGGTGTTTTTAGTGGGTGAATCAAGTCCCACACTATCGGAAAGCTCGCAAGCGATGCGATGTCTTTCAACGATTTTCACCTAGCTACACGCAAAAAAAAGAGTTGTATGTAGTGACGCTAATCGAAATCACAACGGCGCAAACCGGAAAGAACAAAATTTAAAAATGCGACGCAAATCGAGGTCTTAGTGTATTTGTATAATTAGTTTTTTTTTTTTTCTTTTTTTTTTTGGGAAATCGGTCTGCAAATCTAAATCAAGATCACGAAACCGGTTACCCACAAGTACATGTGGCCCTGATGCCATGTTCACAATTTTTTTACCCGCTTTGCAAAACACAAAAGATAACAGTTTCGAAGTAAAGAAAGAAATAGAAAAAAACTATTGAAGAATAGCGGGGAAAACCAACCGACGAAGATAATTACGAGACGCACTGAGAAGAGAAACGATACGATCGGCTTGGAGGATAGTCGGTGCCTGTTAGATACCATATTTAATAAGTGCTTGTTTTATAGAAAGGTGATTTCCAAATAAAAGGCGCAAGTTAAATCAGCTGCAAAATCAAAGCTTGGTAAAAAGGCTATTATTACCACCTTGCTTAATTCGGACAATGAGGACTATTACAAAGACAAAATGAAAAGACTTTAATAATATTTGTATGTATATAAGTTCGATTTATTAATTTTTAAAAATGTTTGCTTATTATTGTAACAAGTTTTTACTTTTTAATTTATTTTTCTATTTTTTATTTTTATTTTGTTTATCAATTTTCGCAATTTATTGATTTTAGTGTATTATATTTATGTATCTATTAATACATTATAATTTACTTTTTAACGCTCAATTTATCTCTATATTCTGCTTCACCGCTGATATATGTAGGTTTTCTAAGAGGTCGTATGCGTAAATGTATATACCTATATAAGTTTATTTAATTTTTGTTGAATTAGTTCTCAAGAGCAGCAGTATATTTGATGGAAGTATAATTTTATTTATGAACAAATCTACTATCCTCATGTCTTTTAGATGTTAATTGTATTTTTGCCCTTTCGTCCAAAATAAATTTTCTAAATCGGAAAATAGTACGGGACAAATGTAAATCTTAAGAACAAATCACTCCTGCACCAAAGTTGAAAGCAAAAGGAATAAGCAAATAAAATCCCAATAATTATTTAATCCACTACTATCGTACATAGCGATAAATAAATGCTTTTGTTTGTTAATTTGAAACAATTGACATATATAAATATTTATTTATCATTATTTTTTTTTTATTGCGCTATAATTAAATAAAGAGGAAAATAGGGAAAAAAAAGAAGACAAGTTCTCATACACTTAGTTCGTGTGAATGATTTATATGATTATTTTCTAACACCGAAGTGCTTTTCCTATTCGTTTCTATCTACATCTCTTAATACAACACCTCGATACTACCGATTTAAAATATAAAGTTCCTATCTGATGCACAAAACAAAACAAAATCAAACACAAAAAAATTATAATAATCACAACAGAAACTTAAACCTTTATACAAATGGTACACAATTATTTTTTTTTTTCGAAAAAGTTTTCCTGCTTTTTTTTCTTTAAGGATGATGACCTTTAGGCATTTTTCTTTTTTTACATATACAGTGCTTATATTTTTTTTTTCTCCTTGTTCTGACACTAAAAATTAAAACTATGTAACAATTAAAATTATTATTATTTTTTTTGTAATCCAATATCTTGTATCTTAATGGGTGCCTTTGTATGATTTCGATTTTATTTTTATTTTTTTCCAGTAGAATTGATTAACAGCCTATTTATATATAATCTAATTGTTTGCTTTAGTTTTTCCCTCTATATGTGTATGTTGGTTTGTTTTTATAAATTTTATTTTCTAGATCAGAGAATCGATTTGATTATTATTATTGTTGGTAACCGCCATATTGGTTTGGGTTATAGAATTGTGGAACGCCCTTTAAAAGAGAGAGAGAAGAAAAAGGTTTTATTAAACAATTTAATATGATTATTTATTTAGCTATGAACGGACTTCTTGAGACGTTTGTGGTTGTTGCTGTTGATATGCACCGTCATTTGGTGCGGCACCCGGTATAAAGAAACCTCCAGTTGGAACAGCAGCTGGAGGCAGCGCTGGTGCTAAGACTTGTTCTGTTGGTTTAGGAGCAGCGCCAGATGGATTGAATACATCTACATATGAGTTCTTCAGAGCTGTAAATATAATAATAGTTTTTTAGCAATAATGTTAAAGGACATTATAATTAATCAAATAAAAAAACAATTCAAACTTTATACTTCTACTGGAGCTTGTACTTACTACGCGAAAAACTAATGTCACTAACTTTGAAAAAGTCTTCGAGATCGTAAACGGAGACGGCTTATACAGCAATGGATTGTTACATAGCAATTATAAGATATTATATCATAATAAAGTGGCGCTAAATACAATATTACATAAAGTATATGAAAAGATATTCCGCATCAGTAATAAAAGCAAATGCTCTGAAACAAAAGTAATCGCCCGTAATAGTGTAGACAAATTTGTTATGAACAATGGGCGAGAATTGGAATTAGAAAATGCCTACACCTTTCTCGACTCATAGGACGGGGTTTTGCAAAACATTAGTCGAACACGACCAAAGGTTATATGGTCAATGTATATGACGCAAGACAATCTAACGTAAGGATGCCGTCAATTTTACGTTCAGCTGAAATACTGTGATCGAACTGGGAGATTTTAACCACAGAACAAAAACCTACATCATTGTAGTCCAAACTCATAATTAGTTATTGATCTCAGAGGTTGAAATAACAATTACGAAGAGTTCATTTGAAACCTAGTGGCTAGTAGAGTATATTCATGAAAAATGAAGCTGGCAACGTAATACTGTTACCGAAAAAGAATTCGCGCAAAGATTGGCAGTGATATGATCTCAAATTTCTTTAGTATGAAATAAGGAAATTTTAAGAGAACGATTATCCGCGATAATCTCATTAAAGAAAGACAAACCTGTGACATAAACGGTCACATCTAGTGCGAAATTTTGAAAAAAATCGATATTTCGATAGTTTATACCAATGGTTCCCAAAGTGGTTCCTAGATGCCTTCAGCGCCAGCGGTGCGGTGAAGTCCTCAGAAAAAATGGAGGGCGTTGAAACTGTCTAGGGGGGCACCACCCTTATATAAACAGTCTACTATATCAAATCTTTTTGCATCCTCCTCTAAGCAAGATGATGACGGGTTGCGGGCTTCCTATAAAATTTCTCTTTTGATTGCTAAAATGGGGAAACCACACACAATCGGTGAAGAATTAATTCTACCTGCTGTGAACGAAGTAATAGACACCATGCTTCATAAATCAGAAAGTGAGATCACCAAAAAAATTCCTTTGAGCAATAATACGGTTCGAAGAAGAATTTATGAAATGGCCGAAAATGCTGAAAAAACATTGTGCAATCATTTGAAGACATGTAAATTTTCGACGAATCTACTCTTTCAAATAATGAAGCATTACTATAGCGTTTGTACGATTCATTAAAGAAGAACAAATTTGTGAAGAACTTTTATTTGCTAAAACATTGAAAACGGAAACAAAGGGAGAATCCATATTTGAGGCCACTGCTCGATTTTTTAAAGAAAAAGATATTCCTTTACTGAATATTTTGTCTGCGGCTACTGATGGTGCTCCAGCAATGACATGACGCTACAAAGGCTTCATTGCTTTTTTGAAACGGGCCGTACCAGAAATACTCGCCGTAAACTGCGTCATACATCGTCAACATTTGGTCGGGAAAAATCTGAGTGAACCTCTGCATACGTCTCTTCAATTTGTCAACAAAATAAGGAGCAACTCCCTAAACCACCGGTTGTTTAGCCAATTGTGTGACGAAAATGACGAAGATTACAATCGTTTGCTGCTGCATACGTGGGTTCGCTGGCTCTCCAAAGGTAGCTGTTTGACACGGTTTTTTAATCTTTTCTATACTGTTCTAGAATTTCTAGAAACTAGAGACAATGAACTGCCAAACATCTTAATTAAATAAAAACATGATATGGCCTTAAATGGAAGTTTAATTACAAGATTTTGACCTGTTTTATGGAGCAAGATTCTTCGAGTGATTTTTGGTCCATTTCGGGTTGAGGGGCTTCGATAGACCTGGTCAGAAAATTGCTCATCAGTCGCCTGAGATGGCTAGAGCGCTTTAGCCCGATGAATCATCAATTCCTACAGCGCAGCGCAGTAGAAAGGACCTCGTCTTATCCGGCGCGCACATATGAGAGGGGACTCAACCATCTTGGACGGTTCAACTGGAAGCAGTTGTCCGAAATCCGCGCTAACTGGAAATGGTTTTTTGATTGAGGACCAGGTCCATCTCGGATTTTAGCAACATCTAAACAAAAAATAAATATGATGTTGCTTAATACAATTAATAGAGAAGACCAGATTTCTAACCATTGTAGAATGTTCTTGTTTCGTTTTATATGTTAAAGGCTTTGGCTTTAGGTTGTGGCTGTCCTCAGGGCGGCTGAGCTAATGCAGATGAGATCGGTATCCGAAAGAGATATCGCTACCTACATCGATAGCCAGGTTACACCCAAGGCAATGGAAGCAACCAACGTCATGTCCCATACAGTCAAGGGCTGTCGCACAGTGTTCAAGGCACTATGCAGTCAGAACCGGGTAAAACTGTGCTGGGGTGCCAGGACACTGCGGTATTAAAGGAAATGAACAAGCGGATGAGCGTGCAAGAAAAGGAGGCCTGCTCGACAATAGTGAGGTTGCCAATATCAAATCAAAATCACAAAGAGTACCAACCTGATCAAGTCTTGAAGGACATAGGGTATCCAAGGCTCTCTGGCCGCTTTATGACGGCAACAGATCTGGGAAGTTAATAAAATTAAACAGGGATAAGCCTAAGACAGTAATATGAATCCTGATAAAACACTATCTCCTGCGGTAGCACGCAAAGAGACTAAAACTTTCAAATACGGTTATCTGCAGATTCTGCGGTGATCTGCAATACGGCGTAGTCGAAGAAAATTTTTAGGGAAATATTTTTTCGAAAACCTAGAGGAACTAGATGGCAAGAACTTCAAAGACCTTCTTGGCTTTTGCAAGAAAACTGGGTGTTTCACCAGGGCGGTTGTTTAGGCTTTTGCCATTTGAAGACAAATTCAATTGGTTACACAGGGTCCGCGATGGGCCTAGTTTTGGTGCCTAGTGTCTGTGTGATGGCATATCCATCACACTCCTGTTTTAACCTAACCTAAACTTTATAAAAGCAAAGGCAACACGTTAGACTGCATCAACGATCAGTGAAACTAGTGTCCCATATAATCAAAACTCACCTCGAAAATAGATAATAGATTTTAAGGAAACAAGTTTATTACCATACAAAGACATACGGTTATATTTTATGGTGCGAAAAAAGCTCCATTGAACTATATTCCATGAATTGGAATCTTATCATTAAATCGCCAACTCCGGGGAAGATTTTTAATGTGGACCTTAAAAGTTCCCAAGTACAAGGATCTTAAATCTACCATTTTCGGTAGACTACGAAAGTGTATAAATTCGAAACCGAACACTGGACAAACTGGGCAAAAGATCAAGAGAGTATGGAGTTTTCGTAACACGAAATCCTACAACTTTTTATAGGGCATTGTGACTGTTGCAACGCAACATGAACCATCGGAAAAATCCGACGACGTCATACCCACAATGCATTTGCCGTCGGCAAAGATCAATGTCAACCACAAAAGCCGGCGACAACATGAATGCATTAGGCCCAGCTAATCTGCAAAATTGGGAGCAGAATATTCACCCACAACTGAACTACACCCAAGATCCATGTGTGGGAGCTAACGCGGCGAGGTTTCTTTCGACGAGTGAGAAGTAGTAGAGGGCATTCCCAATACGAAAGCGAGAGTGTCAAATACCAAAAAAATAATAAGGAAAGTTACAGAAAACTAATTAGTTTGCCTTTTTTTTTTACAGTTTTTTTTTCTTTTTAATTTTGCCAGTGTCCTAGCGATACAGTGACTCAAAATTAAAGTTGCTAAAGAAAGACTAAAAGTGTGATAAAAAATATACACATATACGAGTACTTCTATATAAATATTAAACTTACTTCGATTTCTCTGCATCTTGAACATGTTTGATTGTAAGCTTGGTGGTTTTATTGGCTCTCCAGGTATGGGTGCAGCAGATGATGATCCTGTGGCACTATACGTTTGCACAGGCCCTGGACTTGGGATTGGCTGTGGTTGTGGTTGTGATTGTTGCATTTGCTGTTGCTGTTGCTGAAGTTGGAGTTGTTGTAATTGTGGTTGCTGCGGTATTTCCTCATGTCTTTGAATTGGTTGATGTTGTGGTGGTTGCTGTTGTTGCGGTGAAACTGACATATCTTGCGGAGACCTAGGCATAAGGTCACTCATTTTTGGTGGAGGTTTCAAGCTTCCTTCAACTTCTTCATCTCCGTCTGTGTTCACCCATTTCTTTTTCTCTGGATCCCATACAATTGATGGATTTTTATCATCGGGCAAGATCATTTGATTTTTCGGTTTTAACGACAGCTTATTCCAGATACCACCAAACCAACCAGAATTTTGATTTGCATTTTGACTACTATTGTTAAAATAAAATTGTCAATTATGTTAAATTGTAGCTTTTGTACGAGGGCGGGTCAATAATTCTGTGCATTTTTGAATTTCTGACCTCTTTACTGAAACAGCAACACTGCTCCTGTCAACAAGCATTTGTCAGTTGACTCCTGTCAAAATTTAAACTTGCTGCGTCAGTTAGTTTGTGTTTGACAGCTATTTTTATCAGACTACTCACTAATTTGAGGAGAAAATGGAAAAAAGTGAATTTCGTGTGCTTATTAAGCATTATTTCTTGCGAAAAAAAACCATTACCGAGACCAAGGCTAAGCTTGATAAATACTGCACCATCGATTTCAATGGTAAAAAAGTGGTTTACTGAATTTCGTTGTGGCCGTACAAGCACTGAAGATGCCGAACCTCCTGGACGCCCAGTTGAGGTCTCTACACCCGAAACAATCGAAAAAATTCACGATATGGTGTTGGCCGACCGAAGATTGAAAGTGCGAGAGATTGTGGAAGCCGTAGGGATCTCGCATGGCTCAGTGGTTTCAATTTTGAATGATCACTTGGGCATGAGAAAGCTTTCCGCAAGATGGGTGCCGCGTTTGCTCACAGTCGACCACAAACGCAATCGTGTAACAACTTCACAGGAAGATTTGGCGTTGTTTAATCGCAATATGGAGGAGTTTTTGCGCCGTTTTGTAACCGTGGACGAAATATGGATCCATCACAACAAACAACAGTCAAAACAGTGGGTTTCTAAGGGTGAATCGGCGCCAAAGAAGGCCAAGGTGGGTTTGTCAGCCAATAAAGTTATGGCGACTGTTTTTTGGGATGCACGCGGGATAATCCACATTGACTACCTTCAAAAGGGAAGAACAATCAATGGGGAATATTATGCCAACTTATTGGACCGATTCAATGACGATTTGAAAAAAAAAACGACCTCATTTGGCCAAGAAAAAAGTTCTTTTCCACCAAGACAATGCAAGGGTGCACACATGTGCAGTTGCCATGGCAAAAATCCATGAATTGGGCTATGAATTGCTCCCTCATCCACCCTATTCTCCAGATTTGGCTCCGAGCGACTACTTCTTGTTCCCAAACCTGAAGAAATGGCTTGGTGGAAAAAGATTTGACTCCAATGATGAAGTCATCTCGTCATTTTGAGGACCTCGACAAATCATTTTTTTTGGAAGGGATAAAAAAATTGGAGAAGCGTTGGACAAAGTGTATAGAGCTCAAGGAAGACTACGTTGAAAAATAAAATTATTTTTTTATCAAAAAATCAGTTTTAATCCAAAAGTCACGGACTTATTGATCCGCCCTCGTACTTTTCACAAAAAAAAAATAATAATAATACTAACAAACCTTTTTGTTTGATTCTTCGAATCACTTTTCGCTCCGGCAGTTAAAGGCGCTTGCTGATTTGTTTTGTTTACATCGTTGCCTTTACCTGATGCGCCATCGGACCTGGATTCTTCATGAAAACCGGATTTTTGTGACATTGAATTCGGCATCGATATCGTTGGGCGAGCAGTCTAGAGTTATTGTTTTTTTTTTTTAATTTAGCTAATTTTATAACGATCTGTACATTTTTGTACTTTTTTATATTGCTTAGTCTATTTTTATTAAAAAACAAAAAAAAATTTATAGGACAATTTTAAACGACATAAAATGGGTGAAACGATGACAAAACGTAAATGGGTTATGTAAGTAATTGCAAATGTTACAAGTAATCATAAACTACATATGTAGGTGTAACAAAACTAAAGCAAACATTAAAAAACTATTCAGCTGGAGAACGCATTTCACCATCTACATGAAATAGGGAGCCAAATTTATACTGATAAATTTTACTTTGTTAAAAAAAAGAAGCCTAAGCAGATTAATAAAAACAAACTTCATTTTCAAAAGGCAGGTACATAAAACGAATAAGTCTCCGAAAAAAAAATAAAGCAGTAGGTATTAATAGCGTCACTGCCAAGTTAAACATATCCACAAAATTACTTCACCTCATACGAAAAGTAAAAGAAAGTGATCATCTTCCGTAGTCCCCACTACGATCAACAAGCTTTAAGACTTTCGGAATTTTAAATCTTTACGCTGCTTAATTAATAATTGTATTATACATAAAAGCTACATATGATAACAGTGAGCTTACTTCTAATACAAGATTAAGGTATCAAATAGATATGAAAGAAGAAAAAGTGAAGTCACTAAATAAATTTAAAATTATTGAAAAGTAAATTCCAAAGATAAAACCCTGAGCCTTTTGGACACCTGGGCTGAAATAGTTTACAGTCTTTTACATATAAAAGCACCGAATGTCAGTCATAATTATTCGTGCCAAGAATTGTAGCTTAACTGACACAGCACCACTAGAAGAACTAAGTGCACAACACTGAACAAGATGTTACCGATGTACGAGTACTCGTGTATGAGCACCAATTACAAAGAATGGAGCACTGGAAGCTCCATGGGGGGGAATGTAATATCGTTAGATTTCTTGACTTAAGAAACTTTGACATGAAAATTTACTTGCTACTTTTGTTAGTTTTAAAGTTTCATAAAAGCATGCGTGAGGCTCCGTCGCCTAAAATCATAGTTGAAACCAGGTCAAAAGTGTTATATTACTGGAACAAATACTTAATTAGTTCTAATATGGGGTAAAGATGTTAGAAAAAGAAATTACAAAAATACCGAAATTGGTCGTAAAATGTAATGCCCACTGGTTATGTAGGCAGATATATTTTCGATACCAAGAGCGGGTTTACGCTTTAAAATTAAGTGTATTTGATCAGGCCATTCTGGTTACGTATACACTCAGTAAAATTCAATTAAAGGCAACTTATTTGCCTTTCAAATATTAAAAACAAGGTTGATTTAAGTATAATACTATTTACAAACTTATTGAATGCAAACAAATAATTTATTTAAGCAAAGAAAAATATTGACTAAACAAATAAACATATCTTTTCTTAGTTAAACAAAAAAAAATCAATTTGTAATGCGAAATTCGATTAAAGGCAGTTAAGGTAAAGTAAAAACAGGAGAAATTCTGTATAACAAATAACGTAAAAATCTAAATTAATAGTGAGTCCAACCGCCAGACTTGGTTATAAGTTCGAAAATCCGACTTGGCATCGAATTAACCAGGTTTTTGAACTCGTGAGTTGGAATGAAAGCCCGTAAATCCTCCACCGAAGCAAATTTGCGCCCGCCAGCATAAACACGACGAGACAGATTTTCCCACATGTTTTCGTTCGGGTTTAAGTTCGGTAAACGTGCTGGCCACTCTAAAGGTTGAGTTTCTTTGTCTGAAAACCACTCACGACTGGCCCGCGTTACATGAATGACAGCATTATCTTGCTGGAAAATTGAATTTGAATTAGGCTGATGGTCCAAAAAATTTACCAAAACATCTTCCAACAGAGTAATATAATTTTCTGATTTCATTCGGCCAGAAATTTTGCATATTGGAGCCCTGCAATGATAGCTAAAAGCAGCCCAGACCATCAAAGATCCACGTCCTTATTTTCGCTTATGGGAGAAGCTCTCATGACTTTTTATATCATGCTAATAATAATTAAAACCGTCTGGTCCATCAAGGTTAAACTTTTTTTCGTCCGAAAAAATCACGCTTTTCCACTGTTTAGACCATGTCATGTGTTCTTTGGCAAAGTGTAGTCGGGCAACTTTATGTGTTTCTGTAAGAGCTAGTTTTGACTTCATTTTTTTCCAAACCAGTCGATTACTGCCAGCAAAAATTTGTTGTACACGCCGTTTAGATATCGGCAATTTTAAATCTGAAATAATTTTAGAAGCAGGAGCATTTTTTTTTGCAACCCAGCTCGGATAATGGCCGATTTCTACCTTAGTGAAATGTTTTCATTTCTCCGGTTCGCGTTGTAATTACTTCCTAATTTAATAGCATTATCGATTGCGGAAGTCGATCGATTTAATTTAATGGAAATCTGGCGATTGGACATACCGGTATCCTTATACGCATGGATTTTGGCGATTTCCTCATCCGAAAACGTTTTTCCTTTTCCGATTCCGACTTGCAGCCAACAATCATCGAAATCCAAAAGTTCTAAATGTAAAAAAATATTTTCAAATGTAATCACCAAAAAAAAAACCCTGATTTCGTTTCCAACTCACAGCTTTTCAGCATAAACACGACTGCTTTTAATTGAATTTCGCAACGATCATTAGTGACAAAACAACAGATGTTGAAATTCTCTGAGCGGGAGTATGGTAGTTTCAGAAGAAAGGACACAAACCAAAAACAAAAAAAAAAAGTTTTACATAAATGTTCGTTTACACGACGAACACATTTTCTGTACAAAAGTACATCTGCCTTTAATTAAATTTTAGAAGCGCTACTAAGCATCCACCCTAATTATCTTGCGCTTTTAAATTTTCTGTAACGAGTTGGATTGCAATTGAAAGCACCAGCTTAGTTGACAATTGTTACCAAACGAAGGTGGATTGGGAAAACTTGATAAGAAAAGCACAGAAACAGCGTTGTCCATTAGGTATGCGAACAAAAGAACATAACTAGCAATTGACTATTGGAATGTGGAAGGAATAATTTATGCCGAATCTCAATCTCCATATCACCGTTCTCTGTTTTCCTTAAGCGTTTGTGCGAGTGATGGTATTTAACTAATTTTGTGTATCTTATCCACGCACTCTCAGTTAATAAAAGTTCTTCAACTGGAAACGAAGATACAGTATTGTGCAAAACCAAAGCAACCATCTGAAATCGACATTTCACAGTGAATTTTTTAAACCTCCTACCACACCAAATAAAAACAAATGAATATGGAATGATGTATATAAGAGTATATTTTGAAATTCACAACTTTTTAAGGAAATATTTAGTAACACTTGAAAATTTAACAAAAAAAACACGAAAATCAAAAACATAACCAAATTCAGCTGTGTAAAACCTTATCAGCTTTTTTAATATTCGGCCTAATATCCCTTATTTTGAATAACTTCAGCGCAACGACGAGGCATAGAAGCAATTAGTTTTGAAATTGTATCCTGGGATATATTTCCCCACTCACTTTTTAAAGCATTGTACAGCTCTATCTTGTTGGAAAAACGTTGTATAGCGACCCAGCTTTTACGAATGCCAAACAGGTTTTCGATGGGGTTCAAGTCGGGTGATTGGACCGACCAATCAAGCGATTGAATTCCACTGTCCTTTATCCTTTACCAACTTCGATGTGTGTTTCGGATCGTTATCCCGTTGCAACAGCCAATGAAGTGGCATTTCCCACTGCGCATGTGGTAGCATTACTGATTCTAGAATCGATTTTTATTTGGATCGGTCAATAATTCCTTCGATTTCGTGGAATGGACTTACACCTCCTGCCGAAAAACACGTCCATACCATCAAACTACCACTACCATGTTTAACAGTGGGTGTGCAGAATCCAGGATTAAGTCGTTGGTCTTTACACCGTCTGACATGACAAATCGCATCAGAATTAAATAAATTAAACTTAGACTCATCACCGAAAAGAACTGTTTTTCAGGGGTCCAGTGTTCATATTTTCTTGCAAAATTTAGCCTAATATGAAAAAAGTGTTAAGTTTGAATTATGTTTAAATGATTTAAATGCACAACCTGATCTGTCTTTTTGTGAGCATCGGTTTCTTGCACGGCCTATAACTTCGAAGATCGTTGTCAGTAACACGTCTACGCACCGTGCTAGCATCAATGTTTAAATTTAGTAATTTTACAACTTCATTTGAACTTATAAATTGTTGTTTTTTAATTACACCACATTGTTGTCTTACGCGGCCTACCACCGAAATTTAAATTTTCAACGACTCCTGTTGCATGATATATTTTTATTAAACGTGAAATAATGGATTTACTAATTTTATATTTTTTAGCTAATGTTGCCTGAGAGTATCCAAACTTACATTTTTCAATATTCTCTAGTTTAAAACAGATGGAGTATCTTTGTCGCGACATTATTAAATCTCATCAGTTGCGCATCTATAGTAAGTTAATAGAAAACCGATCAAAGACAATGAGTTAATATTAAAGGCAAAGAGTTTATAACATTTTATGGGTGGCCTGACTGGAAAAGTACTGTTAGGTCTTTCCTTTTTACATTGGATTGCAAAGTTGATTACGTATTGCACAGCTGAATTTAGCTATTTATTTTTATTTTCGTAATTTTTTTTATTCTGAAGTACTATTATTTTCTCGAAAAGTTATAAATTTCAAAATATACTCTTATATACATCATTCCATATATTTCTTTTTATTTGGTGAGGTAGAAAAGATTTACTGTGAAGTATCGATTTCAGATGGTTGCTTAGGTTTCGCACAATACTGTATGCTAACTAAGGCTTTAACTAGCAGAGTTGTAAAAGACTACAATCTTTTGTAATACCACCCTCTAAACCTAAAAGCCCATCATACTCCATATAAAAGTGCAATTCGTCATTCTTTCAGATTTGTTCAAACTTGCTTACATGCTGAAATTCCCAAGATCTCAAGGAAAATGTTTGAAGCCCCAAAGACTTCAACTGAATGCATGTGACTTCAAGTGAATGGTACACACTTCGAAGTGACTTCAAAGAATGCAGTGTAATTCTAAAGATTTGCATTCAATTGACTTCAATCATGAGATTGGTCGTAAAGACTGATCCAGTCAAGACATCAAAAAGAATGGAAGATTTCAATGTTGAAGTCTAAATTCCAAAGCGAAATCAAGAATTGAAAAAACAGAAGCATGAAGTCAATTGATTTCTTAAATCAAAAGATTAAATTCTTTTACATATCTGTTAACTAGCCAAGTGTTAATTAACCAACGAAGTGAATTCGTGCTAAAAAACATGATACGGACGGGTTCACACTAGTATTGCCTGATTCCAACAAAACCATAGCCTAAGAGTGTTCCGTGAGTCGAGTAAAGTGGTGTAAATGTAATTTAAATTATTATTTCCCAACACAAAAGAATTCTGTGAATTTTAGCTTAAGCTTTAGTTCTTGAAAAACTTATTAGATCACGCGTAAACATTTTCGGAAAGTTAAGTGGAAATCAAATTTAAAACAGACGTGTCAATACTAAAAACCAAACTATGAATAAGTAGCTAAAAGTAGGCTAAAAGTAGGCTCAGAATATGCTATTTTATTTGTAATTTTATGTTGCCTATTAAGAAAAGGAAAAAAATGCTTATTAACCAAAAAAAAAAAAATAAAAAAAATTATAAATATACACAAAAAAGCAAAAAAATTATTTGAAAAAGGCATTGCAAATAATAAAAGCGCATTTATCTACATAAAATGGGCGCAAGAAATAATAGAAAAATCATTTAGGCAAAACGACCTCACATGCCAATCGAGAGATTTATTTATTCACAACAGATTTTCATTTACTAGTTTTACTTAGAATTGTATTATTTTATTGGAAAATGTTTCTGAATACAAACATTAATCGATGGAATACATTTTAAAAACAATATAAAATGCAATTATACATTTACAAATATATTCTTTATCTCAAATTCGATATACATCTTGTTTTGTTTTTAATACTTTTGTGACATTTTTAAAAATTACAATTAAAATATCAGGATCTGGTATCTGGATCTGGATACACCAGAACATAAAATATTGTAATATTATTTTTTTAATTTATTTTCACTAAACCGCGAGTAACTATACCTATATATTGTATACATATATTGAAAGCAAACTAAAATATACCCATTCTTGTTTGTATCGAAATTCGTTGTTTAGTCTTTTGAGCATACTTTGTTTTCATGGGTTCAACAACAAAGTGCGCGTTTTCAAAATGAAGTATTTAAAATCAATCCATGAAAGTCCAGTTAAAATATGAAATGAAAGTCAAACGAAATACAGTCGTTTTTTTTTGCAGAAAATATCGAACAGATTTCAAATGCGTGAAATCTGATGGAGCTAGCTACTCATGTTAGTCTCTATCTGCAAAAATGCAGATGATTGATGGTCCATTTATGATGAAGATTAGAGCTTTGGAAAAAAAGTTATAAAACAAAATTGTAGCTCATATTTGATAATCGATCGAAATTGTAAGAGAAACTGAAAAAGTTATCTACAGCTCATAGTGTTAAATAAAGTATAAAAACTTAATACAGTTACTACATACTTATGTAGGTTGTCAGCAATAGTAGGTCAAGTTGGCAAAATACACATCCCATTTATAAAAGGCAAACTGAATAGAAAAACTACAAACTTCCAGAAATCCAGAAACCCCCTAGCACATAGATGTTCAAATCCAAATAAAGGTTAAAATCGTTTCTCGAGAACCTATTAAAATAGAAAAATACCTTATACTTTTAAATCGCAAAGAATTTGGAACTGTATTAAAAAAATACTTCCATACCTCTATCCATTGAATTGTCCAAATTATCAGGCGAGCAACGCTGATGTGAGTTCAACAGAATACGAATGATGCAAAGAGCATAAAACACGAGCACGAGGAAGCAATCAGTCGGACCGGATCACATACCTTCCAAAATATAGATGAAAAATCTGAGATTTTAAAGGCTAGCGATTTTCGTCAATAAAATTGTGAAATGCCATTTGAGTCAGTAAAATTTAAGATGCAAACTGGGTACTCGCATTCTTTTCCTACTCGCAAAGGCGACACGACTCGATGGGTGATACTAATGTCAAATACAATCAAAATGTACAAATGTAATAAAGCACTAAATTTATAGTAGTATAGTAGTCAATGCGGCTTTGTGAAAGGCAGGTCAATTCATTCTACACGTAATGATGTTGAAGTTAATAACGCCGCAAAAGGTCTACGCATCACCTTTATCGATGTTAAAAAGCGTTCGATAGAGTTCTGAGATATTTATGTTATACGGGGTGTCCCAAAAATCAACGTCAAGCCGGAAACGGGTGATAGGTCAAGTGGTGTCGGTTATCACAAAATTATAAAAAAAATCTAAATCATTTACTTTTAAAATTATTGGCACTCAAAAAAAATCGAGAAATCTGACACCCTGTGACGATCTTTCAAGTACTGTGACCGCAAATCTTTACTTTTCTTCGATTTTTTAGTTGTCACGTAACCCTGAGCAACTGTTCTGTAAATTACGGTCCAAAATTGAAACATAATTATATCCGTTTTAACTAAAATATTGCATTTTTGTCCATCCATGTATCTGAAAATCATTAATCACCCAACTTGAACTGAATGTACTGACAAAAAAATGTACTGTGCCATTTTGGCAAGTAACTTTAAAAGATGGCGTATTTAGTCTGGATTCCAAAATGGTATGACACTTACCAGACTAACGCTTAATTGAGGACAAAAAAAATATTTTGTTAATGAAACCCGGGCAAAAATAAGAGCTCCACACCATCCGAGAGAAAAATCATCTGCGAATGCTCTCAAAACCATAAAACTGTTATGAAAGTAACCCAGACTTTAAAATTTTCTCGAGATAAGTGAGGAACGCACTTCAGTATTACCGCCCCGAAAAAAGTCACGGAAGACCACTCCTGCTGAGGATAGGTAACTGACCAGGCTTAGCAAAGCGGATCCTTTTTTGACATCGGTGCAAATAAGGGCCCAAATGGGGACGGATTACAAGGTAAAAATATTAGCACAAACCATACGAAGACGATTTAAGGAAAATAATTTGAATGGACATAAGCCAAACGTGTCGAAAAAAAAATATTGCACGAAGATTAAGGTTAGCCAAAAAACATCTCCATAAGAGCCAACATGGTATAAGGATATCCTGGACAATTATTTGAATGTAGATTATGCCGATAATTTGCCGCTAGCATGGATATTTCAAGAGGATAACGACCCGAAGCATTATTCTCGGGTCGTTCTATTTGGAATCAAATTTCATCCGAGTCCTGGAGTGGCCTGCTCAAAGCCCCGATTTAAACCCCATAGAGTATCTATGGACCATCATAAAAAGAGCAGTTGCGGCTAGAAAACCCATGAATAAAGCGCCCTGTAAACGCTAAAACCTGGTACTAGTAAACATGGTACCACTAAAACGCGCAGACGCTGAGACCAATTCACTCCAACATAGATGGTGGACTGTGAAAACACTCAAAAAATTCTTTCCAAACATCAGCATTTGGAATGTTCGCCATTATTTGCCGCGCGTGTGTTTACAGGACGAAATTCATTGATAGAATGGCTTGCTCAAGTAAATGTTGACAGATGAGAGCGCAGACACTCAAACATAGTATCAGCAACACAAAACTCCGCCCACAAACATCAACAAAAATCAAACCATTTTTGATTTTAGTGAGACCAAATTCTGATGTTGGTGAGACTAAAAAATTGGTACGCGTACCAGCCCGCAGACGATCAACATCAGCTAAAAATTGGTTTGTGTTAAATCTTTACTAACACCAGGTTTTAGCGTTTACAGGGCGCTTAAGGCTTGCCTATGGGATATAATCCAACAAGAGTGGAGCCGCCCAATATGAAGTGCCGGTCGGTACAATGGGTAATAGATGTGCCGAAGTAATAAGGGCTTTCCAACCAAGTATTTTACTAACTGCAAACAAGGTAAAACGTATTCTTAAATACAGCAAATACAATATACATATTTTTTTATTGCAGATGGCTTAATTATATGTATGTACACTTGGCCTTATGCTATATTAGTAAATATTTGTTAAAATTGAGCTTAGACAAAGAATTTTTTTTCGAAAAAGATGTATTATGAATTTTTAATGTAAAACGTATATTCTGGTTATTTTATTTTAGTGGCTTAATTATATGAGCACAAGTGTAGATATATAAAGGAGTTGAAAATGCTCCGGGTGTAACATAACGTTAATGGAAAGTGGACGATAGTCTCCATGTTAATAATCGACAAAACTTTAGACTGAGCGCATCCGCTATGATATTGGGTCTATAACTTAATTCGTGCGGTTTGCTAAGAGATGCGTAACTTGTATTATTCCATTGGAACATGCGTTGGCAAGCTACTGTCATTTACGTCATTTCAGTATATGTCATTCATTTGAAGCGTAAACAACAATCTTTGTGCCTGAAAAAGTGTTTTTGCGGGGAGTTCTTCTTCATTACTTTAATATAAAGAAAACTGCTGCCGAAAGTCATCGTATTTTGGTGGAAGTTTATGGTGAACATGCGCTAGCTGAGCGAATGTGCCAAAAGTAATTTGCACGATTTAAAAGTGGTGATTTTGGCTTGGAAGACGATGAACATCTTTGGCAGCCAAAAAAGTTTGACGATGAAGAACTGGAAGCATTACTCTATGAAAATTGTTGCCAAACACAAGAAGAGCTCGCAGAATCTTTGGGTGTCACTCATGCAGCCATTTCAAAACGTTTAAAAGCAGCTGGATATATTCAAAAGCAAGGAAATTGGGTTCCACATGAACTCAAGCCGAGAGAAGGAAGCCATGTTTGCATCGGACTGTTACTGGTGATGAAAAATGGATCCATTACGACAACCCCAAGCGCAAAAAATCATATGTGAAACCCGGCCAACCAGCCAAATCAACGTCGAAAAAATAAAAACGCAAATTCCAGCCAAGGTTGGAAGGAGAAATTGAAGGAAAGGTAATTGAATCACTAAACTCTCGACTTTGCTTACGATGTGATTCAAAATAGAATGCCTGTAGAAGGGTGTTGAGGTCCACAAGCTTAGCCAAACTTACGGGCGACAGATTGGTAACGAAGATAGGTAGAGAAAATATGTAGGATTCGATTATACATATTTAAATGGTTAATAAATACAAAAAAACAAGATAGTTGGCGGGTTCGCTCGCAATTGATACTGTCATGTTTTCAAAAAAAAAAATGTGTCTGGATTTATACCAGTAGAAGTAATGTGAATCCATAGCTACACAACAGAGATGAAGAAACAGTCAATACAACGAACTTTTTACAGCAAATCGACGTCGAAGAAAGGAAAAGTCACTCCACAGCTTATAAAAAAATTTCTCCAAATGAAAAAGTTTGTTTTAACTATCACAATACCATGACAGTATCATACAAAT
Organism: Volucella zonaria; assembly: GCA_963966105.1. Lineage (NCBI taxonomy): Eukaryota > Metazoa > Arthropoda > Insecta > Diptera > Syrphidae > Volucella > Volucella zonaria. The sequence continues at coordinate 93,813,150 of OZ014532.1, read as the reverse complement.
CCAAGCATCCAATCATTTACAAAAAGTAGAGGCAAAAAACAATGTATGCAAGAGACTTTGTTTTGTTTTGTAAGGCCGAGTAAGAAAATATTAGCTAGGTACTTTTTGTTTGACATGAATGATTTCCGAAGAAGCGGATATATTTAAATTGTTCATCCCTTTTTGCGATGTTGCGTGATTAATTTGTAGCGAAACCGTTGAATTTTCAAGAGCACATTGCTTAGTGCTTTCAATTGTTTGACGATAAGGAATGCGTTTATTTCATGTTTTCTTCCTACAGAAACTACATATGTTTATGTGCGAGTTAATAACTACTGAGGTTTTCTTACTAAGCCAAACTTTCTATAAACAATAAATAACATCAATTTCTACACTATTTCAAAAGATTACTTAATTTCGATACAAACAAGATACATAACCAGTGCTTTTACTTTTATGCATTTTAACAATTGAACACTTGGAACATGTGCAGATTCGTATTTCACTTATTCGACATCTATTTTCTTAAGTTACCTCCTAGATAGTTTTCTTTTTCTCAATAATGGGACCATCGATATCAAATGTACGCACCTCTCTTTCTTTAACTACACTTTTATTATCTAAGAATTTTTCAAAATTTGTTAAACTGCTCTCTACATCACTACACATTTTCTGATAATTCAATGGGATCGACGGATCATTGTAGAGCTCTTGCATGGTCCATGCTGTATGCTTTCTCTCATCATATTCATCATCATCGATGTCATATTCCCCGTCGTAATCATTGTCGTCATCGTCGTCGTCGTCATCATCGTCGTCATCATCGTCATCATCATCATCTTCGTCATCGGAATCATCATAGTCGCTCTCATGATAATTATTTCTCTTAGGATTCTCTGGATCGTAGTCCTCGAGAATGGCATTAAAGCGACTTTTAAAGGGCATGTCAATGGGATATGTACCATTAAATACTATGCTCTTATAATTCCCAGATACCTCTGACCTGCGTTTAATTAAGGCTTGATTGGTCGAATTACTTAGTTTACTACTTACAATTTTACTACTACAAGAAGGACTCGATTGAGGGGTTTGATTATTTTCTTTCGAGTTAGATAGATCAAAATTTACTCGTTTATTACTCGTCACAATTTCACTACCAGAGGGTATATAACTTATTTTAGCTACAGCAGAAGATGCATACGTATTTTGGTTATTTGTTATTAATTTCGGTAATAATTGTTGGTCTGTTATGTTACGAGTAATAAGCGAAAGCGTTTTGCTTTTACATTCACTTGTTGTTGCATTTGAATTCGGTGCAGGTAAAGTGTTGCTTCGCGTTAGTAATTGTTTACTTACATCTGTGTTTGTAAAGTAAGACTGTTGTTGGTTATGATGCTGATGTTTTGAACCAGTAATGGGTGATGTTGGCGAGTTTATTTTGCTGCTAACGATGGAGTCTTGCTTTGCCTTTGATAAGTTCTTTTCGATTGGTGTAAAATTAAATTTTTTTAAATTCTGTTTCTGTTGTTGTTGCTTTGTCGATTCGAGAAGACGTTTTGGTGAACGCGTTATGTCGGTTTTAGATTTTGAAGCAAAATGAGTTGATGCATTTAATTGTGATATTTTTGGCGGACGATTTGCTGTTCTAGGTATACTTTTAATGGTACTACTCACTGAGTCTGAGTTATCTGATATTGAGGTTGATTTCGAATTACTTTTATCCTCTGGCTGCATTCCAATGGTAAATGAATAGGAGAGGACACAAGCATTATTACACGAATTTAGGCTAACGCTTTAAGTGTTAGCTTAATACTTTAAATAATGGTATGCATTGATTTTTCTAAGAATACATATATAACACAGAAATAGTAATATAGTAGAAGGACAAAACTAGGTAGGCATAGCATTAAGTACTAAAATGTAATGAAATGATTACACTCGGAAACAAAAGATACAACGGCGAAGAGTTTCTGCAAGAATGGCATATTCGAAATTAAGGTTAACCACGACTGCCATCATGTTAATGTTTAAGAAAAGAATATGATAGCCGACAAACGCTTATTGGTTCCATGCTCACTTTATATAGCTAAAATGCAGATCTGAAATGTACCCACGACCTTTGAAAATATATTAGGATTAACAATTAACATAAGTAAGCCGACAACTACGCAAGCGTGTCTTTGTTCAAACCACGACCAATACCTAAATAACAAGTATCGTAATTTTTCTGAGGTATTAACCCTTTTTGCAGACAATGACAAGCCTCCAAAACTGAAATCGTCTGCCTGTGAAAAAGTCTCTCATTCACCCATCACAGGAATCGAATCCTAGACTTTCCTCTTTGTGTACAAAATGACAAAATGAACAAAACAATAAAGTGGAGATAACAAGCTTTGGTCAAAATTTATTTATTTTTAAGTTTGAACAGAAGTGTTCAGCAATGAACAGTCTTTAAGCATTAAGACAGTAAGGCAGTCAAAATATCGTAGTCAAAAAGAAAGAAACATTGAACTTCATGGACAAGAATAATTCCTTGATCGGCATCGCATATTAGACCCTATTAAACGTCTTTGAACCTTCTGTCAACAACGTAAAAGGTCCAGACCAGTGGTTTTTGATTCTCCAAAAATCAACAACATGCTAAAAAATTTACTACAAGGTGGCGCAAAAGTTGTCACTTGATGTTCTTTCCTTTTTTGAATGAAAAACTTTGGTTCTGCTTTTGCATTATGTTGATTTGATATCTTAAATTTTTTTCCATTAATTCGAAAAAAATGATATCGGCTAAGTGACCGCCGCCAGAATTGCTGACCATTCGGGCCCGATTTGTGGCGTTTTCCGTCACTCTTACCAGAACTTCCGGTCCTCGCATTCTTGACGGAATATCCCTTTGAGGGCTTCAAGAGTTTGAGGTTTGTTGACATAGACTCGTAACTTCAAAAAACCCCACAAAACGAAGTCTGGACCGGATAAATCAGGCGATCTTGCCGGCCAGCGCAAATCGCCAACACGAGAGATTAGATTAGGCGATGAGCATGGCTCTGTAGCGCTCGCCGTAAACAGTAGTCGCTTGGCCTGCGGCGTTTCCGAAGAAATAAGGCCCAATTACGCTTCCAGTGTAAACAGCACACCATAAAGTAATTTTGAACGGGGTGTAATTGCTCTTCGTGGGTTGCACGCAGATTTTCGGTGCCCCAGAAGCGATAATTTTGCTTATTCACATATCCACAGAGATGAAAATGCGCCTCGTCAATTTTCGATGAAAAGTCGCCTCCCTCGTGGTCGAGATTCAGGATGGCTTGAGCGTAGCAGTATAGCGATTCATATCTTTTTAACGTGTATTTTGCATTTGTTTACTTCACAAACCAATGTCAAAATAGAATTGACAGTTGCCGCCATTTGAAAAAATTATAGCATTTTCCCATAGGGTGATGACTTTTGCGTCACCGTGTACAATAGATCGCGAAAAGGCACGGGGGTTTGAAATTTATACTTCTCAACGTTTCATGGGTTTAAAGGCCATGTCTGAAAGCTAGATGTTTCGTACATATGCAATTCGAATTTTGCATTTTAGGCCTTAAAGGTCAGCAAGAACTGCACCGACAATTTTCCATCAACAAATACTGTAAGAGACTTGAACTTTTTTTTTTTTTAAAACTTACTGTAAACAACAGTTATATTAGGTGTGTTTTTTTGGCATCGCTATCAGCGATTATTTTCAATCTACGTGTAAATTACACTAACAACTTAATTTATACGCGCTAACTTCATGCAAAATACGAGTATTTACCGGAGTTAACGCGGATAGCAACAATGCTTCCAGACAGCGACACTTATATAGGAACGCCAAAAGGTGTGTCACTTTTTGAACAAATAAAATGCTAGTGCTGCCAAATTATTCGGATATTAATAGTTAAGGCTGATAGCCGTTTTTTGGGCTCTGAATATTAAGCGCTGATAACGATGCCAAAAAACACACCTATTATAAGTTTATAGCTTAGAGTCTGGACTATTTCCATTTTATAGAAATCCTATCGTCGTCTTTGATTATTTGCTGTCGGAAAAGTCCTAAAGAGGATCTTTGCGAAAGTAGTGTCCCTTTTGGTTCTAACGAGAAAATTATTATTTAGTTACTGGCGCCGTACCACAAAGTTCAATCCCACTTCTAGTGAACAGCATGTATGACAAAATTCTATCTCTACCGATTCATCAATCAATGTTCTCTTACCGATCATAAAACTTAACCTTTTTTTTTTTTTAAAAAAAAAAAAGAACTTAACACTCAAGAGGGTATTACTACTCTTAAAATGCCGGAGCACGTGTTAAGTTTTTCGGAAAATTGGATAGAGAGAGAGAGAAAGATTTTTGGGCTCAGTGGTTATTTCGCTCCATGGGTGGCATCCAACATTTAATGGGGAGACTAAATTACTAGTGTAAATTGGACTTGATGTTATATTTAGGCAACCATTCATCTCACAAGATTTTAGTTGCCTGAAAAAAAGTCTTTCGGTCACGGTATTGAACCCCGAACCGTCCGATTGGGAAGCCAACACACTACCACTTGAGCCACGGCCACCCATAAATTTTTCCGATCATAAAATTTAACCATTGCTTATTGCGAGTAGGGAATTTAGTAAATCATTAAGAATCAAAGTGATTTTTCAACTGTTTTAAGTAGAAAATCACTCTTTAAAGACCATAAAAGTCTCAAAAAGCATAGAGAATAAGCATAAAAGACTTCTGAAAAGAATTGACAGTTTTATACAAATACTTCCCGCATTCAACGAGTACGTCGTAACACAAAATTAGTCAAGTGAAGTTAAGTCCCAACTATTTAGATTACTACAGATGGACAGAGCAGTAGCTAAATACTGATGCACTCAATTGGAAGGACACCTCATCTCACTTGCATTGCATAACTTGACATGGCTGGCTGGTTTTACACCGAAACGATTTAAAGCGTCCTACATTACGTATTGATGCGTATAGGTAAGTACTTGGTCTAACAAATATATGTAAACAAAACCACATTCAATACATTGTTAAAAAGGAGTTAAGTATGAAACCAAGATAATTGTTAACTATAGACTGCTCATAACTTTAGTTGTCATAAGAGAAAGCAAAGTATATGATTTCATATACACATTTCACAACATTTTAGAGAACATCTATCTTCATTAAACTAACTAAAACAAAAGCCAAACCATTGAATTGACAAAATCTGTTTTTTTTTTTTTTTTAAATTCTTGGAAATAACACATTTAACGAAACAATTTCATTCAGACATTCAATCGAGTCAACAACTAGGAGAAATAAAGAAGAAACAATTGTTATACTATCAGAAAAAAATTAATTATAAAAATATATCACAATATGCCCTAAAACGAACTCAAGACGTAGTAAAATGAATGCACTAATGCCAATGTAAAGTTGCTACTCTCGACCTAACTTTCTGAATTTTCTTACATTTATGACAAACAAATCAAGCGAAATCCACGCAAATCAAATCAAGCTATCTACTGCATTTGTCCTTCTACGTACATATTCATTTCTATTTACATAATCTACTTATACTATGAAAACTAAAACAAAAAAAAAAAAAAAAACAAAAAAAAAAAACAAAAAAAAACTAATTTTGTTTAATAAAATCTCCAACACCGCAACATTTCAAACATAAATTACAGTTTTAGCGTACCTCATCATTTTGTATCTGAGCCTGATTACCCCAATATTCGTATGAATTTTGATTTTGATGTTGCTGTTGTGGCTGTTCCTCATATGAAGGATACCCTTGTGCTTGCTGTGGGTCATACACTGATTGCTGTTGGTGATCGTAAGCATGCTGTTGTTGGTATGTGTCTTGCGGTTGCATATACCCGTTACCATAATTTATTCCACCTGTACCGGCAACAGTTTGTGTTTGATGAACTTCGTTCGGATTGTAAAATTGCGGATACTGTTGATCAGTCAATGGTGGTATTTGATTACTTATTTCTGGCTGAGAATTATATTGCACTTCATTTGACTCTACTTGCGATGGATATGATTGCTCTTGAATAGAGCTGCTTGTATTATTGTATTGCAAATTTAATTCACTAAACTGACGATTGATTTCAGTAAATTGCTGATCGATCATATTCGATGATTGATGGTGTTCTTGAGTGGGCAACGGAGCCTACAAGCAAAAAGAAAAAAAAAAAATTTCATTTACAATAATAGAAGATTATTATAAATTAATGATAAAATTCTTACCACATATTCAATAGCTAATAAACGTAAGTCCTGAAGCCACTTTTGCTCTTCAAAAGGCACTCCATTAGAATGGTTTGGACTGTCATCCATTTGAACTTCATCCATGGATTTTTCGAGAACTGGGTCATAGTACTTCAGACGATCAGCAAGTTCGTACACCTTAGATGAGAAATTAAAAAAAAACACATTTACGATATTTATTTTTCTTTGAACTTTAGGTGAATACCTGTTTAATGAAAGCAGGTTCGTATTTTGCGGGATCACGTGCAATATGCAATGAGATCTGTTCCATATACATCAAACATTTCAATTGGTTTCCATAGTCAAGCATTCTAGTTGCGATTAAGAATTTATATGGCTGTAAGAATGTTAAACATTTCAAATTTACGATTTTATTATTTATTTTGAAATTCCAATCCAAACCTGGAATTCCACTATGGAGAATTTATCGTCATTTAATGAACAAGCATATTCGTAGACCTCGGTCATCATTATTGATTCGTTCGTAGCAAATTCTTCGAATGCCTTAGTATGTGAAGATCCAAGAAGAACTAACCTGTAATAAAGAGAACACAAATACAAAGTCCGTTCCAAAGTAAACAAGAATTTTTAAAAATAAGTTTTTCTAGTGGAGCTATCTATTGGGAATTACATGCGCCGGAAAGTTAGATCGTGCACTGATATACTCTCAGAATTTCATGACATTTGGGCGAATAGAAGCGGAGTCATTGCGTCTGAAGTGACAGTATGTTTGTGTTATAGGTACAAAAATAAGCACTGACAAAAAATTCCTCAGAATTCAACATTCGAAGGACATAGTGTTTTCAATACGATTCAGAAACCAAGCGTCAAACGAGCCAAAAAGATCAAATATGAAGACGATGTTGATTGGCTTTTACGATACCACCGGGCCAAACAGCTAATGTACAAATCTATCTTGCTGTTTTGAAGCGTTTGGTGCATCGTATTCAGCCAGAATATCGCGCAGAAGGAACTTGGCGTTTGTTGCACGACAATGACCAATTTTTTGGACGTAAAATCCACCCAAAAGACTTGTACATCCAGAAGGACTTCCCGGCCGACGATCTTAAACAATCATTCGACATGCCTTTAAACCGTGCAAAAACCTTTTTTTTGTTCTTATTTTTAATTAGTCCTGTTTATTTTGGAACGCGCATTGTAGTATTGATTTTTAAAATCGAATGGAATATAAGAGTAATATACAGAGATAAGCGATAGAGGTATCATCTTCAGTGATGTGCAGCAAATTACAGATGCTGAAATCAGGTGCTACAGGTTAAAATAAAGCCGCCAGATCTTAACCTGGCCGTACACCGGCCAGCTTGGGGTCAAACATTGACAACAACAGTATAATAGGAGAGTAGAACAGAGTAGAAAAAATCTGAGCACGAGGAAAGCGAGTTGATGTGGAACTAACGCTTGAGTTGTCGCACAGGCTATAGGGGGATTTTAAAACTAAAAATCCTAAGCGGAGGAAAAGCTAATAGAGATCTGACACAAAAAAGAACATGCAGAAAATATTTGTGGATCTTACGAGGGTAGTCCCAGAAGTACCCGACCTAACGTTTAGATGGCGGTTGTTGTTTAAAAATTGGTCATCGTTATGTGATACAATACTTTCATTTGAAAGGCCCCAATCCAACCAACATCAAAACGGAACTGAATTCTACTCTGGGGGAGTCTGCTCTTTCGTTTACAACAATAAAATATTGGGTGGCAGAGTTTAAGCGAGGCCGTACGAGTTGCCAAGACGAACATCGCAGTGGTCGACCAAATGAGCTGAGTTCACCAGAAATGTTGGAAAAAATCCACAAAATGGTATTGGATGACCGTCGATTGAAAGTGCGTGAACTAGAAAATATGGTAGGCATTTCAAAAAACGCTGTACATTACAGGTTGACTGAAAAATTGGACATGAGAAAGCTGTGCACAAAATGGGTGCCACGATTACTCACAATGGAATAAAAACCGCGTCGTGAGGAAGTTTCAATCGAGTGTTTGGCAAAGTTTCACAACAATAAAGCGTCGATTCATAACCATGGATGAAAGACGGGTTTATCACTTCACCTCCGAGACGAAAGAACAGTCGGTCTCAAAGGGGAGAATCGGCTCCAAAGGAGGTGAAGGCAGTTCCATCTGGAGGCAATCAACGGCGTGTATATTTGAACTTATTGCAGCGTTTGAAATATGAAATCAAGAAAAAACGGCCACATTTGGCGAAGAAAAAAGTTTTGTTTCATCAAGACAATGCACCAGTTCAAGCATTCGTCATCGCGATGGCTAAAATCAATGAGTTAAAGTTCGAATTGCTTCCTCATGCGCCCTATTCGCCAGATTTAGCTCCTCGGATTATTTTCTATTCCCGAATATCGAAAAAATGGCTCGGTGGTAAAAGATTTGCCAACAGTGAAGAGGTGGAGTCTGCGGTTGATCGCTATTTTAAGGAGCTCGACAATTCTCACTATAAACAGGATATCGAAGCTATTAAACATCGCTGGGAAAAGTGTATTCAACTAAAAGGAGACTACATAGAGAAATAAACATATTTTTCCCCGGGGTACTTTTGAGACTACCCTCCGTACCATAAGGATAAACTTGATAAAAAATAAACAAAGAAAAGCTAAACACAGCAGACCTAGGTCGAGATTGCAAAAGCACTGAAACGTAGGGTCATAGCACTAGATGGCGATAAATGTTCTTACGGAAAAATAAATACTAGCAGAAGGACCTGACCAGTGCAAACTGAAATTTGTTCGCCTTTATTGTAGAACGTTGCTGAAGACAAATTAATAACAGCGGTAAGAGTATCATGAGGAAAGTGACCTGAATCATGAAACGATAATATCAGCCACAAAGACTCACCATGTAAGCGGAAGACCTTAAATTTCACAAGAAAAAATTGTCAAAAGCAAACTAATTAAGAAAGTGAAGTATCTAGGTATGCACTAGGATATTACTCGTAGAATAATTAAAAGGTAGAGAACCGTCAGGACGTTACTTTAACTCAAATAAATATGTACATAAATTTAATTCGGTTATATCGTAGGTGCCAACACACTAGATGTCAGATTTAGAATGGTGTGAAGCACAGTACAAAAGTAATCAAATAGATTTTTGACGCTTGAGCAAATATTTGAGAGTGAGTACAGGTTACTCATACCCGTAGTTGTGATTGAGCAAAAATACTTGCGTGTTTACAGCGCTGATGGTATGCATGTTTATCATACACGATAATAAGACGGTTTAATATATATTCGTATTATATATGTAAGTGACAGGAGGTGGTATTGATAAACCTAGAAACAATAACTTTGTCATTTGCTTAAGTGTTAGGCATACATTGATGCTGCCACTGGAGGTGATTGTTGGGTTGTCAGAATTAGACTAATTAACGGCCGCATGTGGTAAGTTACTAAAATCGATGGAAGTCATGTAATGATATACAATAATAAAATAAAAAATAAACACTAAAAGGTAAAAGGGGACATTTAGAGTACAATCTAAAGGCAATGATTCTTCCAGTATATAGTATCTTCAAAATTTGAATTGAGGGATAGACTGGTGCAAAAAAAATGCAATCAGATTATGATTTAAATGAGCAATGCTCTAGTAGGAGCATACTAAAAGCAAATCGCTATTATCTGACATACTGACTACCAAAACCAAAAAAAAAAATGTCGCCATACAAAAATTCCACCCCGAGAATACCCGTGATATTCGTAACGGTATCCAGTTCGTGTGTCAAGATATTCAGTAAGCTTTTTTATATTCGCGGTGTTCGTTTTTAGAATTGTGATCGAAACGTCTATCGAATAAAGAAAATTTCTAAAATGAAACGGACAGTGATTTTTCATACATAGACGAGGAAGATTTATATGTTCCGGGCTCGTCAGAATTTTCCTCAGGTGACTCTTTAGATAAGAGACAACAATTAGAAAATATATCACAGCAGCAGTTTGAAAAGGATTCTCACCGAGAAGAACTTGCTGAGGTGGAAATGCCATCAAAAGACAGCAAATGGGTTGATTTTTCAGCGGAGTCTTTGGATTTTCGCTTCACAGCAAGGCCAGGTTTGAAGTGTGATGCTAATATGAGTCCTGTGCAATTAATTGGCTTGCTTTCAGTGAAAAGTTCATGAACGTATGGTGGCAGAAGCAAATAAATCCGCCCATCAAGTTATTTCGTCTCGCATCTTGAAACGATCTTCACGTCTTAAAGATTGCACATGGGTATTTGTTTTCACCCATCAAAAGATTTATATTGGAGTAAAAATAAAATGTTTGGTGTCCCGATGTACCGAAGTCTTATGAGTCGCAATGCAAAGAGTAATTTAAGCTTGCATAATATTGAAAAACATATTAACGCTCATATGTTTGGTGAAATTATAGCGGAGAGTGCCTCAAAAGCATCACAGCCTCAGCGGAATAGCGCTAAATATTTTAAGTAACAGTATCTAGAATCCATTCCAGCAACAGAGAAGAAGGCCAAGCCAACAAGAATATGTCGTGTATATTCGATTTTGCTGTCCACTTTGGCCAGAAACGCCTCCGTTGTGTATTGAGCCATGTTTCCGTATATATCACAATCCATAATTGTTTTAATTTCATTAATGTTTCATGTTGAACCATCTTTAAAACACTTGTTAAATGCCTAGAGTTTTTATGGATTAAAAATGGTTTCTTAAAATATATTTAACCTTCCAGCGGGCGCGCTGTCGTAAAATGTAGGACATCTACGGTTAATCCCTACTTTTACAAATTACTTGAGAGTATCGAGCTTTGAGTTATTCGAAGGTTAGTGTCTCTCTAAACTACAGACGTACCGGGTGTGAACAAAAGTGTTTTTTTCTTATTGATATTTCGGAAATTTCCATTGAGCGTAAATTTTACAACATGCGCATACTCAAGTAGGTAATTTTTTTTTTTATTATTTATTTCTCATTTATTTCGTCTCCTTTGTATTCTTGTGGTAGACGTATCCTAGAAAAAATGGCTCAAAATATTTTTGATGCGCCAGAACAAGTTGAGGAGACTTTCTCTCCCTCGAGTGACAGTGAATTTTCGGAAGAAGAAATCGAGCAACAAATTGAAGAGAGTGCAACCGAACAAGAATACTTTTCAGATGAATTTGAAAAAGGAGAGGTGAAAGTGCAGGAAGAATTTTTCGTTGGAAAAAACAAATCAACTAAATGGCGTAAGACAACATACCATATTTCTAGAAAAACTAAGAAGATAAACTTAGTCACAGTATCACTCAACGAGCTCTTGCCATTGAAAATGAACTGGATGCTTTCTTTCAAATTATCAATATTTCTATGATTGATGACATTTTGAAGTATACAAATACGTATTTCAATCAGCTGAGAGTAGACCACCAATATTCTAGAGATCGGGAGTGTAAGAACATTGAAATGCCTGAGTTTATGGCGTACTTGGGTCTATTATAGTTGATCGGTATAAAAAAATCAAACCACGCAAATGTGAAGGAGATATTTTCCAGTGACGGTACCGGAATTCAGATAACAAGAGCTGTCATGAGTTACAAGCGATTTCTCTTCATTACCCGTTGCCTGAGATTCGATCACAAGAGTACCAGAATCGAAAGGAGGACAGTTGATAAACTGGCAACGATACGTGACTTTTTTCAAGCTTTCGTCAGCAACTGCAAGTCATCATTCAATTTGAGCGAATATACTACAATCGATGAGATGCTACATCCATTTAGGGGTCGTTGCAGTTTCATTCAATATATGATATTCCCAGCAAACCAGCGACATACGGTGTGAAGATTTTTGTGTTATGTGATGCCAAAACATTCTACACATCCAATCTGGAAATATACTGCGGAAAACAACCCGATAGTCCATTTGCGGCCTCCAATACTCCAACAGATATTGTAAAGCGTTTAGTCACTCCAATAGAAAACTCAAACCGAAATTTGACCATCGATAATTGGCACACAAGTGTACTACTAGCTGATTATTTGCTTATGAAACAAATAACGGTTTTGGAAACAATGAAAAAAAATAAATCTGAAATCCTAAAAGAATTCTTGCCAAACAAAAGTAGAGCTGTTGAGTCGACTCTTTTTGGTTTTCAGAAGGACATACTGATAGTTTCCTATGTACTACGGAAAAATAAATCTGTGATACTAATTTCAACTTGTCAATACGACAGCGATATAGATCTCAACACCAGAAAACCTCAGGTAAAACTGGACAATAACGAAACTAAAGGCGGAGTGGATACGGTAGATAAAATGTGTGCTACTTACTCGTTCTCTAGAATAACAAAGAAATGGCCGTGTGTAGTTTTCTACACTCTGATGAATATTGGTAGCATAAATACGCAAATTTTCTACTAATTTGTCTGTCCAGCAAAGGCCCCCAAGCATCGAAGTCTTCCTGAAAAATTTGGTGTTCAACTTGATGAAAGAGCACGTTGGTTTCAGATCAAGTCTCAGAAATTTACCTCAAGATGTCAGTGATTTTCTCAAAGCGAATTATGGTCAATTAGCGATAACAGAAGAAAGAAAAAACCCTCTGAAACGCGGTGTATGCCGTTTATGTGTATTGAAAAGAAAAAGAACTTCAGCATCAATGAAGTGTTGCCGTTGCCAATTGTTTACGTGCAAGAACCATTCTGCAGTTGAGGAGGTTTGCAACAATTGTAAGAATGATAAAATATTTCGTTTTAAAAAAAATTATGTAGCTGAAGTACTGGCTTGCGTTTTGTTGTTGAAAATCAAATAAAATTTTTATAACTACTGTTCATGTATCTATTTTTTCATACCCTCACATCAATTTCCCAACATTTATGCATACAAAACACCATTTTTAAGAAGAAAACTTGATGACGCAAAATTTACGACACGCGCCTGCTCAAGGAAAAATGGAATCCTGTTATTAATGCCAACGCAAATGGTTTTTCTTTGAAGCTACAGTGAAATTGCATGAGAATTCTCGGGTCTGGCCACAAGGGCACAACTTTGAACCCGAGTATACTCGGGTTTGGCAGCGAAAAACTAAGAGACTATATAAATATGATAAATCTAAATGGTAATTTGCACTAATAAAGCCTAAATGCGAAAAATATTTTACAGACACATGTGACCTACAAGCATAATTTTAATCTTACTGTCTACATGTCTTACAATTTTTGAGCTCATTTACTTACCTAACTGAATTTTGCGTCATAATTGAATCATTCTGTTCCGTTTTTGGATATTTACTGAACCCAACTTGTGCCATTAAATAACAAAAATGAGCAGCAAACAAATCACCACGATTATGCAACGAGTCACCAAGTGTAGTTATTGCCTTCCTATCCAATTCCGGTTTTTGCGAAGTGTTCGATAAAATCATCGACAAATGCGGACGCCAATCTCCCCATTTTTCATCTTGAACACTAGTAACACTTGATGGTGTACGACCACTCATCAATTGATACAATGTTTGCAATGGATCATTTAATGATAGTTTATTTGCAAATTTCATCATAACATTAGCATGTGAGCGTCTATCCATTTTTGAAGCCAAAAACAGAGCATGTCCCCATAAATTATTATCCGCAGCCCAATCAAGAGCTTCGTTCACATTTCCATAGAGTAAATAATTTCGGAATTTTTCGGTTATTTCTTCTTCGCTTAGAGTTGATGCCTTAGATGAGGCTTCATCAGATTCATCTTTATCATCTGTCACTAAATCTTCTACTTCAGGCTCTGGATCACTTGGTGTGTTTTCTTTAGATTTTCGTTGCTCATCTGATTGAAGTGATTCACGACGATTTGAAGACGATGCTAAAGAGCTTTGCGGTGTTTCATAAGGGAATTGCTGTTGATTTTTCATTAGAAGCTCTGCTATATCAGTTCCAACTACCATCTGTCATAAAAAAGAAAACTCGTTAAATTGTATTATAAATCCAAATATAAATAATTATAAAAACTTACGCCATTTTGCCGCAACAGTAAAATCAATAAATTCCACATCAATGTAAATGAGCCGTTGTTTGTTTGACCGGCTGTTGTCAAGCTGTTTAAAGAATTCTCCCTTGAACGATTAATTGCCGAGCATGGGCCGAGACGTATCTGCTCCTCACAAAATTCTATTATTGTCTTCTTGTGAGTTAGCCCACGAATCAATGGTCCAGGGTATGATTGGTACAGTTTATTGGTAGAGTCATTTATACCCATTCTAAAAATCTTCACAACGTTTGTTATACCATTGTGAGAGTATTTCGGTTTCACAGCAACTAATAAACCTGGTCCCATCGAAATCACCGGATGTTCGGCCGTGAACTTACAAGGTGTCAGCCGATTTGGATCTTGCTGAACTGAAGAACTAGTAGTATCTACTAAATTCAGCGATAAATTATCAGGCCTATAGCAATAAAAACAAAAAGGTTCTTAGCATAATTATATAAAATTAAATGGAATAAAGCCAAATATTGCATGCACATAAGATTATGATATTGCTGTATAAATACGAATATAAGTTTCAGTACGAGTACTATATAAAACTTAAATATATAGACAATTAAAAAAAGCAAATATATTTATATTTCCTTCGATAAAAACAAAAAAAAAGAAAAAAAAAACAAAAAGAACAGGATACACAAAAGTAATGATAATGTTGATGCAAGCAAAGCGTATTTAGAGTATTGAAGCAAATGACGTGATTAGAATATTTGAAATGATTTTGTATCTAAATTTTACCAAATATATTATATACCGTTATTTATTATTTTAAACTCAGTTAAAAGAATAAGTTTATACTTAATATTTAAATTTAATATCGGAAAGGAAAATGTGGAAAATAAATATTATTTAAGGCAAATACATGAAAACAGTTCAATATCGCAACTTCCTGAAGTAACAATTGTGTGGCGCCGCGATTCCTATAGAGATAACTATCAAATAAGCTGTTAATGCTTTTTTTTAAGTAAAGTCTAACAATTCATCGCGGATAGAATTACAGCACAACACTGTTATCAAATCGTGGAATATTATTTCCGCAATCAGTGTTCAGTTGCATAAACCTATCAAGCACTTCGTCAATTTTATAGGCCGACCTCCACATCTTGGAAAACTTTGTAAAAGGGTCTTGGGCCAGCTCGCTATAAGATTCATCTGTTACCTGAATTGAATGGGCGTAAAAATAAATGCAAGATGATCCGGGATTTTATGACAAAATTGGTTTAATATTGCCTCAACGGTTGCGTCAATAAGAAAAATTGCCTCATTTGGAGTAAGAACAATCAGCAATTACATTCGCAAAAAAGTACTGTGCGGTGTATGTTACACAGGAAATCGGGTAACCACTCAATAGTGACCTGGTATACCACCTTGATCAAAATGTTCCCGAAGCACACCACCGTGTGGTGCCCCCATTATTCCGATTTGAGTTTTGTTTTTTTTGTTAAGTTGGTAAATCTGGTGTTGACATTCCTTCTAAATCTTAGCGTCATAGCTTGACATTTGCAAAAGTTACGTAGCCAAGAGTACATCTATCTCTGTGTGTGTTGGCGATTTTTTACAATTTTAGAATTGGATTTAAATTTGCAACAACGAACTTGTACTCGTACGCGAACGTTGGAAATGTTGGAAAAGTGTTTCGGCAACGATTCTTTAAAGAAAACAGTCGTTTACCAGTGGCACGAGCCGTTCAAAAGTGGTCGTGAGTCAATCGAAGATGATGAAGGCAGTGCCAGACCATCGACATCGAAAACCGACGAAAACATTGATGAAGTAAAAGAAATGTTGGTCAATAACCGCAAATTAACCATCAGAGAGATTGCGGAGGACTTGAACATTGCGGAGGACTTGGATCCATCTATTGGATGGATTTTGGTCAACGATTTGGGTTTCCGTCGTGTAGAAGCAAAGTTGGTGCCAAAAGATCTCAATTTCATGCAAAAAAGAGACTGTGTTGAACGTCGCAAAAGAGATGATTTGCGAGGCTGAATCCGATCCCACATTCATCAAAGGGATCATTACTGGAGACGAGACGTGGGTTTATGAGTACGACACGCAATCCAGACATCAGACAAGTGAATGGCGTTCACCAAATGAGCCGAGACCAAAAAAACCACGTCGTCTTAAGTCAAAAAAGAAGGCAATGCTCGCGGTTTTCATGGATTACAACGGTGTAGTGCATCATGAATTTTTCCCAGAAGGCCAGACACTAAGCAAAGAGTATTATTTGGGCGTTATAAGACGTTTGCGCGGAAACGTTTGTTTCCAAATTTACTTGACATCGATGTAGACGATGTGTGGTTCCAGCTGAATGTTGAATATTGAATTCAAAATTTGGTGAGGGAGTAAAGATTTTCCGATTTAACCCTCTCGATTGAGCTTTAGGAGATAATATACTTATTACCGATATTCGTCCATAGACGCTCCAGAAGGTGATCAAATATTGGGCCCACATGTTACGCTTTATAATTGGCAGGCACAATGGTTATATGAATTTTCTGGATCTTTTTAAAGAACAGGGGGTTCAATTTCGAATAAATTGAGTTGGGTATCGATGTGAAAATAGACTATGTACCTAAATCAATAAGTTTACTACATCGGGAAATTCTTTTCACTTAATTTAAATGCGCTTTTATTGCCGCCTTGACCTCTTCGTCGTCGGAAAACGCCTGTGGTCACTTTTCCTTGGTTTTTTTCTTTGTTTGTTTCTCTCAAATTGGGGAGAAATTGCAAAAGATACTGTGTTTACAGTTTCAGCTCTTTTCTTGTGTATTCGACTAATGAAGTTCCTTTTGATTGGCAAAATACAGTGGCCGTGATATTACTGGCCGATGGCATGACTTTAATTTTGTTTTATAGGTTTGCACCCTTCTTTTCATAGTGCTGAACGCCCATTTTCATACTCAGTTGCAATAAGTATGTATGAACATTTTTGACGAATATTCCCTACAGAGATCGAATCGAGCTTACTTCTGACACGGCATAAGCACTCGCGGTATTCATCTTGCACTTATCATTGACAGGTTAAAATGGTTACGAAGGATAGTACAATATATACAGCGTGTTCGAGATAATGTGCCAAAAACTTTAATCGAAGATTCCTAGACAAATTTCAGAAAAAAATCGTAAAGTGGGGAGCGGTGAGAAATGTATCCCCTCAGAGGTTTCGATTCCTATTGAAAATAACATCTTTCAAATTTATGGCAACAAATGGGGTATCGTAATTATGAGTACTTTATTTGTTGCAAAGTAAAAATGTTGCTCTAAGAGGCCGTAATCTAAAAATGATTAGACAAAGAAGCTTTAGGGTTGACATCTGAAGTGCACATTTAAGTATCAAGTGGTATAGCTTGCAACATTTATGTAATACGATGTTTCTTTCACAATTTGATGAGTGTTACTTTAAGGCAAAAACTTTAGTCTAAACAGACCGACTAGTTTTGCCATTTTCAAAGTCAAAAAAAAAACGGCTCAAAAAGCATAGAGGCTGAAGTTCCACCCGCGGTTTGAAACAGAGGGCGAGAAAAACAATAATTGGATCACTGAAATGCAAAAACACCAGCATCCTTACTCGATGATGCGAAACAGAACGGCCCTTAAAAGGGCAATAAATTTAACAAAATCTAAAACGGCGCAGTAACATGGCAGATACGTGAGAGAAATATGTAGCATTGGATGTAATTATATGCATTAGATGTTTCAACCGTTTATAAAAAGAAGACGTGTCGAGTGTCTCAATTTACAATAATGATTTTCTTAGCTATAGAACTGTTATGTTCTCCAGAGCATTCCACAGTGAGAGAAATAGCGATAGAATGAGGTAAAATATGTGACATTACGCCGAAGTTTGAGGGTGTTAATTGAATATATTGGTATCACCTTACAGCTTAACCGTACGGATAGGATCCTATCGTAGCTATCATGTGCAGAGAGTTTTCGGAAACACCCCGGGATTGTACTCCAATTTGTAGGGAATAGATGCTTATGCATATATTGATACCTGATCAGAGTAATGAATTTCTTATATCGCATCAAGAAACTCAGACTTCCTGCAACCGTTTTCGTCAACTTCGAATATGTGGTCATTTTAATGTAGGTTGTACTGCCACACATACCGAAAATAGAAAGTTCCTCAGTTTCAACAATGCAAGTGCCATTCGTGAATAATGGCTAAGTATTTAGAATTCGCTTTAACGACAGCATACAGCATTGTGTTTTGGAAGCATTAAATTCGACTCGGTTGATGGTTCCTCAATAATGCTGTTACTAATGTCAGAATTTAATACACGGGAGCGGCATTGTTCTACAGCCGAAGAAAAGGCTGTGAGTGAGTCTGGAAACGAATATGAGAAGCAGAGAGTACTGTCGTCAGGAAAAAAATATATGTATAATGGATAGGAAGTAGCAGACAAGAAATCAGTAATATAAATTAAAAAAGAGCGTCGGAGACAGAATGGAGTACTGGTGTAGAACAGGATTTTTTTCTGGATATCTGACTCGAAATCGAGAAAGCTGGTTGAACTGAACATTCCAAAAAGTACTTTCTAATCAGTTGACGAAGAGATTAAACGATCCCAAATGCACGCATTTTCGACAAAAAAAGCCTGATGCTAAACTCTGTCAAATATCTTTAAAATACTAATATCAAGCGCAACGATCTTGCTTTTGCAAGATTAATGTTGACTTTTACCCAGTTTATATGACAGCTCAATGCGCATCGGTTCAATACGCACAGAAAGGGTGGTGTTTATATGAAATTATCCAAAACCGAATACAAAATGAGCGAGAGAAAATTGGGAGAGTTTAACAAACAGCTGATTGAACTGACAGTTTGGTAAATTCGAATTGCGTGTAAATTAATTCGGAGGTGAGAGAATGATGAGAGCGCGAGAGACTAAAATGTTTTAAAGCCATTTCAAAGTGTTTATACGATATGTCAATTCGGTTTGGAATTTTCAATACAGTTTATAAACTGGAATGAACGAATGCGTATCGAGTATTTCAATGCGGTTTGAAGTGGTGTTTATATGAGCGTATTGAACCAATGCGCATTGAGTTAGTGCGCATTAAGCTGTCATATAAACTAGGTATTTGATTCCAATTTTCGGCGAGACATGATATCAAACCATCAGCGGATCTGTTTTTAAGAAAACTTCAAATATTTCATGGATTGGCTGTTTATCAGCATTTCCATGTGCTTGAAAAGAAGTCGTATAATAATTCTATAGAAGGACGGAAATGATTATTCGGCTTGGACAAGTGATGTTTTCCGTCTACTCGGCAATTATCCTAAACTTACGCAATGGTTTCGCTAGCGTGACAGAAAACCTCTTCAACGTCTGGATTAGCCGATATATGTACGAGGGGCGTTCAACATATTCTCGATATCGATGTGGAGCTTTGGTTGTATATATAAATTGACTTATTTATCAAGTAATACTATTATTTTAGTGCATTCATGTAAAATTTCATATAAATGTGATTATTAATTCGCGTTTTATCTCTAGTTAAACAGAATCATAATGGCAACTGAGACGATGATGGTGAAAATTGAGCATCGCGCTGTAATTAAATTTCTCACTAAGCAAGGAAAAAGTCAAAAAAGATGGTGGCTGTTTACCAGGGTTCCGCACCTTCATTATCAACTGAGCAAAAGTGGTCAAGTGAGTTCAAGAGAGGCAGAGAGAGCATTGAAGACGACCCCCGCTCCGGCGCCCCGGCTACCGCTTGTACGGGAGAAAGCATCAAAGAAGTTGAAAAACTTGTTCTTGAGGATGCCCGAATAAAGGCGAAAATGATGGCAGAGATCACCAAGCTTTCAATTGGTACCATTCAAACCATTCTTCATGACCATCTTAACCTTTCAAAGGTCAGTGCAAGGTGGGTGCCACGAATGCTCAGAGCGCCTCAGAAAAAAGTGAGAATCGCATGCTGTAGAGAGCTTTTGGAGATGTGTAGTGAGAACGCGGACGGTGTTATGGATCGAATTGTTACTGGGGACGAAACATGGGTCCACCACTATGACCCTGAAAGTAAACAAGAGTCCATGCAGTGGCATAAAAAAGGAACAGACCCCCGAAGAAGTTCAAAGTCACTCCGTCTGCCGTGAAGCTCATGGCCACAGTTTTTTGGGACTCAAAGGGAATCTTGCTCATTGAGTACAAAAAAAAAGGTGAAACCATCAACGCCACATCCTACGCTTCCACTTTGCATAATTTGCGGGGTAAACTCGCAGCGGGTGTGTTGCTTCTTCATGACAACGCTCCTGTTCACATGGCGCGTGTTTCCAAGGCTGCTGCGCGAGATTGTGGTTTCGAAGAAATCCAACACCCACCCTATAGTCCAGACCTTGCCCCTAGTGATTATTTCCTGTTTCCGGATTTGAAAAAATGTCTTCGTGGAAAAAGATTTTCGGATGATGAAGAACTCAAGTCGGTATTTTGCAGAGAAAGAGGAAATTTATTTTTTTGAGGGTTTAAAAAAGCTTATCTCAAGATGTAACAAATGCATTGATGTTAGGGGAGATTATATTGAAAAATAAAAACAATTTAAATTGAATTCGCATTTTCCTTCATATCGATACCGAGAATATATTGAACACCCCTCGTACATATGTATATTAAGATGTTTAAGTATTCCTGTTGATACATATCCCATAGATTGTTCGACGGACTCTACTGTAGGGGCCAATATTTCACAATCTGGATGCGAAGTACACAGCAAACAGATGGATCTTGTCCAAAAAGCTGGGAGTTGGGATGTTATTATAATAGGAGGTTGGGTAGAAGATGAGACAGAGTTTTTAATGTTTTTAATAAACGATCAAAAGCTTTTGCTACCTTTATGACACTAGCATACGAGATGTGTTCAGAAAACAACGATTGCCAAATTTTATTTTTCTTATGTTGGTATACATGCCCCTGAAGTATGATAAAATTTTCAGCTGTATTCATTGTTTACTTTGTCTGTGGCAGCCGCTAAGGTTAGACGTTAGGCCTATGATAGAGTCTGCTATAAGTAAAATAAGAGTTTGCGAGTGGTATAAGCGTTACCAAGATGGCTGTGAAGACAACGCCCGAATGGTTATGAACGACCGCCGAATCACAATCAGAGAAATCGTTGAAATATGTTGGCATATAGATTAGCTCATGCCATGACATTTTTTCGAATGTTTTGGGTATGAAACGCGTGGCAGTAAAATTTGTTCTAAAATTTTTGAAGTTTGAACAAAAACAGCGGCGAATGGACGTTACTCAGAAGTCACTAAATGAAGTCAACGACGATGCAGAATTACTGAAACGTGTTATAACAGGTGACGAAACATGGGTTTACTTATATGACATCGAAACTAAGGCTCAATCAACTCAGTGGAGGCATTCTGGCTCGACATTCTGACATTTAAAGCGCATCGCTTAAAAAAGCTAAACGCTATTCCAAAGATCGAGTTTGAGAAGAAGCGCTGGAGCAAGTGCATAATATCTAATGTAGAGTATTTTGAAGGCGACAACATTAATGTAGTCGCATTGGAATTTCACACGACTTTAAGCTATTCACAAGGCGTTGCAATCGTTTCTAGCTTTCTTGAACTGTTTTCGGTTTTCCTTCGTTATTTCTTTAATCCTGATAGCCTTTTTACAGCCTGAAGCGTATAACGCATTTCTTTTGGTTTGATTCTCTTCATCCGATGAGATTAAATATTTCATTTCGAAGAAAATAGTCTTTGCGACCATGATCATAACGTATTATGTAAAGTTATTGATTTAAACTAAATTATTTCGGCACTTTAGATCAATATATTTTTCTTTCAATTTTCTCTTGGACCAGGGGATCTAACAAGCCGAATCTAATTTAAGAGTTAAGCATTTTACAAAAATTCTTAAAGCATAACTATAATACTTCCTATTTAGTTTTCAAATACTCAAGTGTATTGAGTTTAAAATGGTTACTAACTATACCACGTAGAGGGTTTCTCAGTGCTCTGAAAAGTTACATAGATATAAAGGGTGAGCGGATAAGAACGATAGGAAAAAAAATTAAATAAACCAACAATGGCTTTATTTTGAAGCCATGTTTATGTCATTATGTGTGGAATAGCACATCATTCAAATGGCCGCCTCGGCTTCGCTGCCAGTGCTTCAAGCAGTCGGTCCAATATGTGTGGCGTTATTCCGGCAATAGCATGTCGAATGTTAGCCTCGCGCTGTCAAAAGTGGTTGGCTTGTCAGCGTAGACTAAGGACTTGAATTAGCCCCAGAGAAAATAATTGAGTGGTGTCGAATCGCATGATCGCGGCGGCCAATTGATGAACGCTCGCCGTGAGATGACCCAGTCGCCAAATTTCTTCTTCACAACTTCGACCGTTTCGTCGCTTGTATGACATGTAGCGCCGTCTTGTTAGAACTATGGTATATATCGATGTTGTCGAGCTCTGACCACAGAAAGTCGGTTAACATCGCTCTATGTGTGTCCTTCCTCATTTCGAAAGAAATAAGTTCCGATGATGCTGCCATGCAACCGCACCAAACAGTCAACCTTTGTGGATGGAGTGAGGCTTGGGCGAACTTTTGTGGATTCTGTTCGCAGCAATTTTGTTTGATAACATAGCCGTGAGCCAAAAATGGGCCTCGTCCGAGAAGATGATTTTTTGGCCAAAATCCGGATCTCCGGCTAACATTTCCAGCGTCCAATTAGCGAACTCACGGCGTTGTCTATGGCCGCCGGGTTTCAATTCTTGCGTCAGCACAATCCTACACGAATTTAGGCCCAAATCCAAACGCAAAATAAGACAATTCAGCTAATCGGTGCCGAACCGACACTTTTGGGTCTTCTTCGATACTGTGTACTCACGCTCAACCTTTTCCACGGTGAGACGAATTGCCTGCATGCTGAAGTCATAATGACGACCGACCTCACGACGTTGCGTATTTGCAACTGAGTCGGCATTTCGATAATATTTTTTAATAATTTCCGCATGTTCTGTAAGCGTAAAATGTCTTGGTAAGATGAAATGGCAAACCTTAGTGAATATTTTGACAGCTAGATGTCATGGATAAATTTGACAGCTGCTGAAATATAACAATTGGAAAAACTATCACTGCTATCTGGTAACCCGTTGTAATACATATTGTATGTATTTATATCGGTCTATTAACGCCCTGCCAACTACGAACTTGGAGTCTGCCAAAACAAATAGAATTATACTATTTATGTACGAGTATTAAATTATATTTAAGCATGCGATTAATATCGTTTTCCACATTTTCCAATCTACGATAACACTTAAATTTAGTTTACCATATAATACAATTAAGTCAGATGTTTTTTCTACCCCAAAGACCTACAGATACTTCTGAAAATATGTTTATGTAAGTACCAACGAGCAGTAAAAAATTAAATTCAAACAGCATTAGCATTATTTGGAATATAACGACTTCCAACTCATATATGTTACATAGATTCGAGCAAAATACAACGTACGAGTATGTAATTAATTTTTTTTTTTTTTCATTTTAGAACATTTACACAAATTAAATAGAATTAAAGAGTATGTAATAAAAACTAAACGTGTACGGAAATAACTTAGTGAATATTCGTTGACCATCTGGTCATGTTGACTGGATTGTAGTACAGCAAATAAGCTCCCACTTTCTATAGAGAAAGCAGCTCATTTGCCGTTGTCTACACAATTTCTAAATATCTTTTATTGAATGATATTTTTTTTTTTTTTTTTTTTTTTTGTTTTACGAATTGTAATGTGTTGTAAGTAAGCACCTTGGTTCAGAGTATTCACTTCGGGCGTAATATGATCTTGCTGTTTGCGCATAGTAACAAACTCCAGTCATTTGATTTATTTGTGATAAATTTCCAGTTGATGGTCCGCCACTAAGGCCAAAGCCAGCCTGATGTTGCTGCTGTTGTTGTTGTGAATCGATCATTGTTGAATTCATGGAACTTGACATGTTGGCAGTCACTGCAGCTGACTGCATAAAATGCCGATGATAATCATTTGAATGTGGAATGTATTGATGATGTTGCATTGAATACCTAAATTGATTGTGTTTCCAACAAATGTATGTTTACCACAGAGCTTAGTTCCAATTATATATGTATGTATAGCAATTTAATTATTATTATTATTATTATTTTTAGTTTTTAACAGTTTTGTTATTTATCTACACTACTCTGTTGACTGAAGAATGTAGTAGAAAGATAGTTTCATTAGGGACTAGCCGTTTTTTTTTTTAAAAAAAAAAGGAAAATCTTTTTTTTTTTTATTCTGTAAAATGTGTATGTTATAGTATATAGATATAGATATACTTTCTATTCATTTGAGTCGTTGTATTAACTTATTTAATTGAAATGATTGAAATGTAATGAACGGCTGATTATTAAAAATGTTAAAAGTGATGTTTAAGAAAAAATATAAATACAAAGGTGAAGAAAATTTTGGAAGAGGTAAAAAAAGAAAGAGGACATATTGCAATAAATTAACCAACATAAAAATGTGCGCTGTAAACAATTTTTGTGCAATAAAACTTTTTTTTTTTTACTTTGCTTTGCTAGGAAACGATTTTTTGTTGACGTATTAAATGTGAATTTGAGAAGGCTTCTTCAGGAACTATGAATGATTTATAACGGGTCCTAGTGATGTACAGGGTATTTTTTTAAGAGCTATATAATTATAACAACAAGAATTGAGTTTGAAATAAAAATCCGTATTCATGAATTTATGTTCTGAACATCACTGACGGAGCGCATCCTGATAGTAACATGTACTCGATTGGCGCCAAATCACAAGTAGCACGTAGCGTCATCTGGCTGAAACGACTACTTCACCACTTCAAAACTCGTCTCTTATGAGCTAAAACACTCTTTCAGTTCTCATGGATGCGAAATATTCTGTTACTGTGAAGCTGACAGTAAAAGAAAACTTAATGTCGCTTTCAACAATATTGTGCGTTACGTTTTCAGTCTTCGACGCTTCAATAGAATATCTTATTACTCGAAATTGCTCTTTAACATGTCACTTGACCGTCTAATACGCTATCGATCCCTTATATTGCTTTCAAATGTGATTCAAAGCAATCAGCCTTGTTACCTTTTCAATAAGATAAGATTTACCACGTCTGAAAGATCTCGACAAATCATTAACCCTCTTTACTCATGCCTAACATCTGAGCAACAATTTTTTATAACGTCTATTCGCTGGTTGAACCCCTTACCACGGCATGTCCGAAGGTCTTATAGCACCAGCAGGTTTAGGAATGAAATTCTTCTAACACCTAACTCTTTGATTTTTTTTATTTTTTTTTTCCTTTGTTTGTATACTTATGCTTAGAAAATTGCACAATTTTGTTTGGAGACATACATATATGTACGTAGCTGAGATTATAATAATGCATAATGTATAAATAACCATTATTTCTTAGTAATAATATTACCTTAATCTTTTTTATTAGCTTGAATCTGAATTTGTATTGAACATATTAAAGCTGCACTAGTTTATAAGATAATATATGTCTTAATGTAATTGCAAAATAAAACTAAACTAAACTAAACTAAACATAAAAACTATCCATATTCTCGAAGAAATAATCAGTGACTATTGTCAGTCATTAGTGGCAATTTTTTTTATAAAAATAATTGTCGACTTCAAGCTATTCAAGAGCTCAATTTGCGAGCTTCAGTTGCAAGCCTTTGTTTCGTTTCTTTAGTTCCTACACCATCTGGATCTTCAGTTGCAAGCCTTAGTTTCGTTTCTTCAGTTCCTGCACCATCTGGATCTTATACGAGTGCAGGCCAAAATTTTCCACACAGTGGATAGACAGAAGTCAAACAGTTGGGATCGACGACGAATTAACAACTCCGGATATTTCGCCGCACTTTCACTCACTGCGGCTATAGTTCTTCTGTACGCACATTACGTTGATGCGCTACTGACTTTGTGTCATGTAGAGTGTATGGTATGTATAGTATTACGACAATGCGAGCTCAGTTCTACGTTTCGCGGATTGAAGATTTTAAAGTAAGTTGATACAGAAGCGTTATTCTGGTGAAGGATCATCATGAATATGATTTGTCAAACAATAGTCTACAACATCAATTGAAAACGAGCATGGTCTAATCGTGATAAAATACCACAAACTACATCGAAAGCTAAACTGCATCCAAAAAACTTTTTGTTGTCAATTTATTGGAATTATAAAGGTGTCGTGTATTTCGTGAGCGTTTCCAAGAAACCAAACGACAAATTCTAATATTAACTGTCAATAACTATTGAAAGTGGAGGAAACAATCGATGGGAAACGTCCAGAATCCAAATCCCAAGGGAATCGTGTTCCACCATGACAACGCTATACCACACACACTTTTGGTAACTCGGGAACTATTATTGAACCTTGGTTGATGTCACCATACAGCCCCGGAATTGGACCATTAGATTTTCATTTGTTTCGAAGTTTGCAAAACTTTTTGAATGGTAAAACTTTCACCTACGATGATGACCTGAAATCGCACTTTGGCAGAAAGATGGCAGAGAGTCATTGGCAGAGAAACTACTTTCTCGCCAATCCAATATTTGAGCGCTAAATAAACCAAAACAAACTAGGGTTGGAATGACTCGTATGCCTGTCCATTATTGAGAAAACTTCCTTTACATAACCCGGCACTATGCTGAAAGATTTTAATAGTGAACAAGCAGAGATGCAAATGGTTTCATAACTCCAACTAAAAAGTACTTAGAAAGTCTTTCAAAACTTATCAGGCGGACACGTAGTAACGAAGCTACTCGTATCAGCATAATAAACCCAAAGAACATATCATAGCCGTCTTGGTAATCTGGACATCGGAAGTATCGATTGAAAAAAAGCAGCGATAGTTGTTGCAGTACACACAATAACTTATTTGCCTCTAACGTTAAAGAAAGGAGCAATCAATTTCATACATAATAGGACTGACTGGAGCATAAGTAAAGAATTTCGGGTTTATCTGATTTCTCGTAGGGAGTTCGAAAGAAAATCTATTATTCGCGAATGGGTTGGAGATCAGAAGATTTAGGATCAAATCGCAACGGTGATATTAGTATGTAATTGTAATCTAAAATGCTAAAACACTTTCTGAAAAAGTAAATACTATTCACAGCTGACGTGAAGGTCTCTCAATTGATAAATATCGCAAATAGTCTTATAAAGTTCTCATTGCATATTTTCAAAAAATACACTATCGTTTCAGTGCTATGCCTAGGATAGTAAAAGAGCATTTTGAGACGGGATACTAAGGAGTGCGCTAATTACATGTTACTACTGCATCCATTGCTCGTTGATTTCATGGAAATTGTCGAATTTCGATAGCTGAGTACATTTTCAATCGTTGTTATCTTTGATATATGGTATGTATTAGATTGTTAAAAGGACGGATCTTTTCATTTCCCTTTTCCAATCATACTACGTCATTCTTTCGCTGTTCGTCAAAAAATTCAAACAATCAGTATAACTTTTTGACAAAGCATGGCATTTTAAAAATACAAATTTATTTAAAATTAAAGAGCTTTAATTTTAAATTGTTGAGAACAAATTATGATTGCTCTTGAGATATACAAGCATGCACTATGCATTCAATGTTTGAAGCAAATGAGATCGATATTCGGGGAGACATTTGTAGCACGCTCAATCTAATCTCATCTCCTCTCCTCTGCTCGATTGTAATAAACAGAAGAAATTGGTCTGCAAAAATGTCCCTTTTACAGAGCGAATCTGTTGTATACATAATACAACCATTATCAGTATACATACAATGCGGGATATCAAAAAACAATCTCTTGAAGTTCCACTTTTAAACTATCTTACATGTGCCTATGTATCTACTAGGTACAGAATAAGTCGGTTCAGAAATTGTATGATGCCATCTGTGATTTACCTATTTTAAGACTTTTTACAGACAGAAAATTCTCATTATAACTCAATTGCTCAAAAGCTGCTGTAAGACACTACAGTAAGACGTCATCTTTGGTAGTGCAGTCGGAAATTAGAGTTGACATCACGTCTGATAACAAGCTAAGGCTGATCCACTTTGTTGATAGTGAGCACCTCAGGATTCACAAAGTGACACGATGACCAGATCTGTCCATGGTGTCAATTTCCAAACTGCAAACATCAACTCTTTTCACTACCTTGGCCGTTAGTAGATCTTTTTACATGTCGGTAAGCCCTATCCCATCAATAGGCCATCAGAAACGTTGCTAATGCATTGGTACTTATTCGAACTCCATAGCGAAATTCCTGATTTAACAACGAATGCCAGTAAACTAAAAAGAGTATATCATAGTCGGTACTTCGCATTTAAAAAAAAAAAAAAACACAACTTATGACTTTTTAATGGAGAAGGCTACCAACATTCCGATGTCAGGCAATAAAATCTTCTCAACACAGACAATAACGGCCAATACTTCCATCTGACCAAGTATAACCATTTCTAAATTGAAAAACAATAGGGGTGTTGGGTTTTTTTTTATTCAAACAGCAGGTGAATAGGTCTACGGTTCCAGTGCGAAGTATGCAGCAACAAAGGAAGGAAAATTGTTCAGGTGAAAACACAACCGAAAAAAGAGAAATATTAGAGAACTTACTACATGGAAACCTTCCAAACTATGCTTTCTTTAGAGGCATCAATGTCCTAAGTTTTGCATATATGGTTTTATCTGTCATAGTTACTTAGCAATTTATAGAACTCTTTAAGTGCGTTTCCCAGCCGAGAAAGTGTGCCAGCCATTTAACCTTCACGTTGCGATATTCATAGATCTTTGAAAGGAGCGATTCTCACTACTTTTTTTTAGACATAAATTTAGTTTATGACAATGTACATAAGTAGAACAGAGCTACATATACATGTAGGTACAAACCTTTGTCTAGCTCCTTCATACCGATAAAACTTTCTCTTCCTTCTATCTTTCCGCCAGCGACCTGGCAACAGTATAAGGGTATTCATAACCCCTTAGGCGCGCGTAAATTATAAAAAAAAAAAACTTGTGCGTTTTCCATTGTGAAGGAAAAAGCAAGCTTGTTGAGATCGGCAGCAAGTAAATAGAAGAAGAATACAACAATACGAATCGTTCTCATTCCACTTTTTTAACATCATTCGCAAAAAGATATAAGAAACTTACAAATCAATTTCATCAGCGCATTTTTTTTCAATTCCGTAGCTGCTTGCATATATTAACGATACTGAAAAATTAAATAGCACAAATCCGGCTTTTAATGAAGCATTGCAAGCACCAAGAAAGAATTTGTTTCCTAGTGAACGAGGACAAGACTAAGTATGTATATGTATGTGTATGCTGTCCGAAGAACATGTCACCATCGATAGCTATCACTATGAAGATTTCACGGAATTAGACTTTTAATTTAACTCTGACACAACATCAGTATGGAAACCAAACAAATAATTACTCATGTCATTCGCTGCTTCTTTGCACTAAGAAGGCAATTAATATGACAAGCCCTATCAAGACCAATTAAGGTTATCTCGTATAAGGCGGTTGCAGAAGCATGGGCTAATACATAGGTATATTGAAGTATTATTGGCTGTTTTGAAAGAAAGGATCCTCGTGTAATATATGACCATTATGAAGAACGGAGGCCACAGAAGAATGGTAAATATTTAATTCTAAACCCCTTGATAATCATATTATGAGCTGCACTCTCAAAGCCATCTTCCGTTTAAAAGGAAGTGGTCTTTGATATAACACGCACAGAAATACGAGTAGACATAACGTCTGATGCAATGACAAAAGAACTCCTCCTGGCTCCGAAAGCGAATTAAAATGCGGCACTGATGTTTTTCTGAAGGACGACAACGTTAGTAGAAACTCTTCGTTCAGAAAACTTGCGTCTGTCTTCTAAGCGGAAATATATACAATCCTGATGGCAACAAACTATATTGTGAAAAATCGGTGGAGGGGGCAAAGCATTTGTATTTATGAGTGACAGCAAAGCTTCGCTTAGAGCTTTGTTGAACTCTCTTACGACTTCCACGCTAGTTCGAGAATGCAAAACTTCGCTGTCGGAAGTACCGGGAATGCTAAATTCGGTGCGTCTTGTGTGGGTCCAGGTCACAATGGGATCACGGGAAATTAAATCACCAATGAACTTGCTGGGCGAGGTTTAGAGAAGACCTTCTCAGGACCAGAACCTACGTTAGGTCCTAAGTTGGAGCTTCCACTGACAGTTAGTTCACATGAGCATAACTGCAAATGCATGACTTTCCAGGTTGCCGGTAGACGAAACGAACGATTCCCGACGTCTCATCGGCTTTCCTGCTGTCCCTCAGTGACGGGGTACTTTTGCTAAGCACTTAAATGCGATGCTTGCTGTGAAAGTGATAACGATACCGCGGTGCACTATGCCTGTGGATATCCGGCTTACGCTCACATCAGGATGCAGGTACTCGGCGTTGCCGTGGTGGGTGCTCGTATTGGATGGACTTTATCACTGAAGCGCTTACTCATCTTTCTTCGAAAAACTGAGAAATTCCATTGAGAGGAACTTGCAATGAGTGCAATGGACTAGTTCTTTGTCTGAGTGCTCTGTTCCAACAGAAAAAAAAAAATATTCCTTTCCTACTTTTAAGAGCATTTTTTTTTTTTTTTAACAAAGCGATTTTATTACCTATCCTTCTATTGTATTTACAATTACCAAAACTGTCACACAAAAAATCGTTTCCTTTTCCATCTTATCAATCAGAGAATTTCCCGAGTTAGTTTATTTACAATTATCTCTGATTCGTTAAAAGAATAAATAAAATTATACAAAATTATAATAATAAACAACTACCACTAAATGTAATTTCTTTTAGTTTTATGTGGTAAAAAAAAAAAAAAAAAAACTGTAAAAATTCACAAATAAAAGCAATTGAAACGAAAATTCAAACAAAAACTCACCGATCTTTTTCATTGTTTGCAGAACTTCGTCCTGAATGTACAGACTCTCGTCCGTCGTGCGTAATCGATTCTGGTGCTTGGGTCTGCCCATAGTACTTTTTGTACCATTCAGAATAGGCTTGCGGATTAGTACGTACCATCTGCTCGTAGTAATAAGCAGCATATGGATCATATCCATATCCAGGATATCCACTATACATACTATGTCCAGCATAGCGAGGATCCTTCTCTCGTAGGCGAGATTCCTTCTCAACATCACTATCCCGATTATTTCGGCTGCTCGTTTTGCGATATTCCTCATATTCATTACGTGCCTTATCTCGCTGGTCTTTTTTGCGACGTGGATCATGGTCTTCGCGATAATCTCTATCACCACGTCGCCTATCAACATCTGAACGACCACCACTTCTTCTTTCATTAGTGTCACGTTCATCACGCGCATTATATTTGCGATATCGGCGATATTCTTCATATGCCTCACGATCTCGTTCTCTATCGCGATCACCTCGTTCTCCACCTCTACGACGATCGTGACGTGTGGACCCTTCCGTTTCATACTTCGAATCTGCATCATAGCGACCGCTACCATACCGACCACCACGCTCATGCTTTCCCTCACGATTACGATAATATTTATCGCGATATCTATTTTCACGATCATCGTCTCTATAATGATCTCGATCTCGATCTCGTTCACGGTCACGATCACGATCACGATCGCCTCCGATTTCCCGTTCCCGTCTTTTACGTTCTTTACTATCTCGATCTCTATCTCGTTCACTACGCACACTACCTTCACGATATCGGCGCCGTTCTCTGTCGCTCGAAAATTCAGACTCTTCGCTTTCGTATCGTTTCGGACGTCGTTTTTTGTTGTCGTCGCCTCCTCCTCGTGGCAATTTGGCATAATGACGATCACGCTGATCACTTTCGTCATTCCCGGTAGAGATGTTTGAGAGATCCTTTGGGTTTGTTTCAGCAGTCATATTCGACTCTGTTTCATTATTTGTGTGTTGACCACCTTGAACTTGACGGTCAAAACTATTCGCTCCCTCTAAGGGTTCATCACGGCTTGGCTGAACCGGACTTACTGGTCTATGATGATGATGATGATGATGTTGTGAGAGATGATGCTGTGAACTTTGTAAAGGCGGTGGTGGTTGCTGTTGATCTTCGATATTTTCTCCATCGAGTTCGACTTCTCTCTGTTCTACTTGGATTGGTGGAGCCGGAATAGCAGCTGAAGATACGTTTTCTAAACCAGTAACGACCCTCTGTTCATGAACGTCACTTTCTCCCGGAACCAAATACAAATTTCGATCGGCTGTTATATCAATTTGATTTGGTGAAACATTACTTTGACCATCTGCAGATGGAACGAAAGTAGATCGTTGAGGTGTTGGATCCGTATCCTCGCCATCGGCTTGCCGTTCGATATTTAAATTGTTTTCAATCCCCGTTCCCGGTATTTGACGCAATTCATTTTCGGGCTGACCCAATACAAGCCTAGACAAACCTGGTGGTGGAAAATCATCAGATTCGTTATTCTGTTCCTGCAGTTCTATGTTAAATGCCGTATCCGCATTACTACTTATCTCTGACAAATGGCTTGTCTGAAGATATTCATTGCGATCGTTACTTGGCGCAATCTCTTGATTCTCATGTAGTACTTCTGAGTTATCTGGTGCAATCACTTCGTGGTTCTCAACAGAAGGATTAGCGAAATCTTCCGGTGGTGGAGGTGGAGATGCGTAAAATTTTGAGGGTGGCATAACTATGTTGGGTTGCTGTGAATTGACTGGAGTTGCAACGATGCCGGCTCGATGATGTTGGGCTACACCAGCTCTTTTAAAGGGATTGCTTGCTGCTGCATTGCTTGATTGAGCTATGTTCTTAACTGGAGGCGGCAGTGTTGCTGATAACGGAGGTGGACCGCTAATCGTAGAAGGCAACTGTGTCTCTGGTCTGTTCTGAAAAGCTTGAGGTGGTGTTGTTGGTCCAATCGAACTAACAGCGTCATTTGTTACTCCAGGAAGGCTTGCATACTGCCGTGATGGCTTTGAAACAGGCTTCGCCTGGGAAACGTACACCGGGCTAGGAATATTATTACTACCCTGTGAAGCGTCTGTAGATTGTGAAACATCGTTCAGTGGCAAATTAGTGGGTTTTGCTGCAACTGGTTGTTGTTGAATTCCTGGGACTACAGCTTGGGGAGCCATTGTTTTCTGTTGCAATATCGGCGCTGATGGAGGTGTCGCTTTAAAACTTGTTTGTGTCGGCGGAACAATTTTCTCAACTTGCTCTTGCGGTGGAGGTTGTTGCGAATTCTGATGTAGGTCGTCAGGAGTAAGAATATTATGTTGTTGATTTGTTTCTGTTACAGCACCCCACTGCCAATTATCGTTAGCTTGCGTATTAAAACTGTCTTCAATCACACTTGTGTTGTTTTCTAATGCATCCGTTATGGAATGGACAGAAGGTGGTTGCTGCTGCAATTGTTGCTGGGGTTCTTGTGTATGCGCACCATTGTTATCATTCCAATCCCAATCGCCCCAACCATCATTATTATTGTTGGCTTTGTTATCGAAAAATTCAGCAGCCTCCTGCACATTATCCATCTGTTGAGTGACTTGACGTGAGTAGCTTACAGGTGTGGGAACAGCAGGAGGAAGAGGTACTTCAACAGGTTGCTGAATATTTTGCTGAACATTTTGCTGATACTGCGGCGGGGGTGGGTACGATTGTTGCATGCTCGGGTATTGCTGCTGTTGTTGGGGCTGGACGAAACTATCCTGATTCAGAAAATATCCTGACGTCAAGCCAAGTGAATGTGTTGCCCCCTGCACCGGGGCAGGATGTAGTTCCGGCTGTGACCAGTTATTATGTTGCGTTTGTTGTGGAGCCGTCGGTCCGACAATGTTATGTTGCTGATAGGCATTGTTAACTGGGTTTTGAACCCAGTTGTTTGGAGGAAGTTGCTGGGCTGGCTGCATAGGTTGCTGATTATAGTTTGGTGTCCAAGTGGGCTATGGAGAGAATAAAAATTATATTAAATAAATGCTTGAGCAAAGTAGGTTCTTTGACTTGTAGAAATAGATAAATATTGATAAAAATTGGTCGACTTTGATAGGTGTTACAGTATTTTCTACCTCGGAGACTACGACTTTCACCATGAGAGATACATATTTTTGGTTTTTAAATTTTCCATTGCTTCCTGAATTCATTTTTTTTGTACTCGAACACTTCAGAAAATTTTTGAAATTTTACACTATTTCGGAAATGATCAAAGGGAAATATATGTATAGTGCATCAAGTATAGCTTGTACGTATGTACCTCTTTCTCCAACCATGCCCTAGGGTTACATATAAACCTGCAACGTGCCCCACTTACACAAAGGACAATCTGTCAGAGAAGGAAAAGTTTTTTTACGAACTCTTCGACAAGACTTATGAGTAATATTCTAAATATGGCATACCAATATTTTTTGGGTGATTTGCACGAAAAATAAAGAAAGTTGACTGTAATAGCCCACCTGAGACCACGTTTGAAGACTTCGTGAGATTTGTCTAATTGACTTTGCTGCGTCACAATACTTATAATACCAAGAACACGGTTTCCTTCGTCAGTATTACAAGGAAATACCACTGCCCCCGGATTAACAAACAGTCAACCAACTATCAACTCCCGGAAAGTGATCCACTCCAACCCACAGGGGCTACGCAGTAGGGCACGATCTCATTTTAAGTGGCGAACACAAGGGGAAGTGTTTCTTCAGCTGGCGCGACCTTTTGCAAACTGCCTCGAATTGTGCACACGCAGTTCGCTGTGTTCCCTTTCCACCTGTGTGCGCCACCTACGATGAGGTCGTCCTCTACTGTTTTGTACTTCTGGCTTGAGGCTTGAGGGTTAACCGAACTTTTCTAACGAGGTCGACATCGTTCCACAGTCCGTGCACTTCGTTATTGAAACTTCTCCTCCATTCTCCATTGTTATAACCGGGACCGAGAATTACTGGAAGAACTTTTCTCTTGAAAAGACCGAGAGCATTTTCATCCGCTGGTTATCTGATTAGTGTCTTGTATGATGTCTTTTTGGTTCCTCAAGAGAGAACTTTACTACTCGATTGTCTTTTAAGCCCCAAAGAGACGGCGCCGAGGTAAATAAAGACCCTTGCTACTTCAAAATTGTAGCTACTTATCATGGCCTTTTATCCTAGACGTCGATGTTGTGTGCCCCTCTTTGTTGATAGCTTATACTACGTTCTTTCTTAACTCATCTCTGCCTTTACTGGTTCAATTGTCGCAAGCGCTCCATTGACAGCTCGCTGTGTTCTTCTCATTATGTCAATTTCGTTTGCGCAAGCGAGTAATTGAACAGACTTTTGAGAGATGGTGCCTCTGAAGTTGATTTGTGCGAAACGCACATGTTGAAAAAATCGCATAATAGCGCATCGCCTTGTTTGAGTCTTTTCTGATATTGGAGGTCTCGGTTTTGTCATTACCGAGACTCACGGGGCAGCATGCATTCTCCATCATCATCTTGCAAAGCCGAATAACCTTGGTAGGGATGCCAAAATTGGACATGGCTCTGTATATGTATTGTAGTTCATCTCTATAGATGCTGTCATATGCAGCTTTGAAATTAATCGATCGGTTTGGAATTCCTGGGTTTTTTTTCCAAAATCTGCCATAATATGACAATTTGATCTGAAATGGACTTTCCAGGTCAAACCACAATGATAGAGATAGGTCAAACTGTAAGAAGGATCTTAGGCGTTCACATACGAGTAATATTAATAATATTATCGAACAGAAAAAATGAAAAACGTTGTTGTTTTCACATTATGAACTCAACTGCTAAATCAACTCAATCCAGCATAAATATGCAAGTAGGCAGTAAAAAACTTACCGTCCCAAAGTCCTAATGCAAATCCAATCTGGTTAATAAAGCAGAGGCTTAAGGGGGGAAGAAATAGCCACCATAAAACAACGTGCGCCGGTTTCTAAGCAAATTTAGAGAGACCTAAGTTTAGAACATGCCCAAAAATTAGGTGAAAGTTTCACTAGACGATGCCAAGCAATTATAAATAATAATAGTGACTGGAGTCTCTACTAATATAATTGCGCATTTCGTTTTGATATATTATATTTTAATAAAAAAAAAATGATTTAATAAAATTCTAGCATTTTTCATTGATTTTTTACACGCACCTTTTTTTTGAATACACTCTAGGTACTATAGCGCAAGGCACAAAAAGTAGATAGATTGTATCTTATCGTGGATCAGAATAGGCCGACGCGTCGTATAAAGAAATGAAAAATTAACTTTTGCAAACCACTAGTTAATCAGCGCCGACTTTATTGGCAGAGCAGCTTGGTAGGCTTTTGCTTCGCATTGCCAACAATCAAGTTGAAAAATTAATGGAGCACTATACGTGGAGAACTATCGAGAAGAAATGCATAAATAATAACAACATTTTGCTCTGTATTGGAAAGTTGAAACAGACTTATAAAGACAAGAGAGAAAAGTTTGTTATATTTCATCTTACCTATTGCTGACACCAATATCTGCCCATGAACTATCAACTTACTCTGACACCAACTTCCAATTAAAAAAAAAAAATACAGAGGAAGTACTCAACAGACCAAATGGGAGACAGTTTGTTCAAGATATCGGATAAATAAATCTGAAATTTTCGACTTCCTGCGAGCTGACAATACAAGAACGGGCATGAAGAGCTGCTATGAATGCTAAGGAAGTATTCATTTGAAGATGCCATTTCTGAAAGAGAAGCAGGTGCAGTTATTATACCGAAAACCTACTATGAGATGACCGTGGCTTAAGATGTGGAGAAGGATGAAGATAGTGCAACTCAGGATAACCTAAAACTTCCCGTAAGAAGAGTAGTTAGATCTAGCTCTAGTCTTAGAACCATGGATTTATAACAATCACATGACAGACGCGGCTCAAAAGATTATGACTTTTTGTTTACAAGCGGTCCGAATCTTATGAGATATTTTAAATATACAGAAATTTTCGTAGGTCCACTGGTCAAAATGTGCCAGTGAGATAGGAAAAATGGTTTCTGTCTAAATAGGAAGTTGGCCTTAGGCACACCATGAGCTATTTGAGAATTCTTG
This sequence comes from Volucella zonaria, assembly GCA_963966105.1. Taxonomy (NCBI): domain Eukaryota; kingdom Metazoa; phylum Arthropoda; class Insecta; order Diptera; family Syrphidae; genus Volucella; species Volucella zonaria. The sequence continues at coordinate 93,775,853 of OZ014532.1, read as the reverse complement.
TTCGGTCAGGAGCAATAAGGCGCGGTGGAAATCAACCAACTTGGAGAAACACCAAAATTGCACAGCTTTATCGCAACTCAGATTTGAGCTGGAACCTCGAATAATTAGTATACAAAAGTACTACCAAGCTTATCAAAAAATAAATCAAGAGATACAGTCTGAATTTCACAAAGAGACGATAGGAGTCCTAACAAATGCACACTTCCAGATTTTTCTAAAGTCTCTTTAGGGGATCAACAATTGAACAAGATTCGGTGGAAGCCATTAAGAGATTCCACCTAACAAGATCAGGCATCGCGATGACGAATGAGTGAACTGGTGCATCATCTTGATGGAACAAAACTTTTTTCTTCGCCAAATGCGGCCGTTTTTTCTTGATTTCATCTTTCAAACTCTGCAATAAGTTCGCATAATACACACCGTTGACTGTTTTTCCATTCTGAAGATAATCACTGAAAATTGTCCCACGCGCATCCTAAAAAACTGACCTTGTCTGCAGATGGAACTGTCTTCGCCTTTTTTGGAGCCGATTCTCCCCTTTGAGTCCATTGTTCCTTCATCTCGGGTGTGAGGTGATGGACCCATGGTTATGAATCGACGCATGAACTCGGCTTTATTGCTATGAAACTTCGCTAAACACTTGATTGAAACATCTTCACGACGCTCTTTTTGTTCCATTGTAAGTAATCGCGGTACCTATCATGCGCACAGCTTTCTCATGCCCAATTTTTCAGTCCACATGCGATGCACAGCGCTTCTTGAAATGCCTACCATATCTGCTAGTTCACGCACTTTTAATCGATGGCGGTCATCCAATCCAATTTTGTGAATTTTTTTCAACATTTTCTGGTGAACTCATCTCATTTGATCGACCACTGCGATGTTCGTCTTTGCAACTCATACGGCCTCGCTTAGACTCTGCCACCCAATATTTTATTGTTGTAAACGAAGGAGCAGACTCCGCCAGAGTGGAATCCAGTTCCGTGTTGATGTTGGTTGGATTGAGGTCTTTCAAATGAAAGTATTGTGTCACATAACGATGACCAATTGTTTCCACATTTAAAAATTCATTGAGAGCGTTCACTATTGATGGTTGCCGAACAAATATTAAACAACATAACGTCGTCAAACGTCAAATTTAAGCTTTATAAGGTTGGTTCTTTATACAATTGTCATTCTTTTGAAACAACAACCGCCATCTATAGGTCAGGTCGGGTACTTCTGGGACTACCCTCGTACATATATACATACATGCCCGAAAGATGATTGGTGACGACTACTTATCTAGGTTACAACATGCCTACATAAACGAAAATTAGTGGATTCGACTCTCAATAGAATATGTAGGATCCAAAATAGAAAAATCCCTCCGCTACAAAGAGTTTGGTTTGGGGCATTCTTTGATATCAAAGGAACCTTCAACCACATAAATTCTTGTGCCATCATATGCAGTCTGCATAGAGTTCAACTTGGTTTCCGCCTGTACGATTGGATTGGTCTCATGCGAGGTTGCGTCTAAGAAACTTAACGTTTTGAGGTTTGTTTTCGTAAGTTGAAGAAAAAAATAAACATAGGGACACCTCAAAGTGATGTGTTCTCACTATTTATTTGGCTATAAATTCAACCCGATGGTCTACTCTCAAGTTCAGCAAGTGGATTAATTATAGATTCCAAATTAAGTTGGCAGAAAAACTTAGCTGATCGCATCACATACTCGTAGGAAACCATAGAGGGACATCTGGCTTTTTAAACCAGCTGTGGTAAATTGTCTGCATACGGTTCTGGTGAGACTCGATAGCCTGGTGGAAGGCACTTGATAACAAATGTCATTTCTCAAGCTAGACAAATTACAGACAACAGCCCGCATGGGGTCTTAGGGATAGAACAATATCCTCAGCAGCCGTGGACATCTCTAGATCTATACTGCAATAGTGCGGAAGCTAAAACTACACTTATAGTAGACTGATTGTCATCAATTCTAACTAGGAATTCATTATTAGAATTCCCGGCAGAGGAATATCTAAAGACTCAAACAAGATATCAACTTTATTTAAACGTCGTTATAAAGGCTTGTATTTCTTCTAAAAATAAAATCCTAGCCCATACACGCAGTTTTTACCATTAGTACTAACAGAGCAATTTCCGTTAACTTGGATCAGGGTACACCAAAGTAAGCCTTTTCTTAAATCCTCGATAAATGATTTCAACATTGGCGATATACCCTTACTGTAGAACGATTTTTTTCTTAGAATATGTCCAGGAATCATTTCCCAAATTCTCTTCAACGAATAAGGTGACACCCTGTATAGCGTACAAGAAGGCAAATGCTGAAAGTATCGATATTCGTCAACTTTTTGGAGTAGTTTTATACACATCTATTATACGGATTTTGAATGTTAGAAGTTACTGGTCCGATAAAATGGGAATATCGATAATTAAAGACACTATGCCACCAAAAAATTTGAGCGTTTGCGACAAAATTTGCATTTCGATGACAATCCCAAAATGTTGCCTTATACCCAACCCAGCCCGGAAGTGATAGGCTTTATAAGGTAAGACCACTAATTGAAAGGCTCAATGAACGCTTTTCAAAAGTGGCCCTGGAAAAGTACTTGGCTGTAGATGAACAGATGTGCTCAACCACGGCTCGAAGTATTCTAAAACAATAGGTACATGCCGGCTAAACTTCACAAATGGGGCTTCAAACTATTTATTTTGTGCGGCGTTAATGGTTTTGGCTACAGGTTCGAGATTTATAGTGATCAAGAAAATATTATATGCGAAGGCGAGCCACAATTGGGTGCTGCCTCAAATTTAGTTGTGCGTTTAGCGAGGCAATTCAATTACAGGCTTTACTTCACAACTAATATACCTCCTTGCCGGTTATTGAATTTTTAACTAGGAGAGGCATTCATAGTCTTGGAACAGTGAATTGTAACTTTCCTGACGAATCCTTTTTCAAAAAACAGCCAAGGGGTACTTCAGTTGAGTTTGTTGGCGATCACAACGGGATTCCGATTTCAAAAACTGCTTGGAAAGACAACAAAATTGTTTCACTAGATTCAAATTTTGCAGGTAAGAACCCTACATCCAATGTTCAATAATATGATAAAATAAACAAAGTCCACGTATCGATTGAACTACCAATTGTGGTAGCCGAATACAACCGTCACATGGGAGGGATGGTCTTGATGGATAGCATTATTGATAGACACAAAATTTTACTTAGAAGTAAATGTTGGTATATGCGTTTATTTTACCATCTTCTTGACATGATTATGGCAAATGCGTGGCTACCCTATCGTCGTGTCAACAAATAAACTGGGAGATCTGACAATTTAAACGCCGCAGACTTTCGAGCGGAAGTAGCTGAAACACTTTGTAAGATGTTCATCAAACAAAGGTCGACTAAAAGAACATCGGAATTTGAGTAAGGTCTTCAGGCAAAAAAAGCGAAAGGCCCTGCTCAACACGCACCGCCTAAGGAAGTTAAACAGGATCAAGCCAGCCATTGGCCAGTATGGGGGAGAAGAGAATTCGTTGTAAAATACCTAATTGTACTTGTTTCAGTTAAATCTTTTTTTACATTTTTCCTTAGTTGTTTTTATATTTAGCGTCTATTTTCAAAATTTTGGTGAAAAATGAGTTTTTGCGGTATGATAGTTACTTTTTGTTTGTGAATATTGAAATCTATGTAACATGCACTGTACTGCTTATATCTTGCACAAGATCAGAAATAGATTGTTAAGGAATTTTCAGTGCAATCTGTTGAAATTCCAACGTGACTTTGTTCTTAAATTTAATTCCGCCTAACTCGAAAGTGAATTTTCTGTTCAAAAGTGTGTTATGATTTGCAACTGCAATCTTTCGTTGAACCCGTAAACACGTTTTTACCAAGGTCATCCACAAATTTCTCGTTTCAGCCAAGCCGAACCAGATAGCGTACAAGTTAGCGCTTACGTATGAAGTGAATGAATAAACAAAAAAAAAAAAACTAAAATCTGTAACAAACACCCTCATGCGTTAAAAAATAAATAAATAAATGTGATTATAAAGCAAAAGCAAAATAAAAGAACTAGCCCCCGGATGTAGTTAATAAAAGCTCTGTAACACCATTCAAACAAGTCACAAACCAAAATGACCATTTACCTGAGCACCGAAATGAGCACTAGTGCCACCAACACCCACCTGCTGCGGCTGCAACAACGAATGCTGGATCTGGTGATGTTGTGGCTGTTGCTGCTGCTGTATCTGCTGTTGCGACTGCTGTAGGGGTGCTGATGGTGGTGGTGGTTGTGGTTGTTTGCCCATATTTACCGGCTGACGATGTTGAGCCCACGACGACGACGACGACGACGACATGCTATCCGTCTTCTGGCCCTAATTAATTCGATTATTGATTTTTCGTTCGTTTTCCTTACACTCAACATGCAGTCGACGAATGAACCTATCCCCACCACTGTAAAAAACACCTTTCAAGCATTTTCTACACCCAAAACAACTACAAATGCTCCTGCTACGTGCAAACTTATGGAAAAATGATTATTTTTTTTGTTTTTTAATTTGTTGTTTTTCGTTTTGTAATGTAATGAGGCGACAATGATTACCGATTACCGATTCCCAGTGTGTACGGGCGCTAGCTCTATACCAAAATTTATGACGTTTGACCAGTTTACGTGGATCTTTTCGTTTGGTTGGAAAAAATCTATTTCTTCAAGTGGCTTTCAATTCTTGTCCCACCTTCGGGTGCTAGATTTCGTTGTTAACTTACACACAAAACACACACGCACCCCTGTAAATTACAATTTCTAATTGATTGTGATTTGATTGAGATTCAAAAATTGCAAATTTTTACTCTCTTTTTCTTTCAACTATTTGAAGGCGAACAATTTTCTTATCAACGAACAAATAGATCGGGCACGAAATAAAAAACGGCATACAACTTGGTTGGGGAAAAAAGTCAAAACTTTTTAGTTCTAGTGGCAAGCTGACAGCAGCTAAGTAGCTGTCTCTGTCTGCGAAACTTTTGTTTTGTTGGCATACACTGTTATACGAGGCAATATGGAAAACGATATCTTTGTCTCCTGTAAACACACTAGAGCACACGAGAAAATGAATCGACAGGTATTTTGCTTTTTTTTTTGTTCAGGATGAAAACAAGTTCTTTGCCCCTCTTGTGCTGTCAACTTTCACCAAAAAGAAAAAAATACACCATCAACCACAAAGTATTTACCTAATCTGCACGAAATTTGTAGTAGCAATTTTGATGAAAATCCACAAAGTGAAGAGCTGCGTTAGTATTTTGTATTAATTGGTCGTAAATTGTCGTCGATTTCAAGTTGAATAAGAGGAAAATTTTTGGTGACGGGAATTTACTGCCAACTTGGAACTTTGACTTTCGTTTTCTCACCTGTCACGAAGAAAAAACAGAAAAGACTGCTAGTCCAATTGGGTAACATGCCAATAAGAAGGAGTGGGATGGTTATGACATTTCACAGACCATTTTGCACCGCGTATTTGACAGGTATGTGAGTGAGGGGTATTTCTGATATATGCAGTTGAAAAAAAAAATTTCTTACAATCTAGAAAGCACAACTAATGTTTAACGTAATTAATATCATATACCTAACCAGAGTACTTTTTTACGTTAGCGGGTTGGTAGAGTGTATGAAAATATCTAGTAGTCGAAACTGAAGTGAAATTATTTAAGGCAGATATGAAAATACACCGAAAGTCGAAGGTCGGCTTTTTCAGTTCTTTTTATCTAACATTTCTGGGAAGAAGAAAACCAACAGCCTCAGTGAGGAAATCATATGACTTTATTCCAAGCTAACTATCATAAAATGCAAATGCTTTGTGAATAACTTTAAACGGACATAGAACAATTTTAAATTAAAATCAGTATAAAGTGTCTGCCTTCAATTCCAACTCCACTGGTAAAGGGCGAAGTATTCAGTCAGTTGTGGAATTGACTGGATATACCAGGAACGAGTGCCTCCTCATCCAAAGTCATAACTCGGCAGGAAGTAATGGAAATAGGACAAAAGCACCGTCACAAATACTCGTTCTGGAGAATTCGGTATACTAGGCAATGCCCGTCTCCACGGAAATCTCTTTCAAAAACACTGACAGCTTCAGTTTAGTTTCTTATTAACTAAGTGGTAAAGAGAATACAATGGTGTACTCATGAGACCAAAGGCCGATACCTGTCGTAGATAGTGACTACATGCTTCGTACATAAAGTAAGATGTCACCATTAACTTGAAAATTTGACAATTTACAATTGTTGATGATGTCCATATTAAACGAGAGTAACAATAATCGAAAATTGAGGAAACTACAGTTAAGTGTGGTCCTGCTCCTTGAATAAATCTAAGAATCTAGACGAAATTTTTGTAATAAGGACAGTTCTTAGTATGGTAATAAAATTCGATCGCTTGCGCGGAAATATTAGATAAATCCCACAGTGTTAATGCTGTCAATGATTTAATTGCAGGCAAACGTATTACCAGATAGACCCAAGATGTGAAATGCCACGGTAATTACCTCTTTAAAGACTAGAAAGAATAACAAAAAACCCTGCAAACTTGCAATCAAATAAACACAAAGGAGCTGTAAAACAGGCAATATAAATTCCTAAAGCTGCAAACCTAAAAGTCGAAATCGGCAGTTAAGGAGAAGGCTCACACAGCTAAAGTGACAGAAGAAGAACCAATAAGCTCTCGACGACGGACGGCAGGTGCGTTCACATATACTCAAACTGTTTCTTATGTTTTATCTATTAATCTTGAGAAACTCGAAGAGCAATAATATGTGCGAATGAAACGGGATATTGAATATAAAAACAGTGCTCAAAATATTAACTTTGAATGTCAATAAACTCTGTTAAATATTAGAAAAATTAAATATATTCATACAAAATATTGACGTATCGTTGAGCTCAGAAATATGTATGAAACAAATAAATGGACATAATGGCTAATTTGCTACTCTAATCTATCGAACACTTTAGATACATAAAAATTGAGCTCGAAACCATGCGAATTACTCGTAACATGGTAGACCCAATTTTTTTTACCGTCCCCCAATTAAGCCAAATTTCTTCTAGAATTCAGGATGCATCTCACAGAAATATAAAATTCTTTATTAAGGAGGTATGAAGCACAACTTCGACTCGCCACCATACCAACAAACTCCTTCGTCTCTTGAAATCAGAAGCCAAGTCTATTTGGACACTTATCAATTAAATTGGTACCTTTGATGATGTCCACTCCCAAGCCGAAACATGATCATTCTGCATACAAGAAATTCTTTGCACGCCTCCAGCTTGGACCAGATCAATCTAGACAAATTGAAGGTTGTGCCTGCTGATATTCCTTTTTGATTTAAGGATGGACTATTTAACGGTTTGGAGACTCCACTACGAGACTGGTCGTACTGACCGCCATCTCTCTTCTATAGATGTTGATAGGAGTTGACTGGTAATCTAATAGGAAGTTTGTTTCTTTATCTCTTTATTGCATTGACACGAGTTTATTACCCTCTTAAAGTACGATATGCCACTATTTTTTCTTATTCTTTCGAAGAAGTAAACGAATTTTCTGGGAGCCAGTTACCATTTAAAGCTTTCGATTTAATATTTTCTCACAGCATTGCTTTGCTTAGACATGTATTTACATGGAATGAGTTGGTAAAAAGGTAGTAATAAGGTACTTCAGAAGGCTGTTTAGAAGTTTTGGACATCGAGAAAAAAAAACGTGTTTAAACACCCTCCTTGGTAAATATTAGGATGGGGAAGCCATGTACTTCATGTAACCTAAGTCCGCTTCAACTCGAGCTCCACTCTTACTCTTCGCCGACTGGGAAAAAAAATTTTCATTGTGGGAATCATGAATTTTCATTTAGACTGACTTGCGCAGGAGACGCTAACGACAATGCAAATAAACCATCAGGGCTATACAGACGATATATGTTCTCTAAGACCGGATTATAGTATTTAATTTTGAAGTTCAAGGAGACAAAATAATAACTCCTGGTACTGTTAAGCAACTTGCAAAACTTAATTACTTACTGTAACGAGGAGTGCCAACTAATTAAATGTGTGCAGCAGAAATCTCTAAGCGAAATCTGCATTCTAACTGCTTTCAAGGGCCTAAGGCAGCAACGTGTATACCATGAATACTAAGCTGAGCCTGCTTCACCCAAATACTTGGCTGGTATACTTGGAAAAGTTGAGAATACTCGAATGAACGTAGAACTCGTAAAGTAAATACGCAAAGTTTCAACTCAACTGGACATTTAAAATGCACCTGAGCCGATTCACCCATAGTATCTAGAGTGCAGTTGAGTCCAAACAACCTTTCTCCAACTCAACTCCATAGACATATATTCATATGAATCCCAGCACGGTTCTAGCCGGTTTTTACTGCAGCTTGTATAAAACCAACGTCACATTTTGTAGACCTTAATAAATTATAAAATAAAAACAGTCCGGTTTTCTTTAATATTTAATATCCAATAATAGTCAGCCATCTAAACGCGCTATTTATCGAACTATTGAACAATTTTGCACCCATTTCACGCTATTGGATACTCACAAACCAACAAGAACGAGAACAGTACGTTCGGAAGAAAATATCGCGGCTGTGGAAGCTTGTATTGAAGAGGATCCCAATTTATCGATTCGTCGACGTTCGCACCAACTTGGTCTTTGTCCATCTATTATCTCGAAAATTCTCCGTTAAGATCTTTGCCTCAAAGCTTATAAGATCCAACTGGTACAAGAGCTAAAGCCGCGTGACCAGTTTTTACCGTAAAATTTTGTTCAGTGATGAGGCTCATTTAACCAACAGCTACGTAAACAAGGATAAATGCCGTACTTGGAGCGAGAGCAATACAGAAGAAGATGCCATTGCATCCAGAAAAATGTACTGTAGAAGGTGAATGAGGCCGGAGCACATGTTACTGTCAGTAGACACCGGTACCATCCTATGATCAAAAATGGAAAAACTGTGGTTCCAGTAGGATGATACTCCACTCTATACTAACAACGAAAACATCGCCTTATTGAAAACACAATTTGGCAATGCAGTCATTTCAAGAAGGGGGCCCGTCGATTAGCTGCCAAGATCATGCGATTTGACGCCATTGGATTATTTTCTGTGGGGCTACGTCAAATCATTAGTTTATCGCGACAAACCAGCAACGATTGACGCTTTGGAGCAGAATATTGTTTGAGTAATATGCGATATACGCCCTAATTATTCGAAAAAGTGGTTGGAAATTGGACCTCTAGAATGCGCTTTGTACGTGGAAGCCGTGGTGGACATATATCTAAAATTATTTTTAAATATTAAATGACATGAAATAATCTTTCGAGTGAATATGATAAATCGACTTCGAGTTAATCATTTTGTTTTTTATTTAAGCAGAAAGTCTGAACCTCTTAAAAAAACACCCTTATATGTGACGTTAAAATGAAAGTAAAATGTACAGTGGGAATAATCGGAGAGATCGAAGTTTAAGTTGGAGTAGACGAAGGTAGTATGCAAGTCCGTTACTTTTAATGTCATTCAGGATTTTCTATTTCTTTGCGTCGATGCGCTATAATAAAGAACGACGTTGCAGCCCTTCAGGCAACTCCGAATAATTGGGTAAAAGCGCTAAACGATAGAGGCTTACGAATCAGTCATACAAATACGAATATCTGCATTGTCGTTATTTCGATCCACCAAACCCAACTTCTAACATTTATTAGAAAGAGCCATCATACCAAAGCGCGAATTATTTTGATATAATACTTTGGCTCTATTGTTAACCAGCAAGAAAATTGTGATGAAGACGTCACACAATATATTTTGTGACAGAAAAATGACGTTCGCAAACTCTATGCCTCAGTAAGGAAGTGATCCAAAATAGAAGAGAAGAGAAGATATGAGGGTTAAATGTGTAGCATTAGATGTAATTATACGCGTTACATATTTCAACGGCTAGTGGCGAATGATTAACTGTGGACAAACAGATGTGTATGTGTCAATATCACGCCTTGTTCAAATTGTCTGCTTACTATTAGGTTTTGATATATCGACATTCCAGTCTCGGTGCCATTTAGCCCATTCTTTTCAAAGATAAATGCGTATGTAAATCCACTTCATTAAGCCGTAGTTTGACACTTTGCGTGGGAATGTCAGAAGAACATGTCTAGCCTAGTTCCTTTCCTATTTCATAGGCAGCTTAAAAGCGATATTTAATTTTAAATTTTTCTTTTAAATATCAAAATTTGTAAACTGCAGTTGTATCTATTTAGGTCTTAAAAATACAACCGATAACAATGAAATCATAAAGTTTTCCTAGAGCAGTGATTTTGTTGACGCTAACCTATTGACGAAGTTCTCAAAAAGTTATTATTTATTATATATGACTCACTGACTGCTACCCATTTTATAGAACTCTTACTCCAATTCTTTACACATTTTGTTTAATTTTCAATTTCCACCTTAAAAATATTCGTTTTAATATTACAGCGCCCAACGACCAACTGGTGCATCTTTGCCGATTTGACATTTGTTGTTTTCGTGTATCGCTCCACGATTTTGACGTAGCTGACGTGTTGCTAAAAATCCTATCATCGTTTCGAGAGTGTTTTCGTTCGAAATAATTTCAAAACAATTCCTTACGACACCTAAGCAAATGTTTTGCTTAGGTACAACAAAATTCATTAAATTCAATAAGTTTGTGTAGAAATTGTAAATTTTCAACGATGGCTCTTTTAACGATGATAGCACGAGTAATTGATGGTCTTCCACTGGTCGGCACAATGCAAGATGATGAACAAGTATGATCGTTTTAATTTTCTTGAATAAATTTTCTATGAATATTTTATTGAAAATGTACTTTCAGTCGGGCCGAAGTATATTAGAATATCAAAACCAAGCTAAAATGCTTTTTAGAAAACTGGGATCACATTCACCGCCTCGATGTAGCATCGAAACAGGACCATATTTGTTTCAGTAAGAAATTATGATTTCACTGTTTCTAACTAGAATCCCATAGAAGATGGTTATATTGTTTGTATCTTTCAGTTATTTAATAGAAAATGATGTATGCTATCTGGTGATGTGTGATAAAATGTATTCGAAGCGATTAGCATTTAATTATTTGGAAGATCTTGCCCAGGAGTTCCATGGCACCTATGGTAGACGGGTAAACTCGGTGACACGTCCCTATGCATTTATTGAATTCGATGTTTACATACAAAAGGCCAAAAAACAATTAACAGACAGAAGAAGAAACATAAATACGATTAACACACATTTGCAAGATGTACAGCGAATAATGGTGAGTACAGAAGTACAGTGAAGGTTAAAGGTTGAGAAATCTATTTTTCCAAAGCATGATACACATACCGAAAGAAACGATTAGAAAGTTTCGCTTTAATGAATGACGTTTGCCATTATCTTCGTTTTAGTTTCTTTTTGTTTCTGTGTAAGAGCATTGTTTATTTTGTTACACAACATTGCCGATATGGTAAGCGTCACTCTGTTTCATTTCTGATGAGGTGTCAGATTTAATAGCACTGTGAAGAAAAACCCGTCAGTGATGTTCAGTCCGATTCATCGATGTTGTGCGTCCCTTCTTGTTGACAGTATATACTTGGTTTTGTTCTTATTCGCGGCGTTTTTGCCGCTTCTGTTCCAATACTTACAAACGCATTAGTGGCAACTCGCTGCGTTCTATCAATGATGTCATTTTGGATGGAAATCTAAATTGAAAATGTTTAACAGTAGCTAACTGGTTTTCCCACATCCTTAGTACAGATTGTGACTCCACTAACAAATTGTCTTCCTTATATCTGCAAGTATAAGTGTGGTAAAATTTTGGGAAGTTTCCACTTGAGTAACAACTCTTTCTTTCCCGATTGCACGCTTCTTATGTTCTTTCTTTTTTCCCCTTAGAAGCCTTATCTCGTAGAGCCCCTTCCGTCGTTTTGCTAAATGTTGCTTCTTCGCAGTAATCCTCAACAGAGTGCGGATACGGGATCTTCAAAGGGGATGACAGTTTGGTGCGATTCTAGCTATTCAACTTTTAGTCTTACCAGTAATTTTGTTGTTGTGGCATTCGAGATATTTGTAGACGCACCGTGGCTGCAAGTAGGTGGTGGTCCGAGTCTATAATACTGGAAGTGTAGTTTGTTTCTATTGAAATGTGATTAATTCAGTTGACTGTTCTGTAATCTGGCAACCGCCATGTTCGTTCATGAATATTGAGATGAGGAAACCTATTATTGGAAATGATTATTGTTCATCGCAGTAATCAATCAGCCTAAATCGTGTAGACTATGCTTTCCGTTTGTAGTCCCCTTTTCTTAATTTTGTGGTAAAATCATCTAAAACAATTTAAACGTTATATTTGTGGCCCTGCTCGTCGGTTTTGTCGAGAAGCTCGTAGAAACATTGTTTCGTAGCATCGTCTAAGTATCTCTTCTGCAGAATCGTGCGGACGCTTTTCTTTTGAGTAGCAATCACTTGAGTTGATATCCGAGTTTTTTTTGTCCGCCTGTCCCACTGCATTCCTTTGATGGTGGTGATATCGGGTTAATTGCATTACTCGGCATGCGATGGGTGCTTGTCTGTGGCCTGTTAAATGTCTGAATATTTCATGTACAAATTTGAATTGCAGGGTCAACAACAATGAAAATGTCCTTATCCGAAGCTATTGGGTATGAGTTGATTGAGAGATATTCAGCTGTTTCATCTTTTTGTCTTTGATGTTGTCTTAGTCTGCACTGCCCCTTTTTCCTGAAGTCATTGCATAGCGGCAGAATGGTTCAGAATCTGTGAAAAAAGAAAAGAACCTCAAATCTCGATCCTCTGTTGTTCTTTCCTTCTGTGTTAAGTATATCTAGGCGTTCCCATACAAGTTTAAACTTAATGGGGCATGGCTTGATGATCTCGTGAGTGCCTGCTATATTGCAATGTCTCTAGTTCATCTCAAGGATGTTCCAAACTCATATGTGGTATATACGAGGGCAGTCCCAGAAGTACCCGACCTAACAAAGAAAACACAGACAAATTTGGGATAAATATGTTAATTGCTCTATGTAGTCTCCTTTTAGCTCAATACACTTTTCCCAGCGCGGTTCAATAGCTTCGATACCCTGTCTGTTTATAGTGAAAATCGTCGAGCTCCTTAAAATAGCCATCAACCGCAGACCACCTCTTTACTGTTGGCAAATCTCTTACCACCGACCCAATTTTTCAAATTCGGAAATAGAAAATAATCCGAGGGGGCTAAATCTGGCGAATAGGGTGCATGAGGAAGCACTTCGAACCTTGACTCATTGATTTTGGCCATCGCGATGAGGGATGAGTAAACTGGTGCATTGTCTTGATGAAACAAAACTTTTTTCTTCGCCAAATGAGGCCGTTTTTTCTTGATTTCGTCTTTCAAACGCTGTAATAAGTTCGCATAATACACGCCGTTAATTGTTTTGACTTTCATCCCAAAAAACTGACTCTATGACCTTGCCTGCAGATGGAACTGTCTTCGTCTTCTTTGGCGGCAATTCTCCCCTTTGAGTCCATTGTTGACTGTTCCTTTGTCTCGTGAAGTGAAGTGAAGTGATGGACGCATGTTTCATCCATGGTTATGAGTCAATGCAAAAACTCGGCTTTATTGCTGTGAAACTTCGCCAAACACTCGATTGAAACACCCTCACGACGCTGTTTTTGTTCCATTGCGAGTAATCGCGGCACCCAACTTCCGCAGGGCTTTCTAATGTCCAATTTTTCATCCAGCATGCGATGTACAACGTTTTTTGAAATGCCTACCATATCTGCTAGTCCACGTGCTTTCAAATACCATTTTGTGGATTTTTTTTCAACATTCCTGCTGAACTCACCTCATTTGCTCGACCACTACGATGTGCGTCTTGGCAACTCGTACGGCCTCGCTTAAACTCTGCCACCCACTATTTTATTGTTGTAACCGAAGGAACAGACTCTCCTAGAGTAGAATCGAGTTCTGTTTTAACGTTGGTTGGATTGAGGCCTTTCAAATGAAACTATTGTATCACATAACGATGACTAATTTTTTCCCTATTTAAAAATTTATTGAGAGCGTTCACTATTGATGGTTGCCGAACAAAAACTAAACAACATAGCGTCGTCAAAATTTAAGCTTTATAAGGTTGGTATTTTCTACAGTTGTTATTCTTTTTAAACAGCAACCGCCATCTATACGCCAGGTCGGGTATCAGTTCTCGATTCATTTGCTGAACTGAAGTATTATATTAATGTGTCAACGGTAGCTCTCATATCGTCGAAGATGGTTACTGACTCCGGAATATTCGGCCATTTTTTCGAAAGGGATTCCAGAAAAGCCTGACCCTTGCCATTCGTCGTTGGCAACGGACCAAAAGCCCTGGATTTGGATCGGTTCGACCCTTCGAAAAGAAAAAGGCAGCCGAATAAAAATCATATGCGATGGTGGACACGGAACAGAAGCAGTTTATTGGAGTGAGGATTTCTTCTGAGCGTCAGATTTAGATAAGAAATCTTTAATTTTCTATTGGGAGAACCTTTGTCGATCGCAGTTTCTCTTAACCTTCCGATAAGTCCTATTCATACAGCAAGAGCGAGGCGACGCCATAACTGATGTGCTGAGTTTCAACCGACTACATTCATGAAAACACTGGCTTTATGAAGAATGTAAATACGGACACGTACTAAATTTAAGCACTAGGCCAGGACTTCAGGCGGCGACATTTATTTTGGTAGAGAAGATATACCAACTGCTTTTCAACATTTGGTCTGAGACAAGTATACCTGATGAGGGGAACCTCGATTCATAGAGACGTTAACCATCCTGTCAAAATTGACCAAATATTCCTTCCATCCAGGTGAAACCCCTTGCTTTACCGTTGAGACAGCATATGACAGCTTCTTTAGAAACTTGCTACACAAGGTCATGTCACATTTTCCATCAGGATTCGTTAGATTGGGATGGAGAATAGTCGCTGCTCCTTGAAATTGAAAACAATTTCACAAGACCTTCGATGTCAAACAAGATGAGACGCTGCCTTGTAACTTCTTCAATGTCATTCTTAAGAAAATTGTGCGAAACTTTCAAAACAACATTAGAAGTATTTGCAACTGCCAGGTTTTAACATAAGTACTCGTATTGTGCGATTGTTGAATGTCTGTTTAATTTTAATTATGATAATTTGCACCAAATGCAGCAATTTAGTCGTCAATGTAATTTCCTTAATTAGACAACACTTCTGCCCACTGCTCGCCTATCAGTCAATTTCTTAATGCCGTCACTAAAAAAATTTGTTGGCTTTGACGAAAAAAATACCCGAAGAGCCTCTTGGACATTATCCCGAGATCTACAATACAATTTTTCCCATCAATGAAGATGAAGATGAAGCTGAAGACTTCGGAACAAGTAGAAATTTGAAGGTGCGAAATCTGAAGAACACAATTTTTTCTCAACCGAACTCCTGCAAATGTATGCAGGTGTTCCTAGCGAGCAATATTCTGATGGAGTAGAACAGCCTTTCGATTAACCAAACCTGGATGTTTCTGCTCTAGTGACGACTTTAATCTGCACAGCTGTTGACAGTAGACTTCTGCGGATCTCTCAGGATCCCACCATAGAGACAGTAACACATTTAGCGGGTGAAGTTCATCTTCGCAATGTCGTGCTGGTGTGTCCACTGGATTAAGCCATTGGTGGCAATGTTTAATATTGTTGTAAAAAATCCGTTTTTCATTCTCGGTAATGATCCGGTTCAAAAACGGCTCTTCATTGTGACGCAACGGAAGCGCAGTGCAAGTTTTGATTCTTTGCTGCCAATTATTTTGCGATAGGTGGTGTGATACTCATTTTCCCAACAACTTAGGAGGAGCAACATCGTAGAGAAACACTCCACCTAAGGTGTCACAAATGGAAGGGAGTCTCATTCGACTTGGATTGAGCAACTATAGTCTATTAAAAATGACTGTCCTTTCTTCTGACAAAGTATTGGATATAAAGTTTCGAAAAGGTCGTGCCCTGGGCTAAGGCAATTGCCGCTGCTAGACTTAGTAAAAACCTGGACTTAGTTTCGCGTCGTTTTTCACTTGTCTTGTTTTGCGCTGTAGAGCTTATCTCTTCTTACCATGCGAATCTGCATGACTTTTGTTGTCTTTGTCTGTTCTCCGAATAATAAAGGGTATCCTTACTGGTTTTATCCTGGCTGGAACTAAAAACGCCACCGCTCATATCTTCATTGTTTTTTCGCGAAAAACAATCATCTTATGAAGATGCGGCTTTATACTCTGTACAGACCAATAAAATTACTATTATTTATCAAATAATTTCTTTTTAGGTTCAAAACATCGACGACGTTCTTCAAAGGGGAACAGTTCTGTCAGGTAACTTATTTTTCTTATCACTTCTTTCGCCAATATATGGCTAATGAAAAACATTTGTCATTTCAGAGTTAGACACAAAAACTCAAAACCTTTCCATGATGTCACAGAAATATAAGAAAGACGCGACCTATTTAAATCGTAAATCAATGTATGTGAAGGCAGCGGCCGCTGGAATAGTTGTTGTAGTGTTTATATTATATTTTTGGGTACTGTAAGACAATAGAAAAGAAATTAAAAAAAAACTATATGAAAACGAACAAACTATAATGTGCATTTTTTTTAGGAACATTTGTTTTGAATCAAATGTCCAACGTCAAAATGAGAAAAGAAACAGCTTTTCTTGATGGTGCGTATCTTCATTCATGAATTATGAATTCTAGATACGTTGACGGGCATTTACAAACAGTCTTAAAATGTTCAACTTGCAATCGTTACCATTTTGTTGGTTTCGTGGTATGCCTGAGGTGTTTTTTTCAGCGTGTCCGTCATTTGCCAGTAATTTTGTGATGAATGTATGGTCCTTGGGCCCGCAGTTCCAGCCTTCATGAGCCACCCATTACTCCCTTTCCACCTATTTGAGTTCTGATTGATACTGGTCGCCGGTTCTTCTTCTGGAATGTTATTTCTGGTAGGATTGACTACATAGTGTTTCGCAGTGCCCTTATTGCCTTCGATCTATTTTATTCATTGAAGTATTGGGTCTACAAGTAAGTTTCCAGCGTTTGTCAGAGATGGCGCCACCAGTGGATCCCGGGCAAAAATGTCAGACCCCATGTGTTTCATTTGTAGGATTTATATCTGTCAACAACTTTGTAGCGTTATATTTGAGCAGTTCTATCGGTGTCGTACATTTTATCGAGCAAAATCATCGCAAGTTTCCAGCCAAATAAACGTCATTTGCGGGAAGTGCTGCTTTTATTCTTTAATATGAAGAAAAGTGCGGCTGAGGCCTATCGTTTGCTTTTGGAAACTTATGGGGCGGAATGTATTGGTGAATCGACGTGCCGCGAGTGGTTCAAACGGTTCAAAAGTGGTGATTTTGGAATTGAAGACAAAGATCGCCCCGGAAAGCCGAAAAGCCATTTCCCTGCGCCTAAAAGCACTGGGATTCATTCAAAAGGTTGGAAACTGGGTGCCGTACTAATTGAAGCCAAGAGACGTCGAACGGCGATTTTGCATGTCCGAAATGTTACTGCAGCGGTATAACAATAAATCATTTTGGCATCGTATTGTCACTGGTGATGAGAAATGGATTTATTATGATAATCCTAAACGCAGAAAATCGTATACAGAGCCCGGCGACGCCGAAACGAAATATTCACGTGAATAAGGTCATGCTCTGCATATGGTGGGATCAAAAGGGTGTCGTATACTACGAACTGCTTCCGAGTGGTGAAACCATCAAAGGACCATTATATCGAATCCAACTAATTCGTTTGAAGCGGCCATTAAAAGAAAAACGGCCAGAATATGAGACCAGGCATGAGTCAGTCATTTTTCATCACGACAATGCTCGGCCACATGTTGCGGTTTCGGTGAAAAACTATTTGGAAAAAATTGTGGATGGGAAATTCTGCCTCACCCGCCTTACAGTCCAAACTTGGCACCATCTGACTACCACTTGTTTCGTTCGATGCAGAACGCTCTTACGGGAATACGCTTCAGCTCAGTAGAGGAAATCAAAAATTGGCTCGATACGTTCTTGGGCCCGAAAGACGAGAAATTTTTTTGGTCCGGAATTCATAAATTGCCAGAAAGATGGGGGAAAGTTGTAGCTTCCGATGGACGATACTTTGAATAAAGCATTGCAACTATGTTTTCATAACAAAACTTTAAATTTTGTAAAAAAAACGCTGGAAACTTACTTGTAGACCCAATAAGAATGGCCCGATTTTATCTTCTGCACTAGGCCGGTCATATATTAAAAAAAAAAAAAAAAAGAAATTGTATAAGAAGGTACATCTTGCAGATGCAATGGTCACCGATTTCCTTGGATCAGTTCTGTAGGTTTACGCAGAGCTCGAAACTTGTTTGCCATCATGTTAAAGCGATAGTTGAAAATGCGATTAGGAGCTGGCATTATCTTTGAATGGGCGTGACTCAAAACTCTTCAGTGAAAAAAACATCAACTGTTACATGTACATATGTATAACAACTATAGCATTCAACGGTGGTCGAGTCTCTTACCAGTCAGTTCACGAGATTACTTAAGATTGGCGGAATTGAGCCATTTACATACTTGAGAAATCTAATACCTCTCCAAATGAGAGCAGATCTATTACGAGTACGTAGTCAGTCATTAATTCTGAACGCTTGTTAGGCATATATCATACATGTCAGGAACCAGATCGGACACCACACACATACAAAAGAAGAAACCCGGTTTCTCAAACATTTAGGTCTCACTACTAAAATAATGTGGATGCTTAAACTGAACTTAGTGAAGTGAGATTGTTGTTACTAGCTCTGATTCTTGAATTTTTTACTCTACGCAAAAATCTTCAAATCGATGCTGAAAGAATTAACAAAGCCTTCGTACACCCCACCAATATTGTTATGCAATGACTAGAACCTTATCATACAAAAAGAAATTGGTCTTCTTAATAATAATCCTAAGGAAACATGTTCAATGTCTGGCACTACAGTGCTATGTACGAGTACTTATGCGAAACGCCTCGGAATCTTGTATAACGAATATTTGTAATTTTTTGTCACCTACTATGTGGCTTTCCTGACTTTCCTTCTAACGTCTAATCTTTTTCTTTAAAGCTTGCATAATGGTGGGCTTGTTTTATCTCAATAAATCTAAAATCTTATAACAAGACTGAGAGTAATTCTGAAAGTTTTCAAAAAGTGTCTCCGCCCATATGCCAGGGATGAATCCATAGCGCCGATGATGGTGGCATTGGCGGATGTATGGTGGGTGATGACAAGCCATTGCGGAAGAAAGCGAAGATATTATTGCAGAAGAAATCGTTGATGAATCGGCAACTGCAGCGTTTGGGATTACGTAAACTATGACGCTGATGATGGTTAACTGGATTTTATCGATGCTGATGAAGTTGTGAGGGTATGGGAGTCGGTTCTGAATTAAAAACATTACTGGTGGAACTAGCTGCAATTCTTGAAGGTCCACAGGTGTTACTAAACATCGATAGGAAGTCTAGAGGTGCAGTCGCTGACCAAATCTACAGGAATTGTAGGCAACAGCTGCAACTCTTTGTTCGGCAAGATTGGCTCCCTTTAACGTAGGAATACTGTGATTGCTATCAACCGTTGGTGCAGTGAAGGAGGAGTAAGCATCGTGGAGGCGATGTACGGAGCTAAAGCGCTCACACCACCGCTTCAGATGCGGCAGGCTTTGAGGATATGGAGGAGAGCGATGTTGAGGTTTTGATGTAGATACTGACTGGCTTTGGGAGTACAACATATCCATGACGGGGTATATAGTTGGTGTATGTTGTGCTCTCCCCCCCCCGTTTCCTAATTTACACGGGTCCGCTTCGAAGGCGGTTGTTATTGATTTCGAATCATATACTCGAATGTTAACTGGGGCATAGAATTCTTTACATCGCTGACCTTCACCAGGGGAATGTTCTCAGACTATGATCGACCAGATTCAAAAAGAACTTGACTTTAAAAAACTCCGGAAAAATAAATCCAAAAGCGTTTCGACGTACGATCTAGTCGATCAACTCCGATCGCCCAATCGAGAGATTTCACTATCAACGAATGTCTTGGACAGTGCGCCATTGTTCCAAGTGATGTGTTACAAGTGGCACTGTCTTGTTGGAACCATTATGTCCACGGCACAAAAAACTGAGTTATCATTTCCCGATACCGTTTTTCAATGGCTGTTTTTGCTTTCCCAGCAGTGACACGTTGAGATGCATTTCCTTATCATGTAGGTTTTTCTCATCCCAAATTTGATTTTATAAGCAGCTATCAACATGCCCCATCGCTGAAGATGATGTTTTTGGAACACTCACCGTTTACTTGTTGTTTGCTGAACCAATTGAAGAACTTTCTTAACTGCGTATGATCTTAAGGTTTCAGTTGTTGAGTCAGTTGGATTGAAGGCATGAAGGTGCAAATCTTTCGTGAAAATACCTTGTAAAATATAGTCCTTCCTGCAATGTTCCGTATATGACCATGAAGCCGAATTGGTGTTCTCCGACTCTCGACCACATTCTGACTAACGCTCGTTGGGTTTTTTTGCTGAAAAACCGGGGTGAACACTTGTCAACGTCCTGACAAGAGTATTCGATGCAGCCTCTTCGAGTTGTTTGGTTACCCTTTTCATAGCTGATGCACCTGCAATTTCAGATTGCAGTCCTAATATAAGCCATCTTTTGTGAAGATTCTTTGGCGATGCTAAAACCAATATCCGATCTGTAGCATGGATTTTGCTGAAAATGGTAAAAGTGTTGTGAGCATAGAATTGGTCCTATTGGGTCTAAGCACAGCAGTCAGGCAATGAAAAGTAATACTTTTTCGGGTTTTTACATTTCATTGTATTCAAAAAAATAATCTACAGTTAACTTATCTAAATTTAAAAAAAAACTAATTCAAGACTAATTATCTTTTTCTTGACATAGAACTGCAGCTAGGAATTTGTTCTTCTTCAGTAACATTGCCATCTTCGGAATCGGACGATGATGAAATCTCATCCCACAATCTCTCATCAGAAAATAGATAATTGTTTGGTTCCTTTTCGTATTTTTCACGTTTGATACGACGCTCTACCCGTTTTTTATCAATAATTTGTTTTTGTAGACTCTCCTTAGGATCCTTGACATCAAACTTATCTGCATTTTCCAATTTTTTCATTGTTTTTTGATACGATTCAGCTTCAGTTTCTAGATCATCATCTGAAAATAAATTTAGTGAGCAATATGTATAGGTAATTTTGTTGTTAAATCGGATTGTAGACAAAAGAATTTATTCATGAAAACAAGAATGTGATGCCACAGGAACTAGAAATTTGTTATTAAATTGTCAATGCTTTAGAAAAGGTTGTCGTCAAGAACAAATTATGACATCGTATCAATTGTGCTTAGGTGAACAGCCAATTGGCGTTCATCATATAAGGATTTTACTTTCAAAACCTATAACAGCAAGTGTTGAAGAACTTAACAGAAATTCGTATTTATAAACGCCAGCGAACGAATTTCTCAGTTAAGTCAAGCGCAAGTACAAGAGATTTTTGGATTTCACTCATATTCTGTTATATTTGTAACTTAAGCTGCCCCGAAGTTTTCCGTTGTAATAGAACATTCCATTGTCGGTCCCAAAAGCCACTTCCTGTCAAAGATTTTATGCATTTGAAGAACGAAACCCAAAAAAAAAAAATAAGGAGGGTGTCTTTGGCATCCAATGCAATACAATTACAACACCGACGTCTCGGACAGAACGTCATCCTCGACAGATATAACTTTGTGGTAGGTAAGGATTTCGCCTACCTAGGCTCCGCTATTAATTCAAATAATGGCACCAACGCAACGACGAATTACTCTTGCCAATCGCTGCTTCTTTGGGCTAAGAAGGCAATTGACTAGTAAAACCTCTCTCGAACAACACAAATGACCCAATATAAGACCTTAATAACCCCAGACCTGCACTATGGCACAGAGGTATGAACAAGGGTGCCCTTGGCTGTTTTGAGAGCAAAATTCTTCGGGTGATTTTCGGTGCTGCCTGCATAGATGGTGAGTGGAGGAGATACAACGACGACCTGTACGGGATGTATAGCGACATCGACTTAGCCAGAATAGTGAAGGTCCAACGACTGAAGGCCTCGACCCATCGAATCCGTTTCTTCGTCGTTCCGTTGATGGTGGCGACGTATTCCCGGAAAGAAAAGTCCCATAAAATCAGTCGCATACCTACGTTGAAAGAAAACAGCCGATGACATTATGTTATTTCTCTACACTCTCTCAATGCTGTGAATGCGTGAACTTCAATGAGTGAATGTGTTAACTGCCAACAAACTCAACCTCCTTCCATAAGAAAGCGTATATTCTATACATTTGTCAACGGATTCTATGGGACGGACCCTTGGGGTGGCTGGGTCATGTAGAGCTAAGACTAAGTTGGCGCGCGCAAGTGGAAGGAGACCTCAACGAACTTAGGGTGCGAAACTGTAGGCAGCTGGCTAAAGACTGGCGACGCTAGTTGGTTGAGGCACAGGTCCATCAGGGACTGTAGCGTCACCTTAAGTAAATACATAAGTAAGTCAGAAGGGTGTCCACTAAGGAATTCTTTTTTAAATTATGCTTTATCTGATGAGTACCGAATGAGAGGCACAAGTATAAGGTTGAGTTAAACTGAACCGCTTTGATGGGGCTTTACACTCTAATGAGTACGTTCTAAGGCTAGGCTAACGAAGACTTCCCTATAGGATGATGAGTGCGGTTGGAGTCATTCAAACGACATTATTTCGGGATTTGTCCGCAAAATAGTTTTATCTCAATAGACTATCTATCTACGAGGGCGGGTCAATAATTCTGTGCATTTTTGAATTTCTGACCTCTTTACTGAAACAGCAACACTGCTCCTGTCAACAGGCATTTGTCAGTTGACTCCTGTCAAAATTTAAACTTGCTGCGTCAGTTAGTTTGTGTTTGACAGCTATTTTTATCAGACTACTCACTAATTTGAGGAGAAAATGGAAAAAAGTGAATTTCCTGTGCTTATTAAGCATTATTTCTTGCGAAAAAAAACCATTACCGAGACCAAGGCTAAGCTTGATAAATACTATGGGGACTCTGCACCATCGATTTCAATGGTAAAAAAGTGGTTTACTGAATTTCGTTGTGGCCGTACAAGCACTGAAGATGCCGAACCTCCTGGACGCCCAGTTGAGGTCTCTACACCCGAAACAATCGAAAAAATTCACGATATGGTGTTGGCCGACCGAAGATTGAAAGTGCGAGAGATTGTGGAAGCCGTAGGGATCTCGCATGGCTCAGTGGTTTCAATTTTGAATGATCACTTGGGCATGAGAAAGCTTTCCGCAAGATGGGTGCCGCGTTTGCTCACAGTCGACCACAAACGCAATCGTGTAACAACTTCACAGGAAGGTTTGGCGTTGTTTAATCGCAATATGGAGGAGTTTTTGCGCCGTTTTGTAACCGTGGACGAAATATGGATCCATCACAACAAACAACAGTCAAAACAGTGGGTTTCTAAGGGTGAATCGGCGCCAAAGAAGGCCAAGGTGGGTTTGTCAGCCAATAAAGTTATGGCGACTGTTTTTTGGGATGCACGCGGGATAATCCACATTGACTACCTTCAAAAGGGAAGAACAATCAATGGGGAATATTATGCCAACTTATTGGACCGATTCAATGACGATTTGAAAAAAAAAACGACCTCATTTGGCCAAGAAAAAAGTTCTTTTCCACCAAGACAATGCAAGGGTGCACACATGTGCAGTTGCCATGGCAAAAATCCATGAATTGGGCTATGAATTGCTCCCTCATCCACCCTATTCTCCAGATTTGGCTCCGAGCGACTACTTCTTGTTCCCAAACCTGAAGAAATGGCTTGGTGGAAAAAGATTTGACTCCAATGATGAAGTCATCTCGTCATTTTGAGGACCTCGACAAATCATTTTTTTTGGAAGGGATAAAAAA
Source organism: Volucella zonaria (assembly GCA_963966105.1). Taxonomy (NCBI): domain Eukaryota; kingdom Metazoa; phylum Arthropoda; class Insecta; order Diptera; family Syrphidae; genus Volucella; species Volucella zonaria. The sequence continues at coordinate 93,751,798 of OZ014532.1, read as the reverse complement.
ATTGGAGAAGCGTTGGACAAAGTGTATAGAGCTCAAAGAAGACTACGTTGAAAAATAAAATAATTTTTTTTATCAAAAAATCTGTTTTAATCCAAAAGTCACGGACTTATTGACCCGCCCTCGTATTAAAGGATGAATATTCGAGCTCCTAGAGAAGTTTTTAAAGCGATGATCTTAAAGAGGATACCACACTGGGAAATGTCCTAGTCTTAGACTGCAGTAAGTTTTCTCACCGCAACGATTACAAATACGATTGTAATAAGACTGTCCATAATAAATCGCAAGAGACCAACGAAAATTTTGCTGATTAAAGTAGTCTCTAGAGAAATAGAAGTTGATAAAAAAAGTATTAAGGCAACAAAATACATACAGAAGCCTAGTAATGAAAAAGGAAAGAACTATCTCTGCAGATTGCCGGAAAGATTTTCTACCAAGGGAACTGGTCTTCCAGATTGGATATTATGGCGTAAAAAGAAACGGTTTTCAGAGAGATACTAGCTACAGATACAAATAATTTATAACATCACGATACCAAAAAGAAAAAATCCGCATCGAATTCTGCTGTACACATCATGATGCGGATTCGTAATGGGAAATACACTAGGGTCAAGAATTATTGTCTTAAGCCGATAATCCAAATCAGAGCTTCATTCTATAAAACATCAGCTTTATATGTCCACACACCCTAACCTATGAGGCTTGAGAAAACTTGAACGTTTAAATCGTAAAGAAAAATATCTTCGACAGATTAGTTGGAAAGTCTGTACATCCTCCACGAAACGACACCAGGTAACGGTTTCAAGCTAATAGAAGTCACAGCAGCTAATAATACGTTGATAAGTGGCATTAAGTTCTCGAAACTATGAATATACATAGCTACGAGGACGTTGCTATTTTCAGGTGGCAGATCCGCCAATTAAACCAAACATTTTCTAAAAGGAATTTACACACTTTCCGAGGAGCAAACGTCAGCTCAGACCAATATCTTGTCACAATAAAACACAGGGCCTGATTGTCAATCGGAAAAAAGCTTTAATACGGCTCGAATCGCCTGTAGTCTTTTGCTATAGAGCAGCTGTGTAACAGACTCTCCGCTGTGGACTCACTCTTCACTGACCCCAACACCCAGTGGATTCAGTGACAAAACATCCACATTTATTTTAGGTTACCAATACGAAAAAAATACTCTGGTGATTAATGCAAATACCGGTAATAGTTGACGGAAAATGCTCATTTTAAGGCGTTGCAACACAACATAAGAGCAGCGATGAAAGAAAATCAAGGGAAAGAACAAAAGAAGAGATTCAGTATCCTAGCTCAATGAAGTCGGAGAATGGCGCAAAAACACCGGGCAGTTCTGCAGGAAAGCCAGGCATCTGATTTCAAGGCCGGAATGAACACTTGCCGATACAATGAAGGAAATATATTTAATAAAATTTTTAACAGTTGCTGCATGGGTATAATTTTGAGAGCGATTTCGCAAGAGGAGCGCCCACATTCAGTCTTCGATGATATAGCCCCCTTCTCCGAGTAGTGGAGAAGTTGGCGCAGCTAAGATAAAAAAAAGGTGAACAGCCATATTGACTTGGTAGGGTGCATGCATGCAACCATTAACAGAACAGGTGGATGAAAGTATGCATGACCACTAAACAATCAGCGTTATACACGCAAAAAGCGATTATGTACTTTTAAGAACTATAAAAGCTGCCGTATATGTATTATATAAGATGTTATACAACGTAATATACAAATTAACGTTTCAACTGTTTCCACAATACTAATCGACAAGGCCTAGTGTGACTTCCGGTCTTGCAAATCGGCCATAGACCAAATGCTCTTACTGAAGCAAATCCTGAAAAGACCAACGAGTTTTCCATCAAAATACACCAGCTAATCATAGACTTTAGAGACGCAAATGTAGCATTCATCGTTTATTTCAGTTATGTCGCAAGAGGTTGGAAAACATGCGATGGGATGTGCAGTGCCGGATTTTTGGCTATATGCGCTATGATGTGACTTCTTCTATATTATGCAAAGCAAGTGTGTAATCCGTTCATCTGCTGGGATACGCAGATGACATCGACATCATCGTTTGCTTCCACCATCAAATGAGTTGGTTTTAGACTAAGTGAGGGCCAAACTAAGTGTTAACAAGCAGAGCAACGGGCAACGTTCATATCAGTAACTTCGTAGCAGTTCAAGAGTAAATATCAGATATTCAACGAAGACTTACCCTAGGAACCGCTGCAAAACATATGGGTTCAAAGCTTCCAACTTCGGTTGACGGAATGGATGCTAAACAAAACGCTGATTCTAATATTCCTTCTTAATGATTCCAAGTTCTGGGCAATAAACAGGAAAGCAGACCACATATTGAACCTATCGAGGGAAATGTTCTTTGTGATATATTTGGTCCCATGGCGGGTCTGCCGAACAAGAGAAAAGATCAAACCGCAAACTTCAGAGGTGTTTGTAGTATAAAAACGGCAAAACAACGCTTCAAGTTGGGTCGAGTTCGAGCCGACAAGGAAGACCGAACTTCCGTCTTAAAGACCAAGCTATCGCGGATGCCAGAGCACTTAGTCCAAAGAACTAAATAGAAACATCGTGCCCGGAACTTATGGTTTTCCCATTTCAAGTCAACTGTAAAGGTATAATGTATCTGCAAAGCAGTTGCATTTGTACAGAAGCAATATAATTAGGAATGCCTTCACCTTAGGTGGCATGTTTAAGTATCATTGAAAGAAACTTGGTTATTACTTGTACACAAGAATGAAAATTCATCTTACCACTATCAATAATGTCCAGATCCAGCGGATTCTTATCATACGTAACATGAATGCAAGGATATTCCACCAAAACTTTCTCCGACAAATTCTCTTTCAAAGTTTTCGAGCAATCTAAACGGTAATACCTATTTCGGCATCGCTTGACGCCTTCTGCTTTCAGTAGAATACTCAAATTTCCGATTCCTTCACTTTGATAATATTCCAAACATTTCTTCAGTGGTACGACTGTGGGATCCTCTGGATTCACATATTTATCCAGCAATTCAACCAAAGTTTTCTCTTCACAGCATTTCTTATCGACAAATTTCAAGTTCACAGCGTTTATAAAGATCCAATCGATTCGCCAAAAAATCAAATCCCTCTTCTTATCAAGATATGTGGTATTCTCCTTGCGTCGGGAGAAGTTATCCAGCAAAAATCGCAAAGTTGTCTTCCGGTTAGCTGCAGCATTTCTTAGACGAAATAATGGCGAGGGCAAGAGTTTGTTGTAACGTGTATATCGCTTTAGACAATCCCGCTGACGATCCTCTACAAATTTGGTGCATTCCTCTAGGAAGTAGTAATCATTCATAAAATCCATTTTTGTCATCTTCCTCAAAGGAATGAATTTAGTGCGATCCCTTATGCCATTGCAAGAGAGTTCCTTTTTGTGTATTTGCAAGCATTGTAAGCAGCAAGTTTTAACCTCACACTTAGGACAAGTGTACTTTGCATCGTTTGCTCCGCAGACTTCACATTTTCCCAGGCGCTTACTGTTGATAGAAAAATATTAGTTAATCTTTAAAGTGTTATTAAGTTTATAAAGTGTTTAAGGATGGTGAAGTTTGCATAACTTAAATGAGTTTTGTGGGAAAAATCGGAAATTTACCTTAAAGTGTCTGGCGAAGGTGGTACACAATCAGAATCAGTTCCGCTGTCCATTGGTAAGTGACGCTTCATCTTTGTGGTAAATTGCTTTTATCTGAAGACGGAAAGTTAAACCGTTTTCTCTAACAGTTAAGATTTAACGTTTTGTGTTTGTTATTAGTTTTACTAACCAAATTGATTTTTTTTTCTTATTTGAATTTGGCTGGAATTGCCAGCTGTTTTTGAGTGGAAACAGAACTGTCATCAAAAAAAGCACATGTTAAACTGTTTCTGTTGGTCCTTGTCTTTTCTTGGAAGTGTGATTAACAACAGAAGGAGTAAGCAGGTAGGCGTTTTTAAAATAAGAGAAACTTTTTTCACTCATAAAAGAGGAGTTTAATTATGAGGCATGCAGCTCTTTAAGCAAATTGCTTCAATGTTCATAAAAGAGTACTCTTTCTGATTATTGATAGTAAGAGAGCCTTGGACAGTACAGGCATTAAAAATTAACAAAATTTTGAATTTTGTTTCGTAATAATTTCTGAACTAGAAGTAGGAGAAATAATATTGTTAACTAATAGTTTTTACCAGAATGGTTGTTGAAAAAAAGTACTTAGTGGTTTGAATAGTTGCTTTAATTTGAGTCAATTACTTAAAAGATTGAAAAATGTTGTTGTAATAAGCTGATCGACGTTATGGATTTGCAAGACATATGCAATGTCTCCACCAAATCTAAATGCGGGGTTTAGTCCTCAACGATGTCCTTAATTGTAAAATATTATGTAATGGGCTTTTCCGGTACTAGCTCTGTCTTAGTTTCTACATGGTTTCTGGCAGTTTTTCCAGCGGGTTTTGAATGACGATTTTTTCATAACTTCTGGTCGATAGCTTGCATGCCCAAAAGAGTAAGAAGAATAGACCAAGGAAGAAATAGACGTAAAATGGTTAACGGTATGGAGATGACCCCAAAGGATTATGCTCCAAGTGGTACTCGCAAGAGCGGCAATCCACACGTGGTCGTTCGACGGCGGCTGGTGCATGGATTCTGGAGGTCCCAACCGATATACTATATAACCCCCTCGCCGATTTCGGCGCTGACCGAGGAGCTGTTGGAACACTTTCGGAACACAAAGGCTGCAGTTCCATTGGATGGAAATCGCACGAAGCGGTCCAACTCATTGTTAAAAACAAAACCAGACACGACGTCCGGACGAGGCCAGTGCTACAACCAGCAAAGGTCGTTGTAGCACTGGCTACAACGTCGTTGGTCGAAGGAAGTCGGCCAAAGTGATGAAATCCTCGCTGAGAAACAACTCCGGTGGTGGCTTTCCCAGCGCACAAGATCCGGTTGAAGCCAGTGTTGCAACTAACACAATTTGCAGCTCTGGCGGACGGAATTTGGACGTCGCTGGAAAAGTAATCACCAAAAAAACCCCAAAAGACCAAAGGGAACGAGATCGGCGCAGCTACAAAGATGCTGCTGTCTCCTCTCTTATGCTTCGAATTGGGAAGGCTGGCAATAATAACAGTCTGAACGATGCTGAGTGCAAACACTGTGTCGATCAACTGTGGGAGCTAGCCAAAGCAGAGAATGTTTGCATTCAAGCAGAGGGCTGCGATATGGAGAGTGGAACTGTTAGAGCGAAGTGCTCCACACAGAAAACTTTTGAATGGCTAGACAAATCTGTTTGCACACCTGGAAACTACGACTTTCGAGATTTTCAGACAACCAAAACTGACGCGCGCAATCTTCTGGGTTCCGGGGCAACTCAGAGAAACGGGAAATGTTCTGATGCGTCTTCATAGCCAGAACCCTGGACTTGACACTAAAAAGTGGAAAATCTACTCTCACAGAGAGAGCAAGAATTGGGAAACCGAGGATGGCTCTTCTCATGTTGTGGGCGTAGACAAAGACCATTAATGCTCTGAACACTTCTTAGGGCAGTAGCAAATGCAATGTGAGAGGTAATCATTTCCTGGATTTCATACTATCGTCTGACCTGGCTGTCAACAATGTTAGTTCTCAGTCAACTTTTGTTACAAGAGTAAGACAGCAAGTAATCGACTTAACTTTATCCAACAAGTATACTAAGGAGATTACTGGCTGGAAAGTGCTATCGGAGATCTTCATGTTAGACTATAGATACATCGATTTCTGAATCGGATTCGGATTGTTGAAGAGAAGGTATCAGCATAAAACCATTTCGACACGATTTAAGGAGGAGCTCAACAAAACAAAAACTGGAGGAAGTTGTTCAAAACCTGAACGGCACCCTAACCAAGTGTTTCCAAATGGCATGTCCAGCTAGTAAGCAATCCTGCAGATCGCTCGTTCCTTAGTGGAACGCAGACCTGGAATGTCTTCGTAAAGAATCAGAAAACCTCTAAACAGGTCACTTAAGACTAATTTCGAGGAAGATTGGAATCCATACAAATCGAAGCAACACGATTTTATTAAGCCTATTCGGATTTCGAAGGGCGCCTCTTGCAAAATTTTTTATGGAAAAATCGAAAGTGTCGGTGAAACCAGTAGGCTGCTCGAAGTCCTCAAAAGGGGAAGATCAACCAGCCTGGAACCACTCAGAAAATCTGACGGTACCTATCCTGAGTCGAAAATAGTACCTCTCCGTCTCATGCTTGAGTCTCACTTCCTAGGCAACCTAATCGGAACCAGCTCACAACTAGCTCCTATCAACGAAGCTGCTAGAGAGCTGAACAGTACAACTCGCCGTAGCTGGTATATCTCATCGATTGTGGTTACGGATGAGGCCATTAAACATGCTGCTGTTTCCTTTGATGGCTTCAAGTAGCCCGGCACCGATGGTATATAATCAGTTATGTTCCAAAAAGGTATAGACCAGCTGCTAGCCACTCTGAAAAAAATTTTCACTGTTAGCTGGCATACATACCGGAACCCTGGTATATACCGAAAATCGGAAACGAGGACTACTCGCTCACCAAGAGTTTCAGACCTATAAGTCTGACTTTCTTCATGCTGAAAAGCATCGAGAGAATGGTCGAGATCCATGTGCGCAAGACCGCCTTGCGAATGCATCCTCTGTCGGCGATGCAACTCGCCTACCAACACAGAAGATCCAGCGAGAGTGTGCTGCAGAATCTGGTAGGCAGTATTGAAGGCGCACTCGACGAGAAGGAATACGCCTTTAGCATTTTCATCTACATTGAGGTTGCGGTTGCTTCCGGCAACGCAACTTTTGACGGCATGAGTAACTCGGCCAGTCAACACGGCTCAACGCGCTCAATAATTCTAACGTTTATGCACAAGCATACGCGGATGATGTATGTGTACTGCCTGTTGGATCGTGACTAGCAACTGCCTGCTCTAAAGCGCAGTCAGCCCACGTGCGGTGATTTAAACAGCAGCTTTTTAGTTGACAATGATATCATTGATAGTATGTGCTCCCTTAATTTGTTCCCAGTCACTACAAGTAAAGCTACACACTTTTCCAATGAAACCAGTACTCTTTTAGATGTTTTCTTTGTGAATAATCTCAATGACGCTTTCTTGTATGACCAGTTCTCCGTACCTGCTTTTTCTAGACATGATTTGCTATTTTTGATCTTCGAATTTGCGTCTACATATACAGTTACAACCTTCGAATTCATACATTTTAGCACCAACTGGAGATAGATTCTCGGCATATTGATTGGGATCTTGTGTATTTTATGTCTTCCCCTGATGACCAAGTTGAGTTCTTAAAATATACCATATGTATGCTTTTTAATAATCATGGTCCTCTAAAAACCAAATGTATCCATTTTAGCCAATGTCCTTGGTTTACACCCGAAATTCGACTACTGATCCATAAACGCAATCGTTTCTACGCGAGTTGGAAGCGTTATAAGTTAGATATACACCTGCAACTATATCGTTCTATGGGCAATCAGGTTGTCGGTAAAATTAAAATTGCCAAAAAGAATTTTTTCAGGAACAAAATTGACCAATCAACAACAGGTCGCCAACTCTGGAAAAATATCCCGGAGATTTGGAATACGTGCAAACATTAAACATATTGATTCCGACTTGGACCTGATAGTAATAAATGCTAACCATATTGTTCTAAATAAACAGATCTTGTCTTTCATGTCACTTTATGAATACACATTACATTATACATTTTCTATTCTTGTCACTTAAGCTAATAAAACGTGTTTTATAACCTTTCTTTTATCAAATATCATAGTATTTCTACAGGACCTAGATTCCCTGAATACAAGTTTTGTTACCCTCCCTTTTCCTGACATTAATGCTATTCCTATAAATCCGCTCGATTTTAACTTTCCTGACCGTGCTTTTGAATGCTGTAGGTTTTGATGAAATCCATCCCAAATTTGTGAAAACAATCCTTCCAGTTATCCTTCGATCTCTGGGCCATGTGTTGAACCTAATAATAACAACCGGCATTTACCCTTCTCAATGGAAATGTGCCAAAATAATTCCTATACATAAGAGTTCCAATAGTAAGAAATATCGGCCGATATCCATACTGCCTTACTTCTCTAAGATCTTTGAGAGGATACTTCAAAGGCAAATAAACTCCTATATTCATTCCAGCAACTTGCTCTCTCCAATGCAATCTGGATTTAGGAAAGCCCATAACTGTACAACGGCCATAATTAAAGTTGTAGACGATATCAGGGAAACGTTGGATGAAGACAAAGTATATTTTCTAGTATTTTTGAATTTTCCGAAAGCATCGACACAGTTAACCATACTAACATTTGTAACAAACTGCTGACATTGTTTGGTTTTTCGAGCTCAGCTACAAATACCATATCATCTTACCTAAAATTGAGAAAGCAAGCTATCTCAGTTGGCCAAAATTCGTCTGGTTTTAAGTACAATACTAGGAGTTCCACAGGGCTCCATCCTGGGACCCATTCTATTCTCGCTGTACGTAAATGAGATTCTCACTTTCGTGACCTCATCTATTCACATGTATGCGGATGACGTTCAACTCTATCGAAGTTGCCTTCTTGGTACGATAGATGACCCACTCAAAACTAAATGTATCGTCATTTATAAAAAACTGCTTGAACTCTCCTCCTTCAAAGACATTATCCTCAATGGCTCAAAAATGGAATATGTTGACACCGCAAAAAATCTACATGTACATATATAGAACGTTACGCCAGCTCTGGGTGTCAAACTACTTCACCCCCTTCAAAACTCGCTTCTTACTAGCTAAAACACTCCTTGTACCAGTTCTCTGTTATGGATGCGAGATATTCTGTTACTGTGAAGCTAACAGTAAAAGAAAACTTAATGTCGCTTTCAACAATATTGTGCGTTACGTTTTCAGTCTTCGACGCTTCGATAGAATATCTCATTACTCGAAATTGCTCTTTAACATGTCACTTGACCATCTAATACGCTATCGATCCCTTATATTGATTCAAAGCAATAAGCCTTGTTACTTTTTCAATAAGATAAGTTTTGCCACGTCTGAAAGATCTCGACAAATCATTCACCCTCGTTACTCATGCGTAACATCTGAGCGACAATTTTTCATAACGTCTATTCGCCGGTTGAACTTGCCACGGCATGTCCGAAGATCTTGTGGCACCAGCAGGCTTAAGAATGAACTTAAGTCCTTCTACACGAACAATAACATATAACTCTTTGATTATTATTATTACGTTTTTTTCTCTCTTTGTATACTCACGCTTAGAAAATTGCACAGTTTTATTTGGAGATATGCAGTGTTGTGCAAAACATACCGGGTTTTACCTGAACGTGGTACACTTGTTTGGCAATTTAAGAAAACCCATTGAATAAGTTTACAAACAAGAATTGCTATCATTATTTTTAGAATTTTACCAAAAACTGTAGCTCAACTCAATGCCATGCCTGTGCAAAACATCCCGCATTTTCAAAAGTACCGTATTTTCTTGCTCTTTAACTTGCTGATAGTGTCATTGGCTGTCATTTGAAGTGAGTTATAGATTTAACAAAACTTAAAAGGTCAGGTGTCTCCTAATAAAATGGCTAAAAATAAATACAGTGGTGTGGTTAAAAATCAGGAGGTAGCGGATTTCAGGGTAGGGCTAAAACAAAAATTTATAGCTAAAAAGTATAAAACGCCATCATCGACAGTGTGTGACATTATAAAAAAGTTTCGGAATGTAAAACCGGTCGAAACCATTCACTCTGGAGGACGTTATTCGCAAGAAACCATTTGACTTGGTCAGCCATGAAGTGGAAAACTGCACTCTTTAGCGACTTGATTGCTTCCAATGGAAGTATTCATGTTAGGCGAAAGAAGGGGATACGTCTTCAGCCACGACATTGATGTCCATCCGTGAAACATGGAGGACGCTCGATTATGGTGAGGGGATGCCTTTTTCGTGCAGGATGTTGACCAATGCATGAGATTAGGGATATTATGGATCGTTTTCAGTATAGGGATATACTGGAATCCGTGGTGCTACCATACGCTTAGGATTAGATGCCACTGGGTTGGGTTTATCAACATGATAATGACCCAAAACATTCATCTAAGTTGGTTAAGGAGTGATTTGCGCAGAAAATATTGATGTGTTGGAATGGCCCTCTCAATCGTCCGATTTAAACCCTATCGAGAACTTGTGGCCCATTCTAAAGACGGGTAGGGTCAAAGACGCACATATCCAAAAACGCACTTATGACGTCACTAAAGAATGAATGGGAGAACATTCCAAAAGAAAGTTTTGAGAATCTAGTGTCATCCATGCCTGAAAGATGCGAGGAGATCTTAAAAAACAACGGTTACTGGACAAAATATTAAGTATAACGAAAATCCGGTATGTTTTGCACACGCCGTTACCGAGTTAAGCATCATCACTCGTTCTGCCGTTACACCCAACATCAATAACACATGGGCTGAAAAGTTCGTTTTATAGTAAAATACAAAATTTTTGCAAAATTCAACTTTATTTATCAATATAGTTGCCTTCGAGGGCGATGCACTGATTGAAACGATTTTTCAATCTTTCGATACCAGTTTTGTAGTAGGATTTCGGTTTAGCCTAAAAATAGGCCTCTGTTTCGGCGATTACTTCTTCATCGGTCTTAAATCTCTTTCCGGCGAGCATTCTTTTGAGGTCTGCGAACAGGAAATAGTCGCTGGGGGCTGTCGCTGTGTAATAGTCGCTGTTGATAGTCTGCCCCTTTTGGAGATAGTCGATGAAAATTATTCCATGTGCATCCCAAAATACGGATGCCATAACCTTGCCAGCCGAGGACGAGCTTCGTCGCCTGCTCGCCGCTCAGCTGACTGCCGACTTGACTCTGGTGTGAAGTGATGGAGCCAAGTTTCATCCATTGTCACATACCGACGCAAAAATTCGGCTTTATTGCGGTTGAACAGCTTTAAACACTCCTCTGAATCATCAACACGTTGTTGTTTTTGGTCGACTTCTCGCAAACGCGGCACCCACTTTGAACAGAGCTTTCGCATGTCCAAATATTCGTGTATGATATATCCAAAACGCTCTTTTGATATCTTCAGAGCCTCAGCTATCTCGATCAACTTCACTTTACGGTCATTCGTAATCATTTTGTGGACTTCTTTGATGTTTTCATCTGAAACAGCCTCTTTTGGACGTTCACTGTGTCCATCATCTTCGGTGCTTGTATGACCACTTTTAAATTTTTCAATCCACTTGCGAATGGTTCGTTCGACTGGTTCCGGGTCTGTTTAACACTTATCAAGCCATTTCTTTGCATCGCCTGCATTTTTTCCCATCAAAAAGCAATGATATATCAACACACGAAATTGCTTTGAATCCATTTTTTTCACAATAACAAAAGTTGCTTCACTCACAACGCTATATCTCGAGAACTAATCGTCCGACAGCTGTCAAATTTATACACGTATCTTTTGAAGGTTGGTACTAACTGAAAATGGTATGAATTTAATTCAAGTTGTGCCCTCTCTTAGAAACGGCACGGACTTTTCAGCCCGTGTGTTAAAAGTGAATTTGTAGTGAACATCACACAACGCCAACAATACAATCCTGTTGAAACTTTTGTAATTATATATAGTACAAATCGCCAACGCTTTTTGATACCCTAAATCCAATCTGCTTTCCATCTAGCGCACCCAAACATAAGGGAAACTGCCATCTATGTAAGAACTCAGCTGCTATCACTTCTCATTCAGCTACTGTTGTCCGAAACTACAATAAAGAACAACTTTCTATCGATGAAGTAATATAACAATAAAATATACTAACCTTTAAGTATTCTTCCTTTAATTTTGAATAGAGTACAGCACAAGAATGAGGAATAGGCTCTGAATTGTATGAAAGCGATATCCTGGTTTTATAATCCAAGCTTCTAAAAGTTTCGCCTGAAACTAAGAATCTTAGCACAAGAGCCAAACTCTAATCAGCTGGAGTTGCATCTATAAGTTGTGTATTTTTTTTAATTATCCACGGCTTCACTATGTCTAGCATTTTTACAAAACAGTTTTCATCCATCCTAAGGAAACGCCTGTACGGATTTACGCCCTCTAATCGCAGCTCCATATGAATCAGCTTAAAAGAACTGGTTTGTGTTCTTCTTTATCTACAGTCCTTGACTCACTCTTTCTTCCTTCTCCTATATTTTGTTTTGTTTTTGCTGCCTCTTACGCCAATAATACAGCTCCACATACAAATATTATTGCGGAAGTTTTCTTTAAAGTTTTTCTATCCACTAAAAACAATTACAAATGGTTCGATTCAAATGTGAACAGGCCCATTGGCGACGGGAAGAAAGTCCGCACCATGAATGTCGTGTTCACATTTTCATGGTGTTGAAAGACTTTTTGACAAGCGGAGCACTTGAATCGGAGCGTTTTTAATTTTTAAATTTGAGCAATTGGCCTGAAACATACCTTATTTCCTCTTTTTCACACTTTCTTGCTCATCAATGATCAAAACCAAAATGAGAAAATATGTCAGAAATGGAACGATATGGAAAAAAAACGATGTGCTTCATCCGAGAATCCACTTTAGTAATGGATTTTCGGTGCAAGTAACCCTTCTTCTTCCCACATCAATAAAAAGCGTTCCTTCTCTTTCGGACAATCTTCCTGCCCGCGCCAGTGTAAACAGGTACTTTCAGTGCATTCAGCAGATACAGACGAACTGAACAGCGATATGATCAAAAAGAGGAAGGGAGAAAAGAACACCAACAGCTAGAGAAGTTCAACGAAGGAAAATCTGCCGTTTCCTGTGACATAGGATTTCTCCAAGTAGAAGCGGTTGTTGAATGTGCGGTGGATTTAAACGTTACAACGGAAACAATAAAAGAGGCGAATAATTTTTAAAGGAAAATATAGTAAGTGTGGAGTCAACGAAGACAGAAAACTGTCCTGAGTAATTTATAAAAAGAAAACAAAATCAAAAAAAAAAAATAATAATAAAAAGTTTAAATCTCTCGGGGACCAGACAATTTTGCTCGTTTTGCTCGTGCATACACACGCTCACCTCGGGTAAACACAAAACTCAGCTGTTCTGGTGTTTCAATTGAAAAGCTTTCTGATAGATCACATGATTCAGTGCAGAGAGACTTTCACTGAGGTGAATTTGGACGTCTGATTGTAACCCAATATTGTATAAACAAAGAGATTTTTTTGTTTTTTCATACGTTGAATTGTTGAAGGACTTCAACAATTTAATTTTATCTGATACAGATGAAAATTGTATTATGATTGCTGGACTGTCTGTATTTGTTTTGGTTCTTCCGCGGAAGATTTGTTTTGGCACTTCCGTAAGGCTATGTAGATTTTCATTTGCTTTTATTGCAACGGCCCGCAAAATGGCATCAGTGGTGAACAATACTAGATGGAGTGAAAAGTGACCTCCTTGGGAATTGAAAAAAAAAATTTTTTTTAAATGTTTGTTTATATTGTATTATTCAATATAGTCGTCTTTTCGTTTGATACACTTAATTCAGCGATTTTCCAACTTCCGAAAAGTAATTTTCCGGAAGGTCTGCAAAATACTCCTTCGTGGCGTCGATGATTTCCTCGCGTGAGCTGAATTTTTTATTGATGAGCCATCTTTTGAGATTTGCGAAGAGATAATAGTCCGAGGGATCCAAATCCAGTTACCAATCGACGCCAAAAGTCCGCCCGATTCCGCATCAGCAAGTCCAAACACTCTTTCGAAGTGCTCTCGCGTTCGTGTTCATATGCAGAATATTGCCCAAAATATGGCGTGTGCGCTCAGTGCTAATCTTTGTGGTATCTGCTAGCTGGCGCACCTTTAGTTTCCGGTCAGCCAACACCATGTCATATATTTTATTGACATAAAAGCGGAGGGTCTGCCGCTGCGGACTTGATCGGTAGTGGAATTGCGGCCACCACGAAACTCTCGAAATATTTGCCGGTGTAATCTGACGGAGCATTAGCCCCATAATATTTATCCAACTTTTCTTTTGTTTCCTTCGCCGTTTTGCCTTTCAAAAAATAATGTTTTATGAGAGAACGAAAATCGTTTTTGTCCATACTCAACATGATGCCAAACACGTCAACAACAATCAGATGTCAAAACAAAACTAAAGAGAGTATCGCACTGAAATTTGGCATGTCTGCCTAAATATGAACGGACTTCAAGGCACCATAACCTTTTTCGCAGTAGCAGCGCATTCTGGCTGGAGTCACTTTTCACTCCATCTAGTAAATTAGCTCGCATGTCTGTTCAAGTACTGTAAGCGTCGCGATGGATTGGTTTACATCCTCGAAGCGGTTGTTGAAATCAGCAACAATCTTTTCCAGGGTGTCAAGTAGATTACTTTGCGTCTCTAGGATGGTTGACGCTAAAAGTAACTAAAAAGTAATGATTAGAACTTTAAAAAAAAAACATATATCACATATCGTTATCACAAAAAAATAATATAAAAAAACAGAAAATCGCATTAGCAACAGAAAACAAAGTACACACATCGGAAATAACGACATATTTGTTTTGGATGTATTGTAAACCAGTTTCAAAAGTTGCTTTCTGATTGTTAATCTGTGAAGAATATATGTAGCTGAGAAAAGAAATTGTAACAATGCCATCGTACAGAAAAGTGATATCGTGTAAGATGCGGGAGTTAATAGTTAAATTAAGAACCCAGAACCGTTCGTATAGAGAGATCGAGCAAATTGTCAAAAATTTCACTCTAGCGTACAAACTACAAACGTCGTCAACAAACTTAGCTATTAACATCAAAGATACAACCGTGAAGGATGTCCATTCATTGGCGATTCGGAGATTGTTCCATCGCTCCGAATATTTCAGCAGGTCACCGCTAAAAACAAGATTTTTCAGTGCGCCAAAGCCTTTAGAGTTTGCCAGGCTTCATGAAAACGGTGACTCCACAGTCCACATTTTCTTTTCAGTGATGAGAGCAAATTTTATTTGTTTGGGCACTATGAGAAGCAAAGAATATGTAGGAAAACCGATACAAGTTTTAAAAAAAAGAAAATTGGATTCCATTAAACATGGTGGAGGGGGCTGCATGTCAGCGCCTGGTGTAGGTAATGTGGTAGTAATTGATAAAATTATGGACCGTATGGTGCATTTGGATATATTCAAAACAATTTAAAGCAATCGGCAAAAAAAGTGAACTTGGGATCTTCTTGGACGTTTTAGCAAGACCACAATCACAAGCACACGAGCTTAATTGTGAAAGAGTGACAGAATTACCACGCTCCCAGTCGCCTGGTCTTCACCCCATATAAAACTTGTGGGATTATCTGGAACGGAAAATTACAAAACATAAAATAGTAACAAAAAAGATCCATACCAGCTCATGCGTTAGGTCGTAAATTCCAACAAAAATAACCCAAAACCTGGTTGATTCAATGCCAAAGATAATGAAGGTTAACATTGCTGCAATAGCTGGGCCGACTATGTACTGAAGTGGCAGGGAATTTATTCTGCTCAACGGTGAATTTTATGTATACGTAGAAATTGTTCCTGTTTTTTTGTTTTTCTCTGTACTGTATGAATTTTGAAACATAATATATGTAAAATAATGTAAAATAATATGAAAATGATGATGACTCTTCGAAGTGATTTATGTTTCTAATTTGTTAATTTGAGGTTTGGAACTTATGTTCATCACTGTATTTTATTACTCACTAAAACAAAACCCAAACACTAACAATATTCGGATGGAATTTCCAAAACATAGGGATGCAAATCGTTCAGTTATGACATTACTCGTAGATTATGTTTCCTAATGTTGATTATGGTTCAGTTTTAAAGCTGTTAACGAAACGCGTTTCCTTATGCTTCTTCAGATTTAATGATAAAAAAAAAACTTGGCTTGAAGCAATTTAAATGATTGTTCTTTGGTGTTCTTTTTACATTGACGATGGCGATCGTTTGGGTTTCGTCGGCGGAATGAACAAAGAAGGTCTACTTTCTCTCTATTTCAGTACATTTTTAATAGTGTAATATACGCGCATTCCTACATCACTTTCGCACTTGAAAGGAGGTGTTCAGAATGCGAATATGAGGAACTTCTACAGCGTCTGTGTTTTGTTTGAGAACAAAATTTCATTTTATAACAGGCATCATCTACGAGGGTTGTCTGAAAAGTTTCCGGCCGAACAATGATACAAGACATTTTTTCTCAAATTTTTTTTTTATTTTTCTCCTTGTAGCTCTACACACTTCTCCCAGCGATGCTCCCATCTCTCTAACCCGTCAAAATTGTACTTGGCGTTTTTCTCTGCAAAATAATTGTTCACGAAGGTGATTGCCTCCTCATTTGACGAAAATCTCTGTCCTCCGAGCCCAGTTTTTAGATGAGGGAACAAAAAGTAGTCGCTTGGGGCTAGACCTGGTGAATAAGGCGGATGTTCAAACCGTAATTCATGGATTTTCGCCATGGCAACCACTGAGGTGTGAGACGGCGCGTTGTCTTGGTGAAACAAGATTTTCTTTTTCTAGAAATGTGGCCGTTTTTCCGCAATTTCGGCCTTCAGCTTGGCAAGTAATGATGCGTAGTATGCTCCTGTAATGGTTTTTCCTTTCTGAAGATAATCGATTAAGATAACTCCTTTACTATCCCAAAAAACAGACGCCATCACTTTCCCAGCCGAAAAAACAGTTTTTGCTTTTTTTGGAGCAGGCTCGCCCTTTGCAGTCCACTGTTTTGACTGAATTTTTGTTTCGGGCGTATTATGGTGTATCCAAGTTTCATCTACAGTAATTAATCGGCGCCAAAACTCGGATTTATTGCGCCTAAACTGCGCCAATAGAGCGTTGGAAATGTTATTCGAACACGTTTTGGTCTAACGTAAGCAAACGCGGCACCCAATGCGCGGACAGCTTTCTCATGCCAAAATCTTGATTTAATATGTAACAAACACGTTCTTTGGACAATTTCATAACCTCTACTATCTCTCTCACTTTAATTCGGCAGTCGTCAAACACCATTTGGTGAACTTTAACAATGTTATCGTCAGTGGTTGCAGTTTTTGGACGTCCCGGACGTTCATTATCTCCCAAGCTCTAACGGCCACGCTTAAATTCAGCTGCCCAGAATTTCACTGTGGTAAATGATGGTGCAAAGTCCCCATACACAGAGTCCAACTCATTTTTGATTTTCGTAGGCGTATTGCCTTTCAAAAACAAGAATCTAATAACAGCTCGATACTCAATTTCTTGCATTTTCACAAAAAACACTCACATCGACTCACTCGAACGACTGTCAACTAAAAACTGCTCATCCAAAATGACTGAAACTTCGGTAACTAACTGTCAAAAAATACACAACTAGCATTCACTAGCTTTTATTGACGAGTGCCGCTATCTTTATGTTGCGGTCGGAAACTTTTCCGACAACCCTTGTATTCTTCAGCAGCCTGATTATCACTGAAAGATCCTTATTGACATCGGCTGCAAGGCCAGTGCCCACTGGCTGCAATGTGAAGTTTGAAAAAGCAAAAGTAGTCGTTACATCATTCACATCTTTAGGTTAAATCCGGTCAGCGTCTACTCTAATCGTGCAACACATCAACAAGAAAAATTTGCTTCGGACTTCCAGCACTCGTCAATGATATTTATTCAAAAAATAGTTTTTGAATACTGTTTTTGAGGCATTGTATTTATTTGTATACTCATTACATATTCCGCATTTTGTAGTGCTGTCAAGGTTAGAATACTACAAGATTATAAAACTTTGTCATTACGTTTTTACAGCTCCGGTGACGCTAACGTCCCTAAGTAAATAATGCTAGTGTATTTTATAAGTACTTCTAAAAATACAATATTCTGAGTAATTTGTTTTAATTAAGATAGGGTATCATTATTAAGTACTCTACTGTTGTTGCTTTATATAAGAGAGTACGCTTGCCTCTCTTATTTGTCTGTTATAGCAAAAACACTCAAATTTAAAATACGCTTGGATTGTAAAATTTCAATTCATTTACGTTTTCTTACAGAAAATTCAATCTATCATTCAAGGATTACCATCTTTAATATAATAAATTCATTTTGGACAGATACTCGTACAGTAACCAAGGGAGTATTGTAATCATTAACGCACTATCGTAGCTTCTACGCATAGGAAACCGCATTGAGCTTACTGTATACTAGGGCAGCTTTTAAAATGCTACCGCGAATAATTTTACTGTCAGTCAGACCGCGTTTTACACTCGTTATGTTTCAGAACGCCTCTCAATCGCATGGAGTTGTAGCTCCGCCGCAAAGCAATTCTCCAGAAAGTGAAACCAACCTGAACGATTCCAAAGCGTTCGGTTACGAGGTTAGTTAAAGAAATCCAAATCTCTTACAGATAACCGAGTGATCTTTGAAAATAATTTGTGTATTTATGTTTGTATTTTATTTATTTATACATTTATTTTATTTACGTTGTTACAAAGGCGACAATAAAAGCTTTGAACACTTTACAATCGAACGCGGCCAGCATCCAACAATCGATCATAAATAAAAAACAACAAACTACTTTGGAGGACACTGTAAAGTATCTAGATCGCAGTGGCATCACATTGAAGGATTTGGATAACCTATCGGTGATACATGTATCTGGAACTAAGGGCAAGGTAAGTACAACTACGACAGTAGTTTCAGTAAAGTGTGTTTAGGATTATATTGATCTTCTATCACACTGATAACGTGGTATTGCGATAACAAAACCATTTTCGAAGAACTAGTTATTGTAGAACCACATTGCTTGAGTGGGGGTTTTTATATTTTTTTTTTTATGAATGACGAGTGAATGACATACCATATAACTCAAATACAATAGAATAAACAGATGAGGCCTGATGTTAAAGTGCTTCATCCATTGAATTATATGATAATATTTGTATGCGTTGAAGAGATTTGTTTTATTATCAGCATATTTGCTTTAATTAAAACGGAAAATTATCATATTAATTTATTGTGATTCGGCCAATAAAAGCACCGCGCTCTACCGTACCTCCTATACTAGACATAAAGTTGCGAACTTTTAGCTTCCGGGTGAGCTAAGCAAAAGAATTGGAAAAAAGAGCTTAAGTGACGTATGTAGTTTTTTACTCAAAATGTATACTGAAATGGAGGATGGAGATTATTTAGAAGCATTTAAGATAAATTCATTCAAAAATGAATATTTGTTGCATTCATTTTTCATACAAATTGCTTTCCTTTTTTATTT
Organism: Volucella zonaria; assembly: GCA_963966105.1. Lineage (NCBI taxonomy): Eukaryota > Metazoa > Arthropoda > Insecta > Diptera > Syrphidae > Volucella > Volucella zonaria. The sequence continues at coordinate 93,732,511 of OZ014532.1, read as the reverse complement.
GTATTTGTCGTAAAATTTGAATTTGAAAGTGCACATGATTGCAACCTACGTTACCGCTACCACATATTCGACGTCACTAAAAATGCTGCGAAATGTTAAGGTCTCTTAGAGCTAAATACGGAATACTTCACCCCGTTTGATCTGGCCTCAGTATACGTTTTAAGCATTTGTTTGCCATTTTGTTCGATAACCTTTTGCCATCTCTCCGGTAACTTTATTATTCGCTGCCCTTATTCATCATCATCAAGTCTGACCATGCAGTGAATTTGGAAAACAGACGAAAATCTGACATCACTTTCATACCAAGGTTTAATAGTTTTTTACGAGTTATCAAAGATGTGTGTGGTCTAGCGTTGTCATGGTGGAGCACAACGCTTAGAGTATGATCGTTTTCGATTGATGTTGTAAACGGGCCATTTTTCATCACTGCTGATGAGTCACTTAAACACAGGATCAATTTCATTGCTCAACTCAATAACGCGCTGTTTTATGAACCCAAGACGTTTTAAGTTTAAAGACGTTAAGTGATTTTTAATTGTTGTGCGTGATGCATTTAAAATCTCTGCAATCTCTCGCACTGTGATATGACAATCAATAATCGTGGCAAGTATATTTGAGAGGTTTTTCGCCTCAGTAAAACAAACATCTTCTTTGACGAATTATAAAAACACCAGCGCTCGCCAGCAAAATCTGACTTACAACTGCAAATCATATGACAATCTGATTTGGTTAACATCAATTTTAGTTGGTCTACCAAAATGTTGGCCATCTTTGCATGAAAAATTTCCAGAATGGTAATTCTTAAAACGACACGTCCCTTCTGTTAAGCAGCCAACATCATAGACTTGACGTGTCTCTTTGCAGACCTCAGCAGCTTTCTTGCCTTTACGGAAATAGAAAAGGCAAAATACGTTGAAAATATTCGTTTAAATTGATACTGTACTAACTGGTGTAAGCACAATTAAGCTCGATTTTCTTCCAAGGTAAACTTAAAGTGACGAGTATCATGACATGGTTGTCAAATAAAAAAATAAGGGCGCGTGTTAAGATTGTACAAATTAAAAGAAATTGGTAATTTTGGTATCCCTGCCAAACTAGATGGAGAATGCATGCTGCTCCATCAAGTTCGACAAAGAACTCACCGAGACCTTTGATGTCAAAAAAGGATTTAGACAAGGCGATGCGCTGCCATGCGCATTTTCATATTCTTTTAAAAGTCATTTCAATTACTCGCATACGCCGATGATATTGATATAATCGGACGAAAGCACCGTGATGTCAGACGCTCTTTTACGAATATTGGGGCGGAAGCGGCGGAGATGAGTTTAACGGTCAAGGAGGGTAAGACCAAGTATATGATGTCAATCAGAAAGGACACCTAATACCGACGTTTTGGACAGAACGTAATCCTCGACAGATATAGCTTTGGACTGGGCACCGCTATCAATTTAGTCAATGACACCTACCTAAAATCAAACGAAGAATAACTCTTGCCAATCGCTGTTTCTTTGAGCTAAGAAGGTAATTGACTAGGAAAACCCTTTCGAACAACAAAAGTGACCCTATATAAGACCTTAGTAATTCCAGTCCTTCTCTATGGTCCAGAGGCATGGGCCTTATCAAAAATGGATGAGGGAGCTTTTGGCTGCTTTAAATGGAGGAGATATAATGACGAACTGTACGGGCTGTACAGCGACATCGACTTAGCCAGAAGAGTGAAGGTCCAACGACTGAGATGGCTGGATCATGTAGAGCGGATGGACACCAATGCTCAATCAGCTTAGCGTACGAAACTGGCTGCAGATTTTCGTTGGTTGAGGCCCAGGCCCACCTGGACTCTAGCTCCACGTTAATGATCTTAATATCTTACTATGTAATATAAAATTGTAATGAAACCAAAAAAAAAACATTTGGGTTACGTCGTATGGATGTTTTTTTTTTCGAATTTTTGTCTCTTTGTCTGTTTGTCCGAGCACCTAAGCCATTTCTTAACTTAAAAACTTCGATAAGTTTCATAAGAATAAAGCCGGGGTCGTAATTAAAGAAGCCTTTAAAAAAACAAATAAAAGAATCACAAATGAATGCGGGTATTCCAATAAATTGTACTTTTGCTGTTGATCGCTACCAGTAAACGGTATGGGTGGCCGTGGCTCAAGTATTGGCTTTCCAATCTTACGGTTCGGGGTTCAATACCAGCCGTGCCCGAAAGACATTCTTTTTTCAGACAACTAAAATCTTGTGAGATGAATGGTTGCCTAAAATACAACAACAAGTCCAATTACGAGGGTAGTCCCAGAAGTATCGGACCTAACAAAGAAAACACAAACAAATTGGAGAAAAATATGTTTATTTCTCTACGTAGTCTCCTCGTAGTTCCATACACTTTTCCCAGCGATGTTCAATAATTTCGATACCCTGTTTATAGTGAGAATTGTCGAGCTACTTAAAATAGCCATCAACCGCAGACTCCACCTCTTTACTGTTGGCAAATCTTTTATCACGGAGCCATCTTTTGAAATTTCTCTTGATTTCATCTTTCAAACTCTGCAATAAGTTCGCATAATACACGCCGTTGATTGTTTTTCCTTCCTGAAGATAATCAATGAAAATTATTCCACGCGCATCTCAAAAAACTGATGCCATGATCATGCCTGCAGATGGAACTGTTTTCACCTTCTTTGGAGCATAGCCTCCTCTTTGAGTCCATTGTTTTGACTGTTCCTTCGTCTCGGGTGTGAAGTGATGGGCCCATGCTTCATACATGGTTATGAATCGACGCAAAAAGTCTTTATTGATGTGAAACTTTGCCAATTGTAACATCCTCACGAAGCTGTTTTTGTTCCATTGTGAGCAATCGTGGTTTTGAAATGGGTCCCATATCTGCTAGTTCAAGCATTTTAAATCGACGGTCATCTAATACCATTTTGTGGATTTTTTTCAACATTTCTGGTGAACTCACCTTATTTGGTCGACCACTGCGATGTTCGTCTAAACCTCGCTCAAACTCTCCCAATATTTTATTGTTGTAAACGAAGCAGCAGATTCCCCAGAGTAGAATCCAGTTCCGTTTTGATGTTGGTTGGATTGAGGCCTTTCAAATGAAAATATTGTATCACATAACGATGGCCAATTTTTTCCATATTTAAAAATTTACTATTGATGTCTGCCGAACAAATGCTAAACAACACAGCGTCGTCAAACTTCAAATTAAGCTTGGTACTTTTTACAATTGTCATTCTTTGTAAACAACAACTCCCATACACACGTCAAGTAGGGTAACTGTAAGACACGAAGAGTATCGTTCCTCATTAAACGTTGGATGCCACCGACGTAGCGAAATAACCACTGAGCCAAAACATCTTTCTCTCTCTCTCTCTCTATCCAGTTTTCCAAAAAAACTTAACACGTGCTCCGGCATTTTAAGAGTAGTAACACTCTCTTGAGAGTTAAGTTCTTGTAAAAAAAAAAAAAGAAAAAAAAAAGTAAGGTACCTGGATACTGTGAGCAGGCCTTGCAGAAAGTAATTCACGATATTCAGACACGTCTGTATATGCATACGTACATACATATTACACATACTCGTAGTTTAAAACCAGAGAGAGCTAGCGAAACCCTAAACATCAAACATCTTATATGTACAATGTACATGCATATGTATAGCGCTTTTTAAGACAGTTGGTCGGTTTACTGCGCAAATCTCTTAAATTTCCTCTCTCACCAATGCAGTTTCACTCTCTTACTCTCTCTCTGCGAATGCGGCCGTTGGCCAATTGTTTTAAACAACACTATATGTACTAGATGGAGTGAAAAGTGACCTCCTTGGGAATTAAAATTTTTTTTTTTAGATGTTTTTTTATATTTTATTATTCAATATAATCCTCTTTTAGTTTGATACACTTATTCAAGCGATTTTCCAACTTCTTGATCCCGTCTGAAAAGTAATTTTCCGGAAGGTCTGCAAAATACTCCTCTGTGGCGTCGATGATTTCGTCGTTTGAGCTGAATTTTTTATTGATGAGCCATCTTTTGACGTTTGGGAAGAGATAATAGTCCGAGGGATCCAAATCCAGTTACCAATCGACGCCAAAAGTCCGGCCGATTCCGCATCAGCAAGTCCAAACACTCTTTCGAAGTGCTCTCGCGTTGGTGTTTTTGGTCAGGAGTGAGCATGCGCGGCACCCAGCTAACTTTTTCATATGCAGAATATTGCCCAAAATATGGCGTGTGCGGTCAGTACTAATCTTTGTGGTATCTGCTAGCTGGCGCACCTTCAGTTTCCGGTCAGCCAACACCATTTCATATATTTTTTTGACATTGTCCTCTGTAACCGCATCGGAGGACCTGCTGCTGCGGACTTGATCGGTAGTGGAATTGCGGCCACCACGAAACTCCCGAAACCAATATTTGACGGTGTAATCTGACGGAGCATTAGCCCCATAATATTTATCCAACTTTTCTTTTGTTTCTTTAGCCGTTTTGCCTCTCAAAAAATAATGTTCAATGAGAGAACGAAAATCGTTTTTGTCCATACTCAATATGATGGCAAACACCTCAACAACAATCCGCTGTCAAAACAAAACTAAAGACAGTATCGCACTGAAATTTGGCATGTCTGCCTAAATATGAACGGACTTCAAGGCACCAAAAGCAGTGGTATCTAGCGAAATCATAAAAGAGGGAAATTTTCAACACACTACCGTTGGCGAACGCATGAGGCCTAATACTCAATTAAGTCAACAAATTCGAATAGCCCACTATTGAAGCGCAGCGTATGATCTCATTTCCTTATTTATAATCCTTAATGGCCTTGGACTTCAAACATTCTCAAATCAGACCAAATCACTACAAGCTGCGGATAGTTTTTAGAGCAAGTTAGTTATTTTCTACCTATCACCTTGTGTGGTCCACTTGAGATGTAAAATAACCTTTTTTACAAAGTATCAAGAGCGCCTTCAATAATTCTTTAAATATTCTATGCAGTGTGCTTGTAATATAGACAGAGCCAGGATATGAAGTACAATAGTACGTTTGTAAAGGGTCTTCCATTAAGCGCTACCTATCTTTAAATTTAAATAAATCAAAGTGTGAGTGAGATATCATCGAAATTTTTTATTCGTTTGAAAGGCCTATCGATGCCATTACCACCTTGATCAAAAAGTTCCCGCGGGACACCACCGTATAGCGTTCCCATTGTTCTGATTTGAGTTCTGTTTTTTTTGTTAAGTTGGTAAATCTGTTGTTGACATTCCTTCTAAATCTTAGCGTCATAGCTTGACATTTGCAAAAGTTACGTAGCCAAGAGTACATCTATCTCTGTGTGTGTTGGCGATTTTTTACAATCTTGGAAACGGATTTAAATTTGCAACAACGAACTTGTGCTCGTATTAAATTTTGCGTAAAAAACGGATTTAATGGTGCGCGAACGTTGGAAATGTTGGAAAAGTGTTTCGGCAACGATACTCTAAAGAAAACCATCGTTTACCAGTGGCACGAGCGCTTCAAAAGTGGTCGCGAGTCAGTCGAAGATGATGAACGCAGTGGCAGACCATCGACATCGAAAACTGACGAAAACATTGATGAAGTAAAAGAAATGTTGGTCAATAACCGCAAATTAACCATCAGAGAGATAGCGGAGGACTTGGACATTGCCTATGGACCCGTCCAAGACATTTTGGTTAATCATTTGGGTTTCCGTCGTTTAGCAGCAAAGTTGGTGCCAAAAGACCTCAATTTCATGCAAAAAAGAGACCGTGTTGACGTCGCAAAAGAGATTATTTGCGAGGCTGAATCCGATCCCACATTCATCAAAAGGATCATTACTGGATACGAGATGTGGATTTATGAGTACGACACGCAATTGACACATCAGGCAAGTGAATGGCGTTCATCAAATGAGCCGAGACCAAAAAAACCACGTCGTTTTCAGTTAAAAAAGAAGGCAATGCTCACGGTTTTCATGGGTTACAACGGTGTAGTGCATCATGAATTTTTGCCAGAAGGCCAGAGAGTAAGCAAAGAGTATTACGAGTATTTGGTCGTTATGAGACGTTTGTGTGAAGCAATTCGTCAAAAGAGACCAGAATTGTTTGTAGAAAACTCGTGGTTTTTTTACCATGATGACGCACCTTCGCGCAGTGCCATCATTATTCATAATTTTTTGACGAAAAATGCAACAAATACCATCCAACAGCCACCGAATTCACCTGATTTGGCTCCCTGTGACTTCTTTCTGTTCAATCGAGTTAAAAAACCACTACGGGGAACGTGTTTCAGCAGCCGAGAGGAAGTAATGGAAAAATCACAGGAAGCACTGATGGAAATACCGAAAACTGAATATAAAAAATGTTCCGAGGATTGGATCAAGCGCTGGCATAAGTGTGTTGCAGTCGATGGGGATTACTTTAAAGGGGACAATATAGATTTAGATGAATAAACTCGTATTTTAAATTTCCTGAATAGATTCTTTTGATCAAGGTGGTATGTGTGGAATATAACATCGTTCAAATGTCCGCCGCGGCTTCTCTGGGTGGCGTGCGTGCATCCCAAATGTCCAATTTTCCATGACTCTGGCGCATAGATCAGGTGGAATTTGACCGATGAAATGGGTTATGTTGGCTTTGAGGGCCGCTGTGTTTTGTGGCTTATTCGCATAGACCTGCGACTTCAGAAAACCCCTCAAGAAAATGTCCAACGGGGTCAAATCGCACGATCTCGGTGGCAAGTTCAAATTACCTCCACGAGTGATGACCATGCCCTCGAATCGCTAGTGCAGAATTTCTAATGTGACGTGAGCTGTGTGACACATGTCGTTGGTGTCCATATCATCCAATTCAGGCCAAAAGAAGTTGGTAATCATCGACCTATAGCGCTCGCCGTTGACGGTGACCGGGACCGATGACGCCGCCAGCCGAAAATCCACACCAAGCAGGGACTTTTTCAGGATGCATTGGACGCTCTTGGATCTCATGTGGATTGGTATCGTCCCAAATTCGACAATTTCGTTTTTTGACGTATCATTCATCCAGAAATGGGCCTCATCGCTGAAGATGATTTTTCGATGAAAATTAGGGTCAGTTTCCAACCGCTCCAGAGCCCAATCAGTGGACACACGTCGTTGTCTATGGTCGTTTACCTTCATCTCCTGGGTGACCCAAGTCACGACGCAAAATTCGCCAATTTGTGGTCTGCGAAAGGCCGAGTTTTTGTGAGCGACGCGAAATCGACTGCCTCGGATTCTCCTGCACATTCTCACCGACTGCTGCGACGTTTTGGTAGATTTTGCGTTTCGTCGACGTGCGGGTGTAGGTTTACTGAACCAGTGGACTCAAACTTATCCACCACACTGCGAATAGTCCTCCCGGTAGGACGATTATGGCGACTGTAAAATGGGCGAAGCGCGCGGAACGTTGCCCGAAGAGAACGCCCATTTTGATAAAACAATTTTATCATTTTGAACGCTATGTCCGTCCATGCTGACATGTCAGTGCTCGAATTTATACATGCAAAATAGGTTTCTGACCCTGATGAGTAGATGCTACTTCCTGTTAATGTAATGTTTTCTCGTGATTGCGAAGTTGTTGATACAATTGCACAATTTCATCTAAAGCAAATCAGCTATTTCAAGAATATTGTTTGTTGATTCAAAATTGAGTGCGAGTATCTCTTCCCAAATACAATCCATCATGCTGCATTTAGGTTATGCTTAGAGTGTTTTGAATATTCTACAACCATCAGAATCTGTCTACAATTTTGATAAGACTAATTTCAATGAAATCGTTATCAAAAATAATAATAATAATAAGTAAATAAATAGCTCTAGCCCAATATGGTTCAATGAGAGAATTGTTAATCTTAATAACAGGGCAAACAAGGTTTATTATCAATTTCGCAGATCTAACAATGACCCTAAACTCTATAAACTATACAGGGTGCTTCAGGAACAATTTTAAATATTAAATAAATTCCCTTATAACTCTTATGTCGAATCTGAATTGAAGACAAATAGGAAGTGTTTTTGGAAATAGCAAAAAACAATCGAATGGTATTCCTAAATTAATGCGTTATAATGATATAATATCCTCCGATTTCTCAGTTATCTGTAACTCGTTTGCTAAAGAACAACAGTCTGTTTGCTTGTAACAAACTCTACAGCAAATGGAAACATAGTCAATCCGCTGCTCATTGGATTGCTCACAAAGCTATGCGTAACCATTCGACTTTGGTAACAAAAAATTCTAATTTTCTACTACTTCTCTAAGCTCAATACCTTCATCGCTCCCCCCAAAAGAGCAATTTCCGACAAATCGACGTTGTTAGTGCTAAAAGCAATGCAAAATGTGAAATTGATTCTGATATCTTAAATATGTATTATCTATAATTACTTTTCTGAAAACAGATCTGAAGAAATAAGTCTCAATTTCCCAGAGAATTCTAGTTCCATCTTCCTTCCTCCAAAAAGAGGTTTCGAAATTCAGTCAGTTAGCGAGTATGATGGTACAAACTGCGTCAGAAACACTACTGGTGAAGATGGAGTACACTGCGCTTTATCAAATTGATTTTGTTGTACATTGTAAGTGACTTAACAAATATGGTACGAGTATGTTCAAACGAGCCAGAAATGACTGCAACGTCTTTCTTAAGCGTGGGAAATTCCAATGCCACCAAAAACTGAGGCAGACAATACTGCAATATCCCAAAGGCAGTAACAATTTTTGGTCGTTCGTCAAAAACATTATAAATTCTGCTTCATCCTCCATCCCAACGCTCATTTACAATGACATTCCAGCTGTCAGCTCTTTGAACGGGGTTAATCTGCTTGCTGCGCACTTTGCGGTCAGCTCAACACTCCCAGATTATGTTTTGTCCCCGCCTACACTTGAGTGCGTCGAATCTTCAATGGGACGAACTCACTTTCTCACTCGTGTAGTAGCAAGAGTACTTAAAGATCTTAATATATATAAATCCGCTGGTCCAGATGGTATATCCCCCCTTCTTCTGAAGAAGTGTTCTTCTCGCTGGCAAAACCACTGCGTAGGCTTCTTCATCAATTCTACTCTTTAGGCCACCTTCTGAGCAGATGGAAAACAGCATTTGTCCAACCCGTTCCTAAAAAAACGCGAATCTTCTTCTCTCTCCTCCTACAGACCCATTCCACTTATGTCCCTTCTTTCCAAGTTCATGGAAACGCTGATAAACCGTCAGCTAATGAAATACATATCTCGAAACACGAAAACTTCTTAATGACCGGCAGTATGGTGTTCGTAGCTACAGATCCACTCTTGATTTGATGGCATGCCTCATCGAAAAGTGGAACCAAACCATATATCAATCTGGCGAAAACAAGATAGTTGCACTTGATATTTCTAAGGCATTGCACAGAGTCTTCGTGCAATGCCTTATCGATGAATCTCTATTTCAATGGATTGTGCCTTGGATGGTTTCATGTCCGATATTCACAAAATAAATGCTGGTGTGCCCCAAGGCTCCGTTCTGTCCCCGAAACCCTTCTTAATTTTCATCAAAGATCTCTTGTCTGCTACTTCTAATCGAATATATTCCTTTGCTAACGACAGTACTCTCTGCTTTTCATATTCGTTCCCGGACTCACCGGAACGGCAGCGTATGTTAAGTTCATTAAATTCCGATATTAACAGCATAATTACTTGGGGAAATATTAACAGAGTGGAACTTAATGCTTCTAAAACTCAATGCTGTTTGCTGTCATTAAAACGAAATTTAAATATCCAGACATTATCCATGAATGGCACTTACATCGTCGATACTGAAAAACTGCCCATTCTCGGTATGTGTGTCAGTGGCAACTTACGTTGGAATGACCACATATTCGATGTCGTAAAAAATGCTGCGAAATGTCGAGGTTTCCTCAAGCGATGTAAAAAATATTTTACTCCCTCTGATCTGGCCTCAATATATTCATCCGCCCAAAATCGTAGTAGGTGCTTCTAAAAGATCTCTGCACCTGCTAGATAGGATTCAAAACCGTGCGGTAAAACTCATAGGTTATACTAATATCAGTCAATCAATTGGCATTCTCCAACACCGACGTAATGTCTCCTGTCTCTCTATGCTGCATTGAAATCGCCAGTAGCCCTCCGCCTATTCAAACTTTCAACCGTAACACACGTCTCGCTATGAATGCTCATTAGTATACCCTCAAGCCCATTTGCCGATGTACTCTAAAATTCGTGACCCGTTCCTAAGCCGTACAACTCGCTTATGGAATGCCCTGTCGAGCTCTCTATTTCCTGGTCGTTATAACTTGCCAACATTTAAAAACAATGCCCATCGGTACCTCTCTTTTCTTCCTCCTTAAATTTCCTCCGTGCGCGCTGTGTACAAACATTTTGAGAGCACTCTCATTATAAAAAAAAACACTGCATAACCACGTCTACTCTCCCTAAATCCAGGAAAATAGCGAGAATCGCACCCGTTTCCAAAGAATCTAGTCCGATGTCTGCTAACTATTTCGATTTCAGTAATGTAAATTAATAGTAAGACAGGTCCTTGAACACTTACATCTTAATACTCGTAGCTTTCTGTATGGATGGCAATCCGATGCGATGTAAGACAGGCGTTCGACAAGTACTACCTTACGCTTTTATGTCTGCTTGATTTTTCAAAGCACTTTGACAAAGGAAACCATTGGTGGATATTCAACCATTACTTTGGCTTTGGTAATAGTACTGTGTGGCTTTGTTAATTGTTGTTTTATTTCAAACATATTTATAATTTTTTTTTTAATTGAAGTATTTTTTCTTGAAGTTTGGATATAAAATTGTTAGAATAATTAATTTTTAAAACAAACATATTATTGTGAATAAAAGAAACATTGTTGAAATCTAGAATTAAGTCCCTGTGGATTCCGGCGAAAGATACGCTGGAAGTGAAACAGAAGCACGACTGGTCAGGAGAAAAGACGGCCGAGGATTCGTTGTTGGACTGTGAACTCATCTAGGCGGTTGTTGAAAGAATAAAATTTGAATTTATAACGAAAAGTTGTAGTTTTTTTTTCTTCTCGATATATCAACCATCGGAAGAATCGGGAAGACATTGTTCTTTTTTTTTGTCGAAAAGTCGCAAAAACTATTGCGATTAAACATTGGTGCCGAAACCCGGGATATTTAGCGCGCATAAAGAACTTTATTGCCCCCGTATATTTAAATTTGCTCCAACATAATATCGTTAAATTATATTGTCACACTTGCATAAACGGTTAAAGATAATCTTGTTCGCGATAGTGTGAAAAATAGAAACTAATTTTCACCAATAAATTTTTTGAAGTGTACCAATTTAAATTGGCCGGAAAAAAGCTGTCAGATGAGACAAATTGAAATCTGTGGAACATCGCATCATCTACAATTATCGGTAAAAGCCCATTAAAAAACCAAATTAAAGCTTTTTTTGTCACAGGCAAATCTACGTCATCAACGAGAGGAAACTGTGAATGCGTAGCGGGATTCTATCGACGAGCGGAAAAAAAGAGCATTCAAATTACTTAGCTTGCTGGTGTGGAATGTATTGCTCAAGTCAAGAGGAAAGGTGAAAAGCTTTGTGCAAGTAAGTCTTAAGACCAATTTGGGGAAAATTGTCGCTGAACAAATTGTGTTGCTAAGGTTATTGCATTTTTGGAGATTGTTGCTGTGTGGATTGTGGGTAGCGTGTTGCTGAGAGCTTAGTGGCTGCGCCTACTTTTACATATTTTGCATAGAGCGGTTGTATTGGATGGTGAGGAGAAATTGTCGTTTGTAAGCGTAGGGATTTGATATATTGATCGTTGTTTATAAATTCTCGCTTACGTAGTCTCTCGATCTTTCATTCATTGTCAAAAGGCAGCATTAGCAATTCGTTAAATATCGCCAATTCAAACTTCAATATGGAGCAGGAATCAGATATTCTCGTAGGTGAATCCTCTGCAAAGGGGGAGAAAAATTTGTCGGAGCTAAAAGCTTTGAGAGCCTCAACAAAGGGAAGTTTAACGCGCATAAAAAACTTTATTGCCGCCAAAGGTGAATCGTTATCCGCAACAGAATTAGATTGTCGCTTGGAGATTTTTGAATCCTATTTTAAGCAAGCAGGAATTGTCCAAAGATCTATAGAGAGACTTGGTATAAAGGAGGAGGAAATAGCAAATGATGTTTTTAGAGGGGAAATAGAAGAGATGTACGTTTGTACAAAGGCTAAGATTCTCGAACGGAAGGCAGAAGTAAAGGGAAGTTCCTCAGCCGCTGAAAGTTTGGATGCAACATTTCTTCATCACCAGCCAGCTTCTTGTTCAAGATTGGAACAAATTAAGCTTCCAAATTTTTCGGGCAAGTTCTCAGAGTATCCTAATTTCATTGGGTTATTCAAAAATCTGGTCGACAATAATGATGCACTCGATAATTTGCAAAAATTTAATTATTTAAAGCGTTGTTTGTCTGGGGCAGCGTTAGGAGCTGTGAAAGAATTTGAGCTTAGAGGGACAAACTATCGTAAGGCATTAGAAAGATTAGAGAAGAGGTTTGATAACAAGTGCTTAATCTTTCAAGAACATATTAACTTGTTACTAGAGGTTCCGAAAGTTTCCAAGGCCACTGCTTTCTCTCTAAGAAATCTGGAAGATAGTTTTAATACACACCTCACAGCTATGTTGTCGATAGGTAGTTATCAGGACATTACCAATGCCATACTCATATCTCTTGCGTTAGATAGAGTGGATCCAGAAACGCAAGTCAAATGGCAAGATGTGGTTGATTACAATCAACTGCCGTCGTGGGATGAATTCACAAAGGTTCTGGATCACCGGTGTAGAATAATGGAAGCGAAGGAAGCCAAAGCACTACATTCGGAGAATGCATTACCAACTTCAAGTGCTCGAAACGATCGTCGTGTACGTGGTCGCGGAAGTAATGAAGGTCATAGTCATAGTCGACAAATTAGATCTACGGTGTTAGCTGTGCATCAGGTTCAATGTCCATATTGCAAATCAAATGGTCACAAAGCTGATAGTTGTAGAGAATTTCAAAGCTTACCAGTTTCTAGGCGATTTCAAGAAACCAAAAGGTTGATGCTCTGCATAAATTGCTTAGAAGTAGGGCATTCGGTGAGGCGTTGCTCCCAAACGAAATGCAGTATTTGTTCTCTACCCCACCACCACCTACTACATAGGTTTGCTCCCATTACGGAGCCGAACGTTGCATCTACCTCTGGGGCAAACGGTGAACAAAATACATCGCCTTTATCCGTCTTACTGGGAAGTGCAGGAAATCAAGTGGTATTAGCTACGGCAGTAGTTGAGGTTAGAGATTATTTGGGAAGTTATCATCCGGTACGTGCTATCTTGGATTCTGCATCGCAGCTAAATTTCGTAACTGAAGAGATGGCTCAACGGTTAAAACTTGTAAAAAGCAAAACGGAGATGCAAATAAGTGGAATAGGGAATGAGCTATCAAAAATCAAATATGTTACGCAGGCGACTTGCAAGTCGAGGATTTCCGATTTCAAAACAGATCTGGAATTACTTGTCATCAAGAACATTACCGATCTACAGCCAACTCGATCATTCGCTGTCGATAGTTGGGATATTCCAAAAAACATAGTTCTGGCCGATCCCAATTTCAACAAAGCTTCTAAAATCGATATGCTGATCGGAGCTGAATGCTTTTTCGAGTTGTTGTCTATTGGGCAGATTAAGTTAGATGGCCGACCCACTTTGCAGAAAACTTTGTTTGGTTGGGTAGTATCTGGGAGATACGACCTTTCGTTAGTACCGAACGCAAGTGTATGTTTGGTAAGTGGTCACGGACAAACTGAGGATGCCAATTTAAATAAATTGGTAGAAAACTTTTGGAAAATAGAAAGAGTAGAGTCAAAGAAAAATTTCCTTACCCCTGATGAAGAACGCTGTGAACAACATTTTTTAAACACAGTAGAGCGAGGGGAGAACGGTAGATTTGTGGTTAAGCTGCCATTTAAGGATAATCCAGAAGTGTTAGGAGAATCGCTCGGCATTGCAAAGAAAAGATTCTTTTCATTAGAAAAAAGGTTGGATAAAAATCCAGAAGTTAAAGCAAAATATTGCGAATTCATGGAAGAGTATGAAAAGTTAGGTCACATGGATAAAATTTCTCAACATCAATTGGACCAAATGAGGTATTTTTGCCCACATCAATGTGTACTTAGGCCAGAATCGTCGTCGACGAAACTTAGAGTAGTGTTTGATTGTAGTTGTCCCACATCATCAAATATTTCGTTGAATGAGGTGTTGCTAAAGGGTCCAGTGATTCAAGATTCGTTGTTCTCAATCATTCTACGCTTTCGATTATACAAGTACGCCATAACCGCAGATATTGCTAAGATGTATCGGCAAATACGAGTTAAGGAAGGCGATAGGAAGTACCAGTGCATAGTTTGGAGGAACAAAGCCACGGATGACCTACAGGGATATCAGTTGAAGACGGTTACGTATGGAACAACGTCTGCGCCCTTCCAAGCAACGCGCTGCTTAAAGATGCTAGCAGATAGCAACACATTGAAGTTTCCTTTAGGGGCAAAGGTATTGAGGGATGATTTTTATATGGATGACCTCATAAGTGGAGGAGATTCTGCAGAAGAAATCTTAAACATATACACCGAAGTCAGTACCATTCTTCAAGAAGCGGGATTCGAGTTGCGGAAGTGGTGGACAAACGAGAAACTACAACTACGACGCATACCAGAAAACCAGAGAGAGATTCCATTACGAATCAATGACTCTGACATCATAAAAACATTAGGAATCAAATGGAACCCCCATAGTGATCAGCTGCAGTATATGGTTCCAGCAATACAATTTTCGAAGAATATTACTAAGCGTGTCATTCTAGCAGAGCTGTCCACTCTTTTCGATCCGTTAGGTTTAATTAACCCCGTAATTGTAAAGGGTAAGATTATCGTACAGAATCTGTGGGTGAAAAAGGTTAATTGGGATGAATCGGTCCAAGCTAGAGTCTTTAGCGAGTGGGAATTGTTTCGAAGTCGGCTTAAAGAACTAAAGGATATTAAGATTCCACGATATGTACTAACTCCACAACCCAGATCAGTACAAATCCATGGATTCGCGGATGCATCATTGCACGCCTACGGATGTTGTATCTACATACGAACAGTAGATGAATTGGACCAAGTGCACTGTCAATTATTGAGTGCAAAGTCTCGAGTTGCTCCAATTAAGACCGAAAGCATTCCTAGGTTAGAATTGTGCGCTGCGGAGCTGTTGGTGGCGCTTCTCGTTAACATTATGCCAAACTTAGTCCACATTGTTGAGGAAATTTTTCTGTGGACAGATTCAGAAATAGTGCTTTGTTGGTTGTCTGCACATCCGTCTACATGGGAAATTTTTGTAGCGAATCGAGTATCTAAAATACAAAGCGAGCTGCCGGCAGCAGTTTGGAAACATGTTGGCTCTAAACAGAATCCAGCTGACATCATATCCAGAGGAGCATTTGCGAGCGAGTTGTTAGGAAGTCGGTGGTTTTGTGGACCAGAATTTTTATATCTACCGAAAACGAAATGGCCGGAGAAGGATTGTTCCAAAATCAGTACGAGTATTCCTGGCCAAAGAAAGGGAGAGGCTGTGTTATTAGCCGCTAGAGTATCCTCCGAATTCAGCGAAAACTACCTGAAATATACCGACTTTCAAAAGGTATTACGGGTCTTTGGATACGTGAGTCGATGGATAGCTAACCGGAAGAAAACTGTAGAGCTATTATCAAATGTATCAGAGAAAGGTAAGGTTAATGTATTCGACACAAGCAGCACCCCCTTACTCTCAGCGAATATACTGAATGATGCGTTGAATAGGATACTTTGGCATGTCCAACAGAAAGCCTTTAAAGAAGAAATTGAGCAGTTGGAAAATGAGAAGTCGATAAGCCCAAAGAGTTGTATCAAAAATCTTAATCCCTTCCTAGATACAAATTCTGTAAAACTACTCCGAGTTGGTGGGCGTTTGCAGAATGCGAACATTCCTTACCTTGTGAAATGTCCTATCCTACTCCCAAAATCTAACCTATTTGTCAAAAATCTTGTTGTTTATTTGCACAGGAAAAATTACCATGCTGGGCCGCAGGCACTAGTTGCAATCATCAGACAGCGCTTCTGGGTTCTTGATGTGCGCAGATTGGTGAAGAAGGTGGTAGACAACTGTCTGCATTGTTTCAAGTATCGACCGAAGTTGTCCAGTCAAATAATGGGAAACCTTCCAGTTGATAGAGTGCAGCTGTCCAGGCCGTTCCACAAAACAGGTGTAGACTTTTGCGGCCCGTTCCATTTAACATTGAGACGTCGAGGACAGCGAACTTACAAGGCGTATGTTGCGGTGTTCGTGTGTTTTGCGGTCAAGGCAGTACATCTGGAGGTGGTATCCGATCTGTCCACACAAGGTTTTATAGCAGCCCTCAAGAGGTTTGTCGCGCGACGGGGACTATGTAGTGATATCTTCTGCGACAATGGGACGAACTTCGTTGGAGCTCGAAATGAGCTGGCAGAATTCCGACATCAATTTTTGAAGCAGCAGACACAAAAGGAGATTGCAACATGGTGTGCAGCGGAGCAGATACATTTTCACCACATCCCGCCTAGAGCACCTCATTTTGGGGGTCTGTGGGAGGCAGCCGTAAAGTCTGCCAAAACTCATCTCTTTCGTACAGTTGGGCTAGCTTATTTGACGTTCGAAGAGTTGTCCACGGTCGTGGCGGATATCGAAGCAATTCTAAACTCGCGACCCCTCTGCGCTATGTCGATTGATCCAAGCGATGAAGAAGTGCTGACTCCAGGGCATTTTTTGATCGGTGCCCCTCTAAATGCGATAGTTGAACCATGCATAGAATCAGAGCAAGTAAGCGATCTTAAAAGATGGCGACGTTTATCCCAGATTAAGCAACACTTCTGGGCTCGTTGGTCTAAAGAGTATTTGCTAGAACTTCAAAAACGAACGAAGTGGAAGGCGTCGGAAGCGAATGTCAAATTGGGTACTCTGGTCTTGATCGCAGATGACAATATACCAGCTCAACAGTGGTTGATGGGAAAAATCGTCAAAGTTATCGCCTCACAGGATGGGAAAATTCGAGTGGTCGACATAAAAACAAAAAATGGTATCCTGCGGAGAGCTATTCATCGTCTAGCGCCACTGCCGATAGAAAGTTAAAGTCTCTGTAGCCTCTGAGACTTCAAGGCGGGCAGAATGTTAATTGTTGTTTTATTTCAAACATATTTATAATTTTTTTTTTAATTGAAGTATTTTTTCTTGAAGTTTGGATATAAAATTGTTAGAATAATTAATTTTTAAAACAAACATATTATTGTGAATAAAAGAAACATTGTTGAAATCTAGAATTAAGTCCCTGTGGATTCCGGCGAAAGATACGCTGGAAGTGAAACAGAAGCACGACTGGTCAGGAGAAAAGACGGCCGAGGATTCGTTGTTGGACTGTGAACTCATCTAGGCGGTTGTTGAAAGAATAAAATTTGAATTTATAACGAAAAGTTGTAGTTTTTTTTTCTTCTCGATATATCAACCATCGGAAGAATCGGGAAGACATTGTTCTTTTTTTTTGTCGAAAAGTCGCAAAAACTATTGCGATTAAACAGGCTTTTTAAGAGGTTTCTTTTTGACAGATTTCAAAAAGTTATAACCTGTGATTCTACTTCAGCACTTTTACCGGTAAAACACGGTGTACCACAAAGATCAATCCTGGGTCCTATTATATTCTGTATGTTCATAAATGACTCGCCATCTGTTTGTAAACATACTCGTACCTCGGCACATCTCTATGCCGATGATGTACAGCTTTACTTGGCTAGACCACTCAGTAATACAGCTGAACTGGTAAGCAATTTGAATGAGGACCTCTGCAGAATTTTTTCTTGGTCTTTAGCTAATGCACTAGATTTAAATGCAAATAAGACACTAGTTCTTCCAATACCAAATAAAAAACTTGACTTCAAGATGTTACCGGATATCGTACTCTCGGGCAATAAATTAAATGTTGTTCCAACTGTTACTGGATTATCAACTTGACCTGTATATGACCATACTAACCACGTTATAAGAAAAGTATATATGTATATCGTTGTGGGGAACTGCAATGTTTACTCTTGCCGACACCAGACGAAAGCTGATCTTACCATTAATTATGTACGAGTATACTGAGGTTGTGTAATGAACTTCTGATATATCTGGAAGCGGGTGGTAGCAGAGTGATTGCCTATGCGGATGACGTTGCTATAGCCGTCTCAGGTAAGCATCTTAATACCATTGAAGAACTCCTTCAACTAAATCTTAGCAGATTAACCCGTTCGCAGATCCCTGTGGATTGGGAGTAAACCCCCATAAATCTCATCTTGTCCTCTTTTCCAGGAAATACAAAATTCCAATTATAGATCCTCCCTCAATAAATGGTACCAGTTTAGACTTTTCCGATACAGCAAAATATTTGGGTCTCATTTTTGGCAGAAAACTAAACTAGAAACCTAACATTCAAGAAAGAGTCAATAAAGCTACGGAGCTTTATTCTCTTGCAAAAAAGCCATTGGGAATAAATGGGGCCTTCAACCTCGATAACCCACTGGCTATACATCTCGGTCATAAGATGGATACTCACCTACGGGGTTGTTGTCTGGTGGACGGCCTTAGACAATGCAGTCAACTGCAGCAAACAGAGTTCAAAGAACAGCATGTTTATGCATAAGCGGAGCTTTACGGTCTACTCCCTCGGCATTAGACATTCTGTTTCACTTGACACCCCTCGATATCTTCAGCAGGCAAGTAGCTGTAATACAATACATTAGGAATCCTCACAGAGAACATCGATTACACCATACCTGAACTTTGGTTTAACAAAGACTTCCATGTAAGCTTCCCCCCTAGGTCTTTCTGGAAGGAAGATGCTTTCATGGAGGACAAGTCAATCCACTTCTACACAGATAGATTTAAAACCGATAGCGGGATTGGTGGCGGTGTTTTCTCAGATAAGCTAAATCTAAGCCTATCTTTCCGACTTCCAAATCACTGTAGCGTGTTTCAGGCAGAAGTTTTAGCGATTAAAAAAGCTAAAAGCTGGCTACAGGAAAACGTGATATCTGCATCTTTTCGGATAGTCAGGCCGCTATCAAGTCTCTGGACTCAGTATCATGAAATTCTAAAACCACCCTTGAATGCCGAACAGTTCAACCTTGACCTTTGTAGAATGCCGGGCCACAGAGACATTTCAGGCAATTGTAGGGCTGACGAACTCGTCAAAATAGTAACCACTCTACCTATTATACCGAAAAACGTAGCATCGGTATACCAATCACCACGTGCAAATCAATATGAAAGCTGGGTGCTAATAAAAGAACAGACCTTAGGTGGACTGTTGGACCAACATGTCTAGCGACTAAACAGATCTGGCCAAAGCTAGATCCGACTCGCTCTAAGATTCTGATCGTTCTAAATAGGAACATCTCAGCGCCATTATAAGTGTCATCACTGGATATTGCCTCATAGGCAAGAAAGCAAGAAGGTTTGGCGCTTTTACAAATCGATTTCTATAGAAATTGCATGTACGAGGACCAAGGGGAGACAATCCTCTACCAGCTCTTTACATGTCCAGCTACAATGCCCTAAGCGATCTAAAGAATATAGACGTTAACAGTCTCCTACGCTTCATCATAAGCTCAAATTGGTTCCATGAGTAAGAGGATCATAGATCCATGTGACGTCACAATAGGCCTAAGTCGGTTGTTGTTTTCAACAGCCACTCTTACCTACCTACCTACCTTGCTGAGGTTGTATACTGTTACATCGATTCCTTATCTCAAGGGGTTAGGCCACTCTAGAGGCCGTAAAAGTTCGCACTCAACAAGCAGTTCTTCTTTCGCGTTTTATTTTGCTTTAATAAGATATTTTGCAGGCGATTTTCCATTGAAAAATTTAAGCGCTGCTGATCACCGCGCTAGATCGAGAGGCTTAGTTCTTTTCAGATGGCGCAATAAATTTGTCTCGTCAAGGATCTGAACAGAAATATTCGTGTGTCCTTGTAGTCGATTTTTGTGTTTTCGCGTAAACATTTTAATTTCGTTCTGAACATTTTCGACTCCTAGGCCTCTGTGGATATCATCGTTTCTAATGTACCACGGTGCATTAACAAACCCTCGAAGAACTTTGTTTTGGAATGTTTGTAAGACGTTAATGTTACTAATTTTGGTACAACGCCAAAGCTGTATACCATATGTCCACACCGGTTTTAGCACTTACTTGTATAACAGCAATTTATTTTCTAAACTGAGCTTGGAATGCTTTCCAAGAAGCCGGTACATGTCTCTATACTTAATCTCAAGCTCTTCACGTTTTTTCTTAACGTGTGCTCTCCATTTAAGTTTAGCATCGAGTTTCATACCAAGATATTTGGCCTCGTTCGCAAAAGGAATTTTTACTGCGTTGATAAACACAGATAGATTGTTAGTTTTCTTGAGAGTGAAGTTCACATGGACAGACTTGTTTTCATTAAGAGTGATTCGCCAAGTCTTTGTCCAATTGTTAATCCGTGTAAGGGCACGTTGCAACTTAGCAGTTGCTTGTTCGATGGTTTTAGCTGTTGCCAAAATGGCAGTGTCATCAGCAAATGTGGTTACCACAGTATCGTCCGTTTGCGGTGTGTGGCGGGTAAAAAGCAAATATAGCATAGGGCCAAGTACACTTCCTTGCGGCACCCCCGTCTTTATTGTCTTGAAATTGGAATATTCGCTTACATGTTTGACACGGAAGAGTCGGCCATCTAGGACTTAAAATATGAAAAAATTGCTCGGATAGGACTTGTCGAAGTTTATATTTCAGGCCCTCGTGCCATACCTTATCAAAAGCTTGCGAAACGTCAGGGAATGCGCTTGAACAGACTAAGTTACACTCGATTGCTCGTTCAATTACATCGGTTATTCGATGGACTTGGCCAGCAGTAGAGTGTTGACTTCTAAAGCCAAATTGATGATCGGGCAAGAGGTGATTTGTGTCACCAATCGGTTTAAGACGATTAAGTAAGATTCGTTCGAAGACCTTCGATATAGTCGGGACGAGCGATATTGGTCTGTATGACATGACGTTTTACCGGGTTTCGGAACCATAATAACTTCGGCAACTTTCCACCGATGCGGTACATACTCTAATCTTATGGTGGCATTTATAAGATGGAGCAGCTTTAGCAAACCTTTTTTCAGTAGCGCTTTAAGTACCTATCTCCCCCGTAATTAAGTCATATCCGGGGGTTTTATTGGGCTTAAGCGTGTCTATAACTTGTCTAAGTTCGCTAAGCGTAGCCTTTTCTATTAGAAGGTTCGTCGTCAAGTCTAGCATATTGACATTCTCTGGAAGCACTTCCCCGTCGAATGGTTTGAACATTTCTGCAAGATGGTCGGCGGAAACGTTAGCTTTTTCTTTACCTTCTTTCGCCCAGTCATCCTGGTTTCTTCTTATTGGCGCAAAAATATAAAATAAATCGAGTTTACAAAGGTAGATGCTTATTGTACAATGGCGGCTGTGCAGCGTTTCTCTGATAACTTCTCTACTTTATAAGAGTCTACGGCCGTACCAACGGCTCCTGTAAATTTTGAATTATGATGAGTCGCTCAATTTTTTTTTGTTGTACATAACAACAGTTAGAGAAGTACGTAGGATTTTTTTTTGATATATTGATTTTTGGCTGAATGGCGCACTTCAAAAGTCAAGCTTGCAAAATTCGCAGAAAAATCGCCAGAGAATTGTTAATAACAAATGAACTATGCCATATTTTTAAAGATCTAGTTCAAATGTGAAGTGAATTGGTTGAAAATTGTTCAAGTTATTGGCGCGGCCAACTTGAAAAATGCAGTTTTGAGATAAACTTGTTTAAAATTCATAAGAGGCTCGCTGCCTACCTGGCGGCCTTGTACTACTGACCGCAACGTAAAGATAGCGGCACTCGTCAACAAAAGCCAGTGAATGCTAGTTGTGCATTTGATAGTTACTTATCGAAGTTTCAGTCATTTTGAACGCGCAGTTTTCAGTTGACAGTCGTTTGAGCGAGTCGATGTGAGTGTTTTTTGTGAAGATGGAAAAAATTGAGTATCGAGCTGTTATTAGATTCTTGTTTTTGAAAGGCAATACGCCTACGCAAATCAAAAATGAGTTGGACTCTGTGTATGGGGACACTGCACCACTGAAATTTTGGGCAGCTGAATTTAAACGTGGCCGTAAGAGCTTGGGAGGTGATGAACGTTCGGGACGTCCAAAAACTGAAACCACTGACGATAACATTGCTAAAGTTCACCAAATGGTTTTAGACGACTGCCGAATTAAAGTGAGAGAGATAGTAGAGGTTATGAAAATATCCAAAGAACGTGTTTGTTACATATTGGATCTATAACTTAATTCGCGCGGTTTTTTTTTTCAAAATTTGAACGTTTATTTAAGAAAAACATATACAATAGTATTATTCAAAGTATTGCTTATCTGAAGCTATGACTTTTTCCCATCTTTCTGGCAATTTGTGGATCCCATACCAAAAGAACTGCGCCGGCTTGGCAGCCAAGAATAAATCAAGCCAATTTTTGATATTCTGCTCTGATGTGAACCGTATTTCAGTGCGGGCGTTCTGCATCGACCGGAACAAATGGTAGTCAGAAGGGGCAAGGTCTGGGCTATAAGGCGGGTGGGGTAAGACTTCTCATCTACTGTTTTCCAAATAGTTCTTAACCGGAATAGCAACGTGAGGCCGAGCGATGTCATGATGGAAAATTATTGCCTCATGTCTGGTCGCATATTCCGGGCGTTTTTCGGTCACTGCTCTCATCAAACGGATTAATTGTGTTCGGTAGCTTTGTCCATTGATGGTTTCACCCGGTTTTAGCAGCTCATAATACAGCACACCCATCTGATCCCACCAAATACAGAGCATTACTTTCGCGCCATGGGTATTCGACTTTGCCGTTGATTTGGCTGGTTGGTCGGGTTTCACATATGATTTTTTGCACTTGGGGTTGTCGTAATGGATCCATTTTTCATCACCAGTAACAATCCGATGCAAAAATGACTTCCTTTTGTGGCGTTCCAGCAGCATTTCGGACATGCAAAATCGCCTTTCGACGTCTCTCGGCTTGAGTTCATGTGGAACCCAATTTCCTTGCTTTTGAATATATCCAGGTGCCTTTAAACGTTTTGAAATGGCTGCTTGAGTGGCACCCAAAGATTCTGCGAGCTCTTCTTGTGTTTGGCAACAATCTTCATAGAGTAATGCTTCCAGTTCTTCATCTTCAAACTTTTTTGGCTGCCCAGGATGTTCATCGTCTTCCAAGCCAAAATCACCACTTTTAAATCGTGCAAACCACTTTTGGCATGTTCGCTCAGCTAGCGCATATTCACCATAAAGTTCCACCAAAATACGATGACTTTCGGCACCAGTTTTCTTCATATTAATGTAATGAAGAAGAACTCCCCGCAAAAACACTTTTTCAGGCACAAAGTTCGACATATTTGAGTGCAAAAAAATTATTGTTGTTTACGCTTCAAATGAATGACATTTACTGAAATGACGTACAATGACAGTAGCTTTCCAACGCATGTTCCAATGGAATAATATAAGTTACGCCATCTCTTAGCAAATGGCACGAATTAAGTTCGACTATCTTCAAACAGGAAAAAACATTACAGGAGCATACTACGCATCTTAACTTGCCAAGCTGAAGGTAGAAATTGCGGAAAAACGGCCACATTTGCAGAAAACGAAAATCCTGTTTCATTAAGACAACGTGCCTTTCACACCTCAGCGGTTGCCATGGCGAAAATCCATGAATTACAGTTTGAACTGCTTGACCATCCGCCTTATTCACCAGATCCAGCCCCAAGCGACTTCTTTTTGTTCCCTCATCTAAAAACTGCGCTCGGAGAACAGAGATTTTTGTCAAATGAGGAGGTAATCACCTTCGTGAACAATTATTTTGCTGAGAAAAACGCCAAGTACTATTTTTACGGGCTAGAGAGATGGGAGCATCGCTGGCAGAAGTGTGTAGAATTACAAGGAGACTATGTAGAAAAATAAAAAAAAATTTGAGAAAAATTGTCTTTTATCATCTTTTCAGACAACCCTCGTACTTCGAGATATTAGACCATTGAAAGCAATAAAAAAAATTGATTTTTTGAAAATCTTAGAGTCTACTTTGGTTAAAAAATCAACAAATATGTGTAGGTTAATAGCGGGAATGACTTCTAATTAAAAAAAAAAGTAAAACCGGAAAAAAGCAAAACAAAAAAGCATTCTTGTGTGTAACAGATAAGATAATGACTAAGCAAATTCAAATAATCAGGGGTTAATTATCGAAAAGTTTCTCTTTTTCCGCACACGAGCTACAAACATGTACATACATACGTACATATGTACATAAATAAATTATCGCTTCAAGTTGTCGATTAGACCGCGTAGGAATTTAATCTAGTTGCACAAATAGTTAGATACATTAACAGCTTTTGTGCCACAATAAGTTGTCAAGAGAATGTGAATACGAGTATGTACCTATTAGATACACAACTCAAACTTCTGCATACATTACATTGATACGCTAAATACGTATGTATTGCATATAACATGCGCATGCATATATTTACGCGGATATTATGCTTTTGTTTACATTTCCTGTTAAGGTGCATTCACGTATTCAGACATTTAGAATGAAATACAATTGAACCGCAAACCCCTTCCAGGTTTGTTTTATTATTTAGCACTTGCACGATTAACATGGTCGGCTTATTAATTATTTTGTGAGTTGGCGATCCAGACGAATCTAAAATTTACAATGGTTTTCTTTAGAACAAAACCCCGTTAGAGATCTTGCTAAAATAGATTACATATTTTTTGCCAAAATTGATGCTTGCGGACTAGAGTTTCTGGACGCAAAGAAAAAATCCCTTGTAGACGAAGGGCCGGCTGTCACATTACTTATGTCATCGCGTACCTAAAAAAATGATTATCAATGTGAAGTAGATGGTGAGAGGAGATGTGATCAGTCGGTCTGCCTAACTTTTTCCTGCCGCAAGTGACCCTAATGACGTTATTTCCGGTCCAATTTTTGAACGAATACTTATGTCATAAGGTACCTAAAAATTGAAATAGATATAAGATACAGATTAATGAATAGTTGAAGAAAAAGCCGGTCTGCCTTGCCCCACCCTGCCGCAACTTTCCAGCAGACCAGCCGGAAGTAACAGTTTTTTGAACGGGTACTTACGTCATCGAGTACTTAAAAATTTTGAACGCAAGATTAATCCTCACCCTTTGCTCTGCTAAAAAAAAAGCGGGTCTAACATAGCTTACCCTGCCGCAAGTTTTTGACAGACCATAAATTGTTCTACATACATTTAATAGCATTTATATTTTTTCGATTTGTTTGTTTATTAAAACACTTAATTTAATATATAAATTATAATGAACTTATTGTATCCAATGAAAATAATATGAACTTCTTAGTTTAAACATTAATAAACAATTGAATTAATCTACAAATCCTAAAGCTAACATACTCAGAATCGCCATCAAACTCGTCAAAAAACTCATTTTCTTCTTCATCACTAAAATTGTCCAGGTGAATTCAGTGGCTGTTGGATGGTATTTGTTGCATTTTTCGTCAAAAAATTACGAATAATGATGGCACTGTGCGACAGTGAGTTATCATAGTGCAAAATCCACGAGTTTTCTGCCCACAATTCTGATTTCTTTCGGCGAATTGCTTCACGCAAACGACTCATAACGTCCAAATAACACTCTTTCTTTACTGTCTGGCCTTCTGGCAAAAGTTCATGATGCACTACACCGTTGTAATCCATGAAAACCGTGAGCATTGCATTCTTTTTTGACTGAAGACGACGTGGTTCATTTGGTGAATGCTATTCACTAGCCTGATGTCTGGATTGCGTGTCGTACTCAAACCCACGTCTCGTCTCCAGTGATGATTCTTTTGATGAATGTGGGATTGGATTCAGCCTCGCAAATCATCTCTTTCGCGACGTCAATACATTTTGCATGAAATTAAGGTATTTTGGCTCTCTTGTAAAATCACTTTGGTTTTGACAACCAAGCACAACGTTGTTGACCAGTTAAGCTAACATCGGAATCGGACGCCAACACTACTTTACGACTGTTTGTGGCCGCCTTCGAACTGCAGCCATTCCTACTAGAGGAAGTCAAGGAGGAGAGTAATGCCAGTGACTATAGAATAGCGTTGAATTACAGAGACCCAAGTAACAAAGCACAGTATCAGGAAAGCCATGTCTACTTCTGGAATGTTTGGAAAAGTAGTGCTATCAGTTTTGTCAATCCCTGTCTTATAAATTTATTGCGAATGTTATTGCCAAATCGTGTCTCTCACGCACACTTTTATGAGAGAACGTTGTAGGAAGCCAGTGGTAATCGAATGGGCATATGTTCCATATAGGTGGCGTATCAATTCATTACTCCGAATATGCATTGTTAGAAACAGGGAGAGATCGTCCATAGGCCTGGTAAATGCTGTGCATATAATTTAATTATAATTCTAAGAACTCAGATATTTTCTTCCCTAACAAAAAAATATTGAAGATCATCCTTTAGCACTGCGTAAAATATCGATCATCCCTTTCATCAGTTTAAAAGGCTCTTTATCTGTCTGCGATAATTCTGCTATAAGTTTGCTGAAGTCTGCAGATTTTCTCCGTAACATTTTTCATTGTTTTAAAAATATTTGGTAATGGATTTTCCAATATAGTGCGGTCCCTGTATCCTTGTACGGAAGACTTTATGGCTCTGTAACCTATTTAAAACGGCTAAGAATCTACATGCCAAAATTGGTGTATTTTCAAGCGCAGCGTAACACAATTGTATTAGTTCTTCTGTGAACTCTAAGTCGGCCAACGCCCATCTCCCAGTAGCATTCAAGATTAGTGAATAATGTCATACGCAGCTTAGAAATTGATGAAAAGATAGTGAGTTGTGATTGAAGTTCGTTGGTCTTCTCTAGGATTCTCTACGATCTACGGTTGAGACTATGGAAGTTTTTTTTCAGTTTTTTTTTATTTTTCAGTTTATATGCATTTTTATTGTATCACTTAATTTACACTTACTTGCTAGACAAAAAAATGCTTAAAAAGTAGTTTAATTAACTTAAAATTATCTTATTCTAACTTACCGGCCCCATGCGGGCACTCTAAGATAAACCTAACACTTAAATTATGTATTTCGACGTATCTTACTATTATAGTATACTATTTCTATTCATTATAATTAAAACTAAGAAAACATTTTTTACAAAAAAAACTTAGTAACATGACTTTTTTTATTTTATTATAAAACGTAAAACTAAAATCCTACAAACTACCTAAAAGTAAATCTTAATCTACTTAACCTACTTACATCTAATACATACATGTATATATATATATATACATAATATATATATACTTAATTTATAAATATATGTATATACGAGTATATATACATATGTTCTTTTTTTTCATTTTCTATTTTTATAATTTTTTTTTTTTTTCTTAAATCTAACTTAATCCTACTTAAAACTATGTAAGCCGGCCATGGCTAAAAAAATAAGGCGACCCACTTTGCTTCGTATGAAGCTACCAAGTATTGGAGGAATTCGACGACGAAGCATCCTCTCCCTCAAAAATCCACCAAAATTGTTGGTGCTGCTGAGAAACATCCCTCATGTCGCGACTCCCTACCGCTCTACTGGACCGAAGACGCTCTACACTGCCGTGTGCGACGTCTCTGTCGTAGTTGAGTCGCCTGTCCGCAGCTGTTCGAGCAACGTGGAAGATTAGCGGCACCGCCAATCTGTCCTGGATCAGACCTTTACTATCTAGGTAGAGGAACGCTTCTGGAGGAATAAAGCCGTCAAACCGAACTCTATCGTGATACATACTCGTATAATTAGGGTAGTAGGCCGAAATTGTCCACTCTTATCACGTTCGCCCTATTGTACAAGACCTCATTAGGATAGAATTTTATGTACTCGGACTCTGGTATTCTGTATAAGTGAAAACAAGTCCGAAGACAAGCCCTCTCAAACACCCGAATCTTTTCCAATAAACTTGCTCTCACGTTGAAACACACGGGACACCCAAATACAAGCATGGGCCGGATAAGGGCCATGTAACAGATCACCTTCACCCTCGCATCGAGTTGGCTGTTATAAAACAGTCTCTTTGTAAGGGCAAAAGCAGTTTTGGCTCTGGCCAGAGCAACATCTGTATGTTTGTTAAAATATAGATATTGGTCTAGCCAGATCCCAAGGTATCTGACTACATTTCGACAAGTATCCCTAGTTTCCGATTTCTAAAAGTTGATTTTCAACTTCCAGTCATCGCAATATCGCTTAGTTTTATCGAAGTCACCTTGCAAAAGTATATTGATAACGTCGATCTTTGGACCTGACCTGTATGCGATTAAGTCGTCTGCGTACGCTATGGCATGGTCAGATCACTTGTGTAAATGTTGAATAGGATCGGCGAATTTACCGCACCTTGTTGCAGACCGTTTTTAATGTTAAATATTCCAGCAGAAATCACATCGCCATTCTTTACGATGAACTGTCTACTGGAGAGCATATCAAAAAGAATATACAGAAGTGGTTTACTAATGCCCAACCTGTCCAGCTTGAAAAAGAGTCCTTCTAACCATACGGTATCGAAGGCCTTCTCCAAGTCAATCAGGCAGGCACCAGTGCACTGGTTCTTGCCTTTGTTCCATTGGACATCAGAAACCAGTTTGAACGCAGCATGAATGATGTCATGCCCCGCCTTGAAACCGAATTGATTATCCGGAACTATATGTTTGTCCTCAACCCACTTAGTCAGGACTCTATTGATTACCTTCAGGAAAACCTTACTTATGTTTGGAAGAAGACTTATAGAGCGGAGATTCGCCGGATTGGAAGTATCTTTATTCCTTTTGGGAATGGGATGTACCACCGCAGTTTTCCAATGCGCTGGGTAATGGGCATTATTCCTTGCATTATTAAACAGGGTAGCATAAATGTCCACCACTTCTAGTAGAAAATGTCGAAGCACAATGTTCGGTATTTCAGCGGTTCCCACTGATTTCTTACTTCGTAGTGATTCGAAGATCGTTTTTAACTTTTCCTTCGAAATGAACGGTGGTGATGACATTATTTCCCATATTCTCGTCACTGAACTGGGTGAAACCCGAGCCCTCGAATCGCCAGTTCGCTATTTCATTTCAAGGATAGAAATTGTGCACAAGGACTGGATTTTCCAGGTAGTGGTTCGAGCCAATGATGTTATTCGCCTTCTATACTTTCTGAAAAGTCGCTCCTATAGCCTATACCTTCTTCTGTGGGTCCTCGATCATAAAGAAGCCGTCATTATCAACGGCCTCATTTGGGTCGATGCCTGCTGCTTGAGTATGTGCTCGTTCTGAGTCGTTCTGGCGATTGTAAGACACGAAAGGTCGGTTTGATCTTTTCTCCGAAATATTTTATTTATTTGCGGGAACAATGTTTGGAGGTTTTTAATCGACGACTTCAGTGTCATGATCTCCGGGTTATGTCTGTCAGTAAACTGTCTGTGAGACCATGGACATTTTGGAGTCAAAATGGCACATGTCGTCTATTACGAAAAGGCTCAAAACATTCGCAAGCATTTAATAGTATCTTTTGTGTATGTGAAGTTTACGGAAATATTTTTTGGTAGTCCATAGAAGACGGTAGACGGAACAGTTCAACATTCAGTCACGCTGTATTCCGGGCCGGCAGATATGTTGGGAAACTGCGCTGACCCGGATTTTATCAAAATAGCTAGGAATCTGCTGATATAGCCAGCCTTGGGTATGATTTGGTTACATGTAACTACATCTTAAAGTTGGGCGAACCCTCCCGGTTAGGCCAACAAATAAGGTCTCTTTTCTAATATCCATTTTTCGGCAGCCTTAGCAAATTAATATTTTGAGACCTTAAGAGCATTCTAAACTTTCTGAAACTTGGATCACTTTGGCTACACTTGGCTAAGGTGTAAATGCTAAATTGTCTAGATCTATGTCTCTAAATTTATGTGTCTTAAAATATAAACTTGTTTAGTGTATTCAGTCATAATTTGGAAAAAAAAAAATTCATTTCAGGGCTCAACATGTGCCATCACTGAATCAATCCTACGAGCACATGGCGTTCGGACGGGCTTTTTTAGTTCACCACATTTGGTGTCGGTAACAGAACGGATTCGCATCGATGGCCAAGCAATATCTAAGACAAAATTTACCAAAGCCTTTTGGAAAGTTTTCAATAGACTTAGAAAATACCAAGAATCAGAAAATGACATGCCAGCTTACTTTAAGTTTTTAACCATTTTGTGTTTTCACATCTTCTTAGAGGAGAAAGTAGATGTGGCCATCCTAGAGGTCGGAATCGGTGGCAAATATGACAGCACAAATATTGTCAGGTAATGTTCCACTTTAAAACTTGTTTAGTTAGACCTTAAAAACTCTGACAGTGTTTTTTTTTTCCAGAAAAACGTCAACATGCGGTATTACTTCACTTGGACTGGAGCATACTAATATCTTGGGTGATACCCTTGAAGATATTGCATGGCAAAAAGCTGGTATTATAAAACGTAATTCGAAGGTGTATACCAATGTGGAACAGAAGGCATGTTTAAAGGTTCTCGAGGATAAGTGTTTTGAGGAAAATGTAAGTATCAATGATTTTGTTCATATTGATTTTGAATAGAACTGATTGCGGAATTTATTCAATTCAGGAGAAAGAAGTTTTATTTTTTAAATATGATACTATCCCGCGACCGTTTTGGCGCATACTTCGAAGCTTTTTATTGAGTGATATGATCTGTATCATTCCGCAGACCTCTGCTTTTTCGTCAGTTGCTCTTTGCTGTCTTCTTGTGATAGTGTGAGTTCTTGTCCTGGTTCATGGGGTATCGACATGCGGTCCGATTTTGTCAAATGAAAAGAATTTCGGGGAAGACATCCTGTCTGTGTCTTGATGGTGTAAGATCTTGGAAACGGGTCTTCTTGCACTATTGTTCCCCACTGTTTGATAACTCGAATCCAATGTGTATCACCCAGTTGCAACTCGTCTCTATGTCGGACACCGTGATATCGATTGTAGTCATTTGCTTGTTTTTCTTGTTTATTAACTTTGGCTGTAGGTTAGATCTTGACGTTGGAATTAATGTTTTGATTCTCCTTCCCATCAATAGCTCGGCGGGGCTGTGACCATTTGAAACCGGTGTAGCTCGGAATTCCATTAGTATCCGGTACGGCTCAATACTCATTATTAACTGTTTTTTGTTTATTTTTACCATCGCTTCTATAAATCCATTGTTCTGCGTATATCGGGGATTCGACGTAATATGATTGATATTCCATTGTTGAGAAAATTTTGTAAACTCTGAAGAAGTAAATTGAGGTCCATTATCACTGCGGACTGCACTTAAGATGATTCACGACGCACAACGAAGACAACTTTTCCAATCGTGCTATTTCCGGATAACGTGGGAATGTGCCTGCTACAAGAAGATATTTCTTGCCCTTTAAAGAAAATATATCCATTGCCACAACCTGCCACGGACGTTCAGAAATTTCAGAAGGATGTAGTGGTTCGTGTCTATGTAATTTGTTCTGGACGCAAGTGTCGCATTTGTTCAAAAAGTTTTCGATGTCATTGCTGCAGTTACACTTCCCAAGTCGCCTTCGTGAAGTTTTTCGAGAATTGTTTTTTAATTTTTGGTGGAACCACAATCCGACTACCCTGCATAAGAAGGCTATCGCTAATAGACAGGTTGTACCGGTCGTTCCAATACCTTTCTGCTTCTGGAGTCAACTTTTTTTTATATGGCCATCCCTCTAGCACAAACTTCATTTCTTGCTGTACTATAACGTCTTTTCGTTGGCTTTCGTATATTCCACGTAGTTTTTTGTCCGTGGCCGGAATCGTAGATATGATTGATGCTATATAAGCTCCAATGTCTTCTTCTAAATCCGTTTCATCTGCGGGCGGTAGTGGTTGTCGCGATTGTGTATCTGCTACATAGAGTTGTTCTTCCGGTGTGTATATGACGTTAAACGAGAATCGCGTTCAAATCCTTTGTTGAAAATATAGAAAGCAGTGGTTTCGATCTCTATATGTAATC
Source organism: Volucella zonaria (assembly GCA_963966105.1). Classification (NCBI taxonomy): domain Eukaryota; kingdom Metazoa; phylum Arthropoda; class Insecta; order Diptera; family Syrphidae; genus Volucella; species Volucella zonaria. The sequence goes on along the minus strand of OZ014532.1, from coordinate 93,700,326 downwards.
CTGTGATAAAGTCCTTAAACCTTTCACATGCCCAAACAGTTGCTAAGGTTTCTTTTTCAATTTGGACATATCTGCGTTCACTCTGTGAAAGAGAGTGTGAAATGTAAGCTATTGGTCAAGTTTATCTAAATTGTCCACCTGCTGAAGAACGGCTTCCAATCCAATTGATGATATTTTTGTCTTCCTTTTTGGGTCAAACATCGCTAAGACCGGTGCTGTTTGTATAGTAATTTCTACTTTTGTACGATTATCCTGTGAACTGGCTTCAAGTCTGACTGCACCCCTCAACTTTGTGTTTTTTCGTTACAAATCGCTTTTCGAAAGGGATAAAACGTAATTCAATTTGGACTTGTCCATTCCTAAATAATTGTAATTCTAGGCTTCGTCCCCATTTAGCAATTCTCTTTACAAAAATGGTAATGAGCCTTTTATATCCTGTACTTTCATCCAGGGCTTTATCCATACGCTTTCCTTATATTTTTGCATTACTGCAACTTCTTTACAACGCTCCTTCTAATTAATCACAACTTTTTTCTGCTCACAATTTTTTGCATCCATGCCAGTAATTATTGAATTAGTTAAATTTAATATGTCTTCAGCTAATTCTGCTCACTTATATCATCACAAACAAAGGATAAACCCCGCTAATGACAAGTGCTACCTTCTAGAACGAATGGCGGATGAAGAAAACAAAAATAACTAACAACAGAGTACGAGAGTGAAAACTGAATAGTGTAAATGCACCATTCAGTTCCAAAAGAGATTACAGAAAGAACGGCCACAGCAAAAAATGAGCAGTATAAATCGGAACTTTGATGAGTTGTCCCCTCCAATTAAAGTCAAGGTCTTTCGTCCGAAGGTTTTGATAACAATTCGCTATAAATTTTAGGCACCTAATTCGTCCCTTTATTGCCATCAATGTAGAGGAGCCTTGGTAGTCGCTCCATATACTCTTGCCCTAACTACTTCCTATGATTTAGATTCACCGATGTATCACGCTAGATCATCTCCAACAAGGTCAGATTTGTTCTGTTCCCAGTTCATTCATTCTGGAGATGATATCTTGAAGTTGTGGGTGAAGGTGTATCTGTTCAGACAGTTGTCTGTATTGTTAAGTTTCTGTACGAGGTCTGCTATTGTCTTCATTGAGGAGATGGGCACGACGGACTTCCGAAATTTGACAGTTGACGCCATATTGTTGAAGCTACATCTGTCAAATTGGCTGTCATTTATTCAGTCTGTTTTTCCGATTCACCATGGACGGACGTTCAAAACACGTGCAAATGATAAAATTGTTTTATCAAAATGGGTCTTCTGTTCGGGCAACGTTCCGCGCGCTTCGCCCATTTTACGGTCTCCAGAATCGTCCTACCGAGAAGACCATCCGTAGTGTGGTGGATAAATTTGAGTACAAGATCTGCCGAAAACATCGCCGCTGTCCGTGAGAGTGTGCAGGAGAATCCGAGGCAGTCGATTTCGCGTCGCTCAAGAACTCGGCCTTTCGCAGACCCCGACCCGTGACAAAATTCAACTGACCTAGGAGATGAAGGTAAACGACCATAGCCAACGACGCGTGTTCGCTGAATGGGCTCTGGAGCAGTTGGAAACTGACCCTAATTTTCATCGAAAAATCATCTTCAGCGATGAGGCCCATTTCTGGATGAATGATACGTCAAAAAACGAAATTGTCGAATTTGGAACGATACCAATCTACATGAGATCCAAGAGCGAGGCATCCCGGAAAAGTAACTGTTTGGTGTGGATTTTGGGCTGGTGATGTCATCGGTTCATATTTCTTTGAGAACGACGTTGGCCAGGCCATCACCGTCAACGGCGAGCGCTACAGGTCGATGATTACCAACTTCTTTTGGCCCGAATTGAATGATATGGACACCCACGACATGTGGTTTCAACAGAACGGCGCTACGTACCACACAGCTCACGCCACATTGCAAATTCTGCACGAGCGATTCGAGGACATGGTCATCTCACGTGGAGGTGATGTGAATCGGCCACTGAGAACGTGCGATTTGACCCCATTAGACGTCTAATTAGATTTTCTGAAGTCGCAGGTCTATGCGAATAAGCCACAAATCACAGCGGCCCTCAAAGCCAACATAATCCATGCCATCTGTTAAATTCAGCTTGATTTATGCGCCAGAGTCATGAAAAATTGAACATTTCGGATGCGCGCCACCTAGAGAAGCCGCGACGGACATTTGAACGATGTTATATTCCATACATAATGGCATCGATAGGCCTTTCAAACGAATGAATAATTTCGATGATATCTCACACTCATTTTATTTTATTTAAATTTAAAGATGGGGAGCGCATAATGAAAGACCCTTTAAATATACAATAAATGTGAAAATTGCGAGATTCAATAGAAGTTCTAAGACGCAAAATCTTGCATTTGCAGTTTTTTGAGTTAAGGCTACGTACGAGTGGATTTTTGTTTTGTGCTGCCATGTGGATGAATGTGCAGTCCATGCTTCCATTTTAGGGCTGTGGCCCTAGTTTTTGCCAAGTGGACTTTTGGCAGGCCACAGCAAAATCCTGTTTTTTTCTTTAGTTTTGTTGACCGACGTTTGCCGGTCCATACGATCTGGGCAGGTCAGTAGGTGTATACCAATATTTTAGTCACGTTGCTTCCGATAATTTCTCTTGATTCATTAGCTACAATATTTCACTCCATGTAAAGGGTGATCAGATAGCAATGATAGTTTTTCCAATTATTATTTTTCAGTAGATGTCAAAGTTATCAATGACATCCAGCTGTCAAAATATTCAGGAAGGTTTGCCATTTCATCATGCATCGCTTTATGCTTGCTGAACGTGCAGAAATTATTAAAAAATATTATCGAAATTGCCACTCAGTTTTAAATACAGAACGTGAATTCGAAGTGATGTCGGTCGTCATTATGGCTTCAGTCAGGCAATTCATCGCTTCGTGGAAGAGTTTGAGCGTGAGTACACTCTTTTGGATCTTAAATCACCAACCAGACAGAAATTAAGAAAATTTAGCGGCCAGAAGTGTCGATTTCGGCTAAATTTGGCATCGCCAAATCAACTTATTTTTCTTATTTTGCGGTTGAATTTGGGACCACATCTGTACAAGATTGTGATGTTAACTGGCCTTCTGTGGTCAGAGCTCGACAACATCGATATATCCGAGCTGTGGTTCTAACAAGACGGCACTACATGCCATGCAAGCGACGCAACGCTCGAAGTTGTGAAGGAGAAATTTGGCGACTGAGTCATCTCACGTCGGGCGTAATCAAAATAAGCCCAGAATCAATTCTTATCTGGTCACCCTACGAGTATATGATGATATCAAAATATTTCGTTTGCAATCCGTGTAAGAAGGTCGTACGACTCTGTCCCAAGCAGGATTTTCTGAGGATACCGTAACGACGGTGGAGGATGAAAAGTCCGTTTCGACCAAGAGGTTGAGGGTCTGAAAGCCAAATTTCATGTGGTTAAAATTCCAGCTCCGTAAGCAAATTATCCACTACTGTTTTATTTACAGAAGCCCCAAACTGGACAGCTATTCGACTTTTAACGAGTTTGATGCGCTGTCTGACTCCATTCAAAGAATTGTATCCCTGTATCCTCATACTGAAATCGTTATTACGGGCGATTCTAATATAATTACACAATTCTGGGTGGCTTCGACATCCTGGACAGGGTTGCGGAAAATAACTTAACCCAGCTTGCAAATGAACCTACACGAATACCAGATGTTGATGTCAAACCGCCAAAACACCCTGGACTTGTTTTTAACTTCTCAGCCTGATAAGTACACCGTTGATGTGCTCTTCCCTCTAGGCTCGTCGGACCATGTGTCATATCAGCTAATTTCTCGTACACCGACCACACAGTTAGAGAAAAGATTCCTAAAAGAACCGTATGGCAATACGAGAAAACCAATTGGAGCGGACTTAACACCTTCTTTAGGAAATTTAACTGGTCGTTATGTTTCCTTGATAACGACGTGGATGCCGATGCTGATATGATCACTGACACTATTCTCTTCGGAATGAGATCCTTTATCCCTTATCGGATGACGAGTATCAGACCAAAAGAAAAGGCTTGGTACAACTCGAGCTGTAAAGAGGCTGTCAGGGTTAGAGAAGTGTTTTTTCGGTCCTTCAAGACCAATCCGACAGAGGAAAACCGAAAAAGTTCAAACGAGCCAGAAATGGCTGTAACGTCTTTCTTAAATGTGTAAAATTCCAATACGACCAAAAACTGAGGCAAAAAATACTACAATGTCCCAAAGGTAATAAAAATTTTAGAAATTCTGCCTCATCCTCCATCCCAACGCTCATTTACAATGACATTCCAGCTATTAGCTCTTTGGACAAGGCCAATCTGCTTGCTGCACACTTTGCGACCAGCTCAACACTCCTAGATTGTGCTTTTTCTCCGCCTACATTTGAGTGCGTCGAATCTTCAATGGGACAAATCCACCTTCGCATTCGTGTAGTTAAAGAGTTCTTAAAGATCTCAACATACATAAATCCGCTGGTCCAGATGGTATATCTCCCCTTCTTCTGAAGAGGTGTTCTTCCACGCTGACAAAACCACTGCGTAAGATTTTTCACCAATCAATCAACTCTTTAGGACTCTTTCCGAGCAGATGGAAAACAGCATTTGTCCAGCCCGTCCCTAAAAAAGGCGAATATTCCTTTTTCTCCACCTACAGATCCATTACACTTACGTTCCTTCTTTCCAAGGTCATGGAAACGCTGATAAATCGTCAGCTTACCAAATATTACGAACCACGAAAACTTCTTAATGATCGGCAGTACGGCTCCATAGAAATCGCCAGTAGCATTCTGCCCCTTCAAACTTTTTATTTCCTTGTCATTATAACCTACGAACATTTAAAACCAACCTTCAACTGTACCTCTCTTTCTGTCCTCCCTGATTTTCCTTCGCCCGCGTTGTGTGCAAGCATTTTAAGGGTACTTAAATCCCTTGAGCTTTCCGTTCTGAAAGACGTTCGGACGTTCTTTTTGGAGTAGCACCTTTGAACTTCTCAGTCGCTCGTCTCTCGTGCTCTTTTTTTTAAATTTTCATGTTCTTCCCTTTACGTTTAACACAAGTTTTATGATGCAAAATTTGAAAATGTTTTTTGTGATTCCAGCCGTTTGACTTTTAAGCTCCCCACAGTATTTTTCCGTTGTTGTGGAGTCTGAGATATTTGGAGCCGAACATACCTAGGCTGCAACTTAGTAGTTGTCCGAGTCTTTATTGGTCGCTGTAATGTTTGGACATCTGCATTTAATAATGGACAAGTTGTTAAGGTCGACACCAGAAAGATCAATTTGGTTGACGGTTTAGATTATCAGATGACTGCCATATTCCTTTTTTAATATGGGAAAGAGGAAATCGTGTGCTAGCTGTAGTTACAATATATTAAGCGAAGTGTAGTGCCGAAATTGTAGTTCCATATGTTTTCTCGAGGAGCCCTTTTTTCATGGTGACGAGGATGCATATCATCTCGATGGTGGTGAATTAAGCCTTTCGAACCAAATTGTTACAAAAGCTCAACACTTGTTTTCTAAATCTGCCGCTGGTAAACGCTGCTTCTGGTATCGTATCATGGTCTATCGCCCTTTGTTGTTCTTTTTTCGTTTTCTATAATCATCAACAGTGGGGTTCGTAACAGCGAAGTTTTCACAAGATCGGTTAGGTAATCCTAGACACGATCTCCCAACGTAGAAAGTGAATCCCTTGCTGGCATACCTGGAGTGAAAAAAAAATGGATCTTCCGGACTCAGGAACCTTTTGCCGACCTAGTATTTCAATATTATGATTTGGCGAGTCAAACTCGGTTGGATAAGACTAGTACCCGGGATTATCCCGGGGAGCTAAAATAACACAATTGATGTATAGACGTAGTTACAGTTCTGCGAATAGCCAAATCGACGGCGGTCAGCGAGGGCCTAAAGTTCTGGAAAAAATCCAGGTGAGAAGTCGAAGTAAACGCCAAACACGTCCAAACTAGTCCTTAAACAGTTAAAAGTATGTAGGTGACTCCGGGTAGTATTCGCAATAGCGACAGTCCACCCGTGGTCTTTTCTACAGCGGCCGAAACACGCATAACAAACAAACACCCCATCAAGTTGTTGGATCACTGGATCACAGTGACTCCTGCGGCTCCTTGGATGACACATGCGGCAGATTAGGCTGGAACGATGGAGAGAGTACCGGAAAGGTTCTACCTGTTGTGGTTGAACTCCATCAGAATAGACAGGTTTTTGACGTCTTGTCCTGGGAAATCGAAAAGTTCGAACGGCCTTCAGAAGAGGCATACTGAAAGACTACCGTTTAAGAGGTGAAGCGGAAGTGACACCCACTGAAACCGACCAATCTCTCGAAGCTGAAACTGCACCCACTTCCCTCCCGAACATGACAAGAGGAAGAACGTTTTTGGCAAACTCTAGCTCGATTTTTGCAGACTGTGTATGCGCTGATGAAGACATCGCAGATCACTTTCTCTGTAAATGCACGGCTAAAGCTTAAGTCAGGCTGCAGGTACTATGTAATGGGTGTTACTACCATTTCTTTGGCCGAGTACTCTGTTCCGACGGCAAAAAAAGCTACCGGTCTCATCGACCGTAATATCTCTTGATTGAACCTAGTGTTTTCGCGCCTTCTTTGGCATTCTGTGATCTGAAAGCAAAGCAATTTATTTTTATTTAATTCTGAATTCCTTTATCTAATCCACACATTTGCATCATTTAAGGTAAAACTGTTGAAGGTCCCGAAGATATCGGAGTACAATTGGCCGCAATACACAAATGTAGCCAACTTCAACAAGATGGTTCAACTAAACGCCTCGATGGCAATTCAACTGGCCTACAGTTGGTTAAAACAGTTTAAAATCAACAGTCTAAATGGTGCAGAAATTTCAGCGGAAGATGTTACTTTGACAATTTCAGATAAGTTTGTAAAAGGAATCGATAATTGCGTGTGGCCAGGACGTTGTCAAGCAATGGATTTCCAAAACTTCAGGTAAACACTTTTGAGAATGAATGTCGTAATTCCTATTTTGATGAGGCGATATTTGGTTTTTATAGGATCCATTTGGATGGTGCACACACTCTTGAAAGTATGGACATTTGTAGTGACTGGTTTCAAACTGTGACTGGAGAAAAGTAGGTCCTGATGTTACCATCAATAATTTATCTTCTTATTTTTTATTGTGCTTTCTAGTCGTCATCCAAAGGTTCTCATATTCAACGCAACCGGCGATCGTAATTCAAAAGCTTTATTGCGAGTCTTATACGATCGAACTCATTACGATTTCGCATGCTTTGTTCCTAATATTCCATTTAGCCGTGAAGCGGTTGATGATATTCATTCTGTATTCAGCAATCAGGATCAGCTGCGGCGAGTGGAGTCGCATGCGAGTAATTGGCGAGAGCTGAGTGGAAGCCGCGATGTTTTAGTAGAAAATTGTCGACAATTTGGAACAATTTTCGAAGCTTTTGCATTTTTGAAAGATGAATTTGGAAATACCAAAGTTGATATACTGGTTACAGGATCTTTACATTTACTTGGTGCAACAATTTTAACCCTGGAGGAATTTGGCAAACAGTTTAAGTAGCTATTTATAATTGTAAGGTGTAACTGACTCTTATTTTGAAGGGTTGGATAAATCGTTCTGTAAGAAAGGCATAGAAATGTTAGAGCGGCACTCTAGAAGGAGACTATGTTGTTGAATAAAGTCGAATTTTGCCAACAAACTGTGTTCCTTTGATTCCTTAGATTTAGCTGTGTATTCCAATTTGTTTTTATTTTTTCTGAAGACAAACTCATGAAGGTTGTACAACATCCACAACGAGATATGGATCCTTTTCCTAATGTGTGACCCTATCTTCTTAATTGTGGCCCTCTACTACTGCATTGCCTCTCTGCAGCTGATCTTTATTTCATAAATGAGGGACTTCACTGATAAATTGCCGAATTTCGAAAATTTACTGCGTCATTTAGACTACTAACTTGAGGGATTTGAGAACTCAACGATCATGGTCTGTTTTGGAAAACAGCAGTAGCAACGGTTTTCTGAGATTATTTTTCGTCGCATTTTCACCAGATGTCAACGCTGGACCTAGGTCCTAAGTGACTTGAAAAAATTGTAATCGTGGTGGTCGACATAACCGTTGGTAGACTGGAGAACTGCTAAAGGTACATACTGGCTGCCATCAGCATATCTTGGCCACGACTATGTGGGGCCTCTCTCTCGTGACAATCCAGAAACGGTGGTCTTAGACGCTGGAAGGCAAAAACCTGACATCATCAACGGGTGCGATGCTAACGCACATCGAATGGTATGGGGCAGTACCGACTCGAACGATAAAGGTAAGTCACTCTTTTTGATTATGTTATAGGTACCAACCTCATTGTTTATGATGAGCCCACCTTTATAATAACTAAAAACCGACAAAAAGTGCTAGATATCACTCTTGTATCCGACAATATCACTCAAATGGTAACGAACTGGATGGTGTCGTCTCAAAACTCTTATTCAGATCACAGATATATCCAGAAGCCAACAAGCATTCTGGAATTTTCGGAAAACTGATTAGCCAAAATAGAGAGGAGCACTTTTAAAACTATTCTCCTCTGAACTCGCATGTCCCTCAATCAGGCAATGGCGGCTTCCTGGCTTCTTATTCAACTTAGGGGCAAGAAAACCCAGACTGATGGACCTCAGCACTGGGACAGTTTAGAAGCGCTTGCAGAGCATTTTTCAATCAAGCAAAAAGCACAGGGAAAGCGTTAGACTGGGATTCATACAAGGAATCCCTTAAAATATATACCTAGTCAAGTCATAAATACTGGTACACAACTGAACTCACTCATTACGAATACAAGACTGGGCGCATCCATTTCGTATTGATTGCGATTTGACAGTTGATATTTATGCTTCATTGCGACGTAAAAAGTTTTTGACATTAATTGCTTACAATCATGGAATGGGGCGATGTCGAAAATCATATTGTTGTAGTTGGCCTACTTAAATGCAACATGGAAAAAGGCGATATATTTAGGAAGTTGCGACCGCTTGGAATCACTCGCAATTTTGTGTATCGTGCTGTGAAGTTGTTTGAGGATACTGGTGGAGTACGAGACCGTCAAAGATCCGGCCGTCCGCGCACTGTGAGATCTCCGAAAGCGATCAAAGCCGTGAAGAAACGAATCGACCGAAAACCGCTGCGAAAACAGAAAATCTTGTCGCGGGAAATGCAAATTTCGCAAAAATCCATGTCTCGCATTATCAAAGAAGATTTAGGACTCAGCGCGTAGAAGTGACACACTGGATACCTGCTCATGGCCGCATTGAAGGAAAAACGCAAGCGAAAATCGAAAGCGTTACTCAGCCGGTACGCGAAGAACGCTCACAGACAAATTTTGTTTACTGACGAGAAAATCTTCACCGTAGAAGAATCGTTCAATAAGCAGAATGATCGTGTGTATGCTCGGTCATCCAGAGAAGCATCCCAACTCATCCCGAGGGTTCAAAGAGGCCACCATCCTGAGTGTGTAATGGTATGGTGGGGAGTGTGCTACGATGGTGTTACCAAGCTACATTTTTGCGAGAAAGGAGTGAAAACATCGGCCAAAATATATCAATCTACCGTCTTGGAACCCATTGTGAAGTCTCTCATCCAATGAATATTCAACAACAGGCTATGGACTATCCAGCAAGACTCTACTCCAGCGCACAAAGCAAAAACGACTCAACTGTGGCTCAAAAACAACGTTCCGGACTTCATATCAACGGATGATTGGCCAGCTGGTAGTCCAGACCTCAACCCAAGTTTTGGTCCGTATTAGAGGGCATGGCTTGCTCTACTCGACACTCAAATATTGAGTTGTTGAAGCGAGCCCTTGTCCGTGCAGTGGACAATTTCCCCATGCATGAAGTGCGTCTCGCAATCGATGAGTGTCCACATTGTCTTAAGTCGTGCTGGAAGACAAATGGAAGTCATTTCGAATAAGTTTTTCTAAGATTTGTAGCCATTGAAAAACCCAATAAAAACAAAAAAAAAATTCTTTAAATATTAATTCGTTTTCATTTGGCGCTGATTTTTCTGTGTAACAGTATTTATGGCCCTACTAGGTAAGAAAAGAACTGAGGAAGGTAAAGCGGCAAACCTGGAGGTCATTGTGTGACCTTGAAAAATCCTCTGAATCCATTGAGGCTATGAAAAATCCTCTCTACCAATCTTAAATGAAAGTCGGTGGAAACAGCTCTACATTCACTGACTAGCCACATCTAACTATTCCTACATTACAGTGAATACACAATGGTCGCGTTCCTCGACAGAAAAAGTGTCTTCAAAAACATCAACACATCCAATCCAATCATGACTACTCTGCCAGCTCCGAAGGCAGATGATTCACTTGGGGAGTCAGCAGGATAATCAACTCCAAACAGAGTGTGAAGCCACAAGGATATGTTAGCAAAGGTAATCCGCAAGGCGGTGTATTTTCACCCCTTCTCTTGAATAAATTGGTCAACGAACTGCTGATATACATGGAAGCGGGTGGTAGTAGGGTGGTTGCCTATGCGGATGACGTTGCTGTAGCCATCTCAGGGAAGCACCTCAATATCATTGAAGAACTGCTACAGAAAAATCTTATCACATTAACCCACGCTGGGCGGATAGCTGTGGATTGAGAGTAAACGCCCATAAAACTGATCTTGTCCTCTTCCCCAGGAATTATAAAATTCCAATCATAGACTTTCCCTCAATAACCGGCACCAGTTTAGTCTTTTCCGATACAGCAAAATACCTCGGTCTCATTTTTGACAGCAAACTAAACTGGAGACCTAACATTGAAGAGAGATTAAAGAAAACTACAGTAGCTCTATTCTCTTGCAAAAATGTCATTGGAAACAAATGGGGCCTTCAACCTGGTATTACCCACGGGTTATGCGTCTCAGCTATAAGACCGATACTCACCTACGGGTGCTTGTCTCGTAGACGGCCTTAGACAATGCAGTAAGCTGCAGCAAACTAAGCTAAAGTCCGAAGGACATCTGGTCTGTGAATAAGCCGAGCCCTACGTACTACTCTCCCCACGGCATTAGATATTCTGTTTTACTTGTCACACCTCGATATCCTCAACAGGTAAGTGGATGCTAACACAGCTATTCGCCTTAAACCGGCTACACAGTAGAAAAATAAACAATTTGCCCACGCTAAAATTCTTAACACACTAGGGATCCTTCCAAAGAACATCGACTACACTATGCCTCAACATCGGTTTGACAAAGACTTTCATGTAAGCACCCCTCTAGATCTTTTTGGGAGGAAGATGTTTTCATGGACGACAAGTTAATCCACTTCTATACGGATGGATCTAAGACTGATAGCTGGGTTGATGGCAGTGTTTTCTCAGATAAGCTTAACCTATGCCTCTCCTTCTGCTTTGCAAGTCACTGGCAAATATTGGCGATCAAAGAAGTCCTGTCCTGGCTGAAGAAAAACCTGATATCAGCCCGCTATCAAATCCCTGGATTTAGTGTCATAGGATTCTACAACCTCCCTTGACTGCCGATCATCTCTCAGGCAGATGGCAGCGTTCAACATTCACCTATGTTGGGTGCCGGGGAATAGAGATATTCCCGGGGATTGTAGGGCTGACCAACTCGCCAAAATTGAAACCAATCTACCTACGAGTATCCTACCTGAAAGCGGAATCATGGATATACCAATCGCCACGTCCAATCTAATACTAAAGCTCAATGCTAATAGAAGAATAAACCTTAGGTGCATTGTTGGGTCAAAATGTCTTGTACTCGTAACGACGAAACAAATCTGGCCAAAGCTGGATTTGAATCGCTCTAAGAGTTGAATCTTTCAAAATAGGAAACATCTCAGCGCTATCATAGGGTTGTGGAAAAGAACAGTCACTCTTGGTAGCTACCGGATACTGGTCTCATCCAACCGGAGGTGATTTGGCAAAATCATAAGGGCGAGTGTTGGCAGGAGAAAAAATGCAAATTTATATTGCCCTGCCAGAAATGATTCAACTTCAGAAGGTGATTGAATCAACGGTGGTGTCAAAACTCAGCGGAGCATATCCTTCACGCGAGGTACTCCAGCGTGTTTGGAGCTGAGGTAAATAAGGATTTTCCGACACTTGTCAGGCGGTTGAAATGGAAATGGAAATATAATAGATTAACGTCTCCTCTCTCTCTCTCCTTCTCTCTCTCATATCCCGAAATTCAGCTATTAAGCAGAAAGTGAATTGAAATGAGTTGAATAAAAGCATGATACAAATCTGTGGCAAATTCTACGGTAACTGCTACAGAGAACAAAAGCAGCGTCTACATATTTGGATACGGATTTACTATAATCGGCAGACAAATGTAAAAAGACTTGAACCCGCCAATAGTCAACTTCAGACTGGTATGCGATCACGCCTCCACAGAAGAAATAGAAGTTTCAACGAGCTTCTTGGCAAAACATACTCATTCATATAAATAATGCTCTAAGTATGATGTTGAAAATGAATATCTTCGACGCCACCACAGTGGATAACTACTGTCCGAAGACCTAATATTGGACGGCTGCAATCGCAACAAAATACCATCCCAACGCTCATTTACAATGACATTCCAGCTGTCAGCTCTTTGGACAAGGCCAATCTGCTTGCTGCACACTTTGCGGCTAGCTCAACATTCCCAAATTGTGTTTGTCCCCGCCTACACTTGAGTGCGTCGAATCTTCAATGACAAAACCACTGCGTAAGCTTTTTCATCCATCAATCAACTCTTTAGGACTCTTTCTCCGAGCAGATGGAAAGCAGCATCTGTCCAGCTCGTCTCTAAAAAAGGCGAATCTTCTTCTCTGTCCTCTAGGTCTATACTATTGCACTTACGTCCCTTCTCTCCAAGGTCATGGAAACGCTGATAAATCGTCAGCTAATGAAATATCTCGAAACTCGAAAACTTCTCAATGACCGGCAGTACGGTTTTCGTAGCTACAGGTCCTCTGGTGATTTGATGGCATGTCTCACCGAAAAGCGGAACCAAAGCGTACATCAATCTGGTGAAAGCAAGATAGTTGCACTTGACAGATTCTAAGGCATTTGACAAAGTTTGGCATCAGGCTCTCTTGTCGAAAATACGTGCTTTTGGGATCGATGACTCTTTTCTTCAAAGGATTAGAAATTACCTTTGGGAACGTTCAATTCAAGTTGACTTGGATTGTTTCAAGTCTGATATTCACAAAATAAATGCTGGTGTGCCCCAGGGCTCCGTTCTGTCTTCGTCACTCTTTTTAATTTTCATTAATGATCTCTTGTCTGCTACCTCTAATCCAATATACTCCTTTGCTGACGACTCTCTGCTTTTCATATTCGTTCCCGGACTCACGCCCCTGCTCTTCGGCTGTAGAACGGGAACGGCAGCGTATATTAAGCTCATTAAATTCCGATATTAACAGCATAACCAATTTGGGAACTATCAACCGAGTGGAATTTAATGATTCCAAAACTCAATGCTGTCTGCTGTCATTAAAGCGAAATTCAAATACCCAGCCATTATCCATGAATGGCACTTGCATCGTCGAAACCGATAAATTTTCCATTCTCGGTATGTGTGTCAATGACAACTAACGTTGGAATGACCACATATTCGATGTTGCCAAAAATGCTGCGAAATGTCTAGGTTTCCTCAAGCGATGTAAGAAATATTTTACCCCCTCTGATCTGGCCACAATATATAAGGCATTCATCCGCCCAAAATTGGAGTGCAATGCCAACATCTGGTCAGGTGCTTCTAAAACATCTCTGCACCTGCTAGATACTAATATCAGTCAATCAATTGACACCCTCGAACACCGACGTAATGTCTCCTGCCTCACTTTGTTTTATCGCTATTTCCACGACCAGTGTTCCATTGAAATCGCCAGTAGCATTCCACTCATCCAAACTTTCAACCGTAACACCCGTTTCGCAATGAATGCTCATCAGTATACCCTCAATCCCATTTTCGGACATACTCTAAAATATCTTGATTCTTTCCTAAGCCGTACAACTCGCTTATGGAATGCCCTGCCGACCTCTGTGTTTCCTGGTCGTTATAACTTGCCAACATTTAAAAACAATGTACATCGGTACCTGTCTTTTCTCCCTCCCTAAATTTCCTTCGCCCGCGCTGTGTACGAACATTTTAAGGGTACAAAAACCCCTTGAGCGCGGGTCGATTATAAAAAAAAAAAAAAAAAACATAACCTAAACAAACCGACAAAGCTCTTACGACCTGCATTAAGTGCTGAAGATCAGTGGCATCGGTGGCAAGAAGCCATCAAGTCGGCTTTGAATGGAAGAATGGAAGCGGATCTTGCGCTCTATAAGGAAATGAAAGACCGTGAAAAGTGAGCGGAGGTAAGAATGACGTGTTGTTACTCCAGGAATGTAGTTCGGAAATTTTAATTAAAGGGGAGAACAAACTGTCAGCACACAAAGACGCAAACAGATATTTATAAAGATAGATCACAGTCGCTGATTAGGATATGGAAAAATCACTTCGACAGTCTCTAAACGGAGAGAAATGACCCAGACTTTGCTGCTCGGTAGAATAAACCTTTCAACTTGGGCGACGGAAGCCAAGATTCCCATCACATTGACCAAAATAAAGAAGAGCTAGTAATATTTTAAATTAAGCCTAACAAAGCTGTCGGACTGTACGAAATTGCCGAGCTATTTAAGGCATAAAGGATTTTTACTATTCAGTTGGAGGAAAGTATGCCACCACGGGTGGCCGTGGTGTAGTGGTACTAGCAATCGCTTCTCACTTGGAAGGTCAAGGTTCGTATCCTAGCCACGGCAAGTTTTCATTTGTGCAATTGGAACTCAGTCAGAAAAATCTGCGTGTGAAGGCATAACACTGACATGTAGATTTGGCTGTTGTAGGGTTTTCAAGCATAAAACAACCGTTAAAATTCACAACCTCACCATTCCGAGTGAAGAAAATCTCTCCGTCCTATTCGGACTCTCCCACCCCTGGAGAGTCAATATCGAAACCAAACACACCTGAGTTTCAAACCACTACATCACAAACTTTCCTTTCTCCTCCTTCTACCTTTCCGCCCGCGCCCTGGCAACAGTGTAAGGGTATTCATAACCCCTTTGGCGCGCGTAAATTATAAAAAAAAAAAAAAAAAAAAAAAAAATGGAACCTTAGTATCGTTTGTCTGAGAAGACCTTCTAAGCTGCTGCAACTATAGAGGCAAACTGATGCCTTCTAACATTGCGTGTAAGATCTTGTCTTCCATATTGTGTGTACGGATAATAATAGTTGTCCACGACCTGATTGACCCCTAAGTTTGGCTTTAGGTTGATAAAGTTTACGATTCATGGAATTTTCATACTACGACTGACCCTAACGAAAGCTCAAGAAGTGCAGATGAGATGGGCAGCACCTCTATTTCAATTTCAACGCCACTCAAACTCATTAAACTGTGTCTGCGATGGAGTACTCTTACTACTCCTTAAAGGTCGGTCCTAATATCAACGAGAATGATGCGCTGGCATGTGACTTCGTTAACATCGTATTTGTGAAAATTGCGTGAACTCCAAGGCAACATTAAAATTGCGATGATAACTTGCATATGCTGATGATCACTGGTTTGAAGCAGAAGCACCAGAAATGGACTAGGCTGTGAATGAGTGCAAAACTAGCTACACATATACAGTGTTGGCCAAAACTAAAGCAACTAAAATCGCAAGTCCGTGTTTTGCGATACATTTCATATAAATTTAGTACAAAGTTAAAAAAAAATGTTGCCAATAGCTCGGAGTATTGTTGATTAATTTGTAAAATCAATGAGCAGCAATTTTTTGGCTTTAAAAAAAAATACAGACATCCAATTGAATTCACTTTACTTTTCAGCTGGCCAAAACAAAAGCAATTCAATTTGCTCCGTAATTTTTTCCTTAAAGTTCTCCGTTCTAAAAAATCGTTACGTTGACCAAACGTTACTCATATTTGAATTGTCAAAAGATAATTGACTCATTCGCGTGTATTAGTCTAAAGATCTTGTTCCCTAAATTTTATCTAAAGTGGCCAGAAATAAATACTCCAATGAGATTAAAGAAAAAAATTATTAGCCAATATATAGTACAGTGTGTTTGACAAAAGCGTGTGGTTTAAAAGAAAACAACCGTTTGACTTAGGCCTGAGGGAAATAAAATTATTTATTTTAAAGCTTTTAATACTTACTGCGCAATGTACTTAATATGTTGTCCAGTCTGCTCCATTCCCAATTATAGCCTCGCACCTTTGTCGAAAACTTAGAGTCAATTTTTTTTTGTGTAGTTCGGCGGTAATTGTCACCAAATTCTTTTTAAAAGCAGTTTAAGCTGTTTTATTGTCCCTACATTTTTTCCTTTAGTCCTTTGCTTCATATGTCTCTAGACGTTTTCAATCGGATTTCTCTTTTTGAAGCCCTGACAGAGACGACTACGATCGTTGTCCTCTTGTAGGGGCCTATCAACGTCCGAATAGCATTTCAGCGGATCCCAGCAATTTTTTCTTGCGCAGTTGGATCATTCTTTGAGCATTTAGATTCTCGGTAATGGTCACCGATTTTTCGAAACAGCCATAAACATGCATTTTTGCCGCATGTTTCACAGTTATTTAGAAAACAGTTTAACTGTGAGCAGTCCACACACGTGCCAAGGGATTGTTGAAAACAAATGAAGCTTCGTCAGTGAAAACAATTTTTGTTCTAGTCCATATCTTTGTAACGGCGAGCCCACTCAAATCTTTTTCGGTTAACAAAGGCTTGGCCTCAACGACTTTGAAATTAAAATCGTTTTCTCTGATAATTTTGCGAATACTAAAGATGGAAACCTAGTGACCTTTTTCTAATGACATTTGTCTTGTGTTAAAAATTGTAAGCACTTTGTTTTTAACTGCTTTTGAAGTGGTTTCTGTTTTTCCCCGTTCTGGCAAATCGTCAACCATGTTCGTTAAATCGTTTCACCCACTTGCTCACAAAACTCTCTGACTTTCTGAGGTACTTTGCTGCAGCTGTAACGGATAATTTTGGTCCGTGGATTAGCAACAAGCATTCATTACAGAATACAAGACGTAACTTTCAAAAACGAGATGCAACTAAAGTAAAATTTGACTGCGGATTAGAGGAGGAATAATTCTAACGGAAATTAAAAATTTTTATCGTTTGCGACTAACGAGTTAATTTTTACGAGCCACACGCTTTTGTTAAACACACTGTAAAAGTGACATTTCACAATCTGAATTATTCAATCCCAACATCGGCGATAAACCGAGGTGGTAGGCCAAGAGTTACCTCATACCGGGAAGTCAAAATGATCATTAGGGCGATAAAGAGTAATCCCTTAGCTTAGTACAAAAGTTAGCGACAAGACACTTCGTCGGAGAGCTGTTGATGGTGGTCTTTCATTGTGATGCATGGAGGAGATAACATTATGGCTTGAAGATGTTTCTCTGGACATCAAATTGGTCGGAAACATAAAATAAATGGAATTTATTAAAAGTATAAAAAAATATACTGCCACACGCTGAGGAGGAATTACTACTGAAACGGTTATTTCAGCAGGATAATGATCCGAAGCATGCTTCAAAAATAGTTTAAAAGTGGTTTGGGGATCAGAAAATCAATGTTAGAAGATCTACGAGAGATTACAAATCGGGAGAACTGCAGGAATAGGAACGAGCTTTATATTTAAGTCCAGGCTTGAAAAGGACATCAAAAGCTCCATAGTTTCCAATCCGAACGAGAGTATGCCAAGAAGGTGTAGTGCAGTAATCAAAAACAAAGGTTTCGTCGCGATGATTATTATTAAATGTGAAAATTTACTACGTAGTTGCTTTTGTTTTGGTTAGAGTATTTGTATTTTTCCTTTTTTTCTGGTTATGAACAATTATTTTTGTTTCTTTTATTTTGTTTTCGAATATATTTACTTGTTTTGTAACGAAAAACAAAATAAAATATATTGAAATTTAATGAATTTTACCGCAGAATCTTGTTCGTATGTAAAAGTTGCTTTAGTTTTGGCCAACACTGTACATATGCTGTCAACAAGAAGGGAAGCAAAACATCGGCGTTAAGGAATTCTTATCAGAAACCAAACGAAGAGCAACATTTGCCGATTGATGTTTTCTTGGCCTAAGAAGGCAATTAAGCAATAAGGCAGTTTGTACGCAAAATTATTTGAACAATTTTCAGGCCATTTTGGTTGGACTTGGTGGGATTATAAAGGTGTCGTGATGTTTACTGTCAACTAATAAAACCAATGAAACTGGAGGAACCAATAAAAGAAAAACGACCATAATTTGCAATTCGTAAAGGAATGGTGATCCTGCATGAGAACGCTAGACCACACACATCTTTGATAACTCGTTAAAAAATATTCAACCTTGGTTTGGAAACGATGACACATCCACCATGCAGATTTTCATTTGTTTCAAATTTTGCAAATTTCATTGATTGGTAAAACTTTCACCAACGATGATGACGTGAGATCCCACTTGGCCTAGTTTTATCAGAAGTTCTATGAGCACGGAATCTTGCAGTTGCCAGAAAGATGGAAACAGGTCATAGAACAAAATGGAAATTGAATGAAAATGACCTCGGTCTACTTCCCCTATGACTCCGAGGTAATGATCTCGGGGAAGTTAAAGGACCTTAGCAAGGCAGGAAAATTGGATGCTGGTACTGGACTGTAAAGCAAACGCTCATTATACGCAATGGGGAAGCGATGATATCAATATTTGTAACAGAGGGAATTCACCCACTTTTGTGGTGAAAAATAGGCAGGAGGTGATAGATATCACTCTTCCTGCAAGTACCGAAGCGTTAGAAATAAGGTAATTCAGAGTAGTCGACGAAGCGTCAATGTCGAATCACCGATTGATACGCTTCATGGTGAATTTTCAGAACAGGATATGTAGTTTTCTTAGAAATCCTAGGAAGACTGATTGGGTCAAGTCTACAGAAGTGGTAAATATACACTTGGATACCCAATCAATCACCTGCGATAATATTTTTAATTTTGAAATGGCGTTCGAGAAAGCTTGCCCGTCTAACAGAATACCTAAAAGGGCTCAATCAAAATGGCTGAATAGGGTTAAAAAGGAAAGAGTTTAGGATACTCTATAATAGGGCGAAACTTTTCAGAAGCGACAGTACATAGAATGAGTACTGCAAATGTAACAAACAATTCAAGTAGTTAGTTGCGAATTTATCGCGGTAACAGACGAGGTTTCGAGGTTACGCAAAATGCTTTAAAAGGAACCTGACGCAACCTGGGCTGAAAGTAGCCAAGAGGTTCTGGCAACACTAATGGACACCCACTTTCTGGGATCCACAGTATCAGGCGACCCTGGCACGCTACAGCACACTAAGAACATTGATCTCTCTCTCTCCGAAGAGGAAATAGGTATTCTTATTAATAGGAAAAAATTAGGGTGGGCACTTCAGTCCTTTAAGCCGTACAAATCTCCCGGTCCGGATGGTGTTCTACCGATTATGTTACAGATAGCACCGATCAAAAAAATTATAGAAATCCTTAGACACAGTCTAAAAGTAGGGTACCTACCAATAGCTTGGAGGGAAGTTAAGTTGGATTTTATACCTAACGCTGGCAAAGAGGGGCATATAACAGCAAAAGATTTCAGGACAATAAGTCTGTCATCAGTTATGCTTAAAACTCTAGAGCGATTATTGGAGATTCACATTAGGAATAGATGCAGTAATGGATTTTTGACTGTGCCACAGCATGCATATATGAAAGGAAAATCTGTAGAAACCACCCTATACGAAGGGGTGGGGAAAATAGAGAAGAGTTTACATTTCGGTGAGTTTGCGAAGGAGTCGTCAATAACGTGGAGTGCACCGCCATTAAAAATGCTCTAGTAGACGCTTTTTTTTTTTCTTTTTTTAAAAAAAAAGAACTTAACACTTATAATGCTTCAGCTGGAGATTAAATTCTTAGTGGAAGTTGGCTTGTTTTTGATCTCTTGTCAACTACTTACTCGTATCTTATTTGATTTTTGTTAACTGAAAAAATGAATGTCTTTCGGGCGAGCTGGGATTCGAACACCGCACCTACCGATTTGGAAGCCAGTCCACTACCACTTGAGCCACGGCCACCCACCCTAACATTGAACAGGGCATTACAAACTGGGTTTGCAGCATACTTGCAATAAACTGTTCCATTAGGCAAAGCTCAGTTAGAATGTTCGTAACCAGAGGAACCCTTCAAAAGGGAGTCACATCTCCACCCCTGTAGGTGGTTATCAATAATATCCTCAAAGATCTTAGCACAATGGGTGTAAGTGCCACGACAAACGCAGATGACGTAGTCATAATAGTGCAAGAAAAATATTTTAAGCACATTATGCAGCTTGACCTGAAGTCGAACAGCACGTGGGCAGAAAGCTGTAGTCTCAATGCCAACCCTTCCAAAACGGAGCTGGTTCTTTTTACCAGAAAGTACAAGATACCGCAATTCAAACTCCCAAAACTCAACGGGGTTGAATTGTTCCTTCCGGACAGCGCGAAGTATCCGGGTGTGATTCTGGACAAAAAATTGAATTGGAATCTTAATGTGGCAGAAAGAACCATTTTCCCTAGACATTACAGGTGGGCTGTAGCACCCCTACGGCAGCATCGGACACCTTTTTGGACCTAACACCGCTTGATTTACAGATCAAAAAACTTGCTGACCAGAGTGCGATACGATATCACTAATCTGGATTACTTCAAGAGCAGTAGTTTCGGACATCACACGGTACTGCCAGGCAATCCAATTCTAACGAATGAAATTCCATCCTTGCTCGACTGCTAATGCAGATAAGATTGGTATCCGAAAGAGATATGGCTGTCTATGTACATCGATAGGCAGGCCGCATTCAGGACAATGGAGTCAATCAATATCAACTCTGATACAGTCAGGGGCTGTCCCACAGTGCTCAAGGCGCTATGCAGTCAGAACCGGGTAAGATTGTGCTGGGTGCCAGGATACTGCGGTATTAAAGGAAATGAACAAGCGGATGAGCTTACAAGAAAAGGAGGGCTACTCAACAATAGTTAGGTTGGCAATATCAAACCACCTCTTTGCATATTGAGGGGCACTATCGAGGAAAAAATCACAAAGACTGCCAACCTAACGTGGTCAAATCTTGAGGTATACAGGATATCAAAGGCTCTCTGGCCGCTTTTTGATGGCAAAATATCTAGGAAGTTAATAAAATTAAACAGGGATAAGCTTAGGACAGTAATATGAATCCTGACAGGACACTGTCTCCTGCGGAAACACGCAAAGAGACTCAAATTATCAGATACGGATATTTGCAGATTCTGCGCTGATATGCAAGCTGTTGAGGACATAATTGCGTAGTCGAAGCCGTGTTTTTAGAAAAATACTTTTTCGAAAAGCTAAAGGAAATAGACGTCACGAACTTCAAAGACCTTTTTGACCTTTACAGGGCAATTGTTTAGGTTTTTGCCATTTGATGGGCCCGTTTTAGTGCCTGGTATGATGACATATCTACCATACCCCTGTTTAACCTAACCCAACCTAACCTCAATGTCTGTGAATGAAAGTGCTTAGTCTCACTTTGTGAATGCGTAAACCTCAATATGTGAATGTGTGAACTGCCAACGGATCAACGGATTGAAAAAGTAGAAAGTAAACCTACTTTATCCGTCCTTTTCGTCATATCCGTTGCGTATGAACCTGCTTCCGTAACAAAGTGTATACTCTATCCAGCTCTATCCGTCGAACAAGTCGACGCAACGGATTCAACGGATTCTATGGGTCTGGGCCTTAAGTCCATACGTATTGTAATACTACCTTGAAAAAGTTCCCGGAATTTATTCAGAAAATTAAAGATACAAGTTTATTCATCTAAATCTATATTGCCCCATTCAAAGTAATCCCCATCGACTGCAACACACTTATGCCAGCGCTTGATCCGGAACATTTTTTATATTCAGTTTTCGGTATTTCCATCAGTGCTTCCTGCGATTTTTCCATTACTTAATCTCGGCTGCTGAAACGCGTTCCCCGTAGTGGTTTCTTTAAATCGATTGAACAGAAAGAAGTCACAGGGAGCCAAATCAGGTGCATTCGATGGCTGTTGGATGTTGCATTTTTCGTCAAAAAATTACAAATAATGATGGCACTGTGCGACGGTGCGTTATCATGGTGCAAAATCCACGAGTTTTCTGCCCACAATTCTGGTCTCTTTCGGCGGACTGCTTCACGCAAACGTCTCTTAACGCCCAAATAATACTCTTTGTTTACTCTCTGGCCTTCTGGCAAAAATCCATGATGCACTACACCGTTGTAATCCATAAAAACCGTGAGCATTGCCTTCTTTTTTGACTGAAAACGACGTGGTTTTTTTGGTTTCGGCTCATTTGGTGAACGCCATTCACTTGCCTGATGTCTGGATTGCGTGTCGTACTCATAAATCCACGTCTCGCCTCCAGTGATGATTCTTTTGATGAATGTGGGATCGGATTCAGCCTCGCAAATCATCTCTTTTGCGACGTCAACACGGTCTCTTTTTTGCATGAAATTGAGGTCTTTTGGCACCAACTTTGCTGCTAAACGACGGAAACCCAAATATTTAACCAAAATGTCTTGGACGGATCCATAGGCAATGTTCAAGTCCTCCGCTATCTCTCTGATGGTTAATTTGCGGTTATTGACCAACATTTCTTTTACGAGTACTTCATCAATGTTTCCGTCGGTTTTCGATGTCGATGGTCTGCCACTGCGTTCATCATCTTCGATTGACTCACGACCACTTTTGAACCGCTCGTGCCACTGGTAAACGACCATTTTCTTTAGAGAATCGTTGCCGAAACACTTTTCCAACATTTCCAACGCTCGCACACCATTAAATCCGTTTTTTACGTAAAATTGAATGCTCGTACAAGTTCGTTGTTGCAAATTTAAATCCATTTCTAAAATTGTAAAAAATCGCCAACACACACAGAGATCGATGTACTCTTGGCTACGTAACTTTTGCAAATGTCAAGCTATAAAGTTAAGATTTAGAGAGAATGTCAACAACAGATTTACCAATTTCCAATTCGTCGATTTTTTTCAGAAGGCCATTTGCGTTCCATGTTAAAATCTTAGTCAACTGTTTCATTTTCATTTTTGTTAGATTTTTTCGGAACAACGAACTCGAGCTTGCTTAGTTTTTCAAACAAGAGCTTATTGATTTTTATTTATTCATCTAGTTTTTCTAAGATGACTGCGAGAATTTGAGGCAGCGGATCTGTAGTGGCCGAATCTATTTTGTTGGCTTTTGACGCGTATGAACTCGCGCGGACTCGATCGTTGTTCAGCCGGAATAGGGAGAGATTTTTATTTTCGGCAAATAATCCAACGGGTAGCTGTTGGAAATAGTTTGCATTGAGATTGATGTTGGAAAGATTCTTATGTAATGAAGAACACTTTATGAAGAGTATGGTATCTAGTGAGTAGACTTCAATTGCCGCTCCAATTAAAAATTGATTATTAAGTTTACTGCTTCGAAATATTTATCCGCGATACTACTCGAAAGTTAAGGAAAGAATTTCCTCGGTTGCCAGTGCACTTCAGTTACTTTTTGTCATTTTAATTTAATTTAGCGAGTTTTATCAAACCTTGCATTGATTTTTTCCTTCTGCAGTTATTTACTCTCTTTGCCTACAGTGTCTGTCAACGAAAATAATACCCCTACCAACAAGCCCATTACCAGCAACGCTGGAAAATCATCCAGCTCACTAACCGTGGAGCTTGCATCGATGGAAAAGAGTATTACGAGGCAAATGATGATCTTGATAAAAGAAGCAGAGGATCGAATCACTTCAAAGATGGATACTATCTTAAGCGAATTTAAAAACAAAATCCTGGAAATGAATATTGAACTTTCAACGTTGAAGGCAGACAACACCCTCTTAAGAGAACAAATTGATGAAATTCAGTGCTCGCAGAGACTCAGTGATGTGGTCATAAGAGGTATCCCGTATGCTGAGAATGAAAACACCAACGATATCGTCAAAAAACTAGCTGACAACATCAAACACAAACTCTCTCCATACTATGACTCTTTCAGAACAAAGCCAAAAACAACAACTGCTTCACGTGATGCTAATGGCACTATAATTGTTCGACTCTCTTGTCATGCGGAACAGTGCGCTTTTCTATCTGCCTATAGGCCTAAGCATCGGTTGCACTTGTCAGAGATGGATGGGTTCACAACAAATGATGCCGTCTACATTAATGAAAGTTTAACGCCAAAGAACAATGCAATTTTGCACGAATCCCTTAAATTGCGCCGGTGTGGTAAAATTGTTGCTGTTAGAATAAAGAGTGGTTTGGTGCACATAAAGCGGAGAGATGGTGGAAGAGATTTCAAAAAGTTCATACTAGCCAGGGAAGTTCAAATTTTCTAGCGGTGCATTCAGGTGTCCCACAAGGATCTATTTTAGGACCACTCTTGTTCTCATTGTTTATAAACGACATGCCTAAGGTCTGTCTTGATGCTAAGGTATATCTGTCTAGACCGATTGGCTTAATAGATGATTGTATAGCTAGACTCAATGAGGACGAATTTATAACTGGTCTGTTCTCAATAAACTGTCCTTAAACCCTGCTAAATCGAAAGCAATTTTTATCTGTAATGACAGGATTCATTCCAGTTGCTTGCCACAAATATATTTAATGGGACAATTGATTCCATATGAAAATGAGGTGAAGAACTTAGGAATATATATCAACTGCAAACTTTTTTGTGAAAACCATATCAATTACGTTATCAAAAGAATATATGGTGGTCTACGCTAACTTTATATCTCATCCGCCTTTGTCCCGACCTTAACAAAGCTTAAGCTCGTAAGAGCTCTGTTTATGCCCATTATAAACTACAGCTCAGTAGTTTACAGTA
Organism: Volucella zonaria; assembly: GCA_963966105.1. Classification (NCBI taxonomy): domain Eukaryota; kingdom Metazoa; phylum Arthropoda; class Insecta; order Diptera; family Syrphidae; genus Volucella; species Volucella zonaria. The sequence continues at coordinate 93,675,347 of OZ014532.1, read as the reverse complement.
ATATTGATGCAATGTCCTTTAGGAAACTAGAATTAGCATTTAATTCGGCGATTCGCTACATATATGATCTCCGTAAATATGATCACATTTCGAGATTTTCCCTTAAGCTTACCGGATGTACCCTTAGACAACTGTATAAATTGCTCAAAACTACTTGTAAACAACCGACATATCTCTTCGAGAAACTAAGTTTGGCTCATTCAAATCGTATCCGAAATATCAATGTTCCTTATTTTAACTTTTTAAATAGTCAACGTTTATTTTTTGTTCATGCTATAAGACTTTGGAATTCCATACCAATATACATACGTCAATCTATTTCGCTTTTTATTTTTAAAAATTCGCTTGTTTCTTTTGTAAATAGTAATCGTAACCACCACATTTTTGATCAATAGTAATTTTTGTCGACTCATATTAACTTAAAAATACATTTTCTCTTCTTTTTTTGTATTGAAACTATGTAACCTAGATACCTTAATGTTAAATTTATATGAAGGTGACAATATTGTTTGCACTTAAATCGAGATCGGTTATCGAAGAGTCTCCTTCGAAGGCTTCCTTTCTGAGATTTGTCAAATTGTTGCACCATAAATTCAAGTAAATGAGTTTCTTCTGATTTTTAAAGATTCCAGGTGGAAGTTCTTGTGGATTGTTATGCTCCAATTCGAGAAAATTGAGATTTTCCAATGATGCAAATGTATTCTGTGGCAGTTCTACTTTATTCGAATGCAAATCTAACCATAGAAGATTCTTAAAATCGGCAAAAACATCTTCTGGTAGCATAGAGAGTCTATTGGAGCTTAGTCTTAAACGACCAAGATGTTGTAGATCACGGAAATGAAGATATGACAACGATCCACCGAGTTCGCCACTTTTAAAGAGTAAAGCATTTAAATTCGTGATGCCAAGTCTTTGGAGTTTTTCTTTTGAATTGGTTGCACGGGTGGAAGTGGACATTGTCGTATTTGCACCATTGGATTATTGACAATGTTCATCATTGGTAGAAAATTGAATTCTGTTGGAATTATGGGATGTCAGTCAATTTGGACATGATTGTTTTGTCGTATGCGAACCATTATTTTTGGATCCATTCCTTGTCCAGGACAGGCAATTTCTGAGTCACTTAGCACAGGCGACAGAGGCTACCCTATTCCAGAATAACAATATCGGACATGGAACTCGAAATGCTCCGAATTTCAAATATCAGCGTTTTTATTTAATTTTGAAGTATTATAACTTTATTAAAAAAAATTAAAAAAAAAAAAAATTAAAATTTACCGACAACTTTGTCACCCTGTGTGCATTGCAGACAGAGCGCATCTAACGTAATTATCTCACCTCTCTCAATCGACTGTAAATTTAGAAATAAAGTGATTTCAAATAAATACAATCGGAGTTAGACACTGATGTACAGGTGCTACATATTCAATCACTGTTAAGCGCAACAGGGTAACAAAAGGACTCCCCATTACAAATTCACAGGACGGTAAATAAAGTCCTCCATGAATAATTAAAAAAAAAAAAGAACCCCCCTCTATAATCGTATGCAAATCAGAGCATTTTCTGGACAATCTCTCTGCCATAAATATGTACGAGTACTCCTCTCCCTTGACTCAAAATTGAGAAAAAAAAAAAAGGATACAACTGGAAAACCGAAAACCGAAAACCGAAAAAGGATATCGTTTATAGAATCACGGAAACCAACAGGGGATGTTAATCGCCCGACCAATCAGAGAAAATGATTACGCCATAGCACACCACTCCCCCACATTGAGTGGGTGAACACTGATAAACCAACAAATGTGCCAAAGTGAAACGACTGCAGAATTTTATTTCACAACTTCCGTTTTACAAAATGGCTAACGCGCAAATCAAGGGTGGTTCTGGGTGGGAGCTAACAGAGGGGGAATCATGTAGATGGTACGGATAGTAGAGTGAAATCTCATACTTCTAACGTCAAGGATGTGTTGCAGATGATTTAATAAGGATAAATGCATCGCACATGAGGCCTGTATATTTGAGTGCAGTGTTAGCGGTATTTGGTGAAGCTCGTTTAACCCGTTTTGACATTTCATTCGCATCCGTTCATTAGTGTTTGTCGTATGTCATCACTCGTCTCGTGGTGTCATGGTTTTCGTCCTTTTTATCGCATTTAATCGGTTCGTGAGAAATTCCATTTAAAAGACAGTTAATTTTATTCTCTACTCGTACACTGGTGAATCGGATCAGAATTCTGTTTTTGTTTTTTTTTTAACTCTGAGTGAAAGTGAATCGGTTAAATGATTCAATGACGGTTTTTGAAATTTTAATTAACATCGTTCGATTGTTGTGTTAAAACGTCGCTGGTAGAAGTTTTTTTTGTCTTAAGAACAAATCGCAGGATTATTTGAATAGTGAGCGAGTGACATTTTATTGGAAATATTATTTCAATCTAACACAACAAATAGGGATAAAATGCATCAGCAAAGCTCAAAATCGTTCCTGATTCGGGATCTACTTGGGGATTTAATAAATCGACATCAAAATCATGACGACGGTAGGTGTGATATACTCGTTCTTTCCGACGGAATTTGATTTATTTCAGAAAATAGTCAGGGTACCATATAACGGTTATCTTATCTTCCGCTGGAAAGGTATAAAAGATATGTATTTTGCTTAATGTGCCTAGTATATGTATATGTACATGCATACAGACAGTGTTGTGCAAAACATACCGGATTTCTATCGAACATTTTTCTTTAGTGAATTTTAGGGAACAGAAAGAACCCAAGTGAAATCTGTTGTCAATTTAAGAAAACTTATTGTATAACTGTACAAACAAAAGAAAAAAAAAGGTTTTGCGATAGTATGTTTTATTATACAAAAAAAAACTTGACTTAACTCGGTAACGGCCTGTGCAGAACATACCGTATTTTCGTTATATCTAATAACGAACTGTTGTTTTTTAAGACCTCCTTGCATATTTTAGGCATGGACGCCACTAGATTCTCAAAAATTTCTTTTGGAGTGTTCTCCCATTCATTCTTTAGCGACGTCTTAAGTGCGTTTTTGGATGTGTGCATCTTTGACTCTACCCGTCTTTTTAAAATGGCCCAAAAGTTCTCCATAGGTTTTATAGTAGATCGGGCGATTGAGAGGGCCATTCCAACACATCAACATTTTTCTGCGCAAATAACTCCTTAACCAACTTTTATGAATCTTTTGGCTCATTATCATGTTGATAAATCCAACGCAGTGGTATCTCCTCGTCAGCGTATGGTAGCATTACGGATTCCAGTATATCCCTATACCACTAGTCTCATTTATTGGTCCACATTCCGCACCAGAAAAACAATTTCACACCATAATTGAGGAGGAGGCCCGTGCTTCACGGATGGACGTCAATACCGTGGCTGAAGCCGTGTTCCCTTCTTTCGTCTAACATGAATACTTCCATCGGAAGCAATCAAGTTGAACTTACTCTCGTCGCTGAAGAGTACAGTTTTCCACTTCGTTCCTAACCAATCCAAATGGTGTCCTGCGAATTCCAGTCTAGGAAACGATTAGCGTTAGCAAAGTAATCAATGACTTACTAGAAGAACAAAATGGTACCTGTTTTGCCTATGCTTAGTGGTAAGTAGATGCTTTTTCGCTGGTCGAAAAGAACAAAAACCAACTTCTCTTAAACACCTGCGTACGGTGCTTGCTTCAATTGAAGGATTGAGCTCACTAACAATCTTTCTTCAAAGCAGGGAAGTATCGTTAATAATCATTTTCTGAATTTGCCGATCGGTTCGAAGTGTAGTTTTTCTCAGACGTCGTCCACAGTGAATGGTTTCGATCGGTTTTACATTCCGAAACTTTTTTATAATGTCATACACTGTCGATGATGGCATTTTATACTTTTTGGCTATAGATTTTTGTTTTAGCCCTGCCCTGAAATCCGCTACCTCCTGATTTTTAACCACACCACTGTATTTATTTTTAGCCATTTTATTAGTGAACAAATTGGAGACACCTGATCTTTTACTAAGTTTTGTTAAGTCTATAACTCACTTCAAATGACAGCCAAAACCACTATCAGCAAGTTAAAGAGCAAGAAAGTACGGTACTTTCGAAAATGCGGGATGTTTTGCACAGGCATGGCATTGAGTTGAGCTACAGTTTTTGGCAAAACTCTAAAAATAATGATAGCAATGCCTTGTTTTTTTTCTATTTGTCGACTTATTCAATATGTTTTTTTAAATTGCCAAACAAGTGTACCTACTGTATTCCTGTTCCCTAGAAATCTTCAATGAAAAATTTTCAGGAAAAATCCGGCATGTTTTGCACAACACTGTATGTGTGATTTATGTCATAAACGCCTTCAGCGGTTGGCATTTTTTGAGATATTTTTCGGATTGGGTAAACTTAGATTAGCAGAAAAAATTTGTCGTGAAATTCCGACAAAAGCTACTCAAAAACAGTGGCAACTGCAGTGTGTTTGAAAGTCATAATTGGACCTGAGTATTGTTCAGTTCAAAGCCAAAAAAGGCACAATAAGTTCATCGAATAATGCTGTCGGATGTGATGTTATCCACTAATTAATATTCCTAAAATACTTATATGGCGGTACAGTCCGGGATGTACACGTGCCACAAACAATAAACCCCTCCAGTTAGCGTAGCATTTGACTCCACTAGGTTGCGCACTCCAAGATGATAGTAGTCTTCCACTTGCGATGCTGCGAGCCACTTAAGGTGGCTGTACCGTGTTATTCCTCCGGGTAGGAGACGAAGACTCTCTGGGCCGAAGCGTTAATATCCATTCGTTCTTCATGTCCTACCCACCTTAGGAGATTAGCACACATTTTTTTGATTAGGACAATATCGCTCCTAATCAACTCGTAGAGTTACCGTCACCACCAACGGGATGCAAATCACTCAACTAATCTGGCGTTCTTGCCTTTGCTAACATTCATGTTTCTGCGTAGTAGAACCAGACCTGAATGATGAGGTTTTTATAAAGTGTCTCCTTAGTGTTTCTGGATAATGTCTTCTTACTCAATTGCGTTCATAGGCCAAAGGAACGGCAATAGGCAAGAGTAAGTCTTCGTTTGATTTCTGATGAGGTACGTAGCATAGTCAGACTTAATATCGGAGCCAAGTTAGACATTTTTATTTTAATTTTTAAAGTATCTGATCTGCACTGCGACCTAAAAGATTTTTTGTACCACAAAATCAGTATTACGGAGCCAAGAGAGGCTCAACTTGAAGAAATGGAGAATCTCCCTGGTGGAGATTTTGAGAATTTCCCTGAAGAAATGTCGTCTCCTTGAAGCAATTAGAGCCATGCATTCACATAAAATCTGCTGCGTAGTATCGTCGTCTTCCATGCAAACACCGCATTCAGTTTCCTGAAAAAGACCTATTTTGTGTAGGTGATATCGAGGCTGGCAGTGCCCGGTTAGAAATCCAGTCTTTTGATGCCATCCCTATTGAGTTGTAGGGACTCTTTTAATTTTTTGTGAAAGGATTTGATGGCTCTTTTAGCGTGTCGAAGTCCTGGATTGTTTTCCCAATGGGATATACACATTTTGGTCGCTCAACTCTTTATTGCTGAGTTGATTGCTGAATTTGGGATATTACAGAATCAGTCGGACCGTTTCTAGCCTGTTCGTAGGCTATTTCATTTTCGTCAATACCTATATGACCAGGCACTAGCCAAAGTTTTACTTCGTTCTTATGGAAGAGATCTTGTAGTGTATTGAAGCAGTGCATAACTGATTTGGAGTCAATGAGAATAGAGCCTCGTGCTTTAAAAGCTGCTTGACTGTCCATTCCTATATGGATAGGGACGCTCTGCATTCTCTTATTGATGCTGAGATTTGCGCACACTTGAATGGCATGTATTTCCGCTTGTACACTGGGGCTTTTTCCCATTGGTTGCGAAATTCTGGTGTTTGGACCAAAAATACCAGCACCCAGCCCAGTGTTCGTCTTCGATTCATCCGTATACATCTTGATACTTTTAAAGTTCGAGATGGGGTTTTTGCAACGGGTGACCAGATAGCAATAGTTTTACCAAATGTTTAAGCAGCTGTCAAAGTTACCAACTACACGCAGCTTTCAAAATATTCAGTAAGGTTTGAAATTTCATCTAGCATCGTTTTACGTTAGCCGAACGTGCTGAAATTATTAAAAAATAATCGAAATTCCGGTTCAGTTGTAAATACGCAACGTGAATTTCGTCGTAATGTCGGTCGTAATTGTGGCTTCAGTGTGCAGGTAAATCGTCGCACCGTGGAAAAGCTTGAGCCTTAGTGCACTGTTTTGGATCTTCAGTCATTAACTAGACAGAGATTGGTGGGAAATGAAGAAAACATAGCCACCGTAGCGGTCGATTCGGCGCCGATCAGCTGAAAAGGGCATCACTAGAGTCAACCCGGCTTATTTTGCGGTCCGACTTGGGGCTACATTCATATAAGATTGTGCCGGACGACCATAGACAACGCTGTGAGTTCGCTAATTGGGCTAGTTCGCCAATTGGCTGGAGATCCGGATTTTGGCCAAAAAATCATCTTCTCGGACGTGGGCCGTTTTTGGTTCAGCGGCTATGTCAACAAGCAAAATTGCTATTATTGGAGCGCACAAAATCCACAAGTGCTCGGCCAAGCATCAATGTATCCACAAATATTGGCTATTTGGTGCATCATCGGCATAATCGGACCTTATTTCTTTCGAAATGAGGAAGGAGAGACCGTTACCGCCAAAGATCTCAGGTATAGAGCAATGTTAACCGACGATCTGTTGGTGGCTTCAGAGGATCAGCAGAATCTGAAGGCGCTGTTTCGACGGACTCATTGTCAACGCTTCGAAGTCTCATTTCAGGAAGCAAGAAGTGGTCTTCTTGGGCCATCTAGTCTCTTCGCCGCCAAATGGAGTCTCAGCAATTATAGATTTCCCTATAGCCAAGATGGTCAAGCAAACAGAAAATTCATAAGGAATGCGGCCCAGCTTCTCGACTCGCTCAATAACGAACTGACAGGTTCTTGTGTGACAGGCTCTAATAAAATCACCTGGACACCAGCATTAGAGGAATCATTTGAGAACTGCAATCAAGCGCTTGTAAATTCTGGGCTACCCCAACACCAACGCTGTCTTTACCGACGCATCGGAGCAAGCCATTGGAGCAGTACTTCAACAGCGCTGTGGAATGGCCTGCCAACCATTGGACTTCTTCAGTCGTAAGCTTTCACTGAAGAAGCAATCAACGTACGATAGAGAGCTGAATGCTATCTACGGCATATTCAGCATATCTTCGAGGGCCGGCATATTACCATTTACACCGACCATAATTTGCAATTTTGGAGGTTGGAACTTATTGGGAAATTTACAACAGATATCCGACACGTCGCTGGTGGCGACAATATTGTCGCAGACACACTGTCTCGGGTCGAAGCCACTTCAACTGCAGTTTCATCTGAAGAGTTAGCCCAATCACAATCAATAGACAGCGAAATTTCAGTTCAACGCTTCAGCTCTGCAAACTTAAGCTGTTTCCCAACGTTGACCTTTTTTTGTGACATCACAACAGGAGTCATACGGCCTTAGTTCCGGAATGCCTCAGATGTCAGGTTTTCAACTCCCTGCATTCATTGGCTCATCCTCGACAACGTGCTTCCCGAAAACTGGTTGCAGAACGCTATGTTTGGCCTTCGATGAACCGGGACTGTGTGGAATGGTCGAAACGCTGCATTCCCTGTCAAGTCAACATATCCACATTGACCTACTAATGCTTAAAGAATCCCAAGGTGATAATCAGTGCTTGAGCATCATCAATAGATTCACCTGTTATTCTGAAGCCGTCCCACTAGAGAACGGAACCGCCGAAGCTGTTGTACGTTCGCTAGTATCTTCATGGATTTCGCACTTTGGAGTTTCTCTTCAAATAACGTTAGATTTAGACCGACAATTCGAATCGGAACTATTCAAAAATCTCATGGAGATCCTCGGTTATAAGCACCTACGAACTACACCAAATGGGCTGCGTTCTCCTTAGTCTGTGCGCAGCTTAGAAAGAAGACCTTGGTGCAACCCAAGCAGAACTCGTATCTGGTGACCCGATTCGTCTTCCAGGTGAGTTCTTTCATCCTTCTTCCAGAACCACCTCAGCACCGGAATTAGTACGTGCGTTTCGTCCTAACTTTAGACAGCTAGCACCACAACAGATATCCCGTCATGGCCAACGATTAACATTTTCAAAAATCTCGCTGAGGGTACACACGTCTTTGTAAGGCACGACCGCATTCGCCAATCGTTCGCCACTCAATACGATGGACCTTTCCGAGTTGTTGAAAAACGAGAGAAGTATTTCATCGTCTGTTTCAAGGGCAACAACAACCCGATATCAATCGGCCGCTTGAAACCAGCATATATTCTCCAAGATGACACCCACACCGAACCCTCTAACTTGCGACCAGCAACACTGTCCGCCCGACAAAACACGCCCGTTTCCACCATTAGCATAGTTTCCACCCTTGGAAGGGACCGTGCATATTGTCGCATTCTATCTCTTCGTTGATAGCGGCACTTAGGCACTTAGATGACTGTAAAAGTTGTCATTCCCGTCCTTGCTCGATGCTGTATAATGGTGATGGCACACTGTTCTTTTAGTGGTGTTGGTAGGCTGCGCTGGTCTTATTTGATTTGCAGCAGAAGAGCTGCTTGCTAATGGAAGGTGTTCACTGGCTTTCTACAATCGTATGGTTTGGGCCAAGATATTCATCGTGAATCCAGGTTCTGAGGAACTTTGTATCGTTAGTTGCGGAGGTTTTTTGCAAAGCCAAATGTTATGAACCGTATTTGTGAGGTTTTATTTCTTTTGAGACAGCTTTTTGGTTAGGATGAGACTTGGTTAATCACTGTCAACCAACGGATCCGTCGGATATCCTATTTTATTGCACAGAATGCTCGCCATACGCTGCACTTTGAAATAGCAAAGTAAAAGGTCTTAAAGTAGGACTTGTCAGTGGAGCTGAAAGATGTTCGGCTACAGAGCTCCGTCCCGTTTCTTCTTTTAGTCGCTATATCTTTGCGATACCAAACATCAAGACCGTAGCAAAAGGAACAATAGTCTGAAGGATGTATATTTGTCGTATTTGCATGTTGTACCTCTTGAGAAGATCCGCAGCAAGGACGCATGCTGCATTTCGTGACTTAATTTTCAACTCTAAGGTAGACTTTTTTATAATGTTCGGGACGCAATGTAAACCGGTGAGTAAGCTTACTTATATGCATACGAGTATGTAGGTTACGATGAAAAACTTTTCAGATATTCATACTAAAAGGCCATGATTGAAAATTCACAGCTAAAGCAAGGGCTTATTGCCTTGGCTGAAAAGATCACAGAAGCCACGTTAATTAAAAATTAAGTTTAACCCCTTTTTTGACATGAACATGCACTTGCGTTATTTTATTAATATATTCCACTGCACATCCTGGTCCTTTGAATTTCCTTCACTAATGCCACTAATTATGCACAAAAATTGCATCGTTGTGCAGTCAAAACCTCTGAACATAAAAAACATAAAGTATTGAGCGCGGTTCAGGTTAATTATTAGCAGACACATAGGCCACTCCAACGCAGGACTTTCAGGGTTACTGGTTATGCGGATTTCTTAACCGTCTTCCATTGATTTTAAGTTTTATGTGAAACGCTAATCCAATTCTTTGGATTTCAGTTCGTTCACTTGTATTCATCTCATTCAACTGTTGTGTATTTCCGCAACCTACCACTCATGGAGAAACTGCAATATCCTTGCAACATAAGTAGACTACCAACTATCGGATATGTACTTCAAAGCATGCATTCGGCTAAAAGAATCACAAAAGCCGTGTGCTTTTAGGAAGAATAATTTGTGTTCACATGAGTGACAATGGCAAAAGCCTTGCTTTGCCTGGTAATAACAAAATTTAGTAGCTCCCTCCACTTTGTTTCTAAAACGACAAACCACCAAGCTCACAGAGGAAAAAAAAAACTTGAATAAAGGCTTCGAAGAGGACCCCCAAGGGATAATTAGAAGATTTTATTGTACGACATTAAGACAATGCAGTCGATGCGTCATCATGCAATTTGTCACGTTCGTCCTCTTTGCCAGCAGTACAAATGCAAAAGTGAAGCTAAAACAGTGACGCAGAAAGGATTTTAAACTCTAATTGCAGTACATATACTACACAGATACTAAATACTAAGAACAACGACATGGAATTGTATAGTGTAGTGTGATGTGAACGTTTGACTGGAATGCATCCACTAAACACGAAGGATTAAGAAAAATCCTTTTGGTGGTAATTAATGAGATGACGACAATGATGGAGGACATAAAACCACATAATGTCTTCTCATTTTCGTCCTTTATGGAATTTAAAATGTGTTTTACTATAATTGCACGACTGCCTGAGGATGGAAAACAGTTTGCCACGTTTAGCACTTATTTGGTGAACGTAGACACTCGTTCGGTGTGTGTGATGAGGGGGTTTAGTTTAAATTAACGGTGTAATGTAATTATTTCCCCTTTTTGCTATGTTTGTGTTGAAAGTTAGTGTTCGTCTGAAGTGGTCAACAGAATGGGGGATATTTAGAGATACACGTTCTAAAGGCTATTGTGGATATTTTTTTACTGTACTATCGTGCTCTCCTTATTTCAAGGCCATCGGATTAGTTCACTCAATTAGTAGTTATTTACCAGTTAAATCTCTCGTTCAGAACTCAGGAATTTCTTGGGCAAGTGCAAATGATCTTAAACGGTTATGCAAGTTTGGATTCTGCAAAATACATTTGTTAATCGGACCTGCATTATGTCCTAAATATGATGTGAGCACTGTACAGCTTGCAAGAGTGACATTCTGCGTCTCTGAGCTAATAAAGGGTCTTACATATCTTACATCTGCTAAATGTTTCTTGATAAGACCAAAGAATTGGCGAATACAACGATACGTTGGATAAGTAAGTGAAGTGAACTTTTGTTTTTGGATTTGTCCCCTCTGTTCCAAAGATAGCAAAGGCACCGGTATCAGCACTGAGTTATGACAATGATGTGAATGTCATCAGCTTATACGTGGCGTTGAATTATGAGTTTCGCACCATTTTCTCAAGTACGATGCCAAAACAGCACATCATCTTGTCTAAACTCTTTTTTGACATCAGAAGTCTAGCTGAATTTGCTAGCAATCTTTATGGGGAAGTGAGTGTATTTTGTTTCTGCTAGAACAGAGGACCCATATAAATAACCCTTTAATGTAATTTCGTAGTCTTTCGATAGATGAGTAAGCGCTTCAGTGCTACGGTACTAGCAATCTGCAATTTTATGCCAGCGTAGACCAGACACTCATGAAAAAAGTGCTCCGTGGTGTCGTCACCACTCTTACAGCAAGCATTGCAGAATGTTGTGTCATTCATACCTGGCATACCAAGGTGTAGTCTTTTCAACTTAGCAACAGTCATTGACTTTCATATAACATACACACCGGGAAGTATTCGTTTGCTCTGTTGAATCCTGGAGAATCATGCCATCTGCAGTTAAGTTCATGAGAAACCCAACTGTCATTGGGAATGTTAATCGGGCATTAATGCAGTCTGGCTCAAGGCAAGTTCGGGTCTTAATAAACTCTCCTATGAGTTTACCCCTGCAGGCCCATTGGCGATCACATTTTCTGTGATCCCATTGTGATTATTGAATTATCCGACTCCATTGAGAGAATTTTTGCACTCTCGAGCAGAGGCAGGCGTACTATGTAAAGCCCCCAAGATGATTGGACAGAACGTTCTTTTGAGTCTGTTAAAAGCATCAGCGAAGCATTTAAGTGAAATTTTGGTCTACACGGTGGCAACCCATTTTCCTTCCCGAAAATTAACTAAACTATGCCAGAAAGCCGATAGTATCTTGGCGGTTTTCGATGCGCCATGTTTAGCCCAAAGAAGCTTGTTTTCTGGGATGACACCCAAAAACTTGGCTTCCTTGAAAGTGCCTTTTAGTACTGGAAAAGTCAGACTACGAGGGTTGTCTAAAAATTTCCGACCGAACAATGATACAAGACATTTTTTCTTAAATTTTTTTTTTATTTTTCTACATAGTCTCCTTGTACTATAACTCTACACACTTCTCCCCCAGCGATGCTCCCATCTCTCTAAACCGTCCAAATAGTACTTGGCGTTTTTCTCTGCAAAATAATTGTTCACGAAGGTGATTGCCTCCTCATTTGATGAAAATCTCTGTCCTCCGAGCGCATTTTTTAGATGAGGGAACAAAAAGAAGTCGCTTGGGGCTAGATCTGGTGAATAAGGCGGATGGTCAAGCAGTTCAAACCGCAATTCATGGATTTTCGCCATGGCAACCGCTGAGGTGTGAGACGGCGCGTTGTCCTGGTGAAACAGGATTTTCTTTTTCTGCAAATGTGGCCGCAATGTCCCCAATTTCTGCCTTCAGTTTGGCAAGTAATGATGCGTAGTATGCTCCTGTAATGGGTTTTCCTTTTTGAAGAAAACAGTCGCCATCACTTTCCCAGCTGAAAAAACAGTTTTTGCTCTTTTTGGAGCCGACTCGCCCTCTGCAGTCCACTGTTTTGACTGAATTTTTATTTTGGGCGTATGATGGTGTATCCAAGTTTCATCTACAGTAATTAATCGGCGCCAAAACTCGGATTTATTGCGCCTAAACTGCGCCAACAGAGCGTTGGAAATGTTCATTCGAACACAATTTTGGTCTAACGCAAACAAACGCGGCACCCAACGCGCGGACAACTTTCTCATGCCTAAATCTTGATTTATATGTAACAAACACGTTTTTTGGACATTTCCAGAACCTCTACTATTTCTCTCACTTTAATTCGGCGGTCGTCTAACACCATTTGGTGAACTTCACTAATGCTATCGTCAGTGGTTGCAGTTTTTGCAACCAACGTCCCGAACGTTCATCATCTCCCAAGCTCTTACGGCCACGTTTAAATTCAGCTGCCCAAAATTTCACTGTGGTAAATGATGGTGCAGAGTCCCCATACACAGAGTCCAATTCATTTTTGATTTGCGTAGGCGTATTGTCTTTCAAAAACAAGAATCTAATATCAGCTCGATACTCAATTTTTTTCCGTTTTCACAAAAAACACTCAAATCGACTCACTCAAACGACTGTGAACTAAAAACTGCGCGTCCAAAATGACTGAAACTTCGGTAAGTAACTGTCAAAAGATGCACAACTAGCATTCACTAGCTTTTATTGACGAGTGCTATCAGACAGCCCTCGTACTTAACTTCTTCCTTCCCGTGAAAAGAACATCCTCGGTTTTGAGAGGAATGTCTGAAAGGCCATTTCAAGAGAAGAATTTGTCGATTAAGTCCAAGCCTGCCTTGCTTTAGAGTAAATAGTCGCAAGGCGTCACTCGACAAACACCACTGCTATGTATATCATCTGCATCTTCGTGAGGGCAGACGTTAGGGCTGTTGAGAGCATTAAGCAGAGATTCGACGTGTTTATTTTCGCCAGAAAAAATTGGAGTAGCGGGCATTCTCCATCGTCATTTAACACCATCAGACTGGTCTGTATACCTCGTATCAATAGATGCTCTCATATATGGCCTTAAAATCGGTAGGCTGTGATAAGGAAGTCATGTGAATATTTGGTTAAATTCGGTAATTCGGACCAATCAGATAATTTTCAAGCATTCACACCTTATGCCTGTCAAGATCCTGTAGCCGATGTTAAGGAAAGTGATGTCTCTATAATTGACGCAGCTTAAGGGCTCATATGTTTACATGGATCATGCACACTTTCAATCTTGGACCTTTGATATGAGTGTATGGTATTCACCGAGTATTCTCCTTCGGTCCTTAAACAACTCAGCAGGTCGCCCACGCGGTCTTGGGGCTCTGTTGTACTTAAGCTTAGGCACTGTTATCCTTATTTCACTTTAAGTCTTGGCTTTTATCTCGTTCTTCCAGACAGCATTTTGGTCGTCTTCGTCGTTTAGCAGTTTGGAGAAATATCTTTTTTATATGAGCATCAACTGTGACTCTTTTACTAAGTCTCCTCGTTCAGCTCAACCTATACAGCACTGTGTTCAGGTTTTGTTGTCTTGACACATTCTTTTTACGAATTCACAAAGATTGTGTCTGTCTTTCTATTTCCCCAACTTCGTGATTCTTATGGTTTTTCGTTTTCTTCTAAAGATTAGATGTTTTTGTCTTCCCTGCAGAGCCCGCAAGTCACTTTTCGTAGGTGAGATCGTTTGCTACATGTGCCTGGCGGGTTTATCTAACAAACAAGGGATTTTTAAGGATAGGTCAGATGAAGCTCAGCATAGCAGTTGCTTCATTTTTCATTGATTCTTGGCGTCGATATCTAGAGTATTATTCCCTTGATGACGGTTGTATAGGATCTGCCTAGAAGTTGGAGGATACAACATCAAGCTACGTGCAGCCGGACAACTAGGGGAGTCCGTGGATTGCTGCAAAGCATATGTTACCGCCATGCCGATCAGATGGGCCGGACAAAAATAGAATGAAAAACTGCAACATCTACTACGGCGATTGTTATCGATGGCAAAAGTAGCGGCTATTTGGATGCGGATGTATTTCTAGAGGCAGACTTAGGCAAGAAGTCTTGAGTTTGCGGCATGTTAGCGAGCCCCTCGTAACAATCCGTATGCGACCACGCCCCTACAGAATAGAAAGATGAATGCACCAACGATAGCTTCTACGAGCTCTTGGATAAGATTTAGAAATGCGCTAGCTATGACATTTAATACAAAACTAGGAAGAGAGATCATTTTTGGTAGTACTAGCGGAAAAAATTACCTGTACGACACCACCTCCGATAACCGATCCAGGGTAATCGACTTTACGTCAGGGCGAAACATTGTCGTAGCTGACACGCGGTTCCCGCATCCCGATATTCATAAGGGGACTTGGAGAACTCCTGATTGATCAACCGTTAACCAGATTGACCACATTGTGATCGACGTAAGGCATTCCTCCAGTACTATGGATGTACGAACATTCCGAGGGGCCTACATCTACTAGGACCATTATCTTTTTGTAGTCAAGTCAAGGTACGATTGCGGATATCCCGAATATAGCAAAGGCAAGCTAATACTGTGAGGAAGTTTGACGTTTGACGATCGAGTCCCCCTTAATCTGTTAAGAGGTCCTATGCCAGCAGCTCCAAATATCGAAGACCACTGCCAACTTTGCCAGAAAGCCATTAGACCCCGCCTCTAATGTGCTGGATTTCACTCGGCCACCATAACGAAACTCCTGGTTTTACGACGAGTGCCGGCAAGCACATGCAGCTAAGCAAGTTGCATACAAAGCTGGTCACGAGCAGAAGAGGAGGGACGAACATCGGCTTCTCAGGAGAAAAGAAAAGGAGCATGAGAAGCGCGCGGTGGAGGAAATTGAAAGGTACTACTCCAGGAATAAGGTTCGGAAGTTTTTCAAAAAGGTAAAAAGAAACATCCCACGGACACAAATCTCGAACCGAAGCATGTAGAGACGAACAAGAGAACATAGTAGTGGAGTCTCAGTCGATGCTGAGCATTTCTGTGGACTGTATAACTGCGAAGACGAGCCGAGTACCGCTGTCAGGCAGAATGAACCTATAGAGACCGTGTATACAGAGCAATGTCTAGTTGTGGCATCCCTGCCAAACTCGTCCGATTGCGCAGGACGATATGGGGAATCAAGGTCGGTAAAGACTCACCGAGACCTTTGATGAAGCGTTGTCATGCGATTTCTCTAACATTATTCTTGAAAGAATAGTGAAAAATTCACGAGCCAACACAAGACGCACAATCTTTCAAAAGTCCGTGCAATTACTCACATACGCCGATGATATTGACACAATCGGAAAAAAGCAGCGCGACGCCAATGGCGGTTTCGTGAGTTTAGAGACGGAAGCAGCGAAGATGGATTTAACGGTCAATGAGGGCAAGACCAATTATATGCTGCCAACAGAACGTCATCCTCGACTACCCTTCGAGGTAGTTACGGACTTTGTCTACCTAGGCTCCGCTATCAATTCAGACAACGACACCAGTGCTGAGATATCAAACGAAGAATAATCTTGCTAATCGCTGCTTCTTTGGGCTAAGAACACAATTGACTAGCAAAACTCTCTCTCGAACAACAGCCCTGCCCTATGGCACAGAGTCACGGACTTTATCAGAAATGGATGGTTGTACTCTTGGCTGGTTTGAGAGGAAAATTCTGATTTTCGGTCCAGCCTGCATAGACGGTGGGTGGAAAAAGATACACAACGGCGCACTGTACGCGCTGTACAGCGACATCGACTTATCCAGAAGACTGAAAGTCCAACGACTGAGATGGCTGCGTTATGTAGAGCGGATGGACACCAATGCACCGGTCCGACAAGTTTTCGAATCTACTCCTAGGGGATAGCGCAGTAGAGAAAGACCGGACTCAGGTGGCGCAAGCAACTAGAAGGGGACCGCAATCAACTTAGCGTGCGAAACTGGAGGCAGCTAGTTAGAGATCGAGCTGGTTGGAGACGCTTGTTGGTTGAGGCCCAGGTCCGGGACTGTAGCGTCACCTTAAGTACAATAAGTAGGTAAATAATTCTCTATTGTTGTAACATTTGAAAAATTCGTACACATACGAGTAGATGTACAGAAATCGGAAGTCATTATTACTGGAGGTGTCCAGTTCATCGATCGAAGCAGTGCGTTTTCAAGCAAATGTGTTCCTTTTCGGTTTGGCGGAAGAATTAACATTAAATTGTTATACTTAGGCGTGCGTGCGTTTTGTCAAGGATCGAAGAAGCCCTAAATGATAGTATGAGCTCCCTCCTATGTGGAGCCGGGGGCGTATATCATTTTTATTCTGGAAAATCTATCCTATCCTAGATCGTAGTGACAACCGCTTTATTGCAGTTTTGTGCTTCAGCTGGCTGCCCGAAAGTTTCATGTGTATAACTGAACGTTATTGTCATGTATTCTTTTTACGATGTCTTAGGATTGAATCTGTTCTTATATGACTTGGGTTCCTTCGTAACATTGGATTTTTACGTGGTCGGGTAGTTAAACACACACACACACAACTCCTGAATTGAAGAGCTAGACCCTTTCTGTGGGGGTGCATAAGTAAGGGCAATTGGCTAGGAATCAAGTTGTCGGGACGGAGAACTTCTGATTAACTCCGAACTGGAGCTCTATTAAAGTAGGTAAGTGCATGCTTACTTCCTTTTACAAAAATTGGAACAAAAAATAACTTGTATTTGTTCTACTCGTATAGTAGTAGCTAGCCACCATTAAATATGTTTAAAATACAACCAACCGTCTAACGCTTCATTCGATTTTTAAAAGCTTTCAAGACATCAATTCAGAATGCGTATCGCTACTCCTTTTATTTAATTTTTTTGTTTTCTGCGCCACATTACAAATTATCTCAATATTCACTAGTCACTACTCGTTAGCATCCAACTGGGTTCCATTAAAAATCTTGACTCGTGCAAACGCTTACCGGCCCACTCGAAGGATATTATTTTTAGCAAATCCAGAAGATTCCACATCCAAATCATTACCACAAAAATAAATCAGTAAAACGTGCGTCCTATTATTACAAACCTACAAACGAATACAGAAACTCATTCTCAGAGAGTACTCGAAGATAACTCTGCATCCTGAACACAAAGCTCTAAATGTATCTCCAGTGGGCGTCGTCGTATTCGTGCTCTCCAACTGTTCCACTTATCTTCCAATTCGAAAATGGAAAAAAATACGAAATACGTTAAATTCGTAAAAAAAAAAAAAAAACACAAAAAATATGGAAAAATGAAAGAAAAGGATTCATTCAATTTCCCATTGTGAGTTTCGAGCATGTCCGCCGCCGCCGGAGATAACCCACACACGTCATCATCGGTCGATTTGATTCACGTGCTTCCTTCCGATAGCTTCCTGATTGAGTTCCTTCGACAGGAATTCACGTGTGTGCTGGGATGGTAACCACACATTTGTATTGTTTTATAATTGTATTTGACTTTCTTTTACTTCGGGTATTCCACTTCCACTTCCACTGGGTCAGCATCTTGAGTATGCGGAATCGCAAAAAAGTCACGTCAATTTTTATTTTCGTGAAGTGGTATAAACCTCTGGCAATACTTTGTATTGCGATTTACCTGCGGCAATAGCGACTTGAAATCCAGCAGACATATCATAAGTGAGTCAGAAATTGTTTGTGTGTTCATGTGTTAAATATATTCGCTTATCCTTTTAGCACTAATTGGAATGTTATTAATTGCCACTTGTCCCACATGCTGTTAATCATTTTGAGGGATTAAATACGAGTAGATATGCATCCTCATTTCTTTCAGATTTGTCTGTTTATTTTTTTTTTTAACTTGAAAAGTGCTACATCGATCTGTCTCTTTCAACTATACTCTATCTCCTACCTCTCATACTCTGAAAAAAGTCATAACACATTGGCTGAAAAGTCCGTGTCGTTTTATAGTAAAACACAAAATTTTTGCAAAATTCAACTTTATTTATCAATATAATTGCCTTTGAGGGCGATAAACTGATAGGAATGATTTTTCAATCTTTCGATACCAGTTTTGTAGTACGATTTCAGTTTAGCTTCAAAATAGGTCTCCGTTTCGGCGATTCGGTCTTAAATCTCTTTCCGGCGAGCATTCTTTTGAGGTCTGCGAACAGGAAATAGTCGCTGGGGGCCAAATCTGGGGAATACGGTGGGTGGGGAAGCAATTCGTAGCCGAATTCTTTCAATTTTGCCATCGTTTTCATCGACTTGTGACACGGTGCATTGTCTTGATGAAACAGCACTTTCTTTTTCTTCAAATGCGGCCGTTTTTCTGCGATTTCGTCTTTCAAACGCTCTCCAACAACGCAATGTAATAGTCGCTGTTGATAGTCTGCCCCTTTTGGAGATAGTCGATGAAAATTATTCCATGTGCATCCCAAAATACGGATGCCATAACCTTGCCAGCCGAGGACGAGGTTCGTCGCCTGCTCGCCACTCAGCTGACTGCCGACTTGACTCTGGTGTGAAGTGATGGAGCCAAGTTTCATCCATTGTCACATACCGACGCAAAAATTCGGCTTTATTGCGGTTGAACAGCTTGAAACACTCCTTTGAATCATCAGCACGTTGTTGTTTTTGGTCGACTGTGAGCAAACGCGGCACCCACTTTGAACAGAGCTTTCGCATGTCCAAATATTCGTGTATGATATATCCAACACGCTCTTTTGATATCTTCAGAGCCTCAGCAATCTCGATCAACTTCACTTTACAGGCATTCGTAATCATTTTGTGGACTTTTTTGATGTTTTCATCTGAAACAGCCTCTTTTGGACGTCCACTGCGTGCATGTATGACCGGTGCCTGTATGACCACTTTTAAATTTTTCAATCCACTTGCGAATGGTTCGTTCGGCTGGTGCAGGGTCCGGGTAACACTTATCAAGCCATTTCTTTGCATCGGCTGCATTTTTTCCCATCAAAAAGCAGTGATATATCAACACACGAAATTGCTTTGAATCCATTTTTTTCACAATAACAAAAGTTGCTTCACTCACAACGGTATATCTCGAGAACTAATTGGAATCGACAGCTGTCAAATTTATACACGTATCTTTTGAAGGTTGGTACTAACTGAAAATGGTATGGATTTAATTCGAGTGGTGCCCTCTCTTAGAAACGGCACGGACAGCCCATCTGTTATGTAAAGGGTGTTTTTTTTAGAGGTTTACAAATTCAATATGAAATAAAATAGTTGAAGCTAATGTTAATGTCTATGACATTAGTTTTATTTAATAGATAACTTTATGCCACTAGTATTTAAATATGATATCGGGCATATGCGCAGCACGACTAGCTCCATCGTGAAGTCCAATTTTCGACAAATTTATCGAGCAACCGGGGCCGTATATAGTATTTTGTTTTGCACCTCGTCATCAATAGCAACCTTTTCTGTTTTGCACCGCCATGGATAAAAATTTATTATTTTTTCGTTCGTCAAGTGATTCCATAAAAACGTTGACTGTGCTACCTACTCGTAACATACTTCCATCGCAGAGATGTTGTCACCTTCACTGTTCGATTGAATAGTTCCGCCTGAGCAAATGCAACGAAAAAAAAATTATATAGAAAACGTTACACTAATAATTTAATTCATAATAAAAATGAAACGAACTTGATCTCGAAGGAAAATCAGCGAAATTCGCGCCATCGGTTCTTCGAAAACTTCATCAACGAATTTGGACTGCTCGGATCTTCCAAAAAATACTTTTTAAATGCATCAAAAATACATAGAATCGAACTGATAGCCTTCAGCAGATCCAGAAATCGAGTCTTATTATAGCCAAGAATTTTTCGGTATTCAATATTGACATCTTCACAGAATTCCTTCAAATTTATAACTCGCACAGTAGTTAGATAAAAATGTGAATATATTTTGCAAATAATCATTTCAACGTCATATGGCATTTTGTCGCACGCTTTTTTTAAAGTGTTGTGGATGAAATGTGCGGCACATCCGATGCCAATCAATCCTGGGGAAAGCTGGTTCAATTTGTAAAACGTATTTTCTGTGTCAGTGCGTTCGCGATTGCCGAAATTACTGGGTGACTTACTCGAACTATAACTTTTTAAAATGCTATAATTTTTTTATTTTCTGATAAATTTTATTGTGCCAAAGCAAAAAATGTTGGAAAATACATCAATTTTCAAATTGGTTCAGTAGTTTTCCATATGACCACCTCTCTCGCGAAAGACCGGCGAAGAAAGCATCGCACGCTACACGCAAGTGGATCTGCGGTATTTTGGCCCATTCCCGGCGAAGTGCTCGTTTGAGGTGGTCCAAACTTTAGTATTTTTTAGTGCCAACCTTCGCCTTCAAAATACCCCAGACAGAGAAATCCAACGGACTTGCATCCGGAGAATTTGCAAACCATTGTGTCGAAGAAATGAAGTGTGGAACATTGTTTTTTAACCAATCTTGGTTGACGCGCGCTTTGTGAGACGGTGCTGAGTCTTGTTGAAATGTCTCCGACCGAAATGATTGTTTGCCCAAGGCTTCAATACTGCCTCTAAGACAGTTTCACGGTATACGATCGCATTAATTTTGACGCCACGGTCCAAAAATACGAAAATACGAGCGGAGAGCAACCATCGGCGGTTATGGCGGCCCAAACCATCACCATCTGTGCTGCCTGCTTTCTGGTGGCTGTCCGAAGGTGTAAATTTTCGAAGGACCTCTCTGGCAAGTAAACTCGGTCATTTTGTTTGTTGACATATTGCTCGATAACAAATGGCGACTCATCGGAAAAAACCAAATTCGGCAACTCACCACTTTCGTGCAAGCGTAGCAACTCCTTCGCTCTTTCGACTCTAACTTTTTTCTGTTGCGGTGTAAGATCGTGTGATTTTTGGAACTTCAATGGCTTGAGCCCAAGCTCATTTTTCATTATGTGTTGTATCCGTTCCAACGATTTGTTGAGCTCACGAGCCATTTTTCTTCCACTTCGACGCGGATTTCGCTCAATTCGAGCCTTCACTTTCCGAACCATTTCTGCCGATGTTGCTGTTTTTTTTTGACCACCTCCATGGCGTTTTGCAACGCTGCCAGTATCACGGTAACGAGCTATGGTTAGAACCACAAATGATTTATTCACGTTGAGGTGCTGGATGGCTCTAACGATAGCTACTTGTGGTTTTCCAGCCAAATATAAAGCAATCGCACCATCACGTTTGAATTCCATCGCGGATAAAAAATTTTCAACACAACTGAGACGAAAATCGTTTAAAAGCCTTGGGAATAATAAAATTATCTATCATGTGTCAAAATTTGAGCTCACTATCATGAACGGTTTAGAAATTATAGCAGTCTGAAGTTGGTTGCAGTTCGAGACATTCAGGGTGTATATGGCGCGTTGTCACCAGCAAAAGCAGCAAACTTCTCCCCTAATTTGAATTTTTCGATAGGTCCTTTCAGTAGACTGACGATTATGTCCGATTTTTCACCGCCTTGTGACGTCAGCTCGAGAATTCTCACTTTGATGCCATCTTTTTCAGAAAAATAACGAACTCAGTAAACAGTTCCTTAAGTCCGCTTGCAATTCTTGCAGTACACGTACGGTGCAAACACAATGGATTCACATTTAGTGCGTGCACAAGTAAATTTAACCATTTCAAAGCACAGGTGAATAGTTTTCGATACACAATCGCAAACCGTAATTGGAATTGATGACATGGGCACGCTTGGGGGCACGCCTTCCCACGCAGCAATGTGTAAATCGGATTTGCTCAATTCAGCACAAAAATTTGTTACTGATTGGGTGGAAGCTGCACCCAATGCCTTTTTGTGTTTCACCGAAGTCAAATGCCCCAAAATGTCAGATTTACTACTGTGAACAATGCTGAATTCCGAGTTACAAACATTGCAGCGAACATAACATTCGGCTGAAGGGTCTCTACGAGCACGCACTGATGACTTTGCATCTGTTACAGATTCAGTTTTTTGGGGAATTTGTGCACCACATTCAAAATTGTACTCAGTTGGTCGATTATTAACACTAAAAAGATCACACAATGCGCGATATGCATTTTTTTTTAACTGCTATTTTCAATATAGGCTTCAATAATCTTGACACATTGCACTATCGAGTATCTACTCGTATTTATGACTAAAATCGTCATCGACTGTAAATGCCAGATGTCGATATGAAACAATTTCCCTTTTGACATTTCAATTTTATTCGGCCTTCTCATGGTACTCGTAAAATACCCATTGATCCATCCACCCTTTAGAAAAAGTCTACTAGGCTGAAAGTCTGCACCCAAAATTTCTCCTATCACAAAGTTGTTTAATCCATGTTTAAGGTTGTTTCAAGGGTCCGCTAAATAGGGATTATTTTAATACTGCTGAAATGACAGTCTCTTCGAAGATCATTTCCTTGAAAAGCACAATTCATTTCAGTAAAATACAAGGTGACGTCGTACGCTGCTTATTAAATTGGGTCTAGTCGATGGTTTCTGAAGTGCATAAAACCGATTTAAACCGACATACTACTGAAGAATTAAATATTGTTAAAGTTCCTGCCCCAACTACGTGTGAACGGCGATAGAAGGAAATCATATCAGACACCAAAGCTGAGTTAGAGGTGCACAAACACCTTTTACGACTATCGAAGTTTGCTTACTTTATCAAGCTCAAATATCTGGGGAATACCGCTGGCGGAAAACAAAAGCTGGAAATGCTGAAAATATATTCAAATGTACTCATTCCGTGCTGTGCGCGGTTTCGTTTTGCGCGGTTTCGTTTTGCGCGTTTTTCATATACTAGGTGGCACAAAAGTCATCATCCTACCGGAAGATGCTATAATTTTTGCAAATGGTGGCAAATGTCATTTCTACTTTGACATTTGTGAAGAAACAGATTATGTCAACAAGATATAAGTCGTTATATGTACTCGGTGCAGATTTCCCGGTCGTCCAACACCAACTAGGCAAACACTACGACGTTTAGTCGCTCGCCTAGAAGAGTATGGGACAACACGAGATGCTGCCAGATCTGGCCAACCCCGGAGCAGGAGTTCCGCTAAGAATATCGTAGCTGTGGTTTAAGATGTCGCATAGGACACCGGATTATCGACCAGAGGACGTGCTACGCAATTGGGCATCAATCGGCGGTCTTTACAGAGAATTTTGGTGAAGGACTCTAAGATGTTCCCTTACAAAGTACAGACAGTGCAGACTGCCAAGCGAGTGCCATCCTGAATCTCGACCACGAGCGAGACAACTTTCGATCGAAAATCATCATAAGCGACGACGCCCGTTTCCATCTCTGCGGACAAGTGAATAAGCAAAATTATCGCTTCTGGGACACCGAATATCTGCATATAACCTACGAAGAGCCATTACACTTGCTCAAGTGTACTCCATGGTGTACTGTTAATGCTAGGGGCGTCACCGGGCCCCCAAAAACGTCGCGAGCCAAACAAGTACTGCGAACGGACGACGAGCACTACAGAGCCATGCTCAACGACTTTCTGCTTCCTCAATTGGATGAATTGGGACTGAAGAATATGTGGTTCCAACAGGATGGAACAACGGTGCATACTGCACGAGCCATTACCCAGATTCTGAGGGCTGCATTTTCTGGTCGCCTAATCTCTCGTTTGGGGATTTGCACTGGCCGGTAAGACCGCCTGATTTAACCGTTCCAGACTTTGAAGTCACGAGTTTATGTCAACAAGCCTCAGACTCTTGAAGCAGGCAAAGAGAGTATCCGAGGACCTATCGCCGGAAGTTCTGGCAAGAGTGATGGAAAATGCAACAAATCGGGCTCGAATGGTCATCAATCCTGGCGGCGGCCACTTAGCCGATATCATTTCCTCGACTTAATGGAAAAAAATTTAAGATCCAAAAGCAGAACCAAAGTTTTTCATTCGCAAAAACAATTACAGCGAAGTACCGTTTTTCTTTCAAAGAATCATGGCGCGCCATAGTTTTTCTGTCAACAGATATGTACATATATATGTACAAAAGTATCTTAGCTGCGGCAGACTTCCAACCGGATGCCCTAGAGTGCAGGTGTTATTCGGGAAAAGGCATTGTAATTTTATGAGCGCACAAAAATAGAAGGCGGATGTTCGTTTATAGAAGAACAGTTTCCGGCAAGTAGAGGCTGGTTTGGCAATTTCAAAAAAACGGCAAAATCTTCACAACCTGAACTTAAACGAGAAACAGTTACTCGTTTTCCAGAGATTCTAAGAGCACAGATCGAAGCTGTAAGATATTCCCTTCAGGTAATATTTAATGCGGATGAGACAGGTCTTTATTGGAAAGGCGCACCAAATATTGTAAAGAGTTACCAGATAAGAACGATAGGAAAAAAAAATTAAATAAAACAACAACGGTGTGAGATACAAAATTGATTCTGCCTTTATTTTGAAGCTACGTTCAAGCCATTATGTGTTTTTTTTTCTCATATGAGCGCAACTTCAGACGGCGTAGCTCCCCGGCATGTAGGCAGACCAGATGAATTCTTCTCGACGTCTTTACGAAGTCAGCGACCTTTCTGCTGTCCCTCAGCTGGAAAAACTGCAGGTTGATTACCGGCGTTGTGACAGGGCACCACAGTTTTGCAAAGCACTAAAGTGACACAACGTCCTCCGATGCTTGCTGTGAAAGTGATGACGACACCGCAAAGCACTATCTCTGTGAATGCCCGGATTACGCTCGCACCAGGCAGCAGATACTCGGCGCTGACGTGGTGGGTGCTGGTACTGTAGGCACCTTATCACTAAAGCGCTTACTCTTCTTTCTTCGTAAGACTGAAAGATTTTATTAAAAGGAACTTACAAAGAGTACAATGGTCGGTCCAATTTTTGATTGCTCGGTCCAATATGTGCGGCTTTATTCCGACAATAGCGTGGCCAATGTTAGCATCGAACTCGTCCAAAGTGGTTGTCTTGTCTACCTTAGTCTACCTAAGGATTTGCCGTAGTCCCACTCTAATCGAGTGATGTCAAACCGTATGATCGCGGCGATCAATTAATGAACGCTCGCCGTGAGATGATCCAGTCGCCAAATTTCCCCCTCACAACTTCGAGCGTTGCGTCGCTTGTATGGCATGTACCGCCGTCTTGTTGGAACCACAGCTCGGATATATCGATGTTGTCATGCTCTGATGGTAACGATGTCTCCTTCATCATTGCGAAAGAAATAAGGTACAATGATGCCGCCATGTCATAAACTACACCAAACAGTCAATCAATGTGGATGCATTGATGCTTGGTCGAACACTTGCGGATTGTTTTCACTCCAATAATAACAAATTTTGCTTGTTGACCTAGATTTGCAGTGCCCAATTAGCGAACTCACGGCGTTGTCTATGGTCGTCCGACTTCAATTTTTGCGTCAGCATAATTTTCAACGGATGTAGGCCCAAATCCGACTGCAAAATGAGCCGGTCACTTAAAGAAGGAGTCACTCTGGCGATACCCTAATTGGGCCAAATTAGCTGATCGGCGTCGAATCGACATTTCTGGGTCTGCTTCGATACTGGCCGCTACGGCGGCTACGTTTTCTTCATTTCGCACCAATCTCTGCCTGGCTGGAGGCTTAAGATCAAAAAGTGTGTACTCACGCTCAAACTTTTCCACGGTGCCATGAATTGCCTCCACACTGAAGCTATGATGACGACCGATTCACGTTTCGTATTTACAACTGAGCCGGTATTTTGATAATATTTTTTAAATTATGTCCGCACATTCAGTGAGAGTAAAACGATGCATGATGAAAAGGCAAACTTTACTGAATATTTTGACAGCTGGATGTCATTGGTAACTTTGACAGCTGCTGAAACATATGGTAACAATTGGAAAAGCTATTATTGCTATCCGGTCACCGGTTAAATATGTCTGGAACTTGAATTGCTCAAGTTCAACTGTAGGCTGAGCTAAATTTTTCATGTTCAACCTAGGTTGCCGGAAAATGCGACCTAGGAAGACAGTTTGCCCTCAGCGTCGTTCAAACTGTTGACATTGCTACCCTTTGGAACTACATAGAAGTGTAAGTCAGGAGATGACGGTACTCTTATAAGTTAGGCGGTTTCATTACTTCGGTGTTTCGGAGTTTTCTTCAACTGCTACCTTTACAGGGTGCAGCAAAAGTTTCACCTGGACTTTGCGCACGGAAGAATCCATCGCCAGGGAGGGCTTAATTGCACCAACCGACTTTCATCCACCTTTGCTGGTTTCATCCGAACATCGTGTACGGTTAAGACCACCGCCTCTAGAATTATTTTGGCATTGGATTTCCATCCACTGGAACTGCAGTGATTTATCATTTGACAAAGCCAGTTCAAGAAGTTCACTTCCTCTCGGCCCTGTTCGAGACGAAACAGACGAATGCAATTCCGAAAGCTTGATCGGTTATAGTACGCGTCGCTTCTACTGATTTGTTTTTCTTTTCTCTCACTGGAGAAATGTGGCTTTTAACACTTACTGTCTTTGCGCTATGCGTTTCTTTCTCCTCTTGAAGTGTTTCTTAGACGGTAGTCTATCAAAGTGTGTCCTTTATGGAGCCATTTCGACTTTTTCGGTTTTCGGTTTCGGACAAGTCGTCAAAAGCAGCACTCTTACCAAAAACTTCTCTTTTGTGCTGGAGTTTGATCGTAAGAGGTTGAGCTTCTTCGATACCATTTTCACCATTGACCTAATATACCGAACGTCGTTCAAAAAGCCGCAGGAATCTTCAGAATTTAATAATCTAACCACTCTTGGGTCAGGTCCTAAATCGGTGGTTTTTGTATATTATATTGATTGAGGTTTCGAGAATCCGTGGCACGTGAGTGGTTGAGTAACATGTCACCTAAGGTAAAATCTTGTGAGTGTCACACTAATGCAGTTTGGCGTTTAGTTTGACATCTCATCGAGATTTATTTCAGAACCTTGGGATCATTGACTCTAAAGGTCTTGAAAAGCGCACAGTGCACAAGATTTCGTTTTTCGATGCTGAAAATATAGCAACTGCAGCTCTTTCACCTGGCATTCTTTCTGAAAAAGCACAGAAAAGCCACAATAAGGATTACAAAGCCGTCAGGATTACAAGAACTTTATATACGAATAGGGGTATGTACGTATGTATGCATTATTATTGCGATTTGAACCAAAAAAGAAACATTTTCCATTGATTCAACTGGCTTAACAACCTGAAAGTCAAGCTGAAGTACTAAAATTGGTTTGTCTGTAACAAAAGCCAGGTTAGCCTTTTCTACTCTAACGAGTAAGAGTATCTGGTTATTCAATAGGACTCTAATAAAATAACCTAAAACAAGTATTTAAGACATTTTTTATTTTTGTTTTCATTTTTTAAGATTCCGATATATCAGATGACAACACGGAAATCGACATTGAAGATCGTTCTTCTCCCGAATCTGGAATTTTAAATTGCCACAACGAGCTGCAGTTCAACAATACCCACTTACAGACGCGAAATTTACTAAGCAATGAATCTAGTGCTGACTCGAATAACCTATCCTCGCCTGAAGGTCATAGCTCCAGTGATATGAAAACAAATTTGGGAAAATCAGGTCGGAAACCTCGTCGTCGAAGAACAGCATTTACACATGCCCAATTGGCGTATTTAGAGCGAAAGTTTCGATGTCAAAAATATTTATCTGTCGCCGATCGAAGTGATGTTGCAGATACCCTAAATCTTTCTGAAACCCAAGTCAAAACTTGGTATCAAAACAGAAGGTAAGTCGATCTTAATTTCTTAGTCAATACGTCTGCCTTCAAAGGGGTTTTTTTTTTTTTTTTTCTTTGTAAATAGAACAAAATGGAAACGTCAAAATCAGTTAAGGCTAGAACAGCTGCGGCATCAGGCGTCATTGGAGAAGGAGTTTTCTGGAGAACATGCAAACGCTGCCACATTGGGATGCTGCCCGACATCATTGTCATCTTTCTCGCCGGCAAATCCTTGCACTTTTCTGACATCAGCTGCTGCGGCAGCAATATTTCGTAATGTTAGTTATGTCCACGGATGTCCTTTGTAAAATATAATAATAAATGCTTACAGTTAAAGCAGTTGACGGTGTAAATTATGTAAATAAATTAAATAGATTATTTCTTCAGATTCTTGTGTGCAATAAACATATGTTCGTAAATTCAGATAAAATATACATAAAACAGTTCTAAAGATACTCGTTGTTAGTGTTTCAGCTTATTGCAACAAATTGTGGCGAAATTCGTTAGAAATATACGAGGGTTGTTTGAAAAGTTCCCGACCGCAACGTAAAGATAGCGGCACTCGTCAATAAAAGCTAGTGAATGCTAGTTGTGCATCTTTTGACGGTTACTCACCGAAGTTTCAGTCATTTTGGACCCGCAGTTTTTAGTTGACAGTCGTTTGTAAGTAAGAGTAAAATTTGATGGACCTTAAATCCGTTATGAGTCATTATTTACCTGCCTGTAATATAAATACTAAACTCATTTTTCTTTATGGTATGGGAACAAGGCTTAGTGTGAGAGGTGGTCTTTTTTGCTGAATAATGCAAGCATAGCTATCAGGGAAGGGTGTACGAATATCTTCTGAAATTTCTACCACTTTCCTACTGCTTTTGGTCCAGGTTACGTTGCTTTTATTAAAAATGGTACGGGTTTTTTGTACGCACATTTTATCCATTTCAAATTGACGTGATATGTTTTCCAATCAAAAGCGAAAATCCGTCATTGTGCCGAAGTTCCAGCCTACGATACGAGTACTTAACTTATTTTTTAAAAGAAGATTGTAGCATACATAAGTATTGCGCCTTCTTTTCGGGGTTACCTTCCAATTGCCATGAAATGCATAAAACCAATTTAATGCTGAAACCATTATTGAAATTAGTATTTGGGATATATTGCTCATTCAGTCTGCAAATTTCGTTATGTTAGCATCATTGTAAGCATTTTTAACTGAATTTTGAAATTTATGTGTCGGAAGAGCCTGTCCGGCATATTTTATTGTTTTTGTTCCGCAAAAACCAGAATGGAAGTGAAGCCTCTAGAGAAATCCAAGATTTGTATGGAGTGGGGTTCTCAGCAAATCCAAGTGGCTTGCAAGGTTTAGAAATGGCAATTTTTACCTACAGGATGAAACTCGTTCGGATAGACCAGAAGAGCTAGACGATGAGCTCCTGAAGTCTACCGTTGAAAGAAATCCCACTGTTACGGTAAGGGAACTCAACTTAAGCCATATGACCATCCATCAACACTCAACAATTAAAGAAAAAATCATAAAGTTGGGAAAATGGGTACCACAACCCATATCACGAAATAGTCTTCAGCAAAGAATTGAAGCTTGCACTGCGATTTTCTTGAGTCACAATCAAGAGCCCTTCTTGAACCGGAACGTTACTGGAGATAAACAATTTGTTTTTTACATTAACATTAAACGTCGTTACCAATGGCTTAGTCCAGAAGCCAGACCAGGACAATTTCCTGTCTCTATAGTGGGATGCCGAGGAAACAATCCATTTTGAGCTCATAATCAGACTATCACCACAGAAGTCTACTGTCAAGAGCTGTACAGAATAAAGTCGCACTAGAGTAGAAACGGCCAGGTCTGGTTAATCGAAGAGATGCTCTATTCCATCAGGATAATGCTCGTCCTCATACAGCCAGGACCAACTGCACAGTTACAGGAGTGGGGAAAAATGATGCATCCGCCTCGCTCCAAAGTCTGCAAAACTTCTTTGATAGAAAAAAATTTAGATCTCGGGATGATGTCTAGAAAATTTTTGTAGTGACGGCATTAAGATGTTGCTTGAGAGGTGGGCAGAGGTGACATTAAAAGTCGGAAATAAGAAGTTCTCGAGTGGAAATCTGTGCCAGGACGTTAAATTTTCTTTTTTATAAAATATGTAAAGTGATACGTGTGCTAGACGTGTGGGTATTTTAGAGTTCGTCACAATAAGCGTTATTTTTATTCTATGCTGTCGGCAGTTCAAACTCGAATCCTCTTCCTTTACGAATTTAAAATGGGACATAGTGCGTCATTGGCAATGAAAAACATTAATGACGGTAAGCGAAGGCACTATACAACTTTGGCTTGGAAAGTTCCGTTCAGGAGATTTCAGCCTTGAAAATGAACCACGTGTGAAGCCGGAAACGTTAGTTGACGACGATGTTTCAAGAGCAACGGTGGATGTGGACCCAAAGAAATCGGTGCGGGAGATTACACAAAGCATGGGAGTATCCCCAATGATAACAAGTCGACACCTTTCTCTCACAGGAAAGGTAAAGGAACTCGATAAGTGGGTACCCCATAAACTAAACGAATCCGAAAAAATACGTCGCCTGGAAATCTGCGCATCGCTTACGTTAAGAAACCAAACTGAACTGTTTTTGCACCGGATAGTCACCTGTGATGAAAAGTGGATACTGTATGATAATCGTAAAAGATCTGGGCAGTGGTTGGATTCAGATGAAAAACCAAAACAGACCCCAAGCCCGATCTTCGCTCAAAAAGAGTTATGGTGACAATTTGGTGGACATCGAAGGGACCAATCCACTTTTCATTTCTTCAACCAGGAGAACCGATAAACGTTATCAAATATTGTGAAGAAATCGACACATTGCATGCCAAATTGGCTGAATTGGCAACCTGGCAATAGGCACGGTCCGATCCTTTTCATGACAATGCTAGACCCCATACCTCACAAGTATGGGGTGCAAAAACTGTTGCAGCTGGGATTTGAAATTCTTCCACATCCATCGTAGTCTCCTGATATTTTCCCAACGGATTACCATCTTTTCCGCAATCTGGATTCATTTTGCTGACAGAAGGTCTTCCTCATTGCCTCAAAAAGTCAGCCCCTCTACGAAAAAGGAATATTTTACCTTGTATCATGTTGCAAGAATATAATAGATGCCAACGGATCCTATTTTGATTGAATAAAAATTTACGGAAAAATAATATTGGCTTTTGAATTTTTACTATAGAATCGAACATTTCATGTGGTACAACACAATATATTGCTTGTCTCCGGAAACTGTTTCTATTCGCCCCGGTATCACTCCTCGGGCAGTCAAAAGCAACCTGCGGGTAGTGTATTTATATATATATTTGTATCATGACCTCCATCCCAACGACATTTCAGCTATCAGCATTTTAGAAAAAGTCTACCTGTTCGCTGCGCACTACGCACCCAGTTATGCCATGTCTCCGTTCACGCTTGAGAGCGTCGAATCTTCAAGAATACATGAGCACAAGAGATCTTAACGTACACAAATCCGTTGGTGCAGATTGTATATCTCCCCTTTTTCTGAAGAGGTGTTCTTCCACAGTGGCAAAACCCATACGTAATCTTCTTCATCCATCCAACTCTTTAGGACAATGTATCTAATCTATCTGCTTCCGAATAGATAGAAAACGAAATTTTTCCAGTCCGTCCCTAAAAAAGCCACTTACGTCCCTCCCTACCAAGGTCATGCAAACGCTGATTAACCGTCAGCAATGAAATGTCTCGAAACACGAGTTGATGATGACAGTACTCTCCGCTTTTCATATTCGTTCCCTGCTCTCCGGCTTTAGAATGGGAATGGCAGCATATTGATATTGACAGGGTAAGTAATTTGGGAGTCACCAACAGAATAGAATTTAATCCTTCCGAAACACAATTCTATCTGCTGTCGTTAAAGCGAAATTTAAACACCCAGCCGCTATCCATGAATGGCACTTACATCGTCGAGTGTGTCACTGACAACTTATGCTGGAATGGCCACATATTCGGTGTCGTCAAAAATGCTGCGAAATACGTTCCGACCGCAACGTCAATAAAAGCTAGTGAATGCTAGTTGTGCATCGGTAAGACAGTTACTTACCGAAGTTTCAGTCATTTTGGATCAAAAATGAGTTGGACTCTGTGTATGGGGACTCTGCACCATCATTTACCACAGTGAAATTTTGGGCAGCTG
Organism: Volucella zonaria; assembly: GCA_963966105.1. Lineage (NCBI taxonomy): Eukaryota > Metazoa > Arthropoda > Insecta > Diptera > Syrphidae > Volucella > Volucella zonaria. Next base: position 93,642,895 of record OZ014532.1, on the reverse strand, counting down.
AATTTAAACGTGGCCGTAAGAGCTTGTGAGATGATGAACGTTCGGGACGTTGGTTGCAAAAACTGCAACCACTGACGATAACATTGCTAAAGTTCACCAAATGGTGTTAGACGACCGCCGAATTAAAGTACTCGTAAGAGAGATACTCGTAGTAGAGGTTACGAAAATGTCCAAAGAACGTGTTTGTTACATATTAACCCTTATCCTGTACACATGGGTCAAAATTGCCCAAACACGAAAAAATCCAGAACAAGCTACAGTGTCAACATTAAAGAGATCTTGCTGCTACTTGTGCCCAAGTCGCTTCAACAACACCAAATATTCAACAAAATGCTCAAAATGTTCAAAATTTATTGGGCAATTAAAATTGGGCAAATTTGACCCACAAATACCATGTGAGTTTTTTTTTAAAGTGCAGGATAAGGGTTAAATCAAGATTTAGGCATGAGAAAGATGTCCGCGCGTTAGACCAAAAACGTGTTTGAATGAACATTTCCAACTAGGAAGTAGAGAGCTGGGCAGGACATTCTACAAGCGAGTTGTTTGGCTTAGGAACTTCAGAGTACGTCCGAAAGTGGGCTTGAGGGTATACTTATGAGCGTTTATAGCGAGACGGGTGTTACGGTGAAAAGTTTGAAGTTGCGGAATTCTACTGGCGATTTCTATTGAGTACAGGTGGTGGAAATACTTATAAAACAAAGTGAGACATGAGACATTTCGTATATAGGTATCAGCTATGAGGTTTATCGCACGTTTTTGAAGCCGGTCTAGCAGATACAGAGATGTTTTAGGCACACCTGACCAGATGTGAGCATTGTACTCCAATTTTTGGCGGATGAATGCCTGAGGCCAGATCAGAAGGGAAAAAGTATTTCTTACATCGTTTGAGCAAGCCTAGACATTTCGCAGCATTTTTGGCGACATCGAATATGTGGTCATTCCAACATAAGTTGTCATAAAGGCTAGGTGTTTAAATTTCGCTTTAATGACAGCAGACAGCATTGAGTTTTGGAAGCATTAAATTCCACTCGGTTGATAGTTCCCCAATTGGTTATGCTGTTAATATCGGAATTTAATGAGCTTAACATACGCTGCCATTCCCGTTCTACAGCCGTTCTACAACAGCAGGGACGTGAGTCCAGAAACGAATATGAAAAGCAGAGAGTACTGTCGTCAGCAAGTGGCAGACAAGAGATCATTGATAAAAATTAAAAAGAGTGTGGGAGACAGAACGGAGCCCTGGGGCACACCAGCACTTATTTTGTGAATATCAGATTTGAAACCGTCCAAGACAACTTGAATTCAACGTTCCGAAAGGTAATTTCTAATCCATTGAAGAGGAGAGTCCTCGACCCCAAAAGCGTGTTTTTTCGACAAAAGAGCCTGGCGCCAAAATCTGTCAAATGCTCACTTTTCCGTGAGACATGCCATCGAATCACCAGTGGACCTGTTGCTACGAAAGCCGTATTGCCGGTCATTGAAAAGTTTTCGTGTTTCGAGATATTTCATGAGCTAACGGTTTATCAGCGTTTCCATGACTTTGGAGAGAAGGGACGTAAGTGCAATGGGTCTGTAGGAGGAGAGAGAAGAAGATTCGCCTTTTTTAGGGACGGGTTGGACAAATGCTGTTTTCCATCTGCTCGGAAAGAGTCCTAAAGAGTTGATTGATGGATGAAAAAGCTTACGCAGTGGTTTTGCCAGCGTAGAAGAACACCTCTTCAGAAGAAGGGAGATATACCATCTGGACCAGCGGATTTATGCATGTTGAGATCCTTAAGTACTCTTGCTACTACATGAGTTAGAAAGGGGATTCGTCCCATTGAAGATTCGACGCACTCAAGTGTAGGTGAAGACAGAGCACAAGCTGGGAGTTTCGAGCTGGCCGCACAGAGTGCAGCAAGCAGATTGGCTTTACTGGAATGTTATTGTAAATGAGCGTTGGGATGGAGGATGAGGTAGAATTTCTGATGTTTTTGACAAACGACCAAAAGCTTTTACTACCTTTGGGACATTGCAATATTTTTTGCCTCAGTTTTTGGTCGTATTGAAATTTCACTCGCTTGAGAAAGACGTTTCAGTCATTCCTGGCTCGTTTAAACTTTTGTCGATTTTCCTCTGTCGGCTTGGTCTTGAAGGGATAAAAAATACTTCTCTCACTCTGACAGCCTCTTTATAGCTCGAGTCGTTCCATGCCTTTTCTTTTGGTCTGATACTATTCATCCGATTAGGGATAAATCATCTCATTCCGAATAGAATAGTATCAGTGTCATATCAGCAGCGGCATCCACGTCGTTATCGAGGAAACATAACGACCAGTTAAATTATCTAAAGAAGCTATTAAGTCCGCTCCAATTGGCTTTCTCGTATTGGCATACGGTTCTTCAAGGAATCTTTTCTCTAACTGTGTGGTCGGTGTACGAGAAATTAGCTGATATGACACAATGGTCCGACGAGCCTACAGGGGAGAGCACATCAACGCAGTACTTGTCAGGGTGAGAAGTTAAAAACAAGTCCAGGGTGGTGGCGGTATGACTATCAACATCTGGTATTCGTGTGGGCTCATTTACAAGCTGGGTTAAATTATTTTCCGCAGCGAAGATCTCAGCACACCTTCCTTGGTGTTATCTGTCCAGAATGTCGAAGCCACCCAGAATTGTGTATATTGAAATTGCCCGTAATCACGATTTCATTATGAGGATACAGGGATACAATTCTTTGAATGGGGTCAGACAGCGCATCAAACTCGTGAAAGGTCGAGTTGCTGTCCAGCTTGGGGCTTCTGTAAATAAAGCAGTAGTGGATAATTTGCTTACGGATATGGAATTTTAACCACATGAAATTGAATTCCGAGTTGGGACAGGGACTACATTGTGGTGGAATTTGGTAAGCTACATCACTACGCACGTAAATGGCGAGACCGCGATGAGAAAAGAATAGTGGCACTAGTTCGTAGCCAGGTAGCTTCAGATCAGAGTGATCTGAGAGGTGTAGGCGGGGATCTACCTGTGTTTCACTAAGTGCCAAAATAGCTGGCCTGAATTTACAGATGTGGACGTACGCAGAAAAGTGATTACTTTTTAGAAAATAAGAACAAACACAAAACACACCCGACGATGCTAAGCAAGGCTGTGAAGTGGAAATTCTGACGTTGGTGTACCGAATCCAAATATTGCCCTTACAACAATAGAAAACAGTACATCAACAAAATTCTCACTCACACAACCCGCTATCCATCAGTCAATATTTGGTATAAGGCATTTATCCGCCCAAAATCGCAACACCATGCCAACATCTGGTAAGGTGCTCCCAAGACCTCTTTGCAATTGCATCTATGGCGTGCCTTAGGTGACGCCAGTATTGCATAGTCAATTGACGTGCTTGAACACCGACGTAACGTCTCTTGCCTCACCTTATTCTATCGATATTTTCACCATCAGTTCTCTACCGAAATTGACAGTATCATTCAGCCCCTTCAAACTTTTAACTGCAACACCCGTCTCGCTATGAATGCTCATCAGTCATGAGTATACCCCGAAGTTCACTTTCGGATGTAGTCCAATTACCGTGATTCACACAGTAAATTGACACCCTTGAGCACCGACGAGATGTCTGCTTACCTTGTTTTATATACATATTTTCCCCACCAGCGCTCCATCGAAATTCTTAGTAGCATCCCGCCCATTAAAACCTTCAACCGTAACACCCGTCTCGCTATGATGAATCCTGTTCAGTTTAACCTCAAGCCCGTTTTCGGATTCTTTTCTAAACGGTACAACTTGCTTATTGAATGCCCTGTCGAGCTCTTTATTTCCAAGCCATTATAACCTTCAAACATTTCAAACCAACGAACATGGGTACCACTCTTTCTTTCCTCACTGATCTTTCTTCGCCCGCGCTTTGTGCAAACGTGTTAAGGGTACTCAAAATCCCTTGAGCGCGTCCAGATTATAAAAAGATGATGCCGTGCCCTTGCATTATTTTCCTTTCATCAGTTTGATGACGAAACTGCGATGATATTCTTAAAAGCTTTGAGTTGCATCGGCTTCAAATTCATTCATACAGCAGTCTCGCCTTCGCATTTTGGAACTTCTCCTTTTTCCTTCAGAGTAATTTGTATTCAATCTTCTCCTCCGCCAGCACGTGCAACAGAAGTCCTCAACTCAGCCTTCGTCCTAGTAAGCTTGGGCGATATGCCTCCAGTTTAGTTACAAGTACCCGCCGGGATTCGTCGTAGTATCGTGGGTTTTCTGTATGTGGTTGCCTTGTAGAACCCAATACATCAAAGGTGGCATATTTGATGACCTCATAACAGCATCGTAACTGATCTTCTGGAATGGTTCGGAGTATCGAGCAAGATTGAGGAAAACGCTGTGGGAAAGTCTCTTGGAGTTCCTTGAAGTTGAAGCCATAGAGAGCCAAACTTTGTTATAAAGGCTGACCAGATAGCAGTGATAGTTTCTCAATTATTATGTTTCAGCAGTTGTCAAAGTTACCAATGACATCCAGCTGTCAAAATATTTAGTAAAGTTTGCCATTTCGTCATGCATCGTTCTACGCTTCCCGAACGTGCGGAAATTATTAATTATTAAAAAATGTCGAAATTCCGGTTCACTTGTAAATAATTAACTTAATTCGTGCGGTTTTTTTTTTTCAAAATTTGAACGTTTATTTAAGAAAAACAAGTACAAAAGTATTGCCCACCTGAAGCTATGACTTTTTCCCATCTTTCTGGCAATTTGTGGATCCCACCCCAAAAGAACTGCGCCGGCTTGGCAGCCAAGAATGAATCAAGCCAGTTTTTGATATTCTGCTCTGATGTGAACCGTATTTCAGTGAGGGCGTTCTGCATCGACCGGAACAAATGGTAGTCAGAAGGGGCAAGGTCTGGGCTATTAGGCGGGTGGGGTAAGACTTCTCATCCACTGTTTTCCAAATAGTTCTTAACCGGAATAGCAACGTGGGGCCGAGCGTTGTCATGATGGAAAATTATTGCCTCGTGTCTGGTCGCATATTCCGGGCGTTTTTCGACCACTGCTCTCTTCAAACGGATTAATTGTGTTCGGTAGCGTTGTCCATTGATGGTTTCACCCGGCTTTAGCAGCTCATAGTGCAGTACACCCATCTGATCACACACAAATACAGAGCATTACCTTCGCGCCATGGATATTCGGCTTTGCCGTTGATTTGGCTGGTTGGCCGGGTTTCACATATGATTTTTTGCACTTGGGGTTGTCGTAATGGATCCATTTTTCATCACCAGTAACAATCCGATGCAAAAATGACTTCCTTTTGTGGCGTTCCAGCAGCATTTCGGACATGCAAAACCGCCTTTCGACGTCTCTCGGCTTGAGTTCATGTGGAACCCAATTTCCTTGCTTTTGAATATATCCAGCTGCTTTTAAACATTTTGAAATGGCTGCTCGAGTGACACCCAAAGATTCTGCGAGCTCTTCTTGTATTTGGCAACAATTTTCATAGAGTAATGCTTCCAGTTCTTCATCTTCAAACTTTTTTGGCTGCCCAGGACGTTCATCGTCTTCCAAGCCAAAATCACCACTTTTACATCGTGCAAACCACTTTTGACACGTTCGCTCAGCTAGCGCATGTTCACCATAAACTTCCACCAAAATACGATGACTTTCGGCAGCAGTTTTCTTCATGAAGAAGAACTCCCCGCAAAAACACTTTTTCAGGCACAAAGTTCGACATAATTGAGTGAAAAAAAATTATTGTTGTTTACGCTTCAAATGAATGACAGATACTGAAATGACGTACAATGACAGTAGCTTTCCAATGCATGTTCCAATGGAATAATACAAGTTAGCAAATCGCACATATTAAGTTGTAGACCCAATACGTACCATAAATTTCGTCGTTATCATGGCTTCAGTGTGCAGGCAATTCATCGTACCATGGAAAGGTTTGAGGGTGAGTACACTCTTTTGGATCTTAAGCCACCAACCAGACAGACACTGGTGCGAAATGAAGAGAACATAGCCGCTGTAGCGGCCAGTAGCGAAGAAGACCCAGAAATGTCGGTTCGGCGCCCATCAGCTGAATTGGGCATCGCAAGACAGTGAACCCTTCTTATTTTACGGTTGGATTTGGGCCTACATCCATATAAGATTGTGCTGACGCAAGAATGGAAGACGGGCGATCATAGACAACACCGTGAGTTCGCTAAATTAGCGCTGGAAATGTTGGCCGGATATCCGGATTTTGGCCAAAAAATCATCTTCTCGGACGAGGTCCATTTTTGGCTCATCGGCTATAGCATGACGGCATGGCAGCTTCAGCGGATCTTACGAGTATTTCTTTCGAAATAAGGAAGGAGACACCTTTACCGTCAACAGTCTGAGGTATAGAGCGATGTTAAACGACTTTCTGGGGTCAGAGCTTGACAACATCGATATATCCGAGCTGTGGTTCCAACAAGACGGCGCTACATGCCATACAAGCGACGCAACGCCTGAAGTTGTGAAGGAGAAATTTGGCGATTGGGTCCTTTCCCAGCGAGTGTTCATCAATTGGCTGCTGGGATTACGTCAACGCTAATAAGCCAACCACTTTGGACGAGCTCGAGGCCAACATTCGGCACACTAATGCCGGAATAACGCCGCATATATTACACCAAGTTATCAAAAATTGGACGGACCGCTTGAAGCACTCCTAGCAAAGCCGTTGAGGACATTTGAATAATGTGCATGAACGTAGCTTCAAAATAAAGCCAGAATCAATTTTATATCTCATACTGTTGTTGTTTTATTTAAATTTTTTTTCCTATGGTTCTTATCTGGTCACGCTTTAGTATTTTTCCAATGCATGAGTGTCTTTGATATTCGTTAACGTCCCTAGATTACTACGATGTGGAGGTTCTAGTCAATGTTACCCTCTTCGAATGTTCGGATGCTAAAACATGTCTTCCGCAATACGCTACACATAAAACAGCATCACCTTTCCATGGGTTTTCGACCATTTGAGAAAATGAAACTAAGAGACATGAAAATGCGAACGAATAGTTGCACAATCTGCGTACGAAACAAATGCCTTTTTGATTTAGAATAAAAATTATTTCAGCGCAGAAGGTAGAATGTACGAGTATCACGATCAAAAATATATTGCTCGTCAATGTTGGCGACACGTGACACACGACGCGAAACCTTCTGTAAAAAAAATATTAAATATGATGAAATTTTTCCTATTCAACTTATACACTTGCGGTCATAAAAACCGCACCACCTAACGAGTTCTCAAAAAATGCCTTATTACATCTGATCGTAAGGGTTTTTCCCATACTAATGAAGGGTATTCCCCATAGCAGAGTTCGGCCTCGTATTCAGTGCAAAAAAAATCAGTTTGAATTGAGTTGTGACGGTGATAAGTAAAAAAAAAGTGAACTGTCTGGTAAATATCATCAACTGACTCGGGACGAAAAAGTTCAAATATTGACTTTAGTCGAAGAAGGGCTTGGCTATCGTGAGATAGAAATAGGATGCTGTCATTCAACTATCGTACGACTGATGATGAAAAAAGAAAATTTGGATCCACTGGAAAGGAAAAAAGGCTCGGGACGAAAACGTAAAACAACCCAGAAGACGAACAATGTATTACAACGAATTAGCATGAAAGATCGCTTTAAAAGTGCTGTCCGTATAAGAGCAGAGCTGAGTGAATTTCATTAAGTTGATCTAAGCGCCGAAACCATACGTCGACGGCTACGGGAGATAGGTTTATATGGAAGACGACCAGCGAAAAAACCTCTCCTAACTACAAAAATGAAAAAAGCTCGCTTGACGTGGGCAAAAAAGGACGAAGACTGGACACAGGATGATTGGCGATGTGTGATATGGTCCGATGAAAGTAAATTTAATTTGTTGTGTCCCGACAATTTGCCATACGTACGACGGTCAGCAGGTGAAAGGTTCAAGGACGAGTGCATAGTCAAAACAGTGAAGTTTCCTGAAAGCCAGATGGTTTGGGGATGTTTTTCTTTTTACGTTTTGGGCCCTTTGCACTTTGTTAATGGAACTATGAACGCTCGAAAGTATGGAGAAGTAGTAAGGGAGTTTTTGGTACCAGCAATTGAACAGCATCATTCGTATACTGACAAGTGCATTCAAGATGATTCTGCACCTTGCCACCGCACCAAATCCGTAAGTAAAGTGTTATAAATCAACTTCTAGATGTCTATTTTGTAAATAATAAACAGACAAGTAACTAGAGTCTTTCAATAATTTTCAGCTCAAGACAACGTTTGATGACCTCGGAATTACCAGACTAGACTGACCAGCTAATTCGCCCGATTTAAACCCAATCGAACACTTTTTGCATGTAATGAAACGTAAGGCGGCTGAACATAAACCAGAGAGTATAAAAAAAGCTAAATGAAGTTCTGGAACTTGTATGGAATACTGAAATTTCAAGGCATATTACTGAACTTCTAGTAAACTCGATGCCTTCTAGAATAAAAGCGGTTATAACCGCCAAAGGAGGAGCGACTCGGTATTGATAATTTTTTGGTAAAAGTGGCATATCTAAACATCTTATATACACATACATAAAAAATGTATCGTTTGACTTTGTTAACCAATGACTGTATTAAAATATTTTAAAAAAATAAGAAAATTACCTGGTTTTTCTTTCTTTGTTAATATCTTTTTTGAAACATTCAATAAACAGATGAAAATTAGATAGAAATACTTATAAACTACTGCGGAGTACTCAACAAAAATTTCATAAAAATTATTATAAAAATTATTATCGTAGTTATTAACAATTTTTCAATCATTTTGATATGGTGCGGTTTTTATGACAGCAAGTGTAAGATACGAGTAGGTATAAGTTGTGGAGATACATTTTTGTTGATTAGCCATTTTAAAAAAAATTAATGATACTTAACGCATTATAATTTTGTAGATTAACATATTGTTAGCTTCGACAAAAACTTGCCAAATAACCGCATTTAATCTGTCAATCACACCACTAATTTGCAATAACCACTGTATCTGTATTCTGTAATATCTCGACTTCATCTCGCCTAACAAGTGCGTTTATTATTTACAATTTATTTTACCGCCCCTTTAAATTAATGCTCCGGCGCGTTTTACGTACACAGAGTTCACCCTCTGGCTTTGCCGCCTGAATCAGGAATGACACTTTCAATGAGACTGCCTGCAAAACCATCCCTTAAATCAGTCATGAAGCCATCTTTGTTGCGCCCTGTTGAAATCATCAATTGCAAGTAAATTAACCGTAAAATACACGGATTTGTTACAACAAGTGCTCATCACAATCACAAACAATCATTTTGACTGAAAACTGATAAACACACACTAATCCGTATCCGTTGCAGGGGGACGCGGACGGTTGCTTTTATTCCAATTACTAGATACTATCGCTGGGAAATCATCTGAGCTATTTCGAAATTTTAGAAATTGAAATGAAAGCCCTTTTGTGAGATATGTCGATGGATTGTTTGTTTGGAGGGGTGGTGGTTGGAAGAGGTTCCCTCAAAATGTAATAAAAGAGGAAGTTGCATATTAGCGGTTAAATTGTGAAATTGTGAAATTGTGGGATCAGACCTCTGTTAGTTTTAGCAATTGATTGGCCTTTGTCAACAGGATAATTGGATAAGGGATTGATTTTTTCCGTTTGTGTTGTGCTACTCAAGGTGTAAGACATGGATTTTTGTCTGCGTTTGAATTCATAATTTAACTAATTCACGGTGTCTACTGGATAGTTGATTACTAATATGAAGGCTTATGTTGAATCGTTAATATTTAACCTAAAACTTGGTGGAGCAGTTGGTGATCGCCGACTAAACGGATAATGCCGAAGGTTATACAGACTAATTTAAGTAGATGTGGCTCCGACAATCTCCTAGCCTTCCTTAAGGAGAAAAACATTGACATTGACATTACCGAGGGGCCCTGAGTGAGAGGCTCGGCCCTGCATTGGACTCCACAAAAACAATACACCCTGCCCTACAAACATCAGGCCATCGGTAAGCCCAGAACACGCATACTCGCTAAAAAACATATTAAAGCTTTTTTATGTCCCAATCTTAGCTCAAACGATTTAACACTAACCTATCTGTCTGCAGTAAGGGCACGACCCCAAACTTTGTCTTTTCTAGTACCCAAACATTCTGGAGTTGAGAAAAGGTCCTAGATATTACACTCAAAACAAGCAATGACAACTTTAGGTTCGAAATTTGGAGAGTTTCCAATCTGGAAGTACTCTGGATCCTCTACGATTTGAGTCTCGAGGCCGAAACCATTAAACCGTTTAGAAACCTTAAGACAGTTAATTAGACCAAGTTTGGCCAAGTTCTTGTGACAAAACTCAAAAACATACCCGAAGTGAACTGGAGGCAAATGTAAAGACTTTCGAAAAGTCAATGGACGTTGCATACAAAGTCTCGTGCCCAGTACTTAGTAAAAAAACGCTTTCCCCAGAGTGGAAGTAAGATCTCTCTGATCTCTGGTAGATGACAAGAGCAGCTACGGACACAACTTCTGGCAGCCTTACAAGAACTGTTTAAGTCCGTATAAAAAACCATAAAGAAGCACCCCTAGATGAAATATTGCCATCCCTCTAGGACTCCGCCAGACTTTTCTGTTCAATGAACACTCGAACCCGTCTTTTCGAGGATGGGCAGAATCCTCTGCAGAGATTCTGGAACTCCTGCAGAACGCACACTTTTCCGGATGCAGTGAATTTAGTACGGTACCCTGGAGGTCTCATCCCATAGTAATATTAATTCAATCATCTCCGAGAAAATGATTTCCTGGGGTATTAACAGCTGCTCCCCGTTCGAGTCTTCGGGCCCTGACGGCATGCTACCTATCATGCCACAAGACTGCCATGGCTAGCGTCAATCTTCAATACAGATCTACAATATATACCCTACTCTTGGAGACGCGCTCGAATGCTGTTTATACTGAAGGTATATCCTCAAAGGATTTCAGGCCAATTAGTTTAACCTCCTTCGTGCTTAAAACTCTAGGGCGTGTCTTAGATATATACATGCGAAGGTCTCTAGAATAAGCGTCGTTATTCAAATTACAGAACGCCACGGAAACGGCTCTCCACGAGGTAGTGAGAACAATCAAAACATCCATATACGAGGGTAGTCACAGAACTACCCGAACTGACGTATAGATGTCGGGGTTATTGTTTAAAAAGAATTACAATGATAGAAAGTACCAACCTTATAAAGCTTAAATTTGAAGTTTGACGACGGTATGTTGTTCAGTATTTGTTCGGCAGCCATCAACAGTGAACGCTCTTCATTTACAACAATAAAATATTGGCTGGCAGAGCTTAAGCGCGGCCGTATGGTTTAATTTTGGTGTATTAATTTATTGACTTAATACACAAACTAACAGAAAGACTTAAGAGCTAGGGACCAAGGAAGCGATGGAGGAGATCTTGTTTGAGACGAGGAGTACTCAGGTGGAAATCTAAAAGGGAGAGGTTTAAGTTGACCTTTCGGAGCATTCGGGAGATTGGTTCGTTGAAGCCATAAGAGCTGCGGTGGACTGGTAGATAGAAGAAACGAAGACAACGTAGATTGCGGGGGTTGATATTGAAGGAAATGGGGTTCAAAATGGATGCACAGTCGATGGAACCTGAGAGAAGTCGATGAATCAAAAGAATGTCAACAGTATTCCTACGTTCTTCTAACGAATTCATATTTAGAAGTTTAAGGCGGTCCTGATAGGGAGGTAAGCTTAAAGGGTCGTTCCACGGCAAACTACGGAGAGCAAATCGGAGGAATCGACGTTGAATACCCTCGATTCGGGAAACATGAACCCGATGAAAGGGGGACCAAGCTTGACTGGCATACTTAAGCAGGGGGCGAACAAAGGTAACAAAGAGAGATCTGGCTACATACGGGTTGGAAAATTCCTTGGACCATCGTTTAATAAAGCCAAGTGATGAGTTGGCTTTGAGGATCATCTTATCGATATGCGAACGGAAATTAAGCTCACAGCCGAATAAGGTCTTGATGAGACTAAACCAGGGGAATTGGTTGACCATAGAGAAAATAAAGTCGGGGAGGAGACGGGTTACATTTACGAGAGAAGGTTATAGATTGACATTTGGCAATATTAAGTTCTAGGCAGTTTTTGACATACCAGATTGAAAACCGATGAAGGTCTTCTTGAAGAAGGGCAGAGTCATGGGGAGAGGAAATAGTTTTAAAAAATTTTGTGCCGTCAGCGTAAAGGGAGAGGGAGGTGTAGTTAGTTACTCTCTCAACATCGTTAATAGTAAGAATGAAGAGAAGGGGACCAAGATGACTGCCTTGTGGAACTCCAGATGAGGCCAGGAATGGAACAGAAAATCGAGCACTATAATAACGTTTTATCAGGTAAGAAGAAATCCATCTTAATAAAAGAGGCTCAAAGCCGAGAGCAGACAAAGAAGAGGATCAATTGATGAGATGTCTTATCAAACGCTTTAGTAAAATCAGTTGCGATAACATCGATTCCTTTCCCATTTTCTAAGGCTGAGAGAGCAAAAGACACGACTTCAACTAGATTTGTCGTAGTTGACCTCCCTTTTAGAAAACCATGTTGTCGGGGGGAAATAAAAGGCTTGCATTTGAAGCTTAAGGCTTCGTATAAAATGCTTTCAAAAAGTTTGGGTATATGAGACAGTTTAGCAATGGGACGGTAATTAGTAACTTCATGCTTGTGTATTGGGATTATAAAAGAGGCCTTCCAAATCTGGGGAAATTCTCCCTGTGTAAGCGATAGACGAAAAAGGTAGGAAAGGGGTAGAGACAGGTTGGAAGAGCATTTTTTAAGAAACACGGCGGGGAGTCCATCTGGGCCAGGAACAAATTCATCTTTAAGATTTAGTAACTTTTCTTCAAAAACTGCAGGATCGAAATTTTGAGTGAGAAAGGGACCAATAGAGAAATTTGGTAGATCATTGAAGTAAGAGGGATCTGGTACGAAGGAGTCGTTGGCAAATGATTGTCTGAAAAATGTAGCAAAACAGTTGGCGATGGTAGGAGCATCACTTGAAGATTTGGTTTCGAAAGCGAGAGAGGAAGGATAACCATCAGTCTTACTTTTGCAATTGACAAATCGAAAAAAGGACTTGGGGTCATTTATGAGATTGGTTTGCGCACTATTCAGGTAGCGCTGATAGAGAGAGTTATAGAGTTCAATAAAATGAAGATATGTACCTAGATAATTTGAATAGTCGGAAGAAGAGTGGGTGCGAAGGAATACCGCCTATAACTTGTTTCTTTTGTTTCGTAGAGAGTGAAGTCTACGATTATACCAAGGAGGGAATGTAGAAGAAGTTTTATGGCGGGAGTATGGCACATAAAGGGAGTGGAGGATGGAAATTATCAATAGTTGAAAGAGATAGGGGACAACACGATACTGAGGAGTTGATCGGATCAGTTGTGAAGGTAAGGTCTAATTGCCTTTCCATATAGTTGGAAACGCCACTGACTTGGCATAGACTGACTAGAGTCTGTTAGCCGATCTAAGAAGAGGCATTCCTTAGTAGAAATGGGATTGGAAGCGATGAAAAAAGATAGGTCTTCGGATGGAGTCCACTTCAGCTGAGGCAGATTAAAATCGCCGAAGATAATGATATCATCAAGCGAGTCTGATAAGTCGATCAAATTGTCAATTGCTGCAATAGCAAGTTGGTAGGATTCGATAGGTTGCGCCGGAAGAATGTAACAACATATAACATACAAGCATCTACGAGTAAGTGTTATTTCAACCGATACAAAGTCGAGCTTAGGAGAGGATGATGTTGCAATGAGAGAGGAGTCCAAGCTATTGTAAATAGCCAGTAGGACACCTCGACAAGGAGATTCATTCAAGGGCGGTGTGCGATCATCATCCCGAAAAGCATTAAAAGAAAGAGGGAATAACTCCTGGTTTTTTATGTTGGGGATAAGATTAGTTTCGGTCAGAGCGTAGATATCAAATGGGAGAGCATGAGATTGGCGGAAAACGGCGTGGGTTTTAGAACGCAGTCCTCTTACGTTCTGGTAATAGAAGGTGAGAGGAAGGTTTTTGCATGACTTTTTGCCAAGACGAACATAGCAATGGTGGACCAAATGAGATGAGCTGACCAGAAATGTTGAAAAACGTCCACAAAATGGTATTGGAAGACCGTTGATTGAAATTGCGTAAACTAGCAGATATTGTAGCCATTCCAAAAAAGTGCTGTACATCGCATGTTGACTGAAAAATTGGACATGAGATGGGTGTCGCGATTACTCACAATGGAACAACAACATTGTCGTGAGGATGTTACAATCGAGTGTTTGGCAAAGTTTCATAGCAGTAATGTCGAGTTTTTGCATCGATTCTTAACCATGGATGAAACATGGGTCATCACTTCAGATCCGAGGCGAAGGAGCAGTCTAAACAATGGACTCAAAGGAGAGAATCGGCTCCAAAGAAGGCGAAGACAGTTCCATCTGCTGGCAAGGTTATGGCGTCAGTGGATAATTTTCATTGATTATCTTCAGAAAGGAAAAACAATCAAGGGCGTGTATTATGCGAACTTATTGCAGCGTATGAAAGATGAAATAAAGAAGAAACGGCCGCATTTAACGAAGAAAAAAGTTTTGTGTCATCAAAACGATGCACCAGTTCACTCATTTGTCATTGCGATGGTCAAAATGAGTCAAAGTTCGAATTGGTTCTTCGCCAGATCTAGCCCCCTTGGATTATTTTCTATTTCCGAATTTGAAAAAAATGGCTCGGTGATAAAAGATTTGGCAACAGTAAAGAGGTTAAGTCTGCGGTTGATGGTTATTTTAAGGAGCTCGATGATTCTCACTATAAACAGGGTATCGAAGCTTTTGAACATCGCTAGCAAAAGTTTATTGGGCTAAAAGGGGACTACGTAGAGAAATAAAAATATTTTTTCCCATTTTTTTTTGTGTTTCCTTTGTTAGGTCGGGTACTTTTGGGACTACCCAGTACTACAAAGAGAATACCCTAGCCTTCTGCCTAGACATAGAGGGAGCCTGAAGCTATTCACCAATCTCTGATCGGGCTGGTCATTGACGAATTTATTAATCAATCGATAGTTTCTATGCTCAGAACGATAAATAGTCAGGGAACACTAGGTAACATTCAATTAACCAAATTCGCCCATAAAGGATCGCCACAGGGCGACGCTATTTTTCTTCTATTCCGGCTAATGGTTATGAATAAAATATTTGTAAGACTAGACAGATAAGGAGTCAAAGTGGTGACGTATGCGGATGACGTGGTGATACTAGTGTCAGGGAACTTTCCCTCCTTGATAAGTAAGTGAAATCTTGGAGGCTGCTCTGGACAAGGTAAACACATGAGCCACCTCGGGGTGACCATTCGAGTGGGCCATTTCTCGAGATTACATAATTACCGAACTTCCCCCTCAATAGATCAATTGTTTGACAAGCCTGTGTGGCATGTGCCACCACTTGGTTGGAACCACATATCACTGATGTCAAGTCCATCCAATTCTGATAGAGTCTCTTGAAGCGCATGTGGGTTGGTAGCATTGAAGTTAAAGATTTTAGGGCAAAGGGGCTTCTCAAATCCATTGTGCAGTTGTTTCAAGAAAACAAAATTGAAGACAAGCAACTTTTTATTGGGTTTGCATCCGATAGTGCCAACGCGACGGGACAACGAAATTTATTTTGCTCTAGGTTAAAAAGGTCGGCCCTAATTTAATATTTTTTTAAATGTATTTGCCGTTCCTTTCACTAACAGTAACGAAATTGGTCGGAGACTTATGCAGTCTATTCAATTCCAGTCCCAAAAGGACATTCAAATTTAAACCGAGAAAAATGTTGCACTCTGCCAGGTTGTTTCACTGCACCAATGTGTAGGTAAAGTTCTGAAATATCAGCACATATAAAAATCTCTAAAACGGTCCGACAGATTTTTATGAAATTTTTTGTGTACATTTGGTAGGTATGAGAATAGGTCTTAAAGTATATTTCATACCGCTAGAATTTTAGGGTTTCCCTATACGGAAATTTTTTTTTCTATTTTTGTGTATTTTTTTCTGATTTTGCATCGAAAAATACCTATAACTCGAAATGTTCACCCTCCTACCCCCACCCTCCATTTTTTGATCGCGATTTAAGTATTTTTGTATGAACAATATCCAAATAATTTATGTTGTTGAATGACAGATGGCGCTACGTTCGCCTCATCGAACTTTCATCCACACATGCGCAAGTCATTGACGTGAAGTGTCACGTCACTTTGACATTTCATTCTGCATTTGTTATGTATCACAACACAGTGCGTGCAAAATTTTGCACGATTTATTCTAATTGCAATGCAGGGGGCGCATTTGGGCCGTCGAATGAATAAACCAACAAACATGCGAAATGGTAGAGCAGAAATAACAGACGAACAAATCCAACAAGATAACGAAAATGTGAGTGTGAGCATGTCGCAATTGCGTGCATCTTAATCACAAGAGGCACGAGTTGAACGAAATCAACAATGACAATTGGAACGGAGACAAGCGCACCGGTTCGTAATTGACACACACAGAACAAATGACCGACAACGCCAACAAGTACATCGAGCATTTACATCCGCTTCGTTCCTTCGTCTCGCAATCGAGTACGAGCCAGATATTAAATATTCCGCTCATCCGAAAGTGCTGATTTGTGCTATGGACAAAGAATGTCCCCATTATCATGCGCTCAAATTCAAACAGTCAGCCGGCATGTGTTGTGCATCAGGAAAAGTGCAACTACCAGAAATTGAGACACCACCAGAAGTCCATTCGCAGATTCAATTCAAGCTTCCAAATGACATCGTTCGGAGCAACAGAAATAGTTCACAATACCGCGGCAAAGAGTGAACAATTCAATTGAACGTTCGAAATCAAAGGCCAAGTGTACCACAAAGTGGGCTCATTGCTGCCAATGTCAAACGAAGCACATACGAGGGGCGTTCAATATATTCTCGGTATCGATATGAAGGAAAATGCGAATTCAATTTAAATTGTTTTTATTTTTCAATATAATCTTCCCTAACATCAATGCATTTGTTACATCTTGAGATAAGCTTTTTTAAACCCTCAAAAAAATAAATTTCCTCTTCCTCCATTTATTGCCGACTTGAGTTCTTCATCATCCGAAAATCTTTTTCCACGAAGACATTTTTTCAAATCCGGAAACAGGAAATAATCACTAGGGGCAAGGTCTGGACTATAGGGTGGGTGTTGGATTTCTTCGAAACCACAATCTCGCGCAGCAGCCTTGGAAACTCGCGCCGTGTGAACAGGAGCGTTGTCATGAAGAAGCAACACACCCGCTGCGAGTTTACCCCATCTTTTCTTTTTAATTTCCTCCCGCAAATTATGCAAAGTGGAAGCGTAGGATGGGGCGTTGATGGTTTCACCTTTTTTTTTTGTACTGCTCATTGAGAGTCCCAAAAAACTGTGGCCATGAGCTTCCCGGCAGACGGAGTGACTTTGAACTTCTTCAGGGGGTCTGTTCCTTTTTTATGCCACTGCATGGACTCTTGTTTACTTTCAGGGTCATAGTGGTGGACCCATGTTTCGTCCCCAGTAACAATTCGATCCATAACACCGTCCGCGTTCTCACTACACATCTCCAAAAGCTCTCTACAACATGCGATTCTCACTTTTTTCTGAGGCGCTGTGAGCATTCGTGGCACCCACCTTGCACTGACCTTTGAAAGGTTAAGATGGTCATGAAGAATGGTGTGAATGGTACCAATTGAAAGCTTGTTGATCTCTGCCATCATTTTCACCTTTATTCGGGCATCCTCAAGAACAAGTTTTTCGACTTCTTTGATGCTTTCTCCCGTACAAGCAGTAGCCGGGGCGCCAGAGCGGGGGTCGTCTTCAATGCTCTCTCTGCCTCTCTTGAACTCACTTGACCACTTTTGCACAGTTGATAATGAAGGTGCGGAACCCTGGTAAACAGCCACCATCTCTTCATGAATAGTTTTTTGACTTTTTCCTTGCTTAGTGAGAAATTTAATTACAGCGCGATGCTCAATTTTCACCATCATCGCCTCAGTTGCCATTATGATTCTGTTTAACTAGAGATAAAACGCGAATTAATAATCACATTTATATGAAATTTTACATGAATGCACTAAAATAATAGTATTACTTGATAAATAAGTCAATTTATATATACAACCACAGCTTCACCCCTCGTACATTTTTACAAATCCACTTCATGGGCGGTGGGGACATCAATGCTACAATAACCTCAATTCGCCTGAAGCCAGGCGCATCGTCGGCAATGAGCACAATAAATTATTGAATATCACAGATGCATGAATTGCAAAGTGATAATCACGCTATTGTCATCAATCCTGATAAAACACCAGCTGGAGAACACGTGAGTGGATTCGATGCGCCGGTTGTTAACGACGTTGCTGGAATCATGGTTGGCGACCGCAAAGCGACGCAAGAAGTTGTGATTCGAAGAAGAAACAATAATCTGGAGTTCATCGCCGACACACACCATTCATATGACGCTCTCCAATATCCGCTAATTTTCTGGAAGGGACAAGGCGGATATTGCAAAAACATTAACCAACGAGATCCCGCCACAGGTACTTCAATCATTATGAACATCATTACTCATTTTGAATTAATATTTATGAATATGTTGTTACAGGAGCCGAAAGAAACAAGAAAGTGAGCTTGATGGATTTTTATGCGTATCGTATGATGATTCGACGTGGTCAGGACAACGTCATTCTGCGATGTCGTGAGCTGTGCCAACAATTCATGGTTGACATGTACGCGAAGGTAGAGAGCGAACGACTGCGATTCCTACTATACAATCTACAGAAGCTGCGTGCGGAAGAATACATTCACTTGTGAGACGCTATCATAAGCAACGCCGACACCGCCGAAATTGGTAACTCCATCATCCTACCATCATCGAACGTAGGCAGTTCACGTCATATGCTATGACTTTCGTGCGCGATTGCGAACGACCGTGTTTATTTACCACGTTTACATGTAATCCAAAGTGGCAGGAGATTACATATTTGCTATTGCCAGGCCAAAATGCAATACATCGCCATGACATTACAGCACATGTATTCAAACAAAAATTGAAGTCTTTAATGAGCTTCATTACAAATTTACAGGTATTCAGTCCCACACGTTTCTGGATGTATTCAGTTGAATGGCAAAAGCAAGGATTACCTCATGCACACATTTTGATTTGGTTCGACGACAAAGTACGCCCTGAGGAAATCGATAGTGTAATTTCCGCGTAAATTCCAGATCCGTCTACTGATCAACTACTTTTCGATACTGTTACCACAAACATGACTCATGGCCCATGCGGTGATCTGAATCGTTTATCGCCTTGCATGGCAGATGGAAAATGTACAAAGCGTTTTCCTAAAAATTTCATCAACAATATGATCACAAACGTCGAAGAAATACTGATAATGGCGGACTATCATTCACGCTAAATATCAACAACGAACGCAAAGATTGACATTGACAATCGTTGGGTGGTACCATATTCGCCTCTGCTGAGAAAAAACATTCAATGCTCATATTAATGTTGAGTTCTGCAGTCCGGTGAAGTCAAATACATTTACAAGTATGTGAATAAAGGCAGCGATATAGCTGAAATTCAGAATACCGATGTGAATGCTTCTCGATTGAATGACAACGACCAAATAATGCGCTACCAAATTGGCCGGTACATCGGCTCCAATGAAGCAGTCTGCCGTATCTTTGGTTTCCCAATTCATAAACGGGACCCAGCAGTTATACATTTAACCGTCCATCTTGAAAACGGCCAGCGCGTATTTTTCACCAATGCGATAGCAATTGAGGATGCCATGAATCTACCAAAAACTACTCTCACCCAATTTTTCAAATTGCGTAATCGTGCGGATGCTTTCGGTACCTTTGCAGGAACACTACTCTATTCCGAATTACCACGCTATTTCACATGGAATCAAACAAAAAAAATGGATGCCCCGCAAGCAAGGCACTATCAATTGATGCGTGCCCCGGCCTATTCAAATCAAACACTTTGGGCCGAGTATATACACACAATCAATCCAAGGCAGACTGAGTGTTTCTATCTGCGACTCTTACCGTTACCGTCACCGGCCCATTGTCATTCCAAGATATACTCAAAGTGAATGGACAACAGTATCCAACGTATAAAGATGCATGCCTTGCACTCGGCTTGCTCGAAGACGACAATCACTGGGTCGATGCGCTTGCTGAAGCAGCATTGGGCTGTACAGCAACACAAATTCGTCTACTATTCGCTATAGTGTTGACTACACGTTTCCCGGGGCGAGCAGACACGTTATGGGATAAACACAACGATTCAATGACTAACGATATGTTGCATCGAATTCGTACACGTACACGGACGCTATGTACAAGGAAGCATTGATTTCTATCGAGGATCTTTGCGTTGCTAATTTATCACTCAGCCATTTCGGTATGCGATCGCCAAGTCGATTGTTGCGCGCAATGCGCCACTACTGACTCATGAACAAAAAATCTTTTACGACCGCATTATGCTGGCAGTTTCGGCGGAACAAGGTGGATTCATTTTTTTAGATGCACCAGGTGGAACTGGCAAAACATTTCTCATTTCGCTAATTCTCGCTGAAATACTATCGAATAATGGCATCGCATTGGCTGTTGCATTGCAGCAACTTTATTGGATGGAGGCAGAACAGTTCATTCAGCATTTAAGCTGCCTCTGAGTATTCAAAATAACCCAGACGTAGTGTGCAACATAAAAAAAAACAATCGTCGTACTGAAACAGAGCAAAATTATCTTCTGGGATGACTGCACAACTATTCGGCGACACTGTGTTACTCCGTTCAGGTGATTTCCGACAAACACTTCCCATCATTTCACGTTCAACGTACTTTGATGAGTTCAACGCTTGCTTGAAATCATCGCCACTGTGCCGTAGTGTTCAAAAAGTCCACCTAAAAATAAACATGCGCGTCCAAATGCTACAAGATACAATTGTTAGATATTGGCGATGGAAAAGTTGCTGTCCATGAAAATACTGGCTGGATGAAATGGCAATTTCTGCACAATCGTTAATTAGCAAAATGCTCTCATTGACTGCATATTCCCCGATGTATGCATACGCATACAGGCAGAAAGAGCCCTTTTTGGCAGCAAAAAATGTGGATATCGACGATTTAAACTTCAAGATACAACAGTCGTTGCCAGGTGACTTGGTATCATACAAATCGGTCGACATAGTTTGTGATGCCAACAAAGCTATAAATTATTCAACAGAGTTTTCGAACGCATTGGATTTGCCAGGCATGCCACCACACCTTGTACGACTGAAAGTTGGACCCACTACGGCTGTGTAATGGCACACGATCGAAGCCACCATTTTGAACGGGAAATTCCGAGGCGAAAATGTTTTGCTGTCACGCATTCCAATGATTCCCACAGACGTGCCAATTGATTTCAAACGCGTTCAATTTTCTATTGGATTGGCGTGCGCAATGACAATCAATAAGTCGCAAGGCCAAACGATGTCCGTTTGCGGCTTACATTTGGGCACACAATGTTTTTCACATGAACAATTATACGTGGCATGTTCTCGTGTGGGCAAACCATCGATTTTATTAGTGTTGCCTAAAGCATCATGGAAAACTCAATGGTCAACAGAAGAGCAATGACCTTTTCTAGATCCGCATTGGTTTTCGTCAGCATTGAGGTGGGTCTTGGTTTTGTAAACCAGGGGAAAACAAAGTACATACTGTCATCAGGAAAAGACGTACAACACCGAAGCTTCACCAGATCGTCACCATTGCGAGTTATAAATTCTAAGGAGTTAAGGACCTCGTCTATCTTGGCTTCGCAGTTACAAATATCAACGAAGAAATCAGACGTAGAATTACTCTTGCCAATCGGTGTTTCTTCGGGCTCAGGAGGCGATTAAGTGACAGAACCCTCTCTCGCACGGCTAACATGGGTTTGTGCAAAACCCTTGTCATCCCGGTCATGCTCTGTGGTGCAGAGGTTTAGATTGGATGAAGAAGTACTTGGCCGTTTTTCTCGCTCTAGTTTAAATTGGAGAAGGATATTTAACCACGAACTGTAACTGGTGTACAGCGACATCGATCCAATCAGGCGTATACGGATCCAACGTCTGAGCTCCGGATCGCCTAAGAAAGTAAGTAAAAATCTGTTTGCATCACATGGTGGGGAGAATGCAGTATATGCTCACCATGTTTCAACTTTCGTTCTGGATCAGCATCAACCAACAAAAACTCTATGCTTTGTGTCCTTAAAATAATTTCTCAAATAATTTCTGTGATTTTAAATAAACGTTAAAATGTCCTTAAATGTAATAGCCGCAGGGAGTGGTTTTATATTATCCTATCCACCCTCGAATCATAAGGACTTCTTATTCCTATTCTTTCCATATCTTCTGTCACAATAACGAGCAAAAGTATTTATACCACCCTTCCTCCAACCACTGCATCTACCTCAATAACACTTCTGCTATTTGTTCTCGTTTATCGACTTATGAACCTTTATTCGATGTTCACTAAGCCACTCAACACTGGAGGCACGGTATGACACACAATACATAGAGCAATGTGAACAATTGTCAAACAGTACTTAAACATTGAATTGTAGCCGTATGATTTGTGGTTATGTACAATACAACATCACCGAATGTGAATGTCAAAAGGATTTCACTTGAAGCGTTTTGTGCGGGGTTGTTGTTATCGTTGTGTGGCTTCGTTCTGTGGAAAACAATTTTCGATTAGAGTTAAGGAAGTCTTTATAGGAGGGTAAACGGACGACATTTCGAAATCATTAGGAATGTGAAAAGTTTCCAGAATCTAAATAAATGCAAATTGGCTTTTGGAAAACAGTTATTTTGTCCTTTGTACGAATAATATAGTCACAGTGTGCTATAAATGATAAAATTTTGCCCATATACCATACGTGTAAATCATATAAATTGTTAAAGGGACTGACATTTGTGGCTCATTATGAAAACAAAGCCTAAGGACTTAACAATCAGCATTTTTTAAATGAATGACAACAGGATGTGTTGCTTACAACGGACGGAGTCAATGACATCACCTTTGTCTTCCACAACTTCAGATATACCTACATATGTCATATACTCGTATACAAATCCATCTCAGATCATAGACATCTTCTCTTCAGCCATCTTCTCAATTCTTATAGCTAACCTATCTTCAGAAACCGTCGGAAGACAGATAGGAACAAATTTAGGACTGCCTTTGGAAGCTACACTCTCTGCATAAAACCGTCTTCTCCTGCCTGTACAAATGACAGACTGATCGAATCAGTTTCGAATTTCACATTCTAGGATCTAGGCAAGGAAAGTCGAGGGAGAGTTCTACTAGATGGAGTGAAAAGTGACCTCCTTGGGAATTAAAAAAAAAATTTTTTTAAATGTTTTTTTTTGTTATACTCGTATTATTCAATATAAGTCCCCTTTTATAATTTTCCGGAAGGTCTGCAAAATACTCCTCCGTGGCGTCGATGATTTCCTGGCTTGAGCTGAATTTTTTATTGATGAGCCATCTTTTGAGGTTTGGGAAGAGATAACAGTCCGAGGAATCCAAATCCAGTTACCAATCGACGCCAAAAGTCCGCCCGATTCCGTATCAGCAAGTCCAAACACTCTTTCGAAGTATGGTTTTGGTCAGGAGTGAGCATGCGCGGCACCCAGCGGCAGGATAACTTTTCGATATGCAGAATATTTGCCCAAATATGGCGTGTGCCCTCAGTACTAATCTTTGTGGTATCTGCTAGCTCGCGCACCTCTACTTTCCGGTCAACCAACACCATTTCATGTATTTTTTTGACATTGTTCTCTGTAACCGCATTGGAGGGAATGCCGCTGCAGACTTGATCGGTAGTGGTTCGACTCGGCCTCAAAGCGACGGATAGTCCGTCGTTTCCCAGACACGGGTCCTGTTTGGATCTCCTGCTGTTTGACTCACGAATACAACTGACGTGCACTAACCAACAAACTACAAACTGTCTACGAACTTTCGTGTATGACAGTGACCATTGCGGTCTCAGCACCGAAATAACTGTTCCCAACGAAACTGCGGAATTGGATGAGTTTGTCCAAAGGCATTTCTACAAGTATAGTAGGGTGCGTTGGACACACATCATCAGAACACTGACTAGAGCACTCTCCTCGAATTCGCTCTACCCGCCGTCCAACAGAAATCTGTCAAACGAGGATATCTAAGACTAATGGACGAGACAATCAAACGAACAATGGACAAAACGATACCTCGGTATCAACACACTAATGACGAAGACTTATTCCGCAACACAACTATTGACGCACTGCACCGACATAAAAGTAGACTGCTGTCAAGGCTAAAAACCTTATACAGACAGTTTACTGACAGACATAACCCGGAGATCATGACATTGAAGTCGTCGATTAAAAACCTCCAAACATTAATAAAGGAAAATTACAGGAATTCTGTAAGTTTGTATTGGAACAACAAAATTCGGGCTGTAAACACCAGCAACCCGAATATGTTCCCGCAAATAAATAAAATATTTCGGAGAAATAATCAAAACGACCTTCCATGTCTTAGAATCGCCCGAACGACGAACAACGAACAAATACTTGTAGCAGCAGGCATTGATCCAAATGAGGCCGTTGATGATGACAACTTCTTTGTGGTCGAGGATCCGCAGGAGAAGGTAGAGGCTATAGGAGCGACTTTCCAGGAAGTGTACAAGGCGAATGACATCATTGACCCGAACCACGACCTGGAAAGTCGAGTCCTTGTGCACAATTCCTGCCTTCGAAATGAAATTGCGAATTGGCGATTCGAGAGCTCGGGTTTTACCCAGTTCAGTGACAAGAATATGGCAAATAATGTCATCACCAACGAAAGGGTATTACCACCGTTCATTTCGAAGGAAGAGCTCCAAACGATCTTCGAATCACTTAGAAGTAAGAAATCAGTGGGAACCGATGAAATACCGAACATTGTGCTTCGACATCTCCCACTAGAAGCGGTGAACATTTATACCACCCTGTTTAATAATGCAATGAATAATGCACATTATCCAGCGCATTGGAAAACTGCTATCGTACATCCCATCCCCAAAAGGTATAAAGACACATTCAATTCTGCGAATCTCCGTTCGATCAGTCTTCTTCCAAACATCAGTAAGGTTTTCGAGAAGGTAATCAATAGAGTCCTGACTAAGTGGGTTGAGGACAAACATATAGTTCCGGATAATCAATTCGGTTTCAAGGCGGGGCAAGATATCATTCATGCTGCGTCTAAACTGGTTTCTGATATCCAATGGAACAAAGGAAAGAAACAGTGCACTGGTGCCTGCCTGATTGACTTGGAGAAGGCCTTCGATACCGTATGGTTAGAGGGACTCTTCTTCAAACTTGACAGTTTGGACATTTGTAAACCACTGCTGTATATTCTTTTTGATATGCTCTCCAGTAGACAGTTCATCGTGAAGAATGGCGATGTGACCTCTGCTGGAACATTTAACATTAAGAACGGTCTGCAACAAGGTGCGGTAAATTCGCCGATCCTATTCAACATTTACACAAGTGATCTGATAGGTTCACTTCACCATGCCATAGCGTACGCAGACGACTTAATCGCGTACAGATCAGGTCCAAAGATTGAGGTCATTAATACACTTTTGCAACGTGACTTCGACAAAATTAAACAATATTGCGATGACTGGAAGTTGAAAATCAACTTTCAGAAGTCGGAAACCATTCTATTTAGGACGCCTTTGTCTGGGGCCTCTAGGGATACCAGAAAGAATTGGCGAAAGTTCTCTATCGTCGGACAACATGGACAGCCACTTGCTTGTCGAAATGTAGTCAGATACCTTGGGATCTTGGGCTAGATCAATATCTGTATTTTAACAAACATATAGATGTTGCTCTGGCCAGAGCCAGAGGTGCTTTTGCCCTTACAAGGAGACTGTTTTACAACAGCCAACTCGATGCGAGGGTGAAGTTGATCTGCTACATGGCCCTTATCCGGCCTATGCTAGTATTTGGATGTCCCGTGTGGTTCAACGTGACAGCAAGTTCATTGGAAAAGATTCGGGTGTTTGAGAGGGCTTGCCTTAGGGCTTGTCTTCGCTTATACAGAACACCAGAGTCTGAGTACATAAAATTCTATCGCAATGAGGTCTTGTACAATAGGGCGAACCTAATAAGAGTGGATAATTTTGTTATTAAGTTGACTCGAAGGCACATTGCAAGAGCAATGACATCGTCGAACAACCTGATCTCTGGGGCTTACTACCCTAATTATATGTATCATGAGAGAGTTCACTTTGACGGCTATGTTCCTCCAGAAGCGTTCCTCTACCTCGATAGCAAAGGTCTGATCCAGGACAGATTGGCTGTGCCGCTAATCTTCCACGTTGCTCGAACAGCTGCGGACGGGCGACTCAACTACGACAGAGACGTCGCACACGGCAGTGCGGAGCGTCTCCGGTTCAGTAGGGCGGTAGGGAGTCGCGACATAAGGGATGTTGCTCGGCAGCACCAACAATTTTGGTGGCTAGTTGAAGGAAGGGAGAGTTCGTCGTCGAATTCCTCCAATATTTGGTAGCTTCATGTGAAGCAAAGTGGGTCGCCTAAGTTTTTATTAGCCACGGCCGGCTTACATAGTTTTAAGTAGTTTTAAGTAGGAGTAAGTTAGATTTAAGAAAAAAAAAAATATATAAAAACCAAAAAAAAAAAAATTAATAAAAATAAAAAATTAAAAAAAAAAAAGAACATACATCTATATATATATACATATATTTATATATTAAATATATATATATTATGTATATATATATTTATGTATGTACTAGATGTAAGTAGTTTAAGTAGATTAAGACTTATTTTTTAGGTAGTTTTTAGGATTTTAGTTCTAAGTTTTATAATAAAATATAAAAAAAGTCATGTTACTAAGTTTTTTTTTTTGAAAAAAATGTTTTCTTAGTTTTAATTATAAGGAATAGAAATAGTATATTATAGTAGTAAGGTACGCCGAAAGACATAATTTAAGTGTTAGGTTTAACTTAGAGCGCCCGCATGGGGTCAGTAAGCTAGAATAAGATAATTTTAAGTTAATTAAAGCTAATTTTTAAGCATTTTTTTGTCTAGCATGTCAGTTTCAGTTTATATGCATTTTTATTGTATTACTTAATTTACTCTTACTTAAATTAAGTATTACAATAAAAATGCATATAAACTGAAACTGAACTGAACTGATCGGTAGTGGAGTTGCAGCCACCACGAAACTCTCGAAACCAATATTTGACGGTGTAATCTGACGGAGCATTGGCCCCATAATATTTATCCAACTTTTCTTTTGTTTCCTTCGCCATTTTGCCTCTCAAAAAATAATGTTTTGTGAGAGAACGAAAATCGTTTTTGTCCATACTCAACATGATGCCAAACACGTCAACAAAAATCAGCTGTCAATTGTGGACTCCTTCGACATCAAAAGGTAGTTTCATTAATGTCAAGATGGAAGCATTCAACATCAGTAGTGAGAATTGAGTTCTCTATAAGCATGCTGCTAAATGAACTTTAAACAAGAACTATTGTTGTAAGGACACCACAAGGTGGTGCCATCACCCAGACACCAGGCATCAAAACGGGCCCATAGCGATCCCTGTGGGACCAGTTGAATATGTCTTCAAATGGCAAAAACCTAAACAATCTCCCTGGAGAAACGCCCAATTTCCCTGCAAAATCCAAGAAGGCCTTTGAAGTTCGTGTCGTCTATTTCCGAAAAAGTATTTCCCCAAAAATTTTCTTCGACTACGCGATATTGCCTCGCATTCACACAGTATGTGTGTTATGTCCTCAACAGCTTGCAGATCACCGCAGAATCTGCAAATATCCGTATCTGACAATTTGAGTCTCTTTGCGTGCTTACGCAGGAGACAGTGTCCCGTCAGGATTCCTGCTATTATCCTAAGCTTATCCCTGTTTAATTTTATTAACTTCCTAGATCTTTTGCCATCAAAAAACGGCCAAAGCACCTTAGATACCCTTTGTCGCTCAAGTTACCAGTCTTTGTGATTTGTTCCTCGGTAGTGGCCCTCACTATGCAAAGGAATGGTTTGATGTTAGCAACCTCACTATTATCGAGTAGCCCTCCTTTTCTTGCAAGCTCGTCCGCTTGTTCATTTCCTTTAATACTGCAGGGTCCTGGCACCCCATAGTGCCTTGAGCACTCAGCAACAGAACTGACTGTATCAGAATTGACGTTGGTTAACTCCATTGCCTTGAGTGCGGCATGCCTATCGATATAGACGGCGATATCTCTTCGGATACCGATCTCATCTGCATTAGCTTAGCTGCCCTGGGGACAGCCAGGTCTGGGTCTGAGGTCTGGATCTTCCGAGAAGATACCAGAATCTGTTCCTTCCTCTGGGCCCCCGCCCAATTATCAAGGCTTCGCCCATTAATCACGTTGTCTAATAAAAAGCGGGGGCAGAGAATATTACTGGTTTTATCGTAAACATCTTCAGATAATAACGCCTCTGAATGGTTGCTACGATTTGACCAGTTACAAGTTGCCGGTCATAGGTCTTGTTGGCGGCTGGACCACCGGTAGTCCATACCAGGAGTTAAATCACGATACCATGGGAGTCAGGAGCCCCCCGGATTTCGGTCCGGGCCTGACTTGTTAGAGGTAGGCCCCCTTGTGGGAGCGTCATGGTGGCTGTGGTTTAAACCCAAATCGCGGGAAGGGTTTTCCTTTGGTTTAACCCATTGTAGAGTAGCAAATAAGTACTGGGTGCTGTGACCCTAAGAACAGTAAGAGGTTTTAGGTCGGCCTCGACTCATACCAAGGGTGGAACTTGTGCCTCCAACACAGTTCCGAATTGGTATCAAAGAATTAGTGGCGAGCGATGGTAAGGCGTATCCGTGCTCCCTATGGATGTATGGGCATCTCGTAAACATAAGGTCGACGTGACAGGTGGTTTACGTTAAAAATCATGGAACGTTCTGTTCCTTCCTCTGTTTTTGAGCCATCTGTGAACATTGCAATTTCATTTGACCTGATTATTACATTTTCCCCTCAGTCCTCACTCTCAGGGTATATTATATCATACGGAATGCCGAAGTCGACCAAGGAAGGACTTCCATCCATTAGAATTGAATTGACTGGAAATAGTTCCACTAGGAACGTGCCACGTCCAAAACTACTGCCCAGATTAGTGAGTCGTATCGCACTGTTGACAGTGTTGTTGATATGAAAATGAAGCGATGTTAGGTTCAAAAAGTGTCCAATGCTGCCGTAGGGGTGGTACGGAGCGCACCTATGGAAGCCGTTGTAAACCGTAAATCGTTTTCTTGTTTGTTGCGTTCCGTACTAGTGCGCCATATGTAAGTATGGGCCTTACCACCACCGTATACAGGCAGTACACCACAGCAAGTTTTAAGCCCTAAATTTTTCCTACTGTTCTTTTGCAGATAAAAAGAGCATTATATGCCTTTTTGATTCTTTCTGCCACATTAAGATTCCAATTCGGTTTTTTGTCCAGTATCACACCCAGATCCTTCGCGCTGTCCGGAAGGAACAATTCCACTCCGTTGAGTTTTCGGAGTTTGAATTGTGGTATCTTGTACTTTCTGGTAAAAAGAACTAGTTCCGTTTTGAAAGGGTTGGCATTGAGACCACAGCTTTTCGCCCAAGTGCTGATCATCTTCAGGGCAACCTCCATAATGTCGCTTAAAATATTTTCCCTGCACTATTATGGCCACGTCATCTGCGTATGCCGTGGCACTTATACACATTGTACCAAGCTTTTTGAACAAGTCATTAATAAACAGCACCCACAGGAGTGGCGATATGACTCCCCCTGAGGAGTTCCCCTGGTTACGGGCATTCTAACTGAGCTTTGCCCAATGGAACAGTTTATTTTCCTGCTTGCAAGCATGTTGCAAACCCAGTTTGTAATGCCCAGTTCATTGTTAGCGTCTACTAGAAGATTTTTAATGGCGGTGCAGGCTCCTTCGCAAACTCACCGAAGTGTAGACTCTTCTCTATTTTCCCCACCACTTCGTGACTCAGTCAAAAAGTCGTTATCGCATCTATTCCTAATGTGAATCTCCAACAATCTCTCTAGGGTTTTAAGCATAAATGATGACATACTTGTTGGTCTGAAATCTTTTGCTGTTATATGTCCCTGTTTACCAGCTTTAGCCATAAAAACCACCTTAGCGTCCCTCCATAGGATAACACTGGTAAATGCCTGGATATTTTTGGAGATCTAATAGAAAGAGCGCTACAAAGACTCTCCAGCTGGACCGAAAAGTGTGGCTTGCGCGTAAGGACAAGTTTATCAGAACAAATAAAACTCCACCTGTATTACCACTCAGTCTATCAGGAATCAAAGTAGAGTTTGCACACCGGCAGCATTTCTAGTAACGATTTTGGACAATAAATTGAACTGGAAGTTAAATATCCAACATTGCGTAAGCAATTGCTCTACACGTCGGTCGCCAGGTCCTTCTAGTGTAAGGTGTAGAAGTATGGTGCCCAGCCTTGGATAAATAGATCAATTGTTGAACACTAGAGAAGACGCAAAGATCAACCTGATTTTGTATTAGCGGTGTTTTAAAATCTACGTAAACCTACTTTTTTACCTCCTTCCTAGTTGTCCATATGGGAATCAGTCACTGGTCACCTAAAAACAACCTCCCAGGCATCGACCACAACTAGTCTTGTGTATAAGGCAAGACTAGTGAACAGAATCATACTTTCGGATGCGAGTTGAACAAGGGTTACCGGTAGACCGACGCGGCGCCTGTTTGTTATGAATGTGGGTTGACTCCCTGCTAAATATTCTCAATACGATGTGCTATCTGTCGGATCATGCTTACGAAATTTCGATTCTAAGGCACAGACAGCTGGTAGACATGCACCAGAAATCAGCTTTCACTGCTTCCGCTCAAAACTAAGGTTGTTGTCTTCATGTTGACTGGATTGGCTCATCTAGTACTAAAAGATGTCACCATCCGTGTTTCCAACAAATCTCACTAGCTCGGTTTTATACTGCTGCATTCTTAAGAACATTTTCTTGAACTTCGTCGACCATCATTGTCGTCGATCTTATAGACTAACCGTCCTAAGTAATGAGTTCGTAACTCCGATTGTTGCGGGACTACGAAGTCCTCTTTCTCTAAACTCAGGACCGGATTTAGCCTTAGTCTTAACCTTTAATGGAATGTTGTCGGATTTTCAGCGATAGCTCCAAAATTAATATAGATTGTTTAGGTAATCTTGTGTCTGTCATCCAAGTGGAGACATACACAACCCTAATGGTAGTGAACCATATTATGAAAAACAGATGAAGGGGTCGAGGCTTTAAACACTTTCTGTCCCCTCAATTTGGGATAATCGGAGATAGCAGGCCTTCAAACAAATGTTGAGAGGTACCGATGTACGTTCGTTTTGAATATTTGAAGGTTATAATGATCAGGAAACAAAGAGCTCGGCAGGGCATTCCATAAGCGAGTTGTACGGCTTCGGAACGAATCACGATATTTTAGAGTACGTCCAAAAGTGGGCTTGAAGGTATACTGATGAGCATTCATAGCGAGACGGGTGGTACGGTTGAAAGTTTGAATGGGCGGAATGCTACTGGCGATTTCAATGGAGTACTGGTGGTGGAAATAGCAATAAAACAAAGTGAGACAGGAGACACTACGTCGGTGTTCGAGGGTGTCAATTGATTAACTGATAGTAGTATAGGGTTGCCATGTCGGGACATGTCACGGTTATTAACAGCTGTGTCCCGACATCCCGATGATCTAATAAATGTCCCGACAAATTTCAATAGCTTCGAAATTATTTGTGAAGTATATCTGCGAAGTGTAGTTAAAAACACAAATGCGAGTACCGTTGTGCATACACTTTCCAAGTGTCATTCCAGTAACACTGTACGTACCCAGTTAGCTCGTCGCTCGCTATTGTTTTGCACGTGTTTAAGCTTCGTTCGATCACTATTTGTAATTCGTACCTACTAATTCTTAGCAATTTGAAATTCATCTTAAGTGTTTAACATTGTGAATAATGGCTCCACCAAAAAGAAAATGCCATTTCAGCGATGATTATACTAAAGAGTGGTCTTTTATGAAGAAGGGAAGGACAAACGAAGAAGCATTTGCACAGTTTGCAAGATATATAGTACATTTCCGTGAGCCACGGAGGTAAAGCCGATGTCAAGCATCAGAATGAGACAACTGGACACAAAACTAAAATGTCATCTGCATCCTCATCACGCAAAATAGTCAGTTTCTGTGTAAAAACTGATTCAAGTTAACATTTGTTAGTACTCGTATGTGCAGCCGAACTGACAACAACATACGAGTACAAAGTAATCAACCATCATCAATCGTTTAAATCACTGGACTGTTTGAGCAAACTGGATTCTTTAATGTATCCAGATTCAAAAATGGCAGCCAAACAATCTACAGCCCGAACAAAAGCAACTGCTATTGTTAAGCATATTCTGGCATCTTATTCTTTATCTCAGTGTGTTTCGCATTTGGAATCGGCACCACAAAGCAGAAAAACTATTTCCGGTAGAGATTCAATTCTTTGGCGCAAAAGAAGGTATAAAAACAAAATTACTTAGATTGCAAGCTCTACCGGATGAAACTTCATATGCTATAGTCTATAACTAATTTTTGTCGAAAATCGCTAAACGTCCTAAATATTTCCTCTGAGAAGTTAGTTGCTTTCTGTGGTGATAATACTAATACAAATTTTGATGGAGCTCTAAGAAGTGGTCTGTGCAATGTGTTTTACAAATTAAAGGCAGAGCTTAAAAGAGAAATAGAAAGCGTGGGTTGTCCTGTCCACATATTGCGCAATTCAATACACTAGCGATTGATTGTGAAATAATTGTATATATAGTCAGAACATAGAGGCTTAAAATTTTTTGCGAATTTGTTGAAGTCTCATTCCAAACAGTATTATCCCATTCGCGTACCAGGTGTCTCTCCTTGATGCCAGCCTTCGATAGGATTTTAAAGATATGATAACCACTGAAAGAATTCTTTAAGAATGAGACAAATGCACCGGATCTGTTAATTGAATTTTTTAGGAACCCCTTGGCGAAGGTCTATTTTTCATTTTATACATTCCCAGTCTTTTCTGTTTCATAAGCAGACATTAAAAATGGAAAAATCAGACATCACTATCATTGAGATCAAGGAGCTCATTGATAATATGAGAAAAATACCCCAAGAGAGTAAAGTCTCAAATGTTATTGGTATGATGGCTAAGCAATTAGTACATGGTTTTAAAACAACAAATCCCGATCTAGGAACTGAAATAAAAAAATTTGGAGAGGAGGTGGTAAGGTTTTACAATATATTGCTATCGATTATATTGAGAAATGAGTGTCACAATTGGATCATTTCAAATCATTCGACCGGATGAATTTAACCAAAGTTCCGGAGTGGATTAATATAGAGGAGAGCATTTTATATTTGAACAAAAAGGGCTCATCTATTAACGGCGATCACTGTTTTCCTGAATTAATTCCTTTGAAGGACTTTATTACAAGAAACATAGAACGCGAAGAATGGAAAACAAAAGATATCTGTGAAAGATTTGTGAACGTTTTTGAGACTGAAATGTCACACGAGCTCCATCTATTCAAGAAAATTTGTTAAAACGTGTTCAGTATTCCCGGCCATAACGTGGAAGCTACTCTTCAATGTAAATTTAATTTTAACATGACTTGTGAAGAATTTTATAAATTCGTAAAAGGAAATCAACAGCTATTGTCTCAGGTGAAATCATCTGATAAAAATAAAAATGAATAATTGCATTTGGTTCCTACATATATGTATCTTGTTATTATTAAATAAATAAAAAGCCATCAGCTTTTGGTTGATTACCTATAAAAATTACGTCACCAAAATGTCCCGACGAGGTCTCGGGAAAATATGGCAACCCTATATTAGTATCACCAATGAGTTTTATCGCACGATTTTGAATCCTATCCAGCAGGTGCAGAGATGTTTTAGGAGCACCTGACCAGATGTGGGCATTGCACTCGAATTTTGGGTGGATGAATGTCTTATACATATATTGTGGAAAGATCAAAGGGGGTAAAATATTTCTTACATCGCTTGAGGAAACCTTGACATTTCGCAGCGTTTTTGACGACACCCAATATGTGGTCATTCCAACGTAAGTTTTCATTGACACAAATACCAAGAATGGAAAGTCGACTATGTAAGCGTCATTCATGGATGACGGCTGGGTGTTTAAATTTTGCTTTAACGACAGCAGACAACATTGAGTTTTGGAAGCATTAAATTCTACTCTGTTAGTGGTTTCGCAATTAGTTATGCTGTTAATATCAGAATTTAATGAGCTTAACACACGCTGGCGTTCCCGTCAGCCGAAGAGCTGGGACGTGAATCCGGGAACGAATATGAAAAGCAGAGAGTATTGTCGTCAGCAAAGGAATATATTGGATTAGAGATAGAAGACAAGAGATCGTTGATGAAAATTAAAAAGAGTGTCGGAGACAGAACGGAGCCCTGGGGCACACCACCGTCCACGACAACTTGAATTGAACGTTCCGAAAGGTAATTTCTAATCCATTGAAGAAGAGAATCGTCGATCCCAAAAGCACGCATTTCCGAGAAAAGAGTCTGATGCCAAACTCTGTCAAATGCCTTAGAAATATCTAGTGCAACTATCTTGCTTTTGCCAGATTGATGTGCGATTTGGTTCGACTTTTCGGTGGCACAGCGAACCTGTTGATACGAAAACCTTACTGACCGGCAGTCAGTTTTCGTGTTTCGAGATATTTTATTAGCTGACGGTTTATCAGCGTTTCCATGACCTTGGAAAGAAGGGACGTAAGTGCAATGGGTCTGCAGGAGGAGAGAGAGGAAGATTCGCCTTTTTTAGGGACGGGCTGGACAAATGCTGTTTGCCATCTTCTCGGAAAGAGTTCTAAGGAGTAGAATTGATGAAAAAGCTTACGCAGTGGTTTCGCCTGTAAGTGAGAACACCTCTTCAGAAGAAGGGAAGATATGTGAACATTAAGATCTTTAAGATCCTTAAGAACTCTTGCTACTACACGAGTGCGAAAGTGGATTTGCCCCATTGAAGATTTGACGCACTCAAGTGTAGGCGGAGACAAAGCACAATCTAGGAGTGTTGAACTGGCCACAAAGTGTGCAGCAAGCAGTTTGGCCTTGTCCAAAGAGCTGATAGGGGGTTGAGGAAGAATTTCTAATATTTTTGACGACATACCAACAACTTTTACTAGCTTTAGGACATTGCAGTATTTTTTGCCTCAGTTTTTGGTCGTATTGGAATTTCAAACGCTTGAGAAGGACGTTGCAGTCATTTCTGATCATTTAAACTTTTTTCGGTTTTACTCTGTCGGGTTGGTCTTGTAGGACCGGAAAAACACTTCTCTAACCCTGACAGCCTCTTTACAGCTCGAGTCGTACCATGCCTTTTCTTTCGGTTTGATACTCTTCATCCGATGAGGGATAAAGTTTCTCATTCCAAAGAGTATGGTCTCTGTGATCATATCAGCAGCGGCATCCACGTCGTTATCGAGGAAACATAACGACCAGTTAAAATTCCTAAAGAAGTTGTTAAGTCCGCTACAATTGCCATACGGTTCTTCTAGGAATCTTTTCTCTAACTGTGTAGTGGGTGTGCGAGAATTTAACTGGTGTGATAAAATGGTCTGATGAGCCTGGAGGGGAGAGCACATCAACGCAGTACTTGTCAGGGTGAGAATTTAAAAACAAGTCCAGGGTGTTGGCGGTATGACTATCAACGTCTGGTATTCGTGTTGGCTCACTTACAAACTGTGTCAAGTTGTGTTCCGCAGCCTCTCAACACACCGTCCTTCAAGTGTTGTCTGCCCAGAATGTCGAAGCCATCCAGAATTTTGTATATTAAAATCGCCCGTAATAACGACTTCAGTATGAGGATACAGGGATACAATACTTTGAATGGAGTCAGACAGCGCATTGAACTCCTTAAAAGTCGAATTACTGGCCAGGAAATTGGATTCCGAAATGGAACAGGGATCACAGCGTGGCGGAGTTTGGCAAGCTACATCACTACGCACGTAAACGGCGAGACCGCGGTGAGAGACGAATGAGAGGACTAAATCGTAGCGAGGAAGCTTCAGTTCAGAGTGGTCTGAGAAGTATGGGCGGAGATCTACCTGTATTTTACTAAGTTGCAAAACAACTGGCGTGTATTTGCAGACGTGGATGTACGCAGAATAGTGATTACTTTTTAGCCCGCGTATATTAGCTACGTTAACCCTGAATTCTCTAGTCATAACCACAAAGAAACATAAAACACATGAACAACATTTGTTGGATTTGGCTCGTCTTGAGAAAGCAATCGACTGCTGTTTACTTTCGGGCTTATACTTTATTCATGGCCTGTCACGTCTTTTTCAATATTTCTTTGAAAAAATCGCCTTTTTGAGCGATTATTCATGCAATATTAAATATATGCAAGTGCAACTTGCATCTCTCGATTTCGCGATAAGTTACATGACGATCTTGCCAAATAGTTCCCGCACAGCATCGATGTTTCCAAGCTCTATTATCGATTTTGAACGTCCTTTACGAAATTTGTCCTGGAGTGAACCACGACCACAATTGGATTCGGAAAATCTGCGAAACACGGTGGCCCGGGGCGGTGTTTCATTACCAAAAGTCGAAGAGAATTGATCGACGCACTGTTGCTGAGTTAATCCACGTCGAAAATCATAAAAAAACATCGCACGAAAAGGCTCGAAATTTAATTCCATTTTTTGACTGAGAAGAATTCTTCAAGTCTCTGTAAAAAACGTTTTGAAGACGTGTACCTTTCAAAAACTCAAACTTTACGATGCTGATGTCAGATTTGGTGTATCTACACCGGTATTGCCATATCTCAAAACTTAAGTAGTAATCTATGTACGTAATACGTATCATATTTGGTGCTCCCATCCTTATGGAATTTGCTGTCCACCATTTTTGCTCTTTAATTCTAAGACCATCTGGACTCCAACCACCTGGCTAATGTTAATGACAATTTCTCTGAGCTCTTTCAGCTCCGGCTTCGCATTCACCATTTCCAGAATGTTTGGATACGACGTTCCTAAAGTTTTTGCCATAATAGCGTATCTCTGGCAGGATATTCATATCTGTAGGTGGCATACGTACCTTGGAACAGTGTCCGTCATAGGATAATGACGTGATGACATCCAACTCCTCTGCGCCTGTTCCGGACGTCTATGAGGAAACTTGTAAAGTTTGTCCGTTAAATTGAGCCCTTCTGATTTTTCAGCAGGCCTACGTTCAAACACAGTGCTTTTACGGCAATTGGCACTTCGTTTTGCTGTTTGCATCTTTGGTAGTAGATGCCTAACTGCATGTCCCGCAACAAGAAGGCGATGTTTCCGTGTTGTGTTGTTG
Organism: Volucella zonaria; assembly: GCA_963966105.1. Taxonomy (NCBI): domain Eukaryota; kingdom Metazoa; phylum Arthropoda; class Insecta; order Diptera; family Syrphidae; genus Volucella; species Volucella zonaria. Next base: position 93,605,369 of record OZ014532.1, on the reverse strand, counting down.
AAAGCGTGCAGTTAGTTACTCGCAAAAAAGATTTTGGCCTCGCTCACAACTGTATTGGAGGCACATCATAACGTTCTTTACTCTAGCCCGCAATCTTTCTAAAACGATTATTTTGACACTTGGCATGCGTCAGACTATAGAGATTCGAAGGCCTCGGTGACAGTGCCCCCCTCTGCATAAACAGTTTTTTTTTGTGGATTTTCTAGCGCAACATTTGGCAGTGTTACTACTTTGGGACGCGAAATCATTCGCACCCAGCAGGGGGCACACTGGGGTCGAAAAGAGTGGTGACAAAGCAGATATCGTTTACTAGATCGCTCAGATTTGAAATGTTGGATGCATGCTGAAGTGTTGCATTGAAGTAAAGAAATCACTTCAATATACACACGACAATGCATAAATGTGGACAATGCATACTACTGGATCGATCAAAGTATTGAACCCTTCGCAATTCAAAAGTCTTGGGCTTCCTGAGATAGTAATAAGCGGATCGTTCATAAGGAAGCCGAAGTTTTTTTCCAATTTGAGTATGTTTAAAACCATGCTTATGCAAGTGAAATTAATTTGCCGAGATATCTCCATTTGCAGTAGAACATGCAAAGCCTTTAACAACAAAATTAAACGCAATCTATTGTATGTTGTTTTTATTCAAATAAGGCCTAAGGAATTTCTTCCGCATTTCGAGCACAGAAATACAAGTACGTCTGCCCTACAGACCCCCAAGCAGAGCACATAGCCTAGCACAACACGGTGCATGGAAAACGGAAAAGCCTCTTCAACCATTCATTGGAAGATGTATCTATTTTCCGATTAAAAAAATTATTTCATCCATGAAAATTCTTGCTCGTAAATCTTTTCAATTTGACTCGCGACTCAATGATTTTTCTCTCTACAAAAAAAGCTCCATCACAAGCCCATGAAGAGCGGTACGAAAAACGTTGCAAAAATGTAAAGCAGCATTTTAAAAGCAGAAAATGGAGGCGCTACCCATCCGGAAAACAACCCACAAATCTGCAATTACATGCGAATATCCTTCGTGCATTCTGTTTGCACTCGACTTGTTTCATATTTAAAGGCAAATCGCAAGATAACGAGCACTCGCTAATTAATCGGCTCTCAGAGCCTGAATGCCAAGTCCTGAAAATGAAATTTTATTTTATTCATTTTTCTTTTTTTTTTTTTTTGTAAAAAAAGTATCTCAACTGGAATTCGGTTTTTGAGTTGCCCTATACTCGTAGTACGTATAGCTTTGCATAGCAGCGTTGAATGGCACTGGATGAAATGAAAATGAAAATGGAAACGAAAAAGGATGACGAGCTTCGTTAGGACGTTTCAAAACGGGGTAATACTGTTTGTGAAATTGTTCGAGAATGTGAATGGATTAGGGTTGGAAAGGACGACAGGTGGGGGGTTAACAATGTACATACTCGTACATATGTATGTATGTAGTTGGTGTTGCGCAAATTGAGGTTGACTTTGCCGGGGCTTCTGCTTGTACCTTTATTGGCAGGCACTTGATGCAATACATCATAAACACATGCAAAGCGTATACGAGTAGGTAGATACTGTTAATTGTACCATAATTCAAAATATCTTCGAGGACCTTTGATTGGTTTCAATGGGAAATGGTTTATTTTTATGCACCGGATTTTTTCCTCGGCTTCATTGTTGGGAAATAAGTGGATACTGTTTATACAATGAATTTGAATGTGAAAATGATTGTTGTTATGTGTTCATTGAACGCAGGAAATAATGATAATGACGTAGAAGAAGGAAATAAAAACAATTTGTTGCGTAATTCGTACTGTTTTTCATGTTTTTTCTGAGTGACCCAGCCAGAGGTGTCATTTTAAATCAATAGGGAAACGTAATATTTTTATGAAAAGTGATGATACGAGTATTTTCCAAAAGATGATATACCTAAGGTACGAGCTCTGAGCTTAGTAATAGAATACAATGTCGTCAAATGTCCCCCTCGGCACTGCCTACAAATAGTCATTCTTCTGATGAAATTTTCCATCACGGTTCGCATAACAGCCCTGGTATTTTCCTTTAATGCATGAATCGTTGGTGGAGCATTGATGTAAACTTTACTTTTAACATAGATTCAAAGAAAAGAGTCTAATAGTGTTAAATTGCACGATCTCGGCGGAAGTCTCCATTTCTAGAAATCACACGTCCAGGAAATTTGTCCCGCAATGGAACCATTGTTCCACCAGCTGTGTAGCATGTGGCGCCGTCCTGCTGAAAATAAAAGTCATCCATCTCCATAGCATTGATTTCAGGCAAAAAAAGTCAGTCAACATCGTTCGGTAACACAGTCCATTCACTGGAATGATGGTTCTAGCAGCATGGTTTCTGAAAAATATATCCCCTTGACACCACCAGCCCAAACACCACTCGTTGTGGATGGTTGTTCTACTATTTCTCTTGGGTTTTCGGAAATGAGTCACATCACTCACAATAATTTTGTGCAAAAAATCATGATCTTGTCCATTCATTTCCAAAACCCAATCAGCGAAAGTACGGCATTATGGGTGGTCTGCTAGCTTCAACTGGACTTTATAAAAATGTAAGTCTAGATCTTTATGTAAAATTCGGTGCAAAGTGGTTGCGGATAGGCCTAATTCCTGTGACCGACTCGAAATGGACAAACCTGGGTTTTCATTCACACTCTCAGCTATGTTACGTCAGCGATGTTTTCAGCTGAACTTCCCGGACAATTTATTGAAATGATTAAATTCATATCTTCACCGTTTTTGTAGTGAATTTTCACTATTTTAACACGTCGTGTAAGTATGTATCGGTCCATATTTAATAACTTCCTAATTTTCACTTAGCAAAAGCCATCGCAATGATAGTTGACTGTTGAAATTAAAAAATGGCGCGAAATTTAAAATGACACCTCTTGTTGCAATTATAGTTTTTCCAATTGTTATGTTTCAGCAGTTGTCAAAGTTACCAATGACATCCAGCTGTCAGAATATTCAGGAAGGTTTGCCATTTCATCATGCATCGTTTTACCCTTGCCGAGAGTGCGGAAATTATTAATTATTAAAAAATGTCGAAACTCCGGCTCGCTTGTAAATAGACAAAGTGAATTTTGTCGTGAGGTCGGTCGTCATCATGGCTTCATTGTGCAGGCAATTCGTCGCAGCGTGGTTTGAGCGTGAGTACACTCTTTTAGACCTTAAGCCACCAACCAAATGGAGATTTGTGCGAAATGAAGAAAACATAGCCGCTGTAGCGGCCAGTATCGAAGAAGACTCAGAAATGTCGATTCGGCGCCCATCAGCTGAATTGGGCATTGCCAGAGAGTCAAAGCGGCTTATTTTGCGGTTGGATTTGGGCCTACATCCGTATAAGATTGTGCTGACGCAAGAATTGAAGCTAGCCGACCATAGACAACGCCGTGAGTTCACTAATCGGGCGCTGTAAATGTTGGCCGGTGATCCGGATTTTGGCCAAAAAATCATCTTCTCGGACGTAGCCCATTTTTGGCTCAGCGACTATGACAACAAGCGAAATTTCCATTATTGAAGCGAACACAATCCGCAAGTGTTCGAACAAGCATCAATGCATCCACATAGATTAACTGTTCCGTGCGGTTTATGACATGGCGGCATCATCGGACCTTATTTCTTTCGAAATGAGGAAGGAGACACCGTTACCGTCAATGGTCTTAGGTATATAATAGAGCAATGTTAACTGACCTTCTGTGGTCAGAGCTCGACAACATCGATATATCCGAGCTGTGGTTCTAACAAGACGGCACTACATGCCATGCAAGCGACGCAACGCTCGAAGTTGTGAAGGAGAAATTTGGCGACTGAGTCATTTCACGGCGAGCGTTCATCAATTGGCCGCCGCGATCATGTGATTTGACACCACTCGATTATTTTCTATATGGTTGCGTCAATCGGACAGAGTTATCAAAAATTGGACCGACCTCTTGAAGCACTGCCAGCGAAGCCGAGGCGGCCATTTGAATGATGTGCAATTCCACATACGAGGTTTCCGACTGCAACGTAGAGTTAGTGGCACCCGTCAATAAAAGCCAGTGAATGCTAGTTGTGCATCTTTTGACAGTTACTTACCGAAGTTTCAGTCATTTTGGACGCGTAGCTTTTAGTTGACAGTCGTTTGAGTGAGTCGATGTGAGTGTTTTTTGTGAAAATGGTAAAAATTGACTATCGAGCTGTTATTAAATTCTTGTTTTTGAAAGGCAATATGCCTACGCAAATTAAAAATGAGTTGGACTCTGTGTATGGGGACTCTGCACCATCATTTACCACAGTGAAATTTTGGGCAGCTGAATTTAAACGTGGCCGTAAAAGCTTGGGAGATGATGTACGTTCGGGACGTTGGTTGCAAAAACTGCAACCACTGACGGTAACATTGCTAAAGTGCATCAAATGGTGTTGGACGACCGCCTAATTAAAGTGAGAGAGATAGTAGAGGTTATGAAAATGTCCAAAGAACGTGTTTGTTACATATTAAATCAAGATTTCGGCATGAGAAAGCTGTCCGCGCCTTGGGTGCCGCGTTTGCTTACGTTAGACCAAAATCGTGTTCGAATGAACATTTCCAACCCTCTGTTGGCGCCATTTAGGCGCAATAAATGCGAGTTCTGGTGCCGATTAATTACTGTAGATGAAATTTGGATACACCATTATTCGCCCGAGACAAAAATTCAGTCAGAACAGTGGATTGCAAAGTGGGAGCCGGCTCCAAAAAAAGCAAAAACTGTTTTTTCGGCTGGGAAAGTGATGGCGACTGTTTTTTGGGATAGTAAAGGAGTTATCTCGATCGATTACCTTCAAAAAGGAAAAACCATTACAGGAGCATACTACGCATCATTACTTGCCAAGCTGAAGGCAGAAATTGCGGAAAAACGGCCACATTTACAGAATAAGAAAATCCTGTTTCACCAAGACAACGTGCCGTCTCACACCTCAGCGGTTGCCATGGCGAAAATCCATGAATTATGGTTTGAACTGCTTGACCATACGCCTTATTCACCCAAGCGACTTCTTTTTGTTCCCTCATCTAAAAACTGCGCTCGAAGGACAGAGATTTTCGTCAAATGAGGCGGCAATCACCTTCGTGAACAATTATTTTGCAGAGAAAAACGCCAAGTACTATTTGGACGGGTTAGAGAGATGGAAGCATCGCTAGGAGAAGTGTGTAAAGTTACAAGGAGACTACGTAGAAAAATAACAAATATCTTGTATCATTGTTCGGTAGGAAACTGGCATGAACCTAGCTTCAAAATAAGGCTCCAATCAATTTTATATCTCATACTGCTGTTGTTTTATTCCAAGTTTTTTTCCTAACGTTCTTATCTGGCCCACCCTTTATAAGCATTTTTTCTCTTTGCTGTAATCTAAAAACCTGTAAAAGGATCTCGCGCTGATCAAATTACTGATATTTCAACATACCATATATGGAATCACATGTTTATTTTGAGGCTGGAGAGTTAGACGACCCATACCGGTAGTCACTCTTTTGATTTTTCGCTGTTTGGTCCCCTCCACGCAGATCCTGTAGTTGCGATTACTTAATTAAGGGGTTAGGCCACTCTAGGATTTTCAAAAAAAAATAATTTTTTTTATTGCTTTCAATGGTCCCTTAGGACCTCAAAAATGATATCCCAAAGATTATGGCCAGAAAATATCTAGAAGTATTTGTTTTCAAAGTATAGCACAAGGCCGCCAGGTAGGCAGTGAGCCTCTTATGAATTTTAAACGTGCTTATCTCAAAACTGCATTTTTCAAGTTGGCCGCATCCATAACTTGAACAGTTTTCAACCAATTCACTTCAAATTTGAACTAGATCTTTAAAAATATATTGCCGCAATAAGTATGAAGGATTTTTTTTAAATGGCATAGTTCATTTGTTATTAGCAATTTTCTGCCGATTGTTATTCGAATTTTGCAAGTCTGATTTTGGAAGTGCGCCGTTCGGCTAAAAATCAATGTATCAAAAAAATCCTACGTACTTCTCTAGTGCGACTCATCATAACTTAAAATTTACAGGAGATGTAGGTACGGCCGTAGACCCTTCCAAAAAAGAGAGGTCATCTGAATAACGCTGCACAGCTGCCATTTTTAAACAAATTTTCTATAAAAATTATGTTTGGTGTGGTGTGGATTGGTACGTAGACGCACTCCAGGCATCGAATTTTGCGAATCGTGCATGTTTGTGGCATGGGCTAAACCAAAAAAAAAAAAAATAAATAAAATGCTGAAGATTGACTTGAATGAATATTATAGATCAGATCTAAACGAAAGTTCCTATTCCTACTATTAGTATTAATAGAGCAATTTCTGTTAACATGGGTTAGGGTACACCAAAGTTAGCCTTTTCTTAAATCCTCGTTAAATGATGTCAACATTGGAGATAGACCTTAATGTAGAACGATTTTAGAATGTAGCCAAAAATCATTTAACAAATTATCCTTGACGAATTAGGGAATACCCTGTGTAATAAGACTGTGTCTCGATCATTAAAGAACATTCTGGATAATTTACAAACAAACAGCCTTAGGAAAATATTCGAACTTACTTTGACGGGTTCTGGAGAAGGTAACTCGACGATTACTCTAGACTCAGTAAGAAATTGAACCGCGGACGTCTAACGTGGTTAGAGTATGAATAGCGGAAAGGCGTAAATGTCCAGACTTCAGGGTATTCGAAACTGATCCAAAAGATAAACAGAGCTGGGAAAACTTCACTTTTTTATGATGAAAGTATGTAAAAGAAAGAGGACCTAAATGCAGCACTCTGTCAGCTGAGGTCCTCATCCACCCAAAAATGCAGCATAACCTAAAAGCCTAACATATTTAAAATTTTGATTATCATTAGCAGTGCACCAAAAGCTCCAACATGGCTTTCATGCTGCATTATCCCGAATTTAAAGTATCGAAGTAAAAACCCTACGAGCAAATAATAATTAATTTGAACGGGATTGCTATGATGATAATTTGAAAGATGTAAAAGTTTTTTTAAGATTTCCTTTTAACTGCAAACAAGCAGGAACAAACCATAATTTGTTTCCGGTGAGGGAAGCTCACCCCATTCGCCTATCATTAGAGAATGAAATCACTTTTACCCATTCCCTCCAGCTATTTGGGGTAAGACATAACGATGATGAAAAGAGAAAAATCCCTACGAAAACTTTTTCCCTTGCAATTATTTTTTATAAGTTTTTTATGGTGAAAAACTTTTCTGACGTTTTGTTTGCTTGTTTTTTTCGAAAAAAAAAAAACCAAAACCTCGTGGCTAGCTTAGTGATGTTGGTGGAATGAATAAATGAGGAACTCTTAGGGAAAAGTTTGTAATTAAAATTTTGCAGAAATTTCGCCAGAGTTCCGAATGAGCATGGGAGAGGACGACGACGACGAGGACGAAAAACGACAACGACAACGACGACGACGACACAATATCACTTTAAAATGTTTCCAAATAAATTAAAAGAATTTTTTATTGCTGAACATTGTGAAGGATCCTTAACCTCATGGATTCCTTTTACTCGCACTTAGTTCTTGTTGCCATGAAGTCTCATTATGAATTCAATCTGAGCAATTATTTGGTGAAGATGCGGCATTTGTCCGCGGTGCGGAGAACGCTCTGCATACGGATGCCGGGTAAGATGCGAAAATGCTCATGAGTTTTCCTTTAATTATGCATGCACATGAATCATGAAAAGATCATCGCGCTTAATGAATTTATCTACCTACAGACGCACATATGTATGTACGAGTATATGCTTATGAGCACATATACGGCGCCTTTTGTTCTGGTGTTACGAGGAGCTGCATGTAATTCACTTCCACGGATAAAGCCTTAGATATCAGCTCCAGGCGTGAGTTGTCCTTTTAAAAGGGATCCATTAGAGGATATTTTTGCTGCAGCTGGGAAAGGTGCATATACTCCACTCGTACATAAATTTGAGTCGATTTTTTCGTTCGAATCTTTAAAAGGGTTGGGAGGGTTTGAATGGGGAAGAAGAAAACCGTTGTTGCAAGGAACTTATGCAAATGTGGTTGATGCAAATATTTTATAATAAAAAGGCGTTTCCCAATTGAATGAATGCTCCGTATAAGCCTGGACACAGAATGGGGGTGGTAAGCTTCTATTATTTTGATTTGAATTGGGGGTGACTTTTTAACTTTGCTCTAGTTGATTTCAATGGTTGTAAAGTTTATTATATCAGGGCGTGGCTCGTCTGGAGGAGAATAATAACTTAAAGGAGTTTTTATTGAAATTAACTTCATTAAAAAGTACGACACGGTTGTACGAGTATACGATTTTTTAGAGCAAGAAAGTGTATATCCTACTTAACGGCAATGCTTACAACGTATGGAAAACTTAAGTACGTATATTTGTTGCAATTATTTTAATTATACGAGTAGGTTAATATTTTCCATGCTAACCCTGTGAAGAAACACGCTAAAGTTGTCAACAAATAATTGCAGCACCAGTGTATCCACTCTCATCTCCTGGGTTGGATCAAGGTGTTTTTCGGACCGTGCTGAAGATAAGTTTGTAAATAGATTAGTTGGTTACCATGGGTTCGGCTATCGGACGCATTTCCACACTAACGAGCTTTATCTGCATGATGCGCGGTTCAAAATCGACCACCATTTCCTTCGCTAGTCGTGAGACCAACATTTTCAAACAAAAAACTCTCTGAAAGCTCAGCCACAAAAACCGGTGCATACTAAGCGCTAGTTTTATGACATTTAATTTAAAGAACACTAACTTATCTTCGGCGCTAGCGACGCTATCAGCCTTTACTCGGCCCATTCAGATCCGCCGAACCACCGAAACATCCCAACGCGATTTGGTCCGGCCTGAACATAATCCAGCCCTGGTCTTACCACCACCTCTGGCTGCATAGCCTCACGGCATTCTACCAACCCGCTATGTGAATCCCATTAAAACATATCTTCTGACAAGTTAATAGTTAGGAATCCCGACATACTTGACATTGACGGAAAAATTTGATAACTGCCGGCTTGTTCCTCTACGAACTCCTCACAAGAAGAAATATCAAGCAATTGGCCACAATTCATGATCAACGTCAGTGGACCCCATCTAAACAAGCAATCTGTGCATAGAACGGAGACGCCATCAATCAAGCGTGGAGGGATCTTGTAAGAACAATCTCTAAATTATACAAGAGAGACTCCATACACCTGACCAAAACGAAAAAGCAAAAGTATCTGTTGGACCTGACGGCTTACCGGCCGGGGTATTCAAAGCCGCTGGAAGTGACTTTGTGGAGAACACGCACCAAGTTATCCCTGATCTGGTTAGAAGCGTTAGCGTGATGAATGAAATCTCAGCACCGTTTGATGATCCACAACTGTGCCAACTATACAGGTACAAGCATCCTCAACATTGCCTACCAGATCTTTTCTGTCATATGTCTTATATGCTATATAAACGTCTGAAACCATTCGCCAACAACTTGATTGTTCCCTATCAGTTTCAGACTCAGGAAAGTCCACAATCGACCAAATCTTCATACTCAGGAAGATCCTGGACAAACTATGGAAGTCCAAATCGATATCCACCATCTTTTCATCGATTTTAAGGTCGCCTATAGAGACGAGCTATATAAAACCATGCCTAGTTTTAGTACCCGTGCCAAACTCGTCCGTCTGTGCAGAATTTCGACTGAGAACGATCGGTGCTCCGTCAAGGTCGAGACCTTCAATATCAAGAAAATGATTTTAGACATGCTGAAGCGCTGTAGTGTGACTTATTTAACATCATACGAAAGAATTGTGCGGAACTCGCCAGTGAACATTGGAGGCACGATCTTTCAAAGGTCTGTGCAATAACAAGCGTACGCTGATGATATCGGCGTAATTGCGAAAACTCAATTGGGAGCTACAAAGGAAAAGCCTAAGGCCGGTAATGTAGTCACAACTCTAGAAAAGCCATCGGATTCACAAAAACGCAAGGAAAAAGTGATGGAAGAAAAACACCGGGCACTAGAAGATGGGCATCGAGCGCGCTTATACAGGCGCTCAAGCCGGGACAATACAGAATGAAAGAAATAAGTGGCTTAGGGATTGTCACGCAAGTCATTCATCTAAAAGGGCAAAAGGTTTATCACCCCTGTATTTTAAAGAATCCGTCCAACATTCCAGAAATGTAAAATATAGCTCGAAACTGTGCAAGAAACATGGAAAAAACAGTCATAATTTCTTTATGTCATCATTTCATCTACTCGTATTTACTGTCCACCCTGATCTGAGCTAGAAAAAAGTCGCTTCAATAATATATTCAATTCCCTTGAACATAGTTTCATTATTGGCGGTGGGTTAAATGCAAAAAACACCTACTGGGGCTCAAGATGCATCGCACAAAAAAGGTAGAAGAATTGTGATCTTTACTCCACAGGCAAGCCGACTTATCTTCCCGATCTTATCGATTTCTTCGTTTCAAAAGGAATATCTATCAATATTATAAAAGTTGACAAAAGCTTAAACCTTTTCTTTGACCGTTCTCTAGTCAATGACAATGCGTGAAACTCTAATTCAAAAAATAAGAACAAAAAACCAGGCAAGACTAATGGCAGTAAGCCAACAAACTGCTGTCCTAATTATGCACTGGAAATAAAAGAAATCGTAAAGGAAAAAAGAAAAGTCAATAAGAAATAGCAAAAAAGTTGCGGCCCACAACATAGAACACGGTTAACACGTTTACAGTCCCCATACAAATGTGTTAAATTTAAGCCCTGCGTCCATCCGTTTTTTTGGAAAAATCTATTGACAATTCACAACAATTGCTGTGAATATATTCGTATCTTTATTTAAATAACCTGTGTAACCTGCTAAAACAAACTATTAGAAACTTTAGGAACCGCGAAGCAGGTACTCAAAGTTCGACAGCAGAAAAGCAATCCAATTATTAGCACTTGGAAAGCAGTAAAGGACATTGAAAAACTTAAAACCTTGTACATTGTTTTTAAATGTTTGTAAATTATAACGATCAGGAAACACAGAGTTAGAGAAAAGATTCCTAAAAGAACCGGATGGCAATACGAGAAAGCCAATTGGAGCGGACTTAACAACTTCTTTTGGAAATTTAAAATTTAATCAGAAAAGGCATGGTACGACTCGAGCTGTAAAGAGGCTGTCAGGGTTAGAGAAGTGTTTTTCCGGTCCTACAAGACCAACCCGGCAGAGTAAAACCGCAAAAATTTAAATGAGCCAGAAATGACTGCAACGTCCTTCTCAAGCGTTTGAAATTCCAATACGACCAAAAACTGAGGCAAAAAATACTGCAATGTCCCAAAGGTAGTAAAAATTGTTGGTCATTCATCAAAAACATTAGAAATTCTACCTCATCCTCCATCCCAATGCTCAGCTGTCAGCTCTTTGGACAAGGCCAATCTGCTTGCGAGACAATTTGCGGCCAGCTCAATACTCCCAGATTGTGCTTTGTCCCCGCCTACACTTGAATCGTCGTCGAATCTTCAATGGGACGAATCCACGTTCGCACTCGTGTAGTAGCAAGAGTACTTAAAGATCTCAATATACATAAATTCGCTGGTCCAGATGGTATATCCCCCTTCTTCTGAAGAGGTGTTCTTCCACGCTGGCAAAACCACTGCGTAACCTTTTTCATCATCCTACTCTTTAGGACACTTTCCGCTCAGATGGAAAACAGCATTTGTCCAGCCAGTCCCTAAAAAAGGCGAATCTTCTTCTCTCTCCTCCTACAGACCTATTGCACTTACGCCCCTTCTTTTCAAGGTCATGGAAGCGCTGATAAACTGTCAGCTCATGAAATATTTCGAAACACGAAAACTTCTCAATGACCGGTTTTCGTAGCAACAGGTCCTCTGGTGATTTGATGGCATGCCTCACCGAAAGGTGGAACCAAAGCGTACATCAATCTGGCGAAAGCAAGATAGTTACACTTGATATTCCTAAGGCATTTGACAGAGTTTGGCATCAGGCTCTCTTGTCGAAAATGCGTGCTTTTGGGATCGATGACTTTCTTCTTCAATGGATTAGAAATTACCTTTCGGAACGTTAAATTCAAGTTGTCTTGGACGGTTTCAAGTCTGATATTCACAAAATAAATGCTGGTGTGACACAGGGCTCCGTTCTGTCTCCGACACTTTTTTCAATTTTCATTAATGATCTCTAGTCTACTACTTCTAATCCAATATATTTCTTTGCTGATGACAGTACTCTCTGCTTTTCATATTCTTTCCCGGACTCACGCCCCTGCTCTTCGGCTGTAGAACGGGAACGGCAGCGTATGTTAAGCTCATTAAATTCCGATATTAACAGCATAACCACTTTGGGAACTATCAACCGAGTGGAATTTAATGCTTCCGAAACTCAATGCTGTCTGCTGTCGTTAAAGCGAAATTTAAACACCCAGCCATTATCCATGAATGGCACTTACTCGTACATCGTCGAAACCGAAAAACTTTCCATTCTCGGTATGCGTGCCAGTCACAACAAACGTTGGAATAACCACATATTCTATGTCGTCAAAAATGCTGCGAAATGTCTAGGTTTTCTCAAGCGACCCGCCCAAAATTGGAGTACAATTCCTACATCTAGTCAGGTGCTCCTAAAACATTTCTGCACCTGCTAGATTGAAAACCGTGCGATAAAACTCATATATGATACTCAGCTAATCAATCAATTGACATCCTCCAACACCGACGTAATGTCTCCTGTCTTTCTTTGTTTTATCGCTATTTCTACCAGCAGTGTTCGATTGAAATCACCAGTAGCATTCCGTCCATTCAAACTTTTAACCGTAACACCCGTCTCGCTATGAATGCCCATTAGTATACCCTCAAGTCCATTTTCGGACGTACTCTAAAATATCGTGATTCGTTCCCAAGCCGTACAACTCGCTTATGGAATTCCCTGCCTAGCTCTTTATTTCCTAGTCATTATAACTTTCAAACATTTAAAACCAACGTTCACCGGTACCTCTCCTTCCATCCTCCCTGATTTTCCTTCGCCCGCGCTGTGTGCAAACATTTTAAGAGTACTTAATCCCTTTTGCGCGCGCAAATCATAAAAAAAACATCTGTTGCGCTGTTTTCAAAGGACCAGAGTTTTCAATCTACCACGATCAAATTTAACCCCATTTAAATAGCGGAAAATGCAGCAACCTTCATTGGTAAGACACCTGCCTAACTCGATTACTTTATGATAGAATTCCTTGAATTGAGTAAGAATGCCAGGCACGCCCTTGTGATCCTCATAGTGTCTGTGCAACATTATCACCTACCCTCGGCGGGGGAACCTTGTATACGTTTCGCGAAATCAAGATCGATTTTCAAAATAAGTTTAACCGACATGGAATTGTTCTTCTGATGACAGAATTATTTAAAAATTATTATCAGTAGAACAAAAACATCCTTTCTTAATACTTGTCTTCATTTCTAATTTTGACATCATTGGAAGAGCATTGCGAGTTGTCAATAGACCATTAGGAAACAGAACACTTTCATCGTTAGATGAAGAAAGAAGAGAAAGATCTAATGAAGAATTGTACGAACTATACATCGACATCGGCCTGATTAAACCTAAAATGTCAGGAAAATCGCTAAAGAACGACACAGAATAGAAGGCTTACGTGCCATGACCTCAGTGTGCATTTTACTGGAAAACAGCATAAGATATGAAATAAGAAAAATTTTAATTTCATATATGGAAGTCCTAGATTTATTGTACTGCCTTTTGACATTCAACACATACACACACACTTAACACTTATCATATTGGTCAATAAGTTGCCGATATAATTCAGCCATCTTCTGATTTTTTTGGCATACTGTCCCCCCACCGCGGACCAGTTGGTGTTCCTGTGAAACAAAATCTTATCAAAAAAATGTTCTTAAGTGATTCATGCAAGAATCGAACTCACATCTCTATTGATGTCTCCAACACATATCCAATCCTCTTCATTTGCATTAGATACTGCCCATTTGGAGTGATCAGTTGTGGACTTGAAAGAAAAATTCAGCTTATCGTTGTGGATCATTGCCACGTTATAGACCCTAAGACAACATCATGAGAAAACTTATTTTGCAACAAAAGTAAACCACAACCGTACTTGTCTCGCCTTGAGCAGTCTGAGGGTAACTTCCCAGCACTATTTCTCCAGCTTTCTACCAGCAAATCAACGTCAAATGTTGGCGCAACCCAATCTTTATAGAGTTCTTTGTTAAAATGCCGACCCTTTGCGAACGATTGAAATTCAGTTCCACCCACGGATTTGAGTTCAACAAGATTTTGGAAGGGTCCCTCTGTTCGCCATTTACCGGCTATGACCTCCTCTATAGCAGGATACTTTCCCTTTAGTTCCTCGGGAATTCGCGAGAAGTACACATTTGGTTCGTTAAATAGCAACTGAGTGGCAACATTATCCATTTCGGTGGAGGTGTTCAGAGTGACGCAAAGAAAGCTCTGTCCAAAATGCTCTCCAGTGGTGGGATAGGTGTAGTTTGATATTTTTGGATATTTTGGAACTGAATGAACTAACCATATGGCACTCACTCCATCAGCAGCTACGACTCCCTTGGTGTGGCCATTTTTAAAATCTGTCGGTCCATCGGGAATCTCATCATTGTAAGCAACCAGGAGAACTTCTTTGTCATCAAACAAATCTGCCACTGTATGTCCAGGTAAACTGGTGCCTTCATTAATCAGTTTGCTCGACAACTGCCATCCTTGTGTTGCAAAAGTGTCTGCGGTTACATAGGTGTATCTAAGGCCAGTGTCATCGAAATCTATGGAGTTGGAGTGATGTTTTGGAAGCTTATACAAATAGTACCTAGAAAAATAAATAATTGTGAAAAAATTAAGATTTCTCTTTGCAGGATATACGTGCAGTTACCAATCAACATCACTGTTGTCCTCATTTTTACAAGAAACTTTTAGAGCATCAATAGAACAGAACTGCAATACAGTTATTAGCAGAACAAATGCTGGCGAAGAGCGCATTTTGTGGATCAGATGCGTTCCTCCGCCAAACACGTTGTATGACTTCGCTCTTGAAACTGGTTTCTGTTTTTAAAAATCAAACCGAGATACTGTTGGTAGTGTTTATCGTTCTCTTCATGCTTGTAAGTCCCTTGTAGGCGAATAAAAATACGCATATGACGTCATTGTTTTCTGGAAAAAAAAAACGAATTAAACTGTGACACTATTCGCAATCATAAATAAGTGATGAGTCACCCTATTATGCGATAGCGTTAAGAAATTGTATTGAGTGGAATTAATTTATCTGAAGATTCCTCTACTTGTGTACAAGAGCGGACTGGATCCATTCAGTTTTTGTACCAAAATGTATTGGTGACTGAGCTGACTGAGACGCATGGACGTTTTCATTTGTGTAATGCTAAAGCAGTCGAAAGCACGGTGAGCAAATTCTATAGGCAGACCAGATAAGAACGATAACAAAAAAAAATTGAAATAAAACAACAACAGTGTGAGATATAAAATTGAGTCTGGCTTTATTTTGAAGCCACGTTCATGCCATTATGTTTGGAATAACACACAATTCAAATGGGCGCTTCGGCTTCGCTGCCAATGCTTTAAGCGGTCGGTCCAAGTTTTGATGACTCGGTCCGATATGTGCGGCGTTATTCCATCTATAGCTGATCGCGGTGTCAATTGATGAACGCTGGTCGTGAGATGACCTAGTCGACAAATTTCTCCTTCACAGCTTCGTCCAGTTGAAACCACAGCTCGGATATATCGATGTTGTCGAGCTCTGACCACCGAAAGTTGGTTAACATCGCTCTATACCTGAGACCATTGATGGTAACGGTGTCTCCGTTCTCATTTCGAAAGAAATAAAGTCCGATGATGCCGCCATGTTATAAACCGCAGCAAACAGTCAATCTTTGTGGATGCATTGATGCTTGGCCGAACACTTGTGAATTGTGTTCGCTCCAATAATGGCAATTTTACTTGTTGACATAGCCCCTGACCCAAAAATGGGCTACGTCCGAGAAGATGATTTTTTGGCCAAAATCCGGATCACCGGCCAACATTTACAGTGCTCGATTAGCGAACTCACGGCGTTGTCTATGGTCGGCTAGCTTCAATTCTTGCGTCAGCACAATCTTATACGGATGTAGGCCCAAATCCAACCGCAAAATAAGCCGGTTTGACTCTCTGGCAATGCCCAATTCAGCTGATGGGCGCCGAATCGCCATTTCTGAGTCTTCTTCTATACTGGCCGCTACAGCGGCTATGTTTTCTTCATTTCGCACCAATCTCTATCTGGTTGGTGGCTTAAGGTCTAAAAGAGTGTACTCACGCTCAACCCACGCTGCGACGAATTGCCTGCACAATCAAGCCATGATGACGACCGACCTCACGACAAAATTCACGTTGCCTATTTACAAGCGAGCCGGAATTTCGACATTCTTTAATAATTAATAATTTCCGTACTCTCGGCAAGGATAAAATGATGCATGATGAAATGGCAAACCTTACTGAATATTTTGACAGCTGGTTGTCATTGGTAACTTTTACAGCTGCTGCAACATAACAATTGGAAAAACTATCACTGCTATGTGGCCACAATTTACAATAGTAACCGATAACTCGGTGGGATACTCACAATAACAACAATCCATCAGTGGTTCTATCTGAATCTATGTCTACCCAGCTCAACAAAAATCTGCAGTACAGGGAAGATAAGAATATTTTCAAGTCACTCTGGTTACAATGAAATGCATAAGCACTTCGCTCTTGAAAGTTCTCATAGGGATGCCATGATAAGCATATTTGTCGGTAGGAATTTTTAAAGATACCATTGGATTAGGTGACATGTTTTGATGATGATAAGGACTGAAACGAATAAAATTTGGAAACTTCAAAGTTCAAAAAAAAAAAAAAATATTTTCATAATTCATGTTAATTTTTTATATTTGCTTTAAAACTCTGTTTTTGTAAATTTCTGTAAATTTCTGTAAATTCATTCACAATTACAAAAAATAAAAAAAATTATTTGGGTTCCCATTCTTTCCTCAATTTCTTTCGAATGTCCTTCATAAGGTTGGTGACAGTTACATCCGTGATCTTTTTGGACGCTCTTTTCCATTTAGCACTAAAATCTTTTACGTCCTTTGCACACTGCTCACTTTTCCTTAATTTAGCTTTGACCAAATACCTTCCAATGGGACGGCACTGTAGAACATTGGGTGGATTCATGTCTTTTGGGACAAAGTCGACATTTTTAGCAACAAGAAAGCTCAACGTCGCATGAGCATAGTGAGCTGAAGCTAAATCTGGCCAAAATAATGTTGAACCCTCGTGTTTGTTTAAGAAAGGAATCAATCGTTTTTTTAGGCACTCGTTAATGTACACTTCTCCGTTAATTGTTCCCGTTGTAATAAACGATGAGCTTCTGTGTCCACATTGGCATATGGCCTGCCAAACGAGATATTTTGACCCGAATTTTTCCATCCCAATCGATGTTGTTGATTGCGGAAGATTCTCAGCTTCAAACGAGTTGTAAAACTGCGCACCTGGAAGAGTAGTAAAGTCGGCTTTGACATAAGTTTCGTCATCCAAAACCAAGCACGCTTTCTTGTTGCCGATCAACTTGTATAGCTTTCGGGCTCGTGTTTTTATGACTTTTTTTTGCTTTTCAGTAACTTTGGTATTTTTTGTTTTTTTCTCGTGTTTTTAGACTGTTACATTTTTTACATCTTTGTACCATTGTTTGGTTGGTATTACATTTCCAAGCAACTTCTCTGGATGATATAGTCTGGTTTTTTACGATGGTACGCACTATTTTCCTGTCCAAATTCGAAGAAAGTTCACCACTGCTGTCGCTTACATCATTTGAAGTAATAAAAATCGCTACTATTGCTGTTTCGGTGAAAATATGGTATCCACATCCCACATCTCAGGCTTAACTTCTAGTTCGAAATATTTGGCGCAATTAAGCCATTTTTCACTATCCACTTTCTCAAGTGCGTCTGTTAATATGTAGTAGGTTAACGTTAACGTTTTTCATTTTGAAAGTTTGCCTTTACAAGATCCAACTACTCACCTTTCACCATGTTGTTTTCGACGATGAAATTAGGTAGGAGCATAGACCTGCACAAAAGGCATAGAGAACTATGTTGTAAAGAACGAAAAAATAAAATAGAACACCTACTTCTCAGAAAAAAAACCTTGCTAGGGTGCGTTGTTTACATGGTAGCTTAGTTTATTCACTTTATTCTTTATATTTTCTAGAACAACACAGTACAAGTCACAGTAACATAAAAACAGATATAAAGGGTGTTTCTTTAGAGGTTTAGTTTTTAAGCTGGCAACGCTGTTTCTACAGATGGTTACTTTAACAGTTGATTTGTTTGCACAAACAGTGCGAATAGAAGAAGTTATTGCCGTTGTGGAGCACAGTGTTGAGGAGAATCCGGATGAGTCGAGTCGATTCGCCATCGTGCACAGCAATTGGAGCTATGCCCATTCACGTTGTGGAAGATTTTACGGAAAGATCTTCGCTTAAAAGCTTATAAGATCCAGCTTATGCAAGAGTTGAAACCGCGTAACCATTATATGCGTCGTTCGGTTAATGGGCCGAAAACATGATTCAGCTTGATCCTCAATTTCAACGCAAAATTTTGTTCTCCGATGAGGCCCATTTTTGGTTAAATGGATAAGTAAATAAGCAAAATTACCGAATTTGGAGTGGAGAAAACCCAAAAGCCTTTGTCAAGACGTTCTTACAACCATTGAAACTCACTGTTTGGTGTGCTTTATAGGCTGGTGGAATCATCGGCCCATATTTCTTTAAGGACGATGTCGGCCAGAATATTACCGTCAATGCAGAGCGCTATACAAACAGGATTTCTGACTTCTTCGTTCGTGAGTTGAGTGACATTGACGTAACGGAGCTTTGGTTTTAACAAGTTGGCGCAACAGGCCATACGGCCCGCGACGTCATCAATTTATTGCGGGAAACATTTGCTGAGCACATAATTTCGCCTAATGGACCTGTGAACTGGCCTCCACGATCCTGTGATCTCACACCTTTAGATTATTTTCTTTGGGGGTATATGAAATCACTAGACCTTCTTTTTTAGACCCCATACTGCCTCCAAAGGCAAAGTTAACCAAGCACCTTATCGATTCAGGGGAAGATGGCCGGTATGTTCTCTCTCGATTAAGAGACCGCAGATTATACGATAATGTTCGTTTACATCTCGCATAATTTTGGTGGGGGCGCATGTCCCTATTTATTCGGCTTATTACAAGCTATAACTTAAAATTAAACTTAAACTAAAACTTAAAACTAAGGTTGGTTAGAGTGGTGAAGGAGAACGGATTTGAGGTAGGAAGTAGTGCGGCGGAAGTCAAAGGTTTGAATTAATTTTTCGTAGCATACGAGAAATTGGTTCGTTCGCGCCATAGGAGGTGTGGTGGGTTGGTTGATAGAAGAGACGAAGGGTACGTAGATTACGAGGGTTAGTGTTGAGGAAAATAGAGTTTTGAAGGGACGCGCATTCAACGTGACCTGAAAGGAGTCGATGAATGAAGAGAAAGTCGGCTGCATCTCTGCGTTCCTCAAGAGTGTTTAGGTTAATAAGGTTGAGACGGTTTTGATTGGGGGCCAGAGTAAAAGGATTGTCCCAGGGCAATCTTCGAAGAGCAAATCGAAGAAAACGGCGCGGGATGCTTTCGATTCTCGAGATATGAACGCGATTATATGGGGACCATACTTGACTGGCGTACTCTAGGAGGGGGTGAACAAAGGTAATATAGAGGGACCTGGTCACGTATGGGTTGGAGAATTCTTTGGACCATCGTTTTACAAAACCTAGTGCAGAGTTGGCTTTAGGGATTATTTCATCCATATGCAAACGGAAGTTGAGCTCCCTATCACACAAAATGCTGAGGTCGCGAAGAGATTCAACGGAGGAGATAGGTTGGTTGTGGAGAAGGTAGAGTCGGGGAGGAGATTGGTGCCGCTTATGTGAAAAGGTGATGGATTGGCATTTGGCGATATTAAGTTCCAAACAATTTTTGAGGCAACAGGTAGTAAAACTATCAAGGTCTTGTTAAAGGAGGAAGGAGTCACGGGGATAGGAAATGGTTTTGAAAAATTTGGTATCGTCGGCGTAAAGGGAGACGGAGGAGTGTTTGATGATCCTATCGAGGTCATTTATAGTTAATATAAAAAGAAGGGGACCGAGATGGCTGCCTTGAGGAACTCCAGAGGTGGCTAAAAATGGAGCCGAGTGGGCTGACCTAAAGCAAACACTATAAAAACGGTTTTCGAGGTAAGAGGACATCCATTTTAACAGTATGGGTTCAAACACGAGGGCAGAGAGATTTTATCGAAGGCTTTGCTAAAATCGGTTGCAACTATATCGACTTAGTTGCCATTCTCTAAGGCAGAGATGGCAAAGGATACGAATTCAACGAGATTTGTGGTGGTTGACCTACCCTTTAGGAAGCCATGTTGTCTAGGGGAAATAAGTGATTTGCATTGGAAGCTTAGAGCTTCTTTGATCCGTTTTTGGGGATCGGGGTTATGAAGGAGGTTTTCCAAACCTGAGGAAATTCTCCTTGTGAAAGGGATAGACGAAAGAGATCAGAAAGGGCAAGGGAAAGAGACGAAGAACATTTTTAAAAAAAATATAGCAGGAAGGCCATCTGGACCGGGTGTAAATTCGTCACTGAGTTGGTGTAATTTATATTCGATATAAGATGGGTCCAAGATGTGAGAGAGAAGTGGGCATTGGAGAAGTTCAGTAGGTAACGAAAATAGGATGGATCTGGTACAAAGGAGTCGTTGGTGAAGGATTGTTTAAAGAAGCTGGCAAATAGGTAGACAATGGTGAGTGGATCGGTTGATGACTTGTTGTTGAAAGAGAGGGAAGGAGGGTAACCATCGGACTTTCTTTTGTAGTTAACAAATTGGAAAAAGGACTTAGGGTCGTTTATAAGGTTGACTTGCGCATTGTGAAGGTAGCGCTGGTAAAGGGAATCATAATGGAATGAAGATAAGCACCAAGATAGTTGGAATAGTCGGAAAAGTATCTGGTACGCAGGAAAACAGCCCATAACTTGTTTCTCTTATTTCGTAAGGAACGAAGCTTGCGATTATACCAGGGAGGACTAGTAGATGATGTTTTAAGGCGGGAAAACGGAACGTAAAGGCTAAAAGAATTAAATATTTCTTTATAAAAAATGGATAAGGAATCATTTCACTTAGGTTGTGAAAGTTAAAGAGGGATCTGCTAAGAGAGTCACTGATTTTGTGAAAGTTTGCTTTATGAAAGTCGTAGGTTGAGAAAGTTGTGGGCGGAGTGGACTGGAAAGAAGAGTTGAAGAAATGAAAGTAGAAGAGGGGGGGGGGGGGGGTGGTAGTTGTCGATTGTTGAGAGAGATAGGGGACAAAGTGAGACTGAGGAGTTAATTGAATCTGTTGTGAAAATAAGGTCCAATTGCCTGCCCATATAGTTGTATACACCACTGACTTGGCATAGACTTGAGTCTGTTAAGCGATCTAAGAAGTGACATTCCTTAGCTGAGTTGACATTTGAAGCGATGAAGTATGATTGATTGTCTGATGGAGTCCACTGTAGCTGAGGAAGATTAAAGTCGCCGAAAATAAAGATATCGTCAGTAGAGTCAGACAGGTCAGACAGGTCAGACAGGTCAATTAAATAGTTGATCGCATCGACAACAAGTTGGTAAGATTCGGTAGGTTGAGCTGGCAGGATGTAGCAACATAAAACGTAAAGGGACTTGAAGGGGAGTGATATTTTTATAGCGACAAAGTCGACTTTAGAGGATGAACAGATGGTAATGAGAGAAGAGTTAAGGCTGTTGTGGATCGGCAGTAGAACGCCTCGACAGGGGGAATTATCATACCTATATGATAAGCCAGATTCTGCTGTATAGACGGTATAACGAAAGCCAATGCAATGGTTTCCATTCTGCAAGAAGGCCTTCCCACTAATCATAATGACATGCGGCAACTATTTATACGTTTTCATGAGCAATTAGATATGACTCCTGATGATGTAGCTAATGATCTCTCTTCTTTTGAGTCTCACGTAAGTTCGAAACGCATACTACACCTCCAGCAAACACGGTCTAGTTTCAAAAACTACCATCGCTCCTAACCTACCACTCAATTCTTTGCCGAAGCCTCCCAAATATCTGTCCCTGTATTATCAAAATGTAAGAGGATTACGACATTTTTGCCCTCACAGAAACCAATCTAACCCCTAATATTAAGAATAATGAATTATTTTCCCAAGATTTTGCTTTACACCGTGACGACGGTCTAGATAAAGAGGAAAATTTATATGGCCGTGGGGTACTTCTAGCTATACACTTTCGTCTAGAGTCTAAACCCTTTAAAAAAATCTTCCACTGCATTCTTTGAATTTGTTTGCGCTAGAATTCCTATTTGCTGCTGCTATATTCGCCCCTCTCAACCAATTCAGGGTTACCAGCTAGCTGTTGATGCAATCGACAGCATTTTTAATGTTGCTGATCCCAACGACGTAGTTATTTTTTTAGGTGATTTCAATCTACCTAAGCCTCTATGGGCTCAGACTGACCAGTCCTACTTTACTGCAACAAATCCCACCTCTGATAAAGAAAATCTTTTCATCGACTGACTTACTGACTCTGGTCTGTATCAATTAAGTGGTGTCACTAATAACATTGGCAGACAACTCGACCTAGTCTTCGCCACTGATACAGATAACTGCATCGTTTTAGAAAGCAGACATCTTATTTCTAAGTTGGATAGTTACCACCCTCCCCTTTCTCTTACGTAGGCGTATGACAATGGTCTTAATCGCGTTTCTCATGAGTATTCTTACAGTTTTAATTTTCATAGGACTAACTACGCCAAACTGAATAACCTCCTCAGTATGGCCAATTTTGACTTTCTTTACGATAATCCCAACCTCACGGTTAACGATGCTCTCACATCCTTTTATACCGAAATTTTCAAATGTCTCTCCCAATCTGTACCTATTTTACCCAAAAAGAATCAATCATCTTCACCACCCTGGTATAATAAAGAGCTTACGAAGAAATAAAAGAAATAAGCTCTGGCGTACTTACTTAAAATCGCGTTTTGACACCGATTTCTTTTACTACCAGTCCGCCCAAATAAATTTCTCTGTACTTTGCCAAGCTCTATATGACAACTATTTAAACCAAATGGACCACACACTCATTTCCGACCCCAAACGATTCTTTCAGTTCATCAAAACTAAAAGTAAATCGGATAACTATCCATCATCTCTGAATTTTCTGGATAAGTCCTCGGGCGATCCCCAAATTATAGCAAACCTCTTCGCAATTTTTTTAGCCAAGCGTTCGCCACCCATTCCCAAGAGCCAGACCACTCTTATTTTTCCTACTTAAATAGCTGCTTATAAACAACTTTGGAATCTGTGTCTATAACTTTAGAGCAAATTAAAGATAAAATAATAAACCTCAAAGATGATTATTCTGCCGGCCCTGATGATCTTCCCCCCATATTTTTAAAGAAATGTGAAATGCAGCTAGCCCAACCTCTCACAGCTGTCTTTCAGCTTTCTATCACCCACGGATTATTTCCCTCCACCTGGAAAAGGTCTTTTATTATTCCCCTACATAAAAAAGGCCGAAAAGACGATATTTCCAACTATCGACCAATTGCTAAGCTGTCCTGCATACCTAAGCTAACATTATTTATGACATAATGCTTTTCCATTCTAAACCTACTGTTTCCCAAAACCAGCACGGATTTCTCAAAGGTAGATCTACGACCACCAACTTAACGGAATTCGTATCAAGCACTGGAAACTGGAAATGAAGTTGATGTGATTGCCACCGATTTCAGCAAAGCCTTTGATAGGATTTCACATGATATAATCCTTCTGAAATTAAAAGCTCTTAGTTTCCAAATAATCTTTATAACATGGGTTCAATCATATTTAAATGAAAGACATTACTACATATGTTTTATTTAGGTCCATGGTTTCTGACCCAATTAAAGCCTCCTCTGGTGTCCCTCAAGACAGCCACCTTGGCCCCTTACTATTTATTCTGGCCATTAATGATGTTGATTGTATCATTAAAAATTCAAACATATCTGTTTACGCAGGCGATATGAAAATCTTTAGATATATATCTTCTTTCTCAGACAGCCTACCACTGCAGGAAGATCTTGACAGATTTTGTAATCGGTGTCAGAAGAATTTTCTTGAGCTTAACGTCAATAAGTGTCAGGCTATAACGTATACCCGTAAGCGGGCCCCTACTTCATCTCGCTGCTATCTAATCTTTAATCTGCCTGTTAACTTATGAATGAATTGCGTGATTTAGGTGTTATCTGTGATAAGGAACTCAATTTCCGTTCTCACATTGATAATATAATAAAGAAACCCATCTCCGCCCTTGGCTTCATCAAGCGCTGGTCTAAGGAGTTTTCCAATCCTTACCAAATCCCTTTACATAGCCTTTCTTGCATATGGAAGCCAAGTTTGGTCACCCTACTACAGAACACACATCCTCCGGATAGAAGCTGTTCAACGCAGGTTTTTACGATTCACTTCACGTGGTCTTCCCTGGGATGAGAGCCAAAACTTACCACCTTATACTGACCGGCTGAATCTTATAAATCTACAACCCCTTTGTGTACGTCGAAATGTTGCCGACATTCTCTTTATTCATGAAATTTTAGTTGGTAATGTCGATTGTCCTTCTTTACTTCAACCCACGCTATCTTAGGTCTGTGCCACTTTTCCGGCTCAATCTTCACAGAACGAATTACGGACACTTGGAGCCAATGTCTAGAATGCATCGTGAAGTTAACGATATTCTGCCTCTCTTCGACTACCAACTCACCAAACTCTCTCTTAAGAATACTCTTATTTCCACCTATTCCTCACGTCCTAAATTTTTTTTAACCGCTCCCACCCTTTAGTTTTTATCTATAGTTTTAAGTGAAAATTGTTAGTTTTAAGAATAAGCTTGCAATAAGCATTAATAAATCTGTCCGGGGTTGACCCGGGCCCGGGCCGCAAATAGACTATGTCGATAAACCAGAGACGTTGGACGATTTGGAAGCCAACATTCGCCGCGTTATTGCTGACATACGGTCCCAGTTGCTCGATAAAGCTGTCGAAAATTGAACTTCACGATTGCGCTTAATTCGAGCTAGCTGTGGCGCGCATGTACCCGATATCATATTTAATGGCGTAAAATTATATATTAAATTAAGCTAATATTATAGACATTAACATTAGCTCTAAGTATTTTATTTCATATTGAATTTATATAACTATAAAAAAAACACCCTTTATAATAAATTTAAAGTTAATACTAAAAAGTATATGAGGTAATCTACCTGATAGGAAAATGATGAGGAAAGAAAAACGCTGCTAAGAAAGATGCTTAAATATTTATTTTTTAAATTTAGTAGCGTCAACTATTTTTTTCATTGGCATTGGTAATGAATTACAGAGTTTGACGGCATGGACAAGGAATAGGAGAGATGAGTTTAAGTACTTCCTGTGGATTGTGTAAAATGAAATTTTTGGAAGAGATATAAAGGTTTTCCGGTCATATAAACTTATGCATGCGTATAGAGCATCTATTTTCAAAGAATTTCTGTAGCGCACTGCTAATTACTGATTTATGCTAGTGTGATATATGATCCCATCTCCGCAATCCGAACACATGTGCATCCAATCCTGTCGTCGAAGGCAAAGAGTGGAAAGAATGCAAATCGATGATAATTTGCAGTATACAGATTTAAAAATTCAACAAGAGGAGATCATCAAAATTTTAATGAGTCTTAGTTTAGCGTCTACGGGCGCAAGACTAGAAATCAACCACAGTTTAGGAAGACCACCATATAACATACATATCTGGCCAATAGTGTAATTTACATCTATGATCGGGGGCAGAGAGAGTGCGATTTATTTTGAAACCCAGGTAACCTTATCCACGAAGGTAGTTATTCGTTTGAGAGGAAAACTGGGGGTATACCAATCATGTTAATGTAAGGTTTTGATATCACTATGAATTGTGATTTATTTGGATTAATTAAGACTCCATTATGAGTATTTGCGACCAATTGTATATTTTTAAGAGATCCTCATTTATTCTGCAGACCATATCTTCAATTAAGCCGAGTGGTCTGGATAAGCAAATTTGAACATCATCAGCATACAAAGGCAGAGATACATCGGAACATACAGTAGGAAGATGTACAAACAGAATAAAAGAGTGCCTACAATTTAACCTTGAGGGACACCACACATTAGTTTTTCAGACTTCGATGGTCTTAGACCTACGCTCACTCTTTGACTACGATTATAGAGATGGTCTTTTATATACCGAGCTTATAAGTCGAACTGAACCCAATGTAACACATTAGCTTTTCATATAAAATTGCGATGTAGACACGGTCAATCGCCTTTGAAAAATCAAGCAAACAGAGTATTGTGACGTCATTCAAATCGAATTATGGTCTTATATCATCAAGAACGCTTACCATTGCTGTGGCGCAACTATGGTGGTACGGACACCAGATTGGGCACGAGACATAAAACTATGTTGGTCCAATTGTTTTTCAAGAACATTTATAAACACGGTATAAATGTTGAGCACTTATCGGTTGAAAATCTGAAATCAACGAAGATTGTGGTTTTTTAGGAGTGGGAATAATCGTTGTTGTTTCCAAGCATCAGAAAAAGATGAGTTGGGCGCGGTAAGTACCTAGATGGGGGACCATATGGGAACCCGGTACACCGCGTACTGTTGACAAAAAAACGCCACATGGGCATAGTACCCCGGCATAAAATCTCGGACTTTACAAATTAATTTGCATCGTTGCTTTGACAACAAAATAAAATAAAATAAGATGAATATACGAGTACAATACGAGTACAAAAATTAGTAATATGTGTAAGAGGTCCTAAAAAGTGTTGTAAAATAATTTTAACAAATTGAATATGTACGAGGGTTGTCTGAAAAGTTACCGAACTATGATACAAGACATTTTTTCTCAAATTTTTTTTTTATTTTTCTACATAGTCCCCTTGTAACTCTACACATATCTCCCAGCGATGCTCCTAACTCTCTAACCCGTCCAAATAGTACTTGGCGTTTTTCTCTGCAAAATAATTGTTCACGAAGGTGATTGCCTCCTCACTTGACGAAAATCTCTGTCCTCCGAGCGCAGTTTTTAGATGAGGGAACAAAAAGAAGTCGCTTAGGGCTAGATTTGGTGAATAAGGCGGATGGTCAAGCAGTTCAAACCGCAATTCATGGATTTTTGCCATGGCAACCGCTGAGATGCGAGACGGCACGTTGTCTTGGTGAAACAGGATTTTCTTCTTCTGCAAATGTGGCCGTTTTTCCAAGTAATGATGCATAGTATGCTCCTGTAATGCTTTTTCCTTATTGAAGATAATCGATCAAGACAACTCTTTTACTATCCCAAAAAACAGTCGCCATCACTTTCCCAGCCGAAAAAACAGTTTTTGCTTTTCTTGGAGCCGGCTAGCCCTTTGCAGTCCGCTGTTTTGACTGAATTTTTGTTTCGGGCGTATAATGGTGTATCCAGGTTTCATCTACAGTAATTAATCGGCACCAGAACTCGGATTTATTACGCCTAAACTGCGCCAACAGAGCGTTGGAATGTTCATTCGAACACGCTTTCGTCTAATGTAAGCAAACGCGGCACCCAACGTGCGGACAGCTTTCTCATGCCTAAATCTTGATTTAATATGTAACAAACACGTTCTTTGGACAATTTCATAACCTCTACTACGAGTATCTCTCTCATTTTAATTCGGCGGTCGTCTAACACTATTTGGTGAACTTTAGCAATGTTATCGTCAGTGGTTGCAGTTTTCGGACGTCCCGACCATTCATCACCTCCCAAGCTCTTACGGCCAAGTTTCAATTCAGCTGCCCAAAATTTCACTCTGGTAAATGATGGTGCAGAGTCCCCATAGTTCCCCAATTGGATATGCTGTTAAAATTTGAATTTCGTTCTGCAGCCGAAGAGCAGGGGCGTGAGTCCGGGAAGGAATATGAAAAGCAGAGAGTACTGTCATCAGCAAAGGAATATATTGCAAACAAGAGATCATTAATGAAAATTAAAAAGACTGTAGCAGACAGAACGGAGCCCTGGGGCACACCAGCATTTTGTTTGTGAATATCAACTCATTTTTGATTTGCGTACAAGTATTGCCTTTCAAAAACAAGAATCTGATATCAGCTCGGTACTCAATTTTTTCCATTTTCACAAAAAACACTCACATCGACTCACTCAAACGACTGTCAACTATAAACTGCGGGTCCAAAATGACTGAAGCTTCGGTAAGTAACTGCCAAAAGATGCACAACTAGCATTCACTAGCTTTTATTGACGAGTGCCGCTATCTTTACGTTGCGGAAACTTTTCAGACAACCCTCATACTTCGCCTAAGCCGATAACATTCAATACCTTGCCGTAGATGGTTTTGCATGGCAACGTCTATTGATAGGAACAAAAGAAATAGACCTTGTGGGTTTTTATCAGGGAGTTAATGTGCAGCGGCGTGATAGATAAAATTAAAGAAAATTGGATTTGGCAGCGATGTCGACATTGAACAGCTCAAGGGAGATTGATAATTGAGATGATCTCGCTAAGAAACTGAATTGAAGGACTATAAGCTTAAAGGATCTTGAAGCCCTTTTGAGCCTGGATTCCGTAAACTTAGATAAACTCTATATTTCCGCCACCAAAACCTAAAAACAACTAGACTTTGGCCCATAGCAGATGTAACTTTAAGGCGGTCCAGGACTTCGGTTACCCTCACTATATAGTGCAACGATTGCCTCGCTAAGCTGAAAGCGGGGTGCTCAGTATTCGAAGGCGCTAGCTGAAAAAAAAGAGAAGAATAGCTGGTAGAAGATCATCTGCGGTAACTTCATACAAAATTGTAAAACTGATCTATTTCTTTTCGCATTCTAACATTCTAACTGGAAGTATGCCAACGGAAACAGACAACTCGAAGCATACGACTGAAAGTATCTTCTTTCAGCTCACTTGAGGTGTTATTCGATTTTCTGAGCGTATTCAATTTGACTGTCTAGCTGAAGAGTCTGATTAGATCACTGGTTTCATCGTATGTTTCGATGCTTTATTTTCGTCCGGCATTGATCTCTAAAGTTGTTGTCTTGATTCAAAATAATCGTATGGAATCTGTTCAGAAAGTTTGATTTTTCCTTACGTAGCCGCTGCAGATATGCATTGGATCAGGGAGCAGGCTATCTACAAGAAATTTTTTTGTCAGCACACGCCAGTTCAAATCACTTAGGTGTCCAAAATCCTGCAGATGAGGCTCGTAAGTTTGGATGATTCACCCAATATTTGCTCTAAGCGTTGTCCACACTATTAACATTGCCAGACTTCCCAATTCGAAAAGTGAGTAAAAGGAAATTTCCAAACTCCTATAGGTAAGCCAGTTTGCTTATCTTTAACATGTCGTGGCTTTTAAAAAAGTGGATTTTCTCGTCACATCCAATTTTCGTCTGCCCAACACTTTACTAGTTGCAGAACTGTTCCATTCGGAGGTGCATGAGTAAAGAAACATCGGAGTTGTTTTTTTTGTTGGTTAGATTAAACCATATTACCCGATTCCCATCCACCAGAACTACAATATAATGCTCTCTATTCTTTCATACGGCGTGGAGCAAAAGTAATCGACAGAAGCAATGCCATGTTCGAGCTAGTAAAAAAGGAGGCAGCTGCAGCTGTATAGAAGTCGATTTCACCAGTTTGTTTCACTTTGTGGTCCTACTGAAGGAATTTGCCTTACAGTACAGTGTCTTTGTTGCACCGCATATTCGTGTCATGACTTCTTCTCCTTTTTAGCCGATTCCTGGACATTGATCTTTCAGAGCATGCCGCTTCTAGCGCTCTTTCAAAATCACCGATTTCCCGAGTCAAGCTGTTAAAAGCAGCACTATGACCAATCCGTCAATAGAGTTTAATTGTAACAGGGCGATCCTCACCGGCACTCGCTTTCAGTCGTTTCAACCAAATCTATGGAACTTGTTGTTCCAAGAGCCACATCGTTCCCGGAAACGAAATATCCGACAACTCCCTGGTCAGAGCTTAACCAGAGAAGCTTGGTATGTTGGGTAAGGTCTGCCCTTTTTGTGTTTGCGCACAGCACGGGCGAAGGAAACTTAGGGAGGAAGAAAAGAGAGGTACCGATGTACATTGTTTTTAAATTTTTGTAAGTTATAACGACCAGGAAATACTGAGATCGGCAGGGCATTCCATAAGCGAGTTGTGCGGCTTAGGAAAGAATCACGATATTTTAGAGTACGTCCAAAAATGGGCTTGAGGGTATACTGATGAGCATTCATTGCGAAACGGGTGTTACGGTTGAAAGTTTGAATGGACGGAATGCTACTGGTGATTTCAATGGAATACTGCTGGTGGAAATTGCGATAAAACAAAGAGAGACAGGAGACATTACGTCGGTGTTGGAGGGTGTCGATTGATTGATTGACTGAGTATCACATATGAGTTTTATCGCACGGTTTTGAATCCTATCTAGCAGGTGCAGAGATGCTTTAGGAGCATTTGACTAGATGTAGGAATTGTACTCCAATTTTGGGCGGGTCGCTTGAGGAAAGCTAGATATTTCGCAGCATTTTTGACGACACCGAATATGTGGTCATTCCAACGTGACTTTTCATTGACACACATACCGGTTTATCGGTTTCGACGATGTAAGTGACATTCCTGGATAAAGGCTGGGTGTTTAAATTTCGCTTTAACGACAGCAGACAGCATTGTGTTTTGGAAGCATTGAATTCGACTCTGTTGATATTGTATGTAGTTCCCCAATTGGATATGCTGTTAAAATCGGAATTTCGTTCTGCAGCCGAAGAGCAGGGACGTAAGGGAACGAATATGAAAAGCAGAGAGTACTGTCATCAGCAAAGGAATATATTGCAAACAAGAGATCATTAATGAAAATTAAAAAGACTGTAGCCGACAGAACGGAGCCCTGGGGCACACCAGCATTTTGTTTGTGAATACCTTGAAACCGTCCGAGACAACTTGAATTCAATGTTCCGAAAGGTAATTTCTAATCCATTGAAGAGGAGAGTCCTCGGTCCCAAAATCACGCATTTTCGACAAAAGAGTCTGATGTCAAACTTTGTCAAAGGCCTTAGAATCTGTCAAGTGCAACTATCTTGCTTTCGCCAGATTGATGTACGCTTGGGTTTCACTTTTCGGTGAGACTTCCCATCAAATCACCAGAGGACCTGTTGCTACGAAAACCGTACTGCCGGTCATTAAGAAGTTTTTGTGTTTCGAGATATTTTATTAGCTGACGGTTTATCAGCGTTTCTTCGACCTTGGAAAGAAGGAACGTATGTGCAATGGGTCTGTAGGAGGAGAGAGAGGAAGATTCGCCTTTGTTAGGGACGGGTTGGACAAATGCTGTTTTCCATCTGCTCGGGAAGAGTCCTAAAGGGTAGGACTGATGAAAAAGCTTACGCAGTGATTTTGCCAGCGAGGAAGAACACCTCTTCAGAAGGAGGGGAGATATACCATCTGAACCAGCGGTTTTGTGAATTTGAAGATCTTTAAGTGCTTTTGCTACTACTCGAGTGCGAAAGTGGATTCGTCCCATTGAAAATTCGACACAGTCGAGTGTTGAGTTAGCCGCAAAGTGTGCAGCAAGCAGATTGGCCTTGTCCAAAGAGCTGAGAGTTGGAACGTCATTGTAAATGAGCGTTTGGATGGAGGATGAGGCAGAATTTCTAATGTTTTTGAAACGACCAAAAATGTTTTTGTCGTATTGGAATTTCACACGCTTAAGAAAGGCGTTGCAGTCATTTCTGACTCATTTGAAGTTTTCTTCTGTGGGGTTGGTCTTGTAGGATCGATAAAATATTTCTCTAACCCAGAGAGCCTCTTTACAACTCGAGTCGTACCATGCCTTTTCTTCATAAAGCACCTCATTCCAAAGAGAATAGTTTCTTTGAGCATATCAGCAGCGGCATCCAGGTCGTAATCGAGGTAACATAACCACCAGTTAAAATTCCTATGACCGCAAAAAGACCATGGGTGGATTTTCACGAGCACCACCTGGAGTACATATGTATATCCACTGGGATGGACTTCCCCCTACAACAAGGCAGCCAAAGAAAATGAACGGCGGTGTGCATTGGTAGGTATCACATCCAATGTCCAAATGTCTTTTGTTATGGCGGTACTCTATGAGGTCCTGTCCCGTGCTCGGGCGTATTTGTCAACTGTCTCCAGAGAAATAAGCAGAAACTCACCCAATTTTATTCTCTCATTCGGTCCGACACACATTTATATTGGTGCAGCATACCCTGTAATGCCGTGATAGTAGCCATGGTATATGGGATCTCTATCCCGGTGTGTCTTATTGTAACCACGGCTCCCGAAGTTGCCGGACTAGCGAAAGTGGTCAGATGTCCTACATTTTATAGGGAGTTCTGCTCTTCTTCATTTATCCTGATAAGTCTGGTTCTGATTACGGTGCTGCTACTGATTATTGTTAATTGAGCCGCAAGATTTAGAGCAGGTGAAGTACTGGGCTGCAGTTGCCATTAGAGGACTGCAGGGAGTTGGGATTATATTCGATCTCTTGTCGATTGTTGTTGGCAGTGAGAGGTTGTGGGATCACCCTCAATCGCATCAGATGGTTTGGCATGCTTGGTTGCCAATTGAAGACATCTCAGAGGCATCACCTTCCCTTTTGTATTTTATGGTTATGGTGGCGAAGAAATTGTATTCTACGAGCAATCAGGAAGGATGGATTTAAATCGAAGATCCGAAATTCGCATACCATTAACTTTGCACCCTCTAAGCTATGCATCTATTAGAGTGAGCTGTTTCACGCATGACGAGCAAACAGCGACGGACACACTCTTTATTTATTTTTTACTATCTTTTCTCCTTTTCTGGTTAACATATCTTTTCTACAATGAGTACAAATGCATGGTTTTAAGGTACGAGTAGCAGTCCAGTTTTTGGCTTTGCAAATACCTCCGAATGTTTAGATTAAATAAATTGAACTCACGAGTACATACTCGTATGTTGCACTTGTAGTCACATAGACATCTTCGTTTGGAAGCAATTAACTGCCTATCAACACTGATTTCGGAGATAAGATTGCTACAAGCACCAGATATGAATATACGCCTCTAGGAAATTAAGAAGTGTGACACTGAAGACTGACGTCTGATAACTAGTTAGTAACTAATACATATGTGCCAATGTACGTCATCATATTCAGTTCATCTGAATACCATAAGCTGCCGAAGCATAATTAATATTTTATATGCAAAAAGGCGCGAATAAATTAAAACCGACTACATCCACCCCCTTCCCAACGCAACTGACGCAATTTGATGGGCGAATTTGCATTTCATTCGTTCCGGCGGCAACTTAACCCGCAACATCATAACACCGCCACTTGTGTACACATCAACGAACAATGATTAGCAGGGTCTCTATTGTCTGCTAATTGAGGACGTTTTTGTTGTTGTTGTTGCTGCTGCTGCTGCTGCTGTTGATTGTGGTCGATCAGCTGAATACCAGAGCAAGCAGTAGACATCAGCGTTATCATCAAGTTTCTGACATGAATTGACTAAACAAGTCCACTAAGCTGTCTGATCGCCTGGTAAAATGTATTCTGTATCAGTGGAAAAATGTTGACAGAAACACAGAGGCGCTAATCAGTTCCAATTTAAACACAAGAATTGGGGGGTTGAACGCTGAACGCTGAACGATGAACGCCGAACACTAAATTGTAATAGCGTCTGATAACGCTGGAAGTGTCATACTCGTATGGCTGCAGTCGTTATCAAAGTTCTATGAGCACTTACGACTATGTACGAGTATCTTGTCGACCTTGTTAAGCGGACCCTATGCGAGACATGGAGTAGCAGTATAGTACACCCGCACAGTATCATGAGCTCCTGTTTAAAAAAAACAAAAATTTTACTAAAGTTGATATGATTTTCACTTTGTTTATGGATAGACCAACAATTTCTGAGAGTTGTGTTGTATTTATAGTATTTTTGATAATTGAAATTGATTATCCAGAAAATAGTTAATTGTTTGCCATAATATAAAGTCATGGTCTACTCGTAACTCAATTATCGGCCGCTTTTCGTGACGGAAATATGATATAGCTACGAGTAATAAGGAAGAATTAGTCAAGATCACAGAGTCGCTTGCCTGGTAGCGTGATAAGTATTTGCGCATATGTTAAATTATTCTACGCATATTCATGTATGCTTATCTCAGAAATACTAGACAGCTTTAAGCAGTTTAGGTTATACATAAAATTGTTAGTAAGTTCGGGGATAACTTACGAACAACAATTCAGAATTTTTGGGCCGTCCGGGGTGCGTCTTCAGTTGCGCACATGAAGTCATCCGGTGGAAAGCCGCCGTCTAAGCCGGGTTATTTGAGTTATACAGTTCGCTGTTGAAACGTCTCATCTATTTTCCATTCATGGGACCGAATTGGGACCGAAAATTAGCCGAAGAACTTTTCCCTCGAACCGCTAGAGTGCGTTTTTATCCGCTTTCATCAGTGTCCAGGCTTCTGCGCCCTAAAGCAGTACGGGGATGATCAGTGGCTTGTACAATGTCTTTTTGGTTGCTCGAGAGAGGGCTTTACTACTCAATTGCTTTCTTAGCCCAAGGAAGCAGCGATTAGCAAGAGTGATGCTTCGCATGATTTCAGCGCTGTTGCATGTCCCTCTTTGTTGACAGCATATATGTATTGGGTCGTTCGGAAAGTAATTTCCTTTCATTTATGAAAATGGTACGCAACTAAGTTGTATTTTGATGAAAATGCAATTTTATTGTGAAAAAATGATTACGAATGAATCATTCAAAGTATTGCCCATCGCTAGCCACAACTTTTTCTCATCTTTCTGGCAGAGCTCGAATACTGTTTTGGTAAAAGTGTTCATCTTTTGAGGCTATCCAGTTGTCTTCATATGAGCGGAACTGCTGATCAGCTAGACCATGTGCCATCGAACGGAACAAGTAATAATCAAACGGCGCAATATCTAGGGAATATGGTGGGTGGGGTAGGACTTCTGAGCGTTTCCAGGTAGGTTTTAACAACGGGTT
This sequence comes from Volucella zonaria, assembly GCA_963966105.1. Classification (NCBI taxonomy): domain Eukaryota; kingdom Metazoa; phylum Arthropoda; class Insecta; order Diptera; family Syrphidae; genus Volucella; species Volucella zonaria. Next base: position 93,570,169 of record OZ014532.1, on the reverse strand, counting down.
TGGCAACGTGAGGCCGAGCGTTGTCATGCTGTAGAATCATTTTTTCATGCTCTCCTCAATCGCATCAATTAAAGTCGATACCGTTCCCCAGTGATGGTTTCGTTGGGCTCATATACAGGGTGAATGACTCGAACTCCAACTTTTTAAAATGCTATAATTTTTGTATTGTATTTTAATTCGTGCGGTTTGCTAAGAGATGGCGTAACTTGTATTGTTCCATTGTTATTATTCCATTGGAACATGCGTTGGAAAGCTACTGTCATTGTACGTCATTTCAGTATATGTCATTCATTTGCAGCGTAAGCAACAATAAATTTTTTTCACTCAAATATGTAGAACTTTGTGCCTGAAAAAGTGTTTTTGCGGGGAGTTCTTCTTCATTACTTTAATACGAAAGCCGAAAGTCATCGTATTTTGGTGGAAGTTTATGGTGAACATGAGCTAGCTGAGCTAACGTGTCAAAAGTGGTTTGCACGATGTAAAAGTGGTGATTTTGGCTTGGAAGACGATGAACGTCCTGGGCAGCCAAAAAAGTTTGAAGATGAAGAACTGGAAGCATTACTCTATGAAGATTGTTGCCAAACACAAGAAGAGCTCGCAGAATCCTTGGGTGTCACTCAAGCAGCCATTTCAAAATGGGATATATTCAAAAACAAGGAAATTGGGTTCCATATGAACTCAAGCCGAGAGACGTCGAAAGGCGGTTTTGCATGTCCGAAATGCTGCTTTAACGTCACGAAAGGAATTCATTTTTGCATCGGATTGTTACTGGTGATGAAAAATGGATCCATTACGACAACCCCAAGTGCAAAAAATCATATGTGAAACCCGGCCAACCAGCCAAATCAACGGCAAAGCCGAATATCCATGGCGCGAAGGTAATGCTCTGTATTTGGTGGGATCAGATGGGTGTGCTGTATTATGAGCTGCTAAAACCGGGTGAAACCATCAATGGACAACGCTGCCGAACACAATTAATCCGTTTGAAGAGAGCAGTGGCCGAAAAACGCCCGGAATGTACGACCAGACACGAGGCAATAATTTTCCATCATGGCAACGCTCGGCCGCACATTGCTATTCCGGTTAAGAACTATTTGGAAACAGTGGATGGGAAGTCTTACCCCACCCGCCTTATAGCCCAGACCTTGCCCCTTCTGACTACCATTTGTTCCGGTCGATGCAGAACGCCCTCACTGATGTGAACCGTCGTCAGAGCAGAATATCAAAAATTGGCTTGATTCATTCTTGGCTGCCAAGCCGGCGCAGTTTTTTTGGGATGGGGTCCACAAATTTCCAGAAAAATGGGAAAAAGACATAACTTCAGATGGGCAATACTTTGAATGATACTATTGTACATGTTTTTCTTAAATAAACGTTCAAATTTTGAAAAAAAAAACCGCACGAATTAAGTTATATTGCCAATATTTTTTTGATAAATTTTATTGTGCCAAAGCAAGAAATACATCAATTTTCAAATTGTATCAGTAGTTTTCAATACGTCGACCTTTGACGCCAATAATGCCCTTGAGACGGCAGAAGAAAGCATCGCACGCTGCACTCAATTGGCTATGCGGTATTTTGGCCCATTCCCGGTGAAGTGCTTGTTTGAGGTGGTCCAAACTTTGGTATTTTTTAGTACCAACCTTCGCCTTCAAAATACCCCAAACAGAGAAATCCAACGGATTTTCTTCCGGAGAATTTGTAATCCACTGTGTCGAAGAAATGAAGTGTGGAACATTGTTTTTCAATCAATCTTGGTTGACGCGCGCTTTGTGAGACGGTGTCGAGTCTTGTTGAAATGTCCAAGGTCTCCGACCGAAATGATTGTTTGCCCAAGGCTTCAATACTGCCTCTAAGACAGTTTCACAGTATACGATCGCATTAATTTTGACGCCACGCACGGTTCAAAAACACGAGCGGAGAGCGACCATCGGCGGTTATGGTGGCCCAAACCATCACCATCGGTGCTGCCTGCTTTCTGGTGGCCGTCTGAAGGTGTACATTTTCGAAGGACTTCTCTGGCAAGTAAACTTGGTCATTTTGTTTGTTGACATATTGCTCGATAACAAATGGCGACTCATCGGAAAAAACCAAATTCGGCAACTCACCACTTTCGTGCAAGCGTAGCAACTCCTTCGCTCTTTCGACTCTAACTTTTTTCTGTTGCGGTGTAAGATCGTGTGCTTTTTGGAACTTCAATGGCTTGAGCCCAAGCTCATTTTTCAGTATGTGTTGCATCCGTTCCAACGATATGTTGAGCTCACGAGCCATTTTTCTTCCACTTCGACGCGGATTTCGCTCAATTCGAGCCATCACTTTTCGAACCATTTCTGTCGATGTTGCTGTTTTTTTATGACCACCTCCATGGCGTTTTGCAACGCTGCCAGTATCATGGTAACGAGCTATGGTTCGAGACACAAACGATTTATTCACGTTGAGGTGCTGGAGGGGTCTAACGATAGCTACTTGTGGTTTTCCAGCCAAATATAAAGCAATCACACTATCACGTTTGAATTCCATCGCGGATAAAAAATTTTCAACAAAACTGAGTCGCAAATCGTTTAAAAGGCTTGTAAATAATAAAATTATCTGTCATGTGTCAAAATTTGAGTTCACTGTCATGAGCGGTTCGGAAATTATAGCAGTCTGAAGTTGGTTGCAGTTCGAGTCATTCAGGGTGTAAATAACACCGGCTTGGTCTCACCAAATGCACAGCATAAGCTTCGCAACGTAAATATTCGGCCGAGCCGACGACGTAGAAGCATGACAGGCCAGTCCCCATAACTTGAGTTGCTATAATGAATGCATTTTTCATCACCCGTCACAATGCGATGAAGAAAACCTTTTCGTTTTCGCCGATGGAGTAGTTGTTCAGGCGAAAAAACGACGCTCAACGTTCCTTGGCTTGAAATCATAAGGAACCCGAGTTCCTCGTTTTTGAATCATTCCCATCGCATGCAATCTCTTGGAAATGGTTTGGCGGGTAACTCCTAACACTGAAGCCAACTTCCCTTGCGTTAAGCATGCATCCTCATCGAGCAATGCCTCCAATTCAGCGTCTTCTAAGGATTTTGGCTTTATTTCACGAGGACGGTCGTCAACCTCAAAATCACCGTCTTTGAAGCGACGGAACCAATCACGGCACGTTGTTTGAGTTAGAGCAGCAAAAATGGATATGTCAAAATCGGCCGGCACTTACTACTGGAGCCATCTATTGACAACTTAGTGGCACCTAATATATCGTCCATTCTGGTCCAATACCTTCTGCCATATTTCTGGCAGTAGCATGACTCCATGCTCATAAAATGTTTGTTCTTTGCTGGTAAAGAACTGATCTTCATTTGAAGTAAATTTTCTAAAGACCGGAACAAATAATAATCAGAAGCTGCCAGATCTGGAGAATATGGTGGGTGTGGCAGTATATCACTTTTGGTGAGTTACCAAACTTGTATGAATTGTCGCATTATCTTGGTGGAGCACTACACCTTTTCTATTGACCAATTCTGGCCTTTTCTGCTTAAGTGAATCATTCAATTTGTCCAGCTGTTGACAGTACCTTTCAGAATTGCCCGGTTGAAGCTAAGAAAAAAACGATTCCTTTGAAATCCCATCAAACAGATAGTATCACCTTTTTTTGATGAATATCGGCTTTCGAAGTGCTTTGAGCCTGTTCTAGGCAACCCATTTCACGTCTCCAGTGATGATGCGCTCCAAAAATGGATCATTTTCTTGAAGTTTGAGAAGCAAATCACAGACATCAACGCAACGGCACGAATTACTTTTCATAAAAACATGAATCGAAATATTTCCCGGCCCTAATCTTTTGGGATATCAGTTTTGAAGTTCTAAGGGACCATTGAAAGCAATAAACAAAAATCGATTTTTTGAAAATCTTAGGGTGGCCTGACCCCTTAAACCTAGGCGTTTCAAGTGATTATGAACGGTCGAATTCGATAAATCTAATTTCCCAGCGATCTCACGAGTTGTTATTCGCAATAGTTGCAAACGTTCCTTGGACAGCTCGCTACGTTATTCCCATTATGTCAATGTCGCCTGCATATACGAGTAACTGAACTGGCTTTTGAAAGAAGGTGCCTCTGGAGTCGACTTGTGAATTTCTCACAGTTCTTTCTAGAGCGGGGTTGAAAAAATCACATGACATGTTTAAGTCCTTTTTTGATATTGAAGGTCTCGGTTTTGCCATTACCAACATGTATTCTCTGTCGTCATCCTGTATAGTCGAATGAGCTTGACAGGAATACCAAAACTATACATGGCTCTGTGTTAATAGTGTCTTTCTATTTGGAACTCCTGGGTTTTTTCCAAGATCTGCCGTAATATGAACATTTGATCTATGGTGGACTTTCCTGGCCTAAAACCACTTTGATAGGGGCCGGTCAGGCTGTTTACGAAGGGCGTTCACATAATACGATGGACAGGAGTTTATATGCTATTTTGAGTAGACGTATTCCACTATAGTGGGCGCAGTTCATTGGATTTTCTTTCTTTAGGAACCGGACAAACAATGCGGAGGTTTCATTAGTCGGGCATACTCTCGTCATCCCACATTTTGATGTATGTTCGTTATCCAATCATTATCTGGTGCTTTTAACAGCTTTTTGGACATCGGGTCTAGTAGTTTTATTCTCAGATTCCCAGCACCAATTGTTGTTCTGCTATGAGTTTTCCTTCTCCATCCTTGCGGTTTTATGTTCGGGCTTTATAGCTGTGGAATGTTCGTTTGATTTTCTATAAAACCTTCCGAGCTTCACTCTTTCAATACCACTTCGTTAAGGCCTCGATCGAGCGCTTCTCGTGGTCTTTCATTTTTCTTCTGAGGACCCTATGCTCCTCCCCACTCTTCTGCACGTAGGGCTCGCAAGCCATTCTACTTCTTTTCTGTAACACTGCTCTGTACATTTGTCGTTTTTCCAGGTTTCACTGTCTACATTCGTCATCGAACCAGGGGCTTCTTTGTTGAAGCAGATTAAAACCCAGTACATTAGAGACGGCCTCTCTGATCGCTTTTTGGCATCACTGGGTGCATCGGATTCCTCAAGAGGTTAAGGGAAACTCGATCGGAAAATGCCCCCTTGAGATTGTGACCGTTCGACGTTGAACATCATCAGAATGATGGTTCGGTGGTTTTGGGATGTTACGGATATACGCATCCATACCTTGGCTACAACACGATAACTGTCCTAGTCGATGTTAGCTGCTCGATGAGTTCGGACATCCAAAACACTGTAGGAATGCCTTACGTCGATCACAATATGATCAATTTGGTTGACGTTTATGGATCAGGAGTTAGCCAAGTCCCTTTATGGATATCAAGGTGTGAAAACTGTGTGCTGGTTATAGTTACTTGTGTCCGTTTCCGGAGGTGATGACTGGAGACTGTACTACTCCGCTGTATTACCAAAGATGCCCTCCTTGATTTGCTCGGCATTAAAATCGCCAAAAACGTCATCTTAGGGCATTGCCTGTAGGTATTATCCAGGAGCTCGTAGAAGCGGTCTTTGGTTAAGTCGCCTTTCCTCTGTCGCAATGTAAAGGCCTACGCTCGCTAGCGAATTTACCCTTTATGCGGATCGTCATCAGGCGTTCGCTTACAGGCCTGAAGTTCAAGACATGTTCTCGAAGTCTACCTCTACGGCGAGTCCGCAACCGAATAAACTCTGCTACTACTGTCCTTGTCGCGCCGTGGTGGTTGTCTGTAAAATTCTCCATAGTACGAGGGGCGTTCAAGATATTCTCGGTATCGGGGTGAAGCTGTGGTTGCATATATAAATTGACTTATTTATCAAGTAATACTATTATTTTAGTGCATTCATGTAATTCATATAAATGTGATTATTAATTCGCGTTTTATCTCTAGTTAAACAGAATCATAATGGCAACTGAGGCGATGATGGTGAAAATTGAGCATCGCGCTGTAATTAAATTTCTCACTAAGCAAGGAAAAAGTCAAAAAACTATTCATGAAGAAATGGTGGCTGTTTACCAGGGTTCCGCACCTTCATTATCAACTGTGCAAAAGTGGTCAAGTGAGTTCAAGAGAGGCAGAGAGAGCACTGAGGACGACCCCCGCTCTGGCGCCCCGGCTCCTGCTTGTACGGGAGAAAGCATCAAAGAAGTCGAAAAACTTGTTCTTGAGGATGCCCGAATAAAGGTGAAAATGATGGCAGAGATCACCAAGCTTTCAATTGGTACCATTCACACCATTCTTCATGACCATCTTAACCTTTCAAAGGTCAGTGCAAGGTGGGTGCCACGAATGCTCACAGCGCCTCAGATAAAAAGTGAGAATCGCATGCTGTAGAGAGCTTTTGGAGATGTGTAGTGAGAACGCGGACGGTGTTCTGGATCGAATTGTTACTGGGGACGAAACATGGGTCCACCACTATGACCCTGAAAGCAAACAAGAGTCCATGCAGTGGCATAAAAAAGGAACAGACCCCCCGAAGAAGCTCAAAGTCACTCCGTCTGCCCGAAAGCTCATGGCCACAGTTTTTTGGGACTCAAAGGGAATCTTGCTCATTGAGTACAAAAAAAAAGGTGAAACCATCAACGCCACATCCTACGCTTCCACTTTGCATAATTTGCGGGAGGAAATTAAAAAGAAAAGACGGGGTAAACTCGCAGCGGGTGTGTTGCTTCTTCATGACAACGCTCCTGTTCACACGGCGCGAGTTTCCAAGGCTGCTGCGCGAGATTGTGGTTTCGAAGAAATCCAACACCCACCCTATAGTCCAGACCTTGCCCCTAGTGATTATTTCCTGTTTCCGGATTTGAAAAAATGTCTTCGTGGAAAAAGATTTTCGGATGATGAAGAACTCAAGTCGGTATTTTGCAGAGAAAGAGGAAATTTATTATTTTGAGGGTTTGAAAAAGCTTATCTCAAGATGTAACAAATCCATTGATGTTAGGAGAGATCATATTGAAAAATAAAAACAATTTAAATTGAATTCGCATTTTCCTTCATATCGATACCGAGAATATATTGAACGCCCCTCGTAGATACCACAGTTTTTCATCCTCTTTTTTCCCGATCTATCCCATCGGATGGCGGTAATATCTGCGTGATAGCAAATTGCAAATTGCCTCTTCAAATTATTCGGCTGTAGGTGTCCGAAGGTCGTTGTCCCTTAAACACTTACTATTGTCATCAACAGTGAGTGCATTTTTATCCGAGGCAATTAGTTGGTTCATTGCATATTGTATATGTATTCCGTATAGGGTTTTGAGCCCTATGACGGCGTAGGCCAGTATTATGCGACCATTGCCATTTTGCGTGATTAACATTCACCACTGGGTGGTTAGGACAAAGCATTTTGAAGAACTGCACTATACCCACCTTATGACGCATGGAAAAATTACACTCTTTCAATGGCGTTCTCTGATATAGAGAGAGTTTTACCAACGTTGACACCTGCTCGATCACCAAATTTCTTCGGGAACTTGACATAATCGAACCTGTATCTTGATCCGCTTCGTCCTCGTGTAACTTTTGGTCGCTGCTGTAAAAAAAACAAAAACACATAGGGGAACACCCAAAAGTTGTGTGTTCTCTCCTCTACTATGGGAACTAGTCCATAATGGGCTGCTTACGAAATTAGAAGACAAGAGATGTGGTGTGGTAGCTTAGTCAGACTCTTTAACATTCTTTCATTACTGAGGCCAAAATTAAAAATTATATGGGAAAACTTTGAAATTACGAGAGTGTTGGTGTTAAGCAACTAAGCAGACATTTTAATTTAAGCAGGACTTAATGGGCAACCATAATGACTTTGATGAGTGAAAAAAGATTTAGATTTACGTATGATGTTTCCACCGATTTATATTGGCCTTTGCTGTCAAAAAGATCATCACAGCTGGTAATACTTTTATAAATTTCAATAAAAGGATACAAACGATGTAAAACAATATAAAGTTATAAAATTAAGTTAAAGTGATAACATATGCATTCGACATGAGGATCCGGTCTACCACCGGAACAAAACGGCATCAAATAATTACTAAACTGCTGGAGAAGAAGATTTGCAATAATCAAGGCAATGCTTAAGCAAAACACTCTCATTAAAATGTCATTCGCTGACACAAAAAGGGATTGGCCGATTTGTGTCGCATGAGCATTTAAGTGGGATTAATTATAAATCTCGGATTTAGATGTGACTTATAGACGTCAAATCGTATGGTAAATCCTCAGGATTTACTGAAGATTTAGATAAATCCTTTCTAAATCCCGGATTTAGTTTTGATTGGAAATCTTATGGAGCCACTTATTTATATATTTAGGTCCTACAGAGTGATTCTAATTGTTCGTTTTTAAAGTTCTTAGAATAACTTTTAGCATTTGAACTTTTGTAACATTTTTGAAATTGAATAAAACAAAAAATAAAATCTTAAAGACGTAACTTCAGAACTCTTGACACTATATTATTTTAGGCAGAAGAATTTAAAAACAGAAGTACATTACATATCGAAAAAGAAAGGACAACATACATACATCTAGTGATTTGATGATGACGTAGAAAGGAAAGGGCCAGTAGAACTTTTTTAAGCCATGAAGCTAACGAAAAGTTACTAGGCTAAACCAAAGTTTCTAAGTTTTTGTTCTAAATAGAAGTGAACACTTTTAGTTTTTTTTTTTTTGTAAATGTTATGTATTTTATTCAATTTGATTTGTTTATAATTTAGTTTCCATATAAAGAGTTCCGTAATAATAATTGTTCGTAATCATAAAAATTGGATTGCAATAATAATTCATAGTTTGTATATAATTAATTTTTTCTGTTCACATTTTTTCCTTAATCTTTCACAAACAAATGCGAAATACGATAAACAAAAAAAAAATGGTTTTTTGCTTTTCAATAAATTCTTCCAAGTACCCTCTCCACATAGAATAAAAGGATAATTTCTCAACAAGGATCTAAGGAGGTAATACAATACACATTTCATAAAAAGGTACAATAACTTTTAAAACTAAGTAAATTATACAAAAAGTTTTTTTTTTCTTTTTTATATATATATATATATATGTATAACGGAAGTATATTACATAACCGAGTTTAGCAAAAATTCATGCACGTACTCTTATTACAAAAATGGATCCAAGGATCTACGATCTTTTTTTGATTCTGTTTTCCAAACGAAACTACAGTAACAATTGGTTTGTTTTTTTTTTGTTTTTTTTTTTTTTTCTTAAGTTTTTATTTCTATACAAAACAGAAGTTGACGGGATAAATAAAGTCCCTTTTGGTGTTCCCATATAAAAGAGATTCAAACAACTATCTCTGGTTAAATAAATAATTAAACGCTGTCCTCGATTATAACAGCCGTTTTGTGTTCCAGTATAAATCTACTATGTATCAAGAGTACAAAATATTACACGAGTATATATGTATGTATGTGTGTTTAGCCAAACTTATTATACTAATTTGTAACGAATTATCGTTACTGTCGACGAACAGTACGTTCACGACTCTCCTCCCGATGAAGACTGTGTCTCGGTGGTGAAGTACTGCCATTGCTAAGACGTGTTTTCCGAGATCTTTTAAATTTAGCCATATCTTCACCGAAGACATCTCCTGTACGTAGAGCCGAAATCAAATCATCGAACTCGCCTTTGTTGTTGTCACTCTTCACTGGTGAGGCATCTTTGCCATTTGAATTTGAGCTTGACTTGAAGCCAAGATTTCTAGCCACCGAACTCATTAGGCCTTCTTTGTTTTTACGCTCTATGGTGCGCTTTTTAAGTTCAGCTTCTTGTTTGGCACGTTTTTCTTCTTCTTCCTGACGTTTACGGAAGTTTTCATTATCTTGACGAGCTTCGGAGAAAGCCGCAAGGAAAGCATCGAAAATTCCAAAAAATTCATCTGGCTGAACGGCGGAACCATCTTCGCCAAAGAGTCTCACAGCACGATCGAAACGTGTTTTCATATCTTGAAATTGGTCTTCCAGTTCAGCAAATCGAACTGATGCTTGCGCGTGGAATTCACGCATCACTGGTAAGAAACGATCACCTTGTTGTGCTGGCCCTGCACTGCGATGAAATTCGATTTCTCTTGAAACTTCTGTCAGACCGGTGCGGAGCATTTGAATATCTTTGTCCATTTCGCCAAGGGAAACCTTACAGGCGACACGTACATGTGGGATGTCTTCTTCGAGCTTAAGGAGGTCTTTGAATTTCTTATCAATCACCTGAACAAGATAGTGGAGGAGAGTTGTTCCTTTGGCAGCACTGGATTTGGTATCAGCTAAGCGATTTAGTGAAGTCAATCGAAAGCCAGAGGCATTACCACGAGCGCCACGATTCATGTAGTTACCTTCAAAAATTCAAATAAAAGTAAATAAAGTAGAACATGAAATTTAAATGGAATTTACCTAAAGCTAACACTAGCTCGAGCAGCTTACGTAGACGTCTTGATCGAGCCACTTCTCGAGATGCTTCCATAACGCTTGTGATGCGGGGAATAAGATCGTTTATGGTGACCATAAAGCGCTTCTTATAGTGAAGACTTTTCAATCGTTGCTCATAATGAGGGATCCTGAAAAGTATTAATTAATTACAACTATGGTTTTTTATTTGTTATTGTGATAATAAAACATTTGATATGCAGAGCACGAATTAAACAAGTACGGTCGCGAAAAATCTCAGGAAATTATAAACTAGAAGTCAGGCTTAGATTGTATTTTAGCGTTTTGAAGTGCTAAAGAGAGAGAGAGTTATAATAAACTCATCGGGATCAGGATTATAACTTTGTGAACCCTCACATTTGCACAAGCTCGTTGCAATAAATTTTCATTCAAATGACTTTTAAATAATAAGAAATGGATTAACATTCAGTATTTTAAATAAAATAGAATTTTAAGAAAATAGGAGTGATAAATTATTCATGGCTGGGGTGACTCTTTTTTATAAAACTAATATTAATTCAAAATTTAAAAACTTACAATCAAAAAACAAAAACTGGTGGAACAAAAAATATATTTAAACCAAAAAGTCAAAAGCAAGAGATTCAATTTGATTAAGATCAAATGCAAAAAGCCAGCATTTTACTCTCTTTAGAAAGGTAGACGTAAATGATATTGTTCTAGTGGAAGCAGGAAGTTTATTAGATAAAACAGTATAAAAATTACGAAATGCAGAGGTTCGAAAATAAGGAATGGAATGAGTGCAAGACAGGTTTCCACGGAGATTGTGGCTAGAAATTAAACGAAAATTACGGTTACCGGACTTCATATAGAACATTTTCAACATTTTAAAACAGAACAAATTACGAATAGGAAGGATTTTCAGGTAACAGAATAACGGAAAATTAGAATGTCTAGCAGGTTTACGACAAATTATTCTTATAACATATTTTTGTAATATCAGCAATGATTGAATATTACTTAGATACACACCGCCCCAACAGGCAAGTCCATATTGAAGTCTTTAAAAGACTGATTGAACAAACGTTACGCATATAATAAAAATGACGAAGGATGTATCGGAAGTAATTTTTTAATATATTTATATGGTTAACAAAGCTCATCCTAGAATCAAGGTTAAGTCCCAGATATTTGAACTCAACAACATTCTCTACAAGGAAACAATTTTTACTACATTTTATATTACTATTATACGAGTAACCGGAGGAATCAGACGAACACGAGCATGATTGCGGACAGTATCTTCTACACTCCTGTGAGTGAAAGTAAATATTAGTTTCGCAATTGTAATTCGTGGAGAGACTGAAATACATTAATTTAGTCTTGGAGCTCAAAACTAAATTATGAGCAGAAAACCAGTGCCTTAATAAATCAAGATCCCAGTTTATGTCAGAGACCAAGTCTAGAGCACTTTTCGAGCCATAAGAAAAGCCAAAAAGCCATCTGCAAATGCAGTGGGCGAACCTCTAAAATTAAGCGAAAGTAATGAGTTTATAAAGACAAAGAACAGAATGGGACCTAAGACAGAACCTTGAGGAACACCGATATTAAAAAACATCTTTCCACTTCTATTACCGTCGATCTTGACCCTTTGAGATCTATTTTTAAGATAGGACCCAAACCAATCCAGGATAAATCCACGAAAACCAGAATTCTCTAACTTTTTCAACAAAAGATTGTGATCGACCATGTCAAAAGCTTTGGTGATGTCAATAAATAGTCCTGCGGTAAATTTTTTAGCATCAAGGTGTGACATAATTTGGGAACAGAATTGTAAAAGTGCATCTTCCGTTGATTTCCCTTTCTGAAACCCAAATTGATTTGAATTGAAGAAATTAGTCTTAGTTAAGAAACTCACTATTCTATTTTTCATCAGTTTTTCAAAGATTTTACTTAAAACTGGAGGTAACGAGATCGGTTTATAGTTACCAATTTCAGATCTAGAACCTTTTTTAAGAAGAGGAATGACATCGGCAACTTTAAGATCCTCGGGGAAGATCCCTTCAAATACACAACGGTTATAAATAAAAGACAAGACATCAACCAAAAAACATGCAATCTTTTTAAGCGTTAAATTTGAGATACCATCACCACTACATGTATTTGAATTAGGTAAGGACCCAATAATGGGTTGAAAAACAAAAGTATTTCTTTCTATATTCTCAATAAAGGGACGACAAATAGGGCAAACCGATTTGACAGGACTCGTTTGTAGACTGGAGGCAATATAGACAAAATGCACTTCAGAGTTGTCAAGTAATAAAAAATTGGGTTTTTGAGGCGTAGTTGATTTGTTTAGTAGGCTATTTACAGCTTGCCACACTTTGTTACACAATTGCTTATATTTACATTTTAAATCCGAATTATCGGGATACTTTTTACACAAGATCCTCAGTTTATTTTATTCCTAATTTTAAACATTAAGTTGGTCGATATCCATGGCTTCAGTTTTTTAAATAATTTTTTGGGAGGCAAGGAGTGAGAACAACAAAGAATGTGCCTTTTTAGAGAGCCAATAAGCAATGAATAAGCACCAGATGCATTATTCGAAGTGTATATATTATCCCAGAACTCATAACGTAAATTATTTTTAAGTCTAGGAAAGTCGATTCTATCACTACTTTTTACAGAGTTAGAGAGTCTACAATTTTTGTCTTTATTTAATGTCACTAGGAGTCCTGTCATAGCATGGTCAGTAATATTTAAGTCAAGCACACACTTTTCGCATTTTGTCATAACATTTCTAAATCGTCCATAAATGTGGTCAAGACACCCGCCAGAAGCAGCCCTGGTCGGCTCATTTATATAGGAAACTAGACCGTGTGATGAAAGTAACGAAAAATAGCTGAATATTGTATCGTTTGAGTCAAGGCTGTTGATGTTGAAATCTCCAGTAATAATTAAATTTGATGATTTTTCATCAAAAGACTAGAAAACTCGTTTATAAAATACAACACATTGAACACATGTAATCTGTAAACACGGAGGAACACAAATTTATCACAGTTTATTTCAATAGATACTTTTAAAATATCCGCACTCAGAAAATCTATGTAAGCGATGTCAAGAATTTTAAAGTCATTCTTTAGGAAGCATTATTTGTACCCAATAATCGTTTAACTTTTGATGAAGACCTTTGCTTAACATCGTATACGGAGGATGCCAATTGATAACACCTGATGCTTCATTATATGATATTTCCAACACCTAACAAAGAACTCTGTGATGCAACAACCACTGTAACAGAACATCACCATAGGCAGTTGCAGCTTTAAGATGGGCGACGATTTTTCTACAAAAGTTCGGGGCAATTAATTGATTTCAAATTCGAGTTTCCTTCTATTAAGAAAATGGACTGCTGTTGACTAGAAAGTTCCGAATTTAGCATTCGGTGATAACAGGAAGATGTACGTTAATGTTGCGCGCGGACAGTCTTTGAATTCAAGCCAGAAGGTAGACGGAGATTTGTACGAAAGGAGGGGAAACAATTAAAAAAGATGCTAGATCCCTGCTATACGGGCAGTGAAAAGCGAATAGAAAACTACAATTTCTAACGAACAAACTTGTACTTTAATGTAAACTGGCAGAATAAGAAAAATTCGAGAAAATAAGTGAAATTGAAGAAGGCTCTTTGAATACTGTCCTAATCTTCGAAATGTTAGGAGGAATGGATTTGTCATAGCAAAATCTATCTGCAAGATTATGAATTAATTTATAAGAGAGAAGGTCCATTAAGAAAAAAACAAACACCACGAATTTTCACATGAAGTAGCAATTTTTCATTCACTATAAGCTGTGCTTCTGGTTTTTATAGTTCAAGATCTGATATCCATTAGCAGTAAGTGGTATGCTCGAAACGATCTTTCATGCAACATTGATATTTCCTGCCATACTCATTTTCTTGCAATTAAAACTCAAAAACTATTTTCCATGAGACGGGATTACGGTTTAGTGCCTTTTTTTAGATAGTTGTCGTCTGCATACATACAGCTGTATGTATACTGTAAGACCTGTATACTGTAATGAACTCCTACGACTATCTGAAAAAAAGCCAATGGTTTTTAGAATGCAGAAACGCGGTTTCCAATTTGTAAAACCAACCCTCGGATGTGTTAATCCTTCCAGAAAAAATATCTAGTCTTTATGTCTTAGCATTGTGCATGGTATTCACGTTTTGTTACAACTCATAGAGTTCGCAGTTACGACTACCAGTTGCACAGGAATCAATTTTTTTGCACAGCTTGTTGGAATCAATTTCTTTCGACGCAAGTAAACTCCTGAGGTATTTTAAAATTGCAAAGGGTGAGCCAACAGATAGTGTGGATGTTGGCTGGTAATTACTATCATTTACTGAATTCAGTGTGGTTGATCGTTTTGGCAGATGCCATACAATCTTTGGCAATTTTAGTCATGCAGTTGCATACCATGCAACAACGCATTTTTGTTATTCAATCTTATTACGAAAATGGGCGATCTGTAAAAGTAATTTTTCGTAAAATACGTAAATTTTTCGGTCAACATAATCACCCTAGTGAGTCCGCAATTCGTGCAATGGTGAAGCATTTTAAAGAAACTGGTTCGATGTTGGGTCAAACTTGATATTGGCATGCTCGAACAGCATGTACACGCCAAAACTTCACCACTGTGAGCGAAAGTGTTCAAAATTAGCCAGGCGCCTCAATTCGTAGCCGAAGTGAATGGAGAATGTTACCGCAACGTGTTGACTGGCTATGTTTTTTTTTTCAAAATTGAATGAATTGGGTCTGGACGATCTCTGGTTTCAACAGGATGGTGCTACCGCACACACAACCATCAATCAATCAGTTTATTGCGTACGAAATTTGAAGGTCGGATTATTTCGGTTAGAGGAGAACTTGATTGGCCTCAAAGGTCATGCGAGTTGACACCTTTAAACTTCTTCCTGCGGAGTTATTTGAAGAGTAAGGCTATGCCAATAACCCAGCGACAATTTAGGATCTCAAACATAATATCCAAACTGAAATTGCGGCCATTGACCCACTTATTCTTCAAAAAGTCATCGATATTTTTGACCTTCGGATGGTCGCTTGCAACGGAAGCCATGGTGGTCATATGAACGATGTTGTGTTCCATTCCTAATTGCCATATACCGAACTTTATTAATCAATAAAATTCTACATTGATTTCACAATAAACGTGAGTTTAATTTAATGAAAAATTCCCCATTAGCTGATGGCTCACGCTATATCTACTACATTAGGTCTGTTCAGTGAGGCTGTTCTGGGCAGAAAAGAACAGAAAAGTACAAGGTTTTGTGTTCAGTGAGAAAAATTTCTGTCCGAAACTGTTCTGCGTTGTGTTCAGTGAGGTTGTCAACACAGAAAAATACAGAAAAACTTGCACCTTTTCCTGAGGTAGAGCAGACTGGTGTGCAGATGTCAAAATCAGCTTTGGCTGTCATTTTGATTTGTTTCCAGCAATTTATTTCTTTGCGATTCTGAATTAAAAAAAAAGTTATGGAAGGTGCAACATTAGAAATAAGGGCAATCTGTGCTGTACATGACATAATTTACAAAATAGCAAGCACAAATTTAATGGATTTAACATATTGTACAGAGATTGTTTCTTAATTTTTTTTTTAGATGAAGAATTTCGCCAGGAAGTATTTAACCAGTCGTTTGGAGCCGAATCAGCCACCAGCCAGGATTTCGTGGAAATTCCACCAACTTCTGCAGGTGCAGAAGAAAAACAAAAAGCAATTTAGCTGGAGAAGGGCTTCCAGCACCTCATAAATCTTTATAAAGGGTTACAGCGAAAGCTCGGTAAAATCTTTGACCACAAAACCAAAAACAAATACTCTGGGAGCAGATTGCTGGCCGCATGCAGGAGTTCGATTCAGATTTCACTGCGGACTAGGCTGAGGGGAAGTGGAAGCACAATATAAACCTATTTCCATAAATACAATATTCAATCTTGTATTTCACTTTGAGAAACTTTTCAACTTTTCAACAACTTCCCAAGAAATGACAAATGCCGAATACCAAAGTACATATCGCCTATACTTTTCTGTTCTAACTTTGATCTGACATTTTTCACGGATCTGTGATTTTCTTTTCTAGTTTTTCCACACTGAAAAAAGCTATTATTTTTAAGATTAGGAAAAGCTTGCTTGCTTGAGCTCGATCGCCGAGTTGGATATTTTCTTTTTCCCCAGATATGTTTTTCTTTCTTTCAACTGTTACCGACGCATTCTTCTACTAGATACTCGAAGCTTTAGATTTCCGTTGAGGGGCCTTTCGGAATATTTAATATCTTGATGATGTCCACGATGACATGATTTATTTGGTTGTCGATTCTTCAGCATTGATCAGTATTGGTCCGATACCTCTGTCCAAGAGTTAGTAAAAATCCTATGTGATGGTGTTAAAATCCTCTTACAAGGATTTTGCTAGTATGACATTATTTTACACTCTATATCTTAAAATTACGGGCGATTTTAATATACACAATTCTGGTTGGCTTCGTCACACCGCCAATACCTTGGACTTGTTTTTAACTTCTCACCATGACAAGTACTGCGTTGATGTGCTCTCCCCTCCAGGCACGTCGGACCATTGTGTCATATCAGGTAAATTCTCGTACACCCACCACACAGTTAGAGAAAAGATTCCTAAAAGAACCGTACGCCAATTGGAGCGGACTCAACATCTTCTTTACGAATTTAAACTAGTCGTTATGTTTACTCGATAACGACGTGGATGCCGCTGCTAACATGATCACAGAAACTATTCTCTTTGGAATGAGATGCTTTATCCCTCATCAGATGAAGAGTATCAAACCAAAAGAAAAGGCATGGTACGACTAGAGCTGTTAAAAGGCTGTCAGGGCTAGAGAATTGTTTTTTCGGTTCTACAAGATCAGAGGAAAACCGAAAAAAGTTGAAACGATCCAGGAATGACTGCAACGTCTTTCTTAAGTGTGTAAAATCCCAATACGACCAAAAGGTAAAAAATACTGCAATGTCGAAAAAGCAGTAAAAATTGTTGGTCATTCGTCAAAAACTTTAGAAATTCTGCCTCATTCTCCATCCCAACGTTTATTTACAATGACATTCTAGCTGTTAGCTCTTTGGACAAGGCCAATCTGCTTGCTGCACACTTTGCGGCTATCTCAACACTCCCAGATTGTGCTTTGACCGTCTGCACTTGAGTGCGTCGAATCTTCAATGGGACGAATCCACTTTCGCACTCGTGTAGTAGCAAGAGTACTTAAAGATCTCAACATGCGTAAATCCGCTGGTCCAGATGGTATATCTCCCCTCCTTCTGAAGAGGTGTTCTTCCTCGTTGGCAAAACCACTGCATAAGCTTTTTCATCAATCCTACTCCTTAGGACTCTTTCCGAGAAGATGGAAAACAGCATTTGTCCAGCCCGTCCCTAAAAAAGGCGAATCTGTCTCTCTCTCTTCCTACAGACCCATTGCACTTAGGTCCCTTCCAAGGTCATGGAAACGCTGATAAACCGTCAGCTCATGAAATATCTCGAAACACGAAAACTTCTCAATGACCGACAGTACGGTTTTCGTAGCAACAGGTCCAGTGGTGATTTGATGGCATATCTCACCGGAAAGTGGAACCAAAGCGTACATCAATCTGGAGAAAGCAAGATAGTTGCACTTGATATTTCTAAGGCATTTGACAGAGTTTGGCACCAGGCTCTTTTTTCGAAAATGCGTGCCTTTGGGATCGATGACACCCTTCATCAATGGATTAGAAATTACCATTCGGAACGTTTAATTCAAGTTGTATTGGACGGTTTCAAGTGCAAAAAAAAAAATCAGTTTGAATTGAGTTGCGACGGTGACAAGTAACAAAAGGTGAAATGTCTGGTAAATATCATCAACTCACTCGGGACGAAAAAGTTCAAATATTGACTTTAGTCAATCGTGAGATTGCGGTTAAAATAGGATGCTGTCATTCAACTATCGTACGACTGATGAAGAAAAAAGAAAATTTGGATCCACTGGAAAGGAAAAAAGGCTCGGGACGAAAACGTAAAACAACCCAGAAGACGAACAATGTATTACAACGAATTAGCATCAAAGATCGCTTTAAAAGTGCTGTTCGTATAAGAACAGATCTAAGCGCCGAAACCATACGCCGACGGCTACGGGAGATAGGTTTATATGGAAGACGACCAGCGAAAAAACCTCTCCTAACCACAAAAATGAAAAAAGCTCGCTTGACGTGGGCAAAAAAGGACGAAGATTGGACACAGGATGATTGGCGATGTGTGATATGGTCCGATGAAAGTAAATTTAATTTGTTGTGTGCCGACAATTTGCCATACGTACGACGGTCAGCAGGTGAAAGGTTCAAGGACGAGTGCATAGTCAAAACAGTGAAGTTTCCTGAAAGTCAGATGGTTTGGGGATGTTTTTCTTTTTACGTTTTGGGCCCTTTGCACTTTGTTAATGGAACTATGAACGCTCAAAAGTATGGAGAAGTAGTAAAGGAGTTTTTGGTACCAGCAATTGAACAGCATCATTCGTATACTGACAAGTGCATTTTTCAAGATGATTCTGCACCTTGCCACCGCACCAAATCCATAAGTAAAGTGTTATAAATCAACTTCTAGATGTCTATTTTGTAAATAATAAACAGACAAGTAACTAGAGTCTTTCAATAATTTTCAGCTCAAGACAACGTTTGATGACCTCGGAATCACCAGACTAGACTGACCAGCTAATTCGCCCGATTTGAACCCAATCGAACACTTGTGGCATGTAATGAAACGTAAGGCGGCTTAACATAAACCAGAGAGTATAAAAAAAGCGAAATGAAGTTCTGGAACTTGTATGGAATACTGAAATTTCAAGGCATATTACTGAACTTCTAGTAAACTCGATGCCTTCTAGAATAAAAGCGGTTATAACCGCCAAAGGAGGAGCAACTCGGTATTGATAATTTTTTGGTAAAAGTGGCATATCTAAACATGTTATATGCACATACCTAAAAAAATGTATCGTTTGACTTTGTTAACCAATGACTGTATTAAAATATTTTAAAAAAATAAGAAAATTACCTGGTTTTTCTTTCTTTGTTAACATCTTTTTTGAAACATTCAATAAACAGATGGAAATTAGATAGAAATACTTATAAACTACTGCGGAGTACTCAACAAAAATTTCATTTCATTATAAAAATTATTATCGTAGTTATTAACAATTTTTCAATCATTTTGATATGGTACGCTTTTTATGACCGCAAGTGTATGTGTCAGTGACAACCTACGTTGGAATGACCACATATTCGATGTCGCCAAAAATGCTGCGAAATGTCTAGGTTTCCTCAAGCGATGTAAGAAATATTTTAACCCCTCTGATCTGGCCACAATATATAAGGCATTCATCCGCCCAAAACTGGAGTACAATATCCACATCTGGTCAGGTGCTCCTAAAACATCTCTGCACCTGCTAGATAGGATTCAAAACCGTGCGATAAAACTCATTGGTGATACTAATATCAGTAAATCAATTGACACCCTCGAACACCGACGTAATGTCTCCTGTCTCACTTTGTTTTATCGCTATTTCCACCACCAGTGCTCCATTGAAATCGCCAGTAGCATTCCGCCCATTCAAACTTTCAACCGTAACACCCGTCTCGCTATGAATGCTCATTAGTATACCCTCAAGTCCATTTTCGGACGTACTCTAAAATATCGTGATTCTTTCCTAAGCCGTGCAACTCGCTTATGGAATGCCCTGCCGATCTCTGTGTTTCCTGGTCGTTATAATTTACAAACATTTAAAAACAATGTACATCGGTACCTGTCTTTTCTCCCTCCCTAAATTTCCTTCGCCCGTGCTGTGTACGAACATTTTAAGGATACAAAAACCCCTTGAGCGCGAGCTGATTATAAAAAAAAATTTGAGTTGCTTGGCTTCTACGGCTTTAGTTTTGATCGTTTGGCTTATTGATTGACTTTATGTTTTTTGGGCCGTTTGGGCTTTTGTTCGATAGTCGAGCTCTAGGTTAAGCTGCCACAAAAAAAATACTCAAGCCACCCTTTTCTATGCCGAATATCTGCGCATTTGAATAGGCATTGCATATACGTTTTGAACAGAAAAATCTATAGTTTGATAGAATTCGCCACAGATCAGATTACTTTGCATACTGGAACCTATCCATTTTATGGGACAGATCTAGATTGCAAGTATTTAGCGTTCTCATACGTTGTAGATGCACCATTCTGTAAGCCTTGATATGAGTATATACTAATATTTGAAAAATAAATCTGCAAAGATGCTTCAGAATTTACATTTCCGAAAGCTGATCCCGGGAAAAGCTTTTTAATTTCATTAAGGGTTACCATCCCATAGCTACCTTAACTCGAAAGTTATGAATCTACCTAGCCAATTGGCTACGAAATGTAAGAAAATATATTGAGCAGCATCTTTCCGATTCAGACATAACGATTAAATGATTGTTCATATTATTATACTAAAAAAAAAGAATCATCTAAGAGATTATTTAAAAAAAAAACTAACTTTGATATTTCGTAAAGGAACCGATCGGCTCTTGCCAGTGATTCAATATCCTCGCTATGCTCATCTAGTAAAGCCCGCTCTTCCGCTGATGGGGTGAATTTTAATAGCTGCTCTACCATGTCAATCGGCAGTTGTTCACTGCAGTCCATTGAGAGAATCGCTCTGCAAAATGAAATAATAAAAATTAAATGTTAGCTATCTACTTTCAGGTTAGAAATATTTGAGTTTACTTAGAGATTTCCTCATCAGTCATTTTTAATTTACTGAGTAAAATCGTACAGTTCTGTGCACGTCGTCCATCAATCACTGAAAGAATCTTTGTCCTTGTTTTCCCCATCATTCGCAGATCCTCTATCGAACCATCATTCTAAAATTACATTTAAATTCAGCGATAGATGTACAAGTATCTCATGTTGAGAACTTACTGTGACACCATTCTTTTGATAGGCAGAAAAAAGTTTATCTATGCACTCAAGTTCCATATTGGTATACCATTTGGATTCATCCAATTCACTCCAGACGGTACCCTGTACTTTGGCATCGGGTAATTTTGACCAATTGAAGCTCTTCAATGGGTTGGCAGGCTGTGGCACGTTCTTCTTTACAACCTCTATTTTTGGCGCTGGTGGGGCTTTAAAAAGAATAAGTATAATCAGTTAATAGATCAACAATTTCAAAGGCTACCTTGTGTAACCATGGGCGGTGGTGGTGCACCAGGACATGGAGGAGGAGGTGGTGGTGCTGCAGCCATTGGTGGCGGTGGTGGCGGTATGAATTTTGGCGCTGGTGGTGGTGGTGGTGATACAGCTCCATTGCAACCTGTCAAACCAGCAACCTTTTGATCATCCGGAATACTACCCTCCGTTACGAGTCGTTCTAATCTTGTTCTCTCCTGTTGTTCGGTCATCAGGCGATGTTGCAAATCTTCAGCCTTCATTTCAGCATTTTGAGCTCGTTGCACAGCTTGTGAATGACTGGAGCTTTCTTTTTCCAAACGCTCGCGCATACGTGCCAGACCAGTTTCTAAATCTTCCTTTTCTTGCATTCGCATATCTAGCTCTTGTTCTTTCTTTGCCAAGCGTGATTGTACTTCAAAGTTCTCACGTTCAAGTTCATCCGCGCGCTTTCGTGCAGCAGTAAGTTCTTCTTCTTTAACAAGTAGTTGAACAATTTCCTTTACGTTGATTTGAAGTGGTGAAACATCTAGATCTTGAATGGGTGATCGGGGATTTTCTTTGTTTACGTCGTCTGGGTCGACATCACTTCGAGGTCGTTCTTCAGTTTGAAGAACAATTTGCTGAACGATGCGATCGAACATTAACCAGTGTTGTGTGCAGTGTCCAGTATCTGAAAAATAAGAAGAAATAAGAAAATGTAAAAAGGCTCATTGAAGTATCCTTAAAGGCATCATCGTTCGTTATATGCGGGGAAGTGAATACAGTACAGGCGAAAGGAAAATTTGAGGGGAAAGAAAGAGAGATACTGATGCGCGTGTTAAATTTTTAAATTTCATAAGCGAGTTGTAGGTCCGGAGAAGGCTTTAAAGGTTTGTTTCTGTCGGAACAGAGCACTTAGACAAAGAATTAGTCCATTGTACTTAAGACTACACTGATGAGCAATCATAGCAAAATGAGTGTTACAGCTGAAGATTTCAATTTGCGGAAAGTTATTAGCAATTTCAATGGAACAGTGGCGGCAAAAAGAGCGATCAAAAGGGGAGAGCCGTGACCAGAGCAGATGGGGTGAAGTATTTCTAATATCGCTTGTAGATATCATTTTTGGCGACTTCGAATATGTGATCTTCAACGAAAACAAGTATTTAATTCCACCGATTTCTCTTCATATAGAAATTTAATGAGATAAACGTATCTTCCTGTTTCTATTCTACAGCTGAAGAGCAGAGCATCTGTGACCGATTTGAAATAATAGACAAGAGGTCATTAATAAAAAAAAGAGATGACCTAGGCTACGTCAGTATTTACTGTGTGAGTCCATTGAAAAACTGACTCATCATCACAAATGCACTCATTTTCGACAAAAAACCTGATGCCAAACTCTGCAAAAAGAAATGGTTTTGAAATATTAAGTATAACCAGCTAGATAGCAAGCTAGATTTTTGTAGACATTGGTTTTATTTTTCGGTGAAATATGCCATCAAATTACCAATGGTGTTGCCGGTCACGTCTGTTGTCTGCCGATTATTGAGAAGTTTTCATACTACGAGATATTTCATGAGGTGGCGATCTATAAGCTTTTCAATTACCTTGAAATGGAATTGCAATGAGCCTGTAAGCGGCGGGAGAAGAATATTTTCTAAGGAACAGAGTGGTCCCTTTGAAAATTTCACGCACTCATAGGCGGAGACATGACATGACTTAGAAGGGTTGAGTTGGTTTTGAAACATGCAGTAAGTAGATTGGCTTTGCTAAAAGAGTTAGCAGTTGAAATGTCATTGTAAATGAACCCTGAGATCAAATCCTTGTTTTTGTTAAATTTTGTTAAATTTTTCGTCATATTGGAACTTCACACGCTTAAGTGAGACGTTGCAGTCATTTCTGTTTAAATTTTTTTTTCGATTTTCCTCTGCAATAGACTTTTGCAAGGATAAACCGATAAATAAGGATATCAATTGTGCGCTATAATTTTGAACAAAAATATGTGAATATTGGAAATACTCTGCTCATTATGCGTCTCACATACGGCCGGTGGAACGACGAATAGAAAAACACCCTTGGGGACAAAGGACTCAAGCGTGGAAATAGGGAAATCATTAAAGCACATCCTGAACTGGAATATGGACGGCGTAAAAAAAAGAAGCGAGAAAAGCAATACCATGAGCATGTAAAGGGTCTTTCATTAAGCGCTTCCTATCTTCAAATTTAAATAAAACAAAGTGTGTGTGTGAGATGTCATTGAGATTTTTTATTCGTTTGAAAGGCCTATCGATGCCATTATGTATGGAATATCATCGTTCAAATGTCCGCCGCGGCTTCTCTGAGTGGCGCGCTTCCGAAATGTCTAATGTTCCATGACTCTGGCGCATAAATCTGGCTGAATTTGACCGATGGCATGGGTTATGTTGCCTTTGGGGGCCGCTGTGATTTGTGGCTTATTCGCCAAGACCTGCGACTTCAGAAAATCTCATAAGGAGTCTAATGGGGTCAAATTGCACATTCTCAGTGGCCAGTTCCCATCACCACTAGTAAGATGACCATGTCCTCCAATGTGGCGTGAGCTGTGTGGCACGTAGCGCCGTTCTGTTGAAACCACATGTCGTGGGTGTCCATATCATTCAATTCGGGCCAGAAGAAGTTGGTAATCATCGACCTGTAGCGCTCGCCGTTGACGGTGATGGCCTGGCCAACGTCGTTCTCAAAGAAATACAGACCGATGACGCCGCCAGAGCAAAATCCATACCGAACAGTGACTTTTTCGGGATGAATTGGACGCTCATGGATCTCAGTGGATTGCTATCGTCCCATGAGATCCAGAAATGAGCTTCATCGCTGAAGATGATTTTTCGATGAACAGTAGGTTCAGTTACCAACTGCTCCAGAGCCCATTCAGCGAACACACGTCATTGTCTATGGTCGTTTACCTTCAGCTTCTGGGTCAGTTGAATTTTGTACAGGTACAGGCCCAAATCACGGCGCAAAATTCGCAAAGTTGTGGTCTGCATAAGGCCGAGTTCTTGTGAGCGACGCGAAATTGCCTGTCTCGGATTCTCCTGCACACTCTCACGGAGAGCGGCGATGTTTGCAGCAGATCTTGGGTTTCGTCGTCGTACGGGTGTTGGTTTATTGTTTACTGAACCAGTGAACTCAAATTTATCATAGTCCTCTCGGTAGGACGATTATGGCGACCGTAAAATGGGCGAGGCGCGCGAAACGTTGCCCGAACAGAACACCCATTTTGTTAAAACAATTTTATCATTTGCGCGTGTTGTTGAACGCTATGTCCGTCCATGGTAATTTGGCAAAACAGATTGAATAAATGACAGCTAGTTTTACAGATGTAGCTTCAACAATATGGCCGCTATCAACTGTCAAAGTTCAGAAGTCCCTATTAGAAGACCCTGTATATGCTTTGTAACCGATCTAATAAGGACTGAAACGAATAAAATCTGCAAATTTTAATACGGGCTATACTTCCAATGCGTAAAAATTGCAGTCCCATTTTGCACCCAAATTAGCCTGTATATTCTCTAGTTTCAGTTTGTTATTGATTTTAGTTCGGTGCGGCTTAAAATATTTATAAAATATGAGTCAAGAGGAACGCCGTAAAAAGATCATCGACAAATGGCTCGAAAATACTTCGCGTCCAAACCATTTCATCGCAAAAAATTTAAACATAGCACGCAGTACAGTGGATTCTGTTATTGAACGATATTTGGAGACGTTGACAGTTAAGCGAAAACAGAAAAGTGGAGCACATGAGATACAAATTTGGACAGGAAAATAGTGGGTACCATCGTAAAAAACCGGACTATGTCATCCAGAGAAGTTGCTTGGAAATGTAATACCAACCAAACAATGGTACAAAGATGTAAAAAATGTAACAGTCTAAAAACACGAGAGAAAAACAAAAAATACCAAAGTTACTGAAAAGCAAAAAAAAGTCATAAAAACACGAGCCCGAAAGCTATACGAGTTGATCGGCAACAAGAAAGCGTGCTTGGTTTTGGATGACGAAACTTATGTCAAAGCCGACTTTACTACTCTTCCAGGTAGGCAGTTTTACAACTCGTTTGAAGCTGAGATTCTTCCCCAATCAACAACATCGATTGGGATGGAAAAATTCGGGTCAAAATATCTCGTTAGGCAGGCCATTTGCCAATGTAGACACAGAAGCTCATCGTTTATTACAACGGGAATAATTAACGGAGAAGTGTACATTAACGAGTGCCTAAAAAAACGGTTGATTCCTTTCTTAAACAAACACGAGGGTTCAACATTATTTTGGCCAGATTTAGCTTCAGCTCACTATGCTCATGCGACGTTGAGCTTTCTTGTTGCTAAAAATGTCGACATGAATCCACCCAATATTCTACAGTGCCGCCCCATTGGAAGGTATTGAGCTTTGGTCAGTGCTAAATTAAGGAAAAGTGAGCAGTGTGCAAAGGACGTAAAAGATTTTAGTGCTAAATGGAAAAGAGCGTCCAAAAAGATCACGGATGTAACTGTCACCAACCTTATGAAGGACATTCGAAAGAAGTTGAGGAAAGAATGGGGACCCAAATAATTTTTTTTATTTTTTGTAATTGTGAATGAATTTAATAAAAACAGAGTTTTAAAGCAAATAAAAAAAATTTACATGAATTATGAAAATATTTTTTTTTTACTTTGGAGTTTCCAAATTTTATTCGTTTCAGTCCTAAGCATGCAATCAGTTAACAAGTGACGGAAAAGGGACAAGGTCAAAGCACAACCAAACGGGCTAATATTGTAAAATAATGCCCAACGATGGAAAAGTAGCAAGGCACTCAATCACCGAACCCTACATACAAAAGACGAGGGCAATCAATTAACGTAAGCTTAGATTTGCAAGAGTATTTTAACGCGTTACTAATCGAAAAATATTGCAATATTCACTCAACTGTTGAGGATGGGAAGTAAACAGCAGATTTTATGTGACTCAAAGTAAGTGAAACAGTACAAAGAATGAATTAGCGACATGCATACATATAAAGACAAAGGCGAAACGAACAATTATTATAATAATCGGTGATCGGTGAAGCTAATCTTGGATGCAATGCCAGCGAAATACATATAACTAAATTTTACAGTAGTAAAGTATTATTACGACGCTTTTTAAAGTTTACGGACAGAAGTAGACCACACATCAATCCTTTTAAAATATGTTCATATCATCTTTGTCGATCTATAGAGGAAAGCGCTTTAGATAACATTCCAAGAGATTTTACATGGGGACGGCCAGATCTCAAAGAGTACCGGGAAGTTATGCATACATGTAAAAATGATATGACCTTGATGTCAAACACAAAGAACAACAGGAAGAAACGAATGTAAAGTGAGAGCACTTCAAGGGAGTGTTCAGAGTTCTTTGCTTTTCGATGTATTGTACAATTTTTTTTATTGAAGAAACACATTGATCAATCCGGAACGACTACATTGGATTTTGCCGACGACGTCATAAGACATGACGTGACAACCTTTCAGAAAAATGGCTTAGGAATCAACCGAATATCTGTATTCCCATTTTCCCATGAACACAAGTCCCACACCAGAAACTCGATTAAAAAGGACTTATCATTCTGAAACATGAACAATTTAAACAATTAGGCACACCGTAAGGGAAGTATCAAATTTGCGATTGAGATATGCCTAACTCGATTAGATGCCGTGAAAGCTCCAAATACTTTTGTGGCGAAAAATGATACTAAAACTCATAAGATCCTTTTGAATGCTGTAATAGTTGGTCGTGTTCAGATGAATTATGCTTTTGACGAAAACGTCAGAAAAGACTATAAAGGGTTTAGAATACTCGTGCGCAGTAACTGTGTCTTTATGTTGCGGTTTCGGTTCTTACATACGGATCGCTGTGTAGGACGACATACGCAAAACGTAAATATAAGCGAAAGACCACGAGGTAAACATCTTGGGACTGAGGAAAAATTACGCAAGAGTCCTCTTCCCTTCATCCATTTAGCAGAAATACAAGAATCCAATGTAGGGTTGATGGAATAAAGTCAGATGCGAAATTGTCGGAAAGAGTTTAAGAGTTTAAATGTGAAAGAAGGTAGCTTCTCGATTTGCAGAAGGGCCAATTAAGGTGAAGGGTGTATTAACAATATCTTGCGGGTCGTCTGATTTGCCTCAATTGTAACACATAGATTTATCGGTAAAAACGGTGCAATTATACGTATTTAAAGCCCCGTACGGTGTGCAAAATAAGGGTTTACAGCGCAACTCAAAAGGAGTAAGTTTCACAATCCGAAAAGCAATTAAAGAAGTTAATCAAAGCACTCTAAATAACAAGCTCTTTGGTAGCAGCTATTATTTGAGGACTATGTTATGTATTAATCAGACACAGTTCAGTGGATCTCACCCACTTTTATTTGTTTTCGGCAGAGAATCAACACTTGTCCAACATCGATGCGAGTAAAAGAAATGGGACCAAGAGGCTTGTAATGAAGTATTTGACAGTGACCATAATTTGGGTAGTCCCAGACGTACCCGACCTAACGTATAGATGGCGGTTGTTGTTTAAAAAGAATGACAATTGCAGAAAGAATCAATTTGTGTAAAAGTTTATATTTGAAGTCTGACGACGCTATGTTGTTTAGTATTTGTTCGGCAGCCATCAATAGTGAACGCTCTCAATGAATTTTTAAATATGGAAATTGGTCATCGTTACAATACTTGCACTTAAAAAGCCTGAATCCAACCAACATCAAAACGGCCTGGATTCTACTCTTGGGGAGTCTGCTCCTTCGTTCAAGTATATATTGGGCGGCAGAGTTTAAACGAGGCCGTACGATTTGCCAAGACGAACATCGCAGTGGTCGACCAAATGAGGTGAGTTCAACAGAAATGTTGAAAAAAATCCACAAAATGGTATTAGATGACCGTCGATGGAAAGTGCGTGAACTAGCAGATATGGTAGGCCTAGGCATTTCAAAAAGCGTTGTATGTTACATCGCATGCTGACTGAAAAATTAGACATGAGAAAACTGTGCGCAAGATGAGTGCCGCGATTTCTCACAATGGAACAAAAACACCGTCATGAGGATGTTTCAATCGAGTGTTTGGCGAAGTTTCACAGCAATAAAGCCGAGATTTTGCGTCGATTCATAACCATGGATGAAACATGGGTCCATCACTTCACACCCGAAGGAACAGTCAAAACAATGGACTCAAAAGGGAGAATCGGCTCCAAAGAAGCCGAAGAAAGGTGCATCTGCAGGCTAGGCCATCAATTTTCATTGATTATCTTCAGAAAGGAAAGACAATCAAGGGCGTGTATTATGTGAACTTATTGCAGCGTATGAAAGATGAAATCAAGAAAAAATGGCCGCATTTGGCGTAGAAAAAATTTTGTTTTATCAAGACAATGCACCAGTTTACTCATCCGTCATCGTGATGGCCGAAATCCGCTCGAATTGCTTCCTAATGCACCCTTTTTAGCAGACTTAGCCCCTTCGGATTATTTTCTATTTGCGAATTTGAAAACATGGCTCGGTGGTAAAAGATTTGCCAACAGTAAAGAGGTGGGACCTGCGGTTGATGGCTATTTTAAGGAGCTCGACGATTCTCACTATAAACAGGGTATCGAAGCTATTAAACATCGCTAGGAAAAGTGTATTGAACTAAAATTAGACTACGTAGAGAAATAAACATATTTTTCCTCAATTTGTTTGTATTTTCTTTGTTAGGTCGGGTACTTCTGGGACTAAGTTAACTGCTTTCTCGATTTTTCGATATCCTCGCAAAAGGTAACATGGCAGAGCGGGCGAAAAGTTTTCACAAAAGTTAAAATTTAATCCTGTATGTGCATAAATCGATAGCATTACGCGGGAATAATGATAATGACTAATACGGGTATAAAGGCAAATGAAAGACTCGTGGCGCTCCATTTTTCATCAACGTCCAAAAATTAAATCTATAGAAAGGTCTTTGAGAGTTATTTTTGGGAACTAGCGTAAGTATATAGTAAAATCTCTCAATTTTACTATCGGAAAGAAATGAGAGAGAGGAGATTCATTCTCAAATAGTCCCCGCTATTGTTGAGGACGTTCATACTTACATGGTAGTAGCATCATATGTTGAAGTAAAGACAATAGATGTGGATATGCAGGCGAATGACTTAGTTTTCGTCTTAAGAAATCAAACATAGTTGTTGCACTTTTCGTGTCTACATGTTCATGATTGAATTTTCTGGCCAATTCTTTTTCATCCTCAGAACGCACCATTTCAAAGAAGTCCTACAAAAGAACAAACAAAGAATTTAACTTTTCAATTTTTTCAAGTCTATTCCTCTTGCTTACCAAATGCCTGTCCAAGGTTTCATTTTCGTGTTTTCTGAGTTTATCAATGACCGGCTGAATGCCCAACATAAGAAATTCATACCGCAAATGCAATCGGAATTCCAAATTTTCTTGTCCTGGTCCATAGTTGAGGACAGCGTTTATAAATGACATAATGGCTGTCTTAAGGTTCACATCATCGCGATAGGCTCCTGTAGAACGATCCAAGTCATTAACAATGCCCTGTTATAAGAAAAGACAAATTTAAGTAGAGTGATGTTTTTTATGATGTTACAAGAGAAATGACTTACTTGAAATCTCGTACGTTCTGCAGCGAATTCTTGAAAGTTTAGCATTGCCGTGAGAACTTTTTTGTGACCTCCGGGTACCAAACACACAGCTCCGAGAATTTCTAATGCTGCTACTTTGGTTTTAATATTATCTGCCGCTAAAGAACGTGCAATGGTATCGATACTTGTCGGATGGGCTAGTACATGAGCACGACCCGTCTAAAAAAGAAACCCAACATGTACAATAATTAGAGAAAATATGGATAATTACAAACTAATTTGACTTACGGAATTATTCATTAATGCTTTGATACATCCAATAAGACTAGTATGTAGTGAGCTATTTGCCACACGAATGTCCAAATTTTGCAGAAGATTCAATAGCGCTGGCAATCCTTGCAATTCAACAAAACGTAATACAAAACTATGCGCTGATGTTCGCAATGCAGTCTTGAGAGCATCCAAGAATGCCGTATGTGGCTCAATCCTTGAACTGTATTCATGGCACGGTGAATCGTCGGGATTTAAAGAAATATGTATGGCTATGTCCTTCAGACGTTCGATGTAATGATCTGCCGTTGGTGGAACTGTGACTGTTGCTGTATTACCATCAGTTGTATCAAGTGGATTTTTCCTTGAACAATAGATTTGCCATTTTTTCTGTGGTGGAAGACTTAACATTGCCTCCTTGTTGGGAGCTGTCAGATCTAATTCTTCAACAAGTTCTGCGAATTTTGTGTCTAATTCGTCCACTGACGGCATTGGCTGGGTGGGTGTCAAAGTTTGTAAGGTAAATGCACCTTCAACCACACAAATTTCAGGCGGTTCGTCATCCTGTAAAGATAAAAGGGAAATTATTGAATTAGTTCTTAAGTAAAAAAAGGGAAACTTTATGAGGAAACACATACAAAATTAGAAGTCGTGTCAGTGAGATATCGTCTGAATAAGACTCAAACTTCAACATGAACATGAGTTCATCCTGAAGAAGAGTATTTATGAAAGAAGATCGATTTGACAATCTCCGAAACACGCCAGCCTTAACATGAGACCGAGTCATATCCATTGACTTTTATAAATTGTCTAATGACCCCAAATAAACTCTTCTGGACACTACAAATTCAACACAACACCTGAGCAATACCGGTCCCACCCATAACTTTTACACATTTCTTCTTGTTCATGACCAATGTTTCATTCCAGCGCGATCTTGTACCGATATATTTAAATTTGCGTAAAAAAGCACTTGGCACATCGCAAATAAAGATAACTCCAAAGTAAAGACAAGAGAAAGGCATACAGATGGCGTGAACCATACATCGTCCAGTTGGCTGGTCGCTTATTTATTGATCTGTAATCGATCTTTACGCATGTAGTGCTTAGTTGAGCATTTGAATGGTTGCTCAAGAGGTAATCTCACCTAGTGAGCATGTACAAGCCACAACAGTTAGGTTTCAGCTTTCATTTGATCATAAAACATGAACTAAAGGTATTCCAATTGCAACAATCGTGGTACATTTTTTCGGCGAAGCTTGTTCCATAGGCACGTGCACTATCTGGTGTACATGGAACGAGTTATAGAAGTGGAAAAAGTATAGAAATACCCTCTAGAGTTGGCTGTATCAATTAATTTTAATCTTGACACTGTGTCACAAGCTGTTAATATGGAAACCCATAATAAGTTAATAACTTGAACTGGTACGAAGGGGGAAATTTCACAAATGAAACTTATTTTACTAAGACATGACGAAGAGTTTCAATAAAATTCAAATTGAATGGTAATACCTGGCTAAAGGCAAGTACGATATTTGCGGTATTACCAAGAATGTTCTTGGAAATTGCAAGCAGAATTAATTACGGGCTATTAATTGTACAAGTAAACGCGCACAAAAACGTGAGAATTACAAAGAAAGAGCGTTTTGTTTTTTAAATAAAACAAGTTTAAAACTTTGCTTTTGCGCAGCAGGAGGTAGTGACGAAACATCGAAATAAATAGTAATGTATTTGAAAAGTACGTAGTTTGCAACAGTAACTTTTATGACGACAAGTGCTCGTAACATAAGATTCTCGGCGAATGGTAAAACCCCCAATTTATGATCGATCAAGGTTTGTCTATCCAATGACAGAAAGCTACAGCATTCTTTCAGAAGGATTTTCACATTTTGACTGTTAGCAAAAGGATTCTTCAAAAATTCATTGCCATAAACATCAACAATGCTTAGTTATAATGTGTTTGAGATAATTTCAGCGAAAAAGCGTCTAAACTACAGGGCCTTCCAATATGGACTTCCGAGCTTTGACAGTTAATAGCGGCCATATTGAGGACTATTCGCAGTGTGGTGGATAAATTTGAGCCCACTGGTTAAGTAAACGATAAACTAACGCCCGTACGTCGACGAAACGCAAGATCTGCCGAAAACATCGCCGCTGTCTGTGAGAGTTTGCAGGAGAATCCGAGGCAGTCGATTTCGCGTCGCTCACAAGAACTCGGCCTTTCGTAGACCACAATTTGGCGAATTTTGCGTCGTGACTTGGGCCTGTACCCGTATAAAATTCAACTGACCCAGGAGCTGAAAGTAAACGACCATAGACACCGATGTGTGTTCGCTGAATGGGCTCTGGAGCAGTTGGACACTGACCCAAATTTTCATCGAAAAATCATTTTCAGCGATGAGGCCCCATTTCTGGATGAATGGTACATCAAAAAACAAGATTGTCGAATTTGGAACGATACCAATCCACATGAGATCCAAGAGCGTCCAATGCATCCCGGAAAAGTAACTGTTTGGTGTGGATTTTGGGCTGGTGGTGTCATCGGTCCATATTTCTTTGAGAACGACGTTGGCCAGGCCATCACCGTCAACGGCGAGCGCTACAGATCGGTGATTACGAACTTCTTTTGCCCTGAATTGAATGATATGGACACCCACGACATGTGGTTTCAACAGAACGGCGCTACGTGCCACACAGCTCACGCCACATTGCAAATTCTGCACGAGCGATTCGAGGACATGGTCATCTCACGTAGAGGTGATGTGAACTGACCACCGAGATGGTGAGATTTGACTCCGTTAGAGTTTTTCTTGTGGGGTTTTTTGAAGTCACAGGTCTATGCGAATAAGCCACAAATCACAGCGGCCCTCAAAGCCAACATAATCCATGCCATCTGTTAAATTCAGCCTGATTTATGCGCCAGAGTCATGGAAAATTGAACATTTCGGATGCGCGCCACCTAGAGAAGCCGCGGCGGACATTTGAACGATGTTATATTCCATACATAATGGCATCGATAGGCCTTTCAGACGAATGAATAATTTCGATGATATTTTACAAACTTTGTTTTATTTAAATTTAAAGATAGGAAGCGCTTAATGAAAGACCCTTTATCAGCAATTTTATACAGTGATATGCCTTAAAAGTTCTAAGTATATAAAGGATCATCTTTTTCAAAGAAGGATTAAGTATGTAGGCAGACTGATGGTCCGGATATTGATCATATTTTTATGGCTGTATGGAAATCTCAACTTGATATTAGAAATGTTTTCTCACGATTGAACAGTTTTGTCAATTCTTTCTGGTATCCGCAGACTCAAGACAACATTGTCCATAAAAGAATAGTTGGCGAGTTTTTCAACTTCCAGTTGTCGCAATACCGTTGAATCTTATCGAAGTTATATTACATGAACTCGATCTTTGGACCTGAGTCGTTTGCGTTCGCTATAAAATGGTGATGTGATCTAACGAGATTGCTTGTGTAGATATTGAATAGAATAGACGAATGAACCGCACCTTGTTGCAAACCCTTTTTAATGTTAAGTATTCAAGTAGAGGTAGTGGTTTGCTCATCCCTAGCCTGTATAATTTGAACAAGAGCCGCTCTAGCCAAACGGTATCAAAGCCTTCTCCAAGTCAGTAAGGCATTGGTTTACTAGTTACAATATAATACTAGTTAATAGGCGGAATGTGAGAAACTAATTTCTTGTTGGCAAGCCACTTAGTTAGAACAACATCAATCATAACTTCAAGGCTCATTCCCTGGTCAATACAATACCTGTTTAAAAGGGATTCACTGGTGTGGTGCAACGACGGAAGTTGTAGCAGGTATATATGGAGAAACTACAATATCAATACCTCACTGTTCGCAAGTATGGACAGTAGCATCTCTGTATTTCAAGCTAAAATACACGCAATAAAGCTCTGCATTAGAGACAACTTAAACAGACCTGCCACCAACAAGAACATCTATATTCTCTCTGACAGCACAGCGTCACTACTTGCTATCACCACTTTTGAGATAACCGCATTATACTTCTCAAAGCATTAGCCAACACGAATAGAGACCATTTAATCTGGGTGCCAGGGCACAGGTCAGAAAAGGTTCGGCCTCAACATTCATGTTGCCACGACCATTTTTCGGGTTACCACCTAGCTCCCAACGGGTCACTTACTTACTTATTTAGGTGGGGCTACAGTTCGGGTTGAATCTGGGTCTCAACTAACTGCCTCCAATTGCGCATTCCAAGTCAGTTCAGGCCCCTTTCTACTTGTGCGCGCCACCTAAGTTAAGGTCTTCGTTGTCCCTGCCAGTTAGATTCGAAGACTGCGAGCCGGAGCATTGGTGATCATTCGCAGTTTTCCGACTAGGTCGATGTCGCTGTACAACTCCAAAGTCAGTCAACGCAAACGAGACCGAATATTTTTCGAAGGATTTTTCTCTCGAAATGACCGAGGATATCTTCACCCGCTTTCGATAGGGTCAATGCTTCTGCGCCATAAGGTAGGTCTGGATGATCAAAGTCTTATACAGTATCTCCTTAGTTTTTCGAGATAAGGCCTTACTACTCAGTTGCCTCTTTAACCCAAAGAAACAGCGATTGGCAAGAGTGATTTTTCGTTTTATTTCTGTTGATCTGTTGTTGGCAGAATTTATAGCAGAGTCTAGGTAGACAAAGTTCTTTACTACCTCGAAATTATAGCTGCCAATTGTGACGTTGTGTGTGCCCCTTTTTGTTGACAGCATATACTTGATTATGCCCTCATTTACGGCAGATGTTCACACAATATGGAAGATAAGATCTTGTATCCGATGTTGAGGAGACTTATACTCGTACTTCTATAGTTGGTGCAGTTAATGGTGTTCCCTTTTTGTGGATCGGGCATAGGGTGCTTAGATTCCATTCATCAGGCTTACACTCCTCTGACTAGACCTGTGAGATGAGTTGGTGAATACTCTCCACAAAGTCGTGTCCAGCAGCTTTGAATACCTCGACTTTTAAGCCGTCAGGTCCAGCCGATTTGTTGGATTTTAGCTTATATGGGGTGACCAGATAGTAATGATAGTTTTTCCTATTGTTATGTTTCAGTAGCTGTCAAAGTTACTAATGACAACCAGCTGTCAAAATATACAGTCAGTGTTGCCATTTCATCACGCATCGTTTCACGCTTGCCGAACGTACGGAAATTATTAAAAAATATTATCGAAATTCCGGCTCAGTTGTAAATACAATAGGTAACGTGAATTTCGTCGTGAGGTCGGTCGCCATTATGGCAGTATGCAGGCAATTCGGCCCACCGTGAACAAATTTGAGCGTGAGTACACTCTTTTGGATCTTAAGCTACCAAGCAGACAGAGGTTGGTGCGAAATGAAGAAAACATAGTC
Organism: Volucella zonaria; assembly: GCA_963966105.1. Classification (NCBI taxonomy): domain Eukaryota; kingdom Metazoa; phylum Arthropoda; class Insecta; order Diptera; family Syrphidae; genus Volucella; species Volucella zonaria. The sequence goes on along the minus strand of OZ014532.1, from coordinate 93,534,269 downwards.
GCCGAAGCGGCCAGTGTCGAACAAGACCCAGAAATGTCAATTCGCCGCCGATCAGCTGAATTAGGCATCGCCAGAGAGTCAACCCGGGTTATTTTCCGGTTGGATTTGGGCGTAATCCGTACAAGATTGTCCTGACGCAAGAATTGAAACCGTACGACTATAAATAATGCCGTGAATTCGCTAATTGGGCGCTGGAAATGTTGGCCGGCGATCCGGATTTTGGCCATAAAATCAGACCCATTATTGGCTATGTCAATAAGCAAAATTGCCGTTATTGGAGCGAACACAAGCCACAGAAATTTGGGTCACCTCACGGCGAACTTTCATCAATTGGTCGATTTGACACCACTCAATTATTTTTTCTGGGCCTACGTCAAGTCTTTAGTGTACGCTAACAAGTCAACCACTTTGGACGAGCTCGACGTCAACATTCGACAAGCTATTACCGGAATAACACCGCACATAATAGACCGAGTCATCAAAAATTGGACCAACCGCTTGAAGCAATGTCAGCGAAGCTGAGGCGGCCATTTAAACGATGTGCTATTCCAAACACAATGGAATGAACGTAGCTTCAAAATAAAGCCAGAATCAATTTTATATCTCATACCGTTGTTGTCTGGTCACCCTTTATATTGCTATTCTTACTTCGTTTTGGTCGGGTGGATTGACATTTGGCTATCATCGTCTAAGATGAGTGAACTATTCTACCTGACGGCCGGATATTGGGCTCCTTCGTAGTTATACAGTCTGCAGGAAAAGTTTTTCCTCATTCTCAGCACCGACTGACCGTGACGACAACAAGGTTTCCTTCTCTATCTCTACAGGCTTCTGACGGGTTCTTGCCACGTTCTTTTTACCTGTTGCTACGTTCTTTCTAGAGTACAACATCTCGATATCTTCGATGCCGCTCTTCTTGTGCTCTTTTTTCTTCTTCTGTTTCTGCGCTGCGCTGTTTCTTTTCCCTATAGCAATCATCATAGTATTGTATATGTATATCATCCTTATGTCCGGCCCATCCCATCAAACATCCTGGATGGCGGTGATACGAGGGCGGGTCAATAAGTCCGTGACTTTTGGATTAAAACAGATTTTTTGATAAAAAAATAATTTTATTTTTCAACGTAGTCTCCCTTGAGCTCTATACACTTTGTCCAACGCTTCTCCAATTTTTTTATCCCTTCCAAAAAAAATGATTTGTCGAGGTCCTCAAAATGACGAGATGACTTCATCATTGGAGTCAAATCTTTTTCCACCAAGCCATTTCTTCAGGTTTGGGAACAAGAAGTAGTCGCTCGGAGCCAAATCTGGAGAATAGGGTGGATGAGGGAGCAATTCATAGCCCAATTCATGGATTTTTGCCATGGCAACTGCACATGTGTGCACCCTTGCATTGTCTTGGTGAAAAAGAACTTTTTTCTTGGCCAAATGAGGTCGTTTTTTTTTCAAATCGTCATTGAATCGGTCCAATAAGTTGGCATAATATTCCCCATTGATTGTTCTTCCCTTTTGAAGGTAGTCAATGTGGATTATCCCGCGTGCATCCCAAAAAACAGTCGCCATAACTTTATTGGCTGACAAACCCACCTTGGCCTTCTTTGGCGCCGATTCACCCTTAGAAACCCACTGTTTTGACTGTTGTTTGTTCTCTGGTGTGTTGTGATGGATCCATGTTTCGTCCACGGTTACAAAACGGCGCAAAAACTCCTCCATATTGCGATTAAACAACGCCAAACCTTCCTGTGAAGTTGTTACACGATTGCGTTTGTGGTCGACTGTGAGCAAATGCGGCACCCATCTTGCGGAAAGCTTTTTCATGCCTAAGTGATCATTCAAAATTGAAACCACTGAGCCATGCGAGATCCCTACGGCTTCCACAATCTCTCGCACTTTCAATCTTCGGTCGGCCAACACCATATCGTGAATTTTTTCGATTGTTTCGGGTGTAGAGACCTCAACTGGGCGTCCACGAGGTTCGGCATCTTCAGTGCTTGTACGGCCACAACGAAATTCAGTAAACCACTTTTTTACCATTGAAATCGATGTAGCAGGGTCCCCATAGTATTTATCAAGCTTAGCCTTGGTCTCGGTAATGGTTTTTTTTCGCAAGAAATAATGCTTAATAAGCACACGAAATTCACTTTTTTCCATTTTCTCCTCAAATTAGTGAGTAGTCTGATAAAAATAGCTGTCAAACACAAACTAACTGACGCAGCAAGTTTAAATTTTGACAGGAGTCAACTGACAAATTGACAGGAGCAGTGTTGCTGTTTCAGTAAAGAGGTCAGAAATTCAAAAATGCACGGAATTATTGACCCGCCCTCGTATCTGCCTTATAGCAGTCAAGGGCGTTCCGCTCTACGTGGCATGTTAAGAGTCCGAACATTCCATGTGCAGATCCGATGGCCATTATCCTTTAAATGTTTGCAAGGATCGTCAATAATGAGTCCATTTTGATCCTAGCATATTAGTTACGATTAGTAGGGCTACCTAGTGTGGATGTTTTTTTTCCGCGACCACAACACATTTTATTTTGGGGGAGAGTGGCAGAGAAAGTTTAAGAGCGTTACAAATTTCGTTTAAAGGTTGGGGATTCTCAAGTGGAGCCATCAAGGAGTACTACCGAGAGCTTCTACGTCACCTTCATAATTCAGTGAGATGTAAACGGCCGGACTTGTGGGAAAATGGCTGCTGGCAACTTCACCACGAATAGGCACCCGCTCATTACTCACACATAATTGGGAGTTTCTTAGCCAAACACAACAGGAGGTTCACTAACCTCCAAGGTGAATATATCTTCAGATTTCAGACCAGGAAAGTCATCACCCTGATTGCGGCGGAATACCTGCGCGCCATAACAAAACTTTGCTTCCAGCAGTGGTAGAACCGTTGGGAGAAGTGTCTAGGAACTCAAGAGTAGTACTTTAAAGGGGATTAGTGTTATATAATCGTAACTCAACAAATATTGCTTTAATGAATAAGAGTCCGATACTTTTTGAACAGACATCGGAGCACGTTCGAAGATAGGCTTCAGAATAAAGAAGTGTTTATAACGGGACGAGTGTTATAGTTGAATAGTTGAACAGTTTGGTTGGAGTGATGATATTGGAAATAGTGATAGATATAGCCGCTTGAGAAAACCTAGAATTTTGCTTTACTTTGGGTGGCGCTACAGTCCTTATCCGGAGCCTCAATCATTTAGTGCGATTTTGCGCTAATCGCTTCCAGTTGCGCATATTAAGTTCACTGATGTTCTCTTCCGATGGATTCGAAGACATTCTGGGTCGAAGTGGTGATGTTCGACCGTTCATAATGCCATAGCGATCGGAACTAATGAATTCTAGATTTCCTAATCAAATCCATGTGACTGTATAGGCCATTCAGTTCGTTGTTGTATGTGTATGATCTTCCCAAAATTCCGTTTACGCACACGGGGCCGAAAATACAGCGTTTTCTGTTGTTCGTGAGAAGTGTTTATTTTTCAGTTACCTTCTTAGTCCCAATAAACAGCGAATTCCAGAAGTGATTCTTTGCTTGATTTCTACGGTGATGTTATTGTTTGAATTTAGAGCGGGAGTCCAGATAGACAAAATATTTTACGATCTCAAAGTTATAGTTTGCCGCTTATGGTTCTGGCCAAGTCATTTTCGCTGCACACGCTTCAGCTGATTTTTCCCTTTGTACGAAATTTTTTCTTGACATCAAATGCCTCGGTGGTGCCATTACCGATTTTTATGGCATAGCAAGCGTTCTTAATTGTCATCCTACATAGACGGGTGAACTTAGCCGGGATACCAAATCTTGACATGGCTTTATATGGCACGTCTCTATAAATTCTATGCAATAAACCGGTGGTGGGTACTGATTCGAAGTTCTTGGAATTTTCGCGAGATCTGCTGAAGGAGAATATTTGTGTGTGAATATGAAATGTCGGTTTGACTAACAGATGGTATTACTAGATACATATGGTTTGTGTCAATGGTAACAAATATTGTATTTTGAATAGTAAACATCTGTCAATAAAATTCAGGTTGTGACTCTACAAACATTTTTGTTTGTCGCCTTGAAAATGTCGAATTTCGTGCCAGATAAGGACCATTTGCGGGCAGTTTATGGTGAACATGCTCCAACTCAAAGGACTTGTGAACGTTGGTTTGTTCGTTTCAAAAGTTGTGATTTTGGCATCGACAACAAAGACCAGAGAAAAAATTCGAAGATGCTGAATTGCAAGGATTATCATATGAAGAGTCGACTCAAACACAAGCACGGCTCGCAAAAGCATTGAAAGTTAATCGTACAACTGTTTTCAAACATTTAAAGACCCTGGGAAAGATCTAAAAAGAAGGAAAATGGGTTCCACATCAATTGCAAGAAAGAGACATCGAAAGTCGAAAAACTTGAAATTTTGCTTGATCGGCACAAAAGAAATGGTTATTTGTATTGAATTGTTACTGGCGATGATAAATGGATCTAATTCGACAATCACAAGCGCAAAAAAAATTATGGACAGGCCCAGGAAAACCTATCAACTTCGCAACGAGTACGCAATGTTCACGGAAAGAAGGTTATGCTTTGAATTTGGTTAGACCAGGCTAAGATCTGGTGAGACGATTACTGGAGATTGCTATTGTCAACAAATTGATAATTAAATCGAGAATTGAAGCAAAAACGACAAGAATATGCCCAAAGATACGCATCAATTATTTTCCATTACGACAATGCTAATTGGCAAATATTAATTGGGAAGTTCTGCCCCACCCGCCGTATTCACCAGATTTGGCCCCATTTGATTACTACTTGTTTTGATCGATGCAGCTCGGACTGCATGCAGCGGACTCGGATGAAGAAGTAAAAAATTGGCTGGCCTCAAAAAACGAGCAGTAGTATTGGGGCGGAGTTCATCAATTGCAAGAAAGATGGGAAAAAGTCATAGTTAACGATGGCCAATATTGTGAATATTAAATTCAATATTTACGCTTTACAACATTGCTGGAATTTACAAAAAAAGGATCAAAGCTTCTGACACTATTTCGCGTGAGAAATTCTTTTATAAACTACAAAACTGTGGGATATCGGCGAAAATTATAAACATTTTAAGGGCAATGTATCACAACAATGTAGCGTGCGTATGAGGCGGTCACTTTTTGTCGGCAGAATTTTTAACATCATTTGGAGTAAAACAAGGATGCATTCTGAGCACTATATTATTCATTTTATTTATAAATGATATAGCAGATGCGGTGAAGGGCGGAATTAAATTGAATGGTGTGGGTATTCCCGCAGTATTATTTGCAGATGACATCGTCTTCCTAGCTGAAACGGTGACTTGAAGGCTTCTGCAAACTATGGAACTTCTCAGTTAACCTAGGAAAATCGAAAATAATAATATTTAGAAGTGGAGGTGGAAGGTATGCCCGTAATGAGAGGTGGACGTTTAGCGGGAATTCCATTGAAATCGTACGAGAGTGTAAATATCTAGGGGTACTGATAACGTCAAATCTCAATATGGCCAAACACCTTCAAAGTTATTGTAATTAGCCGAAGCGAAACGAGCAGTGGGGTCAGTCTGGAGTGTTTGTCTTAACAATGCGCATGTAGACCACAGTTCGAAGCTTACAATTTTTCAAACAACTGTAAAGTCGATCGTCCTATACGGAGGAGCTCAGGTGTGCGGATATCGTTCGTATGATGCAGTAGAAAATTTTTTTCGTTTTTTTTTTTTTATCAAGAGAGTCTCCAGTTTACCAGGTACATCTCCAAACTACATGTTGCACCTAGAAACCGGCGTAGCGCCCATGTTCTTGGATACTCTAAAACTCTGACTACATAGTAAGAGTTACGGATTTGGAAAGTGAAAGATTGCCGAAGATAGTCCTGAAGCACATTCTGACTATTAGGGGTATTTGTGTGCAAGAAAAGCGTCAGACTGCAACCTCAATTTAACCATCGTGTCCAATGAAGTACCTGCATCTTTAAAGGAAAATTTCAAATGCTTATTGCAGATTTTTTTCAGTATACTTTTTTTGCAAATACTAATAAGGGTTTAATTCTCTTCATATTTATGCCCCCCAACATACAATTCCGTATTGTAATGTCGAGTGAAAGATACCATAGTAAATAGCTTTCATTAAGTGCTTCGAATAGAGGTTTTTAAGATAGAAGAAGCTTCAAAGAGTGCTTTGAAAATATTTTTTTAAGGATTCTGTATGTCTTACAAATGACATTCTAGAATTAATTGTCAGTCCAAGATATTTGAATTCGTCTACTTTCTCAATCAAGAAGCAATTTTCACTGCAATTTATTCTGCTGCAAAAAGTTGGAAGCTGGTTGGAAGCACAATTGCAGATCTCTAATCCATACTTTTGGCATTTTGATGCATGAAAATAAACGTCAGCATTTTATGCTTATTGCAGTAGCTAAATTGAAAAATATTAATTTGGTCTTTGAGCTAATTGTCAAATGGTGCTCATTGAATCAAATTCTTAGTAGACTAAGATCCCAATTTATGTCGGAAATTAGATCCAGGACACTATGAGAACCATACGTACACTCAACATCATCTGCGAAGGCCGTAAGTCTACACCTGAAATTCAAGGAAAATAGTGAATTTATGTATATTAGGAATAAAATGGGTCCAAACACGAAACCTTGAGGAACACCTATATTAAACGAACAAATCTCGCATCTCACATCATCAATCTTCACTCTTTGAGTTCTGTTTGAGAAGTATGATCTAAACCAGTCCAGCATGAATCCACGAAAACCAACTCTTTCCATTTTATTTAATAGTATTATATGGTTGACCATGTCAAAGGCTTTCGTAAGGTTAGTGAAGACGCCCTTCGGTATATTTACCTTGCTGAAAACCAAATTGTACTGGATTAAAAAAATTAACCTTATTCAAATAAGATAAAATTCCAAATGCACATTTCAGCGCATCGGGGAAGGTCCCGGAGAATATACTACGGCTAAAAATGACCGCCAGCACATCAACCACGTAAAATACCAATTGAATGCATTAGCAACGTCAAGTTTATCTGAAAGTTTGCAATTTTTCACACAGATTGAAATAGGTTTGCTTGTAGAAGTAAATCTGTTTAAAATATCATTTACTACTTTCCATTCTGATTTCAGGTTACCCCTAGCGGAAATGAATTTGTTGCGGTAATAGCCATCACGGCATAAGGGAATCTCTTTCTTTAGTTCAAAGCACATCTTTTTAAACTTGTTCTTCAACCTAAGGTTTTGGGGATTCGTTGAGCACTTTATTCTTAGCTTATTTTTTCTGGTTACTCTATCAATGAGATGACTAGAGATCCAGGGTTTAAGTCTTTTATTACATTTTTCAAATGGAATTATAAAGGAGCAGCTTGATATAAGATTAGTGAGGCAACTAATAACTATATAACTAATAGGAAACAGAAGCATCATTTTCCAAGTAAACCTCGTTACATCGCTCATGAATAAGAAGATTTGCTAGCTTTGTAAAATCAATTTTTATTTTTAGTTTATGCCTGATTTTCGTTGTCGGACGAGGACGGTGCACTTTCTTTTCTTTCTCCAAATTGCTGATTGGTAATAACTGTATCAGGCAGGCGCATAGACCTGCGCCTAAGCACTTCGCACTTGTCACAGCGAAAAGTTTTACCAGAAGAGAGCATGAAATCTGCATCTTGTTCACTTAAATTCACGCATGAATTATGAAAAAAGCTGAACCAATCACTACACGAATTTTTTTTGGATCAGTTTCTTTACAGTTTTTCAGGACAAAAAGAGCACTTCATGGTTAATGGTATACGAGTACGAGGGGCGTTAAATATATTCTCGGTATCGATATGAAGGAAAATGCGAATTCAATTTAAATTGTTTTTATTTTTCAATATAATCTCCCCTAACATCAATGCATTTGTTACATCTTGAGATAAGCTTTTTTAAACCCTCAAAATAATAAATTTCCTCTTTCTCTGCAAAATACCGACTTGAGTTCTTCATCATCCGAAAATCTTTTTCCACGAACACATTTTTTCAAATCCGGAAACAGGATATAATCACTAGGGGCAAGATCTGGACTATAGGGTGGGTGTTGGATTTCTTCGAAACCACAATCTCGCGCAGCAGCCTTGGAAACTCGCGCCGTGTGAACAGGAGCGTTGTCATGAAGAAGCAACACACCCGCTGCGAGTTTACCCCGTCTTTTCTTTTTAATTTCCTCCCGCAAATTATGCAAAGTGGAAGCGTAGGATGGGGCGTTGATGGTTTCACCTTTTTTTTTTTGTACTCAATGAGCAAGATTCCCTTTGAGTCCCAAAAAACTGTGGCCATGAGCTTCCCGGCAGACGGAGTGACTTTGAACTTCTTCGGGAGGTTTGTTCCTTTTTTATGCCACTGCATGGACTCTTGTTTGCTTTCAGGGTCATAGTGGTGGACCCATGTTTCGTCCCCAGTAACAATTCGATCCATAACACCGTCCGCGTTCTCACTACACATCTCCAAAAGCTCTCTACAGCATGCGATTCTCACTTTTTTCTGAGGCGCTGTGAGCATTCGTGGCACCAACCTTGCACTGACCTTTGAAAGGTTAAGATGGTCATGAAGAATGGTGTGAATGGTACCAATTGAAAGCTTGGTGATCTCTGCCATCATTTTCACCTTTATTTGGGCATCCTCAAGAACAAGTTTTTCGACTTCTTTGATGCTTTCTCCCGTACAAGCAGTAGCCGGGGCGCCGGAGCGGGGGTCGTCTTCAATGCTCTCTCTGCCTCTCTTGAACTCACTTGACCACTTTTGCACAGTTGATAATGAAGGTGCGGAACCCTGGTAAACAGCCACCATCTCTTCATGAATAGTTTTCAGCTTCACCCCGATACCGAGAATATGTTGAACGCCCCTCGTATATACGAGGGTTGTCTGAAAAGTTGGATAGCGGCACTCGTCAATAAAAGCTAGTGAATGCTAGTTGTGCATCTTTTGACAGTTACTTACCGAAGTTTCAGTCATTTTGGACGCGCAGTTTTTAGTTGACAGTCGTGTGAGTGAGTCGAGCTGTTATTAAATTCTTGTTTTTGAAAGGCAATACGCCTACGCAAATCAAAAATAAGTTGAACTCTGTGTATGGGGACTCTGCACCATCATTTACCACAGTGAAATTTTGGGCAGCTGAATTTAAACGTGGCCGTAAGAGCTTGGGAGATTATGAACGTTCGGGACGTCCAAAAACTACAAACACTGACGATAACATTGCTAAAGTTCACCAAATGGTGTTAGACGACCGCCGAATTAAAGTGAGAGAGATAGTTGAGGTTAAGAAAATGTCCAAAGAACGTATTTGTTACATATTAAATCAAGATTTAGGCATGAGAAAGCTGTCCGCACGTTGGGTGCCGCGTTTGCTTACGTTAGACCAAAAACGTGTTCGAATAAACATTTCCAACGCTCTGTTGGCGCAGTTTAGGCGCAATAAATCCGAGTTTTGGCGCCGATTAATTACTGTAGATGAAACTTGGATACACCATTATACGCCCGAAACAAAAATTCAGCCAAACCAGCCTACTGCAAAGAGCGAGCCGGCTCCAAAAAAAGCAAAAACTGTTTTTTCGGCTGGGAAAGTGATGGCGACTGTTTTTTGGGATAGTAAAGGAGTTATCTTGATCGATTATCTTCAAAAAGGAAAAACCATTACAGGAGCATACTACGCATCATTACTTGCCAAGCTGAAGGCAGAAATTGCTGAAAAACGGCCACATTTGCAGAAAAAGAAAATCCTGTTTCACCAAGACAAAGCGCCGTCTCACACCTCAGCGGTTGTCATGGCGAAAATCCATGAATAACGGTTTGAACTGCTTGACCATCCATCTTATTCATCAGATCTAGCCCCAAGCGACTTCTTTTTGTTCCCTCATCTAAAAAATGCGCTCGGAGGACAGAGATTTTCGTCCTCCTTCGTGAGCAATTATTTTTCAGAGGAAAACGCCAAGTATTATTTGGGCGGGTTATAGAGATGGGAGCATCGCTGGGAAAACTGTCTAGAGTTACAAGGAGACTATGTAGAAAAATAAAAAAAGAAAATTGAGAAAAAATGTCTTGTATCATCGTTCGGTCGGAAACTTTTCAGACAATCCTCGTATGACTATATTTTTAATTTTTTGTTTCCACTGAGATGCGCACCCCACGACATTCACAATTTCGTGAGTTTAAATTAAGTTTTAAATTAAGAGGTGAACTACTCGTATTATCCCTCAATTATATACCCCACCGACCGGAGCTCCCACTTTTATGCGGCCTTTGCAACCTGAGGGAACGGGAGGATGTGGCCCATTTCCTAGGAAGTCCGTTACGCCCACTTTGGTTCCTATACACTCGAGATGGAGTACGCACTGGACATCCTTAATGGTGACCGAGGATGGGACACTCTATACATGTACACCGAAACTGCGCTGCGTTACAGATTTCAATTTATCGAAGAAAATTTTTGAAAACTGGATTGTAACCTTTCATGAGAATATCATCCTGAAACCAACTGTCGAGATTTCCGTAAACTTTGTAAACGACATCATCGACTAATTTCATTTTGTATGTGTCAGAAAACATTTCGTTGCCGGGGATGAGGTCCTTGTACAATTTCATATTGATTGGATGTGTTTTGTTAAAATGTTTTAAAAAAAATGTACGGAAAAAATAAATTAGTCACACCGACAAAAGACTGACACGATGCCACGCGCTATGCCAAAGAAAGGTTAAGGTTTACAATTCCTTGAGGATGTGTTCCTTTACTAAATCGAACCCACGGGCATTTCCAATTTTTTAAATTTTTTTGTTTCCTATCAAAATTCAATCAAACATTTTGAATTTTTAGTGTCAATGGAAATGGTTTGATGCTGTGTAAATTGGATAGGCACGAGAGGTAGCAACTGGGTGATACCCAGTGTTGCAACTGTTTCTACACATCAATTGTGCTTACTTTATTTCCAAGTAGTAACGATCGGGTACTAGTCGATGTCCATCTAGACTCGACTTGACAAACTTATTTTTTTTTTTTTTTTTTTTTTAAATTTGCTCGCGCTCAAGAGATTTATGTACTCTTAAAATCCTTGCACACAGCGCCGGCGAAGGAAAATCAGGGAGGATGGAAAGAGCGGTACGTTGGTTTTAAATGTTTGAATGTTACAATGGCTAGGAAATCAAGAGCTAGGCAGGGCATTCCACAAGTGAGTTGTACATTTTCCAGTTTTTATTTATTTTTTTCTTTCTTATTTCAATTTTAACTTTTTGCTCTTAAGTAAATATTTCTGTAAATTATGTCATTGTCAATCTGGTAGACGGCCCTCAGCCAAACTTAACTAACTAAATGAGTTTTCTGAGCAAATGAAATCGACATCTCATATCGACATCTCAACTCTGTCGTACAGTTCATCTAGATTTCATGCTGGTGTTGAGTATTCCGCAAGTTTTCGTTTCAGGTGTTGCCATAAATGCTCTATGGGATTTAAGTCTGGAGACTGTGGAGGCCAATCTTAGACTTTAATCCCACGTTGTTGGATCCAAGCTTTTGTTACTTTAGCAGTATACGAGTACTTCGGATCGTTATCATGCTGGAAGATAACGTTGGAAGTATTTTTGTTCCATTTTTCCAAACTTACGACTAAACTTCTCTCTAAAATTGAAATGTAGTCTACTGCTGTTATTCTTCCGGCCACTCTCTGACACAACCCGATGCCTTTTCCGCCATCGAACTTAACTGTCTCTTTTACCATACGTCTTCTTAAAGGCTCCCCTGTTTTTTTTCCAAGTCCATTCTCCTCCATCCGACCCAAAATGGTTAATTTTGGTTTCGTCTAAAAAGATTACCCTTTCCCAGCCAGCTTCAGTGAAATTTCTGCATTTTTTTGGCAAAATCCAGGCGAAGTTTCTTATGACGTGTTGTAAGAAATGGCTTTTTAACTTTGGCGCGACCTTTTAATCCAGCTTTTCTCAGAGTTCTTCTCACTGTCTCTGCACTAACGTGGAGATTATATGTAGTTTCTAATTAGAGACTTCTGCACTGAAACAGCATTTTTTTCCTCTCCTGTTGTTATTGGTCCTTGATAGTAAAGGTTTTCGTCCCGCCTTCAACCGTGGTACTGATGTTGAGTTTATCTTTCGCCTGTATTTACTAACGGCACCAACAGAAATGCCCAGTTGGTTAGAAATTTGATGGTGGGATTTCCTTTCTTCCAACAATTTCTGGATTTCTTTGATTAAGTTTGATGGAATTGGCTTCATCTGCAGTCTGTCATATTCAGCGGAAAAATAGCAAAATTATCTTCACTTACTTGTGACAACTGTCTTTTTTACTTACCTTTTATTTCTTGTAAAACTAACTTTTAGTGTCACAATAAACGTGCGATCCCTAAACTCACAAAATTGATCAAATCAACCACTCACCAGCACTTCACAAATAACAGTGAAGATTTAAATTTTTATCACTAAATCGCATTTCATGAAATGAGAAAACATGCAAAAAAACAGCAAATTTTCGGTCACCGGTTAACAACTTTACCGTTATATTGGGTCTAAAAGTAAGTTTCCAGCGTTTTTTTTCCAAAATTTGAAGTTTTAGTATGAAAACATAGTTACAATGCTTTATTCAAAGTATCGTCCATCGGAAGCTACAACTTTCCCCCATCTTTCTGGCAATTTATGAATTCCGGACCAAAAAAATTTCTCGTCTTTCGAGCCCAAGAACGTATCGAGCCAATTTTTGATTTCCTCTACTGAGCTGAAGCATATTCCCGTAAGAGCGTTCTGCATCGAACGAAATAAGTGGTAGTCAGATGGTTCCAAGTCTGGACTGTAAGGCGGGTGAGGCAGAATTTCCCATCTACTATTTTCCAAATAGTTTTTCACCGAAACCGCAACATGTGGCCGAGCGTTGTCGTGATGAAAAATGACGGACTCATGCCTGGTCTCATATTCTAGCCGTTTTTCTTTTAATGCCCGCTTCAAACGAATTAGTTGGGTTCGATATAATGGTCCTTTGATGGTTTCACCACTCGGAAGCAGTTCGTAGTATACGACACCCTTTTGATCCCACCATATGCAGAGCATGACCTTATTCACGTGAATATTTCGTTTCGGCGTCGATTGGGCGGGCTCGCCGGGATTTGTATACGATTTTCTGCGTTTAGGATTATCATAATAAATCCATTTCTCATCACCAGTGACAATACGATGCAAAAATGACTTATTTTTATACCGCAGGGAAACGGCTTATTGCGTGACGCCCAATGATGCAGCAAGTTCTTCTTGACTCTGACACGGATCCTCATCCAGTAATGCGTCTAATTCCTCGTCTTCAAAACTTTTCGGCTTTCCGGGGCGATTTTTGTCTTCAACTCCAAAATCACCACTTTTGAACCGTTTGAACCACTCGCGACACGTCGATTCACCAATACATTCCGCCCCATAAGTTTCCGAGAGCAAACGATAGGCCTCAGCCGCACTTTTCTTCATACGAGGGCGGATCAATAAGTCCGTGACTTTTTGAATTTCTGACCTCTTTACTGAAACAGCAACACTGCTCCTGTCAACAGGCATCTGTCAGTTGACTCCTATCAAAATTTAAGCTTGCTGCGTCAGTTTGTGTTTAGTTTGTGTTTGACAGCTATTTTTATCAGACTACTCACTAATTTGAGGAGAAAATGGAAAAAAGTGAATTTCGTGTGCTTATTAAGCATTATTTCTTGCGAAAAAAAACCATTACCGAGACCAAGGCTAAGCTTGATAAATACTATGGGGACTCTGCACCATCGATTTCAATGGTAAAAAAGTGGTTTACTGAATTTCGTTGTGGCCGTACAAGCACTGAAGATGCCGAACCTCCTGGACGCCCAGTTGAGGTCTCTACACCCGAAACAATCGAAAAAATTCACGATATGGTGTTGGCCGACCGAAGATTGAAAGTGCGAGAGATTGTGGAAGCCGTAGGGATCTCGCATGGCTCAGTGGTTTCAATTTTGAATGATCACTTGGGCATGAGAAAGCTTTCCGCAAGATGGGTGCCGCGTTTGCTCTCAGTCGACCACAAACGCAATCGTGTAACAACTTCACAGGAAGGTTTGGCGTTGTTTAATCGCAATATGGAGGAGTTTTTGCGCAGTTTTGTAACCATGGACGAAACATGGATCCATCACAACACACCAGAGAACAAACAACAGTCAAAACAGTGGGTTTCTAAGGGTGAATCGGCGCCAAAGAAGGCCAAGGTGGGTTTGTCAGCCAATAAAGTTATGGCGACTGTTTTTTGGGATGCACGCGGGATAATCCACATTGACTACCTTCAAAAGGGAAGAACAATCAATGGGGAATATTATGCCAACTTATTGGACCGATTCAATGACGATTTGAAAAAAAAAACGACCTCATTTGGCCAAGAAAAAAGTTCTTTTCCACCAAGACAATGCAAGGGTGCACACATGTGCAGTTGCCATGGCAAAAATCCATGAATTGGGCTATGAATTGCTCCCTCATCCACCCTATTCTCCAGATTTGGCTTCGAGCGACTACTTCTTGTTCCCAAACCTGAAGAAATGGCTTGGTGGATTTGGATTTGACTCCAATGATGAAGTCATCTCGCAAACAAAGGCCTATTTTGAGGACCTCGACAAATCATTTTTTTTGGAAGGGATAAAAAAATTGGAGAAGCGTTGGACAAAGTGTATAGAGCTCAAGGGAGACTACGTGGAAAAATAAAATTATTGTTTTAATCCAAAAGTCACGGACTTATTGACCCGCCCTCGTATTAAAGAATAAAAGCAGCGCTTCCCGCAAATGACGGAAACTGATAGAACTGCTCAAATATAACGCTGCAAAGTTGTTGACAGATACAAAACCTACAAATAAAACACATGGGGTCTGACATTTCTGCCCGGGATCCACTGGTGGCGCCATTTCTGACAAACGCTGGAAACTTACTTGTAGATCCAATAAATCGAATGATGTTTGTTTCACAAATCGTTTGATCAATTTTGTGAGACACTGTACATTCGACCATATTTTACAGATGAATTGGTGTTCGTATGCTTCTTAAGCAGCGGGGAGCCTAAAATAGTTCGACAGGTAGGCTGTCTACTTGTGCAGCCTTATTGGTTTTGAATTTAATCAATAACCAGTGGTTCATTCAGCCAAACCGTGGAATGTTCGTGGTTGGCAGAAGAAATCCTTTCAAATTGTCAGTATCAAGTATGACTCTACTATTGCAAGTGAATCTAGGTATTCACATGGATAGCTAGCGGTTACTTTTTTTTACATGCAATGGGATAAAACATTATTTTTGTATCGCAATTTCTTTAGTCTAGACAATAAAGAAAAAGAAAATAATAATACTAACCTGAAAACAACCACACCAGCCTCGTTTTCCTCGAAACGCTGGCATTTTCTTTTGCTGCTGTGCCCGATAGAACTTATGCAATGGCGTTTCCTTCGGGTGTGGACTAACTCCTTGTCCGTAATTGTATTCTATTATATTATTGGCGTAATTATTGCCAGAGCCTGTGGTATCGTCCTTCGTTCTATTACCGCCACCATCTATGTGCAAACATCGCTGTAAGCTTTGCAGACAATTTAATTCATGTAAACGTGATCGCAGCGAACCGAAATCTAGATTCGCATAAAACGGTGATGCCTGTGATTGTGATGCTGATGACTGCTGCTGTTGCAATAGACCGTTGTTGTTTGTATTAACTGGTGTTCCTTGTTGAGACTGTAAAATCGGTGGCGGTGGAGCTTGACGCTTTGTGCCACCTGAACTGGCAGTTCGTGTTGGGGTTTCGTTGTCTGTGCTGATAGTATCTGGATCGGATGCACAATTGATTGGACACGTCTGGAATGTCTGCAAATAATAAATTTCAATTTCAATTAAATGTTTTTTTTTTTTTTTGAATTTTGTTTAATAAAAAGAAAGTGGCAATCAAATTTAAAACAAACACTGTTGTGATTGCCATCGTCATCAGCATAATTATCATCAATCTAAGCATCAGAACAAACATTGAAAATTAACTCGTGTGTACATTCAGTAAATAAAAGATGAAAAAAGAAGACGAAAGCCCACTCGATTCGAAGTTTAAATTATGGGTCAGAGGTATTTTCAAATGGATACCCTTAACACAGATACCCAGTAGCGGATAGGTGTGCAACATAGACCACTCACGTGGATGTTAGTTCATTTTTGTGGACTAAGTAAATATGCGCTTTCTTAATTTGCAGAGCAAAGGCATTTTGTCAATAACGTTGTAATTGTATATTTCGGTGGAAGCGAAAAAATGAAAAGAAAATGCTTACAATGTATCACAGAGTTCCATTTCTTGGTTATGAACTTGACGAGCAATACGAGCAGGTGTAGTGTAGTGAAATTTAGTTTCTACAATACAATGGCACGTAAGTATACATAAATGAGGCGATACAAGTTTCATTATTTGTTTAATATTATATGATTAAATATATTTGTATTCAATGTTATTGCCCAGGCAGCACCTAAGCTACGCTTGGCCGGGTAGGTATTCCCTGACGGCTGGTTGCCTCTGTATAATTCTTTACGCTTAATGGATAATAAACAACGAATAACGAACGTTCTGTCCATCTAAATATGCAATCTAGGGCTGACGTTCCAGTTACGCCTTGGAAAAACAATGAACATACGAGGGTTTCTGACCGAACAATGATACAAGACATTTTTTCTCAATTTTCTTTTTTTATTTTTCTACATAGTATCCTTGTAACTCTACACACTTCTCCCAGCGATGCTCCCATCTCGTTAATTCGTCCAAATAGTACTTGGCAATAGTACTGCAAAATAATTGTTCACGGAGGTGATTGCCTCCTCATGTGATGAAAATCTCTGTCCTCCGAGCGCAGTTTTTAGATGAGGGAACAAAAAGAAGTCGCTTGGGGCTAGATCTGGTGAATAAGGCGGATGGTCAAGCTAAGGTGTGAGACGGCGCGTTCTTTTTCTGCAAATGTGGCCGTTTTTCCGCAATTTCTGCCTTCAGCTTGATAAGTAATGTTGCGTAGTATGCTCTTGTAATGCTTTTTCCTTTTTGAAGATTACCGATCAAGACAACTCCTTTACTATCCCAAAAAACAGTCGCCATCACTTTCCCAGCTGAAAAAACAGTTTTTGCTTTTCTTGGAGCCGGCTCGCCCTTTGCAGTCCACGGATTTTACCGAATTTTTGTTTCGGGCGTATAATGGTGTATTCAAGTTTCATCTACAGTAATTAATCGGCACCAAAACTCGGATTTATTGCGCCTAAACTGCGCCAACAGAGCGTTGGAAATGTTCATTTGAACACGTTTTTGGTCTAACGTAAGCAAACGCGGCACCCATCGCGCGGACAGCTTTCTCATGCCTAAATCTTGATTTAATATGTAAAAAACATGTTCTTTGGACATTTTCATAACCTCTACTACGAGTATCTCTCTCACTTTAATTCGGCGGTTGTCTAACACCATTTTGTGAACTTTAGCAACGTTATCGTCAGTGGTTGCAGTTTTTGGACGTCCCGACCGTTCTTCCAAGCTCTTACGGCCACGTTTAAATTCAGCTGCCCAAAATTTCACTGTGGTAAATGATGGTGCAGAGTCCCCATATACAGAGTCCAATTCATTTTTGATTTGCGTAGGCGTATTGCTTTTCAAAAACATGAATAATAACAGCTCGATACTCAAGTTTTTCCATTTTCACAAAAAACACTCACACCGACTCATTCGAACGACTGTCAACTAAAGACTTCGCGTCCAAAATGACTGAAACTTCGGCAAGTAACTGTCAAAAGATACGCAACTAGCATTCACTAGCTATTGGTGAGCGCCACTATCTTTACAAAAAGTTGGAGACGTTTCAGACAACCCTCGTAGATTGGAGGTGCTCTTCAATTGGGGAAAGAACATCATAAAGTCTCGCGACCCCAAGTTGGTGTTTGATGTTGCGGAGATATTCCATTTCTGCTTTCTATCAGATGGGGCTATAGTCTAGGGTTCCTCATTAAATCCCTTCAGTTAGTACGGTCCTTGGAGTAACTACTCGTATCTTCTGTTCCACATTTTAAGTTTTTAAGACATCCTCCTGCGTGTTAGATACAGCAAGGTCTTTCTCAAATGCGCTGTCGCTCCGAGTTGGAATGGAAGATTCTCCGGGCCGCTACATTGGTGTCTATTTGCACTAAACGCTATTTTAGACGACTTATGACCGTTTTGTTGTTAGCTTTTAATTTTCCTCCCTTGCAGATTTACCACTGATAAGTCCCAATTAGCTTGAAGAATGTAGTCGTTAATCCTTCACATAGTATACTCGCTTGGACCTTTTGTGCTGATTTGGTCGTGATTAGCGCAAATCACAGGGTCACACTTCTTATTGATTGGTGAAAGCACACGTAGATTCCTTTGTCTGGGCATCTTCTCTTCCAAATTTATTTTGCAAATCAGCCTACATACAACGTACCACCAACTTTTCGCTTTCAATTTTGAATAGCTCAGTCGGTAAACCATTGGCAGCTTTGTTGATTTCTACTCGCTCTATCGTTTTTTGTACATCATCATGGTCGGACTTGCGAAAACAATTCTATTTATTATCAGTAACTGATATTTCGGTACCATATCCATCGTTCACAGGATTGATGCTACGTTAAGCAATTTGGAGAAATGTTTTCTCCAGAAATCAAACATGGCCTGAATATCTCTTCGTTCTCCATCACGTCGTTCCATTGACGGTGATGACGTATTGCCAAAAAGAAGAGTCCCATCAAATCCGTCGCATACCTACAGCCGATGTCATTGTGTTGTTGCTGAGAGTGTTTTCTTTTCAAGCCAGGACAATTCAATCAATATGTGTGAACTGCCAACAACTTCCTTCCATAAGAAAGCGTACTCGTATATTCTATCCAGCAACCCAACTGATGCAATGGATTCTATGAAACGGGCCCTTAAGAATTGGTTAATTCAAGAAACGCTACGCTTTTTGAAAAAAAAAAAAAAAAAAAAATAGCGCTGATAGGGGCCAATCAAGGTTATTGACAGATGGTTTTTGGCATTTACAGAATACTGTAAACGAGTCAAGGAAACTAATGCCACTTTAGTAGGAAAGTTTAAAGGTACTTTCTATTTGATTCCACTTATCAGGCATACTCGGCCAAATCTTGGAGATAAGTTGGGTGCATCATTTTATCAAGTCACTCCGCGTTGCTTTAAGTAGGTAGAGCTTCTGATCCAGCGGATTTGCTGCACATAAGTTTAAATGTTGCTGCCCTAACTTTATTTTGGTTATCATTCAAGTTAGCAAACCTGACAGCGGAATTTGTGTGGTCTTTGCAGTTTACCAGTTCATATCTTCAACTCTACTACTAAAAGATTGTCTTACTCTTAGACTTGTCAACTTGATGTACCCTTTCCCCCTTCTTAAACTTCTGGACGTTTCTAAGCCGGCACCGTCTTATAGTCTTGATCAGCAATCGCAATAAAGACCACTTATTTTAGTTCAAAAAATGGAAAGAAGTCACATGAGACCTTGTCTAGTCAATACGGAGGTTGAAGCATCATATTGGTTTTGTTTATCTTGCTTTTTCTTCGGATTGCTGCAAGCAAACTTAGTACCAAATGCCGTAGGAATCGAAGAATAAAGTGGACAAAGCTGGTCGAACTTGACGAGGTTTTTTCCGTCTTCTGTTTCAGGAAATTCTCATTTGATTCATTGGGTCCTAATTTCAACGTCAATCCCATGCACCCATGTTTCGTTACCAATAATAATCAATTTGAGTAATTTGAATCGCTTTTTATGCCATTCACAATATTCATTCTGCACTGGATTTTGGTAAAAACTCAACAATTTTGGAAGAAATTTGGCATGAGCCAAATGTTACGCCAACATTAGCAGCAACCTTTTTGATAGTGACTCAGCGATAGTCATTTTCTTCACTTTTTCGACGTTATCATCGGTCGTTGATGTGCTGGGACGTCCAAGATGCTTGTCATTTTAAACATTTTCACCTTGACAACGTTTTCGGATCAAGCCATATTATGCCGCTGGACTTCCTGTAAGGCGGTGATATCTGCTTTATGAAGGGTGGGGTAAAAGATGGTGGTTGATCTTTTTGGCAGATGTCATACAATCTTTGCCAATTTTAGTCATGGAGTCGTTTACCACCCAAAAACGCATTTTCGTTATTCAAATCGTATTACGAAAATGGGCGATCTGTAAAAGTAACATTTCGTGAAACTCGTGAATTTTTCGGTCAACACAATCGCCCTGGTGAGCCCGGAATTCGTGTAATGATGAAATGTTTTAAAGAAACTGGTTCGGCATCGGGTCAAACTCCATATCAGCATGCTCGATCAGTACGTACACTCACTTATGGCACTTTACTGCGAATTTTAAAAGTTGATCTTCATTTGCACGCCTATAAAATCCAAATTACACCACAATTGAAGCCTTTGGACCACTACGATGTCGCCGATTTGTTTACTGGATGTTGGACCGCCAGGACAATTTGTCATCGAATTTGATCATTTCCGATGAAGCCCATTTTTTGATGGATGGGTACGTAAATAAACAAAATAGTCATTTCTGGGGACGAGATTCACGAAAAACCAATGCATCACAAAAAAGCCACTGCATGGTGCACATTATGGGTTGGCGGCATCATTGGCCCGTAATTTTTCGAAGATGAGGCTGGGGAGACAGTTACAGTGAATGAAGAACGTTACCGCAACATGTTGACCGGTTATTTTTTCCAAAACTAAATGAATTGCGTCTGGACGATCTTTGGTTTCAATCAACATACTGCATACGAAATTTGAAGATTGGATTATTTCGGCTAGAGGAGAAGCGGATTGGCCTCCAAGTTCATGCGATTTGATACCTTTAGACTTATTTGAAGAGTCAGGTCTATGCCAATAACCCGGTGACAATTCAGGATCTCAAACGTGTCATCCAAACTGAAATGGCGGCCATTGATCCACTTATTCTTCAAAAAGTCATCGATAGTTTTGACCTTCGGATGGTCGCTTGCAACGGAAGCTATGGTGGTCATATGAACGATGTTGTGTTTCATTCCTAATTGCCATAGATCGAACTTTATTAATCAACAAAATTCTACATTGATTCCACAATAAATGTGTGTTTAATTTAATATAAACTTCCACACTAGCTGTGGAACGCCCGGCTTTTAACATTCTCTACCAGCGTTACCTGGATAGTGCACAATCAAAGCTTATAAACGATCCTAAGTCTTTTTATCAATTCGTTAGCTACAACAAAAAATCTGACGGTTTTCCTCCATCCCTCTCATACGAAAACATCATCAACCAATCCGCATACCATAGCCAAATTTTTAGCTACTTTTCTTCGTACCGGATAGCTCTTATTTCAAATACCTACTTGGCCTCCCTACTTCTCAAAGTGTTGATCATACAGTGATAGAAAATAAGTTACAACAACTTAATGATGAATACTTTACGGCCCTGATGGCCTTCCATCCATATTTCTTAAAAAGTGTTCCTCAACACTTTTTCAAATCGCTTCCGGTTATCGCTCTCTCAAGGTGACTTTCCACAGATATGGAAGTGTTCTTTTATAAGACCGATACACAAAAAGGGATTAAAGAGCGAAGTCACTAATTACCGCCCCTTAGCTAAACTTTCACATAGGCCCAAACTCCTCGAAAGCATTTTGTACGAAGCCTCCAGTGCAAATCTCTTATTACCCCTAATCAGTACGGCTTTCTGAAAGGTAGATCAAGTACCACTTATCTCGCTGAATTCATTTCTTTTTCTCTCTCAGCCTTAGAAAGCGGTAAAGAAGTTGACGTGGCCCCTTTCTTGGCCACTTCAGGTGTTCCTCAAGGTAGTCACTTAGGTCCACTTCTCTTCCTCCTAACCATTAATGATCTTGAAAGGGTCATTCAACACTCAGCTCTTTCTCTCTACGCTGACGATACCGGCCTGGATCCAGCCTCCATCAAATAGTTTCCACCTGGTGCATCAAGAACTGCTGAGAACCAAATGTCAATCGATTACGTTCTCACATAAGTCCTACAAGAAGTCTCCTGCCCGAATTTACTTTCTCCACGGCTAACCTATATCCCCTGTTCAGTCTATCCGTGACCTTGGTATATTATGTGACAGGGAGCATAATTGCGGGTCGCATATTGATAAGATGATTACTAAAGCAAACTTATCACTTGACTTCGTTAAAATATGGTCCAAAGAATTCTGCAATGTGTACGTGATCTGATCGCTATAAATCACTTTTGTTCGGGCCCGTCTCGAGTACGCTAGCCAAGTGTGGTGTCCCTTTTAAAGAGTTCATGAATTCCGAATTGAGAGAATCCAGCGTCGTTTTCTTCGATTTGCTCTTCGGGGTCTAACTTGGAGCGATCCTCTAATCTTAACTCGCTTTCGAGACCGTCTTAAACTCATTAACCTGAATAATCTTGAGGGACCCAGCAGACATTCTTTTCATTTACCGACTCCTCTCAGGCTCCGTCGATTGCTCATCTCTTTACAACTCCATTTTATTTTACACTAACCCTCGAAATCTACGGTGCCCCCGTCCCTTTTATCTACCAATCCACCGCACCACATATGGATCTAACCATCCCTAGCTTTAAGCCCTAGTGATGAGTCCTAGATTTAGTTTGTAGGTTTAAGCCTTAATTTTATAGCTTGTAATAAGCCGAATAAATTGGGGTTTTTGCCCCCACCAAATTGGCTCACCCTTTAGCAGTGTTAGGCCTCTGTTAGTTATTCGGCTGCACGTGGCTAGTTCAAGGTCCGATCATCATTCGGTCGCGGTCGCGCACAATTCACAAATCTGGAGGTTACTTCCTGGGACCTCTTGGGGAAGATATGATATTTTGGAGTGTGTAACCCTCTCCGAGCTTCCGTTTACTCAAGATAATAACAATGGTTTTATACAGGACCACATTGGTTGCAAGGGAAAAGACTTTATACCACAATCGCCTTCTTAACTTACAGAAACTGCGATTGACAAAGGTTACTCTCCGTTTCGTCCATGCGCTGATGTCATTACTTTTTACCAGAGCCTAAGTAAAAGAAGTCAAGAACTGAAAAGAACTGTCCTGTTCTTTACCGCCTTCAAGAAAGCACAAATTTACCTACTCGAAGGCATGATATTTCTGAATGTTTTTCAAGTCAGGTTTTCCTTCCTCAAATGACCGACCGAGCAAAACATGCCGGTGCGACCAAATTTTCACCGATTAAATTTAACTGATTTAACTAGGTAATTGGGAAAATTTAATGTCTATCTACGACTTAACGTACGAGTATGCACGCAGTTTCCAGTTTGACGGAAAATATCCAACGATCAAAAGGAAAGACACACAAAAGACATGAAACCGTGTAAAGAATGCGGAAAAGCGTAGCTGAATACCCCACCCGTAGGCGTTTTTTTAATTTGCTTTTAATTTACATTGCTTGACAAGAGTTTAACGTATCTCACAGTTGCCTCCGATGTGATATAATTGCACTATATTTTGAAAGGCGTGCAAATAAAGTTGAGAAATGCACAGTAACCACCAGAAGTTATCCCACAGATAAGTGAAAGTGTTTTGTGCGAATAGGAAATGCGCACGCAAGCACAATACTCGTATGTTACTTAGCAATTTTCTCGTTTTGTTGAAATAATTTAATTGAGTAATTAAGATTTTAGCACACGGTTTTTTCTTTTTTATAGAAGAAAAGGTGATTACCCCTTTCGACATTTTTAAAAGACGCATAGTTAAAAAGTCCATAAACGCGGAAAGATAAAACAGGCCATGTTGCATGCGTACGAGTATCCTCCCTCATAAAAGCTAATTATGAAGATAGTTTAGTTTCTATTTTGTTAAAAAGTATTCTATAGAAAGAAAAGATAGATACTTTCCTAAGATGGTCAACCAACATTATGGTATGACATATCGTCAAATCTTGAGACCCTGCGATTACACCTGAAAGTTGACTTATGTTGATCATCAATTCTTGCCTATTATGCTGGTAGCCAATCGTCTCGTCTTAGACTGAAGAATGTGATTGAAAGTGCTTTGTTACCAAGTGCATGATGCTGCCCTCAGACCTGACGATGCCCTTAGACGAAGTCTCCTCCGCGGGAAATACGTGTAAATCTCGAAGCTAACAAGGCCACTTGAATTTTAATTCTATTGAGGGGAGTCCCACAGTTGTGGTCCAACAAGTCGAAGTGTAAGCCCGAATTATTAACCCTGGAATGGCAGCAGCAAAACGGTTAGTGTTTAGAGTTTAGGGTAAACAACTTCCAAGTAATGTTAATGTCAACCGGTCTTAAAGACGACTAAAGAAAAAGCTAGAATTAAAAACTACGTTAGGACTTTTGTTTTGAGACTGATTCACCACTCAATAACGCACACTTAGAGCACTTGTGATGACACTGGTGGTTCACACTGAACACTCCAACAACCACTTACTTTTCTTTATGAAATTGTTAATACAAGGTGGGGCAAAAGTAATGTCATAATGTGAATGTGCCACCATTTCTGCA
Organism: Volucella zonaria; assembly: GCA_963966105.1. Lineage (NCBI taxonomy): Eukaryota > Metazoa > Arthropoda > Insecta > Diptera > Syrphidae > Volucella > Volucella zonaria. The sequence continues at coordinate 93,509,732 of OZ014532.1, read as the reverse complement.
AATGGCGTCAAGTGTTATTGTGTTTTGCCGTCTACAGGTTGAATGACTCTAACTCCAACTTTTTAAAATGCTATAATTTTTTTATTTTTTGATAAATTTTATTGTGCCAAAGCAAAAAATGTTGGAAGATACATCAATTTTCAAATTATAGCAGTAGTTTTCAATATGCCCACTTTTGGCGCGAATAATGGCCTTGAGACGGCCGAAAAAAGCGTCGCACGCTGCACGCAAGTGGCTCTGCGGTATTTTGGCCCAAATACCCCAGACAGAGAAATCCGACGGATTTGCATTCGGAGAATTTGCAATCCATTGTGTCGAAGAAATGAAGTGTGGAACATTGTTTTTTAACCAACCTTAATTGACGCCCGCTTTGTGAGACGGTGCCGAGTCTTGTTGAAATGATTGTTAGCCCAAGGCTTCAATACTGCCTCTAAGACAGTTTCACGGTATACGATCGCATTAATTTTCACGGCACGGTCCAAAAATACGAGCGGAAAGCGACCATCGGCGGTTATGGCGGCCCAAACCATCTCCATCGGTGCTGCCTGCTTTCTGGTGGCCGTCCGAAGGTGTACATTTTCGAAGGACCTCTCTGGCAAGTAAACTTGGTCATTTTGTTTGTTGACAAATTGCTCGATAACAAATGGCGACTCATCGGAAAAAACCAAATTCGGCAACTCACCACTTTCGTGCAAGCGTAGCAACTCCTTCGCTCTTTCGACTCTAACTTTCTTTTGTTACGGTGTAAGATCGTGTGCTTTTTGGAACGTCAATGGCTTGAGCCCAAGCTCAGTTTTCAGTATGTGTTGCATCCGTTCCAACGATATGTTGAGCTCACGAGCCATTTTTCTTCCACTTCGACGCGGATTTCGCTCAATTCGAGCCTTCACTTTCCGAAGCATTTCTGCCGATGTTGCTGTTTTTTTATGACCACTTCCATGGCGTTTTGCAACGCTGTCAGTATCACACGGTAACGAGCTATGGTTCGAGACACAAATGATTTATTCACGTTGAGGTGCTGGAGGGCTTTAACGATAGCTACTTGTGGTTTTCCAAAAAAAAATATAAAGCAATCACACTATCACGTTTGAATTCCATCGCGGATAAAAATTTTTCAACACAACTGAGACGAAAATCGTTTAAAAGGTTAAAAGGCTTGTGAATAATAAAATTATCTGTCATGTGTCAAAATTTGAGCTCACTGTCATGAACGGTTTGGAAATTATAGCAGTCTGTAGTTGGTTGCAGTTCGAGTCATTCAGGGTGTATGTTGTAGACAGATAGAGAATTACGAGGGTAGCTCCCTCCAGAAGTACCCGACCTAACAAAGAAAACACAAAAAAATTGAGACAAAATATGTTTACCACCCGGATCAAAATCCCGGAATTTATTCAGAAAATTAAGATACAAGTTTATTCATCTAAATCTACGAGTATATTGTCCCCTTCAAAGTAATCCCCATCGACTGCAATACACTTATGCCAGCGCTTGATCCGATCCTCGAAACATTTTTTACGAGTATATTCGGTTTTCGGTATGTTCATCAGTGCTTCCTGCGATTTTTCCATTACTTCCTCGCGGCTGCTGAAACGCGTTCCCCGAACAGAGAAAAGTCACAGGGAGCCAAGTCAGGTGAATTCGGTTGCTGTTGGATGGTATTTGCGTTATCATGGTGTAAAATCCACGAGTTTTCTGCCCACAATTCTGGCCTCTTCCGGCGAATTGCTTCACGCAAACGTCTCATAACGCCCAAATACTCGTAATACTCTTTGTTTATTGTCTGGCCTTCTGGAAAAAATTCATGATGCACTACACCGTTGTAATCCATGGAAACCGTGAGGATTGGCTTCTTTTTTGACTGAAAACGACATAGTTTTTTTGGTCTCGGCCCATTTGGTGAAAACCATTCACTTGCCTGATGTCTGGATTGCGTGTCGTACCCTTAAACCTACGTCTCGTCTCCAGTAATGATCCTTTTGATGAATGTGGGATCGGATTCGACACGGTCTCTTCTTTGCATGAAATTGAGGTCTTTTGGCACCAACTTTGCTGCTACACGACGGAAACCCAAATCGTTGACCAAAATGTCTTGGACGGATCCAAGTCCTCCGCTTTCTCTCTGATGGTTAATTTTTTTTACTTCATCAATTTTTTCGTCGGTTTTCGATGTCGATGGTCTGCCACTGCGTTCGTGTTCATTATCTTCGATTGACTCACGACCACTTTTGAACCGCTCGTGCCTCTGGCAAACGACCGTTTTCTTTAGAGAATCGTTGCCGAAACACTTTTCCAACATGTCCAACGTTCGCGCATCATTAAATACGAGTACAAGTTCGTTGTTGCAAATTTAAATCCATTTCTAAAATTGTAAAAAGTCGCCAACACACACAGAGATAGATGTACTCTTGGCTTTTGCAAATGTCAAGCTATGACACTAAGATTTAGAGGGAATGTCAACAAGAGATTTACCAACTTAACAAAAGAAACAGAACTCAAATCGTAACAATGGGAGTGCTACACGGTGGTGTCCCCCGGGAACTTTTTGATCAAGGTGGTATTGTAGAAAACCCATATTTTTTCTCCTTTATAAGAATCGGATGCATAGGTCCTGTATTAAGCATTGGTTACATGCCAGATATTCCAGTCATCTCACCTTGAGAATTTACGACTATACTCACCCCAAATATGTCAACTCAAATCCTATTAGAGGTTTGTTGGCCTGACTATAGATATCTTCGTTGATTTCGCCTGGCTTCTCTTTTGCCGCATATAGAGGTTTGTCGTTGACTGTTCAGAACGTCTCCAGTCCAGAAAGATCCCAAAAGGTAACCTCATTTGTTATACGCTTATCGACCATAAAAGCAATAAGCATCAGACTATGACCGTAGAAAATTGAGTTGGAAAGCCCGGATAGCACTGGTTGGAGGAAAGGTTAAAAAATAATTAAATACCTTGTCTATGAATGTTTGTTTGCGAAGACTGATGCGATCACACAACTGCTTTTTTGTTAAACTTTTATTGAAATAAGTCTTGTAGAAGTCTTATGTACGCATGTTTACAGACAAAATGCACCATAAACCACTGTCCTCGCTTTATAATTCAAACATGACAAATAAATGTCTCATTCGCTTGTCCGCATGCTGTTGAACGAACATTAAACCCGACCAAACAATACCTAGGGCTGCAAGTCATCTCTTGATTAATTGCTGCAATTACTAATCGGCCCACATACACTACCTACTTTGTGCCGACAAATTGAATACATTCTCAGCTCAATACTTTGGTCAAATATCTAAAAGTGGAATTTCCCACCCAGCAACCAGAACTCGAATAGAATGGTTAAGTGCACGACACTATGTAGACACTATTCCAGCACGACAATCGTCTACAAACAAAAGGCACACTTTTCGATGGTCTTGTAAATTTAGACCTCATAGATACATTTCTTGCAAGTGCATACCGTGTCTGTAGTCATGTCTGGGGTGTTTAAAATACAATAAGTGTCGCATTAACCAACGTCATGTATCAAGGTCGCATGTTCATATTACTACGAGTATCTATGTAGATATGTGTGAAAGAGATTTAAATTGTGGCAAGAACTCGTGCAAAGTTTCCTTATGTATTCAGGATTTGCATATAAAATTATCTTTTTATTTGCTGCAGAGTAAGCATAAAGTTTTAAGTGCAACTATACGAGTATATCGTAATTGTCTAATTACAGAGTTGTTAGTGTCTTTTGGAATACTAAGACACCAACTGATGATTCATTGGCTCGTTTATACCCATCAAACATATAGCTATCTTGGCTGTACACATTTTAAATAACATCGAAAACTTAAAGAGGACTTAGACTGGTCGAAATATTAAGGAATTCTGCCTAGTCGTACTAATCCCCGTATCTCATTTACATTTATAGACCTCGAAATAAAGTATACTCCAAACTGCGTACCCAAAAAAAAACGTGGGACATAGTTGACTTATTCTCCATCTCAAATGTCTAAGTTGAGCAGAATATCAATTTAAGGGAAACAAACAAACTTCCTTTAGCCTGGACACTCTGTCTGAATATCTTTAAAAAAAAAACAACCGATTTTCCTATATGTATGAGGCATTTTTATTTAATTTGGCCCTTTACAATTTATTTGGACCAGGTTTTGAATACAACGTCAGTCAAGTGGCCGCGTTTATTGACCAAACCAAAATGTGCCCTTTCTGCTGCGTGTTCAATCATTTTTTCGAGCATCTCGGGCGCAATAGCGATGATTTCGGCACGAATATTTGTCTTAAGCTCGTCAATGGCCTGAGGCTTACTGGCGTATACTTTTCAAATAACCCCAAAAAAAGAAGTCCGGAGGGGTTAAATCTGGAGGGTGGCCAGTCAATGTCGCCATTTTTTGACAGCACTCGTCCAGGGACCAAAGGACGGTGTGTTGAGAACTTCGCTGCGGAAAATGAGCCCACACGAATACCAGACGTTGACAGTCATACCGCCAACACCTTGGACTTGTTTCTAACTTCTCACCCTGATAAGTACACCGTTGATGTGCTCTCCCCTCTAGGCCCGTCGGACCATTGTGTCATATCAGCTAATTTCTCGTACACCGATCACACAGTTAGGGAACAGATTCCTAAAAGAACCGTATGACAAAACGAGAAAGCCAATTGGAGCGGTCTTAACAGCTCAGCCCAACTGAGGAAATCGAAAAAAGTTCAAATGAGCCAGAAATGACTGCAAATTCCAATACGACCAAAAACTGAGGCAAAAAATACTGCAATGTCCCAAAGGTAGTAACAATTTTGGGTCGTTCGTCGAAAATTTTAGAAATTCTGCCTCATCGTTCATCCCAACGCTCATTTACAATGACATTCCAGCTGTCACCCCTTTAGACAGGGCCAATTTTCTTGCTGTACACTTTACGGCCAGCTCAAACTTCCAGATTGTGCTTTGTCTCCGCCTACACTTGAGTGTGTCGAATCTTCAATGGGACAAATCTACTTTCGTACTCGTGTAGTAGCAAGAGTACTTAAGGATCTCAGCATGCATAAATCCGCTGGTCCAGATGGTATATATCCCCTCCTTCTGAAGAGGTGTTCTTCCTCGCTGGCAAAACCACCGCGTAAGCTTTTTCATCAATCAATCAACTCTTTAGGACTCTTTCCGAGCAGACGGAAACAGTATTTGTCTAGCACGTCCCTAAAAAAGGCAAATCTTCTTCTCTCTTCTCCTACAGAAACATTGCACTTACGTACCTTCTTTCCAAGGTCATGGAAACGCTGATAAATCGTCAGCTAATGAAATATCTCGAAACACGAAAACTTCTTAATGACCGGCAATATGGTTTTCGTAGCAGCAGGTCCCCTGGTGATTTGATGGCATGTCTCACCGAAAAGTGGAACCAAAGCATACATCATTCTGGCGAAAGCAAGATAGTTGCACTTGATATTTCTAAGGCCTTTGACAGAGTTTGGCATCAGGCTCTTTTGTCGAAAATGCGTGCTTTTGGGATCGCTGACCCTCTTGTTCAATGGATTAAGAATTGCCTTTCGGAACGGTTTCAAGTCTGATATTCACAATTAAATGCTGGTGTGCCCCAGGGCTCCGTTCTGTCTCCGACACTCTTTTTAATTTTCATTAACGATCTCTTGTCTGCTACCTCTAATCCAATATACTCCTTTGGTAACGACAGTACCCTCTGCTTTTCATATTCGTTCCCGGACTCACGCCCTGCTCTTCGGCTGTAGAACGCGAACGGCAGCGTAGGTTAAGCTCATTAAATTCCGATATTAACAGCATAACCAATTGGGGAACTATCAACCGAGTGGAATTTAATGCTTCCAAATCTCAATGCTGTCTGCTGTCATTAAAGCAAAATTCAATTACCCAGCCATTACCCATGAATGGCACTTGCATCGTCGAAACCGATAAACTTTTCATTCTCGGTATATGTGTCAGTGACAAATTACGTTGGAATGACCACATCTTCGATGTCGCCAAAAATGTTGCGAAATGTCTAGGTTTCCTCAAGCGAAGTAAGAAATATTTTACCCCCTCTGATCTGGCCACAATATATAAGGCTTTCATCCGTCCAAAATTGAAGTACAATGCCCACATCTGGTCAGGTGCTCCTAAAACATCTCTGCACCTGCTAGATAGGATCCAAAAACCGTGCGATAAAACTCATAGGTGATCTTAATATCGCTCAAACAATAGACACCCTTGAACACCGACGTAATGTCTCGTGCCTCACTCTGTTTTATCGCTATTTCCACCACCAGTGCTCCATAGAAATCGCCAGTAGCATTCCTCCCCTTCAAACTTTTAACCGTAACACCCGTCTCGCTATGAAAGCTCATCAGTATTCCCTCAAGCCCACTTTCCGACCTACTCTGAAATATCGTGATTTGTTCCCAAGCTGTACAACTCGCTTATGGAATGCCCTGCCTGGCTCTTTATTTCCTAGGCATTATAACTTTCAAACATTTAAAACCAACGTTCTCCAGTACCTCTTTTAAATCCTCCCTGATTTTCCTTCGCCCGCGCTGTGTGCACAAATTTTAAGGGCACTTAATCCCTTGAGCACGCGCAAATTATACAAAAAAAGGGAATATTCGTTGCAGAAACTGCATTGTTTGATTTGCAGTGTGCCATGGCGCGCCGTCTTGTTGAAACCAGTAACCGTGCAGCCCTCTTTCACACATTTGTAGGCACATATAATGAGCCAACCTCCACCGATATCAATTCCCATCGACTGTTTCGTTTTTGAACAAAAATAGCTCAATTATGGTTTTGGGGCAAACGTCGGCCCGAACAGTCACTTTTTGGTCATGCAATGGTTTTTCATGGATCGCGTGTGGATTCTCCGTTCACCATATGCGGCAATTTTGCTTATATAACAGTGCCAGAGAGTGTGAAATGAGCCTCGTCGGTCATCAAAATTTGCTTCCAAAAATCTGATTCAGTGTCAACCATGCGAACGACGTGGACGGTCTATCGGCAATATTCTTTGAGTCAATTGCACTTTATACCGAAACAGATGCAAAGTGCGCCGCAAGGTGGTTGCACTGACGCAAAAATGCTGAGCGCGGTGACGATACGACACATATGGATTCTCGGCAACACTCTTTCTTACTGCTTCAACCAGTTCATTGGAACGTCTTGGGCTTTGGTGAACGGCACGTCGACACCCAACGCCGAATAGTGTTGTCAGATGGTGCTAGTTGACCACGATATTTTCAACGATATGCACATTGAGTTAACACAACTGAACGACTATTTTCAATGTACAACATTACTATTTCGGCGCATTGTTTCGGTGTGCACCGATTCATAGTTAAAATTGCACTAAATTGACGTTCGAAAAACGTTGATAAATCGGTTGATAAATGTCAAAGTTATTCAATATTTATTTACATATTGACATAAAAGATGGCGCACCATGTAGATGCTGCTGAAGTCCGAGGACCCCTTTCAATGATGTTTGTACTGAGACATACTTAGAAGATAAGAAAATCGATCACCACAATGCGGACATCACTTCCGTCGAAGAAGCGAAATGTGATGAAGAGTTCAAAAATAAGACTCATTAAAGAAGTTCTTAGCTTTAAGCATGTTAACGAACTCCTAATTACAATCCGCGATAGGCACACAGAGAGCAGATTGACATTTTTGGCATTGCCCAAATGTATTGCAAGGAATTTCAGCTTTGAACGTCTGAAACCGCACCGACTGGGTCTCCCAAGACTTGCTAGCCTCAAACATTGAAGACTAGTAGTGGCATTTCCGGCAAAACCATTTTAAACGCTGTATCATATTCATCACAACAAAACTCTTGCTTTGATGAAGAGTGATACGAAGTCAATATAGCAGTCGTACGAGGCAACGCCACTCCCGACCTTTTTCAAAAAAAAAAAGGAGAGGAAAATCGCCTTTTATGAAATGAAAGCTAAAAAAAAAATACGCCAAAGGCGCAATGCTTAGCAAGAAGCCTGTAGGGTTAAGGATGAAAAATATCAGTGATGATAAAAGTCAGTCATTTCTGATGGCCTCCCGGCATCGATTACACTAATCTTCAGCATTTAGTGCTATTTCCATTAAACATGTTAAAAGGCCGTTTAAGGGTTTACCATAATTGCAGTCGTTTAACTTTAAGTATCTTCGTTATTGTGGCGTTTGAGATATCCACACCTTGGCTATAATTAGGTGTTGATTTATGTCTTTATTGGCTCTTCGGAATATTTGGATACTATAATACGGGTATCATGGTGCGTTCGCTGCAATAGGATGAATTTGGTTGACGGTAATCATGTGGCAACTACGTTCGTTTGCGAGGATATACGTGGCGAAAACCGTGTGCTAATTTAAGTAATATTCGCGATAAATTCAATAAGCCTAAGTTCAATTCCAGATGTGGTGCCGTGTACTACTAAAGATGTCCTCCTTTCATATTGCTTATGTGTTTTGTCAAGGTGCTCGAAGAAACATTTTTTGGTAACATCGTCGTTTTCCAGCCTTGATGCGGATGTGCGGTTCACAACCAATGCGCAACAAAGTTAGGCAAAAGTAATGTCCTAATGTAAATTGGCTGCCATTTTGTTAGAAATGAAAAAAATTTGGCTCTGTCTTCACGAAATGGGAAAATGGTTAAAATTGATGACATTAAGTTGGAAAATTGATAGCGGACAAATGACCACCTACTAAGTTGAAGCACATTTGTGCCCGTTTTACGGCATTTTGAATTGTTGCTCGCAAAACATCTGGCTGCAAATTCGTGATTTCTTCTTCAATGTTGGTTTTCAAGGCTTGCAAGGTTTGTGGTTTGTTGTGGTAAGCGCAAGATTTCAAAAAGCTCGGCTTGGAAATTGGTGATTCAAGCCCCCATCGTTGCCCGAACTGCGTGGGCGGTTGGTCCGTCCTGCTGGAACCTATAATGCTCGGGACACAATTCAGCAACTTCCTACAAAACAAACTCGTTTAATATCTGTGCCACCTTGATCAAAAAGTTCCCGCCAACGTGTGGCGCTGCCATTATTCCAATTTGGGTTCTGTTTTTTTTTTTGTTAAATTGGTAAATCTGTGTGTGTTGGCGACTTTTTACAATTTTAGAAATGGATTTAAATTTGCAACAACGAACTTGTACTCGTATTTAATGATGCGCTAACGTTGGACATGTTGGAAAAGTGTTTCGGCAACGATTCTCTAAAGAAAACGGTCGTTTACCAGTGGCACGAGCGGTTCAAAAGTGGTCGTGAGTCAATCGAAGATAATGAACACGAACGCAGTGGCAGACCATCGACATCGAAAACCGACGAAAAAATTGATGAAGTAAAAGAAATTAACCATCAGAGAGAAAGCGGAGGACTTGGATCCGTCCAAGACAATTTGGTCAACGATTTGGGTTTCCGTCGTGTAGCAGCAAAGTTGGTGCCAAAAGACCTCAATTTCATGCAAAGAAGAGACCGTGTCGACGTCGCAAAAGACATAATTTGCGAGGCCGAATCCGATCCCACATTCATCAAAAGGATCATTACTGGAGACGAGACGTAGGTTTAAGGGTACGACACGCAATCCAGACATCAGGCAAGTGAATGGCGTTCACCAAATGGGCCGAGACCAAAAAAACTATGTCGTTTTCAGTCAAAAAAGAAGCCAATCCTCACGGTTTCCATGGATTACAACGATGTAGTGCATCATGAATTTTTGCCAGAAGGCCAGACAATAAACAAAGAGTATTACGAGTATTTGGGCGTTATGAGACGTTTGTGTGAAGCAATTCGCCGAAAGAGAAAAGAATTGTGGGCAGAAAACTTGTGGATTTTGCACCATGATAACGCACCGTCGCACAGTGCCATCATTATTCGTAATTTTTTGACGAAAAATGCAACAAATACCATCCAACAGCAACCGAATTCACCTGACTTGGCTCCCTGTGACTTCTTTCTGTTCGGGGAACGCGCTTCAGCAGCCGAGAGGAAGTAATGGAAAAATCGCAGGAAGCACTGATGAACATACCGAAAACCGAATATAAAAAAATGTTTCGAGGATCGGATCAAGCGCTGGCATAAGTGTGTTGCAGTCGATGGGGATTACTTTGAAGGGGACAATATACTCGTAGATTTAGATGAATAAACTTGTATCTTTAATTTCTGAATAAATTCCGGAAAATTTTTGATCAAGGTGGTATATTCCTGTAGACCTGGGTCGAAAAACCGCTGACCGCTGAAAACCAGGATTAAGTCACCGGCGAAACAATTCAGTTCTAGTGCTTGTTCTGCCCTTCTCAAGGTGGTGGTTGATAACTGCTTGTTTAAACCTTAATCTAGGTAAGCATTTTGTGTCACCGATTACTACATGCTAACAATCGGGAAGATAGGATTTTGGAATGTGAAGATACCTTCACGCGCCCAGAGAATGCCAGATTTCTTTAATTCGAGAAAGTATTCTCGCGTGTAGGTACGTAAGTTGATATTTTGAGACTGAGAAAAGCGGCCAGGAGCGGCGGAGCATCAGTTTCCAACTGGTAACCTGTACTGGTCTCTGCATCCTTCGTGGGTATTTAGGTTAAGAAGTTTTAGGCGGTCACGATAGGGAGGTAAGATAAAGAGGTCATCCCAGGGTAGTCTTCGAAGGGCAAATCAAAGAAAACGACGGTGAATGTTCTCGATTCGGGATATATGGTATGAACTCGCAGAAAGGGGGACCACACTTGGCTGGCATATTCGACAAAGGGCCGGACAAGGCCAATGTAAAGTGACCCAAGGATTGCAGAATTCTTTGGACCATCATTTGATAAAACCAAGCTATGAGTTGGCTTTAAGGATCATCATCATCATCAATAAGCGAACGCAAGTTTAACTCTCTATCGTACTCGTATAATATTCCAAGCTCGCGAAAATATTGAAACTGGGGTACTGGTTGGTCATGCCGAAAATAAAGTCGAGGGGGAAATTGATTGGACTTACGAGACAAAGTCATAGATTGACATTTGGAGACATTAAGTTCAAAACAATTTTTTAGACATCAAATGGAAAACCTATCGAGGTCTTTTTGAAGGAGAATAGAGTCTTGGGGTGAAGAAATAGAGTCGTCGGCGTAAATGGATAGGGGACAGTGTTTAATAATCCTCTCAAGATCGTTTATAGAAAAATAGGGGACCTAGATGGCTGCCTTACGGAACACCAGAAGTGGCTAAAAACGGGGTTGAGAAGGCTGGCCTAAAACGAAGGGTATAATAAGGGTTCTCCATATAAGAAGATATCCATTTGAACAATATGAGGTCGAAACTGAGGAAAGACCAATTGATGTTATATTTTATCAAAGGCCTTAGCGAAATCTGTAGCAATAACGTCGATTTCGTTGCTATTTTCTAGGGCTGAAAGCGCAAGGCATACGAATTCAACTAAGTTTGATCTACCTTTCAGGAATCTTTGCTGACTGGGTGAAATAAGTGACTTGCCCTGAAAGCTTAGAACTTCATATAAACAACTTACGAGTATATGTGAGAAAGCTTTGCAATGGGATGGTAGTTATTTACTTCATTCTTTGATACCTCTTGTGGACCGGGGTTATGAAAGAGGTTTTCTAAACTTGTGGAAATTTCCCTTTCCCAGATGAAATAGGAAAGAAAGTGGATGCGAAAGATTGGACTCACACTTTTTGAGAAATATTGCTGGCAGCCAGTCTAGCCCGGTTAAAGACGCATGTCTTTAACTTTTCTTCGATAAGGGTAGGATCAAAAGATTGAGAGAGAGAGACGGGGCCAATGGATAAATTGGGAAGATACTTGAAATATATGGGTTCAGGTACGAAGAAGTTGTCTACAAATGATTGTTTAAAAAATTTTGCACAATAGTTGGCGATAGTATGTGTGTCGGTCAATGATATGTATATTCTCGAACCAGAAAGAGGGGGGATAAGCGTCTGATTTTCTTTTGTAGATGACGAATTGATAAAATGTCTTAGGGTCGTTGATAAGATTGGTCTGCGCTGTGTCGAGAAAGCGCTGATAGAGGCAGTTATAGGGCTGGGTGAATTTGAGTTAGGTTCCCACATAGTTAGAGTAGTCGGAATGATGATGTTTTATGGCATGAAAAGCGGATGTACAGAGAAATGGAATTACATATTTGACTGTAGAAAATGGAGACAGCATCAGATAAAGATAGATTGATAAAATCAAAAGAAGATTTGCTAAGATAGATATTGATTTTGCGAAAATTAGCTTTATAGAAGTTGTAAGAAGAGATAATAGGGAAAGAAGTGGACTGGAGTACGGAGTTATGGAAAAATGAGAGAAGGAGAGGGGGTGAAAGTTGTCGATAATTGATAGGGTTAAGGGACAACCATACGGAGCCAGGACTTTGAAGGTTTTGATGGTTCCAGACCAACGTGTAACAACGGGCTAAAGCATGCTATCCAGAAGTATTGGTTTGTCCACCGCAATGACAATGAAGAGCGCGTTGTTGATTTTTGCAATGGCAAATGCCATTGGCAGGGACGAGCGGAGAAGCTTCGAGAAGAAATTGATACAGTTGTGCTTGGTCCAAGAACAAAGTTCTCCGAATGGTAATCTATCCATTACCTAATACAGGCAATAAACAACATAGATATATAAATCATCATAGAGGTTGGGACATATTCAATAGAAATAATGTTCGAAGGGCATTGTTGCGAATGGTTGGAAAATTACTGATTGTTCAAAACATGGGTTGAACCAGAGCGTTAGTCTTACAAGTATGTTCATGATCAAGAGCTTGCCTTACCACCTAGTGATTGTTGCTCGCCAAGTGCTTGGTCAGACCCTTCATTATATTTAGCTTACCAGAGCGACAAAACTGCATGTTTGTATCCACAAATGGAATAGTCGATATTGGAAATACCGACTGCAGACGACGACAAAATCTACACTGGCTGGCTGAATGGTACTTACTCAATATCGACAATGACAACCAAATAAGCTGATCAACTCGCGGTGAGGATATCCATGCCCAATGTACATATATAAGACTGCTGGAGCTGAGGGTCTACCCTCCGAGCTATTTAGGGCAAAAGGTGAGAAAGTCATCTTCAAAATTCGGTCGGTAGAAAACATGCTCTACGAGTGAAACCTCAGAGGCTTTTTTAAATGCTAACTACTCCATAGGGGCATCAATCTTTTCTATACGTTACCTTTAAGCTGTTTGCAATATAATTGAATGCTGAAAGTCTGAAAGTGACAATTCTTACAACAATTCAAAGAGATTGATACAAAACATTTTCTTATTGATTGATGTAGATGGAGACCATCAGGATAGGGGTATCTGGAGTGTTAGCATCCCGGCAAATTTCATCTGTCTCTTCAAAATGGCAATGAAATGCATGATTCTCCAAAGGCTATTTTGGGGCTAAAAACAAAGGTTAACATAAGGCGGTGCGCCGACATGCGCATTGTAAGAAACTTCAAATCAGTACAGGGTAACACTTTTAAGAGGGTCAAACATCGCAATATAAAGAAGATGAAGAGGAACATTTTGTAATAAAAAAAAAAATAATAATAAAAAAACTAAAAGTATTTTAACGCTTTACCTTGCGTTGAATTCCCGCGGACGTATGTTCGGACAGGATCACATGCCTCCAAAGTGCCGGATTTTATGCCTTTCGAAGTATTGAACGTGAACCTCTATGGGTTTTTGGACAGGATTTTCTGACGACCTTTGTTAAACAAAGCAAATCTAGGTGATTTGCTCATCTTTCCAGCAAATGTTTTTTTTTATAATTAGCGCGCGCTCAAGGGGTTTTGTACCCTTAAAATGTTCGTACACAGCGAATGTGGTTACTCCTTTGGATCTTAAGCCACCAACCAGACAGAGATTGATGCGAAATGAAGACAACATACCCGCCGTAGCGGTCAGTATCGAAAAGATCCAGAAATGTCGATTCGGCGCCGATCAGATGAATTGGTCATCGTCAGAGAGTCAACTCGGCTTATTTTGCGCTTGGATTTGGGCCTACATCCGTATGAGATTGTGAATTAAAGCCTGACGACCATATAAAATGCCGTCAGTTGGCTAATTTGGGGGTGGAAAAGTTGGCCGGCGATCCGGGTTTTGGCCAAAAATTCGTCGTCTCGGACGAGGCCCATTTTTGGATCAGCTGCTATGTCAACAAGCTAAATTGCCATTATCGGAGCGAACACATTTCACAAGTGTTCGGCCAAGCATCAATGCATACACAAAGATTGGCTGTTTGGTGTGACTTGTGCATGGTGGCATAATAGGACCTCATTCCGTTCGCAATGAGGAAGGAGACACCGTTACCGTCAATGGTCTCAAGTATAGAGCGATGTTAACCGACATTCTGTGGTCAGAGCTCGACAACATCGATATATCCGAGCTGTCGTTCCAACAAGACGGCGCTAAATGCCATACAAGCGACGCAACGCTCGAAGTTGTGAAAGAGAAATTTGGCGACTGGGTCATCTTATGACGAGCGTTCTTCAATTGGCCGCCGTGATCTTGCGATTTGACACCACTCGATTATTTTCTCTGGGGCTACGTCCTGAGTCTACGCTAACAAGCCTACCACTTTGGACGAGCTCGAGGCCAAACTTGACACGCTATTTCCGGAATAACGCCGCACATATTGGACCGAGTTATCAAAAATTGGACCGACCAGTTGAAGCACTGCCAGTAAAGCCGAGGCGGTCATTTGAATGATGCGCTATTCCACACGTAATGGCATGAACGTAGATTCAGAAATAAAGCCAGAATCAATTTCACATCTCACACTGTTGTTGTTTTATTTAATTTTTTCCTCTATCGTTCTTTTCTGGTCGCCCTATACAACAGAGCCTTAAGTTTAAATGGCATATTTTTTTAACATAAAATATTGATGAGTTTTCGGGCTACTTAATCCAATTCACACTCTATGTGCGACATCGTCATCACGATCTCAGGATTTTACTTTTTTTGCACTACGCCACGATGACTTCTTCTGGATAGATGCAGGTGTTCGGTCTTAGTATGACTGATTCGTAACTCGATCTTCTAAAACCTTTATCGGCTTTATCGTCGGCGAAAAGATGAGAAGTTGGTCGGAAAATCCCGCTCGACAACAGAAAGCAACAAACTTTGTACACTGCTTTGGTGTACTCCAACTTTAATTTCAAATTCTCGGGTTATTCTCGCTGTGCATGTAACTTTCATTCGTACATAAGCACTTCATTCGTACATATGTTTTGCATATATTTTAGCGCTGTCCAAATAAGATCTCTGGGAACTCTGCAGAACTCTTTTTACAAATCGATGAAGACGGTACGCAGATATGTACTTGGAAGAATAGCGATGCCTTTCTACCATTATCCTTAAGCTTTGAATCGCGTCATACGTCGAATTGCCTTATACGAAGCTTCATTGCAGTTTAATAATATTGCGTTGTCGACTTTCTAGAACGCTCTCGTATATTTTCATAATATGCGACACAAATTTCACCGATCAGTAGTCGTTCCAATTTTTCGTGTCGCGTTTGCCTTTATACAGCGAAACAAGAGAGCTCTCCTTCTACTGGTTAAGCCCTCGTTCACCTCTCGTCATTTTTTTGATGCTCATACTTTGCTTCGCCCGGGACAATCCCGATTCATTCTATTCATTGCTTCGCTAAATTCAGCTTCCATAAAACTTGTAGTTGCCTCGTGGTGCGCAACAGTGGAGGAAATGGTCTGCGTGTACTTTATATAGTAACGCGTTAAACTATACTTTCCATCTGTGGCAAAACTCTTTGTTAACCGTTAGGGGGTTTCCTGGCTCATTTGCGATATATTTCGGCGATTGAATCCTTTGGGAGTTTTTTATTCGTTGTGCCGAAATCTTAAAAATGTTAGCTCATTTACCTGTTCTTCGTCGCTTTACTAGTTGTAATTCCCGACACAATACCGCCAATGCTGTCGCACGTGGTCTGGTCACCGCTTTTTCACGTACAATATTTTGTATAATTATTGCATTTTTTAAAGGCTTAGCTTTTGTTCTTTACCGCGATTTTCGTCTCATAGTTCAACCACCACGCTTCATTATTTATGAGGTTGTAGCATAAGTATTGCGCAATTTTTGAATGTCTGTTTAATGTCAATTAATTTACGCTAAATACAAAAATTTAATCGTCAATGGTACTCGTATTTTCCTTCATTAGACAAAACTTCTGCCCACCTCTCAGGCAAATCCTTAATGACGCCATTAAAGAAAAATGTTTGGCTTTGACGAAGAAAATATACCAACAGCCTTTTGGACATCATCCCGAGATCTATTGTAAAATTGTTTCCATCAAGGAAGTTTTGCAGCCTTCGAAACAAATGATGAAGATGCTAAATCCGAAGAATAAGGCGGATGCACCATTTGCCCCAAGCGAACTTCTGTGTGAGGGCGAGGGTTATCCTGATAGAATAGAACACCACTTCGATTAACCAGACCTTGCCGTTGCTGCTCTATTGCCGATCTTAATCTGCACAGCAATTGACAGTAGACTTCTACTCAATTCAGGTTCGGAATAAATCACACAGTCGTTGGACGCGCAGATCAACTACCATCAACTGGGAAGCATTTAAAGAGACGCGGAATTACGCAACTCTGATAATACGTGCATCAAACAAAAAATTACTTTGCATCAAAGCTTAGTACCTCCTTACCCGACACAAAACTTTGGAGCAATTTAAAAAAGACCGGTGTTTCCAAAGGCTTTAATCCACAGGATGTTCTCGACCCTGATAATCTGAATGAGTATTTTGTAGGTAACCAACTCTCTGGGAGTGATGTCGATATTAATCGAATATCGGCGAATTTGGCGAGCTCTGTTCCTAGACTGGAAGATCTTGAAGTTTGAAGTTGTAAGTGAAGATGAAGTTTACAAATGCACAATGGCTATTAAGTCTGACGCTATCGGTGAGGATGCGTACCCATACGACTTATTAAACTTATTTTACCCCAAATTACCCCATCTCACTCACATTATTAACTTCTCCATTTTCACATCAACTTTTCCTCAGTCTTGGAAAATTTCAAGGGTCCTTCCAATCGCAAAAAGAACAAACACCGATTCTCCCTCTGACTTCAGACCAATAAGCATCCTACCTGGTCTATCGAAAGTCTTTGAAAAAGTCATAGAGAAACAAATACTAAGGCATGTGATCATCAGCAACTTGCTTTACCCGAAACAATCAGGCTTTAGAGCAAATTATAGTTGCTCTACGGCTATGATAAGCCTAATTTGTTTGCTTGATTTCTCGAAGGCTTTTGATAGGGTAGACCACAACATTCTAAGGTGGAAGCTTAAAAACTTGTTTGGTCTCAGTGATAGAACTGTAGAAATTAAACGGCAGCTATTTATCAAGTAGATTCCAGAGAGCCACTTCTGGCGACAAATCCTCTTTACTGAAGCCCTTAATTCGGGGTGTTCCACAAGGGTCAATTCTTGGTCCAATACTGTTCTGCATGTTCATCAACGATCCCCCATCAGTCTGTACCCACACTTCTGTGCATCTTTATGCAGATGGAGGATCTTACCCAAATCTCTGCTTGGTCCTTCGCTAATGGGTTGCTCCTAAACCCAACAAAATCCCAAGTAATAGCAATATCCAAGAGAAATTTCAATCTCAATATCTTGCCAGACATATGCTTAACTAGTACTAGTGCAAAAAAATGCGCAATACTTATGTTACATTCTGATATGCCGAGCCGGTCTTTTGAAAAACCGAGCAGAGCTTCTGTACTATTCCTACATTTTTCTTTAAACTTGTCTTGTAGGAAGTTAACCCCTTAAAGAATAAAATACGTATTTGCTTAAGTACAACTATAAGGATCGCAGTAATCGGCAGGAACGACACCGCCGGATGCATAACACATGAACCGTGGCCGTTGGTCAGGTTAAAGCTTTCGAGCAACTTCTTGCGGGAAAACCCCGGACCAGTTTCCATCACAAGCTGGCTGGCACCTAGGACACGTCAAGCTTATCGCATGTACCAATCAAAGATTCCGTGATCTTTTCACCAAAGCCGTAGGTGAATTAGGAGGGATTTGGCCAGGTGCAAAACTCAAAGTCGTGTCTAAGGAGGATATCCCTAGCAGACTCGCACCTGGATCCCAGCCGAATCCTCCTCCCCAGAAAGCATTCTGGAGATCATCAGGCTCATCAACCCGACTCATCCGACTCATGACTGGAAAGTCGCGAAACTGGAACAACTAAGAGTCTCTTATAGATGCGCGTTGATTGTGATCAATAAGGAATCCCTTAACTCTCTGGCGGAGAATAAAGGCATGATTCGGTTCGGTTTCGAGTAAATTCACTTGAGGGTCTATAAAACGGATGATCTGGATGCTGATAAGCAACCTCTTTCTACTTTAATGGAAACTTCAAATTCAACCTTAGATCTTGGAACGACGACATCCGACTGCAATCTATCCGAGGAGACAATCAAGCCGTTGGTCTCCTGTCGGAAATGGAAACCGATGCCGAAGCAGAAAGAGATCCTATACGATCAGAGGAAGAAGATGAGCTGTTGAGCACAACTTCAGAATCGGAGGACTTGAACAGCACCGTGGTGGAGGCTACTCTGGTAAATTGTAGCAATGATACGGTTTCTCCAGATTAATCTCCATCATTCAAAAAACGCTTCAGCCGCACTTAATCTGCGTTTCTCGAAAAACGCAGAATACATTATCCTAATCCATGAACCATGGACTTGGACTTGGGACACCTGTATACGCTCCGCTCTATACAAGAGACAAAGGTAAGATTAGAACTTGTATATTAGTGAAACGTAGCCTTAATGCATTTTTACTTCCTAATATCAGCGACCCCGCTTTAATCATTGCCAGACTAGAGACTGCTAAAGGCTCCTACTGGCTGGCATCGGCATATCTTGGCCACGATCATGTGGCCCCTCTGGTAATAACCTAGAAAGGGTGGTACTGGAAGCTGTAAGGCAAAAAACTGGCCTCACCATCAGATGCGACGCTAACGCTCGTCACACGATATGGGGCAGTACCGACATCAACGATAGAGGTTTTGATTATATTATGAGTACATTGCTTGCAACAATGGCAATGAGCCCACTTTTATAACAAGAAACCGACAGGAAGAGCTAGACATCACTCTTGTCTCCGACAAGAATTATTGGAAAACTAATTGGCCAAAATACAGAGGAATACTGTCAGAAACACTATCCTCTGAACTCTCAAGTCCCACGCCAACGAGTTTGATATGAAAGTCAGGGAATTCACCCTAGATCTCAATCAGGCCATGATCGCTTCCTGCCCTCTTATTCAATCTGCTCAGAAACATCTTGCAGAAAACTTCTCAACTTAGCAGTAAGCACAAGAAAAGTGACCGACTGGGACTCATACAAAGAATCCCTCAAATTATACAAAAAAGAACTGAGGAAGGCAAAGCGTCAATCCTGGAGATCATTCTGTGACAAAATCACGGAAACCTCTGAGACATCGCAGGTGTCCTTCCAGGTAGCTCCCAATTCGCGGCCAGTAGCAACCCAAACAGGACTACTGCAACCGGGGCCGAAATTCATGGTCAGATCACAAGAGACAAACTACTCTGGGCGCTGCATAGCTTCAATCCATACAAGACTGCTCGTCCGGACGGTATAATACCTGCCGAGTTACAGAGGTCCTCAGATATTATTCTGCTTGCGCTAGAGAATATTATGAGGAGCTGTGTACAATAGAACTGATTTGATTCACATTCCACTATCATAGAGAGAAGTTTTCATTCCCAAAGTGGGAAAATGTTCTCATGTTGTCCCAAAGGACCTCAGACCTATAACTTTATCATCTTTCCTACTGAAAACTCTAGAACGACTGATTGATATCCATATACGAGATAAAATTGATCCAAAACTTCTGGCAACATGCCTACTGTAATGGAAACTGCTCTGCGTTCACTTACTAGCCACATAGAACATACACAATGGTTGCTTTCCTAGAGGGTTTCTTCAACAACGTCAACATATCCGCAATCACTGCTTTGTCAACTCTGCAGGAAGACGACCCACTTGGGGAGTTGATCAGTCTTATGCTAAATAGCAGTATAATCAACTCCAAACTGGGTGGGGCTTCTTCTAAAAGATGTACGCCGCAGGGCTGTGTCCTCTCTCCCCTTATCTGGAAGTTAGTGGTATACCTGGAAGCGGGAGGTAGCAGGGTATGAAGACGACGTTGCTATTGCCGTCTCAGGTAAGCATCTTAGTACCATTAAAGAACTCCTTCAACTAAATCTTAACAGATTAACCCGTTGGGCAGATCGCTGTGGATTGGGAATAAACCCCCATAAAACTGATCTTGTCCTCTTCTCCAGGAAATGCAAAATTCCAATTATAGACCCTCCCTCAACAAACGATACCAGTTTAGTCTTTTCCGATACAGCGAAATATCTGGGTCTCATTTTTGACAAAAAAACTAAACTGGAAACCTAATATTCAAGAAGGAGTCAAGAAAGCAACCCAAAACGGCCATTGGGAATAAATGGCTCGCATAACTTACTGGCCATACATCTCGGTCATAAGATCGATACTCACTTACGGGCTTACAGTCAACTGCAGTAAACTAAGCCGAATCCAAAGACCAGCATGTCTATGTATAAGCGGAGCCTTACGGTCTACACCCTCTGAGACATTAGACATTCTGTTTCACTTGTCTCCCCCATTAGGAATCCTCACAGAGAGAACATCGATTACACCATACCTGAACTTTGGTTTGACAAAGACTTCCATGTAAGCTTCCCCTCTAGATCCTTCTGGGAGGAAGATGCTTTCATGGAGGACAAGTCAATCCACTTCTACATAGATGGATCTAAAGCCGATAGCGGGTTTGGTAGCGGTGTTTTCTCAGATAAGCTAAATCTGAGCCTCTCTTTCCGTCTTCTAAAGCACTGTAGCGTGTTCTAGGCGGAAATTTTGGCGATTAAAGAAGCCCTGTCCTGGCTGAAGAAAAACGTGATATCTGCATCTTTTCGGATAGTCAGGCCGCTATCAAGCCACTGGGCTCAGTCTCATTAAATTCTAAAACCGCCCTGAAATGCCGATCATCTCTTATGGAGATGACAGAGCAGTTCAACTTTCACCTTTGTTGGGTGCCGGCCCACAGAGATATTCCAGGGAACAGTAGGGCCGTTGAACTCGCCAAAATTGGAGCCACTCTACCTATTCTACCGGAAAAGGGTAGCGTAGGTACCCAATCGCTACGTGCAAATTAATATTAAAGCTGGATGCCAATAAAAAAGCAGACCTTAGGTAGACCAATAGGTCTACCGACTAAACAGATTTTGCCAAAGCATCTCAGCAACATAGGTGCTATCACTGGACACTGCTTCATAGGCAAGCACGCAAAACGGCTTGGCGCCTTTACAAATGATTTCTGTAGAAGCTGCATGGACGAGGAAGGAGAGGAGACAATCCTCCACCTACTCTGTACATATCTCTCCCAGAGAAGGAAACTTCACTTAGGAACTTTCTTCTATGTACAATGTCCTAAACGATCTAAGGAATATACTCGTAGTAATACACTGTCTCCTACGCTTCATCTGAGCAAGTCTAGTCTGTCCGATGATAAACAAAAGCACACGATTCTCGAAATACATTCCGGAATAAACGGCGGACACTTAGAAATGTCCCTAGCAAATCTTGACGCCAGAGTAGGTAGAAATTTGAAGGAAAGATTTGCAAAAGTTGAGCCTTGAATCGAGAAACTAAGAAACTTTCAATTTTGCTTAAACCCACACCACCAATAGCTTCCAGAATGTAATGATTTCAGAACTACAGATTTCGTAATTTGTATCATCTAAAACTAAATATGTATCTCAACGCGTAAATTAATTAGCAGTAACAGCCGGTTTTAGACCGGTTCTCCCCTTTTGGCGTGCAATTCTACCAGAACAGATACGAGAACACTTTTTTTTTTTTTTGTAAATACTCGTACAACTTCTGATGTATTTCACAGATTTTAGTGCTCAAACTATTCACAGTCATTTGGGTCAATCCAAAACAGAAACATACGCATTTCTTAGGATCGATTAGCAAATTCTAAACAAAACTAGATTCGAAAGAAAATGCCCACATCTAGAATACATTGACACAGATTTTATTTACATAACAGTATCTTAGTTGTAGTCCACTGTTTATGCAAATTCCAAGCTTTTGTATCCGATAAAAAAAACCATATTTCAACAACGTACTGTGATGTTATCGAATGGGTTATCGAAACGCTGACATAAGAAACCCTCACTGGTGCAGTTCTTTGCATGCGGCCAGAAGATTAACTTTTTGGTATTCTCTAAGCTGAAGAGTCAAGATCAGGTTGGAATTTAAAGATTTATGTAATTAGATTTTCAGTCATATGATGGTCGAGTGGGAACAGGTTGTGGTTTCATGAAATGTGGGTCAAAGAGCGTATGAAGACGAAATGCTTTTCATGTGGTGAATTATGCAAGCAGAGGAAGAAGTCTGTCTACTCGTTTAAAGGTCACTGAAACGTGAGTTGTTGAGCGCGGAATGATGCAAGAATGAGAATGCCTGCTTCTAGATTTGCTTTTGTGGAGTCTTCTTCGATTATTATAAGAGTTAAGTAAGTGTACTTGGAATGAGAGTGTAGTGGGTTTGATTTTAATCAGTGTGCTTTTAAACGTTTATATAACATAAATACGATCCGCTCGACCAACTAGTGCCTCTTGACTGACCTTTGGCTTAGTGCTTCCGTCTTCTTGATCAAAACTAAGTGCCAGCTTATGAACTAAATAAATCATAAGGTCAAAGAAGTTGATAATCTGGCCAAGCAGTGGGAGATACCTATTCTGACTGAGTGAGCACATACACAGGCCTCAGTATGGTTGAAAGAGCATAGTTTATTAGCTGCGTTTTTTGTTGATGATATGGTCTTGAGTCCGTCTGTAAGAAGACGCAGATCTGCATATGCAAATTAAGAAGAACTACACAAAAGCCGGGTAATTCAGATAGGTTTGCCGGATAACTTTTTTTTTTTTCTTGAAGGTAATGGTAGGAATCGTGATAAATTACAATTTGAACTACCATACGAGTATCTTTGAAAAGCAGGGGTATGATGCAGGTAGGTTTACGGAAACAACTTTATATTGTTTGGTAGACGTATATTCATATTACATGCAAATTTTCCAATTATTATGTTTCAGCACCTGTCAAAGTTACCAATGACATCCAGCTGGTCAAAATATTCCGTAAGGTTTGCCATTCATGCATCGTTTTACGCTTGCCGAACATGCGGAAATTATTAAAAAAAAATATTATCGGCTCAGTTGTAAATACGGAACGTGAATTTCGTCGTAAAGTCAGCCGTGATCATGGCTTCAGTGTGCCGGAAATTCGTCGCACCGTGGAAAAGTTTGAGCGTGAGTACACTCTTTTGGATCTTAAGTCACCAACCAGAGAGAGATTGGTGCGAAATGAAAAAAAATTTAGCCACCGCACATTTGGGTATTTAATGTGGAAAGTTAGGAAGTAATTTTCTTCCTAGCGGTAGCTAAAAACCCATTAAACAATGCACCGTTTGGGTACACACTTGGACGCAGCATCAGTTGAAAGTCGCCAATCAAAAGTGTTAATAAGAAAAACAAAAGTTGTCCGCGAATTCGCCAAAGTTAAATATTATAATTTACAACATAAAATTACGATTTTTTTACTTTTGACTTTACGTTAAAAAGACATGATTTTAAGGTTAAGTGGTTAAATGAAAGAAGGACAGATGCAATATTTAGAAATAAAAATGAGATTTGGCTTGAGGGAGTTTTTGAAATACCAATAGCTACAGTTAGACGAGGTCGGCCATGAAAATCTTTTGAAGAGCTTAGCGTGCGCAGCAAAAGAAGAAGATAGGAAGTCCTACTTCGGAATATTGATGCGGAAGAGCTTACGTACGCCACTCAGATGAAGTTGCGTGTGGATAGAAATATAGATGCTTCGAAAGTGCTTAAAGAAATGGTCCAATCGCCCGGGAGGGCCAACAAATATAAAAAAGCATTTTCTGGAGCTAAAAAAATATCTATTTCCCAAGCACTTTCTATTTTTGCTAAAGTTGGTTTATCGCGCAGGCAGTATGAGATAATACGGTCCAGCGACATAAATAAATTGTCTCCTTGTAGCTCTACACACTTCTCCCAGCGATGCTCCCATCTCTCTAACCCGTCCAAATACTACTTGGCGTAAAAACAGTTTTTGGTTTTTTTGGAGCCGGCTCGCCCTTTACAGTCCACTGTTTTGACTGACATTTTGTTTCGGGCGTATAATAGTGTATCCAAGTTTCATCTACAGTAATTAATCGGATTTATTGCGCCTAAACTGCGCCAACAGAGCGTTGGGAATGTTCATTCGAACACGATTTTGGTCGAACGTAAGCAAACGCGGCACCCAACGCGCGGACAGCTTTCTCATGCCGAAATCTTGATTTAATATGTAACAAACACGTTCTTTGGACAATTTCATAACCTCTACTATCTCTCTCACTTTAATTCGGCGGTCGTCTAACACCATTTGGTGAACTTGAGCAACGTTATCGTCTGTGGTTGCAGTTTTTGGACGTTTCGAACGTTCATCACCTCCCAAGCTCTTACGGCCACGTTTAAATTCAGCTGCCCAAAATTTCACTGTGGTAAATGATGGTGCAGAGTCCCCATACACAGAGTCCAACTCATTTTTGATTTGCGTAGGCGTATTGCCTTCCAAAAATAAGAATTTAATAACAGCTCGATATTCAATTTTTTCCATTTTCCCAAAAAAACACTCTCATCGACTCACTCAAACGACTGTCAACTTAAAACTTCGCTTCCAAAATGACTGAGACTTCGGTAAGTAACTGTCAAAAGATGCACAAATAGCATTCACTAGGTTTTATTGACGAGTGCCACTATCTTTACGTTGCGGTCGGAAACTTTTCAGGCAACCCTCGTATATCCGTAGCTATTTCCTATTTTTGTATACAAATACGTCACAGACAACTAGAGCTTTGAAATGTAGTAGGGTTCCATTCCAGACTTAACAGAAAGCTCTGGACATTAAAGATGTACCCGGCGACTTTAATGCAAAGCTAGGAAGAGATCTTTGGTAGTACTGTCGGAAACCATAGCCTGCACCTCCGATAACGGATTCAGGCTAATCGGCTTTGCGGCGGAGCGAAACATTATCGTAACTAGCACGCGGTTCCCGCATCTCGATATTTATAAGGAGACATGGAGCACTCCTGATCAATCAACCGTCAACTGTCAATCGTCAAATTGACAACATTGATATCGACGCAAGGAACTTTTCCAGTATTAGGGTCGTCCGAACGTTCAGAGGAGCCAAAATCGACTAGAACCATTACCTTGTTGTAGCTGAACATCGCAAAGGCAAATCCTTTTGGGATTAACTTAACCTGTTAAGAGCTACTATGTCCACTGGCATCAAGTATCGAAGACCACTGGCAACATTGCCAGAAACCCATCAGAGATGCCGCCTCTGATGTGCTGGATGTCACTCTGCCACCACAACGAAAATCCTGCACTCGTTGTGCCGGCAAGCACATTCAGCTAAGTAAGATGCATACAAAGCAGGACTAGAGCTGGTCGGGATCTCTACGAGCAAAAGAGGAGAAACGAACCCCGTCTTCCCAGGAGGAAAAAAAAGAACCGCGCGGTCCAGATTGAGAGAGGAATGTTACCAAAAGGTAAATAAAAACCATGAACCTAACATAAACCCCGAACCGAAGCCTCTAGAGACGAACAAGGGAACGTTCGTGGAAAGAGAATTTCTGTAGTCTTTATAACGGCGATGACGAACTAAATAGCACTGTCAGGCAGAGTGAACGTTTAAACGTGAATGATGTAGACCAACAATTTCGGCCACCCGACCTGAAGACAGCCATGTCTAACCATAAGTCCAATAAAGCTACTGGAGTGGACGGCCTGACTGCCGAGGTGTTCAAGGCGACAGGCGGTGACTTGGTAAGGAGCACACACCAACTCATTTGCAAAATATGATCAGACGAAAGTATGCCCGATGAATGGAACCTCAACATTGTTTGTCCGATCATCAAGAAGAAGACCTTCAGTCTTCTTAACATCGCCTACAAGATCCTATCTGCCGTATTGTATGAACGTCACCTACCTGCCCACCATCGACCAAATTTTTACACTACGGCAGATCTAGGAAAAAAAAAACCATGAGCTCCAAATCGATACACACCACCTATTCATCGATTTTAAGGACGCGTATGACAGCATCTACATATAGCGACGACCTATACAGACCAATGTCTAATTTTAGGCATCCCTGCCAAACTTGTCCGTCAAGGTCGGTAAAGAGCTCACCGAGACTTTTGACGGTAAAAAGGATTTAGACAAAGCAAAGCGTTTCTTGAAAGAATAGTGCAAAACTCACGCGCCAACACAAGAGGCACAATCTATCAAAAGTCTGTCAAATTACTCGCATGCGCCGCCGATGATATTGACATAATCGGAAGAAAGCAGCGTGATGTCAGTGGCGCTTTCGCGAGTTTAGAGACGGAAGCTGTGAAGAAGGATTTAATACGAGTAGTCAATGAGAGCAAGACCAAGTATACCATAAGCTGCCAACCAGAAAGGACACCTAACATCGACATCTCGGACAGAACGTCACCCTCGACAGATATAGCTGCAAGATAGTTAAGTACTTTGTCTACCTAGGCTTCGTTATCATTTCAGACAACGACACCAGCGCTGAGATCAAACGAACACGTTTATCAAAAATGGATGAGGGTGCTCTTAGCAGTTTTGAGAGGGGAATTCTTCGGGTGATTTTCGGTCCAGTCTACATAGACGGTGAGTGGAGGAGGAGATACAACGACGAATTATACTGGCTGTTCAGCTACATCAACTTAGCCAGAAGAGTGAAGGTCCAACGACTGAGATGACTGGGTCAAGTAGAGCGGACGGACACCAATGCTCCGGTTCGAAAAGTCATCGAATCCGCCCCCGAGGAACAACGCAGTAGACGAAGACTGTGACTCAGTTGGTTCACATGGAAGGGAAGGGATCAAGCTGGCTGGAGACGCTTGTTTGTTGTTTGCAGTTTTGGGAACAAAAATATTCCTATAAACCTGCCAATCGCTGTTTTTCAAACGTTAAAAAATGTTGTGAATGCGACTTCCTTCGTTCCAGGGGAAAAGTTTTCACATTGACATATCAGTAAGAACATTTGCAGGTGTGAGGTGCATTCCTCGTCTTATGAGATTCCTTGACTGGATGAAGGCCAATCATAGAGAGAATATCCCAACGAAGGAACTTCTAGATCCGGTTAGAAACAAAGCCTGGATGTGAAATTAACCTAAAATATGTATCGCTCTAAACTGTCAGTTACATTCTGAACACCATCACATAGGAGATTCAATACACAGTTAAATAAACTATTAACAAATCCATTTGCCAAACATTGTTCAGAGCACAAAGTTAACCTCCATCAGCTAATGTCATCGTCGTCTTTAATAAAACAATCACAAACCGAAAGAAGTAGACAAAACTTAACTTCAAGTCAAAGAAATGTCATTCAGCAGTGATGAATGGTGCCTACAAAGAAGACATTTCATTGAATCAGCCTTGTCAGGTTGCTCTTTTACTTCACAGGCAGTGCACTTTAGATTGGAGGAAAAAAAAAAACATTCCAACTGCCAACTGAATGCCATACAAAATATATTCGTACTATGGATATGAATGAATCTTAAAAATCAAGGAAAAAAGCTGTACACACTCCAAGTCAGTCAATATGTCACCTTACTGACTTCTTGTCAGATGGAAACTGGTTGAGACTTTTTCATCGTGAAAAGAAATTGCTCGGAACAAAAACTACGACTAGGAATGCTGTGTGCTCACTTTCAATTGCCGGCTTTTGAATGCAAGAAATATGCATTCAAATCTTGGACTGGTAATCTTGTCCATGTTTGCCGAGGAACACCATTTATTATTTGCTTCCGTAAAGGTGATACCTTTCTGGAATGGAAATGTCTGGCATTCATGTGTTTCTTTCGATCTATTAGGGAGTCGATAAATGACGGCCTAGATGTGGAATAAGGTTGTGGTACGAGTACATACATCTTGTGACAGAAAGAAGAAGTTTGGTTTTAAGGATAAGTCAGCTTTTTTGCTTATTGCATCACTGGATTAGGAAACATATTTTCTTTAAAATGTTGGTCAAAGAGTTAATAACAACTTGAACTAGGAATAAGAACTGGATAACTGAAAACTAGTTTGAAATATCTGTCGTTAGATACACGATTAAACTATTGTAGATTTCGGACAGGGAATTATCCGGAAAACGATTTTTTGTTTGATTTTGTAATACCTTTTCAGTAATCAAGAAGAATTTCAAAAGCGCGCCATAAAATAGTGTTTTCAGATTCACATATATCTCGTACTTCTGGTTCAACTTATTAGGGCTAAACTAGGTAGCAGGTAGTCTCCAGTGTATAAAAGTGCACTGATCTATTCCAGAAAAGCAACCTGAAAACCGCAAGAGTCTGGAGTTGGATTATCGGCCTAGCTAATTGCAATAGCAATAGAGAATCACTTGTGACAATACATTTACCTTGACACGCAATCTGCCAGAAGATCAAATGGATCTTTTTATAGGTCATAGCGATGTTTGCTTCTTGACATCGAAAGCAGGGTTCGGGTAGATATTGGAATGAAAGTCGATTACCACCGTTTGATGATGCAAATATGGCCTCAAGCGTATATGGTATATTTGCGCTTGCTATGTCTCCTAATGTGGCTATCTAGTCGTAAAATATTGCCAGATTGCAGAATACCATAGTGTTCCAAGAAATCGGAGACTAATACGAAGTTCCTCGACAAGGCGGAAGGAAATTATCGTAGTGTTGTGTAAACGTGAACATGTGAAGTTTAAGATGTAGCAAGCGAAATCTCCTGCATCATTAAGCTGCAACGGCTAAATAGGCATTCAACCAGTGCTATAATTAAGATTCCAGATCGAATTGGAGACGTCCTGCTGATTTTCTACAGGGCAAAAACTTTGATTTCCGCGAATTTGATACATGGCTTCCAAGTAAACCTTCGGCTTTCCTCGAAAATTTATCGAATACAAAATCGGCTCTATAAATTGGAAAACGACTTAAGGATACCTTTCCTCTCAATAGGGATGACCTGCTTGACGACCTCTTAAAATAGAAGTCCTATGTCACCGTCCTACAATGGATGAAATGGGACAGGATCGTTGAATTTGCCATTATTTTTCTTGATGACTTTGTCAATAAAAAAGGTATTGAAGTCGATACGGGGAAACCCCGACGTTGTTGCATGCACAAAAACATTCAAGACTTGAGTCTCTCTGCAGCTGTAAAAAGCTCCCTTAACCTGGATAAATGCGCGCAGTGCACACTTATCCTCCGTCTTTCAATGTCATCGCAAATATGCCAGAGACAGAAATATAGGAGTGTGATTCAGTTGTAATTTTGATGTTTTTTTCGCAGAAACGAGACGAAAACCGGGGCCTCTTCCTGCAGAAATGCACACCGTAATCAGGTAGTAGGTGTCCAAAGCAAGCCCAGGTATAACCATTAACGAGATTTTCAGATTGCAGCAAATCCTGAACATCACCAGAGAAAAGTAGGTCGACATTATTCTATGGTTATAGAGCTGCATTTGCCAGTACGGTCATCCGACTTTGCAATAAGAACTGTTGACACCGCCAGCACATTGAGAATGGCTAGGTATATTTCAGAGCTGCTCTCAGATACGGTAGTTCTCTAATTTGTTACATTATTGGCAATAAGGCAGAAAGCGAAACATTTTTTACACTTGAGAAAGTGGTTAACAAAAGCCAAATATCTTTTGTTAACGAACAAAGAGTCCCGTCGTGTTGGACAGCACTTTCTCTTTTTTATAGATAGCGCGCGTTCAAGGGGCTATTAGTACCCTTAAAATCTTTCCAAATAGCGCGAGTGAAGGAAAAAATTTGAGAGGAAGAAAAGAGAGGTACCGATGTACGTTGGTTTTAAATGTTTGGAGGTTATAATGGTCAGGAAATAAATAGTTCGGCAGGGCATTTCATAAGTTGTACGGATTAGAAAAGAATCACGATATAGCAGAGTACGTCCGAAAATGGGTATGGACATTCATAGCGAGATGGGTGTTACAGTTAAAAGTTTAAAGGGGCGGAATGCTACTGGTGATTTCAGTGGAGCACTTGTGGTGAAAATAGCAATAGAGCAAGGTGAGACAAGAGACGTTACGTCGGTGTTCAAGCATGCCAATTGACTGTGGAATATTGGCGTCAACTGTGAGTTTTATCCCACGGTTTTGAATCTTATCTAGCAAGTGCAAAGACGTCTTGGGGCATCTGACCAGATATGGATTTGTACTCCAATTTTGGGTGGATGCACGACTTATTGCTTGACGCCAGAACAGAGGGGATAAAATATTATTTATATTGCTTGAGGAAATCCATACATTTCGCAGCATTTTTGAGGACATCGAATATATGTATGGTTGTCATTGACAAAAATACCGAGAATGGAAAGTTTTTCAGTTTTGACGATGCAAGTGCCATTCAAGGATAATGGTTTGGTATTTAAATTGCGCATTAAGATAGCAGACAGCATTGCGTTTTAGAAGCATTCAATTCCACTCTGTTGATAGTTCCCCAATTTAATGAGATTAGCATACGCTGCTGTTCGCGTTCTACAGCCGAAGAGCAGGGACGTGAGTCCGAGAACGAAGATGAAAAGCAGAGAGGACTGTCGTCAGCAAAGGAATATATTGGATTAGAAGTAGCAGAGGCCATTAATTAAGATTAAAAAGAGTGTCGGAGACAGAACGGAGCCCTGGGGCACACCAGCATTTATCAGATATAAAATTTGAAACCATCTAAAACAACTTGAATTGAACGTTCCGAAGAGTAATTTTTAATCCATTGAAAAAGGGAGTCACCGATCCCAAACACACTTATGTTCGACAAAAGAGCCTGGGGCCAAACTCTGTCAAAGGCCTTAGAAATATCAAGTGCAACTATCTTGCTTTCGCCAGAATGATGTATGCTTTGGTTCCACTTTTCGGTGAGACATGCCATCAAATCACCAGAGGACCTGGTGCTACGAAAACCATATTGCCGGTCATTAAGAAGTTTTCGTGTTTCGAGATATTTCATTAGCTGACGATTTATCAACGTTTCCATGGAAAGAAGGGACGTAAGTGCAATGGGTCTGTAGGAAGAGAGAGAGGAAGATTCGCCTTTCTTAGGGACGGGCTGGACAAATACTGTTTTCCATCTGCTCGGAAAGAGTCCTAAAGAGTAGGATTGATGAAAAAGCTTATGCAGTGGTTTTGCCAGCGAGGAAGAACACATCTTCAGAAGGAGGGGAGATATACCATCTGGACCAGCGGATTTGTAAATGTTGAGATCTTTAAGTACTCTTGCTACTACACGAGTGCGAAAGTGGATTCGTCCCATTGAAGATTCGACTCACTCAGGTGTAGGCGGGGACAACGCACGATCTGGGAGTGTTGAGCTGGCCGCAAAGTGTGCAGCAAGCAGATTGGCCTTGCCCAAAGAGCTGACAGCTGGAATGCCATTGTAAATGAGCGTTGGGATGGAGGATGAAGCAGAATCTTTTATGTTTTGACGTACGACCAAAAGCTTATACTACCTTTGGAACATTGTTCTACTTTTTTTTAGGTAATATTGGAATTTCACACGCTTAAGATAGACGTGCGTTTGAACCTTTTTCCGTTTTCCTCTGTCGGCTTGGTATTGTAGGACCGAAGAAACATTTCTCTAATCCTGACAGCATCTTTACAGTTCGACTCGTACCATGCCTTTTCTTTAGGTTTGATACTCTTCATTCGCGGAGGGATAAAGGAGCTCATTCCAATCATTCCAAAGAGAATAGTGTCTGTGATCATATCCACGTCGTTATCGAGGAATCATAATGACCAGTAAGAATTCCTAAAGAAGGTGTTAAGCTCGACCCAATTCGCTTTCTTGTATTGCCATACGACGTTTTGATGAATCTTTTCTCTAACTGTGTGCTGAAATTATCTGACATGACACAGTGGTCCGACGAGCCTAGAGGGGATATCATATTGATCTTGTACTGGGTGAGAAGTTAAGAACAACTGCGGGGTGTTGGCGGTATAACTATCCACTTCTAGTACTCGCGTGGGGTCATGGGTCAAGTTATTTTCCGCAGCAAAGATCTCAACACACCGTCCTTCGGGTTTTGTCTATCCCGAATGTCGAAGCCACCCAGAATTATGTAATTAAATTGAAATCGTCCGAAATAACGATTTCAGTATGAGGATACTGGGATACAATTCTTTGTATGGAATTGCTGTCCAGTTTGAAGATTCTGTAAATAATGCAGTAGTGGATAATTTGCTTACAGAAATGGAATTTTAACCACATGAAATTGAATTCCGGATTGGAACAGGGATTAGATTGTGGTCAAGTTTAATAAGCTACTTCACGACGCACGTAAATGACGCGGCCGCGACGAGGCACTTGTGCGTAGCTTCAGATCAGAGTGATCCGAGAGGGGTGGGCGGGAAACTACGAGGGCGGGTCAATAAGTCCGTGACTTTTGGATTAAAACAGATTTTTTTGATAAAAAAATAATTTTATTTTTCAACGTAGTCTCCCTTGAGCTCTATACACTTTGTCCAACGCTTCTCCAATTTTTTTATCCCTTCCAAAAAAAATGATTTGTCGAGGTCCTCAAAATGACGAGATGACTTCATCATTGGAGTCAAATCTTTTTCCACCAAGCCATTTCTTCAGGTTTGGGAACAAGAAGTAGTTGCTCGGAGCCAAATCTGGAGAATAGGGTGGATGAGGGAGCAATTCATAGCCCAATTCATGGATTTTTGCCATGGCAACTGCACATGTGTGCACCCTTGCATTGTCTTGGTGGAAAAGAACTTTTTTCTTGGCCAAATGAGGTCGTTTTTTTTCAAATCGTCATTGAATCGGTCCAATAAGTTGGCATAATATTCCCCATTGATTGTTCTTCCCTTTTGAAGGTAGTCAATGTGGATTATCCCGCGTGCATCCCAAAAAACAGTCGCCATAACTTTATTGGCTGACAAACCCACCTTGGCCTTCTTTGGCGCCGATTCACCCTTAGAAACCCACTGTTTTGACTGTTGTTTGTTCTCTGGTGTGTTGTGATGGATCCATGTTTCGTCCACGGTTACAAAACGGCGCAAAAACTCCTCCATATTGCGATTAAACAACGCCAAACCTTCCTGTGAAGTTGTTACACGATTGCGTTTGTGGTCGACTGTGAGCAAACGCGGCACCCATCTTGCGGAAAGCTTTCTCATGCCCAAGTGATCATTCAAAATTGAAACCACTGAGCCATGCGAGATCCCTACGGCTTCCACAATCTCTCGCACTTTCAATCTTCGGTCGGCCAACACCATATCGTGAATTTTTTCGATTGTTTCGGGTGTAGAGACCTCAACTGGGCGTCCAGGACGTTCGGCATCTTCAGTGCTTGTACGGCCACAACGAAATTCAGTAAACCACTTTTTTACCATTGAAATCGATGGTGCAGAGTCCCCATAGTATTTATCAAGCTTAGCCTTGGTCTCGGTAATGGTTTTTTTTCGCAAGAAATAATGCTTAATAAGCACACCAAATTCACTTTTTTCCATTTTCTCCTCAAATTAGTGAGTAGTCTGATAAAAATAGCTGTCAAACACAAACTAACTGACGCAGCAAGTTTAAATTTTGACAGGAGTCAACTGACAGATGCCTGTTGACAGGAGCAGTGTTGCTGTTTCAGTAAAGAGGTCAGAAATTCAAAAAGTCACGGACTTATTGACCCGCCCTCGTATATGTGTTTCACTAAGTGCATGGAAAAGTGATTGCCTTTTAGCCCGCGAATATTTGCTATGTCCACACTAGATTTAAACGTCACTGTATAAGGATTCTTTCTGTCTTAAATACAGCCTTGAGAACCGAAAAAGAATAAGTCCTACCGGTGTTACCGTCGACTCAGTTGGCAATTAAAAAGTAGAGCCATGTTTTGACGGACAACAACAACCCTCTACAAATTAATCATTTCTCCCGTTCTATTGAGTAATGTACAATATGATGACGGACAATGATAAGAAAATGTTTGAGAGCTTTCAAGAGGGAAATTTTGGAAGATCAACAGTCCAATATGCGTGATAGATTCTGTATTAAATGAGTGCGCTGGATATGTTATGTTGAGTAAATGGTTTCTAACTGGTATCATAGTGCGCAGAGTGGAGCGAATAGCGAAGTAGTTTGTTGAAAATTGTGCCAGCGAATAAGAAGATGCATCTCCTTGTTACAGTTTAATTCAAGTTTCAACGGATTCCGAGCTTTATAAAATGAAGGTAAGCCGGTAAACTGAACTACACACTCTAAATTGGGCATCGACATTGGCTGACAGAACGATGATTTCCATTAGTCTACGATGGTCAGTGCCAAACAGTCAGTATTCAGGTCATAGTTCATGACTTCAGAAGTGATGACAAACGTTTATGAAATTTGCCTTGCCGAATGGCAGAAACAATAGCCAATCTGACAAAACAAAGCGCTAAACAGTTCAATCAATCACTAAAAATAAATTGGATAGAACTGAAAAACGTTGCAGAACGCCGAAGAAGATGGCTCATTACTGCTATACTAAATTGTTGATGATAGCTATCCTACTAACACACCATTACGAATGAAATCCATTAGAACAAAACTCGTAGTAGGTAAATTGTTCGATCACCTTTAAGTCTTCTAAATCAAATTCGTCAAGCAGCTAAAACCTTTTATATAAAACCAACCACACACTGAAGCGCGTTTGAAAGAAAAACGAAATGCAATCGACAGATTTCAACCAAACGCATAACATACAACATGCAGCATGAAATAACACAACACAAAAACTCGTTTCAATCACGTTTGATAGCTTTGGAACCTTCCTTCATTCCCGAACACCACATTCATGCATAATAGGCATTTACAAAACGATTCTCGAACTCAGATTCCATCCATGCCGCGTCAGATTGTGCTTATTACATAAATCTCTATGCCAACTGCATCTATTGGATGCCAACAGCAACTGAACCATAAAAAAAACTGATCATCATTGACCCATCACATGTAGGAATAGTTACATGTTAACAAGTTCACATTAGCATTTTATATTTTGCCCGCTCATTGGCCATGAAAATGACCTTAGCATAAATCCACATTTAAAACCAATATCAGCGCCATCTATAGGCATGCCATCACAGATCAACTGGGCTGAACTGAATCTGGTGCAACTTGCCAGCTTGCAGTTGCACCATGCGGTGGGCTTTAATGGACCTCCATCATATCCCACGTAGACTTTGACTTCGAGACAATAATCCAATTTGAAAGGTAAGTCATTACGACACGTTGTGGTTACAACTCCCTAATTGGAGATCTGGGCGTTAGTGTCAGCGCAATTATTTATATTCTGTCGAATCATTGAGAAACTGCACAGCCCCTGCGCGCTGGTTAGTAATAAATCAGTCATCGCTGTTGAGTGTCTCAATTTCGACAGTGTTACTCGTAAGATGGAAAGCGTATCCATCCGGCTGAAAACAATGGCGAAATTGCATTCGTCGAAGATACGGACAATCATAGGGTAAGTGCAAATTTACCAGACAATTTAGGAAGCACAGTCATAGACTTGCCGCAAGGTGAACAAATGGACTGACCTGGTAAGAAACTAGATTAGCCAGTCACACCTTAATTGAAATTTTATTGTGGCACTTTAGGTCTCCGTTATTCACAGCTTCGTCATGCACGAAGATAACTATCAATAGCAGAATGTGTACATCGAAACGTAATACTTTGAAGTTCACAGTGTCTGATTCAATAGGCTTTTTGATACAGTTTTTGGATCATATCTCATTTCGGACTGCAAACTAGTTACTATAATACGTCATTGACCTAGAAGAGTAATTTCAATGTACTTAAAAAAATACTGAGGTTTGACACACGGAGATGATAGTGTTTACGGTCAGCTTGTGCAACAGCTTTCAGTGGACAGGTTGAAATGTGTTATGGTGACCTCTGAACGGGCATAAGTTTCTTCCATGAATTGTAATAAATTTTTACCAGTAAGCCCTGCAAAATGTCTTCTCATGGCACTACTTAGGAATTTTTGCTGAAATTACACAAAGCGAACCTCACAAAAATAAGAGCAATTTCGATTGATGAAACTAAACGACAATTGTTCCTAATAACCCGATCTCAGTTGAAGACAGAACACAGTCTTTCTGTAGCGTGTTAGAAAGATTAAAATCAACACAAGAGGCTCCTGAAATCAACTAAGGTCCTCGTACATGATAGACAACATGCAATAGTATGACCAGGTCTTCCTAATCTTGTTTGGGATTCTACCCTTCCCTAAATCCAATAAATTACTTACAGATACTACCGATCTGTATGACAAAAATGGGGATCTGACGAAGCCTATCAGATGTCGGCAAATTAGAAAATTAAGGCATCCTGTAATGAGTTCAGTGCTAAAAGAAAGGAAGACAAAATCCAAAATATTTTGTTCATATTCCCGTCAGACTGACTCGATTAAGTTAGCATGGCAGATGAATGTCTACCAGTCTAACTCTACAAAACAGGAGAAAATGATTTGGTAAAGAGCGGAAATCGATTCGTAAGACCTGGCCGAAAGAATGTACAGGTGGCACAAAAGTTGTCTCCCGATATTCTGTGGCTGTCACTTTTTTTATGAATGAAAAACTTTGGTTCTGCTTTTGGATTATGTTTATGTGATGCCTTAAATTTTTTTCCATTATATCGAGAAAATGATATCGGCTAAGTGGCCGTAACTAGAATTGATGACCATTCGGGCCCGATTTGTGGCATTTTCCATCACTCTTGCCAGAATTTCCAGCAATAGGTCCTGGCATTCTTGACGGATATTCTCTTTCAGGGCTTCAAGAGTCTGAGGCCTGTTGATATAAACTCGCGATTTCAAAAAACCCCACAAAAAGAAGTCTGGAACGGTTAAATCAGCCGATTTTGCCGGCCAGTGCAAATCGCCAAAACAAGAGACTAGGCGACCCGGAAATACAGGCCTCGAATTCCGGTTTTGGCTCGTGCAGTATGCGCCGTTTCTCCGCATGTTCTAAAGCCCCATTTTTTTTATAATCAGCGCGCGCTCAAGGGGTTTTTGTACCCTTAAAATATTTGTACACAGCGCGGGCGAGGGAAATTTAGGGAGGGAGAAAAGACAGGTACCGATGTACATTGTTTTTAAATGTTTGTAAGTTATAACGACCAGAAAACACAGAGATCGGCAGGGCATTCCATAAGCGAGTTGTACGGCTTAGGACAGAATCACGATATTTTAGATTACGTCCGAAAATGGGCTTGAGGGTATACTGATGAGCATTCATTGCGAAACGGGTGTTACGGTTGAAAGTTTGAATGGGCGGAATGCTACTGGCGATTTCTATGGAGCACTGGTGGTGGAAATAGCGGTAAAACAAATTGAGACAGGAGACATTACGTCGGTGTTCGAGGGTGTCAATTGATTGATTGACTGAGTATCACCAATGAGTTTTATCGCACGGTTTTGAATCCTATCTAGCAGGTGCAAAGATGTTTTAGGAGCACCCATTGTACTCCAATTTTGGACGGATGAAAGCCTTATATATTGTGGCCAGATCAGGGGGGTAAAATATTTCTTACTTCGCTTGAGGAAACCTAGACATTTCGCAGCATTTTTGGCGACATCAAATATGTGGTCATTCCAACGTAAGTTGTCACTGACACAAATACCGAGAGTAGAAAGTTTATCGGTTTCGACGATGCAAGTGCCATTCATGGATAATGGCTGGGTATTTGAATTTCGCTTTAATGACAGCAGACAGCATTGAGATTTGGAAGCATCAAATTCCACTCGGTTAACAGTTCCCCAATTGGTTATGCTGTTAATATCGGAATTTAATGAGCTTAACCTACGCTGCCGTTCCCGTTTTACAGCCGAAGAACAGGGGCGTGAGTCCCGGAACGAATATGAAAAGCAGAGAGTACTGTCAGCAGCAAAGGAGTATATTGGATTAGAGGTAGCAGACAAGAGATCATTAATGAAAATTAACAAGAGTGTCGGAGACAGAACAGAGCCCTGGGGCACACCAGCAATTATTTTGTGAATATCAGACTTGAAGTAAGTATAAAATTAAATATAAACAGTAATATACGTCGAAAGACTTAGTTTAAGTGTTAGGTTTAACTTAGAGTGCCCGCATGGGGCCATTAAGTTAGTCTAAGATTATTTGTAAGTTATTTAAGCTAATTTTTAAGCATTTTTTTGTCTAGCATGTAAGAGTAAATTAATTAAGAAAATAAAAATGCATTTAAACTGAAAAAAAAAAAAACTGACCGTCCACGACAACTTGAATTGAACGTTCCGAAAGATAATTTCTAATCCATTGAAGAAGAGAGTCATCGATCCCAAAAGCATGCATTTTCGACAAGAGAGCCTGATGCCAAACTCTGCCAAATGTCTTAGAAATATCAAGTGCAATTATCTTGCTTTCGCCCGATTAATGTACGCTTTGGTTCCACTTTTCGGTGTGACATGCCATCAAATCACCAGTGGACCTGTTGCTAGGAAAACCATATTGCCATTCATTGAGAAGTTTTTGTGTTTCGAGATGATTGACGGTTTAGCAGCGTTTCCATGACCTTGGAGAGAAGGGACGTAAGTGCAATGGGTCTGTAGGAGGAGAGAGAAGAAGATTCGCCTTTTTTTAGGGACGGGCTGGACAAATGCTGTTTTCCATCTGCTCGGAAAGAGTCCTAAAGAGTAGGATTGATGAAAA
Organism: Volucella zonaria; assembly: GCA_963966105.1. Lineage (NCBI taxonomy): Eukaryota > Metazoa > Arthropoda > Insecta > Diptera > Syrphidae > Volucella > Volucella zonaria. The sequence continues at coordinate 93,470,869 of OZ014532.1, read as the reverse complement.
AGCTAACGCAGTGGTTTTGTCAGCGAGAAAGAACACCTCTTCAGAAGAAGGAGAGATATACCATCTGGACCAGCGGATTTATGCATGTTAAGATCTCTAAGTACTCTTGCTACTACACGAGTGCGAAAGTGGATTCGTCCCATTGTAGATTCGACGCACTCAATTCATCCAATTGAGGAAGGAGAAAGTCGTTCAGCATTGCCCTGTAGCGCTCGCCGTCCACAGTAGTCGTTTGGCCGGCGGCGTTTTCGAAAAAATAAGGCCCAATGACGCCTCCAGCGTTAACGGCACACCATGCAGTAACTTTGAGCTGGTGTAATGGCTCTTCGTGGGTTATACGCAGATTTTCGGTGCCCCAGAAGCGATAATTTTTCTTATTGACGTATCCATAGAGATGGAAATGGGCCTCGTCGCTCATAATGATTTTCGATGAAAAGTTGTCTCCTTCGTGGTCGAGATTCAGGATTGCTTGGGCGTAGGTTGCACACAGTTGGCGGTTTGCACCGCCTGTACTTTGTAAGGAAACATCTTAGAGTCTTTCATCAAAACTCTCTGTAAAGACCGCCAATTGATGACCAATTGCATAGCACGTCGTCTGGCCGATACTCCGGGGTCTTCTGCGTCATCTTCAACCACATTTGCAATACTCTAAACAGAACAGTTGCTTCGAGGCCGGCCAGAGCTGGCAGCATCTAGTATTGTCCCATGCTCTTCTAGTATTATCGATGTATTATCGATGAATGGTACCTTAACATCGTTTGTAATTTATTATAGAGGCATTTTCGCAGATAAAATATTTTCTGCCATAAAAAATATGTTCTGATAGGCCCATGTCAGAGAGGTCGACGGCGTGATAGATAGCCACATCCATATTAAACTTCGCAACTTTTACTTGGTATGAGGTATGACAACAAATGTTGCCTTACGGCTTCTTCCACATGGTGCTTCAACCAATTGGGTGGAGGTTTATTTTGATACAAACTAACGCAGTTAATAAACAAAATTAATCGGACATCGACGAATTGGTCAAATTGTCACAATTAAAAGCTACAGTGTGGGAGTAATAAGGAAGTTTGTCTGCATTTGTCTGTGGGATGAAGGGATAAATCGTGATATGCTAAGTAAAGTCACATGATTAGCATGTTTGACAATTCTGTCCGCTGCAGTAGACAATCCGTTTCAATTGACACCCGTCGAAATTTTGAGTAGGCAAAAGAAAATTAGGGCAGCCGTGTCTAAAGGCCATAACGAAACATTTTAACATACCTCTTTGCCATCATCCACCAACTTGTCAAAAACTAATCGCAGTGGTGGCAATGCTACTCGTACAAGCAGGTCTCCAGAAATGCCGCCTTTGATGTGCAATAATTTATAAAGTGGACTCTAACTTGAAACTTATGGTTTGACCGTATATCCTGACAAGCACTTGCAAGGTCTCCCGTGAGGCCGGGGTCATCAAAAGATTCTACCAGAGGAATGATACTCCAAAATTTTATCAGAAGAGGAAAAGGACATGTTAGGGCAAAAAAAAAAAAAAACTCGAACCGATATGTACAGAAATGACCACGGATACATCAATGTAAAGGTGAGGCAGTTGCTAAGAATTTGGAAGATCCACTTCTGCAAATCATTAAATGACAAAGACGTCGAGCATACCACCGTCAGCTAGATGTATTGGCATAATGGAATACATCAGTCGGCTGTCAGTTAGGAATTTCTGAGTGTTGAAGCAAAAGCAGCAAAAAAAGTCATCGAAAAAGGACAGTTAACACAGAAAGATACTTTAGGCAGAACAGGTGTCTGGAAAATGAACTATACCTGCAGTTACATAAAATAAGATAGCTGGATCATATGCACAACGGTGCACAATCTGGATAGATCTTCGTAATAAGCTAGCAGAACACAGCAATAAACGAAAACAATACCCAAGGAGACGCAAGAAGGCCCCAACCAGCTCGGTATTTGCAACTGAAGGCAGATAGTTAAGCATGAAGTATGCTGGAGAGGTATACATATTGGCTAACTCCCATAACAATGCAAGTCTGTAGGTTGACGTCACAAACAAACAAGACAACTGCGTCATCCCTTTGACTCAGAAATTGAGAACTAAGTTGAAAAGGCGACAACAACTTGACCCTGGAACCCTACACTGAATGGCGTATCCAATTTTACTACAAGGGATGATAGGGCACCTGCAATATTTGTTTTAATAGCATTAAGTGGTGATGTGATCTCAGCAACACTTTGATTCAAAAATTGTATTTTATAATTTTTATATTCTTATAATTTTTGAACACCTTTGGAATACTTTTACTTGATTGCTGCAAACAAAGTGGAGTTTTACACTTACTATTGGGTCTATAACTTAATTCGGTTTGCTAAGAGACGGCGTAACTTGTATTATTCCATTGGAATATGCGTTGGAAAGCTACTGTCATTGTACGTCATTTCAGTATATGTCATTCATTTGAAGCGTAAACAACAATAACTTTTTTTCACTCAAATATGTCGAACTTTGTGCCTGAAAAAGTGTTTTTGCGGGGAGTTCTTCTTCATTACTTCAATATGAAGAAAACTGCTGCCGAAAGTCATCGTATTTTGGTGGAAGTTTATGGTGAACATGCGCTAGCTGAGCGAACGTGCCAAAAGTCGTTTGCACGATTTAAAAGTGAGGATTTTGGCTTGGAAGACGATGAACGTCCTGGGCAGCCAAAAAAGTTTGAAGATGAAGAACTGGAAGCATTACTCTATGAACATCGTTGCCAAACACAAGAAGAGCTCGCAGAATCTTTGGGTGTCACTCAAGCAGCCATTAAAAGCAGCTGGATATATTCAAAAGCAAGAAAATTGGATTCCACATGAACTCAAGCCGAGAGACGTCGAAAGGCGGTTTTGCATGTTCGAAATGCTGCTGGAACGCCACAAAAAGAAGTAATTTTTCATCGGATTGTTACTGGTGATGAAAAATGGATCCATTACGACAACCCCAAGCACAAAAAATCATATGTGAAACCCGGCCAACCTGACAAATCAACGGCAAAGCCGAATATCCTGGCGCGAAGGTAATGCTCTGTATTTGGTGGGATCAGATGGGTGTGCTGTATTATGAGCTGCTAAAACCGGGTGAAACCATCAATGGACAACGCTACCGAACACAATTAACCAGTTTGAAGAGAGCAGTGGCCGAAAAACGCCCGGAATATGCGACCAGACACGAGGCAATAATTTTCCATCATGACAACGCTCGGCTCCACGTTGCTATTCCGGTTAAGAACTATTTGGAAAACAGTGGATGGGAAGTCTTACCCCACCCGCCTTATAGCCCAGACCTTGCCCCTTCTGACTACCATTTGTTCCGGTCGATGCAGAACGCCCTCACTGAAATACGGTTCACATCAGAGCAGAATATCAAAAATTGGGCGCAGTTCTTTTGGGATGGGATCCACAAATTGCCAGAAAGATGGGAAAAAGGTCACAGCTTCAGATGGGCAATACTTTGAATAATACTATTGTACATGATTTTCTTAAATAAACGTTGAAATTTGGAAAAAAAAACCGCACGAAATAAATTATATACCCAATATATTGAACAAGGTCTTGTTCTATTGGCCTTTATCTGCGGGTGATGCCCAAGAACCAAGCTTTGATCTTGCGCAGATTTTTTGAATATTACTGAAACTACTTACTTTATATCCCTCTTCAAACTTGCCTTTTGCAGGAATTCTTTCATACTATCCTTGATAAGTCCAAGTCTTAACTCCCCTAAAAATGTATGATGGAACTTTATATTAGGCTTATTCTTTTTTTTTATAATCTGCGGGCGCTCAAGGGCTTTTGAGTACTCTTAAAATGCTTCCACATAGTGCGGGCGAAGGAAAAAATTAGGCAGGAAAGAAAGAGAGATACCGGTGAACGTTGGTTTTAAATGTTTGAAGGTTATAATGATTAGGAAATAAAGAGCTCGGCAGTACATTCCATAAGCGAATTGTGCGGCTTATATTTCAGAGTACGTCTGAGGGTTGAGGGTAAACTGATGAGCATTTATAGCGAGACAGGTTTCACAATTTCAATGGTGAAAATAGTGGTAGAACATAAATGACTTATGTACACGTATATAAACCAGATCAGAGGGGATGAAGTACACATTTCTTACAGCGCTTGAAGAAACCTAGACATTTCGAAGCATATTTGGCGACGTCGAATATGTGGTCGCTTCAACGTAGGTGGTCATTGTTCCACATACCTGGAAAGTCAGTAGATTAGAAGTAGCAGACAAGAGATCATTGATGAAAACTAAAAAGAGTCTCGGAGACAGACGAAGCCCTGGGACATGGGACACACTAGCATTTATTTTGGGATTAGGCTTGAAACCATCCAAAACACTTGAATGTTGAAACGTTCCAAAAGGTAATTTCTAATCCATAGAAGAAGAAATTCGTTGATCCCAAATGCCCGCATCTTCGACAAAAGAGCCTGATGCCAAACTCAGCCAAATGCACCAATCTTGCTTTCACCACATTGATGTACGCTTTGGTTCCACTTTTCAGTGAGACACGACATATACTCGTCGTATGTTTGCTTTTGAATATTTGTAAAGGACTCATCAGTTTGTTTCAATTCCATTTAAGAGTCCAGAAAAAGTGCACATTGCCCAACAAAATACTTACGATTTTCCTGCACTGGGGTAACAGGGCACCCCAGGATACATGTACGTACTTCTAGACACCACAACCGTCATCACCTGACTAGCCATTCAGGCTAAGAGAAAAGTAAAATACACGGAAGCATAAATCTGTTCATTTGAAACAAACTGAATAAATCAACAACCAAAATGCTGCGGGGTACTCCAGCACGCCTAGTAGTCCTCTAGGGTTAAAAATAGCAAAGCCCACGAGTTAAGCTCGAAATAACAGACATTTAAACAAAACGCCAACAAAATAGTGTACGAGTAGGTATCACTCCCATAACAACAGCATATGGTGGGTACACTGTTGCAGTACAAGTGATCCTGGCCTGGATGCAACGACAACGTTACCCTTTTGCAGCAAATTTGAAAACATGTTCTCTATTCTGCTCTGATGTGAAAAGTGGGAAACATTGAAAACGCATCTTTTGCCTAGAGTTTAAGTTAAAATATTTGAAGACCACATCAAAAAATAGGAATCATAAAGTTATACAGGATACAAGGCTCAGGATATAAGCCCATGACAGCATAGATTTTTCTCGAACAACACAGAAGTGGCTTGCATTGATTTAATAAATAAATATTAACCGGCAATAAGCAACGTGTCGCTTAAAATATGCGATTTTCATTGCGCACATGTTTCATTTACATATATGCAAGTGCATTGGTACATTCACGTTTTCGAGCTCACGAGGCTGTTCTGAAAGTCTTGCCATACAAGAGGTCTAAAATTCTTTTACTCGTGCAATTACCAAGCTTGAGATAAGAAATACTTCGTCACGTGGAAGCTAAATGCAACCAGTTTTCCCATTTGTCATGGGACAGAATGACTAGATATACTCGTACCCGTATTTGTCTATTGTTGCCAACCTATATCTACTCGTTATTACAGGCTTCATTTGAAATTCTTTTTACCTGGAAAAATAATTAACTGTGCACAATTATATACAAGTAGATCCGTTGTTGTGGGTTCATATTAAGCCTGCAAATCAATCACTTCAAAAGAACCAGCATTTAAGTATGACATAGGTATCTGTTTCCAAGTCGTATCTTTCCATATTTCCATTCATATTGCAGCTACAGCATCTTAATGAAACCGTACACAGATAAATTTGAAAGTTGTGCATACTTACATATCTTAGCAACTCGGCACATGACAATAATTAAATTCCAATACAAATGCGGAAGCTTAAGATACATTTAATTTACATGGAATGGCGCGATGCAAGTCTCCAAAGACAATTTATTCTTTGGAAATATGAATTTTTTTGTCTCGTTTTTTCATGGAAATATCGATGAGTTTTGGTATTTTAAGAAAAAGCCGCGACTGGTTTTTGTTTTGCCTTTACTTAATTTTTTGCAATTTAAATTCGATGGCAATTTTGCATAAAATTGCAGTTTCGGATTTTAGTCGCACAAATATAAAAGATTATTGTATCTCAGCGATCGCATATTAAATTGCAATTCAAAATGATGGTCTTTCTCGAATCATTTACATATTAATTTGAATTTAAAACAAAAATTAATTCACATAAATAATTGATTGAACTTAAAGATACTCGTAGAAGGGATTGATGGCGGACGACACTTTTTTTTGATGTGAAAAGGCCATATTTCAATTTTTTTTTATAGTAAGTCCCGGTCAATTGTGTCGGCTGAAATGTTCGATCTTCAACGCATTTAACCAAACAACGCAATTCCGAGTGCTCAGCTTGATTGCGTTACTAATGCATTAAGAAAAATCCCTCTTTATTGCTTGAAAACGGAATTCTTAGTATGGCTGTGTGTATACATTGAAAATGAAAGCCAATGCTCCGAAATTCAAAATGGCTTGCAGCCTATATAGTAGATCGGGAAAGAAATTCAAAAAGAACAAGAAATGCTTGGAAAATTGTCTCCATATCAATACGGAAAGAACAGAAGTAACGTTTGAGTTACTAAGCACATTAAAGTCATCAAGAGGAAGGTCAAGGAAATCAGTTACTGAGTACTCGAAAAAACAAAAGCAAGAACTAATAAATGCTACCGAAAACATAACCACTGAAGATCTTTCTAATGCCTTAGCAGTAAAGAAACGGGTGATTCATTTAGACGTGTTTTTTTTTTTAATAGGCGGTTTTTATAGATCACGCGTAACTGGCCTTATGGTGTCGTGTTATTCTTATTCAGTATTGTTTGACACTCGATCATAGAAAGGCTTACACCTCAACAACGCCTCCAAATTATTCAGCTGTATTTTGAAAATCAGCGTTCTGTGAAAAATGTTTTTCGTGCGCTTCGAGCAACATACCACCTTGATCAAAAAGTTCCCGGGGGACACCGTCGTGTGGCGCTCCCAGGGCTAAGAAATCAGTGGAGACCGATGGTATTCCGAACATCGTGCTTCGACATCTTCCTCTAGAAGCTGTGGACATTTACACCACCCTGTTTAATAATGCAATGAATAATGCATATTATCCAGCGCATTGGAAAACGGCGGTGGTTCAACCTATCCCCAAAAAGGGAAAGGATATATCCAATCCAGCGAATCTCCGGTCGATAAGTCTCCTTCCGAATATCAGTAAGGTGTTTGAAAAAGTAATCAATAGAGCTCTGTCTAGGTGGGTTGAGGACAAACATATAGTTCCAGATAATCAATTCAGGACATGATATCTCACATGCCGCGTCTAAACTGGTGTCCGATATCCAATGCAATAAAGGCAAAAACCAATGTACTGGTGCCTGCCTTGTTGACTTGGAGAAGGCCTTCGACACCGTATGGTTAGAGGGTCTTTTCTATAAGCTGACTAAGCTGGTGATCAGTAGACCACTCTTGTACATTCTTTATAATATGCTAACCAACAGACAGTTCATCGTGAAAAATGGCAATGTGACTTCTGTTGGAATATTTCAAATTAAAAATAGTCTGCAGCAAGGCGCGGTCAATTCGCCGATCCTAGTCAACATTTATACAAGCGACTTGATAGGTTCACTTCCCCGTACTATTGCGTACGCAGACGATTTGATAGCGTACAGAACAGGTCCAAAAATCGAGGTCATAAATACTCTCTTGCAGCGTGACTACGATAAGATAAGACGATTTTGCGATGACTGGAAGTTGAAAATCAACTTTCAGAAGTCGGAAACCATTCTCTTTAGGACGCCGTTGTCTGGAGCCTCTAGGGATACTAGAAAAAATTGGCGACGGAGAAGCTTTCTGAAATCAATGCCATTCCGTCTACAAGTACATCATTTCTGTCACAAAAAAAGGAGCAGAAACAATTAACTTTGGCAGAAATTTTGGAAAAAAAAAATACTTTGGGACATTAACGATTCAAAATCGAAAGAATACCACTATTTGATCGCGGAAATGATTGCTTTGGACAATGAACCACTATCTATTGTGGAACGAGTTGGTTTTTAAGAGGCTTATGGAGAAAGCACTGCCTCGTTATAAAATTCCTTGCCGAAATTATTCCTGACATATACGATCGAATACATTCTAAAATTGATGCATGTATCTTAAAAGCTAGAGCAATTTCGGTGACAGCAGACATGTGGACCTGTTTGCACAACAATAACAGTTTCTTGAGTTTCTCAGCTCATTGGTTGTCCTCTGAATTTAAACTTGAACATGTCATACTGGCAATGAAACCCTTTGCAGGATCTCACACAGGGGAAAACATAGCAAAAGAACTGAATGCAATCGCGACTCGCTGGAATATTCCCCAATCCAAAATACATTTGCTTATTCATGATAGCGGGGCTAACATAGTGAAAGGTGTAAGAGTCGCCGGGTATGATTCTGCCAGATGCTTTATTCATTCGCTTCCACTGGCAGTGAATGAATCATTGAAGTCTCACCCTGAAGCATTGGAGATGATTTCTGCTGCAAGACAAGTTGTTACGCACTTTAATCAGTCAAGTTTTGCGATGATACAAAAAGAATTGAATTTACCAGAACATCAACTAGTCCAAGACATCTGTACACGTTCGAATTCAACGTATTACTTGCTGGAGCGATTGTTAGAACAGAAACGAGCCATTTCTCTGTATATCACTGACCACGACACAGTAAACAATTTGACATTCTACCAGTGGGACATAATGAAACAGTGCATAAGACTGCTCAAACATTTAGAAGAAATAACAAAAATAACCAGTTCTGGGCTTTCACGTATCTCGGAAGATATACCCAATGTTACCACATTAATAAGGTACATACAAAAAGAAGAAACGGTACGAAGAACATCTAATTTATTGAGCATAAGGACTTCTTTAACCACTGAATTAAAGCATCGTTTCGACATTGATGAAAACCCAAACTACCTAGTAGCAACTCTACTGGACCCGAGATTCAAGGCAAGTTTCTGAGGACCGATTCAAATCGAGAGAGCCCGCCAGAAAATTCTGTTGCAAGTTTTGCAAATGAGCTAAGACGACGATTCCACAGCAAGAAAAAAAATTAAAGCGAAGTTAATATTAATATTACTGGCGATACGCATGCAGCATTTTGGGACTCTTTTGATGAAGTGGCGAATGATAAAAATGAGTTTTTCAAAAAAAATGATACTTCGACTGAGCTTGAACTTCTTTTAGAAACAGTTCGGACTGACCGGAATAGCGACCCTTACACATGGTGGTCAGTTAATCATCAACAGTACCCAATTTTAGTAAAATTTGCGAAGGTCTATCTTTCATCACCAAGTAGTAGCGTGTACAGCGAGAGACTGTTTTCTGAAGCTGGCTTAGTATATGAAAACCGTCTTTTACCGGTTAATGCAGAAAAACTTATTTATATTCATCATAATCTGCCTTTAATCAATTATTAGTACGAATTATGTTATTATGTTACTTATTTAATTTTTGAATTTTTGCCAAAAAGCCAGACAGTAAACAAAGTGTATTATTTGGGCGTTATGAGACGTTTGATTTAGATTCATCTAGATTTAGATGAATAAACTTGTATTTTGAATTTTCTTGATCAAGGTGGTATGGTGTGCATCATCGACCTTCCGAGTCCGTTGTTACCTTTACCATCCGAAAATTCAAGGCTCAGTGTACGTTATTGGATAATACGCGAGCGAATAGACCATATCCAGCCCGTAGTGAGGATAACATTGCGGCTGTGGCGGCGAGTGTGGCTGAAGACCGTGAGCAATCGATTCGACGCCGATCTCAACATATGGGCTTATCGTATTCGACAACTTGGCGAATTTTAAAAGACGATCTTGGTTAGAAGGCATACAAAATCCAACTCGTTCAAGAATTGAAGCCGCCAGACTTGAATTTACGCTTAAATTTCAGCCAATGGGCTCTGCAACAGCTCAATGAAAATCCGTGGTTTTCGCAACGAATTTTGTTTAGTGATGAGGCCCATTTCTAGCTCAACGGTTATGTAAATAAACAAAATTGCCGCATTTGGGCAGACGAACAACCTAAAGAGTATGTCGAACTACCGCTACATCCACAAAAATGCACTGTTTGGTGTTGTTTATGGGCTGGTGGAATCTTCGGTCCGTATTTATTTAAAAATGAGGCCGGACAGAACATGAAAGTCAATGGCGAGTGCTACCGCACCACGCTAACGGACTTTTTGCTGCCGGAAATTCAAGCCCGTGATGTCGGTAACATTTGGTTCCAACAAGACGGGGCTACGGCTATATTCAGAAACAACTTTGGTGGACAGATAATTGCGCGTTTCGGACCTGTAAACTGCCCACCTACATCGTGTGATATCACACTTTTAGACTTTTTTCTTTGGGGTTGTATAAAGTCAAAAGCCAGCTACAATCCAGGATTTGGAAGCCAACATTACTCGCGTGATTCAGCAAATACCCGTCGCAACGTTGGAGGCAGTGATCCAAAATTGGACTTTCAGACTGGAACATGTACGGCGTAGTCGGGGGCAACACTTACACGGAATAATATTTAAAAAGTAAATGTCAGACACTGTTCTTTCAGGCCACAACAAAGTTTCTACCATCCAAATTCATTTTATGTGTTTTATTTAAAATTAAAAAAAAAAAAAACAAATCTTAATGAGTCACCCTTTACGAGTATAATAAGGATCAGGAAAAGATGAAAGCTGATGTTTTTGGATGTGGATCTGTCAAAAGAAGAATATAAAATTCTGAGAAGTTCCCTGAGAAAACATAACGTAGTTGTCCTTCAGTCCTACAGAACGAGAAGGCAGTGGTCACGGTTTTCATGGATTACAACGGTGTAGTGCATCATGAATTTTTGCCAGAAGGCCAGACAGTAAACACAGAGTATTATTTGGTCGTTATGAGATCAGAATTGTGGCAGAAAGCTCGTGGATTTTGCAGCATGATCACGCACCGTACGTCGCACAGTGCCATCATTATTCGTAATTTTTTGATGAAAAATGCTACAAATACCATCCAACAGCCACCGAATTCACCTGATTTGGCTCCCTGCGACTTCTTTCTGTTCAATTGAGTTAAAAAACCACTACGGGAAATGCGTTTCAGCAGCCGAGAGGAAGTAATGGAAAAATCGCAGGAAGCACTGATGGACATACCGAAAACCGAATATAAGAAATGTTTCGAGGATTGGATCAAGCGCTGGCATAAGTGTGTTGCAGTCGATGAGAATTACTTTGAAAGGGACAATATAACACATGGACTGAAAAGTCCGTTTCTAAATGTATTGAAATTGAAATTGAAAAAAAAAAATTTGACAGCTCTCGGACGATTAGTTCTCGAGATATAGCGTTGTGAGTGAAGCAACTTTTGTTATTGTGAAAAAAATGGATTCAAAGCAATTTCGTGTGTTGATATATCACTGCTTTTTGATGGGAAAAAATGCAGGCGATGCAAAGAAATGGCTTGATAAGTGTTAAACGGACCCGGAACCAGCCGGAACGAACGAACGAAAATACAAGCACCAAAGATGATGGACACAGTGACCGTCCAAAAGAGGCTGTTTCAGATGAAAACATCAAAAAAGTCCACAAAATGATTACGAATGGCCGTAAAGTGAAGTTGATCGAGATAGCTGAGGCTCTGCAGATATCAAAAGAGCGTGTTGGATATATCATACACGAATATTTGGACATGCGAAAGCTCTGTTCAAAGTGGGTGCCGCGTTTGCTCGCAGTCGACCAAAAACAACAACGTGTTGATGATTCAGAGGAGTGTTTAAAGCTGTTCAACCGCAATAAAGCCGAATTTTTGCGCCGGTATGTGACAATGGATGAAACTTGGCTCCATCACTTCACACCAGAGTCAAGTCGGCAGTCAGCTCAGTGACGAGCAGGCATCGAACCTCGTCCAAAACCACCAAAAACTCAACAGTCGGCTGGCAAAGTTATGGCATCCGTATTTCGGGATGCACATGGAATAATTTTCATCGACTATCTCCAAAACGGGCAGACTATCAACAGCGACTATTACATTGCGTTGTTGGAGAGCGTTTGAAGGACGAAATCGCAGAAAAACGGCCGCATTTGACGAAAAAGAAAGAGCTGTTTCATCAAGACAATGCACCGTGTTACAAGTCGATGAAAACGATTGCAAAATTGAAAGAATTCGGCTACGAACTGCTTCCACACCCACCGTATTCTCCAGATTTGGCCCCCAGCGACTATTTCCTGTTCGCAGACCTCAAAAGAATGCTCGCCGGAAAGAGATTTAAGACCGATGAAGAAGTAATCGCCGAAACAGAGGCCTATTTTGAGGCTAAACCGAAATCGTACTACAAAGCTGGTATCGAAAGATTGAAAAATCGTTTCAATCAGTGTATCGCCCTCGAACGGCTTTTGTATTTTACTATAAAACGGACTTTTCAGCCCATGTGTTAGATTTAGATGAATAAACTTATATTTTAAATTTTCTGAATAAATTCCGAAAAATTTTTGATCAAGGTGGTACGTAAACAGGTGACTAAAGATACTTTATCTACAGCACTTCCGAGTATTAAATTTCTAAGGATCCTACTTTATTGGGCAAACAACTAAATAGCCGAAGGACTATAGATCTTTAAACAATAGTTTTAACAAAGACTAACGAATAACCTTTCATCTGATAATAGAAGTTTTGTCAAGGATCTTTACACCCCTACAACACTCAGAAATAACTTTTTAAATGCTACAACTGTCAGAGAAACTGCCATCCCTTTCCTCTTCGCGATCGATTTTCATTGTCGATTTCTTAACTAAGCTCTGCATTCTTAATCTACTGCTGCACCTATCACTTTATTTGCACACTCCTTGGCAACAATTACCAGCACTGCAACTACCGTGGCGGTCAACCTGCTGTCTGTTATATTCGTAGTGTAGAACTTTAAAATGGTATTTCGCGCAGCATGTTCACCTTTCGTAGAATAAAATAGTTTAACCCGCTAGCGAATTGGTAATTGCATTGGCACAGTACGGGTATAGTACGAGCATACTACAGATCACGGCATTGCCGCCGAAGCTTATATTCAGATCTGCCTCAGTCTGACGCTGATGCCGCCAACCAAATACGAGTATATTAGCACTGGCATTTGGAGGAGGTTGTCTTCCTTTGTTCTCCCGTTATATGGTTCGCCTTTTTTGTTTTTTCTTTTTTGCATCACCTAAATGTTATAGAAAATATCTTACGAATATCAATTAAAATGCCTGCTCCGCAAAGGTAAAGCTAAGCAAACCTGTTACTCGAGATCGAGACCGATAATATTGATGACGATGACGTTTGCCGAGTAACATGAAAACTTTACAAAAACAATTGGCTTACCTGCAAAGAGAAGAAGAGAAGAAAATAATAGTTTTAGTAAAAATGTCAAGAGAAAATACTATGTAATATCTGAAAGATACACACATACGCGTAGATAGCCAAAATAAGCAACGCTAAAAGCACCTGAAGGTGAGAGTATGGAATGGAATATGTACGAGTAAATCTCAATATCAAGGTGAGTGCGAGTATCCGTAATTTTTTTCTGCCTTTTGAGTCTTGTCCAAGTGGCAATGGGCAGTACTAAGGCCTACGCTTATTACCCAGTGATTAATCACTTTTCAACCGCTGATCAATAAATTACCAAATCTGTGTGTTCCATGCGTCTGTGTGTAGGGTAAACAAACGAGACCTGCATAGCTAATTCTTGTCTCAAAGCATGCAGATTAGCATTTCGCAATTCCTTCAGCCTATCCATAGTTGTGGTTTGCTGGTTCGGTTTGGTTCAACTAAAATTCAACTCAAAAACGTATGCGGTTCCGGCCGATCGGTGTGGGGTTAGTTTATTATACGAGTACAGTTCGACTTGGAAACCTTGAATGCAGTTTTGGGACAATTTAAGCTGAGTTGGCTTAGAGTTAGTTGGAGTATTTAATTGGAATCGGTAATGAGCACATTCTCTATCTAGATCCAAAAAAAAACAGTAAAAAAGTGAAGGCGATTTTGGATTTAAGTTGAAGATACGAGCGCACAAAATAAATTGGTCACTAGATTTTGGTTGTAAAAATCATTTTGAATGTTCGTACATATGTACGCGTGTATCTATATATGGAATGGATAGCATTGATTTTTTTTTTCTGTCGGAACAGAGCACTCAGACAAAGAACTAGTACTAGAGCTAGTATTCCTTGCATGTTAGTGTACTAAAATTTCGAAGTTTTTCATAGAAATTCTTTAGTGATAAAGTATCTACAATACCATTACTCTCAGAGCAAGTGTTGTGTCACATATGCTTGACACACTTAGATGTTGAACAAAAACATAGTGTCCCCTCAGGATGCCAGTAAGCAGTCTTTTAGTCTTTTCCATTGGAGACCAACAGGAAAATCGTTGAACTCTTAGAGACGTCGTGGTGCATTCGAATGGTCTATCGGCAATCTAGAGAGCTATGCCATCTGTAGTCATGCTCATATGAAACCCAACTGTCAATGAAATTCCTAACCGAGGACGCAGGCACCCCTAATGTAGGTTTGGGTGTGGAAAAACTCTTCTCTGAGCCTACCAAGTTCGTTGGCAATTTCATATCTCTTGATCGCATTGTGATCTGCGATTCAAACAATGCTCAGTAAATTCAGCTTGACAAAACTAAAGGGTGGGGGAAGTGGGACCAAAGACGTAAGTGGAGTAAAGGACGTCATTCAAGGCCAGTTTGTTGAGCTGATGGTGGTGGAAGAGAAGATGAATATCATTGACTTGCCGTAGCATACTGTAATATGTTCAGTGCGGATTGTGTTGAAAGAGGAGCACATATCTTAGAAAACCTTGATTGGTTTTAAGAAAGACAAGCTGAAGTAAGGAAGAGCTATCAATGTTACCAACTAAAACCAGCGCGCGTTAAAGGGATTGTGTATACCGTTTATACAGCGTCTTTCATTAAGCGCTTCCTATCTTTAGATTTAAATAAAACAAAGTGTGTGTGAGATATCATCGATATTTTTTATTCGTTTGAAAGCCCTATCGATGGCTCTGTGTATGGAATAAAACATTGTTCAAATGTTCGCCGCGGCTTCTCTGGGTGGCGCGCATCCGAAATGTCAAATTTTCCATGACTTCTGGCGCACAAATCAGGCTGAATTTGACCGATGGCATGGGTTATGTTGGCTTTGAGGGCCGCTGTGGTTTGTGGCTTATTCGCATAGACCTGCGACTTCAGAAAACCCCACAAGAAAACATCTAACGGGGCCAAAACGCACGATCTCGGTGGCCAGCTCACACCACCTCCACGAGAGATGACCATGCCCTCGGATAGCTCGTGCAGAATTTGCAATGTTTCGCGAGCTCTGTTGAAACCACATGTCGTTGGTGTCCATATCATCAATTCAGGCCAAAAGAAGTTGGTAATCATCGACCTGTAGCGCTCGCCGTTGACGGTGATGGCCTGGCCAACGTCGTTCTCAAAGAAATATGGACCGATCCGCGCCAAACAGTGACTTTTTCGGGATGAATTGGACGCTCTTGGATCTCATGTGGGTTGGTATCGTACCAAATTCGGCAAATTTGTTTGTTGACGTACCCATTCATTCAGAAATGGGCCTCATCATTGAAGATGATTTTTCGGAGAAAATTAGGGTCAGTTTCCAACTGCTCCAGAGCCGATTCAGCGAACACACGTCGTTGTCTATGGTTGTTTGCCTTCAGCTCCTGGGTCAGTTGAGTTTTGTACGGGTGCAGGCCCTAGTTACGTCGCAAAATTCGCCACGCTGTGGTCTGCGAAAGGCCGACTTCTTGTGAGCGACGAGAAATCGATTGCCTTGGATTCTCCTGCATACTCTCACGGACAGCGGCGATGTTTTCGGCAGATTTTGCGTTTCGACGACGTTATCGTTGGCTGAACCAGTGGACTCAAATTTATCCACCACACTGCGAACAGTCCTCTCGGTAGGACGATTATGGCGATGATAAAACAACTTTATCATTTGCACGTGTTGCTGAACGCTATGTCCATCCATGGTGATATGGCAAAATAGACTGAATAAATGACAGTCAATTTGACAGATGTAGCTTCAACAATATGGCCGCTATCAACTGTTAAAGTTGAGAATTCCCTATTGGAAGACCCTGTACATTTGCACACATCACACACAGACACACAATTAAGAAGGAAAGGAAGAGAGGTGCCAATGTACGTTGGTTTTGAATGTTTGCAGGTTACAATGACCAGAAAAGGATCACGATATTTCAGGGTATGGCCAAAAATGGGCTTGACGGTTAACTAATGAGCATTCATAGCGAGGCGAATGAAACATTATTGTCTGTAACTTGTTGGCGCAGAGAAAAAGGCTGTAGATTTATTAGCATCACTCGACCTATGTATGGTAAGATAAGTTTAGACTTTCAGCACAGGGAAATCCTTGTAAAGCGAATATGTTGTGTTGGTATTATTATTATATATAGCCAATGTATACGAGAAGACGCCAAACAAAGGTTATGTTCTATAAAAAAAATATGGTAACATAATAGTTGTAGAATTTCTTAGACCAGCGTTGGACAAAACGAAAAAATGAAGGGCGGAGTTGGCTTTTCTTTTGATACTATCACTATGGGAACGAAAAATTAGTTCCCTATCGGAGATAAATACTAGACCACGCAATTATGTTCCTGACAGGATCGACCGATTAAAGATGAACTAATTAGGATGTGAAGTTGGAAGACACCCTATGCATTGCTTAGCATATATTGAGCTGAGGGCAATTCTTTTAGCAGTAGAAAGTAGAAAATATATCCAAACCCACCTGCAATGCAAAACAGTCAGATTATGAGATATGCTGAAGGTTTACAAAAAAACGGACTAATCAGACTGTGCTCATTGAAGCTTTGGTAGGTTGGAAAGGGCTAAAGAAACTAAAGATGTCATTGGGAGCAACAGTAGTAACAGCGCAATCCATTGTATTTACAGCTTACGAGTATTGCAGTATTGCTACCATTGATCAGTAGGGAAGGAAGAATGTAACAGCGCTTCAAAATAAGAAAGCAAGCATATTTTAGGCGTTTTTTGTTTAAGAGTTGTGGATACGAGTAGGTGGTCCAAAATTATTGTAAGATATGAAAATTTGATACTGAAAGGGAGATCCTTCAATCCATGATAATGTTTGAATCTCCATTAAATCATACTTGCCTATGTACCATATTTACCTTTTTTTCATATTATTGTATTAAGAGTTGGCCATACCAGCTTACGAAAACATATACACTAGATAGCAATGATAGTTTTTCCAATGTTTATGTTTCAGCAGCTGTCTAGGTTGCCAACGACATCCAGCTGTCAAAATATTTGGCATTTGATCATGCAGCACTTTACACTTGCCGAACTTGCGGAAACGTGAATTCAGTGTTTCGACAATTCGTCGCACCGTGAAAAACTTTGAGCGTGAGTACACTCTTTTGGATCTTAAGCCACCAACCAGACAGAGATATTGCGAAATGAAGAGAACATAGCGCCGATAAGCTGAGTTGGGCATCGTCAGAAAGTAAACCCGGCTTATTTTATGGTTGGATTTGGGCCTGCATCCGTATAAGATTGTCCTGACGCAAGAATTGAAGCCACACGTTGTTGTTGGCCGGAGATCCGGGTTTTGGCCAAAAAATCACCTTCTCAGACGATATACATTGGTCTTAAATGTTTGCAAGTTATAACGACTAGGAAATAGGAAGCTCGGCAGGGCATTGCGAAGAGGAGGCAGGAAACATTACGCCAGTGTTCGAGGGTGTCAACTGACTAAGTGATATTATGTAGTATAACCTATTAGTTTTATCGCACGGTTTTGAATCCTATCCAGCAGATGCAGAGATGTTATAAGAGCATCTGACCAGATGTGGACATTGTACGTCAATTTTGGGTGGATAAACGTCTTATTACTTGACGCCAGAATAGAGGAAGTCAAATATTTCTTATATCGCTTGAGGGAACCAACACATTTCGCAGCATTTTTGACGTCATCGAATATGTGGTTGTCATTGACACAAATACTGAGAATGGAAAGTTTTTCGGTTGCGACGATGCAAGTGCAAGTGGCTGGGTGTTTAAATTTCGCGTTAAGACAGCAGACAGCACTGCAGACAGCAATTTCACTCTGTTGATAGTTCCCCAATTTAATGAGCTTAACATACGCTGCTATTCGCGTTCTACAGCCGAAGACCAGGGATATGAGTCCGAGAACGGAGATGAAAAGCAAAGAGTACTGTCGCCAGCAAAGAAATATATTGTATTAGAAGTAGCAGAGGTCATTAATTAAGATTAAAAAGAGTGTTGGACACAGAATGGAGCCCTGGGGCACACCAGCATTTATCAGATATAAAACCTGAAACCATCCAAAACAACTTGAATTGAACGTTCCGAAAGGTAATTTTTAATGCATTGAAGAAGAGATTCCTCGATCCCAAATGCACGCATTTTCGACAAAAGAGCCTGGCGCCAAAATCTTTCAAATGCCTTAGAAATATCAAGTCCAACTACGAGTATCTTGTTTTCGCCAGATTGATGTACGCTTTGGTTCCGCTTTTCCGTGAAACATGAAATTAAATAACTAGTGGGCTTTATTGCCGGTCATAGAGGGATTTTCGTGTTTCGAGATATTTTATGAGTTGGCGGTTTATCATCATTTCCATGACCTTGAAAACAGGGACGCAAGTGCAATAGGTGTGTAGGAGGAGAGAAAAGAATATCAGACTTTTTTAGGGACGAGCTGGACAAATACTATTTTTCCATCCGCTCGAAAAGAGTCCTAAGGAGTGGGATTGGTGAAAAAGCTTACGCAGTGGTTTCTGAGGAACACCTCTTCAGAATAGGGATATATACCATCTGGATCAGCAGATTTGTGCATGTTAAGATCTTTAAGTACTTTTGGAACTATATAAGTGCGAAAGTGCATTTGTCTTCTTGAAGATTCGACACGCATTCAATCTGGCCGCAAACTGTGCAGCAAGGTTGTAGGAACGAAAAAATATTTCTCTAACTTTGACAGGGTCTTTAGAGCTCGAGTCGGGCCATGCCTGTTCTTTTGGTTTGATACTCCCGATGATAGACAAAGGATCTCATTCCAAAGAGAATAGTGTCACTTTAATTTTTTTAATGTGGCCCACATTTATTGGCTTAATACTCGTACAAGCTTAATCTAACTTAAAATCTAGGACTAAAAACTAACAGAAAGACTTAAGAGCTAGGGACCAAGGGAGTGATGGAGGAGATCTTTTTTGAGACGAGGAGTGCTTAGGTGGAAATCAGAAAGTAAGAGGTTTGAGTTGACCTTTCGGAGCATGCAGGAGATTGGTATGTTGGAGCCATAAGAGGTACGGTGGACTGATAGAGAGAAGAGACGGGGACAACGTAGATTGCGGGGGTTGGTATTGAAGGAAATGGAGTTCAAAATGAATGCGCAGTCGATGAATGTAGGGAATGTCAGCAGTATTCCCACGTTCTTTTAACGAATTCATATTGAGAAGTTCGAGGCGAGCCTGATAGGGAGGCAAGATTAAAGGATCGTTCCAGGGCAGACCACGCAGAGCAAATGGAGGAAATCGACGTTGAATACCCTCGATTCGGGAAACATGAACCCGGTGAAAGGGGGACCAAGCTTGGCTGGCATATTCAAGCAGGGGGCGAACAAAGGTAACATAGAGAGATCTGGTTACTACGGGTTGGAAAATTCCTTGGACCACCGTTTAATAAAGCCAAGTGATGAGTTGGCTCTGAGGATCATCTTATCAATATGCGTACGGAAACTAAGCTTATTGTTAAAGTCTTACGAAGATTGAACTAGTAGCAAAGGTTGTCCAAAGAAAAAATAAAGTCGAGGTGAAGACGGGTTGCATTTAAGTGGGAAAGTTATAGATTGACATTTGGCGATATTAAGTTGATTGATTAAGACCGATCGAGGTCTTCTTGAAAAAGGACAGAGTCATGGGGAGAAGAAATTGTTTTAAAAAATTTTGTGTCGTCAGCGTAAAGGGAGAGGGTGGTGTGGTTAGTGACCCTCTCAACATTATAAATAGTAAGAATGAAGAAAAGAGGGCCAAGATGACTACCTTGTGGAAATTCAGATGAGGCCAGGTTGGAACATATTAGCAGCGGTGTCCACATGGAGGAAAAATAACGACCAGTTAAAACTCTTAAATACGGTGTTAAAAGTTAAAAGAAGAAGTTAAAAACAAGTCCACGGTGTTGGCGGTATAACTATCAACGTTTGGTATTCGAGTGGGCTCATTTACAAGCTGGTTCAAGTTGTTTGCCACAGCAAAGATCTCAATATATCGTCCCTCGAGTGTTGTCTGTCCAGAATGTCGAAGCCAACCAGAATTGTGTAATAACGTAACGCCCGTAATAACGATTTCAGTATGAAGATGCGGGGATACTATTATTTATATGGAGTCAGACAGCGCATCCAACTCTTCTGTAAATAGTCGTAAAGCAGTAGTGGATAATTTGCTTGGGGAGATGGAATTTTAACGACATGAAATTGTGGTGGAGTTTAGTAAGCAACATCAATACACACGTAAGCGAGAAGACCGGGGTGAGAGAAGACTAATGACACTAGTTTGTAGCAAGGTAGCTTCAGATCAGTGTGATCTGAGAGGTGCTGGCTAGGATCTACTTGTGCTTCACTAAGTGGTAAAACAGCTGGCCTGTACTTGCATACGCGGACGTACACAGAAAAGTGATTAATTCTTAGGCCGTGAATATTAGCTGTAGCCACTCTAAATTTCAGAGCCACTATAAAACACAAACACCGGCGATACAAACCAAGGCTGCGGACTGAAACTTCTGATGTTGATTTACCGAATCACATTGTTGTAGGCGTTATGTCCTTAGTGCACTGACAACCCTCTATCCATCTGTTGATACATACTCGTGCCCTTAGTCACTACACGTTTCGTATGAGAGATACAGAATATATAAGGACATGACGCTGTGCCATTTTGTTGAACACTAAGCAAATTATTTCGGTGAAGACGCGGCACACCGAAAGATAGAAAACGGAATGTGTAGCCTCATCAAGTCATTCAAATCAATTATGTATGTAAATTAGAGCAAGATTATGTATTCGATTTGGGACAAGAGACTGTCAATGGACCAGTCAGTGACCAATCAATACCGATTACCCAAGAGTCATAAAAATATATATGATTTTTCTATTTTCATATTACGTTTGGCCATCACTTGATTGATTTGCATCTGCACGCATAACGAGCTCCGTGCTTACCTCAGCCTTAAATAGAGTTACAGCTTGTTACCCAAACTGTCGTCCTAAACAAAACGAGCGCATCTCAATTTTAGTAATTTTGGATAATACCACTGTTCTATTAACAAAACTCGATGCTGAACACTGAGAATCACTTAAGCATCATTAAATCGCCGTTCCGCGATACTTCATTATAAAAGATTATCTGGTAAACCATTCTTTCCTATTTTATGACTGTTTCTGATATTCCTGCACTTGGTTCCTTGAACGCATACCATGTTCGAACCTTTGTGCAAATATTCCGTCGAATTCTGACATGTACTCGTATGGTCAACGGCCTCGTCACATTGAAAGCATTGCGTGGTAAGCACGTAATTGAAGGTCCGTATGGAGTACAATGAACGAACAAATTCAAATAAAATAAATTTTCCCCAAAAAACAACTTTCAATTATTCAGGCAACAACATGTTCATATTAAGAATGATATCGCCGGTAAGTCAGTTACTGTTGTCAATACAGCGAATCTGTGGCACTGTATCATTGGCATCGTTGCTAAATGGCTGCATATACTCTAAACGATTTCTGCAGAAACCAGGTCGAGATAGCGAGTGTGCATAATAGGTATTGTGTTCAGCAATCTCCTGGTTCACTATCTGAGTGGTTCCAACCTAGCAAAGTGTCCGACAGCAATTCTACCATCGCATGGCCACGAAGGCCAAAGTGAGTAGCAACTATTTTAATAACTTCTTTTGCCCCAGCCATCCGTTGACTTACTCCTATCTACCTAGCGCTGTAGGCAAATAAAACAATTGAATTGCTCTTCTCCTCAAAAAAAAAAATAAACAAATAAAGTTTTTTTTTTACAATGAACAGTAGTAAAGGCCTCATCTGAATCACAGCGAATTATTTAGAATTAATTAGTACCAATTTAAGTTTACGTGCTTTATCTTATCAGTTTCTACTCTCTCAACACTTAAGACAACGCCAACCATTAATTGATGGTTCTCATGATGACTTAAACCATAACACAAAAAAAAAAAAAAAAAAGTTATAATCTTATACAATAATTTGCTAAATTTAGATGATGATGTGTTAGTAAGTTTTTGCTTCCATCTCACCGTGTTTGACATGTTTTGTCGTATAAACTCAAACAATTTTCAGGTGTATTCGAATTAAAATTTAAATGCAAACCAGCAGCCCCAAGCACAACTCTGCAATCACTGTCAAATTAAATAAAATCACGTCTTACGTCTCAGCTGTAACTTCAAACGATCTTTTGCAATGGATTTGTGGTTAAGGCTTTACAGCACCGTAAGCATAAAATCCAGCAAAATCCACATGTGCATGGGAGATACTCGCACATTTAATTGGTTCATTGGTATACACAGTAAATCCAAGTTGAGGTGTTTCTTTTTTTTTTTTTGTAATTTTTTTTTTTAACCACTGTAAGCAGCTTAGCAATGCAATTTATTAACCACAATAACAATCTATGAATTCTTGCTCATTATTCGGGAATTTCTTCCGCATTCTGCAGTTTAGTTGAAATGAATTTTTACCTCCTTCGATGGAGAAACAAAAAAAAAAAAAAAAACACAAACTATTGCCACTTTACTCACTTTCTGTTTTATAAATCGGTTAAATGTAGATCGAATTTACCGCGCGACGATTTCTTCTTTTTTTTTATTTCTACACCTACCCGCGATTCATGACGATGATCTACTGATGACCGTTGGAATAAATTCGTTGGAAGGATTCCGATGCGACAACTTAATTAGTAGATACGAACTTATAGCTACTGACGATCGTTCGCTCGTGTATCTCTTTTCATTTTCGTTACTGCTTTTGCTCAAAATTCTTGTTGTATCTATTCGTAAACGAAATCATTTTGACATCTTTGCTGTATTTTTTTTTCACTTTTTTTTTTATTTAATTTTTTGCTTTTGTTTTAACCTTCAAGTTTAAGTCGTATCTGTAGACGATTCGGAAACAGGAGAAAGGTAAACAAATAAGAAGATACAACAGGCTGTTTTTGTTTAAAGTAGATTAGATACGAGATGGTTCTTGAGATGACTGTTTTGTAAGCGGTCGTTCTTGGCACAGTAAATCCATATGTAGATTTTCCCTTTTTTTTTCTTTTTTGCAAATTGAGTGAAAACAAATGTTTTGGTTCCAGATAAGCCAAATGTTTGCATTGATATGCGAGGTAGCGAGGGTTGGGGAACAGACTTGAAACAGACTTTATTTATATACATGTGGAAATTCGGTATCTAGATTTATTTCCAACTATCAAACCATTTTCTTAGAGTAATTTAGACAAGGCATAATAATTTTCTATCCTCGAACAGTAAAAACAAACCCGGTGCTGATAACTTACAAAAAAAATTCTTTTACACACTCGTAAATGGAATACCATATATCCGTAGATTTTAGAAAGAAAGAAGAATACTTACTTACTTATTTACTTACTTAACGGGCTCCCGACCCGTGGAGAGTCTCTGCCTGAGACACTTCAGCCTTCCATCCTCTACGATTCCGGGCACGCTGCTTCCAGTTATCCAGACCAAGCGCTCTGGCATCCGCGATAGCTTGGTCTTTGAAACGTAGGTTCGGTCTTCTTTGTCGTCTCGAACCTGAGGGCTGAGATTCGAAGATTCTCTTAGCTCGATGTGGCCGAGCCAATGGAGTCGACGTATTTTGGCTTTTCGGACTACATCCACATCTTGGTATAGCTCTTAGAGTTCGCCGTTGTATCTTCTCCTCCATTCGCCCTCCTTGCACACAGGACCAAAACTCCGTCGAGGAATTTTTCTTTCGAAGGAGCCCAGAATTAGCTCTCCCTTCCTGCTTATCGTCTAGCACTCGGCGCCATACAGTAGAACTGGCAGGATAAGGGTTTTGTAAAGTGTACATTTCGTCCTTCGAGTAAGGAGTTTTGAACCCAATTGCTTTGCCAAACCGAAGTAGCAGCGGTTTCCTATGGTAATTCTTCGTCGGATCTCCACTAGGGTGTCATTCGTGGAGTTCATGTTTACTCCGAGGTAGATGAACTCCTTAGCTACCTCGAAATTGTTGCTATTAATAGTGAGGTTTTGTCCTAGGCGGTGGACAGATGATTCTTTATTTGTTGAGAGCATGTACTTTACTTCGTTTACTTCCAGGCCAACGAATTTCGCCTGTTCTTCAATCGCCGTGAAAGCCTCTATCACGGAACGCTGCGAGCGCCCGATGATATCAATATCGTCCGCATATCTCAGGAGCTGGACGGACTTGTTGAAGATAGTGCCTTCCGTGTTGATACCTGCCCTGCGCACTATCTGCTCTAGAACGGGATTGAAGAAATCACATAATAGCGCATCACCTTGCCGAAATCCGGTGTATGATTGAAATAGTTCGGACGAGCTACTTCCAAACTGCAGGTTGCAGTGCGTGTTTTCCAGTGTCACGCGACACAACTGGATCAGTTTTGCCGGGATCCCGAATTCGGCCATCGCCATATAAAGCTCCTGACGATTAATGCTATCATATGCGGCCTTGAAGTCGATGAAAAGGTGGTCAGTCTCGACTTGAAATTCGTTGGTCTTTTCCAGGATTTGTCTCAGTGTGAAAATTTGGTCTATAGTCGATCTGCCGGGCCGGAAGCCACGCTGGTACGTGCCGATTAGTGTGTTGCAGAATGGTTTGAGAAAGAAGAATAGAGTTTTGAAAACAATTGACCAAAGAAATTACTGGTAAGTGGTGCAATTTGTTGGCTACTGCCTTAGGGTTCGATTCCTACGTTATGCATCGAAAAATGAGAAAATGAAATTGTTAACATCGTCCTGCTTTCGGCAGGCGAATCTCCGAAAGCACTCGCTTTAGATACAACTATTGTAGTTAGGACTTGCAATTTCGTAGTCTGAAACGCCAAATAATTGTATTGAAAAAATATTTCCCACGTATTAACATTTAAAGAAAATTTTTCTGCTCTAAGTTTGGTAGGTGCGAAAATGATAACAAGGAGATATTTGCATGACTGTATGAGTGGGTAACTAACCACTGCTTGTCGGAAACATAGATTATTCTTGTTGGGCAAAGTTTCAAGTTTACGACAAGTTCTTATTTTACCTCCCCTGATGGCAACTGGAAACTGCATGTAACTGCTCTTGAACATCGCTGGGAAAAGTGTATTGAATAAAAGGAGACTCTGTAGAAAAAAAAACATATTTTTCCCAAATTTGTTGTGTTTTCTTTATTAGGTCGGGTACTTCTGGGACTGCCTTCGTATAAATCCTTAGACTTATATACGAGTATACAGACTAAAATTACAAGCGCAAGCCAGGAATTTACGTTGGATAAAGGAACAGTGGAAGAAATCTTTAGATAGAATCGACGACTTTACCAGCATCCAGCCTCTTGTCCTAGTGATTCTCTTTTACATATCTCTACTTTGACATATTCAAAGCCCAGGGTTAAAAAGGGTTTCATATCCAGCTGTCTGGGTTTCTGAAGTAAGGATGATGCGAAAGAACTCAAATTAGGTAAACGACAGGGATCATAACTTTATACTGCTGTAGCCAGCCTCTTATTTCCAAAGGGTCCCACAAAAGGCTTGATCCTCCAGGTAGAGGATTATTCGTCATCTCACCGGCAGTGTAAAACAAAAAAAAATACCATATATGGTTACAAAAGCCTCGGATCCGAATAATACCACTGTTGATTGCCCATACTATCCGATAAAGGTATAGGACAGACTCCGTTAAAGCGGATTAACCGCCATTTAAGAAGTGCGACGGACCATTCCGTGTATAAGAAAAATAAAAAAAAACAGCGAAGACAAGTGTCGGTCATTTCGATGGAGATTTGTTATTACAAATTAATTTAGGCTAGAAGTCTTGAGCTTCGGGTATGTGAACGAATCAATGCTAAATTCACCAACATCGGCTTAATATACTCACACGACCCAATAAAGGAGAAATACAACGTCAAAGACTATTCTTACAAGCTCCTCGACAAGACATATATACGATATTCTAAGTATCATATTAAATTCGTTCGAGCCACACATCCAAAAAATTCCAACAGTTTTTACAGCCTGCATCCCTAAGGGTATTTATGCCACCGCAAGTGAAGAAGTTATTTAAATTATATCGAATTACAGTGTGACTAAATACATCATTGTTATAAATTTTATTAAGAATACATTTTTGCTAAATAGTTCTAATAACATACATAGGAGGTCTGTTCAATAAGTATCCGACTTTTATTCATAAAATCAACATCTATCTCGATACAATTATATAACTCTAATCTCCTTCAAAGTGCTCCCCTTGAACTAACGTACTCGTAGATGGCAAACTCTACTAATACTTTTGCAAACCCTTAACTTCCCACAGGCACACTATAAGTAAATTAACAACACTTTGTCTGGTGGACGGCCATAGAAGCCAAGCCATATAGACTAAGTATCTAAAATGGTTAAGAATACATTTTTATCAATTAAACTAACTAACTAACCAACACTTTGTATATCTCTATAACCTGCCAGAATTTGCTAGAATTAGAGCAATTTACAAATAAAGTAGAAATCGGGTTTTGGTTTTCCAATGTCTGGAAGGTTGCCGTCTACGGTTCTTGTACTGCTGGAATGCCTCTTTTGGTATTTTGTGCATGTCGTCCGTCGCAATCTGCATGATGTCTTTTCTGGTCTGAAATCTAGTCCTTTCAAAGTCATTTTCAGTTTAGGGAAACACCAGAAGTCTCATGGAGCTGGCTCAGGAGAGTAGGGAAGTTGGCGAAATACAGATGTGTTGTGTTTGGATAAGAAACTCGGAATCATGGGTGAGGAGTGAGCGAGTGCGTTATCGTGATGAAGTTGCGAACAGCATTTGCCCACAGGTTCTTTCCGTTTACGTTTCACTGCATCACTAAAGTGACGTAAAACCCCTCGACTCCTTGGCGATAGTAGTGTCACGTTGGGCGTACTCAGGATGAAGCACACCACTGGAACCAAAAAAGACGGTCAGCATGACTTTTACATTGCTGCGGACCTGCCTTGTTGAATGCTTTCATTGAGAATCCCTAGGCTTTAAATAAAATTTGATGGATCAACGTTGTTCAACCTTTTCTACCATTCTCTCCCAAAATAAAATCCGACAACTGAATGGTGCTATGGTCGTGAAAAAGTGTTATTTAATTCGAAGAAAGAATGACTTCATTAAATACTATATACTCGTAGGATCTTATACAAAGATTGAAGCTAACGCGGATGGTATAGTAATTACAGTTTCGGACAAATCCCTTCCAACATAAATGAATTCATGTAGCCCTTTTCCAATAAACAGAAAATAGAATTCGTCTACGAAAAGATCAACGCAATAGAGTGCAGAGCCCTGACATCCTGGAGTTATTAAATAATAGAAAATAATACCATAAACCATTGCTTCAAATTTATGTCACAAGCTAAGCCTAAGCTAAAGCCCATATCCAAGCCTTGTATGACGAACTGCACTAGAGATGTAGTAGTAATAGTACAGTCAGACGTTAATACCAGCATTTGATATATTTACAGTCTCAGAAGAAATGACCACGTTTTATACCTTGCCCTTAACTTAGAAAGCATTTCATTTCAAAATGTTTTCTTATGTTGCATTTTCACAACTATTAAAGTGCCCAACCGACATAGTATGTTTTCGAAAAATCTAGTTTTCGGCATCGTATAAACGCACATCTGTGAGGTATTTTTTTGTTGTTCCCATCAACATTTCCTTAAAAATCAAAGCAACCAACTCTTCCTTAGTATTTCCGTCTTCAAGCGATTCGAATTAAAACTCAACTAAAATCTAGCTTTACAATTTAAAGATGAATTAGAAATTAAATTGAAAGAGTCGTACTACGAGAGTAGTCCCATAAGTACCCGACCTGACGTATAGATGGCGGTTGTTGTTTAAAGAGAATGACAATTGTAGAAAGTACCAACCTTATAAAGCTTAAATTTGAAGTTTGATGACGCTGCGTTGTTTAGTAGTTGTTCGGCAGCCATCAATACGGAACGCTCCCAATGAATTTTTAAATATGGAAAAAATTGGTCATCGTTATGTGATACTATACTTTCATTTGAAAGGCCTCAATCCAACCAACATCAAAACGTAACGGGGACCCTACTCCTTCGTTTAGAATAATAAAATATTGGGTGACAGAGTTTAAACGAGGTCGTACGAGTTGCCAAGAACATCGCAGTTGTCGACCATATGAGGTGAGCTCACCAGAAATGTTGAAAAAAATCCGAAAAATGCTATTGGATGACCATCGATTGAAAGTGGAGTAGATACGGTAGGCATTTCAAAAAGCGCTGTACATCGCATGTTGACTGAATAATTGGACATGAGAAAGCTGTGCGCAAGATGGGTGCCGCGATTTCTCACAACGGAATAAAAACACCGTCATGAGGATATTTCAATAGAGTGTTTGGCAATGTTTCACAGCAATAAAGCCGAGTTTTTGCGTCGATTCATAACTATGGATGAAACATGGGTCCATCACTTCACGCCCAAGACGAGGGAACAGTCAAAACAATGGACTCAAAGGGGAGAATCGGCTCCAAAGAAAGCGAAGACGGATCAATCTGCAGGCAAGATCATGGCGTCAGTTTTTTTGGGATAATTTTGAATTGAATTGAATATCTTCAGAAAGGAAAAACAATCAACGGGGTGTATGCGAACTTATTGCAGAGTTTGAAAGATGAAATTAAAAAAAACGTCCGCATTTGGAGAAGAAAAAAGTTTTGTTTCATCAAGACGATGCGCCAGTTCACTTATTCATCATCGCGATGGCTAAAATCAATGTGCTAAAGATCGAACTGCTTCCTAATGCATCCTATTCGCCAGATTTAGCCCCCTCGGATTATTTTCTATTTCCGAATTTGAAAAAAAATTCGTCGGGGGTAAAAGATTTGCCAACAGTAAAGAGGTGGAATCTGCGGCTGAAGGCAATCTTAATGGGTTTGGCCAATCTAGGATTTTCAAAAAATCGATTTTGTTTTATTGCTTTCAATGGTCCCTTAGGACCTCAAAAATTATATCCCAAAAGATTATGGCCGGGCAATATCCATTATATGTTTGTATAAGGCTGCCACGTAGTCAGCGAGCCTCTTATGAAATTTTAAGCTGCATTTTTCAAGTTGGCCGCACCCATAACTTGTACAATTTTCTACCAATTGACTTCAAATTTTAACTGGATCAGTAAAAATATATTGTCTTAATAAGTATGTAGGATTTTTTTACATGGCATAGTTCATTTGTTATTAACAATTTTCTGGTGATTTTTCTGCGAATTTTGCAAGTATGACTTTGGAATTGCGCCATTCGGCCAAAAATCAATGTGCCAAAAAATCCTACGTACCTCTCAAGCTGTTGTTATGTCAATAAAAAAAAATGTAACGACTCATCATAATTCAAAATTTACAGGTGCTGTTGGTACGGCCGTAGACCCTTCCAGAAAAAGAGAGGTCATCTGAGAAACGCTGCACAGCCGCCATTTTTAAATAGATTATTCTATAAAAATTATGTTTTACAGTCAATCATATGTACAATAAACTTCTACCTTTGCAAACTTGATTTCTTTTATATTTCTCCTGAAAAAAAATATCACAAAAACGCCTTTTTTACGGCCTATAGAGTGGCCTAACCCCTTAAAGGGGCTCGACGATTTTCACTATAAACAGAGTATCGGGGCTATTGAACATCGTTGTCGAAAGTGTATTGAACTAAAAGGACACGTAGCGAAATGAACATATTTTTCCCGAATTTTTTTGTGTTTTCTTTGTTAGATCGAGTACTTCTGGGACTACCCTCGCAACATTAAATTTGACTTAATTGTCGTTTCAAATAATTTTTCAAAAGTTAAAATTAACGTTACAAACATAATATTGGTTACTTTTAACAAACTTATAAGTGAAATCTTGCTATGTTGGCATGAAATAAAATAAAATAAAATAAAACCGGTATTGTGGTGAGCTGCCAAATGGAAGAAAACGAAGAATCGGTGAATCATTCCTTGATTACTGGGTGTTTTCCCACCCAATTGTTGAAATTTTTTTTTATGAAGATATTCAAGCATGCAAGTTGTAAAGGATCCGACAGGAAAATCTTTAAAACTAAGAGATACACATTCCGATTCCAACTCTTTCGAAGGAGGTTTATGATTACAGAACGATTTTCTACACTTCGTAGGGTATTAAACAGTACCTTACCTTACCGCTTTCGGTGGTTACTTGAAAGATCACGGAGACGAAGAGGGGAACACTTCGACAACAACAATTTGGCAAAGAAAGTCATTACGAGCCACACAGTGAAGGAAAAGCTATACCCACAAAGAAGTTGACTAAACTGATCCAGATTAAGATAAAAGGAATTCTCAATCTTAATCTCCAAGTTCAAGACAAGAGAGCCCACCGAACGTACATTTTAAAGATGTTCCATAGTAGATCCTACTATCCGAATGAAAGGTTTTAAAACGTTGATATCAATTTTATGATCTAGCCGGTGAAATGACTGTTTTCACAATTAAGGATGGCCTAGCTCGGAGTCAGGTATTTACTCGTATTTATTTTTGCTTTAATTTAAAAGCTAATATAAGCTAAGTTTATATACAAATTGAATTCATATTTTCAACTGTCAATCAATTATTTACAGTTCTTTGACATTTATGTTCAGTAATGTTTGACAAATCATCATGAATGCACTTGATATTCGTCGTGTTGTGGATAAATATCGTACTGAATAATTCTACATGACGCAAAGCTAAGAACGCGTCAACATAATTTGAGTACAGAAGAAGATTCAGAATTATTAATTCGTTGTCGATCGCAACAGATTGGCCTTTTGCTTCGAAATTTTTGCGAAGAGATCTCGGCCTACACCCATATAAGATGCAGCTACTGCAGGATCTAAAGTCACGAGGCCATGTCTTGTGACTTGAGTTGGCAGATTGGGCTCTTGAGCAGCTTGAAGTCCACAATTATGTTTATCGATGCGTATGTGAACAAGCGAAATTGTCGGTTCCGGAAAGGTGCTGCTACGTTCCATACTGCCCTTGAAATCATTGACTTGCTAAGGACTCGATTCAACGAGAAGAATGTATCGCAAAAGGGACCAATGGACTGGCCATCGATATCACGCGATTTGACGCCACTCCATTACTTCTTGTGGGGCTATGTAAAGTCTTGGATGCCAATATTCAGTGTGTTTTTGCCTTAAAAATTGGCCCAAAATTAAACCGACAAGACGCGTTTCAACATCTGCTGTTCATTTCGAAACGCCTCCTGTCATATGTCTGAAGTCACACTTAGAACATGATGCTATGAACCATTTCGATTCGAACGTTATTGTTTGAAAAAAGTTATAACATACTCGTATATGTAGCTCTTAAAAAACACCCTTAAAAAAACGTTTTCGAGATGTTGTCAAGGAAGTGACGTAACTCTTAGACTCCTCTATGTTAAACTTTAAGTCTCCGTAGTTACAATTGCAAACAGTTACTACACTTATATGTAATTTCTTCTTCCTACCATCATGACATATTTTCTCTCACACTTCATCGCTTTCATAATAAACGTGTTGTCCGTAATGTACAATAGCCATCGTCACTCCTACGGACCATTTTATTGGAGACACACCTTCTGGTTACATCTTCATCGTAACTAAAAATCAATTACAAAGCCCAACAAATAACTGGTATCCCTTATTCGTTTGCTGGCAGTTACAAGTGTTTTCCAAAATGCTTTTCATAATGATGATGATGAATGGGCGACCGATAAAAAAAGAAGAAAACCAGCTTCTAAGCACTTACAGGGGTACAACTCGCTCCAGGTTAATTAAGAGATGGCTCTGACGAAGAGCCAATGTTTTGCATGCCCCCAGGTCTGAGCAATGCGAACGGTTACCGATTTTTCGATTTGTATCTCTTAATGTTAAGAAATGGAATACCCATCTCAACTGCCGATGAAAGTGAATTTTATTTATTTTTTTTTTATTTTTTCTAGTAATTTTTGATGTTTACATCTTTAGTGTGAGGGGAAGGGGCATGCTTAGAAGTACCTCCTCGCATTTAGAAAGTGAAAATGAAAGTTCTGCTTTACGCAATCGATTTGCCGTCAATATTTTCGTTGTTCATGGGAGTTCTACAGGTGTTTACCTATGAGTATATAGAGGGTATTTGTTTGTTTATACAGAATCAAAGGCAAATCCATTGGATACTCATTCGAACCCGTAGCTGATGGCAAGTTGTTTGGGTATCACATAGTCAGAAAAATAATTTATCATTGTCGGGGAACCAGTGAAAATGTCGGGAGACATCTCAGTTTACACTGCAAATCTACCACTATCATGCCGATGGGTCAAAGCAAGTAATCACTGTGGCAAACATGGCTGCTGACTGTACTGTGTGCTCGCCAGTCGCCACCAATTCGGTTTTATTAATGACAGACATCATTGGAACACAAAACAGGAGTGTGCGGCACAAATTTTGCTGCTAGCCGAAACCTATCGATTTCCCGCAGTCAATTATCAATTTTTCAGTTTCACTTTCGATTGGAGAAAAATGCTTGAATCTCGTGCAGATTCGCAATCGTTAACTTTCCATTTCAATGTTAGATACGATAGGCTAAATTAACTTCCAATAAACGTAGATACATATGTACATATGCTCGGTTAGACTGACTAATGAAGATGTATGTAGATATGGATCTTTGCCACCACATGCTGGGAATCTGAGGTGTGCGCTCGTTAAGTGGGATTTGATAGGTTCATTGGGCTGAAATTTTTGTCGGCTAGCTAATGGTAAGATTGAGATATGCCTTACTCGTTTATTGATCTTGGAAGACAAACAAATGCGGGGCAGTACGAACAGATGAAATCAAAATCCATTTTCGCTGCGACTGTGGGGAACGTGTTTTGAAGCAGCACCTGCTGATTACTCATCATTGATAGCTGTTGGCAGTCTTGGCAGTCAAATCACAATTTTGAATAATGATGCACTTGGATTGGAATTGCCACGGATGAAAGTTTGGCTTACGAGCACATATAAGACAGAGTGGCACAGAATCTCGTTGGGTTTGGCGGCTTCTGATGATGCTTCACAATTTCGAGGTTAAGAGTAATCCTAAAGGAAAGCTGGAAACATAATCATCTTCACTTCACTGAATACAAAAATGTAGTCAACATTTTTATAAATTGTTTAATGCTATAATGTTTTTATCTTAATACCAATTCGTGGATAATATTTTCTGTTTGTGCATCAGGCAACATAAAATTGTCCATGTGAAAAATATATACTCGATTTTTTAAATTCAAGCCACATGCGCTCATTGTGCTTTGTTTATGGCCATTGCGAAAGCTAGACGGATAGTGAACTGCAAACGATTGAATGAAATTGGCGAATCACCGGGTATCATCGGTATACGTGGTAACAAAACATGCCCTCCCTTGAACTTACCATTCAAAATAGTTGCCTCTATAATACTTTGCATCATTTTTTTGGCCACTAATCTTGTTCCATTACAAAGTCTTGGTGCATTGAGGTTACCCAACAAAATGATCGGTGAACCAATTTTTAATTGTAAATTGTGCGGTGGTAGACCTGGTAGATCAAGTGAATTCAGAAATTCATTTGGATTCCCATCGAACACCTTACCAATTGATATTCACACATTTTAATTCAGATACAAACTTAACTCACTCACAATAGTGTGAAATGCCACTTCAAAAGGCTTAATATTCAACAATTAAAGCAGTGGGTAGGGTGACCCTTAAGTAAATATTATATAGGGTGAGATACCTCTGATAGTTTTTCCAATTGTTGTGCTCCAGCGGCTGTCAAAGTTACCAATGACATCCAGCTGTCAAAATATTCAGTAAGGTTTGTCATTTCATCATGCCTCGTTTTACACTTGTCGAACATGCGGCAATTATTAAAAAAATATTATCGACTCAGTTGTAAGTAAATACGGAACGTGAATTTTCTCGTGAGATCGATCGTCATGGCTGCATGGCTTCAGTGTGCAGGCAATTCGCCCCATCGTTGAAAAATTTACACGTGAGTACACTCTTTTGGATTTTAAGCCACCAACCGGACAGAGATTTGTGTGAAATGAAGAAAACATAGCCGCCATAGCGGCCAGTATAGAAGAAGACCCAGAAATACCGAGTCGACGCCAATTAGCTGAATTGGGCACCGCCAGAGAGCCATCCTGGCTTATTTTGCGGTTGGATTTGGGCCTATATGTGTATAAGATTGTGCTGACGCAAGAATTGAAGCCGGATGACCTTACACAACGCCGTGAGTTCGCTAATTGGGCGCTGGAAATCTTGGCCGGAGATTAGGATTTTGGCCAAAAAATCATCTTCTCAAACGAAGCTCATTTTTGACTCAGCGGCTATGTCAACAAGCAAAATTGTCATTATTGGAGCGAAAACAATCCACAAGTGTTGCCAAGCATGAATGCATCCATAAAGATTGACTGTTTGGTGCGGTTTATTTCATAGCGGCATCATCGGACCTTATTTCTTTCGAAATGAAGAAGGAGACACCATTACCATCAATGATCTCAGGTATAGAGCGATGTTAACCGACTTTCTGTGGTCAGACCTCGACAACATTGGTATATCCGAGCTGTGGTTCCAATAAAACGGCGCTACATGCCATACAACCGATGCAACGCTCGAAGTTGTGAAGGAGAAATTTGGCGACTGGGTCATCTCACGGCAAGCGTCCATCAATGGGTCGCCGCGGTCATCCGATTTGACACCTATCGATTATTTTCTCTTTGGCTACGTCAAACTTTTAGTCTACGCTAACAAGCCAACCATTTCGGAGGAACTCGAGGCCAACATTCGACACGCTATTGCCGGAATAACGCCGCACATATTGAACCGAGTCATCGAAAATTGGACCGACCGGTTGAAGCACTGTCAACAAAGCCGAGGTGGCCATTTCAATGAAGCGCTATTCCACACATAATGGCATGCACGTAGCTTCAAGCCAGAATCAGATATAAAATCTCACACCGTTGTTGTTTTATTTCAATTTTTACCACTCATTTTTAACACATGGGCTGAAAACTCCGTTTTATAGTAAAACACAAAATTTATCAATATAGTTGCCTTCGAGGGCGATACACTGATTGAAACGATTTTTCAATCTTTCGATACCAGTTTTGTAGTACGATTTCGATTTAGCCTCAAAATAGGCCTCTGTTTCGGCGATTACTTCTTCATCGGTCTTAAACCTCTTTCCGGCGAGCATTCTTTTGAAGTCTGCGAACAGGAAATAGTCGCTGGGGGCCAAATCTGGAGAGTACGGTGGGTGAGGAAGCAATTCGTAGCCGAATTCTTTCAATTTTGCCATCGTTTTCATCGACTTGTGACACGGTGCATTGTGTTGATGAAACAGCTCTTTCTTTTTCGTCAAATGCGGCCGTTTTTCTGCGATTTCGTCCTTCAAACGCTCTCCAACAATGCAATGTAATAGTCGCTGTTGATAGTCTGCTCCTTTTGGAGATAGTCGATGAAAATTATTCCATGTGCATCCCAATAACCTTGCCAGCCGAGGACGAGGTTCGTCGCCTGCTCGCCACTCAGCTGACTGCCGACTTGACTCTGGTGTGAAGTGATGCAGCCAAGTTTCATCCATTGTCACATGCCGACGCAAAAATTCGGCTTTATTGCGGTTGAACAGCTTTAAACACTCCTCTGAATCATCAACACGTTGTTGTTTTTGGTCGACTGTGAGCAAACGCGGCACCCACTTTGAACACAGCTTTCGCATGTCCAAATATTCGTGTATGATATATCCAACACGCTCTTTTGATATCTTTAGAGCCTCAGCTATCTCGATCAACTTCACTTTACGGTCATTCGTAATCATTTTGTGGACTTTTTTGATGTTTTCATCTGAAGCAGCCTCTTTTGGACGTCCATTGCGTACATCATCTTCGGTGCTTGTAAGACCACTTTTAAATTTTTCAATCCACTTGCGAATGGTTCGTTCGCAAGGTGCAGAGTCCGGGTAACACTTATCAAGCCATTTCTTTGCATCGGCTGCATTTTTTCCCATCAAAAAGCAATGATAAATCAACACACGAAATTGCTTTGAATCCATTTTTTTCACAATAACAAAAGTTGCTTCACTAACAACGCTATATCTCGAGTTGTCAAATTTATACACGTATCTTTTGAAGGTTGGTACTAACTGCAAATGGTATGGATTTAATTCAAGTGGTGCCCTCTTTTAGAAGCGGCACGGACTTTTCAGCCTATGTGTTATCTGGTCACTCTAGGATTTTCAAAACATCTATTTTTGTTTTTATAGCTTTCAATGGTCCCTAATTACCTCAAAAATGATATCCCAAAAGATTATGGCCGAGAAATATCTCTTATTTATTTGTATAAGGCCGCCAGGTAGGCAGCGAGCCTCTTATGAAATTTTAAGCTGCATTTTTCAAGTTGGCCGCACCCATAACTTGTACAATTTTCAACCAATTCACTTCAAATTTTAACTAGATCAGTAAAAATATATTGTCTTAATAAGTACGTAGGATTTTTTTATATGCCATAGTTCATTTGTTATTAACAATTTTCTGGCGATTTTTCTGCGAATTTTGCAAGTATGACTTTGGAATTGCGCCATTCGGCCAAAAATCAATGTGCCAAAAAATCCTACGTACCTCCCAAGCTGTTGTTATGTACAATAAAAAAAAAAAATAGCGACTCATCATAATTCAAAATTTACAGGTGCTGTTGGTACGGCCGTAGACCGTAAGGTAGGTCATCTGAGAAACGCTGCAGAGCCGCCATTTTTAAATAAATTATTCTACAAAAATTATGTTTTACATTCAATCATATGTACAATTAGTAAACTTCTACCTTTGCAAACTTGATTTCTTTTATATTCTTCATGAATCACAAAACAGCCTATTTTTACGGCCTCTAGAGTGGCCTAACCACTTAAGTTCGCACAAACTTCCAGGAGAACATTGATGATGACAATTCCTTTGTAATCAAAAGATCCGCGGAAAAAAGTAAAGGCAACGGATCAACACTCCGGGAAGTGTGCAAGGTGAGTGATGTCTTTGGCTCGAACCAAGAACGTGAATAAAGTCCTATTGCTCAATTTCAAACTTCGGGTTCAATGACGAAAATATAGCTTCGACGGGAGGGAAGCACCGCCGTTCATTTCGGAGGAAGACCTCCAAATGATCTTCGAATTACTAAAAAGCCCTTGGATAACTCCCACTTGAAGTATGCTTAATAATGCCAATTATCTTCGATTGGAAGACGGCGGCGGTGCACACAATTCCAAAATGGAGCAAAGACACGTCCAAACCGGTGAACCTTCGATCGATGAGTCTCCTTCCGAATGTGAGTAAGGTATTTGACATAATGAAATAAAAGTGGGTTGAGGACAAATACAGATATAGTACCGGATACCCAATCCAGTTTGAAGACGCAGCATGATATTTAACATGCCATAATATAAGAAACACTTCACAGGTGTCTGCTTGGAGAAGGTTTCTGACAATATGCGATTAGGGGGACCCTTCTTTAAGCTAAGCAGGCCAAGGTATGCTGGTATGCAGGTATATGTTGAGCATCCCTGCATCAATTCAAATCGAACACTTTACCTGACGTTTCATCCCTACTTTCATAGTCATTTCTTTCTATGTTCTATTTTCTGTTTCTCTATATATGGCTATGTACCTATGTACTTTGAATTCACGAAATAAAAAAGTGAATTTTTTCTACTCCGCAATAGGTGGTGGGCCCAGAAGTACATTCGTTAAAAACTACGTGATGAGAATGAAAAATTAATTATTAATCGTAAATTGATCAGTACATTCAACTCTAGGCATTTGGACAATCGATTGTACCTAACTATTGTATTTCGTATTTATCGATGAATTGTAATATACAAATTTTGTATAGCAAAAATGGAAATAAAGTATTTTAATACCCGCGTGCTGTTGACAAAATGCGCCACATGGGCATAGTACCCCGGCGTTAAATCCCGGACTCTACAAATTAATTTGTATCGTTCCCTTGATAATAATAATAATAATAATAATAAGTATTTTAATAATATTAATAAGTCCGTAGGAAATTGTTTGCAAAAACCTTTGTAGAGAAAATAGTTCGGAGTTAAAAAAAATGTATTGCCTCAAAGATTCCGTGTGGTTGAAAAACGCAATCCGGTATCATTGATAAGTCCAAGACACTTAAATTCATCGTTGCTGCCAAAGGAACAACTATGGGTAGAACGGTAGTATGATAGTTTGAAAATTTCGCATTCGGTTGAGTGAAACCTAGACTCCGTTCCGCGACAACTTTGCGACAATAAATTGAAATTGTGCTCAGCAAACCAGAATCTCAATAAATTTAGATTCCAGTTTATATCAGAAACTAAATTCAGAGGGCTGTATTGAGCCTTAGGCACAGGCCACATCGTCGGCAAATGCAGTAAGTATGGCTCTAAAATCTAAACTAACAAGCAAATTCATGTAAATTAAAAATAGTAGAGGCCGCTAAACAGAGCCTTGGGGAACACCCAAATTTAGACACATAATCGCGCTTCTGATATCATCTATTCTCACCATTTGGGGTTTATTTTGAAGGTAAGAAATAAACCCACGGAGCATGAATTCCGGAAACCAGAATTGTAAATTTTATTCAACAAAATATCGTGGCTGACCATATCGAAGGTTTTAGTTATATCAATAAATAGGCCAGCAGTAACTTTTCTACTATCTAGATTAGCGAATATTTGTGAACAAAAGCGTAAGGGGGCGCCTTCATTGGATTTACTTTTTTGAAATCAAAATTGCACAGAACTAAAAACTTAATTTGAAAGTGTAAGCTAAAACCTAGTGTGGAAGTTTTCATTAAATTAAGCACGCGTTCATTGTGAAATTAATATAGAATTTTATTGATTAATAAAGTTCGGTCTATGGCAATAATGAATGAAATACAACATCGTTCATGTGACCATCACGGCTTCCGTTGCAAGCGACCATCCGAAAGTCTTGTCGATCGCTGGATTATTGGCATAGACCTTACTCTTCAAATAACCCTACAGGAAGAAGTGTCAAGGTGTGAAATCACATGACCTTGGTGGTCAATCAACTTCTGCTCTAACCGAAATAATCCGATCTTCGAATTTCTTGAATGATTAAGGGCTTGTGTGGGCGGTAGCATCATCCTGTTGAAACCAGAGATCGTCCAGACGCAATTCATTCAAATTTGGAAAAAAAAAATAGCCGGTCAACATGTTGCGGTAACGTTCTCCATTCACTGTAACTGTCTCTCTAGCCTTATCTTAGAAAAAGTGCGGGCCACTGATGCCGCCAACCCATAATTCGCATCATACAGTGACTTTTTGGGATGCATTGGTTTTTCGTGAATCTCGTATGGATATTCTGGTCCCCAGAAACGACAATTTCGTTTATTTACATACCCATCCATCCAAAAATGACCGATGAAGCCCATCAAAGATCAAATTACATGATAAATTGTAACTGGCGATCCAACATCCAGTTAACAAATTGGCGACATCTTAGATGGTCCAAAGGCTTCAATTATTCTGTAATTTGGATTTTATAGTGCAAATAAAGATCAACTTTTCAAATTCGCCGTAAAGTGCCATAAGTGATTGTTGACTTCGGCGACGAATTGAGGTGTCTGAAATTTTGGCGTGTACGTGCTGACCGAGCATGCTGATATGGAGTTTGGCCCGATACCAAACAAGTTTCTTCAAAACGCTTCACCATTGCACAAATTCCGGACTCACTAGGGCGATAGCGTTGACCGACAAATTCACGAATTTTACGAAATTTTACTTTACAGATCGCCCATTTTCGTAATAAGATTGAATAACAAAACTGTGTTGTTGCGTGGTAAGCGACTCCATGACTAAAATTGCCAAAGATTGTATGACATCTGCCAAAAAGATCAACCAAATTGAATTCAGCAAATGACAATGATTGATAGCCAACAATCCACACCATCAGTTGGCTCATCCTTTATTTAAAAATCCCACGGCTCTATTCCTCACAATTTTTTCAGAAATTTTGCTTATTGCTGGAAGAAGTGCAATAGGTCTATAATTGCAAATATTATCAATGGAACCCTTTGTGAAAAGTGGTATTATATCCGCACGTTTAAGCCCTTCAGGAAAGGCTCCAGAAAATATACTCAGGTTGAAGATACGAGTATATGCTAGAATTTTTCAATCAGAAGGTTCGATATGCCATCGAATCCACAAGCATGTGAACTATTTAAGGAACCAATTAGGTGCTTTTGAAACTTCAAAAGCGGTTATCGGCTCTAAAAAAAAACTGTTGCATTGCAAAAAATCGGCTCTATTACTAACGAAAGTACTGTGTGTACAAGACTTATGGGGAACTTCCCGACAACTGGTTGAGACACCCCTCTAAAATTTTGATAAACAGTTTTTTAATTGATTTTCGTGGGATTTTGTCCCATTCAGTTTCGATGGCGTCTTTAAGGTCTGCTACTCTCTGTAAAGACATCCGCATACATTCTCAATTATGTTGAGGTCTGGAAATAATGCTGGCCAGTCAAGAACAAGAACGTTGTTATGCTCGAAGTACTCTTTCACCTTGCGAGCTGTGTGGATTGCTGCATTATGTTATTGCAGGATGAAATTTTCGCCGAATTTTTCTTGGTTATGATGCACGATGTTTTTGTCTAAGATCTTAAGGTTGTCGTCACTTTTCATCCTGCAGTTTACGAAGCGGATATTAGTGTTATTTTGGTATGATATTTCTGTCCAAATCATGACTCCGCTTCCGCCTTGCTATCGTCATCTTAAAAACAGCTCGCCCTTTTTCAAATCATGAAAATAATTGCCATCAAGGCAAAAGCGTTTCTCATCGGCGAATATGACAGTTTTCCAACGCTTATTGCATCTTAAATGGTTTCTGGCAAAAGTCAAACGGGCGTTTCGATGACGTTGTAGTAGCGCTTTCTTTGAAGATGTTCCGCTTCAGCTAACACACGCTGCCAAATCCTTGGTTTTCTGTCCACATTCGAAATCCCCGCTGATACCGCGATTTGCCCTGTTGTTGCTGAAGAATCTGACTCCTCCCTTAGTAGGGATTGTCGATCTGCTGGTGTCAAGCTATATTTCCGTCCAATTACGAATCTTTTCCCGTAGTTTTCTTGATTCTTTAAATAGCTTGAAACAACGCCTGCGCTTCAAAAGTTTTGCAATTTTGTTAACAGAATATCCCTCTTGGCCCGTTCTTTTAATGTTTTGGACCTCCGTTTGATTTAGCATCTTTCCAGATCCCATTTTTAACTTTTTTTACTTCTAAGACCTGTTTAAGTACTTTCTTTTAAATCAAATCACTAAAACTGACCAACAAGTCATACTGCGAATGGAATCCGCAACTGAACTTCCAAAGTATTTATACCCTGTCTCAACCGCTTGTCGCGTGTATAGTAATTAGGGTCAAATTACAAATTCCAAGAAAATTAAGGGAGAAAAAGGATTTATGGTGATTAGAATTTTCTTAGAAACTGGTGATGATTATCTAACAGTATAGTCCGTTTCAAATCACCGTGCAATTTCTTACGCATGTGCCCTCTTTTTCAGTCTATTCCAGTAATCCTGGAAGTGATCCAGACGAAATTCAAGCGTAACCATACGTTAACACCTTCAGCGCCATGTGTCCACGGGTGGTACATTTTTGTAACACCACAGTAGACCGCCATGTCCACCGGTGGTACAGGTGCCTATACGACTTTAGTGCCATGTGTCCACCAGTGGACACGAAATGTACATGTTTTTTATATGCTGATCGTTTCTCTAGTCCCTCAGTACACTGGAGAAAGTTTTGGGTCTACCAAGTTAGGTCCTTGTTACAAATTATGAGTAAAAGCTTAAAGAAATAAGGAACAAAATAAATTTTAAACTGAAAAAAAGGTCTTAGGCGTACTTGTGTGTTAAATTAAAGCACGAAATACATAAAGGGGTCTCACATTGGACGCAGATGGTGCTAATCCTTTTGACATTTTGCCGGCATACGCAGCTCCTTGTTCTTGGGACATATTTTTATAGCACGCAGCACATCGTTTTCGGGTAATTCTTTTCTGCCCAGTCACTTCCTGAAGAACATGTTTGCGCCGTGTTCCAGTTCCAGTAGACGTAGACGGGACCAAGAGTGGTAATGTATTTGGTGCATCAGATGTCTTCCACGTTAAGCCTTCGACGAGTTTTTCCTCAAATTTGGTTATATTCATTTTAGTGCCGTTTATTTTGTTGTATAGAACGAGAGAGTTTACAACGGATATAGCAGTAACCAAGTGGAAAAATTAGCGTTTGTACCACTTGAGTGTCCGGCGCAAGTACGGTGAATATGCCGACATTTGGTCTGACAGATC
The DNA here is from genome assembly GCA_963966105.1 of Volucella zonaria. Taxonomy (NCBI): domain Eukaryota; kingdom Metazoa; phylum Arthropoda; class Insecta; order Diptera; family Syrphidae; genus Volucella; species Volucella zonaria. The sequence continues at coordinate 93,428,142 of OZ014532.1, read as the reverse complement.
AATAAAGGTTTCTCGTTTATTGTAGTCGACAACCATCGCAGGTTTGCTGACGATCGGTCTTCTGGAAGTTACAGCCACCAACGAATTATCGTGTTTTGAACTCAGCACCAGAACTTCCCTTTTATCTTTCCACTTCATCCCAACGATTTTATCCTCGTTCTGCTCGACTTTTTTTTAGTTTGGCCTTTGCGACGTTTGCTGGGTTGTTCTTCCGATTACTTCGAAGAACGCTAACCAAATGGGTTTGTCTGCTCACCAAAGACTTTGCCAATGAAACGCTGGTGTACCAATTGTCACAAAACAGAGTCCTTCCGATGTCCAAAAGGCCATCCATCAATTCCATTACGACTTTCTCGGAAACAGATAAATTGTCCACTCTTTCCTTTCCAGTATAGACTTTGAAAGTTCACGTGTAGCCGCCTTGAACACAACGTTTGAAAAGCTTATGTTCGTATGCCGTATCTATGCCTTTTGTTGGGGATATATTGACGGAAAAAAATTCTATCACGAAATGGAACATTGCTCTCGTCAATACAAACATCTTTTTCAGGAGTGTAGGCTTCTTTGAATTTCGCTTGAAGCAGAACTATCAAACTTGACACTCATCCGCGAAGTGCAGCATTGTTAACAGAAGCTCGAAAAGGTTGCGGCTCTTGTGACGAACAAGACCCATCCACTGATTCAATCCCAGGAACTTGCGAATCTCTGGAGCTGTTGTTTCGGTCCATTTAGGCAACCTTGGCTTTTGGCGCGATGAACCGGGTGTTTGTTCCAATTTTTGAGCAGCGAACCGATTCGTCTCTGCAGCGATGAGTGAGATAACTTCGTTAGAAACAAATTTTTTTTAAGAATCAATCTTTGGTGCTATGCCATTGACTGGAAAATTAGCAGCAAATGTTTGGCTTGAACCCGCAACAGACTGCCATTGAAGAGTGGATGTTTGATTTCCATCAACCGAGCGCTTAGATACGCTAAGCTCACAACCTTCATCGTCTGAAATGTGTTCTTCAGGATCTGAGCTTGATGTTTCGTCTTCGGTTTCATAATTTTCGTCGTCCAAAGAATTATCGGAAAACTCCGGAACACCATCTGTCGTCTGAAGCCATCGCGCGTTGTACTTCTCACTCCAACTCTGAATTTTTCAAAATTCTGTCCATTTCTACTTACTGTCAACAAGCAAAAAATAGCATAAAAAAAGTGGACACAAGTGGATACGTGGTCCCACGGTATAATTTCACATTCTGGGACCGCGTGTCCACGGGTGGACACATTTACAGTTTGACGGTTGTACACTTAAACAGCGCGGAAAATGTTTCAATCCCAAAAGGTAACAGTAGAAATATACGATGGCGCTAAACGTGTTAATGTTGATTGCACTGAGTCTCAGCGCGTACCGATTATCTGCTTGAATGGTATTGGATAATGTATTGTGGAAAAGATAAGAAGCCGGTATTGACAGATGCGAAACCAGAGTGTAGAGCGAATGCATGGACGTGGAAGCCGTGTCCATTGTATATTTTTTCAGTGGAGTTGGCAATGACGATTTTACGGAAAGCACTCTCTTCACAATTATCGTGCTGAAAAGAAGAATATGAATATAGAAGAAGTTGAATAAATTGAAGCTGTGTTTATTTTTTTAAAGTGTGTTGTGTGCCCACTTATATTTTCAAGATCAATGCACTTAATCGTCATCAGTGGTATCATCATCCTCGCCGTCGCTTTCAATTTCAGTTGATAAATCTTCGCCGGGTCTAATAACAATTCTCTCGGTGAAGGTATCCCAACTCCGTTCATAACTCAAATAACTTTTTTCTGTCCTTATGGCCTTATCGCATGGTTTTTTCCATTCCTCGACAGTAATTTTTGCAAACTCTTCTTCTGCTATTTTCTTGATGTCTACTTAAGCAACACAAAACGGAACAATCAAAAGCGATCCGTCCCCCCTTAAAGTAGAAGATTCACTTGTAGAATTAAACAAAATATAATACACGATTTAAATACTTCAATACATACATACAGATGTATACGCCACACAAGGTTGCAGTCCTTGCAGACCTCCCATCTTAACACACAATGCCCAACAAAATTTAAATCCTAGAATGCAATGCTGTTTGGCTGGAACTTGGTCCCATGCCGAGCTCTTCATCTTCGCTGTCTGAATCTTCTGGGGACACCCGTATAGCCTGGCACCATTTATTGGTTAGATCGGCCATTTGGCCTTCGTCGAGTGAAGAACGGTGTAAGGTATTTGCGATCCAAACGACCGAAACCGGCAATTCTGGTCGTGGAGAATCCAATCTCCTCTTCTTTGGTCAGTTCGGACAGATTTTCTGAATCAATAGCTTGACCCCATTCTCTGGTTTTACTCAGTGAAAGTGATTTGGATGCCTTTCGGGTACTTCCACGGCGTCCTTTAGAACTAGCGCGTTGGCTACGTCGGAGTTTTTTGCCCGGTTTCAGATATTTCATAAGAGCCATGGTGGAGCCGCCAAAGACCACTGTTGTAAAGAGAACGATGATTTGGGTTGCTGTTATTATGACGTGTCGAGTCTCATCGGTGGACAGCTCCAAGTGCAGAGACAGGGCGTAAAACATGGCACCACGGAGACCAGAAAACCACATGATAAACTGCATTTTGTGGTTAATTTTGTGCTCACTGAACTTATTTACGAGGAACGCCAGCGGGAATATATTGCACGCTCGTTCAATTAGCCACAGAATGATCGCCCAAATGATGAAAGACAATTCCACTCGATGTTTGAAAGAAAAGATGGCCAAGCCAAGGTAGGCAAATACACAGGTTTCAGCTATGAATGCAAGTGTGCGCATTGTTTGCTGCATTGTAATCTATGTTACAGTTGACAAGTTGAAATGGGTGTAGTGCGACATAATAATTCCACAGAACAGAATGGCCATCATCCCAGAGAGATGAATGGCTTCAGCAAGAACATATGGCGCGTAGGTAAACATCAGGCATCAAAGCATCGATGGGGGTTTCCTCAAATCGATGTGTTTGAGCAAGAGGGCACTTATCAACGCAAACACCACTCCGCAGAAGCAAAGAACATTTCACAGAATGTCTTCAACCCTTTCAACATTGTCTCTCCGGCATTTATGTCCGATGATGGGCTTCTTGCTGCCGCTGAGATACAATTGATATGGCATCATTCAAAATACTCTCTCCGAAAACCAACATGTTCAGAACTGGATCCACTTCCAGAGCATGGAATATGGCAACTGTAGCAACTGGATCAACAGCCGAAATTAACGATCCAAATGCAAATGATTCCGAGAAGCTTAGCCTATAAGCGACCTCAGCTAAGCCCAGCAAATAAATTCCAGATCCAATGACGAGTGCAGAGATAGTTGTTCCAAAGATAGCAAATACCAGGATGGATCTAATGTTTTAAAAGATATTGCCTTTGTGCAAATTGTAGCCAGATTCAAAGATAATCGGCAGTAAAAGTACAAGAAAGATTCCAGTAGGTGAAAATACTTCTTCGCGCTTCCAACTGGTCTTCTCGCCACTCAGCAGATTCAGGAAAAGTCCAATTGTTGCGCCCAAAACAACAACTATGCTTTCAGCTAAATATTGGAATCCTGTGTGTAACATAAAGTGGATTAGAAGACTACCCATTATTATTGTATGATGCAAAGAACGAAAAAAATTGCCAATGAGCTGTTGTGCTCCTGCTCCACCGCCTTGTGATCGGGCAAAGGTGGCTCAGCCGATGGCGTTGTGTTGGAACTCTTAATTTCATTTTCTGTCCTGTGGCTATTGTCGTAGAAGGTTGCCAATGATTCATTTTGGCCAATTGCAAAAGATATTCGTCAATTAAGACAATTAAAATAAGTCTGTTTTGAGGGACTCCATTTATTTCGGATCGTAAATTCGCGAATACCACTCGAGGAGTTGTTGGCCGTTTTAACGATGTCATCCAGCTTAAATGTGGTGTTTCTACCCGACACTCTTGGTTTTACAATACCCCATATATTCTCAGTTGGGTTCAAGTCCGGATGGTATGGTGGTAGCCTGAGTACCTAATGGCCTGCTGATCTAATCAAGTCGTCTATTTGATGCTGCGAGGATGTCTTGCTTTGTCGAATTAAATCATCTTCAGCGTTGAAGAGCTATGTGCAACATTATTTTCTACTAACTAACTCCAATTTCGTTGCTGATGAAGTTGGGGCTCGGTTTTTTAATTTATTATGGTAGGGGGCGTTGTCCATTACAATAATCGACGGTTCCTCTAGCTGATCCAGTACCTGATCTCTTAACCGTTTTGAGAAATTGACAAAGTTCATCTCATCATCATAGTCACCCGACTTCGATTTAGATTTAAAGATTAGAAGACCGTTTTTGTCAAATACGAGGGTTGTCTGAAAAGTTTCCGCAACGTAAAGATAGTGGCACTCGTCAATAAAAGCTAGTGAATGCTAGTTGTGCATCTTTTGACAGTTACTTACCGACGTTTCAGCCATTTTGAACTCGCAGTTTTTAGTTGACAGTCGTTTGAGTGAGTCGATGTGAGTGTTTTGCTGAATTTAAACGTGGCCGTAAGAGCTTGGGAGATGATAAACGTTCGGGACGTCCAAAAACTGCAACCTGCAACCACTGACGATAACATTGCTAAAGTTCACCAAATGGTGTTAGACGACCGCCGAATTAAAGTGAGAGAGATAGATAGAGATAAATCAAGATTTAGGCATGAGAAAGCTGTCCGCGCGTTGGGTGCCGCGTTTGCTTACGTTAGACCAAAAACGTGTTCGAATGAACATTTCCAACGCTCTATTGGCGCAGTTTAGACGCAATAAATCCGAGTTTTGGCGCCGACTAATGACTGTAGATGAAACAAAAATGCTGTCAAAACAGTGGACTGCAAAGGGCGAGCCAGCTCCAAAAGAAACAAAAACTGTGTTTTCGGCTGGGAAAGCTATGGCGCCTGTTTTTTTGGGATAGTAAAGGAGTTATCTTAATCGATCATCTTCAAAAGGAAAGACCATTATAGGAGCATACTACGCATCAATACTTGCCAAGCTGTAGGCAGAAATTGCGGAAAAACGGCCACATTTGCTGAAAGAGGAAATCCTGTTTCACCAAGACAACGCGCCGTCTCACACCTCAGCGGTTGCCATGGCGAAAATCCATGAATTACGGTTTGAATTGCTTGACCATCCGCCTTATTCACCAGATCTAGCCCCAAGCGACTTCTTTTTGTTCCCTCATCTCTGAATCGCGCTCGGAGGACAGAGATTTTCGTCAAATGAGGAGGCAATCACCTTCGTGAACAATTATTTTGCAGAGAACGCCAAGTACTATTTGGACGGGTTAGAGAGATGGGAGCATCGCTGGGAGAAGTGTGTAGAGCTACAAGGACACTATGTAGAAAAATAAAAAACAAATTTAAGAAAAAATGTCTTGTATCATTGTTCGGTGGGAAACTTTTCAGGCAACCCTAGTATAGTTGAACCACCATCAGCGTGTGCAATAGGCCATTTTAGTCCTTCAGTACTTCCATCAGTCCATGACATTCCTCTTGTGTGGGAGCTATGTATATATGATTCATCTACCTACATAGATTATGTGATATCTTTCACGAATGTTCCTTATTTGACGGATATATCTTAACCTCTGAATTTTCACTTGCGTCCTTTCACAAAGGATTTTCCTATTGTCATCAGCCTTACGAAAAATGAATCCCTCCAAAGGGATGTCTTGCTTATCCTAATTTCCAGTTCTTGACGGATTTGTTCCCTAAGGGCGCTCAATGTTACGAATTTCTTGTCAAATTAGTGGAAGGAGTAGATCATCCTTTTGATGGATTCAAAGTCGAAGTCATCTAATCCAGTGATCCAGTGCCGATGAGGAATTTTCTTGTTGGGTGATTGTGCTGTTCTAGTTTGTTCTTTTAATATTTTGTATATGGTCCTATGCGAAACTCAAACAAATTCAGCTGCTCTCGTAGGAGCTTCATTTGCATGGTTGTTTTCATAATCAAAGTTTTTGTGGTAAGTTTTCACCGTAAGCAGTTTTGCTTTCCTGGCTTAACCTAACCCTTTTCATGAAAAATGTGTGTTCGAATTGAATCCTTTTTTATTACATATAACATTTATTGCAGGACATTGAATTTTGTCACAAAAAGTAGTGGCCATTCAAAATACGTGCATATATGCGCTTATGAAAGGAAGTGGAGAAAGTTCAGCCGTTTCGTAAATATCACTTTCCAGCGAGCAGATGAGTAGCATGCGCTTCCAGGCTCTCTTTGTACAGCTTTCCAATTGCACAGTGAATTGAAACGGACTATAATATTTGCAGCACATACGGAACAAATTTATCGAGATACACCGAAATCAGAGGGTTGTCTCAACCAGCAGTCGAGGAGTGTATGTCGAACGCGGTATCACCGGTAGTGTTTGTTTGAAGTCTGCTGACATTAAAATGAGTGAACCATCGAAAAGTCTCTCATTTCCGGTCAACTCTTTTAGAGTTCCGGAAATATGCTTCCAATGCATATACAACCTGATGCATCCAAAAAGAAGATACCACCGCCTCCAAGCATCAACTGCATGCATAATTTTATCTTAAATAGCATTTTGTGTTTGTAATAATTTTAACTCATTAATTTCAACGTAATGAGTTTAATTCTTAGGCATTATATAATTGATCTCGTTGCATATACACATATAACGATTAAAATGATCACTTGCCGACCTATTAGGGTGATGGCATTCCTAAATTTTTAACTGGTTCATTCGAAATTAGCAATCAAATGTTTTCAAACATAATTAATGCTTCATTATGTATGGTATTTCTTGTGCGAAATGTAAATCCAAATTTTGATGTAATGTGCGTAATATATGTATCAATGTCAATTCACTCATTGAATATTTATATTAGCCCCATTAAGCTTCGGGTTGTTTTGGAAATAGAAAACAAATCGCGTATTTGATGCGAAAATTAAGAAATCGAGGTATTAGCTAGTGTACCATCTAATTTCCAGTAATTTTAATTCTCTGCATGCGTCATGATTTGACAATTAACTGTTCTTAAATGCTCAAATGATATGGGACCTTTCACACTCGTGCAAAAAATACCTGGGTAAACAGCAACTGCCGTACGAGATTTGCATTTTTTTTTTAAATTTTTATTCCATGTGAAATATTTTGGAACTTGATCATAAAGTAATGTCCTTGCAAATGGACCAAAATTATTTCGTTGTTGGCATAATTCAAAGTTTACGTTTTTCTCATCTCAAAATTTAGAATAGCACATGCCAGTAGTCTCCGAATAAATAAATAGTGAGTAAAAACGACCATAATGCAGTCGATGCAAGACGAGTACTGACTGACTGACAACTTGGCGGTGCTCAGTGCAATAAATTAAAGAACGCAATCGAGGAAATAGAAAGATGCTATTACAGAAACTTAATCAATTCACAAGCCTTGATTAAATACGAGTATCTATATATGTTAGACGAATGTAGTAAAGCCACAAACAGGTTTGCGAATATGGAAAATCCACACCCGCCCAAAATGAATTAGACTTAAGGCAACCTTAAGAAAAAAAGGCTGTCAGACCAGATGGCCTACCTGCTACCTGCTAGACCATTTACGAAAGCTGGAGATGACCTGGTAGAGAGCAACTCATCTAAATTTCGGTAGAAAAAAATATGAATGATGAGTAAACCTCATGTTGCAACGCGTTGGTTTTAGGCCGGGTAACTCCACAAGGGACCAAATATTTACACTACGGCAGATTCTTGGCAAAATTCAAAATGTTCAAATCAATACTTACCATCTCACCACAACTTACTCGATGACAGATTGACTATGGAAAGCATTTGCTGCCTGCTCTTTAAAGGTGGGGACTAATTCCACCGAGATTTTTGATGTGCGGTTATGAACTTCTTAACATCATATTTGGGGTACACCAACACCACGGTGAACATCTTCAAAAAGCCTGAGAATCTACTTGCATAAGCTAGTCACAATGACAGCATTGAGAAAACGCAGCAAGCTGTCACTGATGCATTTGCAAGATTGAAGAAGAAGAATGGTTAATTTGTGACTGAGTGTATGCTGAGCACGAGAACGGCCCACGACATCGACGAATCGGAGAGCTAGTTACTGATCTTGTCTACCTCAGCCCTGGTATGAATTCTGGTAATGATTTTTCGAGTGATTCTTAGCCCTATTTGCATAAGCGACATCAGCCTGATTAGAAAAGTGTACTTTAGTCGCTTCAGATGGCTGGGACAAGTAAAAAACATCGATATTCTGATCCGCGGAGTTTATCCCGGAGGCACAAAGTAAGCAAAGCAATTGCACAAGTGGAAAAGGTCCTTAATTTACTTGAATTCCGTAATTCGATTCAGTTAATCAAACACTACGCAAACGGGAGGGACTTCTTGGTTGAATCCCAGACCTCGAATTGTAGTGTCATTTCTGTAATTAATTTAATAAGCAAGCCTTAATCGCTTCAAGCTCTTTGAATTTCGAAACCTCTGAAAGTACAACACTGACTCGTGGTCTACCGCTTTGCTTTGTTGATGCAGCTATAGCAGTTCAACATCGAGCACGAACAGTATTATCAAATGAGTACTAAAGGCGAAGAAAATAAATAATAACTTCTCGGAACGTCTCTATTGACATAGAGAGGTGCTAATATAGAAATAAAGTTCGAACGTCTTGGATAGACGTTTAATACTAAATTCGCAGCCAATTTTGGAAAGAGTTTAATGACGACGACGAGCAAAATTATACATACTATCGGAATCGAACTGAAACTTAAGTTGGCTGCTGAAATAAGGATGACCAAATCATAAATCAAAATCTACCTCAAAGAAAGTATGATCGATGTATAAAACCTTTACCTGGTCCCTGTCTAATTCTGAAGAAAGAAGTGCCCCGACATAAAGAGGCTGTCAGGGTTAGGGAAATGTTTTTTCGGTCCTTCAAGACCAGCCTAACGGAGGAAAACCGAAAAAAGTTCAAACGAGCCAGAAACGACTGCAACGCCTTTCTTAAGCGTGTGAAATTCCAATACGACAAAAACTGAGGCAAAAAATACTGCAATGGCCCAAAGAAGGTACAAATTTTTGGTCGTTCGTCAAAAACATTAAAAACTCTGCCTCATCCTCCATCCCAACGCTCATTTACAATGACATTCCAGCTGTCAGCTCTTAGGACAAGGTCAATCTGCTTGCTACACACATTGCGGCCACCTCAACACTCCCAGATTGTGCTTTGTCCTCGCCTACACTTGAGTGCATCGAATCTTCAATCGGGCAAATCCACTTTCGCACTCGTGTAGTAGCAAGAGTTCTTAAAGATCTTCACGTTCACAAATCCGCTGGTCCAGATGGTATATCTCCCCTCCTTCTGAAGAGGTGTTCTTCGTCGCTGGCAAAACCACTGCGTAAGCTTTTTCATCAATCCTACTCTTTTGGACTCTTTCCCAGCAGATGGAAAACAGCATTTGTCCAGTCCGTCCCTAAAAAAGGCGAATCTTCTTCCCTCTCCTCCTACAGACCCATTGCACTTACGAGGGGCGTTCAACATATTCTCGGTATCGGGGTGAAGCTGTGGTTGTATATATAAATTGACTTATTTATCAAGTAATACTATTATTTTAGTGCATTCATGTAAAATTTCATATAAATGTGATTATTAATTCGCGTTTTATCTCTAGTTAAACAGAATCATAATGGCAACTGAGGCGATGATGGTGAAAATTGAGCATCGCGCTGGAATTAAATTTCTCACTAAGCAAGGAAAAAGTCAAAAAACTATTCATGAAGAGATGGTGGCTGTTTACCAGGGTTCCGCACCTTCATTATCAACTGTGCAAAAGTGGTCAAGTGAGTTCAAGAGAGGCAGAGAGAGCATTGAAGACGACCCCCGCTCCGGCGCCCCGGCTACTGCTTGTACGGGAGAAAGCATTAAAGAAGTCGAAAAACTTGTTCTTGAGGATGCCCGAATAAAGGTGAAAATGATGGCAGAGATCACCAAGCTTTCAATTGGTACCATTCACACCATTCTTCATGACCATCTTAACCTTTCAAAGGTCAGTGCAAGGTGGGTGCCACGAATGCTCACAGCGTCTTAGAAAAAAGTGAGAATCGCATGCTGTAGAGAGCTTTTGGAGATGTGTAGTGAGAACGCGGACGGTGTTATGGATCGAATTGTTACTGGGGACGAAACATGGGTCCACCACTATGACCCTGAAAGCAAACAAGAGTCCATGCAGTGGCATAAAAAGGAACAGACCCCCCGAAGAAATTCAAAGTCACTCCGTCTGCGGGGAGGCTCATGGCCACAGTTTTTTGGGACTCAAAGGGAATCTTGCTCATTGAGTACAAAAAAAAAGGTGAAACCATCAACGCCACATCCTACGCTTCCACTTTGCATAATTTGCGGGAGGAAATTAAAAAGAAAAGACGAGGTAAACTCGCAGCGGGTGTGTTGCTTCTTCATGACAACGCTCCTGTTCACACGGCGCGAGTTTCCAAGGCTGCTGCGCGAGATTGTGGTTTCGAAGAAATCCAACACCCACCCTATAGTCCAGACCTTGCCCTTAGTGATTATTTCCTGTTTCCGGATTTGAAAAAAATGTCTTCGTGGAAAAAGATTTTCGGATGATGAAGAACTCAAGTCGGCAATAAATGGGTATTTAGGAAATTTATTTTTTTGAGGGTTTAAAAAAGCTAATCTCAAGATGTAACAAATGCATTGATGTTAGGGGAGATTATATTGAAAAATAAAAACAATTTAAATTGACTTCGCATTTTCCTTCATATCGATACCGAGAATATATTGAACGCCCCTCGTATGTCTCTTCTTTCCAAGCTGATAAACCGTCAGCCCATGAAATATCTCGAAGCACGAAAACTTCTTAACAACATCAATCTGGCAAAAGCAAGATAGTTGCACCTGATATTTCTAAGGCATTTGACAGATTTTGGCATCAGGCTCTTTTGTAGAAAATGCGTACTTTTGGGATCGACGACTCTCTTCTTCAGTGGATTAGAAATTACCTTTCGGAACGTTCAGTTCAAGTTGTCTTGGACGGTTTCAAGTCTGATATTCACAAAATAAATGCTGGTGTGCCCCAGTGCTCCGTTCTGTCTCCGACACTCTTTTTAATTTTCATTAATGATCTCTTGTCTGCTACTTCTAATCCAATATATTCCTTTGCTGATGACAGTACTCTCTGCTTTTCATAATCGTTGCTGGACTCCCGCCCCTGCTCTTCGGCTGTAGAACGGGAGCGCCAGCGTATGTTAAACTCATTAAATTCTGATATAAACAGCATCACTAAATGGGGAACCACTAACAGAGTAGAATTTAATGGTTCCAAAACACAATGCTGTCTGCTGTCGTTAAAGCGAAATTTAAACACCCAGCCATTATTCATGGATGGCACTTGCATCGTCGAAACCAATAAACTTTCCATTCTCGGTATGTGTGTCAATGACAACTTACGTTGGAATGACCACATATTCGGTGTCGTCAAAAATGCTGCGAAATGTCTAGGTTTCCTCAAACGAAATTAGAGTACAATGCCTACATCTGGTCGGGTACTCCTAAAACATCTCTGCACCTGCTAGATAGGATTCAAAACCGTGCGATAAAACACATAGGTGATACCAATATCACTCAAACAATGGACGCCCTCGAACACCGACGTAAAGTCTCGTGTCTCACTCTATTTTATCGCTATTTCTACCACCAGGGCTCCATAGAAATCGCCAGTAGCATTCCGCTCCTTCAAACTTTTAACCGTAACACCCGTCTCGCTATGAATGCTCATCAGTATACCCTCAATCCCACTTTCGGACTTACTCTAACATATGGAATGTCCTGCCTAGCTCTTTATAACCTTCAAACATTCAAAACCAACGTTCACCGGTACTTCTCTTTCCATTCTCCCTGATTTTCCTTCACCCGCGCTGTGTGCAAACATTTTACGGGTACTTAAATCCCTTGAGTGTGCGAAAATTATAAAAAAAACGTACTGGAGCTCTTGCCTTACAAAAAACACTTTTTCCAAAATCCATCTGTATTGTTTTAGATCAGGAAAGTCCACCATAGTTCAGATAATTACACTATTTTAATCTTTTAAATTCATAGTGCATGTAAATATATGACAGCGTGCATAGAGATGACCTATACAACTTGCAGGTAATAAATGACGACTCTACCAGTATTTACCATGGCTCCGCAATTGATTGGATTAGATATCAGTTATGAAAGCAATTTCTTTTACCAACCACTGTTTCTCCGGTCTTAGATTACTGTATCTCAACTAATACAGTTCAGTCCCTTGGCACACATGACGTACTAAGGTTGAACGGGACCTTAGCCTATCTGCAGTGCCCAAAGAACTACCTTGTTTACTTTAAATACTCGTAAGAGCGTCGCCTTTGTAAGTAAGTAATCCCAAATAAGTCCCTAAAATAAGACAATTCCAACAATTGGCTTGTTTCCGTATAAGCAGAACCCTCAAACGAAAATCTCTCCGAAAATCTGACCACGAGTCAAATTCTAGTCATCCAGTTAATAATATACTTACTCGTATATCTCCCCTAGATGATTCATCGAATTTTTATTTATTTTTTTTCACGAGTGCTATCTTAAAGATTACCAACATCATGTGGCAGAGCTTTCCAAAATTTGCAAATCCCTGTTTACCTTGCCAAAATTCTGGTGAAATATGAGTTTACTTACTGTTGCCTAAACATAAAGTACATAATCCTGTTTTGAGCTCTGAATAATGAAAAATTGTTTTTTAAACGTGCACCAAAATCGTACGATATTTCACCTGGCTATTGGTTGCACTATTGCAGCGATATCGGACCGTGGATACTTTGAACAAGAAAAAAAAAATCGCAAGTCAGCTGGAAAATTACTCAAGCATAAAACTGATAATTTGATGCGATTTCAACTTTTAAAGCCATTGGCAACGTCCTATACGAGTACGAGTATCGTATCTAAAGGTATGGAGCACTGTCTGTACTTGTATCTACATATTGGTAAAGCAAAAAAATTTATTCCAAAAATGTTCTATTAATTAAATGTAAATTTCGAAATTGTACACGATTTATTGCCGCAAACACTTCTTGGCTCAAAATGTCATGGTCTGATTCAGTGGGAAACAGAATTAATGCCGCACTTTGAATTTGACTTGGTTCATTGAACGGATTCGTATTACATGCATCTATAAGTACGAATGTGTGATGTAATTATAAAACAACATACTCGTATTTGTTAATGCGAATTTAGAAAGACGCGATGACTAAATGCTGATTTAGAGAGTATAACTGGTCTCCGAGTTGAACAGAGTTTTCTTTTTCAGATTTCATGAATTCGATTAGTGACAGCAATAAAACCGACCAGAAGTTCATGACTTAACATCCTTGAAACCTGCAATCGAACTCGGAAAAACCAAAGATGTTGGCTGGTTTAAATGCACAGCAATCTTCTTTTTCTGACCGCAATCAAAATCTTCCAATTCTTCTAAGCTTCCCAACACTAATTTCTTTAGATAACATACGAGTACATATCTCAGTAATGAAAGTAAAAAAGACTTGAACGTGAGTCGTAGTTTTTAGGCTGAGGTTATAACCAACTGTGTCAGGACCGCTTGACCAGAAAATGTATTAAGATGAACTAGCGAATGGTTTCAATATTGAGGCGGATTCTGGCAATATATTCCATCAACTTTACCGCTGCTTAAAAGGCGGTATTCATACACTATCCACTCACTGCTATTGTATTAAAACTTAACTTACAAGAAAGATGGATGCCAGAACTTCAGGTACGAGATACTCGTAAGGAAATGATAATTTTCGGCCTCACTGATAATATGATCCAGAGAAGAACAGCCTGCAGGTTATCGTGTGGCAATGGCAGTACGTTCCCCTGCTCATCTTAAAACTCGACTAGATGGGGACATCTGGAATGGCACCAGAATTCTACGGAATATAGCCAGATTTTCACGGATGGCTCAACAATTTAGGATGCGGCGCTGGGGTATTTCTCGAGGGCACCTACTCATACGTTCGAATTTAGGAAAAAGCCATTGGGAACAAATGGTGCCTTCGACCTCGCATAACCCACTGGCTATACATCTCGGTTATAAGACCGATACTCACCTACAGAGTTGTTGTCTGATGGACGGCCTTAAACTATGCAGTCAACTGCAGCAAACTAAGCAGAGTCCAGAGAACAGCATGTCTGTGCATAAGCGGAGCCCTACGCGGCATTAGATATTCTGTTTCATTTGACACCCCTCGATATTTTCGGCAGGCAAGTAGCTGGGACTGCAGCTATTCGCCTTATAGCGACTACACAGTGGACAAATAATTTATTTAGTCACGTTAATATTTTTAATATAAAGAGGGTTTTTTTTTAGAGGTTTGGTTTTTAAACTGGCAACACCGTTTCAACAGATTGTCAATTTGACAGTTGAAGGTTGATTTGCGGTTAAAACGTTTTGCCATTTTACGATAAATAGGTTAACGCCAGAACAACGCGTGCAAATTGTCCAAAATTATTTTGAAAATCATGGTTCGATTCGCCAAACTTATCGTGCGCTACGTCCATTTTACGGTCGACATTATCGTCCATCTGACCAAGTTATTCGGAACACGATGAATCGTTTTCGCACCACGTACAATCTAGGGGATAATACGCATCCTCAAAGACGACAAACAGTGTGAACAGAAGTAATTGCCGTTGTGGAGCGCAGTGTTGAGGTGAATCCGAATGAGTCGATTCGACATCGTGCACAGCAATTGGAGCTATGCCCATCCACGTTGTCAAGATCTAGCTTGTGCAAGAGTTGTAACCGCTTGACCACTATACGCGTCGTAGGTTCGGTGAATGGGCCGAAAACACTATTCAGCTTGATGCTCATTTTCAACGCCAAATTTTGTTCTACGATGAGGCTCATTGTTGGGTAAATGAATATGTAAACAAGCAAAATTGCCGAATTTGGAGTGAAGAAAACCCAGAAGCCTTTCTCGAGACGCCCTTACAAAATCATTAAAACTCCCTGTTAGTGGTGAATCATCGGCCCATATTTCTTTAAGGACGATGCCGGCCAGAATGATACCGTCAATGGAGAGCGCTATAGAAACATGATTCCTGACTTCTTCGTTCCTCACTTGAATGGCTTTGACGTGACAAAGTTTTGGATTCAACAAGATGGCGAAACATGCCACATGGCGCGCGGCACCATCAATTTATTGCGGGAAACATTTGCCGAACGCATAATTGGCCTGCACGATCCTGTGATCTAACGCCTTTAGATTACTTTCTTTGGAAGTCACTAGTCTATGCAGATAAACCAGAGACGTTGGACGACATTCGCCGTGTTATTGCTAATATACGGCCCCAGTTGCTCGATAAAGTTGCCGAAAATTGGACTTCAGGATTGCGCTTCACTAGAGCTAGCCATGGCGCGCATATGCCTGATAACATATTCACTAATGGCGTTAAATATCTATTAAATAAAACTAATATCAGAGACATTAAAATTAGCTTCAAGAGTTTTATTTCATATTAAATTTGTATACCTCTAAAAAAAACACCCTTTATTAGGAATGCGCACATAGAACATCGTTTACACCATACCTGAACTATGGTTTGACAGAGGTTTTCATGTAAACTTCTCCTCTAGATCCTTCTGGAAGGAAAATGCTTTCATGGAGGACAAGTCAATCCACTTCTACACAGATGGATCTATAGCCGATAGCGGGGTTGGTGGCAGTGTTTTCTCAGATAAGCTAAATCTAAGCCTCTCTTTCCGTTTTCCGAATCACTGTAGCTGTTCCAGGCGGAAATTTTGGTAATTAAAGAAGCTCTGTCCTGGCTGAAGAAAAACGTGATAAATGCAAAGTCAGGCCGCTATTAAGTCCCTGAACTCAGTCTCATTAAATTCTAAAAGCGCCCTTGAATGCCGATCATCTCTTACGGAGATAGCAGAGCTCTTCAATCTTCACCTTTTTGGGTGCTGTGCTACAGAGACATTCCAGGGAATTATAGGGCCGACAAAGTCGCCAAAATTGGAATCACTCTATCGGGAAGGCTACGTGCAAATCAATATTAAAGCTGGATGCTAATAAAATAACAGACCTTAGGTGGACTGTTGAACCAACATGTCTAGCGACCAAATAGATCTCACCAAAGCTCACCTCTTAGAGTCTGATCCTTCTAAATAGGAAACATCTCACCGCGATCATAGGTGTCATCACTAGACACTGCTTTATAGGCAAGTATGCAGTCTCCTACCCTTCATCATAAGCTCATATTGGTTCCATGAGTAAGAGGATCACTGGTCCACGTGGCATTACAATGGGCCAGTAGGCCTAAGTGGGGTGGTCTTTTCAACAGCCACTTTTACCTATCCACTTCATACCTAGGAAAACTTGTGACCGGATGGCAATGTACTATTTATATTGTGAAGAATCGGTGCAACGCGCATTTGTAGCAACAACCAAGTTGTGCCTTGAACCTTGCTGTACGACTTCTAAGTTGGTTCAAGAATGTTAGGCTTTCCTGGACGCAGTTGGAAGGCTGAATTCACTTGTCATATAAGGGTTACAGGAGAGCTTTTCAATACCACGGTTAGGGTTTCCATTGACAGGTAAGTTTCATATAAGCAAGGTATGACCCTACACGTTGCTGGCAGGGCAAACGAGTACTTACTTACGTTTGCAAGAGGCCAGCGATTTTCTTACTAGCCCTCAGTAGGGAAGACTGCAGACTGGTCACTGGCATCCAGACGGGCCACTAGGTTTTTGCTAAGCACGTAAGTATGATAGGCGAAAGTGATAACACGCTTGTTGTGAGAGTGATGGGTACACCGCGGAGCACTTTCTTTGGGAATGTCCGGCCTGGTATTGGGCTGCAGGAACTCTGTGCTGGCTTAGAATTAATTATGTCTAGGAAGCTGGGACAATAACAGGTTAAAGTTTCTAATTATATAACTTTTTATGTTTGCTATGTAATATCCATATCATACGAGTATGCGCCCAGGAAATCAAATAGAGTTATGTGGGAATAAGGGAACGTACCCAAACGCACATATAAAATTTAATGTTACAAAATGGGCCAAGACAAGACAGCTGAATATCTACAATACATCATATCGTAAGCGTATCAAAAATTAACGACCATCTAATGGGCACAAAACTGGTAATTGGACATGAGACGTTGAATATTGTTAACCCATACGCAAGAACATTGTGTGAAAAAAAAAAACTTTAATGCTATTTTAAAAAGAATCAAGAGAAGAAATACTTTTCAGTGATGCAGATTTAAATATACATGTCACGTAATCGAACTTTGAATAAAACGGCTGCCATGGAGGAAAGATAAAGCCATAAAGCAAATCACAAGATAAAGCCATATTAAATAATTTATTTGTTAAACAGGAGCGGCACTTAATAAAGTTCTGCATCGGTGGACACCAAACACGGATAGATTATCATCTTTGTTGTAATAACGTGGAACGAAGAGAGAAGTTTTCTGAACTAACATTTGGCGAACTAAAATACTAGCAATTAGCATCGTCATTTGCTGACATAATTTTTCGTGAAGAAACTGGAGAGCATCCAACGAAAACCGGCATCATTCACAAAAAAAAAAGAAAAAAGGAATGAAGCTGGCAGTGCGATCTTTACTTGCGGGAACGTCTTCTAAATGGCATAATCAAGGCATAGCACTAAGCGTTCTAAGTATGCGAAATGCCTTCATTGAAAAATGCAAGAGTAGTGCAAAATCTCTTCTCGGCGTTACAAAGGACGGGCTCCACATACATAAAGAAACATGATGATGTAGTGATGAGACAAAAATAGCGATAAAGGACAAAAGACAATTCTTTTTATCGGGCCGCTTCGAAAGATCTGCATATCATCTTCATTTAAAAAAAAAAGCGTTCGATAGATCTTACGAGTATATGACGATGACGTTAAAACGAAAATTAAATTCAAACCAGGCATAATCGTGAAATTCGAAATAAAGGTTGTAGTAAACCCTCAAGAACGTTGCAAGCGATGACGATGTCGCACATGGAGCCAGCGTCTGATGACCTCAATGCCGTGAAAACTTACTCATCTGAGTCGATAGTCTTAGCTGCTAGTGCCCGTTCCTTTATTGACAGCAAATTTAAATTTGTCACTGATATCAGATAAATAAATAAATGGCATACATATAGCAGTGTTGGACGACTTACGACAAATATAATGGAAAGGTGACAGCTACGGTTATCCACCGGAAGTGTCCACATTAAGGAACCGATAGTTGAAAAACTCATTCTGAGCAACTCAGCTGGTTTTGACATGTTCAAAGATCGTAGGAAAATTCGGTCCAACGAGAAATAGAGGAACAGGTTCTGGCCAAGGTTCGAAGGCCCCACCAAAAACATTGGCAAACTCTGATCTTCACTTTGTAGGTAATCTAACGTCGAGCGGTCTATAGAATGGTACTAAGGTCCGCTACACAACGCAGGTACTTGGGATATGTATTTATACGCGTACTAATACAATAAGATGAAGTTTAATTTGGTTCTTTCACATATTCATATGTTTATATGTAAATTTGTTTTATTAATTGTAATTAATATAATTATTGGCGTGTTTTATTCAAAAGTGCTTAGCCACTTTTCCATACGAAACGAAAACAAAATCAAATCACTTTCAGAAGTGAGGAAAGATTTACGAAGGATTTGAATTGTAGATGTCGCAACATACTCATACAACTAGAGGGCATTTATTCGTTTCCTGATGGTTGGCAGCATCGCGTTTTTCCCTATTGTGGGATATGTTCGTGCATCAACTTATGTTTTGGAAGCGCAAGTCAATAATGCACGTTCTTTTGCGCTTTTTACATTTGGAAAAAATAGTTACAATATTTTTCTTCTACCCAAAAAGGAACTTGGACCTTTTTTAAAATTAGTGTGTGCAAAGGTGCTCATTTGCTTTCAAAATGCCACCAAAGCTGCAGTTTATCGGAGAAAATATTAAGGAAAAAGCTACTTTGAAACCAACACTGCGAACATAGCCGCGAGATAAAAGTGAGTTGGAGCGTTTTTTGGAAAAGTGGATACGCACTTTTGAATAAAATACGCCTTATATCTGCCATTTTGCGCCTACCTTATTATCTATCATTATTGTAAAAATCTATTTAGATGGGACATTGAAACAGCCTCTGCGCCTCGCAGACCTTTAGGATCACTCAGAGCTAAAAGTGCTTAGATCTGAAGTAGTATTTTTTATTATACTCCCTCCGCGGTCTCGTCTTTTACGTGCATAGTTATGTAGTTTACCAAACTCATCCACACTATGATTCTGTTCAATCCGGAATTCAGCCAGTGTAGTGAAAAGTCCATCTCCGTAACCAAATTGTACACGCCTGCTTTATTTATAGAAACCCCAAACTGGGCAGCAATTCAAATTTGAACGAGTTTCATATGTACGAGCACATTGTCCGAATCCATTCTAAGGATTGAATTTCTGTAGCCTCAGAGTGAAAACTTTGCAGGCGATTTCAATTCTGGGTGACTCCAACTTTCTGAACAAAGAACACCAGAAGGATGGTGTGTTGAGATTTTTGCTGCTGAAAACAACTTAATCCGACTTGTGGACAAGCCAACATGAATATTAGACTTTGGTGTACTGCCGCTAAAATTGTTCTTTCTTTACTTGTCAATCCCTCCTGGGGTCGTCGAACTACTGTGTCATATCATTAAATTGTTCGTATTCTATCCACATGGAGAAAAAATTCATAAAAGAATCGTAGGGTAATGGAATTAGATAGGGTGACCAGTTGATAAGAACGATGGGAAGAATTTTTAAATAAACCAACAACGGTGTGAAATATAAAATTGACTTTATTTTGAAACTACGCTCATGGCCGCTTCGGATTCGCTGGCAGTGCTTCAAGCGATTGGTCCAATTTTTGATGGCTCGGTCCAATATGTGCGGGGTTATTCAATCAAAAGCGTGTCCAAAGTGGTTGGCTTATTAGCGTAGACTAAGGACTTGATGTAGCCCCAGAGAAAATAATCGAGTTGTGTCAAATCGCATAAACGCTCGCCGTGAGATGATCCAATCGCCAAATTTCTCCTTCACAACTTCGGGTGTTGCGTCGCTTGTATGACATGTAACGCCGTCCCGTTAAAACCACAGCTCGGATATATCGATGTTGTCGAGCTCTGACCACAGAAAGTCGGTTAACATCGCTGTATACCTCTCCATCTCATTTTGAAAGAAATAAGGTCCGATGATGCCGCCATGACATAAACCGCACCAAAAAGTCAATTTTTGTGGATGTATTGATGCTTGGCCAAAAACTTGTGGAGTGTGTTCGCTCCAATAATGGCAATTTTGCTTGTTGCCATAGCCGCTGAGACAAAAATGGCCCTCGTCAGAGAAGATGATTTTTTGGCCAATATCCGGATTGCCGGCCAATATTTCCAGCGTCCTATTGACCAAACTCACAGTGCTGTCTGTAGTCATCCGGCTTCAATTCTTGCGTCAGTACAGTCTTATACGGATGTGGGTCTAAATCCAACCGCAAAATAAGCCGCTCTGACTTTCTGACGATGCGCAATTCAGCCGATCGGCGCTGAATCGACATTTCTGGGTCTTCTTTGATACTGGCCGATACGGCAGCTATGTTTTCTTCATTTCGCACCAATCTCTGTCTGGCTGGTGGCGTACGATCCAAAAGATCTTTTCCATGGTGCGACGAATTGCCTGAACACTGATGACATGATGGCGACCGACCTCACGACGAAATTCACGTTGCGTATTTACAACTGAGCCGAAATTTTGATTATTTTTTAATAATTTCCGCACGTCCGGCAAGTGTAAAGTGATGCACGATGAAATGGCAAACCTCGCTGAATATTTTGACATCTGGATGTTACTGATAACTTTGACAGCTGCGGAAACATAACAATTGAAAAAAATATCATTGCGATCTGGTCACCCGTTACAGCTTCTTTGCGAATTTGAGCTAGTCGTTAGGTTTTTTCGTTAACGCCACGGATGCAGCTGCTGATATGGTCATAAACACTATTCTCCTTGGAATGAGATACCTTTTTCCTCTCAAAGAGTATGAAACCAAACCTGTAAGGAGATTCTTATCATTAGAAAAAGGTTCCATCAGTCACACAAGATTAACCCAAGAGGGTTTATTATTAACCAAAAATTATGTAAACGCATTTTCCGAAACGTGTGAAGTTCCAATATGACCAAAAATCGAACCAAAAAATATTTCAAGTCCTTAAGGTAGTACAAGGTGGCGCAAAGGTCATTACCCTATCGGAAGATGCTATAATTTTTGTAAATGGCGACAAATGTCAATTCCACTTTGACATTTGGGAAGTAAACAGATACAAAATCTAAGTCAATTAGACATGAATAGGAGTATGACGTCCTAAAGAACGCGGAGTAATTGTTACGATTTTTTTTGCGGAATGCCGTATAGAGCCCCGGAATATCGACCAGACGACCTGCCACGCAATTGGGCATCAATCGGCGGTCTGTACAGAGAATTTTGGTGAAGGACCGTAAGATGTTCTCTTACAAAGTACAGGCAGTGCAAACCGCCAACTGCGTGTAACCTACGCTCAAGCAATTCTGAATCTCGACCACGAAGGAGACAAATTTTCATTGAAAATCATTATGAGCGACGTGGCCCATTTCCATTTCTGTGGATATGTGGACAAGCAAAATTATCGCTACTGGGGCACCGTAAATCCGCATATAACTCACGAAGAGCCATTACACCCGCTCAAAGTTACTGTATGGTGTGCTGTTTACGCTGGAGGCATCATCGGGCCTTATTTTTTCGAAAACGCCGCGGGGCCAAACGACTACTGTGAACGGCGAGCGAATACAGAGCTATACTCAATGACTTTCTCTTTCCTCAATTGGACGAATTGGGACTGGAGAACATGTGGTTCTAACAGATGCAGCAGCGCCGCATACTACACGAGCCACAAACGAAATTCTGAGGCTTTCCGTTTTGGCGATTTGCACTAGCCGCCAAGATCGCCTGATTTAACCATTCCAGACTTGTTTTCGTGCTGTTTTCTGAAGTCACGAGTTTATGTCAATAAGCCTTAGACTCTTGAAGCCTTCAAAGAGAATATAGAATCTAATAGAATGCGTGGACCTATTGCCTGAAGTTCTGGCAAGAGTGATGAAAAATGCCACAAATCGGGACCGAATGGTTATCAATTCTGACGGCGACGACTTAGCCAATATTATTTTCTCGACTTAATGCAAAAAAAATTTAAAACATCAAATAAACATAATCCAAGAAGAGAACCAATGTTCTTTATTCATAAAAAAAGTTACAGCCAAAGAACATCGGATGACAACTTTGGCGTCATCTTGTAGAAACCTTTGATCGTTCGTCAAAAAAAGAAGCTCTGGCCCATGCTTCATACAAACGCTCACTTACAATGACAATCTAACAGTCAGATCATATTCACCAAAGACGGTATGACGGTATCTAGATTTCCTCAAGCGATGTAAGAAGTATTTCGCTTTATCTGATCAAAAAATAGATGGATTGTTGGCAAGACAGCCCGAGGTGGATCAAGGCCTAGTCTCTCCAACTCATTGTGTTTTTCACTTCGTCATTTTATGCACAGTGAGGGGGAAACTCCGATTTTTTTTGTCGACTCTAAGCTGCATATGCAGAAGATTTCTCTGCTTCTGGATGTTTGTCATTGATCGCCGAAAGGCAGCTGACGTCAGAAAATTGGATTACTTTTCTGGTTTCCGGTGTTGGCCGAGTTTTGAACCCAGTCCTTTTTGGGTAGAAGCCGGCGAACTTTCCCACTGCGAGATGCTATCATTGTTGTGTCGCGATGAGAAACTCTGCATATGTATAATGTGTTCAATAAGGCCAATAATTTTGGCTGATAATGTTGATCAACGATCATTACCAACGAGATTGAGACGGAAAGGATCCGAAAAGACTGGGAACTTCAGCAATTATAGTATACGCGATGGTTTGTTGGTGGGTTTCAATGTATCTACTCTACGTAGATTGTTCTAAATTCTTTCTTGTTATTCTCTTGATGCTAAATTAACCATAGTTGAAGAATCCCAGTCATCAACATTTTACAAATTGTTGGCTTGAGGTGATCCAATTAATGTTTCTATCTTACGCGCCTATGGGCATACACACTGACCATGATCCGTGATGATCAATCGATGTTTCAACATCAAAAACAAATTACTCGTTTAACAATCAGTTGGCACTTTGACCAGTTGCAGCTTGTCATTTCAGCGTGAATATATTTCCAAGCTTGTTTATAAGAGCTAACGAACGAACTTGTTCCATAATATGAAACATGTTCACTTGATTCTTACAAGACAAATTAATACAAAGACTGCCATCTATCGACTGGCTAGAGGTTTTTATATTATTCATATCGCGCTGACCCCAAAAAAGACGAACATACATACGAGTACATAGCAGACCTCATCATTCGTCAGCCAGAAATACATTTCCATGTCACAAGACAAAAGTACATAAAATTGCTCATGCATGCTCAAACCTCCGACGAGTCCTTCTTTCAGTCTGAAAAATGAGGAAATTCACTGCTCGCCAACCTCATGAAGCCTGCACTGAGCATTGTATAAATTGAATTGTTGCAGCAATGATTTTAAATTTACCAACGTTAAGGCAAAACGAATGACCGCCTGTGAAACCATTAACATGGAACTGGCACTTGGCCGTCTTGGACTGGAGTTCCCAATAGTGGGAATGGAGTTTCCTAATAGCAATACTTTTGCACTATCCATAACGTGGAGGTTAATATTTCTCTCTTGCGTTGATTTACCACTTTGGTTGGGATTAATTTTGATTAAGGAAAAGTCAAGCGGATAGCTCCTGTCTATGCGGGAGAGTGAGAGATTGGAGAAAGGTAACGTTGAAGCAGGCGTACGGATAGATATTGTCAGATTAGTTGCGGAAGTTTGGATAAAGTTGAAAGTCAGTTCAGATTGCAATTATTATTATACTGGCGCACGTTTAAGTTTTCTATCAATGCTCGAGGGCAGTTTATTCATCTAATCGGTTGTTGACTCTTTGAAGGTGAAATGAGAGTGGTTGTAGATTTTAGTTTTTCATACCATTTGTGTGTAACATTGAATATGTTGAATTAATATTCAAAAGAAATACAATGATCCACGAGGCAAATGCTTCGTTTTACTATCTTACAGATAGCAATTGGACTTTGAAAAGTGAAGACCATCCACGAAAGGAATCCCATACATCTCTCTAGATTAAATGAAAATTTGTGAGGTGCACGATGAAACAATGGCGAGAACCTGACGCTACCAAGAACAACAGCTGTGATAGTATACGCCCCTGGATCTAGATCTAATCCTGGTTGAAGATTGAACGGCTTCTCACTACCACCATAGGTCATATGATGAAAGATCGACACCATTTTGAAATGAAACCAAAACAGCGCCTGCAATTGTGATTTTTTTTTTTTTTTTTTAGTTTAGTTTATTATTAATATTGAATTCATTGTTCACATAAGACTTGTGTACAAAACACATCTTTTAAAAAATAGAACAAGCTTTTGTACATTACTTTAATTTGAATTTAGTTTAAAGACTTAAGTTTAAATAAAAAAAGAGATAAGGAAAAGATAGTACCAAGAAAAAGAAACATAAGGAAAAGAAGAGGTAGGAAAGTAGGCAAATCTATTAGGAATTATTAGCATAATGAAGAAACAATTTTTTTCTTAAAGGCGGTTCTGTTCATCGTGCGCTTTATATCTACGGGTAAACAATTCCAAAGGCGAATCGAGTTAACAAAAAATTGTCTAGATGTATTAACATATTTGCAACTTGGAATTATCAATTGCGACATTCTAACATTACGCGGAAAATTAATTTTTTCAAATAGATATTCCGGTTGTTTTGTTGTTAAAATTTTGTGTAGTGATAGTACAGTTCGATATTTTATCAATTCGTCGATTGACAAACCTACAATCTGATGGGAGTAGAAAGAGATATGCTCATATCTTCCTATGCCGAATATGTATCTCGCACAGCTATTATAGGCAACATTCAGCTTTCGCCGAGATTCATAATCCATGTCGGAGTATATTTCACACCCATATAGTAGAATAGGCAGGATGTATGATTTTACAAGCTTTAACTTAACTTTGGTGGGAAGATAGCTGGAGGTTGGACTAAGTCCTCTAAGGGCTCCGTAAACTTTCGATGCAGTTTTTGTAATATGAGTCCTCCAAGTAAATTGTTGGCTCATGTAAAACCCAAGATTTTTGAATGTTTCAACATATTCAATTGGAGTTCGATTAATATATAGAAGGGGAATGTCTACTTTAACTCGGCTAGCATTAATGATCATTGCTTTAGTCTTTGTTAGATTAAGATTGAGTTTATTTTCAAATGACCACTTACAAATTGTTGCTAATTGGTCGTTTAGATTAATTATCGCTTGCTTAATTTGGGATTTGGGAAAAACAGAATAGATCTGCACATCATCTGCATATATATGACGTTTACAATTCACAAGACGCACGGCTAAGTCGTTTATATAACATATAAAGAGTAGGGGTCCTAAAACGGATCCTTGGGGAACACCTGATGGAACAAAAAGACAAGATGAGCGCTTTTTCTCATGACACACATACTGTGACCGATTACTTAGATATGACGATACCAAATTACATAGAGACCGGTGGAACAAAAATTGGGTCCGAAGTTTCATGACTAGTATTTTATGATCAACACAATCAAATGCCTTAGAAAAGTCTAAAAACACAATTAGTGCTAACATTTTGTGGTCTAAGCCCTCACGCATATCTTCGTAAACCTTAAGTAAAGCTGTGGTGCAATTATGCTTAGCACGGAAACCCGACTGACAGTTTGTAATAAGCTGTTTATCGTTTAAATAATGTTTGACTTGTTTACTAACTATAGTCTCAAAAACTTTGCTCAGAAATGGAAGTATGGCAATGGGTCGATATTCAGTTTCTGGGCGCGATGGAAATTTCGGAATTGGCACCACTTTAGCAATTTTCCAACTTTCAGGGAAGGTTGAAGTTGTGAGTATTGGATTAAAAATATGGGTTATATGAGTGAGAATGACTGGAAGCAGGATTTTTATGAACTTGGGAACGATATTATCCCATCCAACTGCGTTAGATGTAATGTCAAGGATCGTTTTACCAACACTGATTTCGTCGGTACATTGTAGGGAGGAAGTGTCGTCGCTACTGCATTGCGGTTCAGATATATTTGTCGGATTATGTATATCATATGCAGAAACAAATTTAGCATTAAGTTCGTCTAGATTGATGAGGCTTGGAAGGGCTGTCTTTTCAGCAGTCAAACCGAGTGAGCGCACAGTCTTCCAAAAGTCGGTGTTTGAGCTAACTGCATTGAACTTGTTTGCATAAAATGACCTTTTATTAGATCTGATTAATGAGGTTACTGCATTACGAACAACTTTGAACTATGTGTGTATTTCAGGACATTTGTACCGTCTCCATCTCCTATATAGGATATCCCGGGCTTTCATGAGATTAAAGACTTCTTTTGTAAGCCAAGGTAATGTGCATTTCTTAGACCTTCTTTTTACCACTGGCACATGCTTTTTCAAAACGTATAAAAATACTCGTATTGAAATATCTAATTTGAAAGCTGGTATCATTTGTTGCATATATCGGCTGCCAATTTATCGTCTGGCAGTCATGAAAGAGTACTACTAGATTAAGTTTTGTATAATCAAATGACTCGAAAAAATCATTATTCGTTGCTTCTGAAAGTATGTTGACTGTTAAAAGAATCATGTCGTGATGCGAAAATGCTGGAACAGGAAGCTGATCGTACCGAATCACGAAATTTTCTTCAGAGACTAACGCAATATCAATTAAAGAGGGTGTTTTGTTGGGTGCAAAATGAGTAGGATGGATACTATTTACGAAACTCAGACGAAGGGACTCAATCAGTTCTTTAAAAGCATTATTTTCCTTTTCTTATTAACATATGGTGTGCAATATCCGGAGCCATATATATGCACCCCAGAAGGAAGATTTCGTTAATGCCCTTACGAGATTTTTTGTTAGAGTGTGGGCGATGCTAACGATAAAGACAATATCCTCAACAAGTTGGTCCAGCTACTGGGTAAATCTACCATCGATGACATTATTGGTCAAACAATGGAATATAGCGTTGAAGAAACGTTTAGGGTAGTTGACGAAATGTCTTAAAATGGACGCCTACGATCTAATGGGAATCCGACAGTGCTGCTGATTTACTTTGTAAAAACAATTACGGTCGAAGCCCTCACTGGGTAACATTCCACCCCTGAAAGGCTTGGCTTTATCCCAGAAGCTGAAAAGTCTTTCGTTTTTTAGTGCAAATAGCCGATCTTATACCACTAAAGCCCCGTTCGAGAAAAAAAAGTTCTGTGCAGGCGCAGCTCGTAAGGAGATTTATCTACAATACAATACTTTAACCATTGCTCCGGGTATAGATGGTCAATAAAACTCTTGATAGAGTATAAAAGTGTATCTTAACTAAGATTAACTTACGTTAGTTAGCAGAGTTTTTTATTCTGTCGAAACAGAGCACTCAGACAAAGAACTAATCCATTGTACTCCTTGTTGTTGTATGTGTTTGCATCAGCATATATGTAAGAATCGTTATTAATTATTCTAAGTTAGTGTAAGTTTATAATTCTCTAAAGAAAACGGTCATTGAACAGTGTCACGAACGGCTAAAAGGTGGTCGTGAGTCAATCGAAGATGATGAACGCAGTGGCAGACCATCGACATCGTAAACCGGCGAAAACATTGATAAAGTAAAAGAAATATTCGTCAATAACCGCAAATTAACCATCAGAGAGATAGCGCAGGACTTGAACACTGCCTATGGATCGGTCCAAGACATTTTGGTTAATGATTTGGCTTTCCGTCGTGTAGCAGCAAAGTTAGTACCAAAAGACCTCAATTTCATGCAAAAAAGAGACCCCTGTTGACGTCGCAGAAGAGATGACTTGCGAGGCTGAATCCGATCCCACATTCATCACAAGGATCATTACCGGAGACAAGACGTGAGTTTATGAGTACGACACGCAATCCAGACATCAGGCAAGTGAATGGCGTTCATCAAATGAGCCGAGACCAAAAAACCCAAGTCGTTTTCAGCCAAAAAAGAAGGCAATGCTCACGGTTTTCATGGATTACAACGGTGTAGTGCATCATTGCCAGAAGGCCAGACAGTAAACAAAGAGTATTATTTGGGCGTTATGAGACGTTTGCGTGAAGCAATTCGCCGAAAGAGACCAGAAATGTGGGCAGAAAACTCGTGGATTTTGCACCATGATCACGCACCGTACGTCGCACAGTGCCAACATTATTCGTAATTTTTTGACGAAAAATGCAACAAATACGAGTACCATCCACCAGCCACCGAATTCACCTGATTTTGCTCCCTGTTCGATCAAGTTAAAAAACCACTACGGGGAACGCCGAGAGGAAGTAATGGAAAAATCGCAGGAAGCACTGATGGACATACCGAAAACCGAATATAAGAAATGTTTCGAGGATTGGATCAAGCGCTGGCATAAGTGTGTTGCAGTCGATGGGGATTACTTTGAAGGGGACAATTTGCATTTAGATGAATAAACTTGTATTTTTAATTTTCTGAATAAATTCCGGAAAATTTTTGATCAAGGTGGTATAGTGGCAGTGGTGGCAGTGGCTCAAGTAGTAGTAGACTGGCTTCCAAATCAGAAGGTTCGGTGTTCGAATCCTAGCCTTGCCCGAAAGATATACTCGTATGTATTCATTTTTTCAGTTAACGAAAATCATGTAAGATGAGTAGTTGAATCTAAATCAACATCAAGCCAAC
Source organism: Volucella zonaria (assembly GCA_963966105.1). Lineage (NCBI taxonomy): Eukaryota > Metazoa > Arthropoda > Insecta > Diptera > Syrphidae > Volucella > Volucella zonaria. Next base: position 93,399,208 of record OZ014532.1, on the reverse strand, counting down.
TTCCTCTAAGAATTTAGTCTCCCCACTAAATGTTAGATGCCACCCATGGAGCGAAATAACCACTTAGCCCAAAATCTTTCTTCCTTCCCCTATCCCATTTTCCAAATAACTTAACACATGCTGAGGCATTATAAATATATTCATACCCACTTGAGTGTTCTTTAAAAAAAAAAAAAAAGTCAGTCTCAACTCAAGAGTCCTTTGATCAACATCCACTGATAACACTTGTAAGTTCTTTTTAATGGAATCTTTCAGTCTTTCGAAGAAAGATGAGTAAGGGCTTCAGTGAAAAAGTACCTACAGTACCAGCACCGACCATGTCAACGCCGAATACCTGCAGCCTGCTACGATCGTAAGCCGGACATTCACAGAGGTAGCTCTTCGCGATGTCGTCATAACTATCACAGTAAGCATCGCAGGATGTTGTATCACTTATGCCCAGCACATTTAGCAAAAGTGTAGTGCCCGTCACGACGCCTGTAAGCAACCTGCAGTTTTTCCTGCTGAGGAACAGCAAGAATGCCGCTGACATCTTAAAGACGTCGGGAAGTAATCGTTTGGTCCCCCTGCAAGCTGGGTAGTCAGTCCAGCTGCAGTTGTGCTTATATAAAACCCAACAGTAAATGTCAATGGAAGCCCGAACCGAGGACGCAGGCAGACCCAACGTAGGTTCGGGTCATTAAAATCATTCCTCTGAGCCTCGCATGGCAAGTTCATAGGCGATTTCATTTCCTGTGACCTCATACCCAGACAAGACTAGGTAAATCCAGCCTTCCGACTGCGTTCAGTAATGTGTTGCATTCTTAAACTAGATTGGAACTCGTAAGAGGGTTCAGCAAGGCTCTAAGCGGAGATCAAGATTGCGTATATCTCCGCGTGGAAGACAGACGCAAGTTTTCCTAACAAGAAATTAAATCTTGTTGTCGTGCTCCAGAAAGGCACCAGCGCCGCTTATAGGAAGGGTTTGGAGCCGTCCGTGAACACCCGATTGCATTCCCTTACTGGATCAGGTTCTGGCTGAAACCAGTTTTGAGCATAGGGAAAGTCAATTTCGTATGTTTTTTGCAGCAGGAGCTCTGGAGTTAAAAGCCAACGCGAAAGGTGATCAAAGCTCCAGTGCGTTTTGAACCAAATACTACTTCTTCTTAAACGGAAGATGGCCCTGACAGTGCCCATGATATGAGTACATATTGAGGTGAGGAAGACTCTTCAGTTCGTCTAGAGCGGAGACAGGCGTTCTAGGGAAAGCCCTGACGCAGACATAGACCGTTCCTTGGAGTCTGATAAAAGTAACAATGACGTATTTTTGTGAGAGCTTATTCCATCAGATAACCGAAGCATAGGATATAGCCGGCATTTTCAAAGCCGTGTAGATCCAAATGACCCCTCTCCATGACAAGCCCCATGTCTTGCCGACAACTCCTTTGCAATGCCAGAAGGCCAACATGGTCTTAGACTAGACTTTCAAAGTAACATGTTTAATCCACAGGATGACACCCAAATACTTAGCTCCTTTGGAGAATTGGATGGTAATGCCATCGAGCACTAGATGAGTTAGATCAGACAGCTTACCCTTTCTCGTAAAGACAACAACCTCAGTTTTGAGAGGATTGACTGAAAGCCCATTTCTAATACTACTGTACCAATCATCCATCATATCTCGGGCTGCCTGCGCTTTAGACCAGTCGCTAGACCCGATTCAACAGACAGCACAGCTACATCATCCGCGTATGCTTGTGCATAGACGAAAGAACTATTGAGCGCGTTGAGCAGCGAGTCGACCAACATGCATCATAGCAGTGGAGAAAAAACGCCCCCTACCAGTAACCCCTATTTACCAAGGCCAACACATATCGGTCACAGTCAGAATTCGCAATCAAGTTTCTATTCACCAGCATTGCTTTTATCCATCAAAATAGTGATCCGCCCACGCGTTGACGAGACCACCCTCAATATCGATGAAAATGCGTATTCCATCTTGTCGAATTCTGCTTACCAGATGTTGAAGCTCACTCTCGCAAGATCTTCCGCGGTGGTAGGAGCGATGCAAGTTTTGCGCATGCGGATTTCAACCATTTTCTCCACGCTCTTCACAATGAAGAAAGTCAGGCTTAAGGATCATTCACTGCTCACCGAACTAGTCGAAGAGACCAGCGAACAAAATAGAACAAAACAGTCAACAGGAGAATTTTGAGGTTAAGTTCGCGCGAATGTTTTGATGGTGCGAATATATGGTAGATTGGGTTCCACATATGTGGAATGCGACTAAAATTTGACAGTTCGCAAAGAACATTCGCTTATTCGCGGAAAAATAAACGAATCGTTGAGTTCTTCCCAAAAACGAAGTGAATTTGAGTTTTTATTTTATTAATAAACAGATAAGCTCAGTTCTGTGCTTTTGGAATAGTAAAATTGACTGCCTGTCTTTAAATGTACTAAAAATTATTTGTTCGCAGGCAGCTCATTCGCAATTCGGTGAGCTGTGAATGAACCTTTATAGATCTGAAGGTCGGAAGATGGTATAATCTTTGCAAATGGCGTCGTACGTACAGACAACCAATGGAGCGCTATACTCCGCAAGAGCGTGAAATAATTGTGTCGATATTTTTGACCAATAATCGGTCGGTGGTGTTAGCGCAGAGTAAATTTCGACGTCGATTTCCTAATCGTGTTTGCGCCAACTGGGCAAACATTCCGGCGTTTAGCTACTCGAGTCGAAGAGAGTGGAACCACAGGAGATCATGTAGGCCGTGGCCGCCACCGGACTGGTCGGTGGATCCCCATGTTGTTGAGAAGGAAGAAACATCAATCAGACGACGGGCCACACAATTGGGCATCACCAGACGGAACCTACAGTGAATTTTAGTGAAAGACTTATACATGTTCCCGTACAAAGTGCAAACAGTGCATCACTTAATGCCTCCTGACCGTCAGTCGCGTGTGAAATACTGTAAAGCCATCCTCAATCTCAACAACGAAGTGGACGATTTTGTGTCGAAAATCATCATGAGCGAAGAGACGCATTTCCACTTAAGCGATTACGTCAATAAGCAAACTCTTCGTTTCTGGGGCACTCAAAATCCGCGTGTGATGCACGAAGAGCCACTACATCCACTCAAAGCCACTGTGTGGTGCGGCGTTCACTCAGAAGGAGTGATTGGGCCGTATTTTTTTGAGGGCGCCATGATAAGCGACTTCTTACTGCCGGAATTGGATGAGCGGGGCCTGGTGAACATGTGGTTTCAACAAGACGGTGAAACTGCACACACAGCATGAGCCACAATGGATATTGTGAAGGGAGCGTTTCCTGGTCGCGTAATCTCCCGTTTTGGCGATTTGGCATGGCCAGCAAAATCCCCCGATCTAACCATCCCAGACTTCTTTCTTTGGGGCTACTTGAAGTCGCGGGTTTATGCCAACAAGCCTCAGAGAATTACAGCCCTTAAGGGGAATATTCGACAGGAATGCGAACAGTTATCACCGGAAATCTTACGGTGTGGAAAATGTGATAAAATGGGCACAAATGTGTATCAACACTGGCGGCAGCCACTTGGCGGATATCATCTTTTCCATTTAACAGAAATAATTGTAAAGGTCCAAATAACGATTTCCATCACTCAAAATCATTTTTGTTTTATTTAGTAAAAAAGTAATTCCAAAACAAAGATGGATGATTAATTTTGCGCCACCTTGTATTTGACTGTTGGAGGACTATTCCATCCGTTTTGGAATTGTTGCTTTCTATGTGAATAACCCAAAGAGTTTGACTTAGCCGCGGAGGATTGTAAGAACTTTACTATAGGAAAGTACAATACCATCCGCATACACAGTAATTCTACTTCCCTTCCGCCTTACGTCCTAAAGTATTTCATTAAAAACTACGGCCCACAAAAGTGATAAAATCGCTCTTCCTTGAGCGGTTTCTCTAGAAGCGATTACCTATAGTATGATGTTAAGTGCTGCATAGATGTGTCTGTTGCTGAGCATTATTAAACACTCCTTTAGTATTGAGTAACACAGCTTATGTATATTATTTTCAATCGTGCTAATCACAGTATGCAGAATTGTTTCTGTGACTTTTCTATTTATGTAGCCATGTTTGTGGGTGCAAAGTGTTCTGAGTTCAGTTTACTGCGAATAGGAGTCTCAGTGGCAGCAAACAATAAAATTGACCTGCCGGCAAACACCTAGATTGACCTGCCAGAAATAATCTGATAAGAAAGCTACAAAATTAGAACTCTAACTGGTTACTACCTTGTAGGAACTGTATAGACGTTCCAATGAAGGATTTCTTCAGGCGCTGTCAGTAGAAAGCGTGATGCATTCATTCGGGTCATTCGAAATACGAGTATATATGTGATAAAGGAACTACCTAAGGCATACGACGCGATGGTCGGAAAACCAAATTGTATATATTTCGCACGTGTCGGGAGCTCAATTCTATGATAAAATGCACTTTGGCACGACCTTTATCATTCAATGCCAAGAAATTGCATCACCGATACATCATTAACTTCAAAATGGTTATAGCTCTACGTAATTAATAGGTTCCCAGTTCCCGTTCCCATTTAAATTAGCAACTCAACCAAATTAAAGGAGTTAATCGCTGTGCAGTGTCTGCTAAAGACCCCAATTTACGACCATTTGGTAACGTTAGTCTCAATTGATCAACTAAGTCTCACGCAAATTAATCCATGACTATTTCCAGCTGTTTAAATTAATCAAAATTACAATTTACGGCTTTCATTTCCCCAAAAATAGTCCACGATCAGCAGTAATAAAACAAAAGTGCTTAAACGATCACTCATTTCCCAGTGACGCAATGCCATATTACAGCTCATAATCAAATACGAGGCTTAGTAGCTATTCGAGATAGTTTTTTTTATGATCTAATGGCGATTTGTCACTCGATCCGCTGCAATAAGCCTACTGTTTTTGGTTTTAGGTTTTTGTTTTGGAAATGATCATTTAGTATGGTAATTAGTTCGATTTGACATGGATGCAACCAATAGCATCCACAGCTTGAGTCCGAACTAGTTGATGAAATACCGGTGGGAAATTTAGAGGTTCAGTCATCAGTCTACTGGGTGCAACTGTTTTGCATTTTATGGTAGCAACATGTTATGCAGTCGCATGCATCTAAAAATGCGGTCATCATTTCACTGTTTATCGCTTTATTTGATCGCCAGATATTTAGATGTACATTCATGAGGAAGACAATATTTCAAAGTGACCATGCCATATCTACATAGACGCAATGTTATGACATAATAAAATGTAAAACAGGCCGCGGAAAATGTTGACATTGAAAATGATATACGAACTTTTGTAACAGAAGAAAGATAAAATCGTACGATATCTGCATACGAGTACACAGAGTAATCATCTGGTTGATCATTTTCCGTAACAATTGTGAAATTGTCAATAATACCTGTGACAGCAAATCGCATAGCATGCGAACGTGAAATTCCACAGAGATCACTGATCTTGGCGAGTGGCAGAGGTTAACAGATACAATTTAGCGACGACGCCAGCCAAATCAAGTGATCAACATTCACCAAGACCAAAGACCAGAGACCAGACAACAACTTTCTCAAAAACCACCTTAGCTACTCGTACTCTGGTAAAGAGTGGTAAGAGCATGGACGTACAGTACCCTAGGTGATCAGTGATCGGTGGTGATCATGCAGCATTTTCAATGATCTCTAGAGGAAATATGAAAATTCATATTCACGCGGTTAATTGCGTTTTTATAATCACTACGAAATAAAGTTGTTGCTGTCCATCAAAGTGGGCACCTTTGATCGCCGATCATGATGGGTTTGATCTGCATGATCAGCAAAAAGTATTAATTTTTATTTTCTTCTGTTGCAGAGCGGATCACTTGGATATGCGATCCGATGGAAATTCATTGAGAAAAAATATTAGTAATGGAAAGGAGAAAGGGTGTTTTGTATTTTTTTTTTTCGTTCTCCATTTGAATTCATGGTGATTGATGGAAGGATTTTTTTTAAATAAAACACGTTGTAAAGAGTAAATTAGCGTCCTTAGAGGAGAAAGTAGTTCCAGCTGAACAAAATTGATTGGCGGTCAAGGAAAAGAAATAATTTGAAAACGAACCTATAGACAATTATTAGTCAGTCATGTGGGTTTTTTTTTAATAAAAAGTTGACATTTGAGTTGCAATTATTAAAAGATGACTGCTACACCGGCATTTGCTTTCATACGCTGTATGGAGTTGACTACAAATTGAATTTTTTTTCTCAAAAAAAATAGAAACACTTACGAGTTGCGATCATTTTATAAAATAAGTCTCTTACCTGAAAGAAGAAAAAAAAAATAGTAAAAAATAATAAAACTAAATATTTAATTAATAACATTAATAAAAGTGCGAATCTGTTGCATAAAAATTATTAACAAGAGCATTCTTTACACCATCACAGTGGTCGTAGGTCAATTACACATTTTAGACCTTCTCAGAGCAAGGAAATAGGTTCACTCCTTAAAATGCACTTTAACTTCAACAAGGATGTGGCATAGTTCCATGTAAAATAGTAAGTCTCGACCAAATATGAGTACTAAACACATCTTGCATAAATAGGTAAATTGATGGCACAGGTCGGTGATGTGGCCAAAGGCTGTATCTCCCCTCATGGAATTATTTTTATTGCCAATTTGTACATAGAGGGTCCTACTCCGAACGGTCAGAGAATAAGGAACTTTTTCATAGGCCGAAAGGGTGGTGATGTCATGTAGTTTTTCATAGTTTTAAGTGAACGGCCCAGGAATCGAACTCAGGACTCTGAATTTCAATAAAATAACTTGGCCACTATCACAAGTTGCACTTATTTTTGTAGGCCGAGCGAGTATGAATTCAAACTAATGCTTCCTTAAATGCATGCGGAGACTCAACATCTGGGCAGGTCACAAGTACAAGCCAATCGCAATCACTGTGACGTGTGTCATGCCAATTGTATGATCTGACACGAACTGCATTCCAATAAGAGTAAAAATCTTGACCATTTCGCAATAAGCCGTCGTTTTAAGAGCTGTCCTAAGGATGGCCAAAGGAGACTTTGAGATGGCAGAAGATCTTCATCTTATGACAATAACGTACTGCTGTAGTTCGCCATCAAGTACAGCCAGTATAACAGACTACTGAAATTGGCAACCTTATTGTGCGTAATAATAATATTCTCAGTTGCCAGTAAGTTTTTTAGGCTTTTAAAAGCCTCCGAATGGATTGGCGTCCACTCCAATTTTGCGTTTTTATCGCGAACTTGTTGCCCTCAGATATAGCATATATAGAGGGAAGGATGTCAACAATGGACGGTGTCTGAAAGCAATGCGGTATGAGTGCTTTAATTGCACGGTTTGGTTTCGTTTGGGCTCAAGTGCAATGGGTCTCTATGCAGGGTACAATGCAGGTTCCAGAATACCTTAATCCACCTGCTACCGCAATGCGTATGGGACCTTCCTATCCTCTTGGATCCAAGCATGGTTTTACTTTCGTGGCCACGTGAGATCCCAGTTCTTTGGAGAATAGGTCTGCATATATAGGATGTCGAATAATTTATCAAAAGATGAAAAAATGTGGATGCCGCGAACATGAATTCCCAGTGGGTCAAACCAATTGCACATTTGTTCGACGACCTTCAGCAATATCTGATCACCCTGTCGGAAGATGCTATAAATTTTGTAAATGGCGGTAAATGTCAATTTTACTTTGACTTGTTTACTTCAACAGATACAAAATACACATCAATAAGACATGAATCGCTATACTCGTAAAGAACACGCAATAATTGTTACGATTTTTTTGTGGAATAATTCGTCGGTGGTGTTGGCGCAGCGTGAATTTCGACGCAGATTTCCCGGTCGTCCGGCACTAGTTCTGCAAACACTCGCCTAGAAGAGTATGTGACAACACGAAATGCTGCCAGATCGGGCCGGCCCCGAAGCAGCCCTTCTGCTGAGCATATCACAGCTATGGTTGAAGATGTCGCATAGGACCCCGGAATATCGACTAGACGACATGCCATGCAATTGAATATCAATCGGTGGTCTTTACGGAGACTTTCTCCTTCCTCAGTTGGATGAATTGGGACTAGAGAACATGTGATTCCAACAGGATGGAGCAACGGCGCATACTGTCGGAGGGCTTTATTTCGGAGTCGCCTAATCTTTCGCTTTGGCGGTTTGCACTGACCGGCAACATCGCCTGATTTAACTGATTTAGACTTCTTTTTGTGGGTTTTTTTTTTGAAGTCACGGGTCTATGTCAACTAGTCTCAGACTCTTGAAGCCCTTAAAGAGAAAATCTGTCAAGAATACGTGGACATATTGCCGGAAGTTTTGGGAAGAGTGATAGAAAATGCCACAAATCGGGACCAAATGGTCATCAATTCTGACGGTGGCCATCTAATGGAAAAAAATTTAAGACACCAAATAAATATAATCCAAAATCAGAAGTAAAGCTTTTCATTCATAAAAAAAATTACAGCCAAAGAACATCGGGTGATAAGTTTTGTGGCACATTGTACATATAATGCAAGTTATCGAATCTCTCTTTTATTGTACAAAATGTCAACGTGCGTCAAGCCTAGAATTGGAATACAGTTATTTCCACAGCCAACAATATTCAAGTATTCAAGTCCATAGTGGGTGGAAAGTTGTGCCCCAAGTTTTCTTACCTACATCTCTGATATAAGTGTCTAATTAGAGCCTGAGTCGACCTCAAACCCATATTGACTTCCATTGACGATCATCTTCGCGCACTTTTTTGACCTCCCGAAAGATTTGATTGAGTTAACCTGTTGTCGCGGGTTGCCCTTCTTACAACCTTGATGCTGCTCTGACCTCTAGTCTCTGACATCTCTGACAATTAATTTCGTGCTGTTTGACGTCTGATCTGCCCATACTCAGTGAACAACTCGATTCTAATTTTTCCTGGATTACCGGCTGATTCTTTGCCGCTATTTCTTCTGCGATCGCACGATTTTACATGGTTTGAAGGGTGACGAAATTCTCAGCCAGCAGCAATTATTGCAGATTGGTGTTGCGTAGGCCACTGCCTGTGGAAAGTTTTTCAGTCAAAATTACAATCAGACCGCGAAGTTCCGCAATATATTCTGCTACAGTTTCATCCGGATGTTGATCTCGTTTAAAAAAATCTGTACAACGTTGTAAGTAAGACTAAAGTGATTTGTGTGTTTTTCGATTATATCCGTATATGACGTGACTCTGTCAAGTCAAAACACTACACATTGTAAGAAAAGTGGCCTTCTGAATGCCCTTGTACTTAATACCGTTTGCCAGCAAGAACATCTCGAAGCATCTTTTATTGAAGCAAGATACAAGTTACAAGGTTAGATGGATTCAATAGATGTCATTTTTTGTGAACTTGGACAAGTAAAACTTTTTGCTTGATCCATACAATTTTCGGTCTGAACCTTTTATTGTCGATAATGGCAGCAACATAAAAAAACATACGTATCCCATCCTCGTGGTTAGTATAATATTCCGAAAGATTAATTCAATTAACTTAATTAATTCTACAAATTCATAGAAAATATACAATTTAGGCAAAAATTAAAATATGCTGTTGAGAAACCGCACGCGGATGAAATCTGACATACCACCTTGAGTCCGGAATTTATTCACAAAATTAAAAATACAAGTTTATTCATCTAAATGTATATTGTTCCTTTCAAAGTAATTCCCATCGACTGCAACACACTTATGCCAGCGCTTGATCCGCTGCTGAAACGCGTTCCCCGTAGTGCTTTTTTAGCTCGATTGATCAGAAAGAAGTCACAGGGAGCCAAATCAGGTGAATTCGGTGGCTGTTGGATGGTATTTGTTGCATTTTTCGTCCAAAAATTACGAATAATGATGGCTCTGTGCGACGGTGCGTTATCATGGTGCAAAATCCACGAGTTTTCTGCCCACAATTCTGGTCTCTTTCGCCGAATTGCTTCACGCAAACGCCCAAATACTCGTAATACTCTTTGTTTACTGTCTGGCCTTCTGGCAAAAATTCATGATGCACTACACCGTTGAAATCCATGAGCATTGCCTTCTTTTTTGACTGAAAACGATGTGGGTTTTTTGGTTTCGGCTCATTTGGTGAACGCCATTCACTTGCCTGATGTCTGGATTGCGTGTCGTACACATAAACTTACGTCTCGTCTCCTGTAATGATCCTTTTGATGAATGTGGGATCGGATTCAGCCTCGCAAATCATCTCCTTTGCGACGTCAACACGGTCTCTTTTTTGCACGAAATTGAGGTCTTTTGGCACCAACTTTGCTACACGACGGAAAGCCAAATTATTAACCAAAATGTCTTGGACGGATCCAAGTCCTCCGCAATGTTCAAGTCCTCCGCTATCTCTCTGATGGTTAATTTGCGGTTATTGACCAACATTCCTTTTACGAGTACTTCATCAATGTTTTCGTCGGTTTTCGATGTCGACGGTCTGCCACTGCGGTCATCATCTTCGACTGACTCACGACCACTTTTGCACCGCTCGTGCCACTGGTAAACGACCGTTTTCTTTAGAGAATCGTTGGCGAAACACTTTTCCAACATTTCCAACGTTCGCGCATCATTAAATCCGTTTTTTACGCAAAATTTAATACAAGTTCGTTATTGCAAATTTAAATTGATTTCTAAAATTGTAAAAAATCGCCAACACATACAGAAATAGATGTACTGCTGGCTACGTAACTTTTGCAAATATCAAGCTATGACGCTAAGATTTAGAGGGAGTGTCAACAACAGATTTGCCAACTTAACAAAAAAAAACAAAAACAGAACCCAAATCAGAACAATGGGAGCACCACAGGGTGGTTTTCCCCCAGGGAACTTTTTGATCAAGGTGGTAGTTGTCACTGTCTTAAGTACTCCTGGGTGGCAGCATTCGAAACTGCTTACCGAGAGAAATGTTAAGAACATTACTGCAGCATTTGATCCAAGCGCATAAATAGGTCTGTATAATTTTAGGAGCTCTCTGAGGAACAGTATCACCAACGTGCAGCTTTGAAGAAGAACTGGTCTGGACCTGATAGACATCACTATAAGGCGAAAACTGCAATAGCAAATCTGTCAAAGGCAGTAAGCCTTTCTTATGTATCCGGTTATTTTGCACGTTGGTAGATGGTTATATCCATACAACATTTGTGAAGTCAGTTCCGCTATTACGAAAAGGCTTCAAATTTAAGTATAAAAATTCTTTGGGAAATAGGTGAACCAATATGACCGATAAAAAACAATTTTGCTAGAGCGTGTGTCCATAGATAGATCTTGATTTCGCATACATTTGTTGTACATTTCAATAAGCTTACATTCAGATATATGATTCTAGCATATCTTTTATCTCGAACACTACCCAGGTGGAAGAACATAGCAAGTATAAGAGGACTTGCGGTAACAAGTGAAATCATAGAAAATTAAATCGTGTTTTTAGAAATATCAAAGACTTGAGTCAATTCGGGGCAATGCCAAAATTTTGTAGCACATGAAGATAAACAAATATTAGGCGCGTACTAATTTCTTTCGAATTCCGGGTCCTACTAATGAGCAGTCTTCGTGGTATAGGTCACTACAACATGCTTCACGCAAACAATATCAGGTAATTGTCAGTATATGAACGATCATCAATCATCTCGATGTGACTCGTAACTGATTCCTCTGGCTACTGAGACTGCCGAGTGCTCGTACAACAACTGACTCTCTAGGTCATGCTCCTAAGTTATGTTAATATGCAACATTCTCTCTCTATATACTAGTATTCAGTGTCATTGCTTGGAGAAAATCCATGCAGTTTTCACTCCATCTCTACACCATAATTACCCAATTATTTAACCAGTTTACCTAATTATCCCTAAGCATCATAATTAAATCCAGCGATTAATGAATGCATCCAAAGCAAGTAAATCCGTATCCAAGATATTCGTATAACTATCCAAAAGACCAAAGTGAAAGGCCATTCAAAGTAACGTTTGCCATAGTACACCATTGCTGGTCATTCAAAAGAAATTCACCCATCATGGCTGCCATCTCAGGGAGGTGGCACGAGTACTCGCATGTACTCGTACAATATCAGCATCTGTATCTCTGAGATTTTTGATAGTCAAGTGATTATTAATAATAATTTCAGGCAGTGGTGTCAATAATTTATCTTTGGGGGCTTTATGTTATCATTGCGCCCCGTGCCGCACACCTACAACCATTCAATTACCGGACAACGACAGTGGTGTTGTGCAAAGTTTTCAGCAGTTGAAAAGTGAAATTTTCATTTTGCGGATGGTGAGTGGGGTCTTTTTTTCTTCCACATAAAATTCATCGATTCGATGTGGTTGCAAAAAGACAGAAAAACTATCTTTTGATGTTATTTTTAAATTGAAGTTTTATAACAAGATACTCGTAGCTAGCAATGACACCAACACATGCCACAATGGCAACATAATGACAAAAGCACATAGCTCTTTTTTTTTTTCTTTTATTGTGCTGAGTGAATTGGCAATTTCGAATGAAAAATTTAAAATTTTTAAAAAGTGTTACGCGATGTTTTTTGTTTAAGGTCCGGTACTAGAAATTCCGCAAAAGATATTACAAGCAAGTAATACAAGTAATTAACTAAAAAAGTTTGTCATTACACTTATACCTACTCGTAATTGTGTCGGAGGCAAGCTTGAAAATGTATCGCTTTGTGGCCTTCATTTCTTTAGCAAAATAAATGGTTTAAGATACTCGTATTTATAATATTTCTTTTCATAATCACAGGTGGCACGAATAAGACGTAAGTCAATTCCCGGATGTTGACGGTCGAAACATTTAACAATCTTTTAGTTTGGGTAGCTCACGCAGCAGAAAACCTCAGTAGAGTATAGGAAAAAGATTTTTCCATTTTTAAGCATCATACACGAGTACATAATAATAATATACTGACTTTTTACAAAGAATGTAATGCACAAAAACCGAAAAGAATTCTGTCCGACTTGTACTATGTTGAAGCCGGTAGAGAGCACTAAGTGTCAGTCAGAGTCAGTTAAATCAGAAGGTCAACAAACCAAAGCCACATAAGTTAAAATGAAAGCATCGCTGAGCTCTGAAGAAACAAATAGGAATCAGGATGCGCGGGATATTCTCTTCTGGTGCGGTTAGGTCTTACCTTGATAAACGTTTATTACACGAGGTTTCCTATAGAGCGAGCAGCGAAAGTAGCGGACCGTGAAAAAGGAACTAAATACACAACAGGAAGTAGAATGCCAGCAGCACTCAACTGAATCTGTATTGATTGGTGGAGCGGTGATGCTAGGGTTAGGGACAAACGCAAAACTAGAATTCATGTATCATGTTATATCAGATTGTGACATATGTAAGTATTGCGCGTTTTTTTCTGGCGTTATTTTAAAACTGCCATAAAATACACAAAACCAATTTAATGCTAAAAGCGCAATTGATATTAGTATTTAGGACATATTGCTCATTCAGTCTCCAAATTTCGTTGTGTTAACATCATTGTAACCATTTTTAACTGAATTTTGAAATTCGGTATATTTTATTGTTTTTGTTTCGGAAAAACTAGAATGGAAGTGAAGCCACTGAAGAAATCCAAAATGTGTATGAAGAGGGTGTTCTCAGCGCGTCCAAGTGTTGGGACTGGTTTGCAAAGTTTAAAAATGGCAATTTTGACCAAAAGGATGAACTTCCTTTGGGTATATCAGAAGAGCGAGATGATGAGCTCCTGAAGTCCATCGTCGAAAGAAATTCCACTGTTATGGTAAGGGAACTCGCAAGGGGACTCTATGTAAGCCCCTACGAAGAATCCATGGACGCTTCGTTAAGCCTAGCAATACAAACTGATAAACTTGAATCCGTATGACCACGTTAACGCCTGTTATCGCCTGAATGTGTGTAAGGCACCTTCTTTTTTTTTTAAAAAAAAATTAAACTTTCTGACTTTCTTTAAGGTGAGGTACTTCAATGTCATCTTGTTGAGGCGGCAGAGTGGCAAGACCAGAGATCGTTCAAACACCTGGTTTATGCATATAATTGCTGTTGTTTGCCGCATTAAGACATAAAATATCTTAGGACCTATCGCGTTGTAAATGAAGGGTTTCAGGAATTTAGATGACATCACGTACGCGAAGGTGAGCAGACTAAGGTATGTAGTTGACTTAGTTCTTAAGGACTATTTTATGTATGCTTCATACCAAAGCAACTGCCTGCTCTTTAAATCGGATGGAATGACCTCATCTTTAAATTCAGCAACCATATTGGTATAAAGTTATCAACACTTATTTTGTTAACGCGGTTAGTCGTTCATGTTGAATGGCTTATTCTTCTTTCTTTTCTTCCTTCAATCTCCTTTGTAAGAAGTGTCCACGAAGTTTCTTCTTCCTCGCAGCTCGCAGCACCATCCTATACATACGCCTACTACTACGAGTGAGATATACTCTTTAGGAATACTCGATTAGAAACATTTCTGATAGTCATTTGCGATTGCAACCATTCGACGTCCAGTTTTGTAGTACTCGGGGAGGCCTCCAACCTCTACAGGACGCATCTTTGGTTAATAGCCCTTACAAAACATTACCAGTCGGCTATCCATCTAAATCTGGAAATATGGTTTTCATTTGCATTTAAAAGTTGGTGTGCTGGAGCGTCCTCCATGGAATACGCAATTGTTTAAAAATCAAGGGCGGGAAGAAACCCTTCGGAACCATCGTCTACGGCTTTTGGTTACCGAAAAGGACACAAATGGGCAAATGGAATGGAACAAGGTTGTATAGACATGTACCTCGGCCCTTGCAATGTAAACATCGAGGTCTCAGCCTTGTTTAAAAGAAGGAATCCGCAGCAAACAAATTGGACACGATTTAAAGAAAAGCTAGGCAAGTCCCCCTAAGCTCAGGACAAAGCAAAAGCTAGAGGAAACTATTCAGAACCTGAACGGTACCCTTACCAAGTATTTTGAACTGGCATGCCCAGCTAGAAAGCAATCCAGTAGATAGCCCGTTTCTTAGTGGAACGCAGATCTGCAGCGACTTCGTAAGGAAAGAGAAAACTTCTAAACAGGTCACTTAAGACTAATTTGGAAGAAGACTGGAGTCTTTACAGATCGAAGCAAAAAGAACATAAGAAGCCTATTCGGACTTCGAAGAGTGAATCTTATAAAGACTTTTGCGAAAAGATCGAAACCGGGATTGGTCAAGGTCCTCACAAGGGGAAAATCAACCAGGCTGGAATCGCTCCAAAAATCTGATGGCACATACACCGAGTCAAAAGCAGGGGTTCTCCGTCTCATACTTGAGGCTCACTTCCCATTCAACCTAATCAAAACCTGCTCGGAACCAGAGGGTAAACAGTGGTTGGCCCGCAAGGCGGCGTTCTGTCTCCTCTGCTATGGTACATGTTTGTCGATTCTCTGCTCAACGCGCTCAATCGTTCCAACGTCTATGCACAAGCATACGCGTATGAAGTATTGTAGCTGTACTGTCTGTTGGATCGCGTCTAGCGACTGTCGGCTCTAAAGCGCAGACAGCCACGACGATCGGTGCACTAGAAATGGACTGCCAATGCCCTCAAATTTGAGGTTGTTCCCTTTATGAGAAGGAGAAAACTGACTGGCCTTTCCAAGGAAACTAAGTATTTGGGTGTCATCCTGGATAACAAACTTCTAAGAACTAAACATGTTACGTCGAAATTCCAGTCTAAGGCGCTTTCGGCCTTCTGGCATTGCAAGGAGACATCGGCAAGACATGGGGCCTATGACGGAGAAGGAACCTTTGGACCTACACGGCTATTATAAGGCCAACTATATCCTATGCCATCTTCCATTTAAGAAGAAGTGGTCTTTGGTACAACAAGCGCTGGAACCTTTGATGACCTTGCGCTGCGACTCTCTTTTGACTCTGGTCTTATGGACATGCCATCTGAAGCAGCGACACCAGAACTCTTGCTGCGGAAAAGATACGAAATCGACTTTCCTCGTACTCAAGACTGTCTTCGGCGAGAATCTAAAGGGAAAGGTAGTCGGAATCTTCATGGAAGGCTAAAAAATTGATATAGGCCGCGGCGCTGTAAGACGATAACCGACCCCCGCCCAATTATCAAGGCTTGACCCATCAATGACGTTGTCTAAAAGCGAATGCAGAGCATATTACTGGTCTTATCGTAAATATCTTCAGATGACGCCACCGAAGGTTGCTACGATTTGATCAGTTACAAGTTGGCGGTCATAGGTCTTGTTGGCGGCAAGACCACCGGTAGTCACTACCAGGACTTAAATCACGGTACCATGGGAGTCAGGAGCTCCCCGGATCTCAGTTCCGGCCTAACTTGTTGAGGTAGGCACCCTTGTGGGAGTGTCATGGTGGCTGTGGTTTAAACCCAAAGTCGCGAGAGGGGTCCTCCTGTTGGTTTGACCCAATGTAGAGTTGCAATAAATACTGGGTGCTGTGACCATAGGAACAGTAAGAGGTTTTAGATCGGCTTCGACCTATACCAAGGGTGGAACTTGTGCCTCCAACACAAGTTCTGCTTTGGTATCTCAGGAAGGCGGCATCGCGATGGCAAGGCGTATTCTTGGCCCGATGGATGTCATCCAGTAAATTTAAGTCTTCCCTTACAGGTGTTTACGTTAAAAACCAGAGACTATGTAAGACGATAACGTTGGACTTTACTCCTCATTTGCAAAACTTGCGCCTGTCTTATAAGCGGATGAATACGCAATTCTGAGGGTGGAGGGAGCGCTTAGAGCGTTGTTGAATGATCTTACGGCTTCCAAGCTAGTTAGAGACTGCAAGACATCATTGAACGCAGTTGGAAGGCTAAATCTAGTGAGTCTTACCTGGGTCCTAGGTCACAATGGGATCACGGGAAATGAAGTCGCCAATGAACTCGCCAGGCAAGGCTCATAGGATTGTTTTTCAGGACCCGAACATATGTTGAGTATGCCTGCGTTAAGGTTAAGGCTTTCATTGACATATGAGCACAACTGCAGATGGCATGACTCTCCATATTGCCGGCAAACCAAACGAATGTTACCGACGTCTGTAAGAGGCCTTCCTGCTGTCCCTCAGTAGAAACGACTGCAGACTGCTCCTGGCGTCATAAAGGTGCACTCCACTTTTGGTAGGTAGGTGGTGGGCATAAGTGATACAACATCCTACGACGCTTGCTGCGGAAGTGACGATGACACCGCAGATTACTACCTCTGCGAATGTCCGCCTTACGCTCGTATCAGCCTGCAGATACTTAGCGTTAAGTGATGGTTGCTGGTACTGTAGGCACTTCATCACTGAAGCACTTACTTATCTTTGTTCGAAAGACTGAAAGATTTCATTAAAAGGAACTGACAAACCGTGCAATAGACTAATTGTTTGTCTGAGTGCTCTGTTCCGACAAACACAAGAAAAGCATAAAATGGAAGTACATTAAAGGAAACGGAACTGAATCGGCCATATATGTATATTTCACAAACCAAAGTTGTATATTGTGAGAAGGTCATTTGAGTTGTATCCAAAATTTGCAAAAAGCGGCGCATTTAAATGCGTTAAATTGTCGAAATTCCGATACAGTTGAAATGACGTTGTAACAAACCTAATGAGCCCCTCAGATCCTAACTGACGTATTGAATTCATGTTGCGATATTCAGATTTATAAAATAGGACGTTTGAAAATGCAGAATATTAGAGTTCTGGTTTATGGTTTCTGCATTTCACGCTGGTAAAAAGTTGATTATCTTGTCTGCTTTGAGAGGCGGTGTCGCCTTCATATCTGTAACATGACATTAAAATCATTAGAAAGGGTTTTTCTGTCGTGGTGAAGGCATTTCGAGTAAATGTTGTTCAAATCTCCTCGGAAATAATATATTTTTCGGTCTCAATGATCTGTGAAAACGTGAGCACTTATTACGCTTATGAGGACGAATTATAAAATCATAATTCGCAGTCTGCATTCGCTCATATAATTGAAGCTCAAGACTTATTTTTCTTACCAAAAACTGCAGATGCATGCTCTGAGACTACAGATTATTGTGATTGCTGGATAGAGGAAGATTCTCTTCTTCATCTTTTGAGGTTTAAGTGATGGATAGAAGAGCACATATTAATCTACCAAGGACTGTATATTGGGTTCATTGGTCCGTGTAATTTGCATTATAACCACATACTTGGTTCTCAAGCAGTTTAATTTTTTTTCCTATTAACAACTGTCTACTTGTTGTCAGATTAATCGAACCGACAAAGCCCAAAAGAAGTACCTACTCGTACTTCACCTTCAATTCTTCGATGACCTTGTTGCATTGAATTCCACTGTCAGTTTCTAATTGGATTGCTAATTTCACTTCACGAGTACTGTTAAATTTGAATGAGAAATTCACTATTTCCTGCTTCAAAGTTCCGAACAACATTAAAACAGCTCATCAGAATAAATTATTAAATATCACCGTTGTCTCTGGGATTCCAATTTGTCTGCCAGTCACTTGCGCTGCTATGCACTATGAATTACAAAAAAAAAAAAAAAAAAAAAATACTCAAATATCTAACATTTGCAATGTAGCATTATACGAGTAAATGGAGGCCATATTCAGCGCACCTTTTAAGCTACAAAGGTTCATTTCACTTTCAAGAACCGTCTGGCGGCAGTTAGAAGGCGAAATCTAGGCAACCACATATGGGTCCCCAAAGCTCAAGTACGGCAGCCATAAGAAAACAAAAATTCAATTTTGTTAGAAAGTGGTGACCAGTCTTGAGACGTGATTTGGATTGACAATCGATTGACTGTTTATTGTAAATTTCCTTTCCTTCGTTTTTTTTTTTTTCAAGTAAGGTTTCATTCTTTTAACGTGGCTCTCTTCGGGAGAAAACTTAATGTAGGGCATGGTGGGAACGCGCAAAGTGCTTTATTGAATACTAAAATGCACTTCTATCGGGTTGGTGAAGGAAAAGTAGGTGAGGGAAATTTCGCATCGACTACAAATTTGTCAAGATGTGTCAATCGTCGCGTTGTCTTGACTTCTTAAGAAATCTCAATGCAATCATGCATCTAAATCTTTACACCTCATAGCACGAGAATCATAATTAAGTCAGAAACCACTGCTCATTCGATTTAACTAAGGTAGACGTACGTTTTGAGTGCTCAACACCGCTACGTATTACGCTCCAACACTTTAAGTAGCTTAAGATACAAATACGAATACTACTTACTCGTATATGTACTCGTACTCGTATCTGGTGGAACTAGGTAACCGGTTTGTTTTTGTTCTAAAAGACTTGTTTTCAGCCACAGATACTTGCAATGAGTTCTAGGTAATACCGTACAAATTAGTGTGTCTTCTTTCATCGGTCTCTTCAGTTTAAGGCTACTACACAACACGATGAACAACTCCACAGTTATGTGCTAATGCTCGGTTGTTAATGTAATTTATCGTTGAGGAACATGAAAATCTGCTTGCGAGAGACTAGGCCGACAAGACTACGACCGAAACAACGACGACGTGACGTTCAAATGCATTCAGTTAACAGACGATAAAATTCGCAAAACAATCATTTTAATCGATTAGACACATTAACTGCTAACAAAAAAGTCATCCGTACGAGTACGTACCTTGGCATCTTGTTGCGGTAGGCTTACAGATACAATAGATACTCGGCTGGGAATTGAGTTGGCACTTGGTACTCGTTGCTCTGGCATTTGATTTTGCCTTTTCCCATTCTGAGACGATTCGATTGTGTTCTGCTCTTTGGTTTGCTATTCCATTCCAAAGATGATGCATTTTATAGATACTCGTACTTGTACCAAATTGCAAATGTCAACAGAGTGGAAAATCGCCTATGCCATGGTCTAATTCGTTGACTTGAATTTGTTTGTTTTTGTACTCGTGTTTAAGTCTTTCTGGTGGATTGAATTTATAAGACGTGTAGTCGTCGATGTGCGATGCAGATGATAGCAATTTGTTGATGTTGACTTAAATAGATGTATTTTACTATCGAAATTGTTGACGTGATGCAGATGAAAAGGTACGAGTACATTTAAGTACTTTATTAACTTTTTAATAACATGCAGGATTACAGCGAAAAAAAAAGCAAATGAATGTCTAATAACAAGGTTTATCAAAGTTATGTTGGCCTTGAGCGCCGCTGTGATTTGTGGCTTATTCACTAAGACCTGCGACTTCAGAAAACCCCACAAGAAAAAGTCAAATCACACGATCTCGGTGGCCAGTTCACATTACCTCCACGTGAGAAGACTATGCCCTCGAATCGCTCGTGCAGAATTTCCAATGTGGCGTGAGCTGTGCGGTACGTATCACCGTCCTGTTGAAACCAAATATCGTTCGGGTCCATATCATCCAGGCCAAAAGAAGTTGGTAATTATCGACCTATAGCGCCCACCGTTGACGGTGATGGCCTGGCCAACGTTGTTCTCTAAGAAATATGGACCCATAACGCCGCCAGCCCAAATTCCACACCAAACAGTGACTTTTTCGAGATGCATTGGACGCTCTTCGATCTCATGTGTATTGGTATTGTCCCAAATTCGACAATTTTGTTTATTGACGCACCCATTCATGCAGAAATGGACCTCTCGCTGAAGAGGATTTTTTGATGTAAATTAGGGTCAGTTTCCAACTGCTCCAGAATCCATTCGGCGAACACACGTCATTGACTATGGTCGTTTACCTTCAGCTCCTGGGTCAGTTGAATTTTGTGCGTGTGCAGGCCCAAGTCACGATGCTAAATTGGCCAAGTTGTGGTCTGCGAAAAGCCGAGTTCTTGTGAGCCACGCGAAATTGACTTCCTCGGATTCTACTGAACACTCTCACGGACAGAGGCGATGTTTTCGGCAGATGTTGCGTTTCGTCGACTGAACCAGTGGACTCAAATTTATCCACCACTCTGCGAATAGACCGCTCGGTAGGACGACCGTAAAATGGGCGAAGCGCGCGGAACATTGCCCGAACAGAATGCCCATTTATCATTTTATCATTTGCACGTGATGTTGAACGCTATGGTGATTTGGCAAAACAGACTGAAGAAACGACAGCCAATTTGACAGATGTAGCTTCAACAATATGGCCGCTATCAACTATCAAAGTTCGGAAGCCCACATTGGAAGACCCTGTATAAGCCATACAAAAAACAAACAGCACTTTAAAAGGGCCGTGTCTTTGAATATTTGACAGAATGCCGCTCAGGAGGTGCATAAGAAATGTTACTTGCTAATGGTACTCACTTTCCAAATCATACATATGTACAGGGTGCGCCATCTTTTATGTCGGTATGGAAACATTGAATAACTTTGACATTTATCAACCGATTGACTTGAGTAGATATGTTTTTGAAATGTCAATTCAGTACAATTTTAACCATGCTTCACACCGAAACAACGCTGTACATTGGAAATAGTCGTTCAGTTGTTTAACTCAACGTGCATTTCGTCGAAAATATTGCAGCCAATAAGCACCGTCTGACAACACTATTCAACGTTTGGTCTAAGATTTTGTTGAGCACGGGACAGTGGGAGATCGTCGACGTGCCGTTCATCAACGCCCAAGACGTTCCAATGAACTGTTTGAAGCGGTAAGAGAGGGTGTTGCTGGAAACCCATATGTATTGGCGTTAGTGCATCCACCTTGCAGCGCATTTTGAAGGATAATTTGCATTATTATGCTCCACGTCGCTTGAAGCCAAACGGTTGTTCGAATGGTTGACACTGAACCTAATTTTTGGAAGCAAATTTTGATGACAGACGAGGCCCATTTCACACTCTCTGGCGCTGTTAACAAGCAAAATTGCCGCATTTGGGGAACGGAGTATCCACACGAGATCCATGAAACACCATTGCATGACCAAAAAGTGAGTGTGTGGGCCGGCGATTACGCCAAAACCATCATTGGGCCATTTTTCTTCAGAGAAGGCGAAATAGTCGATGGGAATCGATATACTCGTAGGTGGATGTTGGCTCATTATAACTGTCCACAAATGTGTGAAAAAAGTCTGGAGGGTTACTGGTTTCAACAAGACGGTGCGCCATGCCACACTGCAAGTCAAACAATGCAGTTTCTGCAACGAAGATTACCTAAACGTGTGCTGTCAAAAAATGGCGACATTGACTGGCCACCCAGAACCCCAGATTTCTATTTAAGAGGTTATTTGAAAATCAAAGTGTACGCCAGCAAGCCTCAGACCATTAACGAGGTCAAGGCAAACATTTGTACCGTAATTATCGCTATACCGCCCGAGATGCTCGAGAAAATGATGAAAAACGCAGTAAAAAGGGCATATTTTGGTGGTCAATAAAGGCGGCCACTTGATTCATGTTGCATTCAAAAACCAGTCCAAATAATTTGTAAATCGGTTTTTTGTTTAAAGTTATTCAATATTCACTACAACCTTACTGGACTGAACTCGATTAGTTGATTTTGATTATGCAATAAGTCTCGTCGCCGTCGCCGTCGCCAGAGTTGACATAATTTTCGATGTGATTCCATAACATTCTTTTGGCCATCAATTCTCCGCTATTTGCCTGATGTTCACCTTTAGGGCCACTAAGGTCTGTAACTTTTACGCATAGACGCGTGACTTCTAAAAACCACAAAGAATAAAGTCTAAAATGTCGGATTTGATCCTGGAGCCAGTGCAAATTACCAAAACGGGAGACTTAGCTGTGCATGTGGTTTCAATACTCTGCTGCAACATTCTCTAGCAAAAAGTCGTTGATCATGGTTCTTTTAGCGCTAACCAGTCAAACAAAGTTTGGACCATTTACATACATTTCCTCCATAAATGCAGCACCAAATAGAGACTTTGAAAGAGTGTAACGAATTTTCGGTCATTGCATACGGATTTTCAATATCACAGAAGCCATCATTTTGCTTAGGAGGTCTTACTTGTGAACTGGCAATCTACAGGCAATAGCTGTTGCACTGTTTGAATTCAAGTCTGGTACCAGAATTCCTTTGATGGTAACCGCATTACTCGTCACCCAGTTGATACTTGAAGGTAGAGATCTAGACATCTTCATCCATAGCGATATTTCTAACCGAGCACACTCGCCGCAGTGTTTGCCCAATTGGTGCCACCACTATGAAATTGACTGATCTTCCCCAAACTGCAAGACTTCACACTGACCGAACTAAAATAAATGTTGAACGAATTCTTGAAAGTATTGTGGAGAGTCCCGATACCTCGACACGAAGGTGCTCTGGTCAATATTGTGTAACCTGACCTGCGGGTTAAGAAATGAATTGCAGATGCTTCCTTACAAATCCAATTTGGGCAAGACTTGAAAGCCAAGTCGTCCTCAACAACGTATTGCTTTTCCATTATGTATTCAAATGAGTGATGTCGCTAGCAGCAATTGGACCTACTTAAGTGGGCTGTTTGATATGATGTTACCTCGAAGCTGGACCAGTCTTGTTTAAAGATAAATCCGCTAAGACAAGAACCCTAAATGGGGAAAAAGGTCGACCTACGATTGAGAATTTGCTTGAGGCCAGCAACTAGTCCTTAAATGTGGTTTCAACACGATGGAGCTGCTGCGCACAATGCTAACGACACAATTGTGATTCTAATTGAAATTCGGGGTTTAATTCGCTTTTGAGTTTCGCGGATTTTACAACTCCGGACTTCTTCTCATAGAAGATAAATGAATGAAGGACTGTACATAAATAAACGCACTATTACATACGAGGTTGTCTGATACAAGACATTTTTTCTCAATTTTTTTTTTTTATTTTTCTACATAGTTTCCGTGTAACTCTACACACTTCTCCCAGCGATGCTCCCATCTCTCTAACCCGTCCAAATAGTACTTGGCGTTTTTCTCTGCAAAATAATTGCTCACGAAGGTGATTGCCTCCTCATTTGACGAAAATCTCTGTCCTCTGAGCGCAGCTTTTAGATGAGGGAACAAAAAGAAATCGCTTGGGGCTAGATCTGGTGAACAAGGCGGATGGTCAAGCAGTTCAAACCGTAATTTTCGCTTAGGTGTGAGACAGCGCGTTGTCTTGGTGAAACAGAATTTTCTTTTGCAGAAATGTGGCCACTTCTTCGCAATTTCTGCCTTCAGCTTGGTAAGTAATAATGCGTAGTATGCTCCTGCAATGGTTTTTCCTTTTTGAAGATAATCAATTAAGATAACTCCTTTACTATACAAAAAAACAGCCATCACTTTCCCTGCCGAAAAAACAGTTTTTGCTTTTTTTGGAGCAGGCTCGGACTTTGCAGTCCACTGTTTTGACTGAATTTTTGTTTCGGGCGTATAATGGTGTATCCAAGTTTCATCTACAGTAATTAATCGATGCAAAAACTCGGATTTATTGCGCCTAAACTGCGCCAACAGAGCGTTGGAAATGTTCATTCGAGCACGTTTTTTGTTTACCGTAAGCAAACGCTGCACCCAACGCGCGGACAGCTTTATCATGCCTAAATCTTGATTTAATATGTGACATTTTCATAGCCTCTACTACGAGTATCTCTCTTACTTTAATTCGGCGGTCGTCTAACACCATATGGTGAACTTTAGCAACGTTATCGTCAGTGGTTGCAGTTTTTGGACGTCCCGAACGTTCGTCATCTCCTAAGCTCTTACGGCCACGTTTAAATTCCGCTGTCCAAAATTTCACTGTGGTAAATGATGGTGCAGAGTCCCCATACACAGAGTCCAACTTATTTTTGATCTGCGTAGGCGTATTGCCTTTCAAAAACAAGAATTTAATAACAGCTCGATACTCAATTTTATCCATTTTCACAAAAAACACTTACATCGACTCACTCAAACGACTGTCAACTAACTTCGGTGAGTAACTGTCAAAAGATGCACAACTAGCATTCACTAGCTTTTATTGACGCGTACCGCAAACTTTACATTGCGGTCAGAAACTTTTCAGCAAACCTTGTACAAGCGCTGCGCCCGCACGTTTTCCGAAATTGGTACTCATTTGCGGCATACCTTTATAAATGTTATCATTCGGCGACGTGTTTTGTGCTACCTTGTACAAGCACAATATTGTGATAGTGCCTATTTCGGAAGCCAAACAATGAGTTGAGAGGAGGTGAGTACGTAAGTGAGTAAAGGTGGCAAAAGTCGTTGAATTAGCACCGGTAGAGGCTTGAGAGACTCGTCGCGACCGTGTAAAATATCACAACTCATGGAAAACAGGAGACGATCTAACTTAACATTTCAGTTTTGTTCTGATACGAACCCAAGCTTCTTTTGGAGGGTATCAGACCTTAAAATCCACACAGGCCTAGGGATCCAAAAACCAATTACGAGCACCACTGATCCTAAAGCACTGCAAGATCATTTAAGCCTGCCAGTAAATACCGAAGCATTTTTACTTTCACAAGAGTTTATACTAGCGGAACATATTTTATCAGCAACAAACATCTTCTCATATTACTTCCTCCTCCAAAACATTTATAACATAAATGAAAGGACTAAGTCGGCACTTGATTTCATCAAACACTGGTCAAACGATTTGCCTAACCCCTATACTCGTAATACCAACTTAACTGTCATCCACTCCATAAACATGCTACATAAGTGTGGTCACACTACCAGCAAATTGATATCCGAGGAATGGAAGCTGTTCGCTTTTTACTATGGGCAGGCTGAGATGACACCTATAATTTAACAACGCGTCAAAACTGTCATAGATTTCTGAACTTACTGACATTAACCTAAAATCACTGGCATTCTTTTTGTACATCTCGAAAGGATCGTAATAAAAATTCCTGTTGCTTCAAATACGAGGGCGGTTCAATAAGTCCGTGACTTTTTGAATTTCTGACCTCTTTACTGAAACAGCAACACTGCTCCTGTCAACAGGCATTTGTCAGTTGACTCCTGTCAAAATTTAAACTTGCTGCGTCAGTTAGTTTGTGTTTGACAGCTATTTTTATCAGACTACTCACTAATTTGAGGAGAAAATGGAAAAAAGTGAATTTCGTGTGCTTATTAAGCATTATTTCTTGCGAAAAAAAACCATTACCGAGACCAAGGCTAAGCTTGATAAATACTATGGGGACTCTGCACCATCGATTTCAATGGTAAAAAAGTGGTTTACTGAATTTCGTTGTGGCCGTACAAGCACTGAAGATGCCGAACGTCCTGGACGCCCAGTGGAGGTCTCTACACCCGAAACAATCGAAAAAATTCACGATATGGTGTTGGCCGACCGAAGATTGAAAGTGCGAGAGATTGTGGAAGCCGTAGGGATCTCGCATGGCTCAGTGGTTTCAATTTTGAATGATCACTTGGGCATGAGAAAGCTTTCCGCAAGATGGGTGCCGCGTTTGCTCACAGTCGACCACAAACGCAATCGTGTAACAACTTCACAGGAAGGTTTGGCGTTGTTTAATCGCAATATGGAGGAGTTTTTGCGCCGTTTTGTAACCGTGGACGAAACATGGATCCATCACAACACACCAGAGAACAAACAACAGTCAAAACAGTGGGTTTCTAAGGGTGAATCGGCGCCAAAGAAGGCCAAGGTGGGTTTGTCAGCCAATAAAGTTTTGGCGACTGTTTTTTGGGATGCATGCGGGATAATCCGCATTGACTACCTTCAAAAGGGAAGAACAATCAATGGGGAATATTATGCCAACTTATTGGACCGATTCAATGACGATTTGAAAAAAAAACGACCTCATTTGGCCAAGAAAAAAGTTCTTTTCCACCAAGACAATGCAAGGGTGCACACATGTGCAGTTGCCATGGCAAAAATCCATGAATTGGGCTATGAATTGCTCCCTCATCCACCCTATTCTCCAGATTTGGCTCCGAGCGACTACTTCTTGTTCCCAAACCTGAAGAAATGGCTTGGTGGAAAAAGATTTGACTCCAATGATGAAGTCATCTCGTCATTTTGAGGACCTCGACAAATCATTTTTTTTGGAAGGGATAAAAAAATTGGAGAAGCGTTGGACAAAGTGTATAGAGCTCAAGGGAGACTACGTTGAAAAATAAAATAATTTTTTTATCAAAAAATGTGTTTTAATACCCCCATCTCACCTTTCCTTACAGCGAAATGGTTGTAATAAATAGCTTCTAATAGTTTTAGTTAAAATTTGTAATAAATGCTGTTAGTATTTCTGTTATGCTGTTAGCCGTGGCCTTGGTCCACCCAGGTCTATAGCTCCATCTAAATAAGTACGTTAGTATTGGTAAGAAGAATAGAATAGAGAGGATGCTGTCCAAGGATTTATTTTTTGAAGGCTGCATAAGCAATACTTAAGGAACAATAGACCACGTGGGTAAAATCTAAAAAAAGAGGAACGGGACCGAGGCTTAAAATTCAAATCAGAGGGTCAATCGATCACAACGCTGATTCCATCACGTCAGCACAATTAATTTATCTGCAGTGTTGAAGAAAAAGATAACAAACCAACCCAAAAGCCATAGCTGACTTAACCTTAATTTGATGACTGCGTGGAAGATAGTTATTTTGTAAGAATTAGTAAAAACGAAAATAAACTTATACGAGTACATGTACATAGTCGTATTTATTGCAAATATAATATTTTGCTTCTGTTTGTGTTATTATTTTTACTGGCACAAGCGTCATTGAACGGTATATTCGTTTTCTTTTCGTGTCCACGAAGCATGAATTGCAAACTAATTGATGAATGCCTTTTAGATTTATTTTGTGTGAAGGTATCTGCGAGTGGAAAAATAATTTTTTCCGTGAAGTTATACATGCATATGCCTAGTACGAGTAAGAAGCCATAGAAGTCAAAGTACTCTAATTTTTTTCCTTCTTTTAAAATACCTTCTTGGCGACATTTAAGATTATTGCTGCAGTCAAAGAAGGCACCAGCGACTTACGTGTACGAGCAAATGAGTTTTGAAGTTTCCTTTAGGGATTAAGAAGTCGATAATGTCATTGATATCCTAAATGAGCCCATGGCAGAAATGTTGGGTAGAATTGGGGAGTATCTTACATAACAGTGAGTTGTTTGCATCCAATATGGTAGCAGGAAGAAGCCGTCATAGTATTCAGAGAAGGCCATCAATACTGTTGAGTTTTCGTACCCAAGGAGGTATTGACTTGCCATTCAACTGAAGAGGTACCCAGGAATTCGGCGAGTATATGTACTCGTAAATGTACTGATATAATCAAACGGTTTAGATCTACGGATCTAATAGGAGCGTTCTTGCAAATTGAAGGACATTCATACGAGTAATCGGAAAATATTCGGAGTGTTGGAAACTTTTGTCAATTAAGATTTTTCAACCAGTTGGAATTTTCTAATCATATAATTGAGAATCGGCGGCATCTGAAATAAAGATCTCAGCGAAAACAACCCGTTAATCGACACTGAAACGATATTGGCGATACCTATCAGGACATCAAAGAAGTGAATGCATAATCCTAACTGCTACTCTGACTATACCATTCTTCGACAACGCATATTTTTCTCAAAATAGGAAATGTATTCATACCGAACATTTATTTTATAAAATCCTTATAATAATTGAACACAAACATTAAGACTCAATCAGCCTGAGTTTATAGTTGCATTATAAAAAAAAAAAAAAAAAATCAACAATGCCCCGGTGTTCGATGGAGTTCCTGTTCAAAAAAAAAAAAGCCAAGCGTACCCAACTAGATTTTTTGTTAAAACTTTTTAATTAACTTTTGTATAAGGAAATGCTTCCCAGAATATTTTTAAAATCATTAATTCTCGCAACCCTTTAAAAAAAAAAAAAAAAAAACTGGCCGCCTGAAAATTGTAGAGGCATCCTTATATCGAGTTCGCTAAGGCAAATATTAATGCAGATACTTTACCAAAGGCTAAGGGAAATCGAGGGACTGTTGAAGTCAGCCTGGCGATGAAAGTTGGGTCATATATGACTGTGCGAAGAAGATCGTAATCCAAAGCGGATGAAGCTGCAAAAACGGTAGCAAAGTCCGAATTGACGCCACGTAGGGTAATGTTTCGTATTTGATGGGGTTTAATTTAATTTAATTTAATTTTGGCGGTGGCTGAGGCCCCCATTTGCGCAGTTGATGGAACCTGACAGCAATCAATGAATGAAAAGAATGTCAGCAGTATTCCTACGTTCTTCCAACGAATTTATATTCAGAAGTTTGAGGCGGGACCGATAGGAAGGTAAGATAAAAGGAGAGCAAATCGGAGGAATCGACGTTGAATACCCTCGATTCGGGAAACATGAACCCGGTGAAAGTGGGAGCAAGCGTGACTGGCATACTCAAGCAGGGGGACGAACAAAGGTAACAAAGAGAGATCAGGTTACATACGGGTTAGAAAATTCCTTGGACCACCGTTTAATAAAGTGATGATGGAAAGACTGAACCAGGGGAATTGGTTGACCAAATAATGTCGGAGAGGAGACGTGTTGCATTTAAGTGAGAAGGTTATAGATTGACGTTTGGCTATATTAAGTTCTACTCAGTTTTTGAGGCACCAGATTGAAAATCGATGATGGTCTTCTTGAAGAAGGGCAGAGTCATGGGGAGAAGAAATAGTTTTTAACAATTTTGTGCCGTCAGCGTAAAGGGAGAGGGAGGTGTAGTTAGTTACCCTCTCAACATCGTTAATAGTAAGAATGAAGAGAAGGGGACCAAGATGACTGCCTTGTGGAGCTCCAGATGAGGCCAGGAATGGAACAGAAAACCGAGCACTATAATAACGTTTTATCAGGTAAGAAGAAATTCATTTTAATAAAAGAGGCTCAAAACCGAGAGCAGACAAAGAAGAGGATCAATTGATGAGATGTCTTATCAAACGCTTTAGTAAAATCAGTTGCGATAACATCGATTCCTTTCCCATTTTCTAAGGCTGAGAGAGCAAAAGACACGACTTCAACTAGATTTGTCGTAGTTGACCTCCCTTTTAGAAAACCATGTTGTCGGGGCGAAATAAAAGGCTTGCACTTGAAGCTTAAGGCTTCGTATAAAATGCTTTCAAAAAGTTTGGGTATATGAGACAGTTTAGCAATGGGACGATAATTAGTAACTTCATGCTTAGATCCCTTTTTGTGTATCGGGATTATAAAATATGTCTTCCAAATCTGCGGAAAGTCTCCCTGTGTAAGGGATAAGCGAAAAAGGTAGGAAATGGGTAGAAACATGTTGGAAGAGCATTTTTTAAGAAAAACGGCAGGGAGTCCATCTGGGCCAGGTACAAATTCATCTTTAAGACTTAGTAACGTTTTTTCAATAACTGCAAGAGCGAAATTTTGAGTGAGAAAAGGACCAACAGAGAAATTTGGTAGATCATTGAAGTAAGAGGGATCTGGTACGAAGGAGTCGTTGACAAATGATTGTTTGAAAAATGTAGAAAAAAAGTTAGCGATGGTAGGAGGATCACTTGAAGATTTGATTTCAAAAGCGAGGGAGGAAAGATAACCATCAGTCTTACTTTTGCAATTGACAAATTGAAAAAAGGACTTGGGGTCATTTATAAGATTGGCTTGCGCACTATTTAGGGAGTGTTAATAGAAAGAGTTATAGGGTTCAATGAAATGAAGACATGTGCTTAGATAATGTGAATAAAGAAGAGCGGGTGCGATGGAATACCGCCCATAACTTGTTTCTTTTGTTTCGTAAAGAGCGGAGCCAACTACTATACCAAGGAGGGAATGTAGAAGAAGCTTTATGGGGAGAATTTGACACATAAAGGGAGATGGATTTGAATATTTCTCTGTTACAAATGGATAGGTATTGGATGCTTAGATAAGTATTGATTTTATGGAAATTAGCTTTGTGAAAATTGTAAGAAAATAGAACTTTGTGGAAACGACTGGAGGGGAGAGTTATGGAAAAATGAAAGAAGAAGTGGAGGATGAAAGTTATCAATAGTTGAAAGAGATAGGGGATACCATGATACTGAGGAGTTGATGGGATCAGTTGTGAAGATAAGGTCTAATTGCCTTTCCATTTAGTTGAAAATGTCACTGATTTGGCATACACTAAACCGATGTAAGAAATGGGATTGGAAGCGATGCAAAAAGATAGATCTTCAGATGGAGTAAACTTCAGCTGAGGCAGATTAAAATCGCCGAAGATAATAATATAGTATCATGCATCATGGTCTGCCCCAAACTAGCCAAACGATTGATTCCACTCTCTACTATCAATAACTAATGCGATTTAAGCGCGCAGTTGAGGTAAAGCGGTCAGAATTAAATAGGAAAGGCGTTGTTTTCCATCATGACAATGGCAGAACCCACAGATCTTTAATGATTCGGCAAAAATTGAGAGAACTCGGCTTGGGAAGTTTGTGTGCATCCACAGTATGTGGATGCTGCGTTCGGCTACTATTTGTTTCGCACTCTACAGAACTCTGTTAACTAATAGTGTAAGCCTGCGAGTTCCCCGAAATTTCATAATGCTTTTACCAGAAAATTACCAAAAGGTTATCGATCAAAATGGCACATATTTCACATAGTTTAATAGAGCTCATTTAAAATATAAGACAAATGTAATTGAGTTTTGGTAAAAAAACGCCACAAGCTTTTTCCTCGACTCAATATACGAAAGGAGACTTAATTATATCATATTTCTTCTCAGGCTTTGTATTCAAATGAACAGCTCCTTGGTTCTCAACATAATTTTTAAGAATTTACCAAAATATTTCTCATGAAGACTTCTGATGCTAATTTCAATTTTCGATCTAGCAACTCGAAGAAGCTCTTAATATTCAATAAAGATGGTTTAGTATTTAGACATTACTTAAATTTACATTCGCATATAAAAGACGAATGAATATTACAATGGTGGATCAATAGGTCCAACACACGTGTTACATAAAATTAACAAAGTTAATAAAAATTTAAAAAATGTCGTTTGTTGTTCAAGGTATGTAGACTACGAGAACAATTGTAATTGCTGGGTCAAAAGTTTTTTAACTTATACAAAATAAGTAAACGCATAAGACTTCTCTCGCCTCCATAAAAATACTAAGAAGAATTTTTATTTAATTTGCGCAAGGGGATCCCAAAACTAATAGTACACAATATAACAGAAGATATCTGTTGTTACGAATCCGAGGAAAAACGTGGGATCCAGTCGCGCATTTTAAAAATAAAACTCTTTGAAGTTAAATCAAAAGTTGGTCTAATTACAATACTCAGTATTGCTCCATTTTTTTTAAACACGAGTACACGATATCAAAATATTGCATTATTCTGATGTTTTCGTCCCTCCTTAACAGATGTGTGATGATAAATTTGGGAGTAAATTTAAGAAAATTTATGAAAAGTTCCTGGACTTGCAAAAATACGAGGGTTGTCTGAAAAGTTTCCGAACAATGATACTAGGCATTTTTTCTCAAAACTTTTTTTTCATTTTTCTACATAGTCTCCTTGTAATTTTACACACTTCTCCCAGCGATGCTCCCATCTCTCTAACCCGTCCAAATAGTACTTGGCGTTTTTCTCTGCAAAATAATTGTTCACGAATGTGATTGCCTCCTCATTTGACGAAAATCTCTGTCCCCCAAGCGCAGTTTTTAGATGAGGGAACAAAAAGAAATCGCTTGGGGCTAGATCTGGTGAATAAGGCGGATGGTCAACCGTAATTCATGGATTTTCGCCATGGCAACTGCTGAGGTGTGTTGTCTTGGTGAAACAGGATTTTATTTTTCTGCAAATGTGGCCGTTTTTCCGCAATTTCTGCCTTCAGCTTGGTAAGTAATGATGCGTAGTATGCTCCTGTAATGGTTTTTCCTTTTTGAAGATAATCGATTAAGATAACTCCTTTACTATCCCAAAAAATAGTCGCTATCACTTTCCCAACCCAAAAAATAGTTTTTGCTTGTTTTGGAGCCGGCTCGCCCTTTGCCGGATTTATTGCGCCTAAACTGCGCCAATAGAGCATTGGAAATGTTCATTCGAACACGTTTTTGGTCTAACGTAAGCAAACGCGATACCCAACGTGCGGACAGCTTTCTCATGCTGTCATATTAACATCGCGCCATTTGGCACCACTCCTTAAATTTAGTCACTAATGCATTATATAAATGATAGATATATAAAAATATATACAGGGTCTTCCAATAGGGAACTCTAAACTTTGAGAGTTGAGTCGTTTATTCAGTCTGTTTTACCAAATCACCATGGAAGGATATGGCGTTCAACAACACGTGCTAATGATAAAATTGTTTTATCAAAATGGGTGTTCTGTTCGGGCAACGTTCCGCACGCTTCGCCCATTTTACGGTAGCTATAATCGACCTACCGAGAGGACTATTACTAATGTGGTGGATAAATTTGAGTCCACTGGCTCCATAAACGATAAACCAACACCCGTACGTCGACAAAACGCAAGATCTGTCGAAAACATCGAGTGTGTAGGAGAATCCGAGGCAGTCGTTTTCGCGTCACTCACAAGAACTTGGCCTTTCGCAGACCACAACTTGTTGAATTTTGCGTCGTGACTTGGGCCTGCACGGCTCTGGAGCAGTTAGAAACTGACCCTAATTTTCATCGATAATCTTCTTCAGCGATGAGGCCCATTTCTGGATGAATGTGTATGTCAGCAAACAAAATTGTCGAATTTGGGACGATACTAATCCACATGAGATCCAAGAGCGTCCAATGCATTTCAAAAAAGTCACTGTTTGGTGTGGATTTTAGGCTGGCGGTGCGGCGTCATCGGTCCATATTTCTTTGAGAATGACGTTGGTCAGGCCATCACTGCCAACGGCTAGCGCTATAGGTCGCTGATTACCAACTTCTTTTGGCCTGAATTGGATGATATGGACACCAACGACATGTGCTTTCAACAGGATGCCGCTACGTGCAACACAGCTAACGTCAGATTGGAAATTCTGCATTAGGGATTCGAGGGCATAGTCATCTCACGTGGAGGTGATATGAATTGGCCAACGAGATTATGCGATTTGACCTCGTTAGACTTTTTCTTGTGGGGTTTTCTGAACAAACCACAGCGGCCCTCAAAGCGAACTTAACCCATGCCATTGGTCAAATTCAGCCTGATTTATGCGCCAGAGTCATGTGAAATTGGATTTCGGATGCGCGTCACCCGGGGAAGCCGTGGCGGACATTTAAACGATGTTATATTCCATAGACAATGGCATCGATAGGCCTTTCAAATGAATAAAAAATGTCGATGATGTCTCACACACACTTTGTTTTATTTAAATTTAAAGATAGGAAGCGCTTAATGTAAGACCCTTTACATACACTCGTATAGGACAATATAAAAAAATTTACAAATACTATCTGAGTATCTTCTTTTCTCAATTTATATTTATAAATCAATAGGGAGGCAACTAAAAGCCAAGACCCTGTTTTTTTAACCAAAAATTGTTAACTAATTATTTGTTCTTGTTCTTCTTCGGAAAAAATTGAATCATATGATTATAATCTAGTCAGCACTTTAAATACTTGTATAGCGGGCTCTACATTGGTAATAACAAAGTAGTTGGAGTGAAAGAGCTGCGTTTTAAATAAATATACAATACGAGCACTGCCTACGCTAAATTAAGTTCCAGTGATTAATCTGACGAAGTCCTTTGAAGTGAAAAAGCTCAGTTATTTTCAGGATATCCCCTCGGAGATGGTAGTTGACCAAATTCCAACCATCTAGTCGGTCTCATACTTCCAGTATAATATTAATCTTAGGAAGGGCATTTTGTAATAATTTTCTAAACTCCTACGTTTTTATGATAAACATCGTCTGATAGCACCATATGCCATGCTTAACTGCATTCCTATTTTGGAAGTCTCTAAGACAAATTTCCAGATTCACCAAATTTGGCGACAGATGATGAAAAACTGCATTTCAGCTCAAGATTTCAATCAGTGGTAGAGCTAGACTTCAACATTTCGTGTTGAGGAAACTTACTCAAAAGCAGCCGTAATAGAGAAAAAGGTCCGAGGCGATAAAAAAAAAATAGAGACCTTTGTCATTTCATTGACAGCCTCAGAGAATATTGTAGTCTAAGATCGTTCTAATTCTTGGTAGGAGTTAAAAAAAAAAATACAAATGTCAGTGAACGTCATTTACACAACTCACTACATTTGGTAAAAAGTTTATAAAAATTGGAGAAGCATAGAGAATGAGTTACTTAGAGCACTTCTTCAACTACTTCCCACAATACGATGATCCTGATGCAGGATGATAAGTAAAATAACTCGGAAGATTTGGGATTTTTTTGAAAACAAAAGTATTGCATCGAATAGTGTTTCCTATCTGGAGGGATGGCAAATGCAGGACATATCTATAGACTCTGCAGCCTGTAAAAAATGTGGTTGTGCCAAAATAACACATAGGATGGAAAAATAAAAAAAAAAAATTAAAAACGATGGATATGTTGGTTATAACTACAATAGTTCATGTGAAAAACCTCCTTCATATAGATAAGACGATGGCTGTCGCAAATTCTGGTCTTAAGAATTGGAAGACAAAAGTTCTTCAATAAGAAAAGACTAAAATTCAGAATGTAGGTCCCGAGATTTAAATGACCAAAATTCTTCGTCCGGTCTCTGAAACGTAGAAACCTTTGGAGTTTATATGTCTGGCTCATGCTTAAGACAAGATATCTGGCAATAGCAGCTGCAGAACAACTGGGGAGTCGTCAGAAATAATTGAACAAAAGGATAGGAATTTTGACATTTATTTAAAAAAAAAAAAGTGAAGGGTATAATAGCGGGGATTTATGTTATGTAAGTATGGTATATCCAAAATCTGTACAACTGAACACAATTTGATTTTACCCACATATTTAAAAACAACGAAAATAATTTGTTGACTATATAACTTAATATATAATATAATATGTAGATATAGGGATATATTTCCTTACCGTGTTCAGTTTCTCCATAAGGATGTTAATTTGATTTTTCGTACACATTTTTCCACTGTCACTAATTCCACTTGTTTGCAATTTCAATTTAAATTAAAAAAAAAGCAACATAAAAATAAAAAAATCTACACTCTTAAAAACTACACTGCATCGTTCAGATACGCAGAGAAAAAAAATTAAAATTCCACTTCAAAAGAAAGTGCAATACCGGTCTGTCATCATCAGTCCACAGATGCAACTTATCGTTGCCGCCGATACAAGAAGATAAACGTTCCGAACAAAATTCAAACACAAAAAAAAAATAAATCCAATCAACGAGAATGAAAGTAAAAAAATCTCGGTCAGGTAGTTTCATTAATTTTTTATTTTTTTTTTTGCAATTACTCGAGACTTTTGCTCTGCAAGTTTTTTAAATGCATTCGTAATGGTCTTGAGAATTTCAATTGATTCACTGGTCTTCACAAGAGCGCCTACATTTTAGGTCCGAGTCTGAAAGGGCAAAGTTTTCGAAAAAAAAGAGTCCCTAGATACTTTTCTGGTTTCTTCGAATCACACTACACCGCAGAGGAGTACTACATGTCTCGCAGTCGTATGCGCAATATTCGAAAGGAAGGCCAACAGAATCCTGCGGAACGGGGGTATCTTACACGAAATTCTACTGAAAGTGTTTTGTTTTTTTTTTTTCTGTGCCCTGGTATCAACAAAGGACCAACATCCGTTTTTGGTTGAATTTATACAAAAAAAAAATATACACAACACGTAAAGATACTCGTAAATATGTGTGTTTAGCGGCGACGAGAGCAACAACGACGACAACAGCGGTGACACGTTCGTTTCATTCAACGCCCGTGAATGAATTGATTCAGGTGATGTTGAACCGCTACGAGTGTGCACAGGTGTAAAGCACACGTTCTGTGCGATTTACTTCTTGTAAACGTAGACCCAATAGACAACAGTCATCATACTCAACCAACAACGGTCGACGATAATGACGAAGAAGTAGAAAACCAGAAAAAGAAAATGCAAAAGAGAACGCCGCAATAGCTCTACTATAAATCTACTCGTACATTTGCCAAGTTTCTCTTTTGCCGTTGCCTCTCTTTGAGTTTGGCCAAGATGCGTTTTTATGGCCACCACTGTATCGTGGTTTAAGTTGAATTGCCCAGGTGCGTTGTACGTAAGAAAAAAAATCTGCCAAGTTCGCCCATAGCAGGTGAAACTTTTACTTCTCGCACATTTCTGTTGGATTACGGATAGTCAGTCCGTAGGTAGCTTGTGCAGAATTGGGGAAAAGAATGCGCCGCTTACAGTAGCCCATCATGCACCGATCAATTGCCCTTCACTGCACCGCACACCGGAACTGCTAGGGTAATGTTTAAGTCAACAATTTTATGGAGCTCGACCGCCCATGTTGGCCTTTTAGCAAAGTGAGAGCCCAAAAAAGGTGATATGCGTGATGCACCTTTGATGTGAGGGTGATATTCTCCATCTCTTCTTGCAGCATCCCAACAACAGATGAGAAGTTCCACACATCAGTACATCTATAGTCGTAAATTTTCGCGGATGGTTTGGTATTTGAAAAGCGTGACTAAAACTTGACACCACATCTAGTGTACTCGTATCTATCTATGGTCGCTTGTTGTTTGGCTTTTGTTGATGTTTGGTGTCTTTGGTCATTTGGGGAGTGTGTCGCTTTACGAGAGGTCGTCGAAAGTTAGACACAGACAGAGTTGAGTGTCTAGTTTCTGGGACAATGTTGCATGAGATACGAGTATCTTTCGCCGGAGATGGGTGTAATGTATCTTTAGTATCACTTACGCAGTCAGTTAGTTTCTATTTCGACATTAAACTCTTCTGCATGCATGTTCAAGTGTGACAAAACTCTCGTGTTTTTGAAAAAATGTCACAAGCTGAAGGCAAATATTTCCTGAGCCGGGTGAGCTCTTCGAATAACCCACGTGTGGTCTTTCTTGTTTTTTTTTTGTTTTTTTTTTTGGGCTGAATGCGCGCTTGTTAGCACTATAGATGGCAGTTTGACTTTTTCACTTAAAAGTTGAGAAAAAAAAAACCAAGAAAGTCTGATTTCGTTTGATGAACTAACGAGGCACTAACCTATGCTGGTCCTTGTATGTAAGAGACAATCTAAGCGTGCGCATGTTTCATAGTTAATGAGGGACCAAGATTGGCTCCTCATTTGCATTTTTGTGATTTTTATGGATGCCAATCTTTTGGGTAGTCGAGAGATAGCCTATTGTTTTATCTTGCAGACAAAGAAATGGTAAATATTTTCATGTGGGTTGTAGAATTGATTTATTTGTTGGTAGAAGGCAGTAGGTGTGGGATAATGGTATTACGTAATGCTGGGGGTGTACGTCCAACTAATTTCAACACCGCGAACACGTTTGTGTTCTGCAAATATTCGTCTTTCAAATGCAACAACAAATGGTAGCCTGCTGTTCTAAATATAATACTTCATGCCTATGATCATACGAGTAGACTTGTGTAATGAGATTAAAGATATTTTCCATTTCTCTTATGACCACTTAGAAGCAACTTTGTCTTGGCTTGCAATACACTCATGATTTAAAGGGTTCAACGTCTTTGGGAAGGTAAAGTGAGTGAGTTCATTGAATTCAGAAAGAAGACTGAAATTTCCCATTTTCACATTTGTTTATTTATTTTTACTAGCAGGAGGTCTGTAGCGATATCAGCATCAAAAGTAAAGCAAAGTCCGCTAATTGTGGACTAATGTTCTAACATAAATGTTGGCTTTCAATCTGCGCACCTCATGAATTCCAGTTAAGAAGATTCATCAAAGCAACTTATTTAGAGCCACGAATGCTAAGAAAATCATCTACGCAGGGGCAGACAAGCCAGTCCTTGACAGCGAAGGAAGCACCAATTAACTTATGTAGAAGTCCATCATACCAAACAGCCGATACGAAGAGTAGGGCTAATTTTATTATCTAGAATGTTGTCTAAAGCACCCGTAGCTGGTTCGAAGACCATCAGTTATCGATTCGCCATGTTTTGACCAGATAAATTGATTATCCACGTCGACTTCCATATCCTTCTAATGGGATTGAACCATTCAGCATTCTTCTCTTCGTCAGTACTGCTCAAAAAGTGCGCAGGGATGATAAAAAATCGAAACATTTATAACAGTGATTGATTGCTACAGACAGCATGTTGTTTCAAAACTTCAAAGAGTCATGGCGATATTCAGATAGATCATCTGACTTTTAATCGATAGACAAAAGACAAATTTAGAACACGAATAATAGAAGCTTGTCAAGACATTCAAGGTCTGTGCTGAATTCACACTCAATAGTCAATACCCTAAACTTGAAAGGAATGCGTACAAAAACTGTTAAATGGCGAAGGCTGTTTAATGGCGAAGGCTATTAAACCAACAAACCTCTCCAGTTAGCCCGGTGTTCAGCCAACTGTCTCCTTTTACATGGACCCCCCCAATTATTATGGCTTCGCCCATCAATGACGTTGTCTAATAAAAAGCGGAGGCAGAGCATATTACTGGTCTTACGGTAAACATCTTCAGACGACGCTACCGAAGGTTGCTACGAGTTTACCAGTTACAAGTTGCCGGTCATAGGTCTTGTTGGCGGCAGGACTACCGGTAGTCCCTACCAGGACTTAAATCACTTTACCATGGGAGTCAGGAGCCCCCCGGATTTCAGTCTGGGCCTGACTTGTTAGAGGTAGGCCGCCTTGTGGGAGCGTCATGGTGGCTGTGGTTTAAACCCAAATCGCGGGTACGGGTATTCCTTTGATTTAACCCATTGTAGAGTTGCAATAAGTACTGACTGCTGTGCCCCTAAAAACGGTAAGAGGTTTTAGATCGGCTTCGAACCATACTAAGGGTGGAACTTGTACCTCCAATACAAGTTCTGCTTTGGTATCTCAGAAAGGCGACAGAGCGATGGCAAGGCGTACTCTTGCTCCCATGAATGTATAGTCATCCCGTAAACTCAAGTCTACACGACAGGTGTTTACGTTAAAAACCAGAGACCATATCTCCATTTACGCACTCCAAGCCGGTTGAGGTCCCATTCTACTTGTGCGCTCCACTTAAGTTGAGGTCTGCCTCTACTGCGTTGTCCCTCCGAGTTAGATTCGAAAACTCTGCGGGCCAGAACAATGGTGTCCATTGGCTCTACATGCTCTAACCATCTAAGGCGATTGATGCACAGCTTTCTGACTACGTCGATGTCGCCGTATAGTTCGTCGTTGAATCTTCTCCTTCAAAGCCCTTCAACTCAATATTTTTCGAAGTTTTTTTTTGCTCGTCGAGTTTTTTCCACGATCTGTCGGAGTATGAAGATTTGGTCGATTGTGACCTTTCCTGGTCGGAAGCCGCATTGATCGGAGGCAATCAGAATGTTGACGAGGGTTTCAGATGCTTATACAATTTGGCAGATAAGACCTTGTATGCGTTGTTGAGGAGACTTATGTCTCTACACTTGGCGCAGTTGAGGAGCTCTTCTTTTTTGTGGATCAAGCAAACGATACTAAGATTCCATTCATTAGGCATACGCTCTTCTGTCCAGATCTGAGAAATGAGTTGGTGTACGCTCTCTACAAAATCATTTCCATCTTCAGGTGGATGGAAGTTTTGGCGATCATCGTCTAAGTTTAATGGTCTATTCGCCATTATATTGTGATTCTACTACAAGGTTTGCTTTTTAACCTATACAGGGTTCTGTACGGGCCTTCTGGCCTTGATATGTATTTCTACTCGTTGGCAAAATTTCCGTACGTTATTACAGGAGCAAAACCTTTCAAAATGTTCGATCACGCGTTTCTGGTGCTCTTTATTCTACTCCTGGATAAGTCAATGTTCTTCCCGTCCTTTGTAGACTTCTTGTTTAGCGACATTCTCCATCAAACCAGAGATTTCTTGGTCGTGGTCGGGTGAAACCCAGCAAATCAGTTGGGGCGTCTGTGATAGGTATGTTGGCAGCGTTGCCATTGATCTTCGGTACTTGATGCTGGTGGCATAGGGGTTGTTGAGAGATTTCGGAATAAGAGTTCGGCGAAAATTCTAGCAGTCTTTTGCGATTCTCACAGTAGTTCTTCTTTGTTGTCGCGCTTGGCAAGTCCGCATTCGCACCATGGCTACAACAAGATGGTGATCCGAATCAATGTTAGCAGACCGGAAGATTCGGACGTCCAGAATACTGGAGGCATGCCTTACGTCTATCGCAATGTGATCAATTTGATTTAGCGTTTCATGATCCGGAGACCGACACGTCCGTACTTCCTGGATGGCGGTGATATCTGCATGATAGCAATCAAGAGCCTCTTCTAATGGCTCGGCTGCATGTAGCCTTTGAAGAATTCAAACATTCCATCCACAAATCCGATGGCCATTAGTTGGTTCGTCAAATCTTTTTAATCTCTTCCGTATAGGGTTATGAGCCCTATGACGGCGTAGGCCAGTATTATGCGACTGACCAAGCATGCCCTTGCCATTTTAGCCTGTATGAGTAAAATCTTAGCGGGGACCACCACTGGGAGGTAAGGCTACGAACTTGATTGTTGCGCTTCTGGCCGAAACCAAGTTATGAGACAGTCAACAGTTTCCCAATCAATCGCCACGTAGGCCCCCACACCTGTTTCTACTGTATCGTATCGTCACTAGAATTGCTTCGGACCATAATGCAGGTTCTTCTAATGCCTTTATCAAGAGTATTGCGTTTAATGTTGTTGATATTCTAACTCACTTATTTAATAAAAGTATCTACAATGGTATCTTCCCAAACAGCTTGTAAATTGCAGAGGTTACTCCAGGTGATAGATCCAACCAATCAATTCTTTTGACATCGTGGATCATGAACTGTTGAGCAGGTTTTTGTGCTAAATTAGTCTGCATCGTTCCTTAAGAACAGGAAGCAAATAGTTAAAATTCGTAATCACTTCAGCGGCTGCCTTTATATCAACATTGAGCTCTCACAAGGCTCAGTACTTGGTCTTTGACAAAAACTTGAGGGGTAATCAAATTGGTTTTGCGGACGACACAGCGCGTACATATTCCAGTTTCTATTTATTAGATCTAGCGGCAGATGTTAATCGTGACTTGGAAATCCTATGGTTTTCGTTTGCTAAAGAAACGTAATGTTTTTCAACCCACGTATACTGGATCTTTACTCACCAGAGGTTATATTACCTAGTGCAAACTGTAATAAACTGTAGCTATGCTACTTTCGATTTGGCCAACAGCCACATAGGTTTTACCTCTGATAGACTATGCTCATCCAAATGCTTCATCATTGATGTAGTATCCGATTTTAAATACTTGGGTTTGCTGATTGACAATCAAATGAATTGGAAAGCGCATATATCCGTTCTAAAAAAAATATCTTTTATCAATCATCCAAACAATTTACAAACTAAGTCCTTTTTGCCCCAGGTTTCTCTTAGAGACTGTCTACTACTGTGTATTTGAGTGCAACACAAATGACAGTATTCTTCCCTTGATT
Source organism: Volucella zonaria (assembly GCA_963966105.1). NCBI lineage: Eukaryota > Metazoa > Arthropoda > Insecta > Diptera > Syrphidae > Volucella > Volucella zonaria. The sequence continues at coordinate 93,356,889 of OZ014532.1, read as the reverse complement.
TTAGCCGAATAGCAAATTTTGAGAATTACACCGGTCAACGCAAGGGCTTACCTAAAACAGGTATGGCTATCTGGATGAAAATACAAATTTTAAGGAAAGTTCCTTTTTTTTATCTCTTTGTTATACAAAGTGTATGACCCTCTCGTTCGGCCGAGAATAACGATGCCGTGGTTGAAGATATCGTAGAGGTTCCGTTGACGTTGACTCTGCAGCGCATTTGGTTGAAAGACTTTAAAATGTTTCCTTTCAAAGTGCAGACAGTGCACCAACTGATGCGCGTTGACCGTGAATCGCGCCTAACCTACGCTTATACCCTCCTGAATTTTAACAACGTAGTGGACGATTTTGCGTCAAAAATAATCATGAATGACGAGACACATTTCCATCTGTGTGGGTACATGAACAAACAAAATTTGCAGTTCCAGGGCACTGAACATCCACGAGTAATGCCCGAATACTCATTACATACACTCAAATCCTGTTCTTCCGAATAGGCAGCCATATTGTCTTTAAATTCGTCCAAGTGACGATGTAACATATGCTCTTTACGGGCCATTTTATAATCCATGGCCAATAATGCAATATTTTAAATAAGCTCCTATGTTTCCGAGAAAACCATGCTCTTCCATGCTCGACTATCATATGCATTGAGTAGCTGTAAAAATTCGTTGCTGGCTATTATTTTCAGTACTTGTGGTCCGACGTTTACTTTGTCTTCGGATAACTTAGGAAACAATATTTTTGAAGATATTACTCGTATATGAGTGTCACTATTTCAATGCCTGATGCCTTGTTTGCATGTCATATTCGTAAGCTCAAGTCTCGTCCACTGTAATGATGCGTTTCATGAATATGGAGTCCGAATTGAATCGTTCTAACATGTCAGCAGCAATTCTTTTGCCATGATCCATTTGAAGAAAATTCAGCTCTTTTGAAACAAGCCGTGCTGCGACGCGTCTCATGCACAAAACATCAACTAAAATATGGAATACTGATCCGTGAGAGATGGGTAGTTCTTGTAAAAGCCCTCTCAAACTATAGTGACGATTTTTGAGCACCAGCCGTTGCAGGCCGTTTCGGATGCTGCAAGTTTTCAACAATTTCACGGCCTTTTTTAAACGCTCTGTATCACTTAAATGCTCTTCTTCTCGAAGCAGAAATTCCGTTCGCTACACAAAATTTCAAAGAAACTCTTTGCGCAATTTGTTTTTCCATAGTAAAAATCGCCGATGAGGTTAACTTATGTTTTTGGCTACTGACAAACAAGTTGACAGATGGCGCTCAAACTCAGCGTCAAAATAAATGGCAGTTGTACCAAGACAGGGGAACACTATTTTTTAAGGAACCATCAACAAATGAACTACGTGAGTAAAATGTCAAATCTTCGCTTTATGTAGGGTAGACCGGGGACAATAGTAACACTTTTGCTTTCAACTCTTATAGAATCTATTATTTAATATTTATCAAAAAGTTATTTACAACAATAGATAACGGATTTTTTCCCCAGTATTATAACTTAATATTAACCGACAAGGAACGATAGGAAATAAGATATATGCACTTTTAATACAATGGGACAATTGTTACAACTGTCCCTGTACCCGGGTCAGTTGTAACAGTGCCTGAGGACAGTTGTAACATAGGTAAGAATGAACACAAATTATGTTTTTCTCAACCTTTTTATTACTTTTAGTATTTATTAACTTTGTTTAATGGCAGCAACAAAAATATAAATAAATTAATGATTTAATTCAGTATAAAAAACTAACAAAAAAAGCAAACAAACGAAAAGAGTATCTTATTCTGACTCACAATTGTGACAAATATATAAATTATTTTGTTTGGTACACTCATTGCATTCAATGCACTGCACCCAATTTTCTCCTCCTTTGCTTGACATAGAAGCCTCTAGCCACACCAAACAAAAGGCCTCGCAATTCTCTTCTTCATTTGTGTCCGATTCCTTGGCTATTTTCCTCCTCTTCGCTTTAATTTTATCACACTTCTTTTTCTTCTTTGCAAAATTGAGATCCTTTAAAACATTTCTTCTCTGTTTTTCATTGAACTCAATTCGTATGGCCTCTATTTCAGGAGTATCGGTGTAGATAGTTGATTTTCGTGTCTTGTTTTTTCTTTGAGTTTTAGGTTTCCTAGCTGATGCTTTTGGAAGAGGTCGCAAAACTTCAGATGAAAAATTAGGTCTGCCAATATTTCTAACTTCATCAGCACGGTGGACCTCTGCGCTTGAGAATCAGCAGATATGCTAAACAAATGTTGCACAACTTCTGTGGGAACAATGAGTTTGCCAGTGTTACCCATTTCATCAACTGGATCAGACATATCCGCAGTTTGGTTGTTCTTTGAAATTGTGGTTAGATGGGAGTTTATATGGCCTTAAGATGCTGTTCTCAAGGTTCCAGCATCTGCCAGACTTGAAGGCATCGGTCTATCCGTTACATACGATGGCGCAAAATCAATCTCAGTAAATAAGTCTCTGTTAAAAGGCATTATTCCTGTAGTCCTAAATCCGGCTTGGATATTATTTTGGGTTAGCGCCAAAGGCAGAGGTATTCTTACGATTTCTGGAATATTGTAAATCGTCATTGTCTTACCTGGATTATTCCTTAGCCAGTTGTCTGAGGCAGAGTTCACAGCTTTTTTAAAAGGTCCGTATACAGAACAATCCAACGGTTGAAGCCTGTGTGAGCAATGCGGTGGGAAAGAAAGAACCACTATCCCATTTTCTTTACAGAAATCCAAAGCATGGATTGATGTATGGGAAGAATGGTTATCCAGTAGAAGCAAAACCTTGTGACTTATTGAAGAATTAGTATGTTGCTGGAAGTATTTCAACAATTACACGAACTCCTTTTCTTGCATCCATCCACTGGCATTGCCTGTTCCAATTGAACCAATTGGACCATCCCTCACAAAATGACTTTGGTAGCGGAGACGAGGAAAAATGAAAAATGGAGGGATAGCGTTTCCGATAGCATTTATTACGATTGTCACTGTGACAAGAGTTCCTCGTTCACCTGTTAGGCTTTTGCACGGTTGTCACCCCAGTTTCGTCAACATTGTAAATGTCTTTTGCTTCGAACTTATATTTATCTAAAACTGTTTGCAAGTTGTCAAAAAATAATGTGACATTTACAACATTGAAACTGGTTGCTCTGGAAAGGCTAGTCGGTTGAGTACACCTAATTGTCAATTCTTGGTGTCTCTTCATGAACGACGAGAACCAATTTTCTCCAGCTAAAGAGTTAACGTCCCACTGTGGCGGCCTCCTTATACCATAGTACACTGCCAATTCATACGCCAACTTTCTTATTTCTTTAGGTGCGAATCCGTAGTAAATTTCTGCGGCTCGTACAATGTAGCTTACCATGGTTTTTTCCTGCTCAGGACTAAATATTTGATTGCAGCTTTTATATCCCATAGTTACTGCTTCATTTCCGCTTGCTTGACTTTTTTTCTTTCCATACCTCATCAGAGAAACATCGCATAGATCATATTTTGTTGCAGCAGCACGGATGGATAAACTATTGTTATTTACCTCATCGTATGCTTGTTGATAAATGGAATCGTCTTTTGATCCTCTATTGGTTTTTCTCTTTCTACTGCGAGGCATACTAAATATAAAAGTGATACGATATTAAATCAAGCTGACATTTAGCATTAAGGTACCCCTGGGGGCAGTTGTAACTTGTTACAATTGTCCCCAAATGGGAATGTTACAACCGTCCTCGTGTGCCTTCTCTACATAAAATACGTCTTACCTGTTTTATTAGAAATAATCGGAGTAATAACAAAACACAAGAAGATAGAACGATATGCACTGAATATACTATAGAAAATAAAATTAGCGAATTTCAAATCAGAAAAAAAGTTATTCGAAAATGTCTACTAATGAAATAATTTACTTTATAGGGTAAAAAATTGTCTTCTTCTCTAGTGATGTCTACTCTGCACAGAAGCCGTAGAGAAACTGTGACATCAATGATGGTATGCAGATGCATGTACTGGGCCTGTGCGAGAGAATTTGCAGTTACAGTTTGTGACATATTGCGAGTGTTACAATTGTCCCCGGTCTACCCTACTCATATCACTGTGAAAGGTATAAAAGCAAAATTTTTCAAAAATAATCGATGAGTTTAGTTATTTTTCGGTACAAAGAACCTCAAAAAAAATGTTTGTTTTGTTGACCTGTGTTATTTTGAAAAAGAGATGAAGCGACCACAGTTTTTTTGTTATTTAGGAATTCAAGAATTCAAACGCTCAAGCATCTATTGGGTCTACAAGTAAGTTTCCAGCGTTTTTTTTTCCAAAATTTGAAGTTTTATTATGAAAACATAGTTACAATGCTTTATTCAAAGTATCGTCCATCGGAAGCTACAACTTTTCCCCATCTTTCTGGCAATTTATGAATTCCGGACCAAAAAAATTTCTCGTCTTTCGAGCCCAAGAACGTATCGAGCCAATTTTTGATTTTCTCTACTGAGCTGAAGCGTATTCCCGCAAGAGCGTTCTGCATCGAACGAAACAAGTGGTAGTCAGATGGTGCCAGGTCTGGACTGTAAGGCGGGTGAGGCAGAATTTCCCATCCACTATTTTCCAAATAGTTTTTCACCGAAACCGCAACATGTGGCGTAACGTGATGAAAAATGACGGACTCATGGCTGGTCTCATATTCTGGCCGTTTTTTTTTAATGCCAGCTTCAAACGAATTAGTTGGGTTCGATATAATGGTCCTTTGATGGTTTCATCACTCGGAAGCAGTTCGTAGTATACGACACCCTTTTGATCCCACTATATGCAGAGCATGACCTTATTCACGTGAATATTTCGTTTCAGCGTCGATTGGGCGGGCTCGCCGGGCTTTGTATACGATTTTCTGCGTTTAGGATTATCATAATAAATCCATTTCTCATCACCAGTGACAATACGATGCAAAAATGATTTATTTTTATACCGCTGCAGTAACATTTCAGACCTGCAAAATCGCCGTTCGACGTCTCTTGGCTTCAATTCGTACGGCACCCAGTTTCCAACCTTTTGAATGAATCCCAGTGCTTTTAGGTGCAGGGAAACGGCGTGTTGCGTGACGCCCAATGATGCAGCAAGTTTTTCTTGAATCTGACACAGATCTTCATCCAGTAAAGCGTCCAATTCCTCGTCTTCAAAACTTTTCGGCTTTCCGAGGCAATCTTTGTCTTCAACTCCAAAATCACCACTTTTGAACCGTTTGAACCACTCGCGGCACGTCGATTCACCAATACATTCCGCCCCATAAGTTTCCGAAAGCAAACGATAGGCCTCAGCCGCACTTTTCTTCATATTAAAGAATAAAAGCAGCGCTTCCCGCAAATGACGTTTATTTGGCTGGAAACTTGCCATGATTTTGCTCGATAAAATGTACGACACCGATAGAACTGCTCAAATATAACGCTGCAAAGTTGTTGACAGATACAAAACCTACAAATAAAACACATGGGGTCTGACATTTCTGCCCGGGATCCATTGGTGGCGCCAGCTCTGACAAACGCTGGAAACTTACTTGTAGACCCAATACATTTACGAGTATAAGGCTTTAAAAATATTTGCAGTAATGACAATAATTTTGTTATTATACAGCACCAAAGCACTCAGAAGTTTTGAAATTCTTACACCATCGTACCAGCCAGCCAGATTATTTAATCAGTTGCCAACTCAAATTCGAAATATTAGAAACATACACTGACTGTACACAAATTTTTTGAGCACATCTATGTTTGCACAATATCTACAAGCCTTATAGAACCTTGAATTAACATATTTTAGCTTATTACATGAGTTTGTATAATAAGTGGCTTGCACATTGTAAAGGGTGACGAGATAAGAACGATAGGAAAAAAAACAACAACGGTGCGAGATATAAAATTGATTCTGGCTTTATTTTGAAGCTACGTTCATGTCAGTGTGTGTGGAATAGCACATCATAAAAATGGCCGCCTCCTGGGCTTCGCTGGCTGTGCTTCAAGCGATCGGTCCAATTTTTGATGACTCGTGTTGGGCTTGTCTTGTCAAAACTTGTTAAAAACTCATGACATAATTCCAATGTTGCGCTTTGGTAGAGATTTTCTATACAAATTGGCACCGGGATTTTCGGCAAACTGCGGATTAAACACATCTCCACAATAAACAATGAAAGCGGTGTTTTTCGAAATAGCTGCCAGATCAGGTTGCAACAATTAGCATGAAAAATGTTTTCGATGGGTGACTAATTGCTTTTTACAATGACAGCCAGACAGCTGCTAGGGATCTGGACTCCTAGATAATCAGCAATTGTGGCAACCTACAAGAATCTCTTGTTTGAAATATCAGATGTCAGTATGGAGGATACCAGAGCACAGAGATAATCCAGGGAATGAGAGAGCTGATGAATTGGCGAAACAGGAGTTGATGATGCACAATTCATAGGTTCTCCTCTTGAGCGCGGCCAATAAAAACATCAAGAATAAGGCCATCGATCGCGCAACTGCACGCCGGGCTCAACTTGACACACTTGACCTCCGACATATACTCGACTTGGAAAAAATAATGACATTTGGATTTGAGACTATCTGATTTGATTTTGATTTGCCGCCCAGGTCAACCACGGACAGATTTATTAAGGCTTCTTGCAAGCATGTGCTTAAAACTAACAATTTCACTTAAAACTAAAGATAAAATCTAAAGGGTGGGAGCGGTTAAAGAAAGTTAAGACGTTTGGCATAAGTGGAAATAAGAATGTTCTTGAGGGAGAGTTTGCTGAGTTAATAGTGGAAGAGAGACAGAATATCGTTAACTTCACGAAGCATTCTAGACATTGTCTCCATGTGTCGGTAATTCGTTCTGTGAAGATTGAGCCGGCTAAGTGGCACAGACCTAAGATTGCGTGGGTTGGTCTTAAAAGAAATAAGTTGAATTAAAGAGGGACAATCCGATATTACCAACTAAAATTTGATGAATAAAGAGAATGTCGGCAACTTTTCGGCGTATAGAAAGGGGTTGTAAATTTATAAGTTTCAGCCGGTCAGTACAAGGTGGTAAGTTTTGGCTATCATCCCAGGGAAGACCACGTAAAGCAAATCGTAAAAGCCTGCGTTGCACAGCTTCTATCCAGAGGATGTGAGTTCTGTAGTATGGTGACCAAACGTGGCTTCCATATGCAAGAAAGGCTATGTAAAGGGATTTGGTAAGGATTGGAAAACTTCTTAGACCAGCGCTAGATGAAGCCAAGGGCAGAGTTGGCTTTTTTATTTTTTATTATATATATTATCAATGTGAGAACGGAAATTGAGTTCCTTATGACAGATAACACCTAAATCACTCAACTCATTCACTAAGGGAACAGGCAGATTAAAGATTCGATAGCAGCGAGGTGAAGTAGGGGACCGCTTACGGGTATACTTTATAGCCTGACACTTATTGACGTTAAGCTCAAAAACATTCTTCTGACACCAAGTTCAAAATCTGTCTAGATCTTCGTGCAGTGGTAAGCTGTCTGAGGAAGATTTTCATATCGTCTGCGTAAACAGATATGTATGAATTTTTAATGATGCAATCAACATCATCAATGGTCAGAATAAATAAGAAGGGACCAAGATGGCTGCCTTGAGGGACGCCAGACTACGCTTTAATTGGGTCAGAAACCATGGACCTAAGTAGAACATAGTAATTTAAATAGGACTGAACTCATGTTATAAAGCTTACATATTTGGTAACCAAATTTCAGAAGGATTATATCATGTGAAATCCTATCAAAGGCCTTGCTGAAATCGGTGGCAATCACATCAACTTCATTTCCAGATTCCAGATTCCAGTGCACATAAAGTGCTTGATACGAATTCCGTTAAAATGGTGGTCGTAGATCTACCTTTGAGCAATCCGTGCTAGTTTTGGGAAACAATAGATTTACAATGGCAAAGCATTATGTCATAGATAATGCTCTCCAAAAGCTTAGGTATGCAGGACAGCTTAGCATTTGGTCGATAGTTGGAAATATTGTCTTTTCGGCCTCTTTTATGTAGGAGAATAATAAAAGACCTTTTCCAGGTCGAGGGAAATAATCCGTGGGTGATAGAAAGCTGAAAGAAAGCTGTAAGGGGTTGGGCTGGGTGCATTTCACATTTCTTTAAAAATATAGCGGGAAGATCATCATCTTTGAGGTTTATTGTTTTATCTTTAACTTGCTCTAATGTTATGGACACAGATTCGAAAGTCGTTTGTGGGCAGCTATTTAAGGAGGAAAAGTAAGAGTGGTCTGGGTCTTGGGAATTGATGACGAACCCTTTGCTAAAAAAAAATTGCGGAGCGATTTGCAATAATTTGGGGATCGCACGAGGACTTATCCAGAATGGATAGTAATCCAATTTGCTTTTAGTTTTGATGAACTGAAAGAATCGTTTGGGGTCGGAAATGAGTGTGTGGTCCATTCGGTTTAAATAGTTGTCATAGAGAATTTGGCAAAGTACAGAGAAATTTATTTGGGCAGAATGGTAGTAGAAGAAATTGGTGTTGGAGCGCGATTTAAAGTAAGTATTCCAGAGTTTATCTCGCTTGTTATGAAGCGATTGCAGTTCTTGATGACAATAAGGGATTCTATTTAGATAAAAAAGGTACAGATAGGGAGAGAGATTTTAAAATTTCGGTATAAAAGGATGCGAGAGCATGGTTAACCCTAAGGTAAGGATTATCGTAAAGAAAGTCAAAATTGGCCATACTGAGGAGGTTGTTCAGTTTGGAGTATGTAGTTAGCCCAATGCAAATTAAAACTGTAAGAATACTCATAGGAAACGGGATGAAGAGTATTATCATACGTCAACGTAAAAGTGCCTGTTTACATTGGCGCGGGCAGGAAGATTGTCCAAAAGAGAGGGAACGCTTTTTATTGAAGTAGGAAGAAGAAGGGTTACTTGCACCGAAAATCCTTTTATAAAGTGAATTCTCGGGTGAAGCACATCGTTTTTTTCCATATCGTTCCATTTCTGACATATTTTTTTCATTTTGGTTTTGATCGTTGATGAGCAAGGAAGTGTAAAAAAAGAGCGAAAAAGGTATGTTTCAGGCCAACTGCTCAAATTTAAAAATTAAAAATTCTCAGATTCAAGTGTTCCGCTTGTCTAAAAGTCTCTCAACACCATGAAAATGTGAACACGACGTTCATGGTGCGGACTTTCCTCCCCTCGCCAATGTGAACAGGCACAAAGAAAAGGGAGGGTGGTAATTATCCATCTTAGAGAGAAGATGTCTGCTTTTTAAAACGATGCAGCTATCTGTATCAGTGGCGAAGACTAAGACGGGTTGCCTGCCAATGTTATTGGTGACACCACTTAATTGATACAGATTAGAGTCAGTTAGGCCGTTGACGAAAAGATTTTCTTTATCAGAGGTGGGATTTGTGACAGTAAAGTAGGACTAGTCAGTCTGAGCCCATAGAATAACAACGTCGTTGGGATCAGCAACATTACTAGGTGGGGTGAAAAGTAACCTCCTTGGGAATGAAAAAAAATTTTTTTTTTTATGATTTTTTATTTTATTCAATATAGTCCCCTTTTAGTTTGATACACTTATTTTAGCGATTTTCCAACTTCTTGATCCTGTCCGAAAAGTAATTTTCCGGAAGGTCTGCAAAATACTCCTCCGTGGCGTCGATGGTTTCCTCGCATGAGCTGAATTTTTTATTGATGAGCCATCTTTTGAGGTTTGGGAAGAGATAATAGTCCGAGGGATTCAAATCCAGTTACCAATCGACGCCAAAAGATCGCCCGATTCCGCGCATCAGCAAGTCCAAACACTCTTTCGAAGTGCTCTCGCGTTCGTGCTTTTGGTCAGGAGTGAGCATGCGCGGCACCCAGCGGCAGGATAACTTTTTCATATGCAGAATATTGCCCAAAATATGGCGTGTGCGCTCAGTACTAATCTTTGTGGTATCTGCTAGCTGGCGCACCTTCACTTTCCGGTCAGCCAACACCATTTCATGTATTTTTTTGACATTGTCCTCTGTAACCGCATCGGAGGGCCTGCCGCTGCGGACTTGATCGGTAGTGGAGTTGCGGCCACCACGAAACTCTCGAAACCAAGATTTGGCGGTGTAATCTGACGGAGCATTAGCCCAATAATATTTATCCAACTTTTCTTTTGTTTCCCTCGCCGTTTTGCCTCTCAAAAAATAATGTTTTATGAGAGAACGAAAATCGTTTTTGTGCATACTCTACATGATGTCAAACACGTCAACAACAATCAGCTGTCAAAACAAAACTAAAGACAGTATCGCACTGAAATTTGGCATGTCTGCCTAAATATGAACGGACTTCAAGACACCATAACCTTTTTTTGCAGTAGCAGTGCATTCTGGTGGTCAAGAAGGTTACTTTTCTCCCCACCTAGGATAAATGCAGTCCATTGCATCTACAGCTAACTGGTAACCTTGAATTGGTTGAGCGGGGCGGATATAGCAGCAACAAATATGTAGGTCGCGCTTGAAACCTTGCTTTGGTAGCTTCGGAAATTGCAGATGATGAGTTTCTGTGCCGGTTATAGCATCCAGCAAAGAATGTTGGTAAATTTTTCTAGGGCGGGTCGATAACGCTTTTTGCTCTTTGCCAAGAAGGGATTTAGGAATCATTAAGGAGTATGATCACGAGTATCTGTTATCGGAACGTGTACTTGAGGCCTCAAAAAACCGGCTTAGACAAAAATCACATAACAATTTCGGATTGAGCTAAGTTGATACTATGACAAGTAGTATTCTAACATTTTGAATGTTTACATGAAATTGCATTCTATTACAGACATTCAAGTTAAGATTAACAAGGGGTAAAGAATAAATTCAGAACGTAGTAACAACGACATACTATCACTATTCATTATCTTTATAGTACTCGTATATTCGTTTATGTTAGAATCTCAATTTCATAATCATAGCTGAACTAATACTATAAAGAGCAAATAGACTTTGGAATTCCTTGCATGTGTACATATGAGTATCTAGTACACATCTGTATGCAACACACGTGTTCCAAAGCCTCTAATCTCTGACTTTCTTGCTCAAGACCAAAGTCAACAAGTCTAAAGTAGTTTGGTTCTCTATTAGAAGCATCTAAGTGATTAATTTGATTTTTTTTTTTTTTTTTAATATCAAAAAGAGGCCTATGCATTCCACGAATCTATATAATTGCGTCTATCGTCTTAAAAGACCATCCCGGAGCTATCTCCTCTGATACTGTAAAACGTGTAAAAGGAATGTTTACAGAGTCTGTATCTAATCTCGATGCACTTAAAACTTACTCCCAAATGCATCGTTCAGATATAATTAGATAGATAAGCTGCGGAATAATCACGCAGCGGTAAGGTAATAATACGTCGGCTATATAATGTACGATAATCTCTTTTCTTTCCCGACAATGCAACAATACGCCAGGCAATCTCTTTATAACCCAATTTTCTCGAATAGAAAACCCAATAATTGTCTGTACCTTTGTTCTCTTGGATCTTATCTCATTTCATATTTGGGTCACCTACAATGACTAGATTCAAAAAAATACATATTTTACGAGTATTTTTTGATCTTCTTTGAACTTCATTGGAAGTGATAAATCCAATTTAACTCCCACGGGTTGCATTACATTGCAAAACATAACTTCTAGCCGAAGTGGTAATTCATAATTCTATGGAAAACCTTGATTCCTTGTCATAGATACAAATACTCGCCTCGCATCTAAAGAAAACCCACACAACACACCGCAGATGAACCTGATGCCGTTTTGTGTAACTTTTTTATGTTTGCAATAAACAATTCCGATGAAGATAAGGAAAATTCCACACCTATAAAGTCGTACCGGCAATTTGTTTTGATTAATTGCGACGAACTATATCCGAAAATACGGATAGGCTTAAAGTTATTTCTTGTTTTCGTTTTTTTGTTTTTTTTTTCCCCTTTACGGAGATTTTGTAACTTTGACCCGGCTGCCCTCATAATACGAATATGTGCAACAGGTTGGTAGAGTACCTGCATCTGCACTGTCGTCAACTCTTACATGTAGCGTAAGGCTCAACATATTGTACAAATACTCATACACCGAATCGAAAGTTCTTAATCGGAGAAAGTTTTTTTTTTTTCGTAGTTTAAAGTGAGAGATACGAGTACAAGTATCTACGAGTGCGACTGACAGTGAATACTGACTACACGTAAGCAAATTGTCAATAAAACAGGAGTTTGTGTTCAATGTTTCAACCGATTCGACGCCGGCTGTTGAAAAGTTATTTCTTCACCTAGATACTAGGAACAGGTTGACTATACTCGATTTTGTACTTGTATATGACAATACTTACGAGATTGTATAGTCATAGCTTGAGGCGACAAAAGCGTTTAGTTGTCACTGATGAACTACTTCGTCGTAGTCTATCTATCGTGTGTATCTATTAAGTAGAGTGTAAACTTATTGTGGCAAAAGATAATGGAGGTCTTCGAGTCGACTGGCAAGGTTCGGGGAAATACTCTTGCGTCAGAGTCTTTAGGTGAGCCTAGGTCACTTGTGACATTCAACTAATTGCCAGAGTATTCTGTTTGAAGCGGAACAGATTTTTGCGGTACATTTCTCAATCACCATCCGACGATAATGATCGGAGTATAGTAGATGACGATGTCATTAGTTCGAGAATTCGATTTGAACGACGTTAAGGGGATTAGCTTTGAGTTGTTTGGATATGATGACAGAGAGAAGTACTCGTGTATTTTGATTTTTTTTTTTTTTTTTAAGTTTTGTTCATTGGAGCGCAGAAGCAATTTGACCGATTATCAGTGGAACTGTGAGACGCGTACTGTCGACAATTTTACGCATTATTACTTGCAGATGATTGTATGTTTTGTTGTGCTTAAGACTTTATTCTTCTTGACTGTTAGAAATACAGTTAAAGCCTTTTATTAGGTTTGTTTCGATTGAAGTTTAACAAGCGGTTGACAGCACGTAGTAACAACGATGAATACATCGTAGTAATTTCTCAGTTGAAATGTTTACAGTACGAGTATCTTATGCAATGATTGGTTGCTGGCAACTGCATATTTTGTAAAATAAAACAGTTGTTGCCGAAAGGATCGAGATTGTCATTTGTGAGTTGTTGCTTGGTAATTCGGGACAACATTTACACAATAGTAATCCGTATTTTCCTGAGACCTAATGAACGCTAGTTAAAATGACTCTGCTAATGTGTAAAACATTTAATAATATAAATTTCGAGTTTAAACGAAGAATACCACACCCCTTTCTAATCGCTATTTCATTGAGTTTCATACGACCCTGCTTATCCCCGTTCTAATCGATGGTGCATAGCCTTTATCAAGACCAATGATTAAAAGACAACCTTGGTCGTTCCGAGCAGGACATTTTTCTTGTTTCCGTCTGCAATGGCGATGAAGAAGGCGGTAGGCGAACTGAACGGGCTGTACAGCTGCGTAGAATAATTCAAATACATACAAGTGCATTTAAACCGACATAAGATTTTTTATATTTTCTGACCATGTATAATAGACCCGATGGACATGCTATTTTCGGTCGAAATAACTTTTAATCTTGGTGTTGATGCAGTAGAAGAAGACTACATTTGAATTGGAGACGAATCAACAATCGAGCCAGTTGGAAAGGTCATTTAATTGAAGCCGAGATCTCTCTCGGTTTTTTATCCTTAATGTCAACATTCCTCTCTTTCTTGCCTATCTACATAACAAATCGGACTCGGTCTGTTGTGATGGGAAGACCAAAACCAGCGTCATGGTTTCCATCCAGCGGTAAGTCCTCCCTACTCACCCTATCAGTCTCAGGAACCTTTATGTCAAATATCACGAGATTTTTAGCATGTCCCTCAGAAAGTGGCAGACGCCCTTGCTGCATTCGGCTACTACGTCCACTCTAAGCGAGTGTCACACCTACAGCGAAGCCAAGCCGACCACAATAAATTCGGTCACCCATAACTTGTTTCCCTTGCCAGCACTTAAACCATCTCACCTCACACCTCCACCCCACAACATCCCTTTAACTTTTTACTACCAGAATGTATTGGCGTTCTACGCATTGATTCAAACCAATCTGATTCGCGACATAAAAAACCAGGAATTGTTGCCCCCTACTTTTAATGTTTTTCCCGACGACGACCCTACCCGCCCAAATGATGATTCCCCCTGTTGAGGCGTCCTACTGGCGACTCTTCTCTCATTACCATTTCTTCATCCTCTAAAGTCGGCTTTGTCGTAATAAAAATATCACTCCCCTTCAAGTTCCTTTACGTTATATGTTGCTACATCCTACCAGTTCAACCTATTGAATCCTACCAACTTGCTAGCGATGATATCCTATTGACGATATCCTTATTTCCGTACGACTTTAATCTTCCTCAGCTATAGCAGACTCCATCAAATGATTCATCGCTTCAAATACCAACACAGCCAAGGAATGCCTCTTCTTAGATCGCTGAACAGACTCAAGTCTATGCCATGTCAGCGGTATATCAACCAACGGACACAAGCAAACTTGCCGTCATGGCGGCATCATCGGACCTTATTTCTTTCGAAATGAGGTGGTCAAAGCTCGACAACATCGATATATTCCAACAAGACGGCACTATGTGCAATACAAGCGACGCAGCGCTCGAAACTGTGAGGGAGAAATTTGACGACTGGATCATCTCACGGCGAGTGTTCATCAATTTCCCGCCGCGATCATGCGATTTGACTCCACTCACTAACAAGCTAACTACCTGGCACGAGCTCGAGGCCGACATTCGACACGCTATTGCCGGAATAACGCCTCATATATCGGACCGTGTCATCAAAAATTAGATCGATCGCTTAAAGCACCGCCAGTGAAGCCGGGGAGACTACCATTTAAAACGATGTGCTATTCCACACATAATGGCACGAAAGCAGCTTCAAGATGAAGCCAGAATCAATTTTATATCTCACACGGCTGTTGTTTTATTTAAATTTTTTCGCTATCGTTCTTATCTAACTAGTTACCCTTTATGAAAGTGAAAGAGTCCAAAATTCTAGTCGTGGACAGCTCCCGCAGGCGGACATCTCACGTAGCCGGACGAATTTCTCAGTCCCAAGTTTTTCATTATGTTTTTGGGGCAAAATACATTCCGGTGAGCGGCACTCCCTTGGCCGGACACGGACACTATATTTATATGCACTTCATACAAGGCATCTCAAACAAGCACACAAAAATGACTTTCTAACGACAAAATTGTTTGTAAATCGGTGATTCCCCTTGGTTTCCTTAGTAAAGTGATGCTTACAGCTGTTGGGTAACCACTGCGTTAGTTTATTGTTGAAAGCAATAAAACAGCGGATTCCCATTTTTATGTAATTTTTTGCTTTGTTGTGATAGCTTATGTCGGTTTGGCTATTTTTTTTTAGTCATTCACTAGTTGGTTGTTGCAGACAGCCAAAGAAACAATTGAAATTATTAACGTGCAAGAAGTAGAGTAGCTATCAGTGCGAGAACTAGGAAAGAGGTAAAGCAATTTGTTGTTGATTGTTGTTTACCGATTAATATTGTTAAAGATTTAATATTGGAAAAAAATAGAGACGCCATCAAAGTCAAATGACAATTCGGAATTACTGTTCACCAAAAGACCGTTTGTCTTACACCACAAGGCTCCCAAGTTGACAAGTTGTGCTGCGGTTGGTTCGTAAAGGCAAGAAACAAGGATATTCCCATTTGTGGACCGATCGTTAAGGTCAAGGCAAAAGAAATAGCTGAGCAAGTGGAATATTCTGGGCTTTCGGCATCAGATGGATGGTTACACAAATGGCGCAAACGACACAACATAAATTTCAAGTGCATGGTGAAGCTTCAAATGTAATCCCAGCGGATACCAGTTCAAGGGAAAGATTCCTTTCATGCTTCGTGGTTACTAATCAGAAGATATAACGGTCTCTGACAAAACGTTGGCCTTTAAAATCCGAAAAAAGGTGAAAAATTATCGAAAGAAAGACCAGCTGTTTTGTGTAAGCATGGTTGGGAAAAAGAAATGTCCTTGGTTATTGGTAAAGCGCTCTATCGTCGAGCCTTCAAAAATATTCCTATTCAGTTCTTTGGAAATCCAAAGAAAAGGCGTGGATGACGGGTGATATAATGACTGAGTGGTTGCAGCAATTGGATAGGAAAATGAGATCTCAGAAAGAAAAATTCTTTTATTTTTAGATAATGCCGCATCGCATTCTGGAAAAGTAATTTTAACAAATGTTACCGTAGTCTTCTTACCTGCAAGCACAGCATCA
This sequence comes from Volucella zonaria, assembly GCA_963966105.1. Classification (NCBI taxonomy): domain Eukaryota; kingdom Metazoa; phylum Arthropoda; class Insecta; order Diptera; family Syrphidae; genus Volucella; species Volucella zonaria. Next base: position 93,340,589 of record OZ014532.1, on the reverse strand, counting down.
GTATGCCAACCCTTAGATCAAGGCATAATTCAAAATTTTAAAGTTTAATTTCAAAAATGGACACAATCGAATCACAGTCTATGAAGCTGATTGCGCTCATACGCAGCATTCTCTGGATTACGTCTCCACACTTGTTGATGGTGCCCATAGCTATAGGCACTTAATGTGCTTGGACTCGATTATATGCTCTATAATTTGTTTGGCACTCAGCTTTGTTGCGACTACTTATAAGAACATTGTATCCCGGCGTTAAATCCCGGACCCTACAAATTAATTTGTATCGTTCCCTTGATAATAATAATAATAATAATAATAAGAACGACCTCAGCTTTGTGGTTCGACAGTTCCAGATTTGATAAGCGTACCCTGTCTTTACGTTTCCGATGGTAATTATGAAAATTATTTCATTGACTTCTACTGCGATGTCATTGCATATCGAATGATGTTCACACCTCTTGGTCTGCATAGTCGTCGTACTTCACCGTATATTATATTCCACATGACTGGACCTATTACTGAACCTTGTGGAATTCCTCTTGTTATTTTGTGTTTCCTTGTTATTTTGTCTGCGTAATAGAAGAGAATTCCATCTTAATGTGATTTCTGATTATTATTAGATGCGCAACTAAGTCAATATACCACCTTGATCCCGGAATTTATTCAAAAAATTAAAAATACAAGTTTATTCATCTAAATCTATATTGTCCCCATCGACTGCAACACACTTATGCCAGCGCTTGATCCAATCCTCGAAACATTTTTTATCTTCGGTTTTCGGTATGTCCATCAGTGTTTCCTGCGGTTTTTCCATTACTTCCTCTTGGCTGCTGAAACGCGTTCCCCGTAGTGCTTTTTTAGCTCGATTGATCAGAAAGAAGTCACAGGGAGCCAAATCAGGTGAATTCGGTGGCTGTTGGATGGTATTTGTTGCATTTTTCGTCAAAAAATTACGAATAATGATGGCTCTGTGCGACGGTGCGTTATCATGGTGCAAAATCCACGAGTTTTCTGCCCACAATTCTGGTCTCTTTCGGCGAATTGCTTCACACAAACGTCTCATAACGCCCAAATAATACTCTTTGTTTAGTGTCTGGCCTTCTGAGAAAAATTCATGATGCACTACACCGTTGTAATCCATGAAAACCGTGAGCATTGACTTCTTTTTTGACTGAAAACGACGTAGTTTTTTTGGTCTCGGCTCATTTGGTGAACAACATTCACCACTCATAAACTCATAAAACCACGGCCACGTCTCGTCTCCGGTAATGATCCTTCTGATGAATGTGGGATCGGGTTCAGCCTCGCAAATCATCTTTTTTGCGACGTCAACACTGTCTCTTTTTTGCATGAAATTGAGGTCTTTTGGCACCAACTTTGCTGCTACACGACGGAAACCCAAATCATTAACCAAAATGTCTTGGACGGATCCATAGGCAATGTTCAAGTCCTCCGCTATCTCTCTGATGGTTAATTTGCGGTTATTGACTAACATTTCTTTTACGAGTACTTGATCAATGTTTTCGTCGGTTTTCGATGTCGATGGTCTGCCTCTGCGTTCATCATCTGAGATTGACCCACGACCACTTTTGGACTTCTCGTGCCACAGGTAAATGGCCGTTTTCTTTAGAGAATCGTTGCCGAAACACTTTTCCAACATTTCCAACGTTTGCGCACAATTCAATCCGTTTTTTACGCAAAATTTACTCTAATACAAGTTCGTTGTTGCAAACTGAAATCCATTTCTAAAACTGTAAAAAATCGAAAACACACACAGAGATAGATGTAACATACTCTTGGCTACGTAACTTTTGCAAATGTCAAGCTATGACGCTAAGATTTAGAGGGAATGTCAACAACAGATTTACCAACTTAAGAAAAAAAACAGAACTCGAATCGGAACAATGGGAGCGCCACACGGTGGTGTGGTGCGGGAACTTTTTGATCGAGGTGGTATATGGCTCCAGCAGTAAGTGCTGCTCGATTTTGACATGCATACGAGGGCGGGTCAATAAGTCCAATTTTTTTATCCCTTCCAAAAAAAATGATTTGTCGAGGTCCTCAAAATAGGCCTTTGTTTGCGAGATGACTTCATCATTGGAGTCAAATCTTTTTCCACCAAGCCATTTCTTCAGGTTTGGGAACAAGAAGTAGTCGCTCGGAGCCAAATCTGGAGAATAGGGTGGATGAGGGAGCAATTCATAGCCCAATTCATGGATTTTTGCCATGGCAACTGCACATGTGTGCACCCTTGCATTGTCTTGGTGGAAAAGAACTTTTTTCTTGGCCAAATGAGGTCGTTTTTTTTTCAAATCGTCATTGAATCGGTCCAATAAGTTGGCATAATATTCCCCATTGATTGTTCTTCCCTTTTGAAGGTAGTCAATGTGGATTATCCCGCGTGCATCCCAAAAAACAGTCGCCATAACTTTATTGGCTGACAAACCCACCTTGGCCTTCTTTGGCGCCGATTCACCCTTAGAAACCCACTGTTTTGACTGTTGTTTGTTCTCTGGTGTGTTGTGATGAATCCATGTTTCGTCCACGGTTACAAAACGGCGCAAAAACTCCTCCATTTGCGATTAAACAACGCCAAACCTTCCTGTGAAGTTGTTACACGATTGCGTTTGTGGTCGACTGTGAGCAAACGCGGCACCCATCTTGCGGAAAGCTTTCTCATGCCCAAGTGATCATTCAAAATTGAAACCACTGAGCCATACGAGATCCCTACGGCTTCCACAATCTCTCGCACTTTCAATCTTCGGTCGGCCAACACCATATCGTGAATTTTTTCGATTGTTTCGGGTGTAGAGACCTCAACTGGGCGTCCAGGACGTTCGGCATCTTCAGTGCTTGTACGGCCACAACGAAATTCAGTAAACCACTTTTTTACCATTGAAATCGATGGTGCAGAGTCCCCATAGTATTTATCAAGCTTAGCCTTGGTCTCGGTAATGGTTTTTTTTCGCAAGAAATAATGCTTAATAAGAACACGAAATTCACTTTTTTCCATTTTCTCCTCAATTTAGTGAGTAGTCTGATAAAAATAGCTGTCAAACACAAACTAACTGACGCAGCAAGTTTAAATTTTGACAGGAGTCAACTGACAGATGCTTGTTGACAGGAGCAGTGTTGCTGTTTCAGTAAAGAGGTTAGAAATTCAAAAAGTCACGGACTTATTGAACCACCCTCGTATCTAAAACGTCATAAACCAAGCTTACATATGGTGGACAAACCGTTTTGACACATTAGTGATTTTGTTTTGGCGTCATACACTTTTGGTTGTGTGAAAGTATCTGATTTTGTGCCAAATAATCATCATTTGTGGGAAGTGTTGATTTTCTTCTTTCATTCGAAGAAAACGGCGGCTGAAGCGCATTGAGAGCTACAAAAAGTTTACCGGGATGCTGCTCTAAGTGAAGCAACGTGCCGTGATTGGTTCACGCGCTTAAAAGACGGTGATTTTGATGCTGACGACAGTCCGCGTGAAGGAAGGGCAAAATCCTTCGAAGACGCTAAATTTAGGGCACTGCTCGATGGGGATCCGCATTAGGAGCTAACGGCCAACCCATTCCAAGCGATTGCATTCGAAAAACGGCCACAATACGAGCAGAGGCACGGAAAAGTGATTTTACAGCATGACAACGCTCGACATCATGTTGCCAAAGCCGTTAAAACCTACATGGAAACCCTCAAATGGGAAGTCTTACCCCACCTGCAATATTCTCCAGATATTGCGCCATCCGATTATTACTTGTTTCGTTCGATGGCACATGGTCTGGCTGATCAGCAGTTCCGCTCATATGGAGACATCTAAAAATGGCTTTATTCGTGGATAGTCTGAAAAGATGAACACTTTTACCGCAACGTTATTCGAGCTCTGCCAGAAAGGTGGGAAAAAGTTGTAGCTAGCGATGGGCAATACTTCGAATGATTCATTTGTAACCATTTTTTCACAATAAAATTGAATTTTTATTAAAAAACTTAATATAATCTAAGTAAGCGTAATGCTATTCTGATAATGTTCCAGCTGGCCGATTCAAATGCGTTGTTGATGGCGAGGGGAGCGACCCCCGACTTCGATACTTTTTCTCATCTCATTTCTAGTAGAAATCGTGCAGTTGGGGGATATTGACGGCAAAATTCCATAGATCTTCATTGTCCAATACAATGTATCTTAGCTGACTCGACTGAGAGTAAGAAGGCCAACTTCGATGGTTGATTGGATAAAATGAAGACGGATTTAGCTGTGTATATCACCTTTTCAGTACACGGAGTCAAATTAGAAACTAAGTAATGCGCGAGGAGAAAGAAAGTACAGCGTAATGTACTTGACGTGACACCCGGAATTAAATCTTTAGGTGCAAAGGCCAAAGACGCAGCAGTAAAACCCAGTTAACCATAGGTTGAAGCTCAAAAAAACATCTGGTAAAAAATCTGAAAAAACTTGCTGGATTTCGTCGTACCTCTTTTTCCTTTCATCGACAGTGCAGACGCGGCCGAAAATCATTCATTATTAAATTTCGCTTTAAAGACAGCAGACAAACTCTGTGAAATGCCTTTGAAATACCAAGTGCAACCACCTTGCTTTCGCCAAATTGGTTTGCACTATGATTCCGCTTTTCGGTGAAACATGTCATCACATCACTAGTGGACTTGTTGCTACGAAAACCGTAGTTCCTGTCATTGAGACGCTTTCGTGTTTCAAGATATTTCATAAGCTGACGGTTTATCAGCGTTTCTATGGACTTGGGACGGACGAACGGACGTAAGTGCAATGAGCCAGTAGGAAGAAAGTAAAGCGATATGTTGGACAAATTCTATTTTTTCATCAGGCAGGATTGATGAAAAAGCTTACGCAGTGGTCTTGCCAGCGAGGAAGAACACCTCTTCAGAAGAAGGGGAGATATACCATCTGGACCAGCGGATTTGTATATTAAGATTTTTAAGCACTCATTTAAAATTCGACGCACTCAAGTATAGGCGGACACAAAGCACAATCTGGAAGTGTTGAGCAGATTAGCCTTGTCCAAAGAGCTGACAACTGGAATGTTGTTATAAATAAGCGTTGGGATGGAGGGCGAGTCAGAACTTCTAATTCTTTTGAACACCGATCAATAATTTTTATTCCCTTTCAAATTTCACACGCTTAAGAAAGGCGTTGCAGTCATTCCATTTGAACTTTTATCGGTTTTCCTATGTCGGGTTGGTCTTATAAAACCGACAAAACCCTTTTTATCTAACCCTGATAGCCTCTTTACAGTTTTGGCCGAACCTATTACAAGGTCAGTCAAGCTGTTTTCTGCAGCGAAGAACACACCGTCTTTCGGGTGTAGTCTGCCAAGAATGTCGAAAGCAACCAGAATTATGTATTTTGAAATCGCCCATGTCGCCAAATTGAATGTGCGATACGAAGTCTATATTCTTTTGGTTACATCAATCATTCCTTCCGCTAATATGGTCTTCATATCTCAGCTTCTAGTTCAAGGAGTTAAAGATAATCGAAATTTCGGCTTAAGGCTTGGTTTGACTAATTTGAAGTAGCTCGTCTGGATCAGAAAGCGACAGTGCTCAGATATACGAGGGGCGTTCAATATATTCTCGGTATCGATATGAAGGAAAATGCGAATTCAATTTAAATTGTCTTTGTTTTTCAATATGATCTCCCATAACATCAATGCATTTGTTACATCTTGAGATAAGCTTTTTTAAACCCTCAAAATAATAAATTTCCTCTTTCTCTGCAAAATACCGACTTGAGTTCTTCATCATCCGAAAATCTTTTTCCACGAAGACATTTTTTCAAATCCGGAAACAGGAAATAATCACTAGGGGCAAGGTCTGGACTATAGGGTGGGTGTTGGATTTCTTCGAAACCACAATCTCGCGCAGCAGCCTTGGAAACTCGCGCCGTGTGAACAGGAGCGTTGTCATGAAGAAGCAACACACCCGCTGCGAGTTTACCCCGTTTTTTCTTTTTAATTTCCTCCCGCAAATTATGCAAAGTGGAAGCGTAGGATGTGGCGTTGATGGTTTCACCTTTTTTTTTGTACTCAATGAGCAAGATTCCCTTTGAGTCCCAAAAAACTGTGGCCATGAGCTTTCGGGCAGACGGAGTGACTTTGAACTTCTTCGGGGGGTCTGTTCCTTTTTTATGACACTGCATGGACTCTTGTTTGCTTTCAGGGTCATAGTGGTGGACCCATGTTTCGTCCCCAGTAACAATTCGATCCATAACACCGTCCGCGTTCTCACTACACATCTCCAAAAGCTCTCTACAGCATGCGATTCTCACTTTTTATCTGAGGCGCTGTGAGCATTCGTGGCACCCACCTTGCACTGACCTTTGAAAGGTTAAGATGGTCATGAAGAATGGTGTGAATGGTACCAATTGAAAGCTTGGTGATCTCTGCCATCATTTTCACCTTTATTCGGGCATCCTCAAGAACAAGTTTTTCGACTTCTTTGATGCTTTCTCCCGTACAAGCAGTAGCCGGGGCGCCGGAGCGGGGGTCGTCTTCAATGCTCTCTCTGCTTCTCTTGAACTCACTTGACCACTTTTGCACAGTTGATAATGAAGGTGCGGAACCCTGGTAAACAGCCACCATCTCTTCATGAATAGTTTTTTGACTTTTTCCTTGCTGAGTGAGAAATTTAATTACAGCGCGATGCTCAATTTTCACCATCATCGCCTCAGTTGCCATTATGATTCTGTTTAACTAGAGATAAAACGCGAATTAATAATCACATTTATATAAAATTTTACATGAATGCACTAAAATAATAGTGTTACTTGATAAATAAGTCAATTTATATATGCAACCACAGCTTCACCCCGATACCGAGAATATCTTGAACGCCCCTCGTAGGTCGCCTAAGTGAAAGTATAAAAACAAGAGGAGCATAAGCTCCTCGTCTGAAAAAGACTGATAAAATAACGTGAAAGGCTGTTGAATATTATATTTAAAAGATGGCACTTTTTATTGAAAGTATTTTCGAAAATAATTTAATGTTCTTTGAGTTTCCATAAAAAGGTTCTCTACTAACCAGAATCTCTTAAGTTGACTTGCTAAAACATTAAACGAAATGAAGACTTGAACGGACCCCATAACAATGTTCATAAGGAAGATATTAAAGTGTTGGATCTTAAAAATTTAAATATCTTTCCACATTGACACACGCTGAGTTAGTCAATCTGAAACTTGTTTTGAGTACCACTAAAGTTAGCCAAACGATGTTTTTAGCGTTGACTCGTCGGCATTACAATTAACGATTAAAATGAAATGTGCGTTGCACAATTATTTTTCTCTGAAAGCAATTATTTCACTAAGTTTTTCCACTGTTTTTTGTTGTTAGACTTGGGTAAATAAAAGATCTTTGGAAAGCAAAACATCAACACGTGTCCATTTACAAATTTTCTGATTATAGTCGCCCAAGATAATTGCTTAGCAAAAAATCTCAAAACTCTCTATAATAGCCAACTATTTCGACTTCGAGTTATTTGTGCTTGTGTTTGCATAAATACTCCGCATAGTTACTCTCTATGGTAACTGTTTTTGTAATTAATTTTCGACAATGTTCAATGGTTCGATAATGTTGTGGATGAGTAAACCAACAGAGCTAACTTGTCAGCTGTCAACAAAAGATTAATATCTGAGATGAGTAGGAGTTTCAAATGAATAAAATATACGCTGAAGCATGCAAAACGAGCACAACCAAAAGAACACGGAAACATAAGCCATGGATCACGCCCGAAATAACCCCAATGTGTAAAAAATAGGGATGAACTACTATATATAGGAGGTTAAAAAATATTGTAGCCCGAGGTGTAAAGCATTTGAAAGTGAATACAAGAAGATTCGAAATGGACTTAATTAGACCATCCTATAAGTTGGATAAGCCAAACATACATCGGTACCTCTCATTCTTTCCTCCCTAGCTTTCCTTCGCCAGCGCTGCGTTCAAACATTTTAAGGGAACTTTAACCCCTTGAGGCTCGCGTTCCACCCGAGGTTCAGAGAAGATCCCGAAAAAAAGTAATTGGGTTTTTCAAATGCGGAAACACCAGCAACCTCTTGGCCTTACACGAGATTTTCCTAAATAGAGTGGACTGTACTAGGTGGAGTGAAAAGTGACATCCTTGACTGCCAGAATGCGCTGCTACTGCAAAAAAGGAGGTTATGGTGCCTTGAAGTCCGTTCATATTTAGAAGACATGCCAAATTTCAGTGCGATACTGTCTTTAGTTTTGTTTTGATATGGACAAAAACGATTTTCGTTCTCTCATAAAACATTATTTTTTGAGAGGCAAAACGGAGAAGGAAACAAAAGAAAAGTTGGATAAATATTATTGGGCTAATGCTCCATCAGATTACACCGTCAAATATTGGTTTCGAGAGTTTCGTGGTGGCCGCAACTCCACTACCGATCAAGTCCGCAGCGGCAGGCCCTCCGATGCGATTACAGAGGACAATGTCAAAAAAATACATGAAATGGTGTTGCCTGACCGGTAAGTGAAGGTGCGCCAGCTAGCAGGTACCACAAAGAATAGTACTTAGCGCACACGCCATATTTTGGGCAATATTCTGCATATGAAGAAGTTATCCTGCCGCTGGGTGCCGCGCATGCTAACTCCTGAAACTTCGAAAGAGTGTTTGGAACCACTATTACACACCAGAGAACAGAATGAGTGCCCGGCAATGGACTGAAGCCGGCACGAGTGCTCCGAAGCGGCCGAGGGAGGCTCGATGAGTCGGGAAGGTTATGGCGTCGGTTTTCTGGGATTGTCATAGCATACTCTTCGTGGACTACCTCGAAAAAAAAAAGGAAAAACCATCAACAGCGAGTATCACTGTGCATTATTGGAGCGATTGAAGGCCGAAATCGCACAAAAGCATCGCAACCACGGCTAAAATCGATGACTTACGGCTCCAATCGCCGTCGCATTCACCATATTCGTCCGATTTGGCTCCCTCGGACTATTATCTCTTCCCAAACCTCAAAAGATGGCTCATCAATAAAAAATTCAGCTCACGCGAGGAAGTCATCGACGCCACGGAGGAGTATTTTGCAGACCTTCCGGAAAATTACTTTTCGGACGGGATCAAGAAGTTGGAAAACCGCTGGAATAAGTGTATCAAACTAAAAGGGAACGATATTGAATAATATAAAAAAACATTTTAAAAAAAGAATTTTTAATTCCCAAGAAGGTCACTTTTCACTCCATCTAGTAGATAGTTCTAAGCTCCCCAAATTTTGCCAACTCAATAAGCGAAGCGGCGCAGTAGCGAGGCAGATACGTGGGAAAAATAAAATATACAACATTAGATGTAATTATACGCGTTACATATTTCAACGGCTAATAAAAGAAGAAAAAGAAGGACCTTGTCATACCAAAATATGTCCCAGTGCAAAAAAATTTCACACTAGAAAGAAGGGTGGTTGTGCATTAATAACTTTTGGGACACAAATGGCAATGGGGTGCAGTAGTATCTCCCGAAGGCGATCGTCACTTCAACGTACAGTTAGATGATGATAACGCTACAGCGTTTAATTTTTAAAGCAATATACACAAACCTTTATTCATTGTTAAGAATATAATACTTCAAAATATAATGTTTAGAACACGACTTCAAGAATATGGCGTCTCGGAATGTTTTGCGTGAAGCACATCATTTTGGTCTGACTTTGCATCACTCTTTGGAGTATTTGGGTTTCTATTGTATTGTATATCACCAATAACGAGCTAAATATTGGCTTCCGCGGCGTGAATATTTTGTGTCTTATCAGTATATGTATAGTATATCAACAACGTTACAGAGTATAACAAGACGTGGCGTCAAATAAAACGATCTCGGAGCTCAATTCACTGGTCCATTTCCCAATATAATGTTGTCGTTGATTCGACTCCTCAGTAAGTCAATGGTCCATGGCAATATGATGTGTTTACTATCCTCCTGACATCCCTTTGCCGACAGCGTTGACCGTTAATGATGCCACCGTCATGAAAACCACAAGAGCCAATTCGCGAATTTCCGTCGCAAGCCATGGTCTCATGGCTTTAGTTTCTGAATCATCAGACACAAATGTAAAAGAACAGAGAAGTTATTAGGTGTGCAAATGAGTTGGTGAAAATGCAACTTTATTGTGAAAAAATGGTTACAAATGAATCATCCAAAGTATTGCCCATCGTTTGCTCCCCAAACGTTGTCTTTACGTACTTTGTTGTTACATTCACCCATCCCAACCAATTGAGTCTTATCGACCTGTAGTTCACGCAGACTGTATTATTCTAGTAGGGGATTTCAACCTCCCTCAACTTAAATGGGGGGCTTCCGACGATTCGTCTCATTTCGTCTCTCTTAATTCGTCCTCAGAAATAGAAATATTGATGGTGGACTGCTTAACCAACTCAAGTCTATGTATATCAGATTAGTGGAATACCTAACACAATGAACAGACAACTCGACCTTGTCTTCACATCCGATTCAGATAACTGTGTCGTTTCTAGGAGTGATCATCTTCTTTCTACCCTAGACTGCCTTCATCCCCCTTGTCAATTATATACTCATATGAAAATGGCAACACAAGTGTCGATTCGGAAAATTCATTTTCATTTAACTTCCGCAGAACCGAATTTAACAAACTTAAAAACCTCATCAGCAACATTAACTTTGACTTTATTGCTGAGACAACTTACGTTCTATTCGTTAATTTTCTCCTGCTTTGCCCAATCGGTTCCATATACCTTCCGAAAGGACTACATGTCAGCTCCTCCCTGGTACAACAAGGAGTTGCGCTCTCTCCGTAATTACAGAAACAAGTTGTGGCATAAATTCTTAAGGACTCGATCTGATTCCGACTACAGTAATTATCGATTGGTATACAATCGTTTTTCTGAACTTTGTGAGTCTCTTTACCTTGAGTATGTTACCTCTACCGCATGCAATTTAACTTAGTCTCGGACCCTAAACGCTTCTATTTGTTTGTTAATACCAAAAAAAAGTCAGACGGCTACCCATCAAATTTCTTGGTGAATCTTCTCCCGACCCAAAAACCATTGCAAATTTCTTTGCTTGTCATTTTAATAAATCCTTTTCTAAGAAAACAGCTGAATCCAATCCTAGTTACTTTAGCTATATGAGAAACTATCCTGTGACATCATTCATTTCGCTAAATATAACAACGTCTTTGGTATCTGAAAACATTACCAAACTTAAAGATGATGGCCTTCCGGCCTTTGTAATAAAAGAGTGTGTTAACCACCTCGGCCCTCCCCTTGCTGCTCTATTTAACTTGTCTGTCTCAACAGGAACTTTCCCTTTCCCATGGAAGGAATCTTACATCATCCCTATTCATAAAAAAGGAGGTAAGACCGAAGTCGATAATTATAGGCCCATAGCAAACCTCTCTTGCAAACCCAAACTTTTTAAAAGCATATGTAGTCTATCAACAACTGCTTCCGTACTGTAGGCCAACTATCTGTACAAATCAGCACGGTTTCATGAAAGGTAAATCAACGAACACTAACCTAACAGAGTTCGTCGTCTCTAGGACGCTTCATGCTTTAGAAGACGGTGATGAAGTCGATTCAATTTCCACTGATTTCAGCAAGGCATTCGATAAAATTTCTCACCAACTTATCATTTTTAAACTAAAAAAAAACTTGGCTTTTCCCCTCATTTTGTGGCATGGACCAAATCCTATTTAGAAGACCGAGAATACAGGGTCATCTTTAGATCTTCAATATCCGACCCCATTAAAGCAACATCTGGTGTCCCTCAGGGTAGTCACCTTGGACCAATCATCTTTATCCTAACAATTAACGACATAAATCTCATTTTAACGAATTGTAATCTTTCTATTTTCGCTGATGACATGAGAGTTTTTTAAAGCCATTTTATTGCCTTGTGACTCCCATTGCCTGCAAGATGACTTGAATAAGTTTTCGGTATGTTGCAAGCAAAACTTTTTGGAGCTTAATGTCAGCAAATGCCAAGCGATAACCTATTCCCGCAAACGTCTAACTCCCTCTCCAAGAAACTACTTCATCTGCGATGAGCCTATTCCTTCCACTACCCAAGTACGGGATCTAGGAATACTCGTAATTTGTGACAGAGAATTGAATTTCGACTCACATATTGACAGCATTATAAATCAAGCTAATTCTGCACTTGGTTTTATCAAACGCGGGTCAAAAGAATTTTCCAACCCTTACGTTACAAAGTCCCTGTGCATTACTTTTGTAAGGCCTCTTCTCGAATATTGCAGCCAAGTTTGGTCACCCTATAAACTAATCCACATTCAAAGAATAGAAGCAGTCCAACGCAGGTTTATCCGTTTCGCACTTCGTGGTCTAAAATAGGCTAAAACTAATTAGCATGCATACCCTAAAAAAACGTCGTGAAGTCGCTGATGTACTTTTTTATCCACCAGTTACTGACTGGAAACATCGAGTGCTCGAGAATAACGCAAAATATTGCATTCACTCCCAATCCCCGTAATCTAAGATCTGTCCCACTCTTCCTGATCTGAACTCACCGCACCAACTACGGTCACTTTGAAGCCATGTCTAGAATGTTGCGTATAACGAACAACTACGACGAAGTCTTTGACCACTGCTCAATATGCCACTGCCTTAACATCTCCCTCGTCCACCATTTCTCCTCGCCCCATTAGGTTAAGAATATCTTTGTTAGTTTTAAGTCTAGCTTTAAGTTTTTGCTTGTTAATAAGCTTAATAAAGTTGTCCGGGGTAGACCCAGGCCAATAATAATAATAACTTTTTCCCACCTTTATGGCAGAGCTCGAATAACGTTGCGGTAAAAGTGTTCATCTTTTGAGGCTATCCACGAATCAAGCCACTTTTTGATGTCTCCATATGAGCGGAACTGCTGATCAGCCAGACCATGTCCCATCGAACGGAACAAGTAATAATCGGACGGCGCGTTTTCAGTTTTTCGCATGCAATCGCTTGGAAATTGCTTGACGGGTAACTCCTAATCCTGAAACAAGTTTTTTTTGCATTTGGCACGGATCCTCATAGAGCAATGGCTCCAATTCGGCGTCTTCGAAGGATTTTGACCTTCCTTCACGCGGACGGTCGTCAACATCGAAATCACCGTCTTCATTTAGAGCAGCATCCCCGTAAACTTTTTGGATCTTTCGATGCGCTTCACCCGCCGTTTTCTTCGAATGCACGATATCTCGGCACGAAATAAAAAGTTAAGTTGAGTTGACATGCATGGGGTAGTGGCAAGAACCAACCCAATCCGACGAGCTAGAGCCGAGCAACCGCGAGCGTGCCACTGCCATCTACTCCTGCATCATGGATGCCTCCGTGGCCAACAGACTCCTTACACATCTAAATAAAACACCCGTTATGCTGAAGCTTAAAACAAAAAAAAGTGTGGATAAAGTAAATCAGTCAACAAATAAGCGTGTCTCAATGCATATGTATCTGGGGGGCCGCCAACTGAATAAGCTATCCTTATGCGCTTCGAAGTAATTTTGTTTTATTTTTATCTCATAAAACTATACACCGACACAAAATTTCGCGAGTACATTGCAAATTAATATGTACACATATATGTATACCAATCCTTTGGTTGCCATCCTTTTACAAAAAAACAAAAAATCTTTAACATCGTTAAAAGTAATGCAATTGTGAGGATTTCATTAAAGATACACTGCTGGTCAACTTACCTTATCAAGGCATCTTAAAAGATCTTACTGAATGAATCTAATTGATTGAGGAAGCAACCATGCGAAAACTAATTCAGCAAAAAGACCTCACCGTAAAGATCGTAAAAGTAAATGCAATTACTAAACTACGGAGAGATGCAGTAAGGGTACCCGTTCGAACTAAGTCCTTAATGGCGTTTTGTGTGAACCGCGCAAATGATCCAGACCTTTTACAGATATTATTTAAATATGTTTGATAAAGGTCTAATTAAACTTGCATTTAAATCGGCAATCAAACGTGATTTTGATTGTACCCATTAAATGCTTATTGCTATGACGATGAGATATAAAATAAATTCATATTTGACTTAATGCACAAAAGTACCTTTGTCGGCAGTTCCGTTTGTAGTTGGTTAGCCTGAAACGTAAAAAAAAAAATAAAACAGACGAAATGTTAAAGTTTTTTTTATGGCTGGGATTATTTTCAAGTTTAATGGCAAATAAATTTATGAAAATAAAATGAAAAATAAAAAATAAGAAGCAGCAAGTGATTATTCAACTGAGTATCAGGGTTTCTCCACATCTTATTGATGGAAAATTCTTGAGTTTTAGGCACCTGAGCGGAGACCAAGTGATGATTCGCATTAAAGCTAAATTGGCCAACATTTGCCCTCATATAACTAAAGGACGACCTTGCCAAAAATGAACAAAGTCATATGAGGAATGTCCTAACTACGACGCTAAAATCATCGTTGGTGATTTGCAGAACAGCTGGAAAAATACCTTACCAAAACCCCCGGTTTGACGAAGAGTGGCGGCAAGCCTGGAAACAAGAGACGTACAAGACAGCACTACAAAGAAGAGCAAGAGCTCTATGCAAACTCTATGAACAACGGAGCCGAGACCAAAATCGGCTTCTCAGAAGTTGGAAGAAAGAAACGTACCCTGACTCCTGTGGAAATAATATTCTTATGTTCTACCAAAATCTTTCCAATCACATAAATGCATAACAGAGATAATGATTGGGTTCAGTTTCAGTTTTTTTTCAGTTTTAAATGCATTTTATTTTCTAAATCATTAACTCTTACATACGAGTACTAACAGAAAATGCTTAAATGCTAGCTTAAAATTACTTAACAAACTTATACTAACTTACTGGCCCCACACAGGCACTCTAAGCTACTCTAAATTCTTATATCTATGTCTTTCGACTTTGTTTACATTTTATTTATTACTACTCGTACTTATTTTCTATGCTTAAGGCTAAGAAAAGAATTTAACAACAAACGGACGTAATTTTTTTTTTTATAAAAACTTAATATCTAACTTAAAATAAACCTTAGTCTACCTAACCTACATACACAATACACACATACATACATATAGACATTATACACAATGACATACATATACTAGTATATACCTATATATACCTATATACATACTAATATATATACTAATATATATATGTATTTCTTAAATGCTAACCTAAACCTATGTAAGCTGGCCATCGCTATTCACAGAGCAAATAGATTGGTCAGCTCTGTCTCATTAGTAAGGCTGGTCCGTAATTGACGGAAACGACGACGACGAAACATCTTCTCCATCATTCAACCACCAGAAATGCTGGTGCTGCCGAACGACATCCCTCTTATCGCGATTCCCCACCGCCCTACTGAACCTGAGACGATCCACACTGCCGTGTGCGATGTCTCTGCCGTAGTTGAGTCGCCTGTCCCCAGCTTTCCGAACGACATAGAAGATTAACGGAACCGCTGATCTATCCTGTATCAACCCTATCTGATCTAGGTAGAGGAATGCTTCCGGTGGAACGAAGCCGTCAGAGCGCACACTCTCGTGGTAAAGGTAGTTGGGGTAGTAAGCCCCAGATATCAGGTTATTCGTCGAGGCTATTGCTCTTGCAATGTGCCTTCGAGTCAGCTTAATTACGAAGTTGTCCACTCGTATTAGGTTCGCCCTGTTGTAAAGGACCTCATTACGATAGAATTTTTTGTACTCCGACTCTGGTGTTCTGTACAAGCGAAGGCAAGGCCTCTCAAACACCCGAATCTTTTCCATTAAGCTTGCTCGCACATTGAACCACACGGGACAACCAAATACCAGCATGGGCCTAATAAGGGCCATGTAGCAGATTACCTTTACCCTCGCATCGAGTTGGCTGCTATAAAACAGTCTGTTTGTAAGGGCAAAAGCGCCTTTGGCTCTGGCCAGAGCAGCATCTACATTTTTATCAAAATACAGAAACTGATCTAGCCAAATCCCAAGGTATCTGACTACATTTCGACAGGCAAGAGGCTGCCCGCGTTGTCCAATGATCGAGAATTTTCGCCAATTTTTTCTTGTATCCCTAGAGGCTCCAGACAACGGCGTCCTGAAGAGAATGGTTTCCGACTCGCAAAATCGTCTTATCTTATCGTAGTCACGCTGCAAGAGAGTATTAACGACCTCGATTTTTGGACCTGTTCTGTACGCTATCAAATCGTCTGCATACGCAATAGTATGGGGAAGTGAACCTATCAAGTCGCTTGTATAAATGTTGAATAGGATCGGCGAATTGACCGCGCCTTGCTGCAGACCATTTTTAATTTGAAATATTCCAACAGAAGTCACATCGCCATTCTTCACGATGAACTGTCTGTTGGTTAGCATGGGCCCCCGCCCAATTATCAAGGCTTCGCCCATCAATGACGTTGTCTAATAAAAAGCGGGGCAGAGCATATTACTGGTCTTATTGTAAACATCTTCAGATTACAGCCTCTGAATGGTTGCTACGATTTGACCAGTTACAAGTTGCCGGTCATAGGTCTTGTTGGCGGCTTGACCACCGGCAGTCCATACCAGGACTTAAATCACGGTACCATGGTTGTCAGGAGCCCCCCGGATTTCGGTCCGGGCCTGACTTGTTAGAGGTAGGCCGCCTTGTGAGAGCGTCATGGTGGCTGTGGTTTAAACCCAAATCGCGGGTACGGATATTCCTTTGGTTTAACCCATTTTAGAGTTGCAAAAAAGTACTGGGTGCTGTGACCCTAAGAACAGCGAGAGGTTTTAGGTCGGCCTCGACTCATACCAAGGGTGGAACTTGTGCCTCCAACACAGTTCCGAATTGGTATCAAAATAATTGTGGCGAGCGATGACAAGGCGTATCCTTGCTTCCTATGGATGTATGGGCATCTCGTAAACATAAGGTCTTATGACAGGTGGTTTACGTTAAAAATCCAGGAACGTTCTGTTGATTAGCATATTATAAAGAATGTACAAGAGTGGTCTACTGATCCCCAGCTTAGTCAGCCTATAGAAAAGACCCTTTAACCATACTGTGTCGAAGACCTTCCCCAAGTCAACAAGGCAGGCACCAGTACATTGGTTTTTGCCTTTATTCCATTGGATATCGGACACCAGTTTAGACGCAGCATGAATGATATCATGTCCCGAATTGATTATCCGGAACTATCTGTTAGTCCTCAACCCACTTAGACAGGACTCTATTGATCACGTTTTCGAAAATCTTACTGACGTTTGGAAGAAGACTGATAGAGCGGAGATTCACTGGAATGGAAGTATCTTTATCTCTTCTGGGGATGGGATGTACCACCGCAGTTTTCCAATGCGCTGGATAATGGCCATTATTCATTGCATTACTAAACAGGATGGTATAAATGTTCACCGCTTCTAGAGGAAGATGTCGAAGAACGATGTTCGGAATACCATCGGTCCCCACTGATTTCTTAGCCCTGATTGTGGCGAAGATCTCACGGAGCTCTTCCTTCGAAATGAACGGGGGAAGGTTACCCTCTCTGGCAATGACACTACTTGCCACATTTTCGTCGCTGAACTGGGTGAAACCAGAGCCCTCGGATCGCCAGTTCTCTACTTCATTTCGAATGTAGCAGTTGTGCACCAAGACGCGATTGTCCAGATCATAATTAGGGAAAAAGGTATCAGTGGCCTTGTATATTTCCTGGAAAGTCGCCCCTATGGCCTCAACTTTCTCCTGTGGATCCTCGATCACAAAGAAGTCGTCATCATCAGCGGCCTCACTTGGATCAATACCTGCTATTGTCAGTAACCATTCGTTGTTTGTTGTCCCGGCTATTTTAAGACACTGAAGATCGTTTTGATTTTTCCTCCGAAATAGTTTATTTATTTGCGGGAACATATTCGGGTTGCTGGTGTTTACAGCCCGAACCCTGTTGTTGCAATACAAACTTACAGAAATTCTGAAATTCTCTTTTATTAACGTTTGAATATTTTTAATCGACACATTCAGTGTCTTAATGTCCGGGTCTTGTCTGTCAGTTAACTGTCTGTACAAATTTTTGAGTCTTGACAGAAGCCTACTTTTCTGTCTGTGCAGTGCGTCAATAGTAGGATTGCGGAACAGGTCTTCGTTAGTCGTATGTCGATACCGCGGTATTGTAGCGTCCATAGTTTGTTTAATTGTTTCGTCCATTTGTTTCAGGTAATTGCCGATCTCCTCGTTTGACAAATTCATATTGGACGGTGGGGGGAGCGTATTCAAGTGTGATCGCCATATAATCGTGTTCATATCTGAAGAATC
The DNA here is from genome assembly GCA_963966105.1 of Volucella zonaria. Taxonomy (NCBI): domain Eukaryota; kingdom Metazoa; phylum Arthropoda; class Insecta; order Diptera; family Syrphidae; genus Volucella; species Volucella zonaria. The sequence goes on along the minus strand of OZ014532.1, from coordinate 93,322,331 downwards.
GAACGCATCCAGTGCCATTTTTTCCGATTTGCTCTTCGACGTATGGCCTAGAAGGATTCTTTTATTCTGCCCCCCCATCAAAACCGTCTCAACCTTATCAACTCAAACGCCCTTGAGGAAAGCAGAGATGCAGCCGACTATCTCTTCATTCATCGACTCCTTTTAGGTCACGTTGAATGCGCGTCTGTTCACAACTCCATTTTCCCTATGGCGTAAATCTCTCAATGAGCCAAAGTTTGACGTCAGAACCCCACTTTATGCTTTTCCACTTTTACTGTGGACATTTTAAGTGACACGTTGCCCAAAACACCAAATTAAATATGGACATAGATGGAAATGTCAGTTTTTCAAGGAATAACGTTTGACCCAATTATAGTGGATCTAAGATCATCTTATCTGATTGTATACATTGTTCATGCTTCTCATTTCAAAACAAAACAAAGTACTGCTTTCGAATGACCAAAACAATCCATTTAACATGTCACGATTCATGTCTCATCCCACAATCTTTCAACATCACCACACCGAAATCCGCATTTTTGCGCATCTAACGTCAATCACACGCTGGCATAATTAAAAAATAAAAACAAAAATCTTTTAACCACATGAAAAAGCACTCCCAGTGCAAAACAGAAGCAGCGAAAACAAACAAAGGCGAATTTTGTCAGAAGTATCTATTCGTATGTACATAATGGTAAACAGGTGAAACAAAATGGCGATTTCGAAACCAAAACAACTAATTCATCGACAAGAACACCACGGCAAGATATCAGCCACAATCACCCCTATAATCTGAGAGATCCATTAGAAAGCGAAACTCAATTGGCAATTCATGTCAACGTGCGCATTGGGAATCTAAATTCTATACCAGTCAGCTCCCTAGCTCTAGAGACACAGTCCCACATTGTAGTCATGTCCAGCGACTAGTCTATGTGTCATCAGAAACGTTTGGAAAGTTTAGTTTAGTGAGCAGTCAATGAAACTTCGACCATCGTCTCTTAAGTGCATCGACAGTCCACCACCATGTACTCGTAATTGATATTCAGGGCGGCCCCTCACAGCTCTCATCAGCTTAGAGCTGCGTGAGCTCATTTCACACTGACTCCACCGACTCTATCTATAACTGCTGGCAGAAGACGCATTAAAAGTGACTGAAACTGAGTCTGAGATCACCTGCACTAGCTGCCAATATGTCCGACTCGGACACCGAACCGGATAACAACAAATATCGTCAGCTAAAACGAAAACAAAAAAAAAACTCATAAACACGATCTAGATCCACTGTCGAGATACAAATACCATAAACACTCCAACTACGAGTAAACGCACGGCGCATAGACAAGAAGCACAGCTAACATATGTATCTATAAGTCATACGCCTCGTCATTTGATGGCTCTCCAATCGAGTGACTATTGAGAATTAGTATCCGTACCAACGCCTCCGCCTTATAGGGAGAAAATGTATGTCATTTGGGCTAACAAGAGGGGTACAGTGTGACGGACAGTTGCTGTGAGGTGATAGACCCCATTGAACTTTTGACAGCTCTCAGTCTAATCGGAAGCTATTGTCGCACCGACAAGTTTAATTAATAAATCGAGTGCGCTGGGTCAAGGTTGTTGGATTTCTTTTCGTCTCAGCAGCGCAGGTGAAAGCCCTGGCCGGTTGTTTTGTCACGAACGTGACTTTCGATTTGCCTGACAGCCAAAGATTGATGGAATCCGATAGACTTAAGCCATATGGTTCACTAGAAAGGAATTCTTAAGTTTTTGGGAATTTTCTCAGGGATCGGTGTCTCTTACTTTTTTTTTTTTTTAAGAAGATCTGGGCCAGTGGGTTGACAAATTGACGAGCAAGCAGATGTCGTTTGTCTTTTTATTTCCAAAGATTAAGTGCACTGGTAATCAGATTTCGATTTTCGGAATCAAATTTGTCAATACTGAAGTTTGCCGGTACAACCGAGTTGGGTGCATGGATAGCCGTGGGTATCAGGTCATCCCAAATCTAATGTGGGTCATCATTATCACTCGTAGGATGTCGGAAGTTTGAACTTAGTTAAACGAAGATTGGCTGAGATAAATGGTTTTAAAATTGGGGTGACCAGGAAATGCAGATAGTCAACGTGTAATTGACAACAGCAACCCAGATACCAACAGATCTAAAGATTGTATGAAATATTTTATGGAATCAGATGTGATGACATTATCGACAGACAATTTAATTTAGACAATAAAGTGATGCTGGCACCATGGCACCATTTGCAAGAACTTCAGTTCAATTGCGCACAAATATGTTACCTATTGCTATGATTTCTTCACAATCGTATTAAATCCGATTCTGTGCCGCTTCCGGCGTTCGCTAGGTTCGCAAACCTTAAAACAATTCTACAGACCGCTCTACCTAGTCTTTGTGACTACTGATACAAAGAAAAACGTATGCCAAGCGAAAACGCGCTGATATTTCTAAAAACAAATTTATACTTTTTATTTATCAAATCCCTAGCTACAAGATATGGAAGACTTCATTCCAAACGGCAGTCATTCACCTTAAAGCACGACTTGTACTGACCAATCATCAATCGCATTACGGACCTCATTCATCGGAAAGGTGTCGACAACATGGATAAGGGCTCGCTTCAAAGACTCAATATTTCAGTGAAAAGTAGAGGCGACCATTCCCTCTAAAATGGACCACAACCTGTAATCCAAAGAGTTGAGGTCCGCACTACCAGCCGGCCAATCATCCTGTGATGTGAAGTCGGGTACATTTTTGTCAGCCACTTTTGGTGGTTTTGCCGTGTGGGCTGGAGCAGAATCTTGATGAAATGTCCAGTGCTTGCTTGCGAATATTGTGCGGCTTCACAACGTGTTCCAAAAAAGTGGTTTGGTAAACTTTAGGTGAAGTCTTGACCCTTTTTCACAAAAATAAAAGTCGATTATGCCATCGTAGCTTTTTGCAACAACCCCACCATACCATTACATTTGCGGAGTGGTAGCCTCTGGCCTCTTTCAACCCTTGGAATATGTTTTGAAGCTTCTTTTGATGATCGAGCAGCACACCGTTTCTTTGACGGTAAAATTTTCTCGTCGGTGAACAGAATTTGTCTGTGAGCATTTTTAGCGTACCTCCTTAAGAGAACTCTTGATTTTTACTTAGTAAACTGTCAATGCGATATGGGTCAATACCGACATCAACGATAGAGGTGAGTCACTTTCTGATTATATTATGTACTAACCTCCTTGTTTGCAACATTGGCAATGAGCCCAATTTTATAACAAGAAACCGATAGGTAGTGCTATATATCATTCTTGTCTCCGGCAACATCACTCAAATTCTAACGAACTGGATGGCATCGTCTGAACACTCATTTTCAGACAACAGATACATCCAATTCAGCCTGAGTGATGCTCCTACCAGCCAACCAGCATTCCGGGATTATTGGAAAACTGTTTGGCCAAAATACAGAGGAATGCTGCTAGAAACGCTACCCTGTGGACTCTCAAGTCCCCCGCATGACACCAACGAACTTGACATGAAAGGCAAGGAATTCAGCCTGGCTCTTAATCAGGCTATGGCCGCTTCTTGCCGTCTTATTCAACCTAGAGGTAAGAAAATGCCGCACTGGTGGACATCAGCACTGGGACTGCTTAGAAACACTTGCAGAAAATTTGTCAACCTAGCAAAAAGCAAAAGAAAAGTGACTGACTGGGACTCGTCAAAGAATCCCTCAAAATACATAGTATACAAAAAAGAACTGAGGTTTGAAAATAACCGATGGCTCTTGGACAACCTCAAGTGATGAATCACTCAGCCTGCTACTGGACACCCGCTTTTCAGGCAGCTCCCAATTCGCGGCCAGTAGCAACCCAAACAGGACTACTGCAACCGTGACCAAAATTCATGGTCTGATTACAAGAGACAAACGGCTCTGGGCGCTGCATAGCTCCAAACCATACAAGTCTGCTGTCCCGGACGGTATAATACCTGTCGAGCTACAAAGGTCCTCAGATACTATGTATCCTGCCTACGCTAGAGAACATCTCCACTGTAATGGAGCGAAGTCAATGTAGTTTTCATTCCCAAAGCCGGAAAATCTTCTCAGACCTCAGACCTATGTATAAGTCTATCATCTTTCCCTGTGAAAACTCTAGAACGACTGGTTGATCTCCATATACGGGCTAAAATTGATCCAAAATTCTTGTCAACGGCTCAAGAAGCCTACTGTAAAGGAAAGTCGGTGGAAACGGCCACATCGAACGATCCCTACAATATACATAGAGAGCACACAATGGCTGCTTACCTGAACAGAGATCCGCAATCACGACTGCGCTGTCAACTTTGAAGGTAGCCGACTAACTGGGGGAGTCGATCAATCTTATGCTAAAAAGCTGGATAATCAACTGCAATCTGATTGAGGCTTCTTCTAAAAGATGTGTCAGCAGAGGTACGCCGCAAGGCGGTATCCTCTCTCCCTTCGCTGAAACTAAGTGGTTAATGAACTGTTGATATACCTGGAAGCGGATGGTAGCAGGGTAATTGCCTATGCGGATGACGTTGCTATAGCCGTCTCAGGTAAGCACCTTAATACCATTAAAGAACTCCTTCAACTAAATCTTAACAGATTAACCCGTTGAGCAGATCGCTGTGGATTGGGAGTAAGCGCCCATAAAACTTGTCCTCTTTTCCAATAAATACAAAATTCTAATTATAAACCCTCCCTCAATAGCACCAGTTTAGTCTTTTCCGAAACAGCAAAATATCTGGTCTCATTTTTAACAAGAAACTAAACTGGAAACCTAACATTCAAGAAAGAGTCAATAAAGGTACAGTAGCTCTATTCTCTTGCAAAAAAATAGTAAATTGGGCCTTCAACCTCGCATAACCCCCACTGGCTATACATCTCGGCCATAAGACCGATACTCACCTACGGGGTTGTTGTGCGGTAGACCGCCTTAGACCATGCAGTCAACTACACCAAACTAAGAATAGTCCAAAAAACAGCATGTCTATGCATAAGCGGAGCCTTAATATCCACTCCCTCTGCGGCATTAGGCATTCTGTTTCACTTGATATCCCTCGATATCTTCAGCAGGGAAGTAACTGCGACTGCAGCTATTCGGCTTAAAGCGACTACACAGTGGACCTGAACTTTGGTTTGACAAAGACTTCCATGTAAGCTTCTCCTCTAGATCCTTCTGGAAGGCAGATGCTTTCGTGAAGGACAAGTCAATCCACTTCTACACAGACGGATCTAAAACCGATGGCAAGGTTGGTGGCGGTGTTTTCTCAGATAAGCTAAATCTAAGCCTCTCTTTCCGTCTTCCAAATCACTGTAGCGTGTTCCAGGCGGAAATTTTGGCGATTAAAAAAGCTCTGTGATATCTGCAACGGATATCCGCATCTTTTCGGATAGTCAGTCAGCTATCAAGTCCCTGGTGTCAGTCTCACTAAATTCGAAAGCCGCCCTTGAATGCCGATCATCTCTTATGGAGATGGCAGACCAGTTCAAATTTCACCGTTGCTGGCCAAAGAGACATTCCAGGGAACTGTATATATATGTAACATATACGAGGGCGGGTCAATAAGTTCTGACCTCTTTACTGAAACAGCAACACTGCTCCTGTCAACAGGCATCTGTCAGTTTAAACTTGAAAACTTGCTTAAACTTGCTGCGTCAGTTAGTTTGTGTTTGACAGCTATTTTTATCAGACTACTCACTAATTTGAGGAGAAAATGGAAAAAAGTGAATTTCGTGTGCTTATTAAGCATTATTTCTTGCGAAAAAAAACCATTACCGAGACCAAGGCTAAGCTTGATAAATACTATGGGGACTCTGCACCATCGATTTCAATGGTAAAAAAGTGGTTTACTGAATTTCGTTGTGGCCGTACAAGCACTGAAGATGCCGAACCTCCTGGACGCCCAGTTGAGGTCTCTACACCCGAAACAATCGAAAAAATTCACGATATGGTGTTGGCCGACCGAAGATTGAAAGTGCGAGAGATTGTGGAAGCCGTAGGGATCTCGCATGGCTCAGTGGTTTCAATTTTGAATGATCACTTGGGCATGAGAAAGCTTTCCGCAAGATGGGTGCCGCGTTTGCCCACAGTCGACCACAAACGCAATCGTGTAACAACTTCACAGGAAGGTTTGGCGTTGTTTAATCGCAATATGGAGGAGTTTTTGCGCCGTTTTGTAACCGTGGACGAAACATGAATCCATCACAACACACCAGAGAACAAACAACAGTCAAAACAGTGGGTTTCTAAGGGTGAATCGGCGCCAAAGAAGGCCAAGGTGGGTTTGTCAGCCAATAAAGTTATGGCGACTGTTTTTTGGGATGCACGCGGGATAATCCACATTGACTACCTTCAAAAGGGAAGAACAATCAATGGGGAATATTATGCCAACTTATTGGACCGATTCAATGACGATTTGAAAAAAAAAACGACCTCATTTGGCCAAGAAAAAAGTTCTTTTCCACCAAGACAATGCAAGGGTGCACACATGTGCAGTTGCCATGGCAAAAATCCATGAATTGGGCTATGAATTGCTCCCTCATCCACCCTATTCTCCAGATTTGGCTCCGAGCCACTACTTCTTGTTCCCAAACCTGAAGAAATGGCTTGGTGGAAAAAGATTTGACTCCAATGATGAAGTCATCTCGCAAACAAAAGCCTATTTTGAGGACCTCGACAAATCATTTTTTTTGGAAGGGATAAAAAAATTGGAGAAGCGTTGGACAATATGTATAGAGCTCAAGGGAGACTACGTTGAAAAATAAAATTATTTTTTTATCAAAAAATCTGTGTTTTAATCCAAAAGTCACGGACTTATTGACCCGCCCTCGTATGTTCATCTTCTGCTGTTTAGCTCATTTTCAAAATCTTGCATTCCTTTTGAGTTGCTCGTCCGTTGCTTATTTTTTGTTTGATTATGTCAAGTAGAAAATCGTCCATGGTCAACAGCGTGGGTAATAATACCGTGCGTACAATGATACGGATCTTATCTAAGATTCGTGCGGGTTTCTTGGTGTGTTATCTCAATGCACGTAGCCTTAATTCTGCTAAGCTAGATTACCTAAAATATATTTTTGAGTACTCAGATGTTGATGTAATTTGTGTGAGTAAAACGTGGTTTAAGCCCGATATCAATGATCATATCTCCGACATGATTGAGTCAGAAATCCAGGATCATATCTTCGATATGGTTGGTTATAAGTTGTATCACAATGACAGGATAACAAACACAATTGGAGGTGGGGTGGGGCAAATCAACATTAAGGTGTAAAGCGATTGGTAAATCCGAACATATTGGAATTGCATATTTAATGTCAGAGGTGTCAGGTGGTTGTGTTAAATGGATTGTATCTTGTGTGTATAACCCAAGTAGACGCTTTTCGACAGATCCATTTTTTCTCGGCGTTAGCCAATTTCGCTCAGTTATATGAACATATCATTGTATGTGGAGATTTTAACACTGATCTTGGTAGAAATGATGCTCTATCACACAAACTTTTTGACTTGGTGCTATCCAATGGTCTTGTTGTTGTAAACTCTCATCCTACTCGATATGCTCCAAACGCCAATCCTAGTTTATTAGATTTGTTAACAGTCTCTGATGCTTCTAAAATTCTCCTTTTTGATCAACTTACTCTTGAAGGAACATCTAACCATGATTTGTAGTTTTGTTCTTATAATATTGATTTTCCACATGTTGGAATCCCGCATACATACACCTACAGGGATTTTAAGTCTATTGACGTTCACTCACTGCATAGGGAAGCATGTGCAATACCATGACAACACTGTTTGTATCTTGGCAATGCTAATAATAAGCTTAACTTTTTTTTAGTTGAAAATTGAGGATCTTTTTAATAATCATGTGCCGCTGCGGATAAGACAAATAAGAAATTTTAAATGTCCGTGGTTCACTCACGAAGTATAGTACTGGATGCAATAAATAACCGCAGAAAAAAATATAGAAATTGGAGACGAAGCCCTACATTCAGAAACTGGGAAATTTACTGTCTATACCGTAATCAATGTACTTTCGTCACTAGATGTGCTAAGCGTAATTATTTTGCATCTACATTAAACCAATCGCTTCCTTCCAAACAGCTCTGGACAAATTGACGTAAAATAGGTGCTGGTAAAAACGGTGTTTCTGATTGTCGATTAGATCCAAATATTCTTAATTCTTCTTTTCTAACAAGTGCAGATAACAATCCGCAGTTGTCCTTACAAGAAGAACTTCTATGCGAGCTTAATTATGATTTTGAAGCAGTAAACGAGAATGATGTTGTTGAAAGTATAGTTGCCCTTAAATCGAAAGCCGGGCGTGAAGATGGCATCCCCCTCCGCTTTGTAAAAATGATTCTCCCTTACTTATTACGTACACTAACGCATATAACAAATTATTGCTTAGGTTCTTGTACTTTCCCTGATAATTGGAAGGCTGCAAGAATTATACCTGTTGCTAAGAAATCACGGCCCTCACTTCGTACTGATTTTCGGCCTATAAGTATTCTTCCTACCCTGTCAAAAGTTTTTGAGAAGATACTGGCAAAACAAATAATCGGTCATTTAAATAGATATTCTCTGCTTTGTCATTTTCAGTTAGGTTTTAGATCCCAACATAGCTGTGCTACTGCTATGGTTAAAATTCTTGATGATATAAGGCAACAGTATGATCAAAGCAACCTGGCGGTCCTATGCTTGCTAGACTTCTCCAAAGCATTTGACATGTACCACCACAGAAACATTATACTAGCTTGGATACCCGGGCACTGCGGAATTAAAGGTAATGATGCTGCTGACTCTGCAGCAAAAAAAAACCTTTCGCTACCCTCTTATCGTTGAGTATCCTAAATTACACCAACTTCTGCGAAAAACTTTTGCTCATCTTCAAAAAAGAGAGCTTACAGAAAACTGGCGAAATTCAGATACTTTTCTTCGAAAACATCAACCCGGTATCACCCGGATCCCGTATAATCTATCCTTAAGTAGAGAAGATTGCATAAAAATATTAAGAGTCAGAGTTGGAAAAACACTTTTATACTCGTGAGGCTCCAGAGGAATGCTCCAATTGTGGAATAACTCTTACAATTTGGCATATTTTGGTGGAGTGTCCTGTTTCTCTACCAGACAATTACATTACCAGACAATGTACCCGAAATTCTCGCCAGCATCCTAAATCCATCAAGTGCTAACACTATCCGTCGAATGAAAGCCGCCTTATCTGCACACCAGAAGTTTGAAGAGATTTAACTCAGTTTATCTTGCCATCATAACTTTAATTTATTTTCTATAACTTGCTTTGTAATGTATATAACCAAGTTAATGTAAATAGACTCTTAAATTCTTGTAAAATTATAAAACGGCATCAGACAGACCATGCTACCCCGATGCCTTAAATAAGTAATTTCTAAATTTATTTTGTGAATTATTTCAATAAATATAAACATTTGACATGGTTAACCACAGCATCTTATGCAAAAAGCTACGCCATTATTTTGGCTTTAGTGATAGCGCAGTCAAATTGATAGGCTCTTATATAAGCAATCATTCTCAGAGAGTTATGTTTGGTGAAGATTGTGAAGGTGTACCTCAAGGTTCTATCTTAGGTCCTCTTCTCTTTTTTTGTATTTTTATAAATGATATAACCCATGTATGTAATAGTGTATCTTTCCACCTTTATGCCGATGACATCCAAATTCATTTGTCAAGACCTATTAGACTAGTAGAGGATCTTTTCCATCGAATAAATGACGACCTCAAAGGTATACACAAATGGTCTATCGAAAATTGACTTACTTTAAATCCATCTAAGACCCAGGTAATTTTAATTTCAAAAAAGGTTTATCAGCCAGAAATATTACCTCCTATTATATTATCGAATATACAAATTAAATTTGTTGATAAAGTCACCAGCTTAGGTTTTATAATAAACTATAATCTCTCCTGTAATGACCTTATAAATTATATAATAGGCCGTATCTATGGCTGCCTTCGCAAGTTATGGACATGTGCCCGCCTTATCCCCCGGGTTACTAAGCTAAAATTAATGAAAAGGTTGTTAGTTCCCACTATAACTTACAGTGATGTAATATACTGCAAGCTTGATTCTGCATCGAAAAAAAAATTACAGGTTACTTTCAATGGAATGATTCGATATGTACTCGTATATGGTCTTAGAAGATATGATCATGTATCTGCTTACCAAAACAGTATTTTAGGCTGTTCGCTGACACAATATCAAGATACCAGGAACTGTATTTTCCTGCATAAAATCAATTTTTGGGAAATGTTCATTTCCCGCGACAAGATCTTCAGCTTTCTCAGTGGTTTGCGTCTGATTAGAGCCTGCATGGTTTTGATGGCTCCCGGAGTCTTCACAGTGCGTGGACGGCCGGATCTTTGACAGTCACTCACTCCTTCAATATCCTCAAAAAATTTAATAGTACGCTAAACAAGCGAGTGAATCCAAGCGAACGCAAGGCCCGAAAAATACTTTTGCCATATTACACTTGTATGTTATATGCAGATCATAAAGACACAACAGAGTAGCATAAAAGAAGCGGGTTAAATAACGGTTATCATGAAAAGAGCGCAACTAATACTCGTACTTTATTTAAAATGGTCACAATAAAAATTGTATCAATATTTATGACTACACTACGTATTTTACAATAGATCACCTCATTAGTAAAACTTAAAGGATGCTTTTGCATTTGAGCGATTCTAAGGCAGTTTGCAAAAGTTGCCGATTATTTGGGGTCCTACTTTCTCAAGGTTGTTGCAAAAAGTCTACCAAACTGCTTGTTATTAAAAGACATTAACATTTTACGAGTATATGAATTATGTCATCCGAAGCAGAAATATCGTCCCAATATCTGGAGGGCTTCCAGATGTCAGGTATGACCTGATCGTTCATCATGCTTCCTCAAAAGACAGTGTCCAGACAAAATGTTGGTTGCCACGGTGGATTGCTATTGAAATTTGTCTAGCTGACATGGAAGTAGATATCAACTAGAGACCCTTAGTCTTAGTGGACATGATTTAAGGAGGAACTCGACAAGTCCAACAGTTCTTCCCCTAAGCTCAGAATAGGAAAGCTAGCGGAAGCTGTTCAGAACCTGAACGGTACCCTCACCAAGTGTTTTGAAATGGGATGTCCATCTAGTAAGCAATACTGCAGATCGACTGTTCCTTGGAGGAACACAGATCCGTGTTTCTTAATGAAATGAGAAAACTTTCAAACAGGTCACTTAAGACTAATTTGGAGGAAGACTGGACTCTTTACAAAGAATATAAGTAGCTAATCCTAATTTCGAAAAAAACGCCTCTTATAAAGACTTTTGCGAAAAGATTGAAACTGTCAGTGAAACCAGTAGTCTGGTCAAATTCCTCACAAGAGGAAAATCAACCAGGCTGGAATCACTCAGAAAATCTGATGGAGCCGAGTCTAAAGCAGAGACTCTCCGTCTCATGCTTGGGTTTCACTTCCCCGGTAACTTAATCAGAACCTGCTCACAACTAATGAAGCTGCTAGTGAGATGAATCACACAACACGCTGTGGTGACGGATGAGGCAATTAAACATGCTGTTGCTTCATTTGATAGCTTCAAGTCATATACCCACTTATGTTACAAAAAGGTATAGACCAGTCGCCGATATATTTCGAAGTCCGGCGAACAACGAGAGTAGCCTTTATACCGAAAATCGTAAAAGGGGACTACACACTAGCCAAGAGCGCCAGGCCTATAAGTTCCTTAATATTGAAGAGCATGGAAAGAATGGTCGAGCTCCATGTGCGCAAAACTGCTTTGTATGATGCAACATGCTTACCAACATGGAAAATCCTGCGAGAGTGCGATTCAAAATCTGGTAGGCAGAATCGAAAGCCGCACTCAACAAGATGAAATATGCGCTGGGTGATTTCGACGACCCAACTTTTGATGGCATGTGTAACTCGGCCAGACCAAAGGGCGTCGGCGAATCACTAGGTTTGGGATTTAAAGCAATGCTGGTAAATAGGACACTGATTGCGGATGTTGCCTGTGGCCAATATGTGATGGCGGGGGTAAACAGGGATTGCCAGAAAAGCGGCGTTCTGTCTCCACTGCTATGGTGCCTGTTGATCGATTCACGATTCAATAATTCTGACCTCTAAGCACAAGCATACGTGGATGATGTAACTGTAGATACTATCTGGTGGATCGTATTTAGCGACTGTCTTCTGTAGAGCGCAGGCAGCCATAGACGTGATCGACAATTGGTGCACTAGAAATAGGTGTTCAGTCAGTTAATTCTCTCAAAACTGAGGTTGCATCACCATCTAATTTTCCAAAGAAGCTAAGTATTTGGATGTCATCCTGGATAACAAACTTTTATGAACTAAACATGTTATGTCGACAGGCTAGTCTAACGCGCTGTCGGGCTTCCGACAGTGCAAAGAAGCTGTCAGCTAATAGCTGGCGGCACCACATCAAATGTCCGATTTTCGGTCGGAATAAGAAGTTCTCGAGTGAACGTCTGTGCCAGAACGTTAAATTTTGTTGGTTTTTTTTTTTATAAAATAAAGTGGTACGTGTGCTTGGCGTGTGAGAATTTTAGGGTTCGTTGCAAGTACCGTTATTTCTTTTCTAAGAATTATTTACCAAGCTGTCGGCAGTTCAAATTCAAGCCCTCTTCCTTTACGAATCTGAAATGGGACATAATGCGTCATTGACAATGAAAAACATTAATGACATTTGAGGATGTAGCGATAAACGAACGCACAATACGACGTTGGTTTAGAAAGTTCCGTTCGGGAGATTTCAGCCTCGAAAATGAACCACGTGGGAAGTCGGAAACGTTAGTTAAATACGTTGTTTTAAGAGCAACGGCGGATTCGGAAATCGGTGCGGTAGATTGCACAAAGCATGCGAGTATCACCAATGACAATAAGTCGACATCTTTCTCTCATAGGAAAGGTAAAGAAACTCGATAAGTGGGTACCCCATGAACGAATCCCAAAAACTACGGCGCCTGGAAATCTGCGTATCGCTTACATTAAGAACCCAAACTGAGCCGGTTTTGCACCGGATAGTGATGAAAACCACTGTGTGATAATCGAAAAGATCTGGGCAGTTGTTGGATGCAGATGAAAAACCAAAACACACCCCCAAGCCCGATCTTCACCAGAAAAAGGTTACCTATGGTGACAATTTAGTGGACATTGAAAGGACCAATCCACTTTTCATTTCTTCAACCAGGAGAAACGATAAACGCTATCAAATAGTGTGAGGAAATCGACATTGCTTGCCAAATTGGCTGGTGAATAGGCGCGGTCCGATCCTTTTGCATGATAATGCTGGACCCCATACCTCACAAGTAACGGTGCAAAAACTGTTGCAATAGGGATTTGAAATTCTTCCGCATCCACCGTACTTTCCTGATATTTCCCCAACTGAATACTATCTTTTCCGCAATCTGGATTCATTTTGCCGGCAGAAGATCTTACGGAACCGAGCAGAGGCTATAAAAGCCTGAAGAAGATTTCATTGCCTCGAAAAGTCAACACCTCTACGGAAAAGGAATATTTGACCTTGTATCACGTTGGAAGAATGTCATAGATGCCAAAGGATCCTATTTTGATTGAATAAAAATTTACGGAAAAATAATATTGGCTTTTAAATTTTAACTATAAAATCGGACATTTGATGTGGTACAACCCAAAAGATATGGGCCCTGCTACCGGGAAGGGTCCTTTGGATCTACACGGCTATGATAAGGCCAATTATATCATATGAGTCGATTGTCTGGTGGAATAAGTCTTCATTGCTGCTTTTACCAGACTTCAAAGAACGGTCTATTTCAGCTGCATGGGAGCTTTCTCTAGCATGCCTGGCTACCCTCTAGATGCATTGATGAATCTCCCTCACCTTGATATTCATATCATGGGCTGCACTTTCAAAGCCATCTTTTATTTAAGAAGAAGTGGTTCTTGATACAACACGCACTGTCGCCTTTGATGACTTTGCTCGGCGATTGTCTTTTGACTCTGGTCTTATGGACAAGAGATCTGAAGTAATGACACCAGAGTTCTTGCTGCGGAAAAAATACGAAATCGACTTTCCCCGTACTCAAGACTAGCTTCGGCGAGAATCTAAGCCGGGAAAGGAATGTAGTCGGAGTCTTAACGGATGGCTCCAAAATCGATATAGGACGCGGCGCTGATGTCTTTCTGAAGGACGACAGTGTTAAATTTCATTTCTCGTTAGAAAAACTTGCGTCTGTCTTTCAAGCGGAGATGTACGCAATTCTGATGGCAACGAACTACGAGTATATTGTGAAGAACCGGTAGAGGGAGCGCTTAGAGGCTTGCTGAACCTTCTTACGACTTCCAAGCTAGTTCGAGAATGCAAGACACCATTGAACGCAGTCGGAAGGCTAAATTCAGTGAGTCTTGTCTGGGTCCCAGATCACAATGGGATCACGGGACGCCGTTGAACTTGTCAGGGCTCATAGGAAAGTTTTTCAGGACCCGAACCTACGTTAGGTCTGTCTGGATCCTCCGTTAAGGTTTCCATTAACAGTTGGGTTTCATATGAGCCCAATTGCAGATGGCATGACTCCCCAGGTCTCTATGAGGTCAGCGGCCTTTCTACTGTCCCGCAGTAGGGATGGCACCCGCCCAATTACCAAGGCTTCGCCCATCAATGATGTTGTCTAATAAAAATCGGGGGCAGAGCATATTGCTGGTCTTATCGTAAACATCTTTAGATGACGCCACCGAAGGTTGCTACGATTTGACCAGTTACAAGTTGCCGGTCATAGGTCTTGTTGGCGGTCAGACCACCGGTAGTCCGTACCAGGACTTAAATCACTCTACAATGGGAGTCAGGAGCCCCCCGAATTTCGGTCCGGGCCTGACTTGTTGAGGTAGGCCCCCTTGTGGGAGCGTCATGGTAGCTGTGGCTTGAACTCAAATCGCGGGAAGGCTCTTCCTGTTGGTTTGATCCATTATAGAGTTGCAAATAAGTACTGGGTGCTGTGACCCTAAGAGCAGTAAGAGGTTTTTGATCGACCTCGACCCATACCAAGGGTGGAACTTGTGCCTCCAACACAATTCCGAATTTGGTATCAAAGGATTGACGGAGAGCGATGGCAAGGCGTATCCTTGCTCCCATGGATGTATGGGCATCCCAAAAACATAAGTCTACATGACAGGTGGTTTACGTTAAAAACCAGAGACTATCTCCCTCGTGACGGAGCACTACACTTTTACCCAGCACTTACGAGTAAATGTGTTAAGCATAAGTGATACCACATCTTGGAAGTGATGACGACACCGATTAGCACTAGCTCTACGAACGTCCGTTGACGTGGTGGGTGCTGGTACTGTACGCACTTTATCACTGAAGCGCTTATTTATCTTTCTTCTAAAGACTGAACGGTTAGATTAAATGGAACTTACAAGGAGTACAATGGACAAGTTCCTTGTTTGAGTGCTCTGACCGAAAATGAAAGTAACTACTTAAAAGCTATAAGGTTATAGTTTTCCTTTGGAATGTTCGAGGATATAGAATTCTCGATGAGTAAATCGCACTGAGGTAATCCGTGGCGGTTCAACTGTCCGGAGTTATCTAGTTACACTTTTCTCGTGGATATGCGCAATAGCGATGGTAAATACGAGTATGTGCACAATAGTTAGATACACGGCCAAAACTTTCGGCCAAAATAACCTAAGACAAACTGACAAAGTCAAGACAACTAACAACAACCCAGAAAAGAAAGAATTAGCAACATTCGTGGAACATTTTACAATATTTTAGTTTCAATGTCAACCACTTTCGATCAGTTAAGCCAACAGGCAGCGAACTTTGGTTAGTGACATTTTCTTCAGGGACACCTAAGGGCAGCTTTAGTAGTTCGAGTTCTCAGTTCAACTGAACCTTTCACATTTTTCTGGCCTTGCCTTGTCTCCTTTCATGAAAAATTGTTATTTCGACTCTGAAACTAAATTAAGAGCAATCCAACGCACTGAGGTGCAATGATGGATTACAAATGAGCTAACACACATTGTACTCGTATTTGGATTTTTCAGTACGAGGGTTTATGGATGCCATTACAAGCTAACAACAGATTGCATCGAAACTAGTCAGAAACATGTTGAGCACATGATCTAGAAGAAAACTCGTAATTAACAGAAAGTACAGGTTTGTTTGTTTTTTCATTATTTTTTTTTTTTGTATCTAAAGCAAGCTGCTCAAACAGGTACATGTACGTGTACCTCATACCCCCGTTTGCCATCCTTTCAAGCAGTAACTGCGAGCGTAATGAGTATCTTAACATTTCTCACTAAGAAATCAACAATTAAAACATTTTTCTTTGATTAATTGTTTTTGATTTGTGCGTGCTTAGTTGGACTTAATTAGGCGTGCGCTACTACTCGTCATCATTAGTGCACTGTAACGAGCTTGCCGGTAGATTATGCGTTCTCCTACATCAATTGCTTTCATTTTTTTTTCTTCAATTCCATTAAGAAAAGATTAATGTAGCGAAGGTCATTATGACAAGAAATTGACGTTGATGCGAAGGTGTAGAAACGGGGATGGTGTTCGAACGGATGGTTATTTTTATGATGGCCATTCCAAGTAATGTCGATATCAATCGAAAGTTCCAGCGATACCAGCAGCCACCTACACCACCACTCCCATTTAAATATTTTATTTTATTTATTTTATTTTCTGGTTCGTGTTTCCTTTTCACTTTCATTCGATGATGATGATCTTTTTGGCGAACTTTTTTCTTGTTTTGATTGCTTTAACAGCGGAGGCTCGAATCTGCCACAATTTATCGTTGAACTCTGGCGAAGCCATTTGGCTTCAGCATTGCTGCCGAAGAGACGATCGAGTGATGAATTTCAAGTTGATCCCGATTGTTGTTTTCGTTGGTTTTTGGAGAAATTCTTCGTTAACGTTGGTTGGTGTGGTGAAAGGTTTTTCTTTATATAATTTTTGAAAAAAAAAAAAACAAAATTAATAAATAAATATAAAACAAATAATGTATTAATAATAATGGCGAAACATGTCCAAGGGAATGTCTGATAAAGAATCGAGTGGGAGAAGAACGTCCATTACCAAATGGGAAGAGTTTCCCGGTGTATTTATGAACAAATAAAATTTCTGTAATTTTGGGACCTACCACCTTTTCTGATCGGAATTTATTCAGAAAATTAAAACTACAAGTTTATTCATCTAAATCTATTGGGTCTACAAGTAAGTTTCCAGCGTTTTTTTTTTCCAAAATTTGAAGTTTTATTATGAAAACATAGTTACAATGCTTTATTCAAAGTATCGTCCATCGGAAGCTACAACTTTCCCCAATCTTTCTGGCAATTTATGAATTCCGGACCAAAAAAATTTCTCGTCTTTCGAGCCCAAGAACATATCAAGCCAATTTTTGATTTCCTCAACTGAGCTGAAGCGTATTTCCGTAAGAGCGTTCTGCATCGAACGAAACAAGTGGTAGTCAAATGGTGCCAAGTCTGGACTGTAAGGCGGGTGAGGCAGAATTTCCCATCCACTATTGTCCAAATAGTTTTTCACCGAAACCGCAACATGTGGCCGAGCGTTGTCGTGATGAAAAATGACGGACTCATGCCTGGTCTCATATTCTGGCCGTTTTTCTTTTAATGCCCGCTTCAAAGGAATTAGTTGGGTTCGATATAATAGTCCTTTGGTGGTTTCACCACTCGGAAGCAGTTCGTAGTATACGACACCCTTTTGATCCCACCATATGCAAAGCATGACCTTATTCACGTGAATATTTCGTTTCGGCGTCGATTGGGCGGGCTCGCCGGGCTTTGTATACGATTTTCTGCGTTTAGGATTATCATAATAAATCCATTTCTCATCACCAGTGACAATACGATGCAAAAATGATTTATTTTTATACCGCTGCAGTAACATTTCAGACCTGCAAAATCGCCGTTCGACGTCTCTTGGCTTCAATTCGTACGGCACCCAGTTTCCAACCTTTTGAATGAATCCCAGTGTTTTTTGGCGCAGGGAAACGGTTTGTTGGGTGACGCCCAATGATGCAGCAAGTTCTTCTTGAATCTGACACGGATCCTCATCCAGTAAAGCGTCCAATTCCTCGTCTTCAAAACTTTTCGTCTTTCCGGGGCGATCTTTGTCTTCAACTCCAAAATCACCACTTTTGAACCGTTTGAACCACTCGCGGCACGTCGATTCACCAATACATTCCGCCCCATAAGTTTCCGAAAGCAAACGATAGGCCTCAGCCGCACTTTTCTTCATATTAAAGAATAAAAGCAGCGCTTCCCGCAAATGACGTTTATTTGGCTGGAAACTTGCAATGATTTTGCTCGATAAAATGTACGACACCGATAGAACTGCTCAAATATAACGCTGCAAAGTTGTTGACAGATACAAAACCTACAAATAAAACACATGGGGTCTGACATTTCTGCCCAGGATCCACTGGTGGCGCCATCTCTGACAAACGCTGGAAACTTACTTGTAGACCCAATATATTGTCCCCTTCAAAGTAATCCCCATCGACTGCAACACACTTATGCATTTTTTATATTCGGTTTTCGGTATGTCCATCAGTGCTTCCGACGATTTTTCCATTACTTCCTCTCGGCTGCTGAAACGCGTAACTCGATTGAACAGAAAGAAGTCACAGGGAGCCAAATCATGTGAATTCGGTGGCTGTTGGATGGTATTTGTTGCATTTTTCGTCAAAAAATTACGAATAATGATGGCACTGTGCGACGCGACGGTACGTTATCATGGTGCAAAATCGACGAGTTTTCTGCCCACAATTCTGGTCTCTTTCGGCGAATTGCTTCACGCAAACCTTTCATAACTCCCAAATAATACTCTTTGTTTACTGTCTGGCCTTCTGGCAAAAATTCATGATGCACTACACCGTTGTAATCCATGAAAACCGTGAGCATTGCCTTCTTCTTTGACTGAAAACGACGTGGTTTTTTTGGTCTCGGCTCATTTGGTGAACGCCGTTTACTTGCCTGATCTGGATTGCGTGTCGTACTCATAAACCCACGTCTCGTCTCCAGTAATGATCCTTCTGATGAATGTGGGGTCGGGTTCAGCCTCGTTGAATCTCATCTCTTTTGCGACGTCAACACTGTCTCTTTTTTGCATGAAATTAAGGTCTTTTGGCACCAACTTTGCTGCTACACGACGGAAACCCAAATCATTAACCAAAATGTCTTGGACGGACCCATAGGCAATGTCCAAGTCCTCCGCTATCTCTCTGATGGTTAATTTGCGGTTATTGACTAAGATTTCTTTTACGAGTACTTGATCAATGTTTTCGTCGGTTTTCGATGTCGATGGTCTGCCACTGCGTTCATCATCTGAGATTGACCCACGACCGCTTTTGGACTTCTCGTGCCACAGGTAAATGGCCGTTTTCTTTAGAGAATCGTTGCCGAAACACTTTTCCAACATTTCCAACGTTCGCGCACCATTAAATCCGTTTTTCACGCAAAATTGAATATACTCGTAAGTTCGTTGTTGCAAATTTAAAATTGTAAAAAATCGCCAACACACACAGAGATAAATGTACTCTTGGCTACGTAACTTTTGCAAATGTCAAGCTATGACGCTAAGATTTAGAGGGAATATCAAGAACAGGTTTACCAACTTAACAAAAAAAAAAAACAGAACTCAAATCGGAACAATGGGAGCGCCACACGGTGGTGTGGTGCGGGAACTTTTTGATCAAAGTGATATGTACTGCGTTGAAAAACACAGGTAGATTGTCAGTTTTTTGAAGTTCACATGGACAGACCTGTTTTCATTGATTCGATTCGCCAAATCTTTGTCCAATTGTTAATCCGTGCAAGGGCACGTTGCTTCTTCGACGGTTTTAGGTGTTGCCAAAATGGCAATGTCATCAGCAAATGTGATTGGCACAGTATCGTCCGCTTGCGGTGTCGCGGGTAAAACGCAAATACAGCAGAGGGCCAAGTACACATCCTTGCGGCACCCCGCCTTTATTGTCTTAAAATTGGAAAAATCGTTTCTTTTTCTGACACGGAAGAGTCGGTCATCTAGGTTTGAGCTTAAAGTATGAAAAAAATGCTCGGGTAGTACTTGTCGAAGTTTATATTTCAGGATATCGTGCCATACCTTATCAACAGCTTACGAAACATCAAGGAACGCGCTTGAACAGACTAACTTACACTCGATTGCTCGTTCAACTACATCGGTTATTCGATATTGGTCTGTATGACTTGACTTTAGTCAGCGGTTTACCGGGTTTCGGAACCATAATAACTTTGGAAATTTTCCACTGATGCAGTGCATGCTCTAATCTTATGGTGGCCTTTATAAGATAGAGCAGCTTTAGCAAACCTTTTTTTCAGAAGCGCTTTAAGTAGCTCTCCCGTAATTAAGTCATATCCCGGGGTTTTATTGGGCTTAAGCGTGTCTTTGTTCCCTAGGTGAAGCCTTTTCTATTGGAAGTTTAGTCGTCACGTCTAGCGTATTGACATTCTCTGGAAGCAATTCCCCGTCGAAGGGTTTGAAAGTTTTTGCAAGATGGTCGGCGAAAACGTTAGCTTTTTCTTTATCTTCTTTCGCCCAGTCATCCTGGTTTCTTCTTATTGGCGCCACGTGTATTTGGGGTTTTCGAAGACTTTTAACGGCTCTCCATATGGAGTAATTGGTATCTTTTGTCGCTGTGAGGCTTTCTAGGTAGTTATTAATTCCTTGGTTATTGAAGTCCTTGATCGATTTTTTCAACAAGTTGCAAAGCCTATTAAAGGACGTTTTATCTTGTTGAGCCCGAGTTTCATGTCACTTTTTCCGCGCACTTCGTTTCTTTCTTATCATTTCCCTGATTTCCGGTGGGTATCTTATGCCGATAGTAACAATTTTGTTCGATTCGTGTGCTTACTGTATGACTTCAACAAACCATTCAGCCTCTTTTCCAAGTTGATATGGCGTTCTGAGCGGTACTTTTAACTCAGTATTTTCAACAACCTCTATTCGGAAATCTTCCCAGTGAGCTCTTTTGTTGGATAATCTGGGTGGTCTTTGTTTCTTAACCAAGGATTCGCACAATGAAAGGATAATTGGAGAATGATCGGAGGAAAGATCGAAGCTTGACGTAACTTGCGTTTACTCCTTTTCCGATAGTCCGAAGTCTATCAGATCGGGTGTTTTGGCGACATCCGAGGGCCAGTACGTTGGTCTACCTGTTGAGTAAATTTGGCAACCACATTCCATACCAGCCCTGTAGAGAGTTTTGACTTTTTGTGAGATACATCTTGAGCCCCAAAAGGTGTGTTTTACATTGGGGTCGCCGCCAATAATAGAGATTGGTCCAAAAGAGTTAAATAGGTCAAATTTCAAGTTCAATTTGTGCTTCCAGAGAGTGTCCAATGCAGTCTTTTATAAATGGGGATGACCCGCCTCTTGCGTTTCCCGATGGATGATGAGTCGCAGTCACCGTTGGCATTCCAGGCAAGAATATTGAGCTTCCTTGTCATGATTAGTTACACAGATCTGCTTCGAGTTTGAGAAGCCGTTCGACTATTATTTTATTTGTTCTAGTCAGTTCTTCTAGTCTCTCGAGAATTACAGAGAAAAAATTTGACGCAGGATCATCAGGTGATTCACAGTTGGCCGTATTTGCTCGCGCCGCTATTTGCGCATATGTTTTTCCACTTTTCACTTGCGCATTGTTACTCGTATTTTTAACGTTGTTGTTGTTGGTGATTTTAGCGGCCATCACGGCGTTTGTCATCTTTGCCTTCTTTAAAGGCTTTGGGGTTGAACCGCTGTTATGATTTCTCGTACTCGCTGGCTCTGCGTTTTAAGAAGGCATCGTTTTGGATTGATCACGTCGTTTTTGCAACTCCTTCGGGACTTCGCAGCCTCGATAGTTAGCTGGATGTTTTCCCCTGCAGTTGATACATATCGCTGGGGACTCTTTCGCGGCACTGCACTCTCGCACCAGATGTTTTCCGGCGCATTTCACACAGCGAGGCTCCTTCTGGCAGTAGGCCTGAGTATGGCTGGATTCCTGACAACGTGTACATTAGGGAATCAGCTCGAGTTTTTTCGCGGAGGTTCAATTTTGACAATAAGTCAACAAGTTAATAGAATAAAACCTTTCTAGGCTTTCGGTTTTGTGCTGCTTTTGCGCAAGTACAATATATTAACGGCGTCGATTATTTTCAAGCCTTTATTCTTAAGGTCAAATAAAACGGTTTCTATAGAGCAAGATGCATGCAAGCCTCTAGCTACCACGCGTATTGGTCTTTCCGCTTTATTTTCGTACGTATGACATTGAATCTTCACTGCATTTAATTTTTGCGAAAGCGAACGGTAATTGTCTGGGTTAAGGACATTGACAGTCCATGTATCGTTATTGCGGGATCTTACTCTGTAATCGGTTAAACACAGTGATTTCAAGATTGCGTGCAACTTGTTATAGTCCGAGATTCCAAAGAGGTTTATTGGCGGCGGAGGTCTTTGTTTGGGTTTCTTTTTTTTTGTTATTGACCTCAACAGTATTAGAGCTGGCTGCCTTTTGTTTTTGTACAATTTCAGGCGAGGAATCGGCTTTGCGTTTCTTACCTGGTCTTTTTTTAAGTATGCAGTCTGTTTCGCGGACTAGCTCTTCTTCGTACGTTTGAAAACTCGAGTTTTCTGGGCGGCCGAGTCGCGAATCAGGCTCGGTCTTAGACTGTGTCTTAATGGCATCTAATTCCTTTTTAAGTTCGGCGCAGAGCAATTCCATATTTTGGATTCTGGCGCGGAGATCAGAATTTTCGCGTTCGAGATTTTGTAGCTTATTCGGTGTAATACTATCGTCCAAAGCTACCGACTGTGCTTGGTCTTTGCTTCCGCACGATTTTTCCAGAGATCCGCGTGTTGGAGATCTCGTAACACTTGAGGTTTTTTTGAAGGGGTCCTGGTTTGTATTTGTATTGTGCTGTATTGTATTTGTTAAATTCATTTTAGTTCCCATGAGTAGCGGAGAAAGGGTAGTTCGTCTGTCCAGAAATCCGCATTAGACAGTCAATTAAACATGATCTTCGACTTAACGCTGACAAGACGAAAGTACTTCTAATTTAGGTACTCTTAAAATGTTTGCACACAGCGCTGCGACGGAAATTTAGGGAGGAAAGAAGGATAGGTACCGATGTACGTTGGTTTTATATGTCAGAATGTTATAATGACTAGGAAATAGAGAGCTCGGCAGGGCATTCCATAAGCGAGTTATTCAGTTAAGGAACGAATCACGATATTTTAGTGTACGCCCGAAAGTGAGCTGAATGCTGATGAGCATGAGAGTGTTACGATTAAAAGTTTGAAGGGGCGGAATGCTACTGGCGATTTCAATGGAGCACTGGTGGTGGAAATAGCGATAAAACAGAGTGAGACACGAGACATTTCGTCGGTGTTCGAGGGTGTCCATTGCATGAGTGATATTGGTATCAGCTATGAGTTTTATCACACGGTTTTGAATCCGATCTAGCAGGTGCAGCGTGGTTTTAGGAGCACCTAACCAAATATTGACATCGTACTTAAATTTTGGGTGGATAAATGACTTATATATTGAGGCCAGATCAGAAGGGGAAAAGTATTTGGGGAAGCCTAGACATTTCGAAGCATTTTTGGTGACATCGAATATGTGGTCATTCCAACGTAAGTTTTCATTGACACACATACCGGGAATGGAAAATTTTTCGGTTTCGACGATGTAAGTGCCATTCATGGATAATGGCTGGGTGTTTAAATTTCGTTTTAACGACAGCAGTCAGCACTGTGTTTTGGAAGCATTAAATTCCACTCTGTTAATAGTTCCCCAATTGGTTATGCTGTTGATATCGGAATTTGATGAGCTTAACAAACGCTGCCGTTCCCGTCCTACACCCGAAGAGCAGGGTCGTGAGTCCGGAAACGAATATGAAAAGCAGAGAGTACTGTCGTCAGCAAAGGAATATAGTGGATTAAAGGTGGCAGAGAAGAGATCGTTGATGAAAATTAGAAAGAGTGTCAGAGACAGGACGGAGCCCTGAGGCATACCAGCATTTCTTTTGTGGATATCAGACTTGAAACCATCCAAAACAACTTGAATTGAAGATAATTTCTAATCCATTGAAGAAGAGAGCCGTCGATCCCAAAAGCACGCATTTTCGACAAAAGAGCCTGATACCAAGCTCTGTCAAATACCTTAGAAATATCAAGTGCAACTGTCTTGCTTTTGCCAAATTGGTTTGCACTATGGTTCAACTTTTCGGAGACACATGTCATCATGGACTTGTTGCTACGAAAACAGTAATTCCTGTCATTGAGACGCTTTCGTGTTTCAAGATATTGCATGAGCTGACGGTTTATCAGCGTTTCCATGACCTTGGAGAGAAGGGACGCAAGTGCAATGAGTCTGTACGAGGAGAGAGAAGAAGATCCGCCTTTTTTAGGGACGGGCTGGACAAATGCTGTTTTCTATCTGCTCGGAAAAAGTCCTAAAGAGTAGGATTAATGAAAAAGTTTACACAGTGGTTTTGCCAGCGTGGAAGAACATCTCTTCAGAAGAAGGGGAGATATACCATCTGGACCAGCGGATTTGTGAATGTTAAGATCTTTAAGAATTCATGCTACTACACGAGTGCGAAAGTGGACTCGTCCCATTGAAGATTCGACGCACTCAAGTGTAGGCGGAGACAGAGCACAATTCAGGAGTGTTGAGCTGGCCGCAAAGTGTGCAGCAAGCAGATTGGCCTTGTCCAAAGAGCTGACAGCTGGAATGTCATTGTAAATGAGCGTTGGGAATTTCTAATGTTTTTGACAAATGACCAAAAGCTTTTACTACCTTTGGGACATTGTAGTATCTTTTGCCTGAACTTTTGGTCGTATTGAAATTTCACACGCTTGAGAAAGACGTTGCAGTCATTCCTGGCTCGTTTAAACTTTTTTCGGGTTTACTCTGTCGGATTGGTTTTGAAGGACCGAAAAAACACTTCTCTAACCCTAACAGCCTCTTTACAGCTCGAGTCGTACTATGCCTTTTCTTTTGGTCTGAGACTCTTCACCCGATGAGGGATACAGGATCTCATTCCGAAGAGATCATATCAGCAGCAGCATCCACGTCGTTATCGAGGAAACATAGCGACTAGTTAAATTTCCTAAAGAAGGTGTTAAGTCCGATCCAATTGGCTTTCTCGGATTGCCATACGATTCTTTTAGGAATCTTTACTCCACTTGTGATCTCTCAGGCCTTCAGCCCGCTCATATAAATTAAATGCCCATTAACTGGTCTGTCTCCGCTAAAAACCTTGGTGTGATTCTTTATTTCAAGTCTTTCTTGAGGTACTCATATTAATTCTCTCATCGCCAAAGTTTACAGTGGACATCGTACTCTGTTAGTCACTCAACATATTCTAGCACCAAGAACTACACTAATCTTGGCAAAAACCCTTCTTCTACCAATTTTATGATATAAACGCGAGATTTTTTGCAAGCCTGACAAACTTAACGTTGTCTGCAACCATATTGCGAGATATACGACATTACATTTTCAACATCAGGCAGCGTGATTATGTCTCTTACTCTTGCTCTTTTACCGGCCTATAAAAATACAGATCTCTATGTCTTCTGCATAACCTTATTCAAACTCGAGAGCCAGATTACCTCTTTAAAAAGCTTCAATTTTTGCAATGACACATCGTTTTCGTTAATCCAACCATTCTACTCATGCCCAACTTCTGAGCGCCAATTCTTTGTTTAAGTTGCCCGGCTGTGGAACTACTGACCTGAAAAGAATGACTACCACTAACAAATTTAAGCCGTTCAATAAATGAAATGAAATGAAAATACATGGGATCTACCCAAAGCGTTTGAAGACTTCTTTAGGATACAAAGTTGCAAGCTAACCAACTTAACGAGATACATAACATAAATATGCCGTGACATTAACCAAAAACAGAAATTTTCGCATCTTAGATCTAAGATAACAAGGGTATGTAGAGCCTATGAGCATTACTGTTATTTTCCATTATACGAGCAGATAAGTGTAAGACTTCGCCGTAGGCGAAGCACACAAATAGACAGAGACCTCATCTAGAAGGTTCCTAACTGGGGATACTATGCTCCACCAAGCAAACTTAAATAATTAACCTCAGCAAGATTTCAAACGAACTGCGCCAATTTTCTTTATACTACCTGCTTCTCTCTTACCACTGTAATTCGAAATTAAATCAATTAATTTTAATTGCTGCCTGTGTGCGAAATTTGTGTAGGTCAATTAACCATATCTGTAATAAATTTACTAATTTCTCACATCGAAAACAATGTGCAATCTACGTACGGCTGGCGACTTTTGTTTGTTTTTTTTTGAGTTGATGGCCTCTTTTTAAAGCCATCTCCACTCCCAAATAGGCGCCGATAGCCTTGCTCTGCTGTGCAACTCAAACGTGCGATGGACAAATTGCGAAAATTTAAAGACAACAATATACCAATTTCTTCGGCCCGTTCTTCGACCGTTGACTACTGTACAACGGAAAGGCAATGAACAAATGACATTTTCATGTGCCGCAAAAAATCGACAAGAAATCAATTGTTGCACCAGCCACAACAGGCGGTGCGGCGGCTAGCGCACGGTGCAGTCTGTCTGCAGAGCAAATCAATCAACTAACAAATTTCCCAGATACAAAAGCGTCTTGCAGTAGCATTCCACAGAGTTTCGGTTTTGTCAGTTGAAGTTCGTTGCATCACAATGTTGTTGTTGTTGGAGTGGTTCGGCCGCCATCGCCGATGTCGACCGACGAGTCACTACTTTTTATTAAGGCAATCGGAATTTATGGTAAACAGAAATTATTCAATCAACCAAAAGCTGATGCGGAGACGAAATCCAACGGCAATAGTGGCAATAGTGGCAAAACTGCAACCAGCATCATCCACAACTTGGAGATGATGATTTATTTCCTGGTTACTTCTTTGTAGGCACAGTCAGCACAGTGAATCCAGTCACACTACCTTAAGTCAAAAGTTGTATAAAAGTTGTTTCGTTATGGGAAATACAATCTAATGCACGGCTATGGTAAGGGTAACTCTTTGCCAAGAAGGCTGGAATCTTTATTTGGACGAAGTGCTTCGAATATAATTTGACAAAATGTCAGATCTTAAATTTGAGTTCTTTTTTTTTTTTTCTAAATAAGTAATTTGGTGACCTTTTCACGATGACGTTGTAGATTCAAATGACACAATTGATCAGATATCGAGTTTGGGACATGAGTAGTTAAACTGTGTCTAAGTTCTTTGATTTTCGACATATTGCTTTGTCGCAATGTTTGTGTCATTAAGTGACGTATATAAATTGTAATCAAAACTTTACTTACTTACTGACGGACGTACATACTCGTGCAAGTCCACTTCAAGTGAGAATCGACTCTTTGGTGTCCATAAACTGAATTTTCAATAATTACAACCGCGCCAGTGTTACTCCTCGTTGTGTACTTTCAATTATATCAATGTACACTCATAGGCTTTAGGAAAATTGTGATTCTTCTATTTTTGCACCACATTTTTCCAAGTTCGGTTTTATAAAAAATCATCACCTTGTGGAGCATCTTCAAAAATCTCATAACTTCCCCATCCCCATTCTGTAAAATCTGAGCCTGAAAATGATGCAAACATTAGACATGACTCTCTACAATCGCTATCATGTTGTGCCTTGAAACTGGTTGAGGGTGAGTACCGGTCTAGGCTTTTTGGGATTTTTTCCAGAATCTGCAAACTACTTGAACCTTGTACGCGATGTTAAGAACACGCATGTCTCTATAGTTGGCACAGATTAGAGTTTCTTCGTTATTGTTCAACAGGCATACGTAAGACCGACCAAATAAGTGGCTGTATGTACTTTACCAAGTCATCCCCTGATGCCTTAAATAGCTCGACAGGTAGCCTGTCCGGAATTTTGACGTACTTAAGCTAATATTACTGGCTTCAAGCAAGTGGTTTGTTTTGCCTAACCGCAGAATTAGTTCCTTTCTCGCTGTTAACATCTGCAGAGGTGGTTCTTCCATATCCTCAGCACAGTAACATACTCGTATGTACTCGTACATTCGTCTTCATGCTCATCTCAAAGGTCTTGCTACCTTTCCCTACAATTTCCGAACTTTGCTTCTGGAGTAGGAGGTTTCTATACCAGAAACGCACTTTTCAGGTTCCTTATTTTTTCTTCCCGGCACTCTTCATCACACCAGGAGTTTCGCGTGGGGGTCAAACGAAACTCAGCGCAACAGTTGCGGCCTTTTTAATAATGGCTTCTTTCCATCGCTGTTATGAGTCTTCAGTGCTCGCCGGTTGTTTAGAGGTTGATGATAGACGATCGGCAATGGTTCTGGAGATTTGTTGTCGTTTTGTATTAAATCCGTTGGCATTTACCAAATCCACTTTCTAATTTTCATCGCAGCATAATTACGGTCACGGTTGACGGTTTATTTGCCACTTGCTAGCATTAGTGACATTCCGCTCCTCAGTAAAGTCAATTAGGCCCAGAGGTGATATCATGTCGGCTAGGCTTTCCGACTTTCCATTGAGCTAGTGTATGCTACCTACCAGATCATTTCCTCCAGCTTTGAAAAACTTGTCGGTTAGTTCGCCACTTTCCGCAGATTTGTTGCATTCGAGTTTGGACATTGCTATCCTAACTTCGTTTTAGTCAGTAAACGACCACATTTCTTTCGTCGTCTTTGCCGTTTAGCAGAAGTGACTCTTCCAAATTTTTGACACCAACTATGCACCGGCTACGATGTTCTCGTGGTGACCTTTGCTTCGGTTAGAGTTTTATTGGCACGTTCTTCTTACCTCAAGATAAAATGTCCTAAGCGCATATTTGCAGCAACGCCTTTTAATCTTGTTTGTGTTTGGTTTTACTCCTCAGCTCACAACTTAGCTCTCATCCTCGGTGTTTGGCTGAGAATGCTCGCCGACATTCACTGTCAAGCATGGGTTTCTCACTTGGGGCATCCATGTGAAAAACGTGGGAGGTTTGGTGATACCTCGTCTTTCTCCTCTGTTGGAGCATGCGCGCATTTAACGCTGACGTAAGCTGCCCGGAAAAGGATTTCCACCAGTTGCTCGCTTATAATGGATGAGTTTTTTGCTGTTGGGCTTTTCAGTGTTCTATTTTTGACAACTCACGCGTGATTCGTGACATGTGTCAAAGTCAAACATGCTCAATTAGCATTTCCATTTCATCATGGAATGACTTAAACCCGAACAACGCTTACAAATTATTGAATTTTAGCATCAAAATTCGTGCTCTGTGAAAAGTGTTTTTCGCGCACCTCGACCATTCTACTGTCGTCATGATGGACCTACTGAGCAAGAAATTCAAGCCATAGTGACCAAATTTCGCACCAATTTCACGCTATTTGACATAAAGCCACCTACCCGTATGCGTACAGTGCGTACAGAGGAAAATATTGCTGCTGTATCCGCAGCTGGGGTTGTGTTATTCGACTACGTGGAAGATTTTACGCAAGGATTTGGGTCTACAATTGACTTTACAACTGAAGCCAACTGAAGCTGAACGACCTGCCATAGCGTCGAATTTTCGGTGAGTGGGCCTTAGAAAAGCTGGAAAAAGATCCGCTTTTTTATCAATAAATTGTCTTGAGCGACGAAGCTCATTTCTGGTTGAATGAGTTTGTTAATAAACAAAACCACCCTATTTGGTCCGGTGAACTACCTCAGGCAATACAAAAACTGTCAATGCACCCGGAAAATTGCACTGTTTCGTGTGGTTTATAGTCCGGCGGAATCATTGGCCGGTACTTTTTCAAAGATGACCGTGAGAACAACGTTACCATCAATAGCACCCGCTATCGTTCAATTATTTCAGACTTTTTTTTGCTCAAAATGTAGGGGGCGAACCATGTAGTTCCAGCAAGATGGCGCTACATTCCACACAGCACGAGAATCGATGGACCAATTGAGAAATGAGTTGAGCAATTTATCTCTCGTTTTAGACCGATAAATTGGCCAGCTATATCTTGCGATTTAACGCCTTTAGACTATTTTTTTATGGGCATACGTCAAATCACTCGTCTATGCCGATAAACCAGCGTCAATTGCAGCCTTGGAAGACAACATTATACGAGTTATTAGCGAGATACCAGCGAATTCTAAATTGGACTCTCCATATGGACCACTTAAAACATAGTCGTGATCAGAATTTACATGAAATAATCTTTAAAAAATAAATGGCAAGCTTTGATTTACCAACTCAAATAAAATTTGTATACACTTTTGCAGTTTTCCTGTATTCTTTCGACAACCAAAAACTGAACGCTTAAAAAATCACCCATTATATTATATGATATACTAGGTGGCGCAAAATTAATCACCCTATCGGGAGATGGTATAATTTTTGCAAATGGCGTCGTACGTCAATCATATTTGACATTTGTGAACTAGACAGCTGCAGTATACCAACAGCCAAGCCATGGAGCGCTATACTCTGCAAGAGCGTGGAATAATTGTGTCGATATTTTTGACCAATAATCGGTCGGTGGTGTTAGTGCAGCGTGAATTTCGACGTCGATTTTCTAATCGTGTCGCGCCAACTGGGATAACATTCCGGCGCTTAGCTACTTCACTCGAACAGAGTGGAACCACTAAAGACAATGCAGGGCATGGCCGTCACCGGACTGGTCGTTCGGCCCTGAATATCACGGCTGTCGCTGCCGATGTCGCTGAGAACCAAGAAACATCAACCAGACCACAGCGACGGGCCACGCAATTAAGCATCACCACCCTACAGCGAATTTTAGTGAAAGACTTACACATGTTCCCATACAAAGTGCAAACAGTGCCTAAATTTTGCCTTCTGACCGTCAGTCGCGTGTGAACTACTGTAAAGCCATCCTCAATCTCAACCACGAAGAGGACGATTTTGTGTCGAAAATCGTGTCATGAGCGATGAGGTGCATTTCCACTTAAGCGGTTACGTCAATAAACAAAATCTTAGTTTCTGCGGCACTGAAAATCCGCGTGCGATGCATGAAGAGCCATTACATCCACTCAAAGCCGGTATGTGGTGCGGCATTTACGCGGGAGGAGTGATTGGGTCGTATTTTTTTTTTTGAGGACGCCATCGGCAATACGGTCACACTTACTGGCGAACGCTACAGGGCCATGATAAACGACTTCTCACTGACGAAATTGGATAAGCGGGGCTTGGTGAACGTGTGATTTCAACAAGACGGTGCAACCGTACGCACAGAACGGGCCAAAATGGATATTGTGAAGGAAGCGTTTCCTGGTCGCGTAATCTCCCGTTTTGGCATGGCCAGCAACCTCGCCCGATTTAACCATCCCAGACTTCTTTCTTTGGGGCTACTTCAAGTCGCGGGTTTATGCCAACAAGCCTCAGACAATCGCAGCCCTTAAGGAGAACATTCGACAGGTATGCGAACAGTTATCACCGGAAATCTTGCGGAAAGTCATGGAAAATGCGATAAAACGGGCACAAATGTGTATAAACTCTGGCGCCAGCCACTTGGCGGATATCTTTTTTTATTTAGTATAAAAGTAGTTCAAAAACAAAATTGGATGATTAATTTTGCACCACCTTGTATAAAGCACATGGCTATCCTTAAGTCTGCGATTACAAATGAGATATTACAGTTTTTGATCGTCCCTCGTGTTTCTTGGATGGCGGTTATATCAGCCATATAGACTTTCAGTATCTTCACTAGGCATTTGGGAGTACCAGCCTGGTTAAGAGTGCTTACATTGCTGGTGATCATCGTTGTAGCTTTTGCATGGATCGTCAACAGTTGAATTAACCCTATACGAGGCTGCTGTTGTCTTCATCACAAATTTTGTTACCCTTTCGCTTGAGTTTGTAAGGTCTAAGCGTTCGTGTTACTTTTGCATCAATACCAGCGTTTATTGCCCACATTACGCGAACTGTCTTTCCCAAAGAGCTTCTAGTTATAACTGTTGAGACGCATACTACAACTGATCAGGGCAACAAACCACACTTTGCCATAACTTTTCCTATTACACTTAGAGGCTGGACTCAATGATGAACTTTTGCTTTTCTTCGTATCTTAACTGACTGCAACAAGAGTCAAGTTAAACTGGAGCAATGAGTTTACACGAATTGACAAAAATGAACAAGACACGATAATTTCAAGTTTGCTCCTCTGTTTACTCGAAACGAACTACTCGTAGATCTACATTTGCATCCATTATAAGTATGATGAAAAGTAGATCTTCTATGACTATAGGGGAGCATCTACGCCTGGCTTGAAACCGATGAAGCACCAAAACACATGCCCGAATCAAGTTCTAAATCAAAGGAGTTTATGGTGGCGATCTGTGGGTCTGCCTGCAGCCGCTATTATTAACCAGTATCATACGATCCTTAAGCCTGGTTAAACAATAAATACAGAGAAGTACTGATTGCAACTGCAATATACATAGAAAGCAAATTTAATTTTGTGGGCAGTGAATAGGAACCTACGATTTTTTGCCGACTTCGAACGACGGAAGAGTGAGGGACTCTTTATAGACAGATGGGGAGGTTTCCCATTACGCATTTAAATTGTGGTTATACCTGGGAAAAATTCCATTCCTGCTTTTGAATATTGGCCTAGATTTGAACCCAGACCATTTCGCATAGTAGTCGGTGAACTTTTATTTTTCGTTTACACTATACAAAAAAATGCTTAACAATTAGCTTAAACTTACAAACAATCTTATTATAACTTACTTGGTCCATGCACTAATCGCTAATCTGTCCTCGATCAGACCTTTTATATCCAGGTAGAGGAACGCTTCTGGAGGAACAAAGCCGTCAAAGCGTACTCCCTCATGATACATGTACAGGGTGAATGACTCGAACTCCAACTTTTTAAAATGCTATAATTTTTTTATTTTTTGATAAATTTTATTGTGCCAAAGCAAAAAATGTTGGAAAATACATATATTTTCAAATTGTATCAGTAGTTTTCAATAAGTCTACCTTTGGTGTGAATAATGGCCTTGAGACAGCCGAAGAAAGCATCGCACGTTACACGCAAGTGGCTCTGCGCTATTTTGGCCCCTTCCCGGCGAAGTGCTTGTTTGAGGTAGTCCAAACTTTGGTATTTTTTAGTGCCAACCTTCCTCCGACAGAAGAATCCAACGGATTTGCATCCGGAGAATTTGCAATCCATTGTGTCGAAGAAATGAAGTGTGGAACCAACCAATCTTGGTTGACGCGCGCTTTGTGAGACGGTGCCGAGTCTTGTTGAAATGTCCACGGTCTCCGACCGAAATGATTGTTAGCCCAAGGCTTCAATACTGCCTCTAAGACGGTTTCACGGTATACGATCGCATTAATTTTGACGCCACGGTCCAAAAATACGAGCGGAGAGCGACCATCAGCGGTTATGGCGGCCTAAGCACTATCGGTGCTGCCTGCTTTCTGGTGGCCGTCCGAAGGAGTACATTTTCGAAGGACCTCTCTGGCAAGTAAACTCGGTCATTTTGTTTGTTGACATATTGCTCGATAACAAATGGCGACTCATCGGAAAAAACCAAATTCGGCAACTCACCACTTTCGTGCAAGCGTAGCAAATCCTTCGTTCTTTCGACTCTAACTTTTTTCTGTTGCGGTGTAAGATCGTGTGCTTTTTGGAACTTCAATGGCTTGAGCCCAAGCTCATTTTTCAGTTTGTGTTGCATCCGTTTCAACGATATGTTGAGCTCACGAGCCATTTTTCTTCCACTTCGACGCGGATTTCGCTCAACTCGAGCCTTCACTTTCCGAACCATTTCTGCCGATGTTGCTGTTTTTTTATGACTACCTCCATGGCGTTTTGCAACTCTGCCAGTATCACGGTAACGAGCTATGGTTCGAGACACAAATGATTTATTCACGTTGAAGTGCTGGAGGGCTCTAACGATAGCTACTTGTGGTTTGCCAGCCAAATATAAAGCAATCAAACTATGAACACAACTGAGATGCAAATCGTTTAAAAGGCTTGTATATAATAAAATTATCTGTCATGTGTCAAAATATGAGCTCACTGTCATGAACGGTTTGGAAATTATAGCAGTCTGAAGTTGGTTGCAGTTCGAGTCATTCAGGGTGTAATTGGGGTAGTAAGCCCCGAAGATCAGATTGTTCGACGAGGTAATTGCTCTTGCAATGTGCCTTCGAGTCAACTTAATAAAAAAAATTGTCCACCACCACCACTACCATTAGGTTCGCCCTATAGTACAAGACCTCATTAGGATGGAATTATACAGGGTGTCCCAAAAATCAACGTCAAGTCGGAAACGGGTGATAGGTCAAGCGGTGTCGGTTATCACAAAATTATAAAAATCAATCTAAGTCATGTACTTTTAAAATTATTGGCACTCAAAAAAAATCGAGAAATCTGACACCCTGTGACGATCTTTCAAGTACTGTGACCGCAAATCTTTACTTTTCTTCGATTTTGTTGCTGTCACGTAACACTGAGTAACTGTTCTGTAAATTACGGTCCAAAATTGAAACGTAACTATATGGGCTTTAACTAAAATATTGCTTTTTTGTCCACCCATATATCTGAAAATCATTAATCACCCAACTTGAACTGACTGTACTGACAAAAACACGTACTATGCCATTTTGGCAAGTAACTTTAAAAGATGGCGTATTTAGTCTGGATTCCAAAATGGTATGACACTTGCTAGACTAACGCTTAATTGAGGACAAAAAAAAATATTTTATTTAAGAAACCCGATTCATAGTTAATTCTTTTTAATAAGGTAAAATGAGTACCAGGTGTGTACGAGACAGATAGTGACAGCGTGATTGAGACGGATAAACACGACATTTCGACTAGTGTGAGTGAAACAGATAGAGATGCCACCCTTGTCATTTCATTAATATTTTTTGCCATCATAGAGCACACAGAACATTACGTTCTCTTGGTGTATACTCTCAGGATCGCAATCTACCGATCTCGTATCTTACAACAAATGTTCAAACTGTTTGCCTTCAGCGGCATGCAAGCTCTGCATCTTCTTACAAATGATCTGGTAACAAGACTGCCATATCTTCTGGAGTTGATGTCTTCAATGGCTTCTGCAATTTTTTGTCGCAGCTCGTTTAAATTTTCTATCGGCTTAGAATAAACTTTTTCTTTTACTGCTCCCCAGTAAAAAAAAATCGAGTCGATTTCAATCCGGTGATAGGCCGAATAAGGGCCATGTAGTAGATCACCTTCTCTTTGTAAAAGCATCTTTGGCTCTGGCCAAAGCAACATCTATATGTTTGTTAATATACAGGTATTGATCTAGCCAAATCCCAAAGTATCTGACTATATTTCGACAAGCAAGTGGCTGCCCGTGTTTTCTCACGATTTAAAACGTTCGCCAATTCTTTCTTTTGTCCCTAGAGGCCCTAGACAAAGGCGTCCTAAATAAAAGGGTTTCCCATTTCTGAAAGTTGATTTTCAACTTCCAGTCATCGCAATATCGTTTTAATTTTATCGAAGTCACGTTGTAAACCTGCTCGTATATTAATAACCTCCATCTTTGGACCTGATCTGTACGCGATGAAGTGAACCTATCAAAGACTAACGTCTCTGCTCTTCGGCTGTATAACGGGAACGGTAGCGTATGATAAGCTCATTAAATTCTGATATCAACAGAGTGGAATTTTATGCTTCCAAAACTCAATGCTGTCTGCTGTCATTAAAGCGAAATGTAAATACCCGGCCATTATCCATGAATCGTCGAAACCGAAAAATTTTCCATTTTCGGTATATGTGTCAATGACAACTTACGTTGGAATGACCACATATTCGATGTCGCCAAAAATGCTGCGAAATGTCTAGGCTTCCTCAAACGATGTAAGAAATACTTCACCCCTTCTGATCTGGCCTCAATATATAAGGCATTCATCCGCTCAAAATTGGAGTACAATGCTCACATCTGATCTGGTGCGCCTAAAACATCTCTACATCTGCTAGACCGGCTTCAAAACCGTGCGGTTAAACTCATAGGTGGTACTAATATCACTTAAACAATGGGCACCCTCGAACACCTACATAATGTCTCGTGTCTCACTCTGTTTTATAGCTATTTCCATCACCAGTGCTCCATATAAATCGCCAGTAGCATTCCGCCCCTTCAAACTTTTAATCGTAACACCCGCCTCGCTATGAATGCTCGTTAGCATTCAGCTCACTTTCGGGCTTACACTAAAGTATCGTGATTCGTTCCTTAACCGAACAACTCGCTTATGGAATGCCCTGCCTAGCTCTTTATTTCCTAGTCATTATAGCCTTCATACATTTAAAACCAACGTTCACCGGTACCTCTCTTTCCATCATCCCTGATTTCCCTTCGCCCGCGCTATGTGCAAACATTTTAAGGGTACTTAAATCCCTTGAGCGCGCGCAAATTATATATTAAAAAAAAGGATCGGCGAATTTACCGCACCTTGTTGCAGACCGTTTTTAATGTGAAATGTTCCAGCAGAAGTCTTAACGATGAATTGTCTACTGGAGAGCATATCAAAAAGAATATACAGCAGTGGTTTACTATTGCCCAACATGTTCAGCTTGAAAAAAAGAACCGAGGGTCGAAGGCTTTTTCCTAGTCAAACAGGCAGGCACCAGTGCACTGGTTCTCGACTTTGTTCCATTGGATATCAGAAACCAGTTTAGACGCGGCATGAATGACATCATGCCCCGCCTTAAAACCGAATTGATTATCCGGAACTATCTGTTTGTCCTCAACCCACTTAGACAGGAATCTATTGATCAACTTTTCGAAAACCTTGCTGATGTTTGGAAGAAGACTGATGGAGCGGAGATTCGCTGGATTGGAAGTATCTTTATCCTTTCAGGGGATGGGATGTACTACCACAGTTTTCAAATGCGCTGGATAATGGGCATTATTCATTGCATTATTGAAACAGGCTGGTATAAATGTTCACCGCTTCTAGTGAGAGATGTCCAAGCACAACTTTCGGTATACCATCGGTTCCCACTGACTCCTTACTTCTAAATGATTCGAGGATCATTTGAAGGTCTTCCTTCGAAATAAGCGGTGGTCGGCGATGACATTATTTGCCATCGCTGATGTCTATCTCGAATCGCCAGTTCGCTATTTCATTTCGAAGGTAGAAATTGTGTACAAGGACTCGATTTTTGAGGTCATGGTTCGGGGCAATGATGTCATTCGCCTTCTACATGGAAAGTAGCTCATTGGGATCGACATCTGCTGCCACAAGTATTTGTTCGTTGTTCGTCGTTCGGGCGATTTTAAGACAAAGAAGGTCGTTTTGATTATTTCTCCATGGTAGTCGGTGAACTTAAACACTACGCCAAGTCATCTGCAACATGTATGCATGAAACTGGATCCATTGGTTAACAGAAACTCGTATCTGTTCCATGATAACACGAGGACACAGGTATCATATAGAACCATGAAAAAGTTGCATCACCTTCACTACGGAACTCCACCTAACCCATCGGATTCCTCAAACCATATACGGACGATGCAGCTGCCAAAAACGCCTTGAACTATTAATTGAATTAAGGAATCTCAGTTAAGCGGGATAAGAGATATTCAGTCATTTTTAGGATCTTGCTCATAGGTCCTCTTTAAAGGTTTGTAACAATTTTCTTCAATGAACTTTCATGAAAATGATTGTAACTATGTGAAGAAAGTGTCTCTCATGATGAATGTAGTGGCAGTTCACTAAAAAAAAATTATTTTTCCCCATCATAACCCTTAATTATAACTACTCGTAAATGAGTCGACAATTTTTTATTCTTCCCATTTACACCTAACCACTCTCATTACAATAACGTTGGAGGTTCATTAAAAATAAAAAAAAAAAATGTCACTAACTTTACGAGCAAAGATAAATACGTACAGTAAGCTGAACTTTATTGCCCGCCTACCTATTCCCATTCGCATCTATCCGCACTCGTAATATCGCAGCAAAATTAGGTGCTCATGACTTCTTGTCAACAAAATTTACATCAGCCTGCGATTATAAGCAGATTCCTAGAGTCCCGACCACAAAATTTATTACCACTATCAGCGCCAAAAAGGATTATCTAATGCCGCGCAACAAATAATTCCTAGAGTGCAGTTCATAGCAGGCAATCTGCAAAGTGTCTACCTATCTGCCTCCACCTCCGGCCGAGATTACAGGATTACGCTCGTAGACATAGGCCAAAAGACCTGGTGTTGCACACTTGAGCCTGACTGCGTATGGCATTACGTCAGAGATGTGGTGTAATCGTCTTGCGTTAAATAATAACCGCCAAGCCGCACTCGTACTCGTACAACATGTTTTCTTCAAGTCGCGTCTTTGACTTGAGGTAATTGGTGATGGTTTTAGCTCTTCGTCGCGCCCCCAAGGAAGTGGAATCTACCTCCTTGGCTTTATTGTGAGGCGGATTTATGGTGATGATTAAGCAGATCGCTGACAATGTCAATTGGAATTATTACATTTCTTTGCCACAATTTCAATTAGCGGATTAAGTTTGCACAAACGTTTGCCTTATGGCGTTTTTGGAATTTTCGGATTTGTTCCGGTCCAATTGAGACTTGAAATGTTTTGCAAGAGGCTAAGGTACTCGTGCTCATATGCTTCCATTTGGGTCAGTGCGATGGTCAGTGAAGGCGCGAGAAATCAATTTCAAACAGGTATTTGCGATATGAGACGCTTCAATTGAGTTGAAGGGTTGAACTTGAGTTTAAATAATTTACGAGTATTGTAGATAAGATACGAGTAATGGTAATCCAAGAGTGGAGTTAAATTAGCCTTTGAGTTTGTGATTTGCCTGAAGGTGATTTGCACTTTTTCTTTTTATCCAATGCAAGGACATTTCGTTCAAGTTGACTTTACGTTGCTGATGGCAGCCCCAAAAACATACAACTTATGACAATACAACAAACCTACACGAATCTCCTAAGGTGCATTACAGCAGTTGTTTTTGGAAACACAACGACAACTAACTGGGAAGTTTCTTACGGCGAGGTTATGATCCGGAGTAGAAAGATCACAACACTGCCTGTGGGGTTTGCCGGCTTGACGTCAGGAAGTACTGACAGGCTTCCCGGTGTCGGATCACTTCGTCACCAAGGCCAATCAAATGCTGGTGTTTTTGCATTTGTGTGATCCAGTTGTTTTTTGGTCTGTCTTTTTTGGGCGATTGTGTAGGGACGTTGATTGATATTGCCCTTTTGACGGGGTTCGAAGGATCTCTCCGTTAAACATGACAATAACAACTGAACCGGTCGTACTCTATCTTGCTTGTGATGGGTTCTTTTGCATGAAGGCTTCCTCGAATCTTCGAACTTCTTATTTTATCGAACTTTGTTACTCCGACTATCATGCGAAGCATCTTCTTCTCAGCTGCCGTTAATATGCCCTCATACTTTTGGAACAACTCCTTACTTTCAGGTTAGGGGACATTTTTCGGTCAAAGTAGTGCTTAGTTGTAGTAAATAGTCTCTGTCCTTGTATCTACAAGGTTTTTCTAAGCAAAAGATCTTTCATGTTCATATTCAAAACACAGCGCTCAAAATTATTCTGAAGTTTGTTGCTATTGAAAACAATAAATTTAACTGATTATTGACGGAAAATAAATCCAATAAAGTGACTGCCTTGGTTAGCTTGGCAGTAGCCTATCCTGACAACTAAATTTTGTATTACGTTGTCGGAGCTTAGAAGGCTGTATTTCGGGAATAGCTCCATCAATGTTGCCCTTAAGTGCTTAAACTGTTTATAGACTGTCGGTGTACTATCGTTATTGAACAGAGAAAAAGTAACTTTCCCTCAAGAGGCTGACCACATGTTTATTGAGCCAAGTGCATTTCGAATAGAAATACGCCAAAACAGAATAGCAATAACGAAATAACGAAGCGGGAATTTAGAGTGGGTATTGCCAATATACGCGGCCTAAAAAGTAATCACTCTGCGTACATACACGTCTGTAAATCTAGACCAGTTATTTTGGCACTTAGTGAAACACAGGTAGATCCCCGTCCACACCTCTTAGATCACTCTGATCTGAAGCTACCAGGCTACGACCTATTGCCATTATTCTTCTCTTACCGCATCCGGAATTCAGTTTCATGTGGTTAAAATTCCATCTCCTTAAGCAAATTATCCACTACTGCTTTATTTACAGAAGTCCCAAACTGGACAGCAATTCGACTTTTAACGAGTTTCATGAGCTGTCTGACTCCATTCAAAGAATTGTATCAGTCTATCCTCATACTGAAGTCGTTATTACGGGCGATTTCAATGTACAAAATTCTGAGTGGATTCGACATTCTGGACAGACAACACCCGAAGGACGGTGTGTTGAGATCTTCGCTGCGGAAACTAACTTGACCCAGTTTGTAAATAAGCCAACATCCTGGACTTGTTTTTAACTTCTCAGCCTGATAAGTACACCGTTGATGTGCTCTTCGCTCTAGGCTCGTCGGACCATTATATTATATCAGCTACATTCTCGTACACCTACCACAGTTTGAGAAAAAGTTCCTAAAAGAACCGTATGGCAATACGAGAAAGCCAATTGGAGCGGATTAACAACTTCTTTAGGAATTTTAACTGGTCGTTATGTTTCCTCGATAACGACGTGGATGCCGCTGCTGACATGATCACAGAAACTATTCTCTTTGAAGTGAGATGCATTATCCCTCACCGGATGAAGAGTATCAAACCAAACGAAAATGCATGATACGACTCGAGCTGTCAGGGTTAGAGAAATGTTTTTTCGGTCCTTTAAAACCAACCCGACAGAGGAAAGCCGAAAAACGTTTAAATGAGCCAGGAATGACTGAGGTAGAAAATAGTACAATGTCCCAAAGGCAGTAACAATTTTTGATCATTTATCAAAAACATTAGAAATTCTGCCTCATCCCCCTGTCAACTCTTTGGACAAGATCAATCTGCTTGCTGCATTCTTTGCGGCCAACTCAACACTCCCAGATTGTGCTTTGTCTCCGCCTACACTTGAGTGCGTCGAATCTTCAATGGGGCCAATCCACTTTCGCACTCGTGTAGTACCAAGACTACTTAAAGATCTCAACATACATTAATACGCTGGCCCAGATGGTATATCTCCCCTTCTTCTTCTGAAGAGGTATTCTTCCAGGCTGGCAAAACCACTGCGTAAGCTTTCTCATCAATTCTACTCTTTAGGACTCTTTCCGAGCAGATGGAAAACAGCATTTGTCCAGCCCGTCCCTAGAAAAGACGAATCTTCTTCTCTCTCCTGCTACAGACCTATTACACTTACGACCCTCTCGCCAAGGTCATGGAAACGCTGATAAACCGTCAGCTCATGAAATATCTCGAAACGCGAAAACTTCTCAATGACCGGCAATACGGTTTTCGTAGCAACAGGTGCACTGGTGACTTGATGGCATGTCTCACTGAAAAGTCGAACCAAAGCGTACATCAATCTGGCGAAAGCAAGATAATTGAACTTGACATTTCTAAGGCATTTGACAGAGTTTAGCATCAGGCTCTTTTGTCGAAAATGCGTGCTTTTGGGATCGACGGCTCTCTTCTTCAATGGATTAGAAATTATCTTTCGGAACGTTCAATTCAAGTTGTCATGGACGGTTTCAAGTCTGATATCCACAAAAGAAATGCTGGTATGCCTCAGGGCTCCGTTCTGTCTCCGACACTCTTTTTAATTTTCATCAACGATCTCTTCTCTGCCACTTTTAATCCAATATATTCCTTTGCTGGCGACAGTACCCTCTGATTTTCATATTCATTCCCGCAATCACGTCCCTGCTCTTCGGCTGTAGAAGGGGAGCGCCAGCGTATGTTAAGCTCATTAAATTCTGATATTAACAGCATAACTAATTGGGGAGCCACTAACAGAATAGAATTTAATGCTTCCAAGACACAATGCTGTTTGTTGTTGTTAAAGCGAAATTTAAACACTCAGCCATTATCCAAGAATGGCACTTGCATCGTCGAAACCGATAAACTTTCCATTCTCGGTATGTAGGTCAATGATAACTTACATTGGAATCACCATATATTGAGTGTCGTCAAAAATACTGCGGAATGTCTAGGTTTCCTCAAGCGATGTAAGAAATACTTCACCCCCTCTGGTCGGGCCTCAATATATAAGGCGTTTATCCGCCCAAAATTGGAGTACAATGCCCTCATCTGGTCGGGTGCACTCAAAACATCTCTGCACCTGCTAGGTAGGATTCA
This sequence comes from Volucella zonaria, assembly GCA_963966105.1. NCBI lineage: Eukaryota > Metazoa > Arthropoda > Insecta > Diptera > Syrphidae > Volucella > Volucella zonaria. The sequence goes on along the minus strand of OZ014532.1, from coordinate 93,280,064 downwards.
AGACCGTGCGATAAAACTCATAGCTGATACCAATATCACTCAAACAATGGATACCCTCGAACAGAGACGTAATGCTTCATGTCTCACTCTGTTTTTTCGCTATTTCCATCACGTGTGATCCATAGAAATCGCCAGTAGCATTCCGCCCCTTCAAATTGTTAACCGTAACACCCAAAATATCGTGATTCGTTCCTAAGCCGTACAACTCGCTTATGGAATGCCCTGCCTAGCTCTTTATTTCCTAGTCATTATAACCTTCAAACATTTAAAACCAACGTTCACCGGTACCTCTCTTTCTAACCTACCTGAATTTCCTTTGCCCGCGCGAAGAGTAAGGGCATTAAAAGTACTTAAATCTCTTGAGCGCGCGCAAATTATAAAAAAATAAATTCCTATGATCACTGAGTAAAGTGGACCTGTAAGCGAATGATCCGGGGTAGTTATGCCGAATTCTCCCGAGATTTATGCGGCTAATGTCCAATTACTTACAATAGATCCGTGATGAGTTCAGGTTCTCTACAGGGATAGCTTGTGCTATTATGACAACCTCTCGAAGATTATTCACAAACTTATGCAGAGCAGGCGCAATTGGTGTATCATTTTTACCGAAATTTATTTTTCAAATTTGCACTGTTTCGACAGCACTCGCTCAAGTGTATTTTGAACCATTTCGAAAAGCGAAGATATGAAGCTGTGATTTTCTCAAGCTTGTGACCCTTCATTTACAGACATACAGAGGCAATTGTATTTGACATCTTCTATGGCGTAGAGGACTCTGAAGTGTTGGGAGAACTCGGAGCCTATCGGTGGTGTACGAGTACATAGCAGTTTTTAACCTGTTTCAGCGGTTGTTACTCCAAATGCTGTGTGAAAACCAATAGTGATTGGTAGTATTGTTCTTTGATGGCATTCGACGGAACCCTGTGAAGGCGATGTGGGTTTCTAATACAGATTTCCGTACGTAGATAGATCTGATTGTGTTTTCTTTGCCTGTCAGATGGAACCCAGTTGATGCTGTGACAGATTTCTCGTTGTTATAACTTAGCTACCTTCTTAGTCATAGAAGGTGTTTACCTTACGCAGCATCCGGGTGATTGGTTCGTTAGAGCTATATGCGGTGCGGTGGATTTGGCAGATAAAAGAGACGAAGGCAACGTAGATTTCGAGGCTTAGTGTTAAAGAAAACGGAGTTGTAAAAAGACATGCAATCGACGGAGTCTGAGAATGTCTGCTGCGTCTCTTCGTTCGTCAAGGGTATTTAGGTTAATGAGTTTGAGACAGTCTCGATAGGTAGGTAAAATTAGAGAATCGTCCCAAAGTAGACCTCGAAGAACAAATCGAAGAAAACGACGCTGGATCCTCTCAATTCGGGATATGAACTCGTTGAAAGGGACACCACGCTTGGCTAGCGTACTCGAGAAGGGGGCGAACGTAAATGATGTATGGTGATCTGGTCACGTAAGAGTTGCAGAATTCTTTGGACCATCTTTTAAAGAAGCCGAGTGATGAGTTTGCCTTAGTAATTATCTCATCGATATTCGAGCGGAAATTAAGCTCACTGTTGCATAATATGCCAAGGTTGCGGATAGTCTGAACAAGGGAATATAGGTTAGCCGTAAAGAACGTAAATTCGGGGAGTAGACTTGTTGCACTTACGTGAAAAGGTAATCGATTGACATTTGATGACATTGAGTTCTAAGCTGTTCTTGATGCACCAGGTGGAAAAACTATTTAGATCTATTTGAAGGAGGCTGGAGTCGTGTTGTGAGGAAACGGGTTTAAAAAATTTGGTATCGTTAGCATAGAGAGAAAGTGCTGAGTGGTACTCGTAGATGACCTTTTCAAGATCGTTGATGGTTAGGATGAAAAGAAGTGGACCTAGGTTACTACCTTTAGGAACTCCTGAAGTGGCCAAGAAAGGGGCCGAGGGGACAGACCTAAAACGAACACTACAAAAACGATTATCCAGGTAAGAAGATATCCATTTTAGCAAAATGGGTTCAAAGCTCAGGACGGACAATTAGTTTATGAGATATCTTGTCAAAAGCCTTACTGAAATCAGTTGTTATAACGTCAACTTCTTTACCACTTTCTAAGGCTGAGAGAACAGAAAAGACGAATTCGACGAGGTTAGTGGTAGTTGATCTACCTTTCAAAAAGCCGTGTTGATTAGGGGGAATAGGAGGTTTCCACTGGAAGTTTAAGGCTTCGTACAAAACGCTTTCGAGGAGTTTGGGTATACAATATATGAAAGTTTAGCTATGGGGCGGTAATTAATGACTTCGCACTTTAATCCCTTTCAGTGTATCGGTCTTATGAAAGAAGACTTCCATATCTGTGGAAATTGACCTTGAGAGAGCGATAACCAGAAGAGATTTGGAAGGGAGTGGGCAAGTGTTGAGGAACACTTTTTAAGAAATATGGATGGAAGGCCATTTGGACCGGGTAAGTATTCATCTTCAAGTTGTTGTAATTTATTTTCTATTACTGTTTGATCAAAACTTTGAAAAAAATAGGGGCCGATGGAAAGTTAAGTAGATATTTGAAATATCGGCAAAAGATTGCTTAGAAAAAGTAGCAAAAAACTTGGCTATAGTATGCGGATCGGTTGATGATATCTTTTCATATGAGAGGGATATGACATACATACCAAGGCTTACCGAGCTACATAGATGTAGACGAATCCATTACTCATATGTTTTATCTATGCTAAGAAGTAGGATTATTCATGCAACACTCGGACATAGTCGTGAATAGGAGAACTTTTAAGGGAGGAGTAATCTCTTCTCTCTTATGCCTTACAGTCTTGAAGAAATTCTTACTGACAATACACAAAGAGGAGTTTCAAGTAGTCACGTAAGCTGATAATGTATCAATCCTAGTATCGGAAAAGTGCCTTTCTGTAGTATGCCAACTCATGGAGAGGGAATTCGGAATTGTTCACCCCTGGGCCAAGTATTACCTCTGTGTAACAGAGCCAAATGCCCTGGCATAATTCTTAACTCAAAGCTTAGCTGGAAGCTAAATATTGAACACCGGGCTAATGAAGCGTGCACAGGTTGCTATGCTTACAGGCGCCATCACTGGCTGGCCAGCCCAAAGGTCAGCTTGTATAGGTATTGTACTACCGGGTCAGTGAGGATATGTCCATGTAATACCTTAACCATTACACTACACCTTCTGCCTGTATATCTATACGAGTATACACAGGATAACTGCTGGACCAGGGCATTTGCGCCTTGTTCTCCTGACTACACCTTCTGTAAACTTCAATCGAAAAATCTCAGTAAAATTCACAAGAGAAAGGATGGAAAAAAGGGAAACCACTCATACAATCCCAATACAATCTCAGTGGTAGCTGAACTGTCCGGCCGGGAGTCAGCCCTTGAAGGCTCACTAACAGAAATAGTCCTCATTCCGCTAGTAGTATTAAAGGGCAATATACCATATACCGACACTCCAACATGCCTGTCAACCAAGGCTGACATAAACTAATAAACTGCGCCATATCAACAGAACTACTCGTATTAAGCAGATCAAGACTAGATATTGTTAGAGTAATATCTTTAGAGGATCAGGCAACCAAACTATAACGCCTGCTGCCGTATTAGCAAAAATGTAAATGAGAAACAATATTCTACCTACTTTTCCTGCAGTTCCCGTGTCAAGCGAGGGCCAGGCCCAGCGCGTTAGGTAAAAACCACTTCAATGGCCTAAAGACAGGAGAACTAACAATTGGAAGCTTAAAACTTGTTGACAACTAGGCTCACGAGTCTTGGGTAAACACCACAAGTGCTAGGTGGGGTTTTCTGCTTAAAACCGCGACTCCTACTTGCCTACCTACCTACCCGAGAGGTCACTAGTAGAGAATGTAATAATAGACTCAGAGGTCACAGCACTCTTAAAGTAGGCGCACCTCCTTAAGTGACAAAGACCTGAACAATCATATATTAAGGGTAAGCAAACAGTTTCTGGAGCTTGGTTAATTTTATGCAGCGCATACCTCAGACCGCAGTTCGGAAGAGAAAGTTTGGAAGCAATCTGATGTAACTCCTGTTGTTGGAGGTATTTTCGACATTTTTTTTCCCGAGGATAGATGGTTCAATTCTTTGAACTTTACTCCAGTATGTGAGGGGTTGACACTTTTATCACCATATACCTCTCGGTATCTCTGTGACTTGGTATACAGCAGATTCTGGCGTTGTCGCGCTTGATTACATTCTAGGATAAGCTTAATTTTTCAAGCCCATACAATGCTGGTTGACTATCAGCGAATATGATAAAGATGCTACCTCCTTGTTTGCTTATTTCGCGGTCCTTCCGAGACAGGATATTTAGTTTCATGATTGTCACTTTTTGGTTCACTTTGTAGTACCACACTGCAGAAGCATATGCTATGATAGGCCTAACCTAAATTTGATTTTTGATTGTAAACTTCAGGCTTTACCATAAGTGTGACGATATACCTATACTGTATTCGTTTCCTCTTAAATGGTGGACCCCGAGAGCACACCAGTCGCAGACGAAAAGCAATAACGCTTTGCATAGTTTCGCACAGCTTTTCTTCATAATGATAACAAGGTTGTCAACATAGCCAATGACTTTGTGATGAAAGTTGAGGAGTTGGTTTAGTGGATTATCTATTACCACAGACTCTTAAGAAAGAGGATACCAACATGGAGTTCGATGTTCAATGCATCTAATGGAAAAGGCACTGGTGATTGGATAAAAGCTGTCAAAAGCCCTGTCAATATCGAGCAAATCAAAGATAGCTATCTTTTCAAAGATCTTTTCTATTTACAGTAGATCGACTTTTACAGTATCCAATTGATAAGAATGCAGTGACATGTTTCTTTCAAGAATGCCTCCAATATGTTATGAATGCAAAAGCAATTAACCCATTTCTATTACCAAATTCGAATACCACAAGTGTACTACATACTACGCAAGGCACCCATGAGCCAAACATAATCTCAACAAACTGAGTATGTAACAACGAAATTCCAATACAGATCTCCTAACTAGTTTCACAATTGTTTTGGTAAACAATCCACGAAGTAACCGGTTTCATCCCAATTCAATCTTTTCTACTTACTCTCTCGTTCCATCTAATCCGCAGCACCACCAACACCAACACCAACACCAACCTCATCAATCTGTCAAATTTCATCAAACTCACTCGCATCAGTTGGAAATTAAAATATTTCCACATTCCACCAACGAGGTGCAACATTCTTTAACGCCGAAATTTTCGGTTTCCTCCCAAAACTCATAAGACACCTCCGAGACCTCCGCGATGCATGACTAACGCCAATAAAACGTCCCATCGTCGAAAATTAGAAAACCCATCCATAAACTATGGAAACGTATTTATCAAGTTGGACGATTCAAATTCTAGTCGAATGGTGGACCTTTGGCACAGATGAAAGTTCGTCAATCTCATAACTTCATGCAGCTGACATGAGCTGAGATGGGCGATCTGATCGGTAGCCGGCTTAGCGGTATGATGATATGGCGATCTGGCAGTTAAAAATGCAAATTTGGTTGAAAATTCAAAAAAAAAAGAACAAAAACAAATAAACGCCAGCAATTTGGAAACATTATTGTCACTTAAGGTGTTGGGGCCGTTGCGTGAGGTTTCTTGTATTGGTTGCTAAATTATTTGGAAGCATGACGTTTGAAAAATTCGCTTTCGATTTCTTTAAGCGGCAACAAGGCGGCGCGGCGGCATCATCAAATGAATGTAATGATATATTTGCGGAGACAGTTTTGCGGTTTCTGTTTTGGAATATCTTTGTTGGATTCAAACTTTTTCAATCATTGCAAGACTTTAAGTTTGACCAAAGGTGTCAGAAGGGTAGGACTCTCCTCTACCACAGTTTATGTGGAGAGATTTTATTGTTAAATTAATTGACCATTTAATAGCTATTAGTAAAGAGACTGTCTAAATCATTTCACTTAATGAGGAGTGAAAAGATGAAAGAGAAGCAGCGTCTATTTGTGTCTGTTGCTTTTTTATGTACGTGATAGGATAAGATAAGCCTTAAACACGTATGCGAATGCCTTGTAATAATCCGGTATAAGCTCAGTTCTAACTGAAGAAATAGACGAATGCTTCTACGAACTCCTCAACAGATTCTACAACCATGTCCAGAGAACAGAGAAGGTAACATCTTTAGTGGTTAAGCGTACATAACACAATGCCTAGAAACGGACTTGGGCTAATCGAATTTCACTACAGCACGACGGATATCTGATAAAAAAAACCGCCTGCGAAATTCATCATGGTGCGATCGACGCAAGTGCTATAGAAGTCCGACCGACCAATATAAACTCAGATTACTGACTTGTTGCAACCAAGGTGCGTCTACAGAAATGTTAAACGCGACAACAACGTGAAAATACTGAGATGAGCTATTTGTTATTCCTGCCAAACATGTCAGATTGTGCAGAATGGCGAACCCTCCATAAAACTCACAAGGAATCTCGCTTCCCTTGATATTCGTGAATGGACACCAACACTCCGTTGGGACTAAGAAATGATTTTGACCGAGGTGGTGGGGTCTTTCTGGAGGGCCACACATTATTTTTCGTTAGGAAAACTATCTTTCTAGATATACGCAATGGATTAGATTGCAAAGAATCGGTAAGGACGCTGAAGTATCTCTATTTGTAGAAACGACCAACTGCGCTGAAAAATTTATTGAACCCCTTCACCACTTGCACGCTAGTTCGAGAAAGCAAGGCAGTTTGAAGATCTAGACAAAGCCGAGAAACGGCTTTCTCAGAGCCCAAACCCGCGTTAGGACTGTCTGCGTGCTCATTTTGGACTCTCATTGGTTTCTTATGAGCATAAACGCAAATCGCATAATCATAATCGGCATAATCCAAGATGTCGGCAGTTCTAGTGAATGTTTTCCGTCATCTCAGCTACTTTCCTGTTTATCTCAGTAGGCAAGACTGTAGACCGCATGCTTGCGTCTTGCTTAGTATCTAAGTATACTAGGCAAAGTGAGAATAATAGCGACACCGCTGAATACATCCTCTATGAGTGTCCGAGCTACGATCGCATCAGGCTGTAGGTACTCCAAATATTATTAAGGCAGTCATACATACTTGACCTTTTGAAAATCTTGCTTTTCATTTCATCGTTCCCCCACCATGTCTCTTGCGCTACTCTTGCTCCTTAACCTTATCAAACGTTTTAAGCGTGAAATGTTGGGATCCTTAACAGAACACCTGCACCCGAGCGTCTTTGACAATCTGCATCAAGGCTATCTTCGCTAACATAAGCCTAATATACGTCCATACCTCCACGGAACACAAGGATGACGTCACAAAAGAATGTTTATTCGAGCTCCTCAACAAGACATATGGGCAATGTACGAAGTATGACGTTTGAATCGTGCAAAGTGCCAGGATAGGAAAGGAGGATATCTTTAGTAGGGCAGTTAAGCATAGACTACACGACACCTCGTCTGGCAACTGACTTAGGCTTATTGACTTTGCGACGAGACGAAATATCACTATAGCAAGCACACGGTTTTCTCATCTCAATATACACAAGGGGACCTGGCGGTCTCCCGATTATCAAGCGCTAAATCAAATTGATCATTTTGCGATAGTGCCTCCAGTATTCTTGACGGTCGAATGTTCAGGGCAGCCAACATTGGCTCGGATCACCACCTTGTTACAGCCAAGGTGCGAAAGCGGATTTCCCAAGAAGAACTACTGTGAGAAGATATGATGAAGAAGAGCTACAATCGCAAGAGACTGTCAGAATCTTGGCCGAACGGGATACACGTTCACTCTCAACAACTCCTATGCCGCCTGCATCAAGTATCAAGTAACGTGCCATCAGAGACGCCGCAACTGATGTAATGGGTTTCACGCGACCACCCTGGTCTGATGCAGAGGCCTACAAAGCGACGCTGCAACAAAGGACAGGAACTGCTCGTGAGCTCTACCAGTAAAAGAAACGGGAAGAGCATCGGCTTCTCCAGAAGAAGAAAAAAGGGCACGAGAAGCGTGCGATCAAAGACATTGAGAGGTTGCACAGCAGGGAGAACGTTCGGAAGTTTTACCAACAGATAAACAGAATGTTTGACACCCGTACAGAAGACCGTAGAGATGAAGAAGGAAAACTTGAAGTGGAATCACAGTCGGCGCTGATGATATGGGAAAACTTTTTCGCAGGCTGTATAACGGTCCAAAGTCCTGCCGTTAGGCAAAATAGACCATCCAACTTAGACAATAATAGCAAAACTTTCCGTCCATCTCACCAGAACGAGGTAAAGACAGCAATTTCAAAGCCAAAATCTAACAAATCAGCTCTACCTGACGCCTTACCAGCCGATGTACTCGTATTCAAAGCTATTGGAAATTAATTTGTGGAGAGCATGAACCAACTACTCGTAATTTGTCAGATCTGGTCAGAACAGTGTATGACTAGTGCCTGGAATATCAGCACTGTACACCCGATCCATAAAAAAGGAAACCGCTTCAACTGCGCCAAGTATAAAAGTGTAAGCCTCCTCAACATTGTCATATTGTGCGAACGTCTGAAACCCTTTGCCAACAACCTGATTGGTCCTTGTCAGCGCGGTTTCAGATCAGGAAAATCCACAATCGACCAAATCTTGACACTCCGGCAGATCCTAGAAAAAATTCAAGAAGTCCAAATCGCAGGAATTATAGAGGCGGGCTATATAGAGCCATCTTTAGTTTTGGCATCCCTGCCAAACTCGTCGACGATTGAGAACTGCCGACGTTTTACGCTTGCCGAATGTGCGGAAATTATTGAAAAATATTATCAAAATTCCGGCTCAGTTATAAATACGCAACATGAATTTCGTCGTGAGGTCAGTCGTCATTATGGCTTCAGTGTGCAGGCAATTCGTCGCACCATGGAGAAGTTTGAGCGTAAGTACACTCGTTTGGATCTTAAACCACCAACCAGATAGAGATTGGTGCGCAATGAAGAAAACATAGCCGCCGTAGCGGCCATTATCGAAGAAGACCCAGAAATGTCGATTCGGCGCCGATCAGCTGTTCAGATTGTGCTGAAGCAAGAATTGAAGCCCGACGATCATAGACAACGCCGTGAGTTCGCTAATTGGGCGCTGGAAATGTTAGCCGCGATCCGGATTTTGGCCAAAAAATCATCTTCCCGGACGAGGCCATTTTTGGGTCAGGGGCTATGTCAACAAGTAAAATTGCCATTATTGGAGCGAACACAATTCACAAGTGTTCGGCCAAGCATCAATACATCCACAAAGATTGACATGGCGGCATCATCGGACCTTATTTCTTTCGAAATGAGGACGGAGACACCGTTACCATCAATGGTCTCAAGCATAGAGCGATGTTAACCGACTTTCTGTGGTCAGAGCTCGACAACATCGATATATCCGAGCTGTGGTTCCAACAAGACGGCGCTACATGCGATTTGCAACCAATCGATTATTTTCTCTCGGGCTACGTCAAGTCTACGTAAAGAAGCCATCCACTTTGGACGAGCTGGAGGCCAATATTCGACACGCTATTTCCGGAATTACACCGCAAATATTGGACCGAGTCATCAAAAAGTGGACCGACCGGTTGAAGAACTGGCAGCGAAGCCGAGGCGGCCATTTGAATGATGCGGCATTCCACACATAATGGCATGAATGTAGCTTCAAAATAAAGCCAGAATCCATTTTATATCTCATACCGTTGTTGTTTTATTTAAAAAAAAAATTCGTTCTTATACTCGTATACCCTTTAACAAGTGGAGAACAGGTGATATAGGGTGAATTTGCTCTTGAACTGAAATTACTTCTCGTTTTACTAAGTCTCTTGCCTGCTTTGAAAAATTAAGTTTAATAGGTCGCCAGTATATTGTTGAAGATGGGGCTGGATTTTAGTCTCATCTCTGTAAAAATGCATCTGGATGAGCACCATTAAAATGTTGAAAAGGTTTTTGTTTAAATGGCTGTTGTTGGGCTCCATCACAACCCCATTTAATTAGCAAGGAGAGCTCTTTCAAGCCAGTCTTTAGTAGAACAGATGCTTTACACTGTCATCAATTAAGTTCTGCCGAAGGATAACATTTTTTTTCCAGCATCCTTAATTTTATCACAGGAAGCAATAAATACGAAACTGTTTTTTTTTTACTTTTTTGGGCGTTTATGTAATTTCGTACGAATGAGTTGATAACTTTGAATCAATAATCATAACCAACGCTTCATTCGCAGAGACAGATATTGTACCAGAAGACACTGTTTCGAGAGTTTTTCTTTAACAAACCTGCCTTATTAAAGATATGTACGAGTACTAATAATAAAAACAATATTAAAAGTAACAAGCCAACCTCTTTTTCATGAACTCATTGACAATTGCTTTACGACAGCAGCAATACCTCATTTCCCAGTTTCCTAAAACTTACTTCGTTCGCAATTGCAATTTCTTTGATTGAAAGGACTTTGCACTTTTCTTTTTTTTTAATTTTTTTCACAGCACTCAGCATAGTGTTTTGGAGGTCTTCCAGCTTTTTAAAATGCGATGAAGAAGGAATTTCTTTTAAAACGGTTTGTGGTAGTTTAAGGATTCCATTTAGCCATGAAGAATATGTGCTTTCGAAGCCATCACGGTGTCGACCACACATTTCTGTAAATCGCAAGTATACGAGTAGTGTTTTTATGGTGGCCTTGATTAACTTGATTGAGTCTTCAGAAAATCTAATATTGTCAAAGCAACTCACTACAAATAAAAAAAATAGCATCAAACGCTTGATTTTTATCTTAGAAATTCAAATTTGTTTGTAGTGTGAGTGTTTCGCACCTGTACGGAAAATGTTGAAACGCTATCTGATAGCTAAGATTTGTACAGATATAGTCTGTGATTTGAATAACGCTGGATGTACAATACAACTAAACTTTTTTACTAATGATTGTTCACTTTCATTTAAAACGTCATCGTTTTTGTCCCTTCCACCCGAGTCGAAATATGTACGCGCGGTATGATAATTTCACTTACCTTACAATACTTTGAGATTATATTTACAAAACCAAAACACTCTTTTGAACTTAAATCGCACATAATACCCGGAAATTAATTCGAAAGTTGACCTTCCAAAAACTGTGGATAAACCAATTGTCGCCAGCTCCCATTGCAAGACCAAATGATTTCGTTTCACTTGTCTTCCACAAAACAGTTTCTTCAAAAACGTTAACTGGTAGTCTAAAGCTACAAGAAAAAAACAGTTTTTGCATTAATTTGTACAAGTTGACTCTAGATGAGCGTGTTCTCACAGTGTGCAACAGAGGGAGAACTTTCTTGTTCTATTGTATAAAGGCGAAAGCGACACGAAAAATTGTAACAACTACCGATCGGTAAAACAAATGTAAATATACGAGAGATCTTATTTGTCAAAATGAACTTGAGACGTCCATATAAAGGGTGTTTTTATTTTAGAGGTATACAAGTTCAATATGAAATAAAACACTTGAAGCGCAATCGTGAAGTCCAATTTTCGACAAAATTTTTGAGCAACTGGTGCCGCATATCAGCAACAACACGGCGAACGTTGACTTCCAAATCGTCCAACGTCTCTGGTTTATCGGCATAGACTAGTGACTGACTTCACATACTCTCAAAGAAAGCAATCTTACGGTGTGAGATCACAGGATCATGGATGCCAGTTCACAGGTCCATTACGCGAAATTATACGCTCAGCAAATGTTTCCCGCAATAATTTATGCCATCTTGTTGAAACCAAAACTCTGTCACGTCAATGCCATTCAATTGAGGAACGAAGAAGTCAGAAATGTTTCTATAGCGCCCTCCATTGACGGTAACATTCTGGCCGGCATCGTCTTTAAAGAAATATGGGCCGATGATTCCACCATAAAGCACGTCAAACAGTGAGTTTTAATGGTTGTAAGGGCGTCTCGACAAAAGCCTCTGAGTTTTCTCCACTTCAAATTCGGCAATTTTGCTTGTTTACATATCCATTTAACCAAAGATGGGCCTCATCGGAGAACAAAAGTTTGCGTTGAAAATGACGATCAAGCGCCCATTCACCGAACCTACGGCGCGTATAATGGTCACGCGGGTTCAACTGTTACACGAGCTGGATCTTAAGCTAAGATCTTTCCGTAAAATCTTCCACAAAGTGAATGGGCATAGCTCCAATTACTGTGCACGATGGCGAATCGACTCATGCGGATTCTCCTCAACACTGCACTCCGGTAATAACTTCTTCTGTTCGCACTGTTTGTCGTCTTTGGGGATGCGTATTATCCACTAGAGTGTACGTTGGGCGAAAACGATTCATCGTGTTCCGAATAACTTGCTCAGATGGACAATAATGCCGACCGTAAAATAGACGTAGCGCACGATAAGTTTGGCGAACCGAACCATGGTCTTCAAAACAAATTTGCACAATTTGCACGCTTTTTCTGGCGTTAATCTATTCATCGTAAAATGGCACAACTAACCACAAATCAACTTTCAACTGTCAAATTGACAATCTATAGAAACAATGTTGCCAGTTTAAAAACCAAACCTCTAAAAATAAACACCCTTTACATCTTCATATATCTTCCACGTATCTGTATCGGTCCTGCGCCGCTTGTGATGTTGGGTAAATTTGCGGAGTTGTTCGAAATTAGAAGCAGTCTACAAGCAAATCTATTTTAGATCACTTCGTTAGAGAAGCCAAGAGTTTGCTGATGTTTCCGCATTGTGATCCATGTGATCCAATTTATTTTCTTTCGGCCGCTTCTCCGAACCTTGGCTGGAACTTGAGTCTTTATTGTTTCTTGGACCGGATTTTCACACAACCTTCGTTGTAAAGGGTCTATCAAAAGTCGTGTCTAGATATTTTTTTTTTAAATAAAACATGTTTTTTCTGGTGTTTTTATTTTTATAAGAATATGGCTCTTAACAATTTCGATACGAATATGCTTTTTTAGCTACATAGACTTTAACCCTTTCGCTGCCAAGGTCACAATCGAGTTTGGTTTAAATTGTCACTATACAAAAATCCCACTCCGAGAAGACTCGTGGTTGGCACTGAAACAGAAAAATCTCTGACATTTTCGATGAGAGGCAGCAATTGAAAAATATATCGCACTAGCAGTTTGAGGAGCATTCTCACCGATAAGAACTTGCTGAGGTGGAAATTCAATCAAAGGACAGCGAATGGATTGATATTTCAGCAGAGCCTCCGGATTTTCGCTTCACAGCAAAGCTAGGTTTAAAGTGTGATGCTAATGGGAGTCCTGCGCAATTAGTTGACTTGTTTTTCAGTGAAGAGTTCATGAACCTATTGGTGGCAGAAACAGAAACAAATAAATACGCCTATCAAGCTATTTCGCCTCGCATCTTGAAACGGTCTTCAAGCCTTAAAGATTGGAGTGATACAAATACAATTGAGATGAAGATTTTTCCTGGTGGTGCAAAATTAGACCCATCAAAAGATTTATATTGGAGTAAAAATAAAATGTTTGATTTCCCGATGTACCGAAGTCTTATGAGTCGCAACGTAAGCAGTAATTTAAGCCTGCATAATTTTGAAGAACATGTTATCGCTCACTTATTTGGTGAAGAGTACCAGACATACCACCTTGATCAAAATGGATTTATTCAGAAAATTAAAAATACAAGTTTATTCATCTAAATCTATATTGTCCCCTTCAAAGTAATCCACATCGACTGCAACACACTTATGCCAGAGCTTGATCCAATCCTCGAAACATTTTTTATATTCGGTTTTCGGTATATCCAACAGTGCTTCCTGCGATTTTTCCATTACTTCCTCTCGGCTGCTGAGACGCTTTCCCCGTAGTAGTCTTTTAACTCGATTGAACAGAAGGAAGTCACAGGGAGCCAAATCAGGTGAATTCGGTGGCTGTTGGATGGTATTTGTTGCATTTTTCGTCAAAAAGTTACGAATAATGATAGCACTGTGCGACGGTGCGTTATCGTGGTGCAAAATCCACGAGTTTTCTGCCCACAATTTTGGTCTCATAACGCCCAAATAATACTCTTTGTTTACTGTCTGGCCTTCTGGCAAAAATTCATGATACACTACAGCGTTGTAATCCATGAAAACCGTGAGCATTGCCTTTTTTTTTGACTGAAAACGACGTGGTTTTTTTGGTCTCGGCTCATTTGGTGAACGCCATTCACTTGCCTGATGCCTGGATTGCGTGTCGTACCCATAAACTCACGTCTCGTCTCCAGTAATGATCCTTTTGATGAATGTGGGATCGGATTCAGCCTCGCAAATCTTCTCTTTTGCGATGTCAACACGGTCTCTTGTTTGCATGAAATTGAGGTCTCTTGGCATCAGCTTTGCTACTACACGACGGAAACCCAAATCATTAACCAAAATGTCTTGGACGGATCCATAGGCAATGTTCAAGCCCTCCGCTATCTCTCTGATGGTTAATTAGCGGTTATTGACCATTTCTTTTACGAGTACTTCATCAATGTTTTCGTCGGTTTTAGATGCCGATGGTCTGCCACTGCGTTTATCATCTTCGATTGACTCACGACCACTTTTGAACCGATCGTGCCACTGGTAAACGACCGTTTTCTTTAGAGAATCATTCCCGAAACACTTTTCCAACATTTCCAACGTTCGCGCACAATTAAATCCGTTTTTTACGCAAAATTTAATCCTCGTACAAGTTCGTTGTTGCAAATGTAAATCCATTTCTAAAATTGTAAAAAATCGCCAACACACACAGAGATAGATGTACTCTTGGCTACGTAACTTTTGCAAATGCCAAGCTATGACGCTAAGATTTAGAGGGAATGTCAACAACAGATTTACCAACTTAACAAAACTCGAATCGGAACAATGGGAGCGCAACACGGTGGTTATTTTGGGAGCGGAGAGTACCTCAACAGCATCCCAGCCTCAGTCGACTGACTCTAAATATCTTGTGCAACACTTTCTATGTAGAATCCATTCCAGCAGCAGGGAAGAAGTCCAGGCCAACAAGAATGTGTCGTGTATGTTCGAAGGAAAAAAGACGTAAGGAAACTAGATATTGCTGTCCACTTTGCCCAGAAAAGTCTCCGTTAATTTAGGGTTAATTTTCAAAAAACCCAAAAGAAAGTAATCGAATGGTGTTAAATCGCATGATCGCCATTACGTCAAATTAATAATAAGATTTTGAGAAGTATCGCGAAAATTATTCTAGAAAGGTTTCTTGTGAAAATATTAACAAGGATGTGTTTAATTGAATGCTGATAACATCAGATCCTTTAATAATGAGTTGCCGACAACCTCCGAAAAAGAAACTTCAACATTTTATGATGGTTCATCGGATTCATCTGACTTTTAGACTTAATACCGTATGCATTTATTAAACATTTTTGAAACTTTAAAAAAAAAAAAAAATATGATTGCATTTTAGTATAATCACTTAAAAAAGATCAAATGAACCAAAGCAATGTATTACATCTGGCCATGAACACGAGTTCAGTCTAAGTTAGCAAAATGTGAGTTAAGCAATAAAATAAACCTTCAAATATTCAAATTTGATTTTGATATATACTAGCAACTAATCCTTACACAATAAATTTAGTTTCAGCATAATATAGCCATCAGATGAATTGATTCCAGTTTTTGACGTACCCGTATCTTGCCCCACTATGCATCGTCTACAAAAGACAGTCGACTTCGTCATAGCAATTTCCTTAATGATTAATGACAGACCATACATATGTTTGTATTTAATATGTTCGCACTTTGGCACGATGAGTCCTTCTAAATATGTACTCGTAGAAGTTGGATTTGCTGGTTCGGAAAAACGACAAGGCATCTTAACTGAATTGAAACCAGTTATCTTCCACTGTCTTTATCCAATTATTAAGAGTTGCCTAAAAAGTTGTCACGTCATTGCTTGTAATAGCGCTATCATCGGCAGAAAGAAGAGAAGTTGTTCCGGACTCGTTTATGTGCTGCTTCAATAAAAAAAAATCTTTTGGATTTGTTCACTACTTGGGGTAGTCCAACTTTAACTTTGAATTCTCCGGTTATTCCCAGTGTGCATTTAACTTTCGATTTAACGTCGTTTTTTTTTTTAGAGGTTTGGTTTTTAAACTGGCAACACTGTTTAACAGATTGTCAATTTGACAGTTGAAAGTTGATTTGTGGTTAGCACGTTTTGAATAGATTAACCCCACAACAACGCGTGCAAATTGTGCGAACTTATTTTGAAAATCATGGATCGGCTCGCCAAACTTATCGTGCCCTACGTCCATTTTACGGTCGGCATTATCGTCCATCTGAGCAAGTTATTCGGAACACGATGAATCCACACTCTAGTGGATAATGCGCATCCCTAAAGACGGCAAACAGTGCGAACAGAAGAAGTTATTGCCGGAGCGCAGTGTTGATGAGAATCCGAATCAGTCGAATCGCCATCGTGCACAACAATTGGAGCTATGCCCATTCACTTTGTGGAAGATTTGACGGAAGGATCTTAGCTTAAGATCCAGCTCGTGTAAGAGTTGAACCCGCGTGACCATTATACGCGCCGTAGGTTCGGTGAATGGGCGCTTGATCGTCATTTTCAACGCAAACTTTTGTTCTCCGATGAAGGTCATTTTTGGTTAAATGTATATGTAAACAAGCAAAATTGCCGAATTTGGAGTGGAGAAAACCCAGAGGCCTTTGTCGAGACGACCTTACAACCATTAACACTCACTGTTTGGTGTGCTTTACGGTGGAATCATCGACTCATATTTCTTCAATGGAGAGCGCTATATGTTAGAAACATGATTTCTGACTTTTTCGTTCCTCAGTTGAATGGCACTGCGTGACAGAGCTTTGGTTTCAACAAGATGGCATCAATTTATTGCGAGAAACATTAGCTAAGCTCAAAATTTCGCGTAATGGACCTGTGAACTGGCCTCCATGATCCTGTGATCTCACACCGTTAGATTGCTTTCTTTGGGGGTATGTGAAGTCACTAGTCTATGCCGATACACCAGAGACGTTGGACGATTTGGAAGACAACATTCGCCGTGTTATTGCTGATATGCGGCCCCAGTTGCTCGATAAATTTGTCGAAAATCGGACTTCACGATTGTGCTTCAAGTGTTTTGTTTCATGTTGTATACCTCCTAAAAAAAAACAACATTTACATATTTCAAGGTTTAATAAAAGAAGAAGACCTGATCTGACTGACATCCTACCCTACACACTAAGATTATGCTATTGGAGCCCGCCCACTCGCATATACCCATGAGAATTGATCGCCAACGAATTGATCGGGGATAAGACGGATTGTTGGGTTTGGTTCTAGACCCAAAGTGATAAATCTCAAGCGGAATAGATCTCCGGCAAAAAGAAATGTCCAAATGAGCGGAATTATTTTGTAACTCACTGTTTCGAAGTTATTCATATGTTAATCTGAGGTATATCACAAGGCGGTGCCGGAAACCATAAATTACGTTTCTAAGCATTGCCTACTAATAGGCGATTGGCATGGGAAAACTTACCAATGCACCATATTGAATATTTCCCTTTGTTTTTTTGAAGGGAAATCCGAAACCAAGTATGCATGCATGAGTACTTGCTTAAAACCCTTCCTACCAACCACCAATCTGTTAGATACACAAGATTACTGCCTTAAGCCATGGGTCAAATGACATTTGACATTCTAGGGCTTCAGGGACGAAAATCCTCTGTCAGAATATAACAACGTATCCGGAATTTGTATGATGGAAAATTCGAACAGGAATGAAAATCTTTTATAAAAAAATTCTCCAATACAAATTTAAGCACTCAGACGCCCTGTAGATAATTGCATCCCAAAACAATGAACAGACAATATATTCAAGTGTCCAATGAAACTCCAATGTCAGTATCTCAACTGACGTATTGTTAAGATACAACACGTTCCAGGAGCATGGCGTTCATTAAGAAGGACTATGTGACGTATGTACGAGTATACCAGTGGACAGAGGTAAGCACCATAACAATACAATGAACAACAATGGGTGTATCCTGCAGTGCATTTTCCATTTTAATTTACTCGTAGTTGATCAATATAAGGAAGTCAAGAGCAAGGCAAGGCGATATCCATTTTTATGCACAGATGAAGTACTAGCCACTTATCCGCTGTCATTATCCTAGTGGGAGCAAGAGGAGTGGTCTTGAAAATTGAGACTCAATCAATTGATGAAAACCCTAAGCTGACAGGATTATACTATACATAGATGGTGAACAGAGAGAATGAAACAAAAGTGAGTTAATTCGAAAAAAACTGGAAGGAAATAATAATAGAGATATACTCGCATTGTGGAAAAGGAATAATGCATAACAACGGGACAAGTAATTCCAATTCGCAGAACATATTGATTTAACAAGAATATCTGCATATTGCTTTATTTGAACATTTACATGTATTTCTCACAGGGCAGCGGTTATGATTGTGATCGCAGAATTTCTTATTTCAAAAGGGCCTGCTGTGTTTGTGAATAACATACCTTTTACGAGTATGAACTTTTCGGATGTATTTGAAAAATGTATCTAGAAAGTCAGCGTGCAGATTCAAACAAAAACAACGTGGAAACAAATTAATGGCGGAATCCTTCTACTGTTAAATGGCAGACACTCGTATCAAAGTCACCCAGGAATTGCAATTGGATGGATGGGACGCAGTGAGTAAGAGTAAGTTTAATTGGATTTAAAAGATGGTTAACAAAGAAAACACAAAAAAATTGGGGAAAAATATGTTTATTTCTCTACTTTTCCAAGCGATGTTCAATAGCTTCGATACCCTGTTTATAGTAAGAGTCATCGAGCTCCTTAAAACAGCCATCAACCGAGGACCTCACCTCTTTACTGTTGGCAAATCTTTTACCACCGAGCCATTTTTTTCAAATTCGGAAATAGAAAATAATGCGAGGACGCTAAATCCGCCGAAAAGGATCCATGATGAAGCAATTCGAGTCGATTTTGGCCATCGCGATGACGGATGGGTGAACTGGTGCATTGTCTTGATGACACAATACTTTTTTCTTCGCCAAATGTGGCCGTTTTGTCTTGATTTCATCTTTCAAACGCTGCAATAAGTTCGCATAATACACGCCGTTGATTGTTTTTCCTTTCTGAAGATAATCAATGACAATTCTCCCACGCACATACCAAAAAACTGAGGCCATGACATTGCCTGCAGATGAAACAGTCTTCGCCTTCTTTAGAGCCAATTCTCCCCTTTGGGTTCATTGTTGAGACTGTTCCTTCGTCTCGGGTGTGAAGTGATGCACCCATGTATCAGCCATGGTTATGAATCGACACAAAAACTCGGCTTTATTGCTGTGAAACTTCGGTAAACACTCGATTAAAACATTCTCACGACGCTGTACCATTGTGAGTAATGGCGGCACCCATCTTAGGAAAAGGTTTCTCATGTCCAATTTCTTAGTCAACTGCTAGTTCACTTCAATCGACGGTCATCCAATACCATTTTGTGGATTTTTATCAACATTTCTGGTGCACTCACCTCATTTGGCCGGCTACTGCGATGTTCGTCTTGGCAACTCATACGGCCTCGCTTAACCTCTGCCACCCAATATTTTTAAGAAGCAGACTCCCCCAGAGTAGAATCCAGTTCCGTTTTGATGTTGGTTAGATTGAGGCCTTTCAAATGAAACTATTGTATCACATAACGACGACCAATTTTTTCCATATTTAAAAATTTATTGAAAGCGTTCACTATTGCTGGCTGCCGAACAAATACTAAGCGACATAGCGTCAAACTTCAAATTTAAGCTTTATAAGATTGGTACTTTCTACCATTGTCAGTCTTTTTAAACAACAACCCCGCCATCTATACGTCAGCTCATGGACCTAATAAAAAAGAAACCTAAGCCTGGATGGAAAAAATAGTCAAAATCAGGAAAATAACAAGAAAGAAGTAAGACCAAAACAAACCTTGTATGGCCTGATACCATCCTTACGCCGAAAACGGGAGAGATGTGAAACCAGAACATATTTGGAAATTCAGAAAACAGTTAAGGACGACCTGCTAGTTCAGCTAAGAGAGGACTGATCGACAGACCGAAATTTACTTTCCATTAGATGCGCCGAATTTCTCCAGTAGAGATTCTCTGAACTCATCCAGGGTGTTTCCTAATTCATCAAGGATAATTTGAGAAATGATTTTTGGCTATACCACCTTGATCAAAAAATTTCCGGAATTTATTCAGAAAATTAAAAATACAAGTTTATTCATCTAAATCTATATTGTCCCCTTCAAAGTAATCCCCATCGACTGCAACACACTTATGCCGGCGCTTGATCCAATCCTCGAAACATTTTTTATATTCGGTTTTCGGTATGTCCTTGAGTGCTTCCTGCGATTTTTCCATTACTTCCTCTCGGCTGCTGAGACACTTTCCCCGTAGTGGTCTTTTAACTCGATTGAACAGAAGGAAGTCACAGGGAGCCAAATCAGGTGAATTCGGTGGCTGTTGGATGGTATTTGTTGCATTTTTCGTCAAAAAGTTACGAATAATGATGGCACTGTGCGACGCGACGGTACGTTATCATGGTGCAAAATCCACGAGTTTTCTGCCCACAATTCTGGTCTCTTTCGGCGAATTGCTTCACGCAAACGTTTCATAACTCCCAAATACTCGTAATACTCTTTGTGTACTGTCTGGCCTTCTGGCAAAAATTCATGATGCACTACACCGTTGTAATATATGAAAACCGTGAGCATTGCCTTCTTTTTTGACTGGTGTCGGATCATTTGGTGAACGCCATTCACTTGCCTGATGTCTGGATTGTGTGTCGTACTCATAAACCTAGGTATCGTCTCCAGTAATGATCCTTTTGATGAATGTAAGATCGGATTCAGCACCGCAAATCATCTCTTTTGCGACGTCAACACGGTCTCTTTTTGGAATGAAATTGAGGTCTTTTGGCACCAACTTTGCTGCTACACGACGGAAACCCAAATCATTAAACAAAATGTCTTGGACGGATCCATAGGCAATGTTCAAGTCCTCCGCTATCTCTCTGATGGTTAATTTGCGGTTATTGGCCAACATTTCTTTTACGAGTACTTCATCAATGTTTTCGTCGGTTTTCGATGTCGATGGTCTGCCACTGCATTCATCATCTTCGATTGACTCACGACCACTTTTGAACCGCTCGCGCTCGTGTCACTGGTTAACGACTGTTTTCTTTAGAGAGTCGTTGCCGAAACACTTCTCCGTTTTTACGCAAAATTTAATACAAGTTCGCTGTTGCAAATTTAAATCCATTTCTAAAATTGTAAAAAATCTCCAACACACACAAAGATAGATGTACTCTTGGCTACATAACTTTTGCAAATGTGAAGTTATGACGCTTAGATTTAGAGGGAATGTCAACAACAGATTTACCAACATAACAAAAAAATAAACAGAACTCAAATCGGAATAATGGGAGCGCCACACGTTGGGTGTGGCCGGGAACTTTTTGATCAAGGTGGTATTCTAAGAAAAAAATCGTTCCACAGTAAGGGTCTATTTCCAATGTTGACATTATTTATCGAGGATTTAAAAAAAGGCTAACTTTGGTGTATCCTGACCCATGTTAACGGAAATTGCTCTGTTAATATTAATGATAGGAACTTCGTTTGGGTTTTTATTTTTAGAAGAAATACTAGTCTTTGTAACGTTGATATCTTGTTTGAGGCTTCCGATATCCTATTTCTAAGCATGTTTAATTTTTCTTGACCATGCTAATTTTTGACTTTGAGTCAAATTTTAGAATTTAACATTTTGCTTTCGATTATATGCCACATTTTCGTCAGTGAACTCAATGAAGCCAGAGTTCTCGAATCGTCAGTTTAATATTTCATTTCGAAGACAGAATTCGTGCAATGACATCATTTGCCTTATACGAGTACACTTCCTGGAAAGTCCCTCTTATGGCCTCTACATTCTCCTCGATCATAAAGAAGTTATCATCATCTACAGCTTGTCCTGGATCTATATCTGATGTTAACAGTATCTGTTCGTCGTTCTTCATTTGGGCGAATGTATACAAGTAAAATGGGTTAGATGCGGGTTGCATAAGCATGTAGTACCGAGAAAATACCAGAAATGCCCATAGTAGGTACGGATTACATATGGACATGCCTGTGTGCCAGTGAGATTGAGAAACCAAAAGGATAATTAACATGTAACCAAAAAGTTTAGATGCGCTGTTTATTGTGTTGTGAAGCCGCCCAGGACTTACTCACTAATTCTGATATACCCCTCATTAAAACGATGGTGATATAGGCGCTCCGGATCTTTCCCTTCAAACGTAAACACCCAAGGCCAATATACATACATAAACTGCTACAGCCGGTAGATGTCGAATAACCTGATACCTGAAGTTCGAGGAAAGATGGTAATCCTTGTAGTCCGGAAATCAAGTGCAATATTTAACTTGCCTCAACCTAGTGCTGCTATACCGAAGAAATAACTTTACTTATAACAACGATAGATTCGGTTCAATCGTTTACCCAACATTCGCCAGCAGATTAATATCGTAATAGATATGGAAGGTTAACTGTTATTCTAGTAGCCCAGGAACAAACACTAGGCTGTAAAACGGAAAATTTAGACACCAAAGTGATAAAGTACACGGTTTACCATATTGAAATAGCAAGCGGCACAACGGAGGAACAAGCTAAAGAATTGCTAAGATCATCGACTTGAGAGAGTTAAATCCATCCATGGCACGCAATGGGAAAGGAAATGGGAGAACACCAGTGTATTCATGGAAGCTCTGAGTTGGATGGCTTAAAATAAAGTGACGCCTTAAAGTCTAAATTGGTTTTGAAGCCATCGAGGCGAAACTGAGACTAAATTTCTTTCTTGGTTTAGATTTTGTCCCAATGCAGTCGCGAGTTCAGGGAAAGCCGACTTCACATTCCCAGTTCCGAAATCATTGCATCAGATGGCATATATAGTACTCGTACATCGAAAATAAAGCACATGATATGAATATCAAAGGGAGGGAGATTCATCAACGCGTTAAGGCAAACCGTCGTTTGTAGTCTGGTAAAAGCAGCAGTAACGGATTTGTGTGAAATTTTACTCACACACGTCACTGACGTATAGGATAGATGTAGATCCTCGGTGACAAACGACATGTCTTTTCAAAGCTCCCTTACACTGATGCGACATCTTACGCCCAAAGAAGTTTGCTATCCAAGATTACACCCAGATACTTTATTGGAGAAAGGGATGGTGATGTCTTTACCCACTTAGAAAGCCCATTTCTACTGCACCAATCATCTATTATGAGATGCGTCTGAAACTGCCTGCGTTTAAACCAAATAATCATATGCTCCGACGACTAGGCTAATAGCTTCAAAAACATCTGCCGTATACCTACTCTAGTCCCCTAAAATACCGTGCCTCGTTTCGGTCGCTGCCTATCTGGCGACCTTGTACTATACTTTGAAAAACCAGTATTTCGAGATATTTTCCGGCCATAATCTTTTGGGATATCATTTTAGAGTTCCCAGAGGACCATTGAAAGCAATAAAAAAAAAATCGATTTTTTGAAAATCCTAGAATGGCCTAACCCCCTAAAACAAATAGTCGCGAGGTACTCGTACAGTCGGACGGTTAGGTCTAAGTGGGTTGGTCTGTCCAAGAGCCACTCTTACCTAACCTAACCTATGGTTCGACGGAGTAGACATTAGAGCTGTTGAGAGCGCTAACGAGAGAGGTTAGCAATGTGCAATATACCAATGAGGACAGGACGCCGCGCCGTCCTCCACGCAACACTTGTAGTCTGCCATCACATGCTGACCGAAGTCGGCATCGGCATCATTCCGCCAAAAGTGGTGGTTCTTTCACGCTGTGTTGTCTTGCCGAATTACACGTTCCATCTAAAGTTTCGCTTTCGAAAGTGCCCATGATGTCAATCAAAATGCAAAACGCAAAATTCAATTCAACTCTGGCTACCGGATAGTATCGTAAAAAGCATCAGATTTTTGGTATATATTGGGTCTACAAGTAAGTTTCCAGCGTTTTTTTCCAAAATTTGAAGTTTTATTATGAAAACATAGTTACAATGCTTTATTCAAAGTATCGTCCATCGGAAGCCACAACTTTCCCCCATCTTTCTGGCAATTTATGAATTCCGGACCAAAAAAATTTCTCGTCTTTCGAGCCCAAGAACGTAACGAGCCAATTTTTGATTTCCTCTACTGAGCTGAAGCGTATTCCCGTAAGAGCGTTCTGCATCGAACGAAGCAAGTGGTAGTCAGATGGTGCCAAGTCTGGACTGTAAGGCGGGTGAGGCAGAATTTCCCATCCACTATTGTCCAAATAGTTTTTCACCGAAACCGCAACATGTGGCCGAGCGTTGTCGTGATGAAAAATGACGGACTCATGCCTGGTCTCATATTCTGGCCATTTTTCTTTTAATGCCCACTTCAAACGAATTAGTTGGGTTCGATATAATGGTCCTTTGATGGTTTCACCACTCGGAAGCAGTTCGTAGTATACGACACCCTTTTGATCCCACCATATGCAAAGCATGACCTTATTCACGTGAATATTTCGTTTCGGCGGCGATTGGGCGGGCTCGTCGGGCTTTGTATACGATTTTCTGCGTTTAGGGTTATCATAATAAATCCATTTCTCATCACCAGTGACAATACGATGCCGTATACCGCTGCAGTAACATTTCGGACATGCAAAATCGCCGTTCGACGTCTCTTCGCTTCAATTCGTACGGCACCCAGTTTCCAACCTTTTAAATGAATCCCAGTGCTTTTAGGCGCAGGGAAACGGCTTGTTGCGTGACGCCCAATGATGCAGCAAGTTACACGGATCCTCAATCAGTAAAGCGTCCAATTCCTCGTCTTCAAAACTTTTCGTCTTTCCGGGGCGATCTTTGTCTTCAACTCCAAAATAACGCTGCAAAGTTGTTGACAGATACAAGACCTACAAATAAAGCACATGGGGTCTAACATTTCTGCCCGGGATCCACTGGTGGCACCATCTCTGACAAACGCTGGAAACTTACTTGTAGACCCAATATCTTTGGCGCACTTGAAGCTCAACCATCCTCTCCAAGCTCTTTAGCAAAACGAAAGTCGAACTGATAGATTTGAAACTCTAAACGAGTGAGTTGTTATCTTAGCTAATATTCGATATAAAAGATATTCTCACCGTTCGGTAGTGAGGAACGGTGCTGAATGCTTTCGATACAAATATATTTCTTGGGCAGAATATATCCTACTTTCTATATACAGTATTGGCAGAAACATATGCAACCCAACTGCAATCTTAAGTGAATAGCGTACCACAAATAAATTCCACCCATGATTATATAATTTTGTATGTCAAATGCATTTAAAACAAAAATAGCCACAAACACGCTTAAATGAAGACTTACTAGAATACCCCTGGCTGACACATATGCAACTTCACATTAAAAGAAACAACTTTTTCAAAACTCTTGGATTTTTTGTTATCTTTTTCATTATCACTGCTCTACAACGTCTTGGCATTGACGTAAATAAATTTTGTAGTGGTGGAATGGCATTCCAGGCTTTTTGAACTTGCTCGAAGAGATAATTTTTGTTTCGGATCCAATTTCGATCGATGCGTTCCTTAACAATCTGCCACAAGTTCTCAATCGGGTTCAGGTCAGGAGATTGAGGCGGCCACTCCATTACCCTGATTTTGTTGTCTCTGAACCATTGCTTTCCCACTCAGCATACGGCAGCATGATGTTTGCTAAAATAGTTCTATGTACTGTACTATCCATGGTAACATCTATGCCATAATACTGCCTCCTCCAAATTTTACAAATTTCTTTCAATAGGGTCTACTAAGTCTTTTGCCAGGAAGTCTTCTCACTGTTCCCATTCCATCAGATCCAAAAAGGTTATCATCACTAAATAAAACTGTTTTCCACTTATCTACACTCCAGTTTAAATGCTCTTTACCGAACTTGTCGTTTCAGGTGGTTTATTTTTGATATGTATGGCTTTTTAGCTGGACGTCGGGCCCTGAATCCAGCTTCTACTGCTCTCTGCCTCACTGTACGAGATGCCGTTGGTAGCTCGAACTTTCCAACAAGCTGCTTCGGAGACAGAAAAGGTCCTTTTTTACGGTTCTTAGAAGTAATGTATCCTGCCTTGCTGTCGTTTTACGTTTTCTTCCATCTTTGTGAACTACTGCAACACATCCACTTCAATTAAATCGTTTAATAATTCTTGAAATCGTCGACTTATGCACCTTGTACTTCGTCTTCGTAGAAATGGCTTTTTGGAACATTCCGCCACAAAAGTCGACAATAATTCGATCCCTTAATGCAGCACCAAACTTATCTTGAGCCATTGTTGCAACTTATTTAGTTTTGTTAAATTTTAGAAAGAACTGTGAACTTTTTTTTGCAAATACTCGAACTGTCAATACCATAACGGTTTTTCGATATTTCAAGCAATCAGAGACCATGGAGTGCTGACAATCGTGTGCAAAAAGCACATCCCGTGTGAAGTTGCATATGTTTCAGCCAGGGGTCTTACGGTGGGTTTGCATTTAAGAGTGTCAGTTGGAAACTTATTTTTTCAATAAGGCATATGGTATAATTTTTAAATATTTTAGAAGAACACATCCAATACAAACGTTTGACATACAGAATTACGAGTAAATAATCATGGGTGGAAATTATTTGTGGTAGTCTATTGACTTAGGATTGCAGTTTGGTTGCATATGTAGAAGGACAGGCTTCACTGTTCGGTATTTTCTTTATTGATCCCGTCGTCTGTGATCGCGCGATCAGGGCTCGAATTAGCAGGGCTTATTTACTTCTTGGAAATGTTGCAACATGTGCGTAATGTGCATACATTAAAACCAGGCTTTGTGAAAGTAGCACATTTTTTTTTTAAATCGCCTACACATATGTTTCAGCCAATACTGTATACAGGAATATACAACTAATTAATTATCTATGGTAAAAACATGCAGATACTAAAATATTTTTTGTTAATTAACTGCGATTAGGACATCCCTCTTATTTAACGTGTTCTGGGATTTAAAGATAAAAAAAAAAACAAAATAGCTGACATAAGTGCGGTCAGAACAAAATGAATCACCGACAAGTTGCGTGTTTTCTTGAGGTGATTCACAAAACTGCTTTGCGGTCACATAATTTTTTTATGGATATGTTTTTAAGATTTCACCACAATCGGAGTGAGGCAGACGTTTTTAACTAACACCAAACTTGTATGGTATTCGAGTATCACTTCAGCACCAAATTAAAGTAAAAGACACGCGAGCCGACCTTATGTTGAATTATTACACTGGCGAACATTCAAGGACAGGAAATTCTGTCATGCCCAAAGGAGTAAGCTGGACACTTCACAGACAAACAACAAAACATATCTCTAAGGGGGACAGTAGACCATATTCTGTTTAACTTTGGCAAGGGAAAAAAAAATGCATTGGGATTTTACTTCTTCAAGGGGTAGAAATTTGTAAACTGGGTTGGAAAAGTTTGTTGGTGTGGTACGGGTACCTCATTTTTGTCCTTAAAGAGAAATTGGAATTTCGAAATCTCCAGATGGATATCTAATAACACTGCTTCTTTTCGCTCAATTTTTTGAGATATTTTCCCCTGTTTACTAGAGAAAAAAAAATCAATAAATGTCAGACAGTCAAAGCACTAAATAATGAATTTAGAAGCAGTCAATGGCCAGTCTCTCTTCCGATACGAGTAAGTTGGATCCGAAGGGAAGTGGAGTTTCCTTTGTTGTCCTTAATTCACATATCCGTTGCGTGTTTACACATTGACAGATAGTAAATAATTTGATTGTCCACTTGTTTATGCATTCAAATTCGTAGGCTGGAAATCAGTGGGTGTGTAGTTTGAGGTTTTAACCTAATTTCCTTGGGCACATTATTTATGTCAGTCCAATAAATTTTGCTCAACAAAGTTAGGGATATTTGAATAGTCAAAGCAAGTTTAAAGTGTTTAAAAAGGGTTGACCATATTCTTTACTGACACTTACCCTTTTCCTAGTATACAGTATGTTCGAGTATATCTGAAAATAATAAGAATTATCTGTAAGCAATGTTAACTGTGATTTCATAAATATAAAATAAATAAAAGATGATGTGCAAAAATTACAATGACAGTTAGGTGATGAAAGGGTGAACATGAATAATATGTCCCACATGAACAGTTTAGGTTAGGTTATGTTAGGGTTGACGGGACACCGTCACCGTTCATTCCTGCTCATCGCACCTAACTCTATGTAGGACCATTGTGATAGCCAAGTAAAATAATGAAGAGAAGATGGTGCCGGGAATTTATGTTCATTTTATGTTATGCTGCCTCACGTTGATTAACATATAGTTGTTATGTCTTCCCTTGAGTAGGTCTTAACCATTGCGTTGCAGCAATGAAGTAAAAAAGTAGTACATAGATTGGTGGGGTGATTGGAGTAGTACCTTCCCAAATTTATCTAAAACAATGACATAGAAAGTGGAGGGTATCCTCCTTTATAGCATCTCCAGTAATCATCGTCGTGAAGTCACATGCGTCCTCAGAAAATTGTGGCCTGTAAGTAATCAGTCTAGCTTTACTTACTTTTAAATTCATTTTTATTGATTCTTTCATTATTTCTTACATTCTAGACAAAAATGATTAAATCTAATTTTACAATGATAGTTACTTATTCTAGCTTACTGGCTCTTACCGAGCGCTCTAAACTTTACAATCTCACTCAAAGTTTACCTTTGGGCCTTAAAAACTATCTTACAATTAATCTTATCTATCAGTATTACAATATATGAAATTTCTAAGAAAAGGTTTTCGAAAAACTTAGATACTATATCTTTTAAATTTTTATAAAACTTAAAACTATGTCCCTATTCTACTTAACCTACCTTAACTATAATCGGGGTGGTGAGCACTCGTAGCCTCTCGCACCGAGTGGTTACCATACCAATTGCGATTTGGGGCGCCTGGCATTCGTCAACATCGTGCACAAGCATCCCCGAGATTTAACCAATGCCATAAAGCATCGGTTACTTTTCAGCGGCGTCGCCTTATGTTGACGAACGTGGTCTCTCCACGAAATCCCCCTAACTATCCTTATTCTAACTTACAACTAAGAGGAGTGTGTTACCTTAGTAACGTATCGACCTAGGAAAGCGAGCCCACCCTCTCCCCTTCTAGAAGCCACCAGAATTCGGTGTACTGTTTCTCGGCATCGATCCGATCCCTGTCCGCTATCGCGGGACTAAAACGGAGGAGCTCCTGAGCATTGGCGACATACACGTCTTAGATGAGCCGCTTGTCCCTCGCACCGCGGTGGCGGTGGTATATTACCGGGATACCATCCCTGCTTTGCATTAACCTTTAGCATCAATATGGAGAAATGCCTCTGGCGGGATAAAGCCCGATAGAAGCGTGCTCTCGTGGTACATTTCATTGGGGTAATAAGCCCCAAAGATCAGGCTATTATCGTTGGTCATTGCTCGTGCAACGTGTCTTCGGATCACTTTAATCAGGAAATTGTCAATCCTGTTCAGATTAGTCCCATCGTAAAGGACTTTGTTGGGATAATATTTTTTGTACTCTGTTTCTGGTGTTCTGTACAAGCCGAGACAGGTCCTAAGACCCTGCCTTTCAAACACCCGAATCCTTTCCATCTGATACGGCGCTACATTGAACAAGGGGCAACCATACGCGATGACTGGCCTGATTAGGGCCACATAGCATATGACCTTCACCCTGGAGACAAGTTGACTGGTGTGAAATAGCCTTCTTGTCAGGGCTAAGGCCTTCTTGGCCCCAGCAAGACAAGCATCTATATGTTTGTCAAAATACAAATACTTATCGAGCCAGATACCAAGGTATCTCACTACGCTTCTCACCGTGCTGTCCAATGATGGCCAAATTTCGCCATTTATATCTGGTATCCCTAGAAGCCCATCTCAATGCAGTTCTAAACAAGATTGTTTCCGACTTTTGAAAATTAATTTTCAACTTCCAATCGTCCCAATACGCCTTAATATGATCGAAGTCACGTTGCAAAAGGGTGTTAATGACTTCGATTTTTGGACCTGATCTGTACGCCACTAAATCGTCTGCGTACGCTATGGAATGATTGAGGGAACCTACTAGATCACTTGTGTAAATGTTAAACAGTATCGGAGAAATCACAGCCCCCTGTTGTAAGCCGTTTTTAATGTCAAAGATCTTGCTCGAAATGACGTTGTTACATTTAACAACGAACTTCTTTCCCATAAGCCTGTCGTAAATCATATATAGCAGGGGTTTCGGCATGCCCAACATGGTCAGCTTATAGAAAAGCCCCTCTAACCATACGGTGTCGAAGACTTTCTCAAGTCAACGAGGCAGGCACCCGTACACTGGTTCTTGAATTTATTCCATTGTATGTCGGAAACCAGCTTTGACGCAGCATGAATAGTATCATGCCCGCCCTAAAACCAAACTGATTTTCCGGAATTATATTATTTTCCTCAACTCACCTTAACAGCGCTCTATTAACCACCTTCTCAAATACCTTGCTAATATTCGGAAGCAAACTAATTGACCGAAGGGTTAGTTCTAACTTTGTCCCTTTTCGGGATTGGATGTACCACTGCTGTTTTCCAATGCGTCGGATAATATGCATTATTCAGCGCATTGTTAAACAGCGTAGTAAATATATCCACTGCTTCCAAAGGCAGGTGTCTTAATACGACGTTTGGAATACCGTCCACTCCCGACGACTTTTTGTTTTTCATAGATTCAAAGATGCACAGGTGCACACATCTTTTCGAACGAACAAATAAGAGGAAGCTCGTTCATCGGCGACGATGACGTTTGCCGCGTTTTCTTCATTGAATACGGTGAAACCGTGATTCTCGGATCGCCAATTTTGAAGTTCGTTGCGCAGATAATAGTGATTTACGTAGGCCCTGTTGTCAATGTCGTGATTACAGTGAACCGGATTGTTCACCGTATACACGGCCTCGAAAAAAGCTCCCAGCAAGTCCACTTTCTCCTGTGGGTCTTCGACCACAAAAAGACCTTCGCCTGAGTCGACACTCTCTGGATTTATGCCAGCGGTCAGTAGTGTCTGTCTGTTTTCTGTTGTTTGTGGAATTCGGATACACTGAATGTCATTGTGATCTTTCCTCCTGAACAATTTATTTATCTGCGGGAACATAATCGGACTACTGGATTTTATAGCCCGAATCTTATACTTATAGACTTACTGTAATTTTCTTTAATTAATTGTTCTAGGTTTTTGATCAGTCACTTTAGTGCTCTTATTTCCGAATCGTTTCTGTCAGTGAACTGTCTGTACAGTTGCTTAAGCCTCGAGAGTAGTCAACTTTTGTGTGCGTACAATGCGTTGATTGTTGGAGTTCTGTACTTTTCGATCTGGCTTTTGTCGGAGTATTCTATCGGAGGGATAGTCTGCTCCATAGTTCGTTTAACAACGTCTTGCATCGTCAGTAAATTACGGTCGATTTCTTCGTTAGTTAAGTTTCTGTTAGTCGGGGGATCAATTCCACTCAAACGTAAATTACGCTGTAAGATTCTGGAGAAGCACGACCACCGTACTCTACGGTAGTTGTATGAGTACACTTGATCATACTGCTGCAGCTGCGTTTGCTCGTTTGGGATCCGTATTGTGGCGGCAAGTCCTTAGTGATCACTATCGTACTCGAACGCTCGCAAACAGTTCCTTGTGTTTCGATCCGTGTTAGTCAGCTCTAGTCTACTGTCTGTTAATGCCAAGTCCAGAAAGAGCCGGCTGACGGGAAGGATGGGATGTTCGTCGCGTACAGTTCAAGTCTATACTCAATCATATTTTGACCCCACCAGTAGTATAACTGGTTGCCCCTAGTGTTTGGCGGATTATTTCCCCATGCCGCATGTCTAGCGTTAAGATCTCCGGCCAAAAAATAATAATTTTCCTCCAATTGAAGCTGAAGGCAACGAAAAAGTATTTCGAGCTTAGTTATAAATTGAATGGGATTAGGTACTTCAGGTGTATAAAG
Organism: Volucella zonaria; assembly: GCA_963966105.1. NCBI lineage: Eukaryota > Metazoa > Arthropoda > Insecta > Diptera > Syrphidae > Volucella > Volucella zonaria. Next base: position 93,248,015 of record OZ014532.1, on the reverse strand, counting down.
CGACACCACATACACTCGCCTTCGACTATGAAGAGGAATGCATACGATGCAGGCTTCCAACACCCGGAACCGCATTAAATCCCCGCTATATATGACCCTATGGCGCATGTCTTTGCGTAATAAGATACCAACCCCACCTCCTCGTGAAGAATGTGGACGGTCTCTTCTATATATATTGTACCCACTGTAGCCAATTTTGTTATTCTGGTTGAGCTTAGTTTCGCTAACCAAAAGCACATCTGGGCATTCACTTAACAACAGATTTTGTAGGTTGGCCCTTCTCTCGATCCTGATTAGTGAGTTAACGCTAGGATCTTCAGATTAACCTCATTCAACGTAGCAGACATTATATCGGCGTGCCAGACTTGTCAAACAGGGTCGAATAGATGACGTAAATTCGAGCCGCTTGTTCATTTAATTGTTTCTGAAAATGATAGATTTTTCCATGCAGGGACAGAAGGATCGCTTTCAAATCCAGATCCGCTTCCGGCGCTTTTTCAGCTACCGTGTTGGCGTGTTTTGTGGCCCTACCCGACCCGGATACCATTTGGGCAAATGATACATTGGGTGCCACAAAATTAGAGAAAGCCCGACTCTTTTGACGCTTCTCTTCTTCGATCAACTGTTTTCGAGCCTGAACTTTCTTTTTCAGCTCCTGGAACCTAAGACAACCCCTGAAATTAGCAGGGTGCCCCGAGTTTCTGCAGAGTACGCAAAAGAGTTGACCCCTATCCACTACTCTATCATTGCCTAAAGGACATTCTCCATATTTGTGGTCCTTGTCGCACTTAACGCACCTAAATTGCATATTGCAATTAGCCGCGGCGTGCCCGAACCTCTGGCAGCGCATAGATTGCAGTACACGATCTGCCCTCTTTAATTTTTCCCAACTTACAGCATGATAATGCAGGAATTTAATTTTTCGCAGATTATCGATTTTGCTGTTGTACTAAGAAGAATGGTAATTTACGGTTACCATCCCTTGCCGCGGCCGTGGTAAACGGCTTGACCCCCACGAACTTAAGGTCGTCGCTCTCTAACCTTTTAAGCTCCTCTTCGAGCTCCTCCGTCTTTATTGCTGGATCGATGCCTTTTAACAGCACCGTCTGGAGTTTTTCACCCGTAATCAGTCTAGCATTCACAGTTTCGTGTTCCAAAACAACAATTCTACTGGATTTGGACTTGTTTTGTTCGATCACCTATTGCAACTTTGATTTTTATTATCTGCTCCACATGCAGTGTCAGATTTCAAGGTGGAGGCTGGATGCTCTGATTCGCAACATGTTTAGACTAAGTTAGTGGTAGATCCTAAACGAACTAACTCGTCTGCGGGTTAATAGCATACAACTTCTTTGTAGCCAGAGCTCGAAACTACGCTGAACGAAAGCAGCATTCAGTTGTTCAATACAGCGATTGAAAAGATTTGAATTATTTCGATGGCAGCGCCAACCTAAACATGGGATATTGCCTTAATGCGCCTAATTCAGTGGCTCCTTTTGAAAGACACTACAGTAACAAAGTAAAAGTCTTGAAACTGACAAACAGATGGCGACTCTAATAACATATCCACACGATTATTAGTCGTAAACGAAACGTGTCAAAATTTGATGACATTTCGACCATTAGTCATGGAGATTTTGAAGTTTTCAAAACTCTTTTGATATTTTCAAATCTATGGAAAAAAAAACGAGTTTGGTACTTTGATGAAAAACTGTTATTTTATGGGAAAAAATACCGTTAAAACTCAAAAATGGCTTGAAAAGCGTCATAAGGAATCTTCTCTGTCGAAAGTGATGCTGAACGCTCCGGCCGCCCAGAAAAGCGGTTATGCTGGAAAACATAAAAAAAAAATCCACAAATTGCATGTGATAGCTGACATCGCAAAGATATCAAAAGGCCGTGTAGTTATTTGCACATTTGCACGAGTATTTGGATACGTGAAAGCACTGTTCGAAATGGGTACAGCGTTTGAATCAAAAACAACAACGTGTTGATGATCCAGAGCGCTGTTTGGAGCTGTTTAAGTTAAATAAAAATAATTGTTCATGCGATATGTGATAATGGATGAAACATTACCTGTTTGTCCTATTACCTATTCGCAAACCTCAAGAAAATGTTTGCCGGAAAGAGATATGGCGCAAATGAAGAGGTGATCGTCGACACTGAAACTTATTTTGAAGGATTGGACAAATCGTCCTATATAGAAAGGCATTTTTTTTTTTTTTTTTTTTTTTTTTTTTGTATGCATTTTTATTTTATTATTTAATTTACTCTTACTTGCTAGACAAAAAATGCTTAAAAATTAGCTTAAATAACTTAAAATTATCTTATTCTAGCTTACTGACCCCATGCGAGCACTCTAAGTTAAACCTAACACTTAAATTATGTCTTTCGACGTACCTTACTACTATACTATACTATTTCTATTCCTTATAATTAAAACTAAGAAAACATTTTTTCCAAAAAAAAAAAACTTAGTAACATGACTTTTTTTATATTTTATTATAAAACTTAAAACTAAAATCCTAAAAACTACCTAAAAATAAGTCTTAATCTACTTAAACTACTTACATCTAGTACATACATATATAATATAGAAAGACATAGCAATGTTAGAGTGGCGCTGGAATGATTGTATCACCGGGTACATGTACAGAGTAGGTGGAAGATTGTCTCCCCTTCTTCCTCATCCATGCAGCTTCTACAGAAATCGTTTGTAAAACCGCCAAGGCTTCTTGCATGCTTGCCTATAAGGCAGTGCCCATTGATGACACCTATGATGGCGCTGAGATGTTCCCTATTTAGAAGGATCAGCTTTAGCCAGATCTGTTTGGTCGCTAGACAGGTTGGTCCAACAGTCCACCTACGGCCTGTTCTTTTATTAGCATCCAGCTTTAATATTAAATTGCGCGTAGTGATTGGTATACCTATAATACCCTTTTCTGGTAGAATAGGTAGAGTGTTTCCAACTTTGGCGAGTTCGTCCCAGCTGCCTCATCAATCCTATGGTTCAGGTCATCCAATAAGTAAATAAAAAAGCACATTGGGGTCAAGTTCGAAGACCATGAAGGCCACAGAATGGATATATGTTGCATTATCCACGAATTTTCTTACACGCAAGCTAACCACTCTCTACCTACATGGCCATCCTGCTGGTACACAATGGCTGCTCTTTGTTGCAATGATATATCATTGTTTCGCAAAAATATTAGGTAGAGTTCCGAAATAAGCCTTGGAAGAAGCCGATAGGTTCCGATCAGCTTGTTACCCAATATACCACACATGTGGGCAGCTCTGTGTTTCATGGAGTGGGAGTTACTTGGTGCCCAGGTACGAGGTGTGTTCAGAAAATAACGAGAATTTTAGTTTTTTTTGAAGAAAAATATTTATTTATTCGTCTACGTTAATGTTGTCGCCTTCAAAATACTCCCCATTAGTTATTATGCATTTTTTCCAGCGCTTCTTCCAATCCTCGAAACACTTCTCAAACTCGATCTTTGGGATAGCCTTTAGCACTTTCAGCGATACGCTTTTAATGTCATTTATGCTTGCAAAACGACGGCCCCTTTAAGGTCGCTTTTATTTTTGGAAATAGGAAAAAGTTACACGAAGCCATGTCTGGAGGCCGGAACTTCATTTAGTGACTGCTGAGCAACTTCCATTCGCCACTGTTTTTGTTCAAAGTTCAACAATTGTGGAACAAATTTTGCTCCCACGCGTTTCATACCCAAAACATTCAAAAACATTTCGTGGTATGAGCCAATCGATATGTCAACATCATCAGCGACTTCTCTGATTGTGATTCGGCGATCGTTCATAACTATTTCTTTAAATTTTTCTCCGTTTTCATGAGTTGTTGATCTGCTGAGCCGTCCGGGGCGTTCGTCGTCTTCAACGTCTTCAGGGCCATCTTGGAAACGCTTATACCACTCGTAAGCTCTTGTTTTACTCATAGCTGACTCACCATAAGCCTTTGTTAACATTTCGCACACTTCGTTACACTTTATTTAATTTTTTACGCAAATTGTTTGATCCATTTCTTTTAATAAAACATTGAAAATCGGCCCCCCATCGCGCGAAATTTAAAAACTCCCTTTATTTTCTGAACACACCTCGTATTTTATATGACCTCCGCTAGTTGTTCGGCTTTACGTGGCCTGTTCATGGTTTACTTTGACCATATTAGGGAGAACACAGAACGCTGATGGCATAGGTACCATTTATAGAGGAAACTAGAAATTGTAAGAGAGCTACAGCAGTAGAAGTCAATAAGAAAATAAACCACAGAGCGCTTGTTGTTGTATGCTTGCATACAAGTATGTATGATAAATTAGCCGATAAAAATATTTCCGTATTCATGCGTAATTTGAAAATTCTCATGAATAAGTCGTGACATTAATCCTCTCTCTTAAATCCCATCTCCGATGCTGCCTCATCCTTAAAATCACTGAACCATATTTTCTTTCATGAAATCAGACAATACACGAAACCTTCCGAAAGAGGTTGGGTAGCAATTCAATCAAATGTTTCGTGTCTCTTATGCAAATCACACGCTTTGATGGTCACATTTAGTTGTTCGCACCCTCATAGTAAAACGAATCATAAGATGGTATAGCCTTAACGTCCACCGTTAAATAATGCTAATGACAAATCGTTTCGTGCTAAAACCAAACCCTCGCGGAATCTGCGAATCCACTGGCAAGCCAATAAAATGTCGTCTTTTGTTGTTTCTTATTCTAAGTTGTCACAGTAACGTAGCATGTGCCACTGTCATTACCGAAAATTGCCCCCAGACCCTTTCTTTCTTACACAATTAGTCGCACAACTGTTCTATAAACTCGTACTTACCAACTTACATCGTACACATGGTGAGTACTCGTAATTATACTAATTGAAATCGTTCTTCTTTTTTTTCCTGCATTGGCAAATATACAAGTATAAGCACACTGGTTTCGAATTCATGGGGCGGCAACACTTTTTTTTCGAATTTCATTTCCGCAATATGAATTAATTAAAATGCAGCGAGTATTCAAAAAAAAAACATAAAAACTCTGTTATGTACACCACAATTTCATAGCCTACTGACGAAAGGATAACACCAGCCGTTCAAACAAAGAGCGTCAAAACTCCAGGGAAATTTTATTTTCAAGGTGCAAAGCGAAAACACCAACAAACCCGGAGACATCGTGGAATCACTGCTTCCGTTACCATTGTTCCATCTGGATTACATAAGTTTTCCATACCCTGGGGTCGTGAAGTGTATTTTTGTGTGAAGTGATGGCATAAGCAAAGGTCATTGCTTTGGCACATGCCAGGCTCAACGTTATCCTTGAGTAGTAATATTTCAATGACGTCTGCCACTTGGGAAACTGCACACCGGGTTAATTCATTAGGGTTTGACATTTACTCTAAGGCTTATACGAAGCGGTTCTCCTTTACTTATAATTGAGTGTCGAGTACCATCAAAAATATATTTCAATTTTTTATTACTTATTAAAAAAACAGATAACCAGCGTGAAGCCTTCAAAAATGACACATGAGACATTAGCAGACGACAGCCGGTCTTGTTTAGAATAAGTGGAACTCTTCACAGGTCGGAATGGAATTCAAAATTTGAGGAAAATTAAATCCGAAGACACGAGACCTCAACATACATATTTTCATGGATGGTAGCGCCTCCCTTAAAACGAACACCTGCCAGCTTTGCCAGTAAGACCTGTTTCACACCTCTTTGCAGCGTCGTCTGGGAATTTAGCCGAAGAATTTAAACATAGGACCTTCCCCAAGAGCAGCTGGGTCTCATTCGATAACCGACAACTTAATACAGGTAGTTCCTCGATTAAAAACCAACTCGATGCCTACTTTTTATTATTTTCGAAAAGGATCTTGATAAGGTTCAGCAAGGGCCCATGTCTTGCACAGGAGTATTGTTTCAAACAAAATTATTTCTGTTGTTAAGCTTAAAAGCGAAAGTGCAAAATGCAGTACTTGACACAATGGTAAGTTGTAAAAGGCTGTTAAGGTTCCAACCAGAGTACGCCAGGGCTGCATTTTAACTTTTCTAGTGATAAATATTGCTGAGCTCAACATGTAATGACATCTTGTCTGAAACCTCTGTACTACGCTGAAAACATCTAGTTCATTAACACCACAACAGATGGTTCAGAACTTAGAATGAAAAACAGCCAAAGTAGGTGTGTGCCCAAAATCACAGCCCTGAGCCTTCAAAGTTCTTTCAATCAACTAAATATTGGCGAACAGGAGACCGAAGAGCTCGACAACTTTTCATATGTCTGCCGAAGGCAGACGTGATCCAAAACATTTGACGAGGAATTGGGGTAAAACAAAGGGATCTAACGCACATTGCAGAAGACCGAAGAAGATAGCGCGCAGGCATTATTGAAGCCCTATGCCTCACAAATAAAGACAAAAACCAGCTTTGCTTAGAACTTATTTTATCCGAGCACTAGCTAGCAAATTTCCCTTTTTTTTATAATGAGCGCGCGCTCAAAGGGTTTTTGTACCCTTAAAGTGTTCGTACACAGCGCGGGCGAAGGAAATTTAGGGAGGAAGAAAAGACAGGTACCGATGTACATTGTTTTTAAATGTTTGTAAGTTATAACGACCAGGAAACACAGACATCGGCAGGGCATTCCATAAGCGAGTTGTACGGCTTAGGAAAGAATCACGATATTTTAGAGTACGTCCGAAAATGGGCTTGAGGGTATACTGATGAGCATTCATAACGAGACGAGTATTACGGTTGAAAATTTGAATGGGCGGAATGCTACTGTCGATTTCAATGGAGCACTGGTGGAGGAAATAGCGATAAAACAAAGTGAGACAGGAGACATTTCGTCGGTGTTCGAGGGTGTCAATTGATTGACTGATATTAGTATCACCAATGAGTTTTATCGCACGGTTTTGAATCCTATCTACCAGGGGCAGAGATGTTTGAGGAGCACCTGACCAGATGTGGGCTGTACTCCAATTTTGGGTGGATGAATGCCTTATATATTGTGGCCAGATCAAAGGGGGTAAAATATTTCTTACATCGCTTGAGGAAACCTAGACATTTCGCAGCATTTTTGACGTCACCGAATATGTGGTTATTACAACGTAATTTGTCATTGACACACATACCGAGAATGGAAAGTTTATCGGTTTCGACGATACAAGTGTCATCCATGAATAATGGCTGGGAATTTGAATTTCGCTTTAATGACAGCAGACAGCATTGTGCTTTGAAAGCATTAAATTCTACTCTGTTGGTGGTTCCCCATTTAGTGATGCAGTTTATATCGGAATTTAATGAGCTTAACATACGCTGCCGTTCTCGTTCTACAGCCGAAGAGCAGGGACGTGATTGCGGGAACGAATCACGCAAACGAAAAACAGAGAGTACTGTCGTCGGCAAAGGAATATATTGGATTAGAAGTGGCAGAGAAGAAATCGTTGATGAAAATTAAAAAGAGTGTCGGAGACAGAACGGAGCCCTGGGGCACACCAGCATTTATTTTGTGAATATCAGACTTGAAACCGTCCAAGACAACTTGAATTGAACGTTCCGAAAGGTAATTTCTAATCCATTGAAGAAGAGAGTCATCGATCCCAAAAGCACGCATTTTCGACAAAACAGCCTGATGCTAAACTCTGTCAAATGCCTTAGAAATATCAAGTGCAACTAACTTGCTTTCGCCAGATTGATGTACGCTTTGGTTCCACTTTTCGGTGAGACATGCCATCAAATCACCAGTGGACCTGTTGCAACGGAAACCATATTGCCGGTCATTGAGAAGTTTTCGTGTTTCGAGATATTTCACGAGCTGACCGTTTATCACCGTTTCCATGACCTTGGAAAGAAGGGACGTAAGTGCAATGGGTCTGTAAGAGGAGAGAGAGGAAGATTCGCCTTTGTTAGAAACGGGCTGGGCAAATGCTATTTTCCATCTGCTCAGAAAGAGTCCTAAAGAGTAGGATTGATGAGAAAGCTTACGCGGTGGTTTTGTCAGCCTGGAAGAATACCTCTTCAGATGAAGGGGAGATATACCATCTGGATCAGCGGATTTATGCATGTTGAGATCTTTAAGAACTCTTGCTACTACACGATTGCGAAAGTGGATTTGTCCCATTGAAGATTTGACGCACTCAAGTGTAGGCGGAGACAAAGCACAATCTGGTAGTGCTGCGCTGGCCGCAAAGTGTGCAGCAAGCAGATTGGCCTTGTCCAAAGAGCTGACAGCTGGAATGTCATTGTAAATGTAAATTTCTACTGTTTTTGACAAACGACCAAAAATGGTTACCTCCTTTGGGACATTGCAGTATTTTTTGCCTCCGTTTTTGGTCGTGTTGGAATTTCACAGGCTTGAGACGGACGTTGCAGTCATTTCTGACTCATTTAAACTGTTTTCGGTTTTCCTCTGTCGAGTTGGTCTGGTAGGACCGAAAAAACAATTCTCTAACCCTGACAGCCTTTTTACAACTCGAGTCGTATCATGCCTTTTCGTTTGGGATAAAGCATCTCATTCCAAAGAGAAGAATAGTTTCTGTGATCATGTCAGCAGCGGCATCCACGTCGTTATCGAGGAAACATAACGACCAGTTAAAATCCCTAAATAAGCTATTAAGTCCGCTCCAATTGGCTTTCTCGTATTGCCATACGGTTCTTTTCGGAATCTTTTCTCTAACTGTGTGGTGGGTTTACGAGAATTTAGCTGACAATGGTCCGTCGAGCCTAGAGGGGAGAGTACATCAACGCAGTACGAGTACTTATCAGGGTGAGAAGTTAAAAACAAGTCCAGGGTGGTGGCGGTATGACTATCAACGTCTGGTATTCTCAACACACTGTCCGTCGGGTGTTATCTGTCTAGAATGTCGAAGCCAACCAGAATTGTGTATATTGAAATCGCCCGTAATAACGACTTCAGCATGAGGATACACTGATACAATTCTTTGAATAGGGTCAGACAGCGCATCAAACCCGTGAAAGGTCGAGTTGCTGTCCAGTTTGGGGCTTCTGGAAATAAAGCAGTAGTGGATAATTTTCTTACGGAGATGGAATTTTAACCACATGACATTGAATTCCGGATTGGAACAGGGACTACATTGTGGTGGAATTTGGTAAGCTACATCACTACGCACTTAAATGCGAGACCGCTATGAGATAAAAATAGTGGCACTAGTTTGTAGCCAGGTGGCTTCAGATCAGTGTGATCTGAGAGGTGTGGACGGGGATCTACCTGTGTTTCACTAAGTGCCAAAACAGCTGGTCTGTACTTACAGACGTGGACGTACACAGAAAAGTGATTACTTTTTAGCCCGCGTATATTGGCTATGTCCACCCTGAATTCCCTAGTCATAATTACAAACAAACACAGTAAATACAAACACCGACGATACTAAGCAAATTTCCATTAAGTATAATATCCTTAAACAGATGAGCCAATTTATTATTATTTATAATTTTCTTCACTCAATCCAAAAAGTCAGATTGTCACGCAAACTGAGGTTAGATACTTTTGTAAATTTACGAAGTGAACACAATTCGCTTACAATAATGGTTACCCTTGTACTGCATCAAACGAGCTTAAAATTAATTCTTAACTTTCTTTATATGAAAAAAGAAACCAGACAGTTGGTAACGTCCTTTAATGGCATGCGCCATCAAAAAAAACACTAGGCACGACGAAGAACCGACCATGCAGACAATGTGTTGTCATTCATGCAGAAGTGGGGTATCCATCACATGCTTTATCCTTAAGGGTGCAGCGATGAGTACTACACCGAGTACAATCTGAGATGTGTGGATACTCGTAGTACGAGTATAAGGATATACATACATGCCATAGTCACTTCCATGAAGCATTACCGTCTCTGAAAAATTCATGAGTCGTTTCTCTTCCTGAACTTTCATAGGAAAACGACTTCTTCTAACAAAAAACCAAAAACAAAAAAAAAATATGCTGAATTGGTGATGTTTAAACACGGATATCTCTACCGCCCTCTGAATATTCGCATGGTTGGATGTTTAAGATATGGACCAGCACCATAAAACAAGATTTTCGAATGCGTTTGAGACTGATATTTTCCCAGAATACTGACATTCAGCATTCGCGTACTTCAGCTGGAAGATTTCTGTGTTTCGAGGTTTATTTGCGTTTTCATGACCTATAATGTGAAGCTGATAGAAGCCAAGCAGGGTATTTATTTCACAAGTTTTGTGCGTCCTTTTTCTCAGTCTCCTACTTAGAATGCAATTTTTCATTTGCGATGGGGTAAGCTTTATCGGATAGAAATGATGCACTCTTGCTCTATCTTCTTTGAAACATGTTTCATACACATCGGGATGAGTGTTATAATTAACCATACGACATTTTCCAAAGTTGATCAGAGTCAGTGTTCACTATGATAATGACGTCATAAACATAAACCTCCTTATAGTTTTGATTAAACGCAAGTGAAGTGGTAAGCAAGAAAGCCCTTAAGTCGACCAGCCGAGGACTTATTTCTTCACGTTTCATTTTAGATGTAATTATGAGAAGTAAAACCTCTGATTAATTCCATGAGGGAGAGAAGAAATATCCCTGTCATTGCTTAAACCTTAAGTCCAAAAGCCTCCTCTTTCTAACTTCTTTGGTAAGATACGAGGGTAGTCCAGAAGTACCCGACCTAACAAAGAAAACACAAAAAAATTGGGGTAAAATATGTTTATTTCTCTAACGTAGTCTCCTTTTAGTTCAATACCCTTTTCCTAGCGATCTTTACAATAGCTTCAATACCCTGTTTATAGTGAGAATCGTCGAGCCCATTAAAATACCGAGCCATTTTTTCAAATTCGGAATTAGAAAATAATCCGATGATGCTAAATCTGGCGAATAAGGGGCATGAGGAAGCAATTCTAACCGATTTTGGCCATCGCGATGACGAATGAGTGAACTCGTGCATTTTCTTGATGAAACAAAACTTTTTTCTTGGCCAAATGCGACAGTGTTTTCTGGGCTTCATCTTTCAAACGCTGCAATAAGTTCGCATAATTCACGCGGTTCATTGTTTTTCCTTTCTGAAGATAATCAATGAAAATTATCCCACGCGCATCCCAAAAAACTGACGCCATGACCTTGCCTGCAGATGGATCTGTCTTCGCCTTCTTTGGAACCGATTCTCCCCTTTGAGTTCACTGTTTTGACTGTTCCTTCGTCTCGGGTGTGAAGTAATGCGCCCATGTATCATCCACGGTTATGAACCGACGCAAACACTCGACTTTATTGCTGTGAAACTTCGCCAAACACTCGATTGAAACATCCTCACGAAGGTGTTTCTGTTCCATTGTGAGTAATCTCGGCACCCATCTTGCGCACAGCTGTCTCTTGTCCAATTTTTTAGTCAATATGCGACCTACCATATCTGCTAGTTAACGCACTTTCAATCGACCTTATTTGGTCGGCCACTGCGATGTTCGTCTTGGCAACTCGTACGGCCTCGCTTAAACTGTGCCACCCAATATTTTATTGTTGAAAACGAAGGAACAGACTTCCCCAGAGTAGAATTCAGTTCCGTGTCGATCTTGAACAGGTTCAGCGGAGAGTATTTCTAAGCAAAAGGTAGTATGATACTACGGAATCGGTAAGCAACTGAAAAATGGGTCCTTTTTTTAATTGTTTTTTTTTTTCACTGAATCCACTTTAGGAGGACCAATGAATTTTATTTTGTCAAAAATTGCTCGATTATTTTGACGCAAACAGATTATCAGCGTCCACCTTTTGTAAATATGATGCGACCTCTGACACCCCCACAAGAGGAGGAGGCTACTATGGAGAGTCCAGAAACATCGAAACGAAACATCAACTCAGTGTATCCCACGGCTCGTTGCAAAGAGATTTTAGAATCAAATTGTAGGTTCTTCCATACTCCATACAAAATTCAATTTAGGGAGGAGTGAAGGACAGGAGATGTTGTATACGCAATTGCTATGCACACTGTTCGCGACTATTGATGCTACTGAGGAGCATTTTTGTCGGCCGAATAATTTCCAAAAATTCAGGATTTAATTTGCATGTGCTCCAGGTGATGCTCCGCGGTGTCATCATTACTTCCACAGCAAGCGTTGTATCACTTATTTCCAGCACACTTAAATGTTTAAAAAGTGTAGTGTCCCGTCGCGTCAGTAAACACCGTGCAGTCTTTTCTACAGAGGAACAGCGGGAAAGCCGCTGACCTCTCAGGGACGGCGGGAAGCATTCGTTTTGGCCTGCCATAACCTGAAGAATAATGTAATCTTGTGTGATCACCTTTCCTGTCGTTCATGTGCGATATTATTTCCCGTGATACCATTGTGACCTGGGATCTAAATAAGACTTTCTAGAAGCTTAGCTGTGGCTACAGATGCAAATGATTCGCCCTCCAACGATTCTTCACAATATATTTCGTTGGCATCAGGATTTCGTATACCTCCGCTTGGAAGACAGACGCAAATTTTTCTAACGAGGAGTGGAATCCTCCACAAAGGCACAAGCGCCGCTTCCTAAATCGGCTTTGGAGCCATCCGGGAAGACTCAACAACATTCCTCCCCTGACAAAAGGCGAAATTAGTCCTGGGCATATTTTTCCGCAGCAGTAGTTCTGGTGTCATTGCACCAGATGACATGTTCACAAGACTAGAGTCAAAAGACAGTTGACAGTCACCATCAAAGCTCCAGTGCATGTTGTACCAAAGACCACTTCTTTGGTCATCAATGTGTCTAGAGCAGAGCCAGGCATGATGGGAAAAGTCTCATGTAGCCGAGACAGACCGTTCTTTGGAGTCTGGTAAAAGCACGTATTTTCATAAGAGCTTGTTCCATCTGGCAACCGATGCATAGGATATAATTGACGTTATCATAGCCATATAGAGCCGACAGATCCTTTGCACTGCCAAAAGGACGACAGCGGCTTAGGGGCGTTCGACGTAACAAGGCTAGACCATAGAAGTTTGTTATTCATTCAAATACACGTAAGCATGTTCCATATTACACATTCGCAAAGCAGTTTTACGCATATGGAGCTCGACCATTCTCTCCATGCTCTTCAACATGAATATAATGGGTGTATTTTACCTGGTGCAAAGCTTCGGATCGCTGACACATCTCAACAACTGCATTGATCTCCATTCTTCTTGCTGATCCATCGTGATTCACATCGCACTTACCTTTATGATTTTGGGTCCATTTCGGATATTCTTCGGTATCTTCTTTATTCTTCCAGTGCTCACACGCCTTACAGTATTTTGATTTCATTGCGTAGTCTATAATTTTTGCACTGCAATTGTCAATAAGAGTCACTAAGCCAAACAAGGACGTAAACCCACGTATTTTCCACGAACGATCTTTCAGCTCCTTGCATCATACTGTCTTTGCAAACTAGTTTAGTTGCAGTTGAAATTCTTTTGACAACCTTATCATAGAAAGAGTGAAACATAGGCCGAGGTAATTCCATGAATGCATCAAACTTTTTTATTCCGTTCAAACCAATTCCAAGCAATCGCATAGAAATTACAATTCTACGGTTTGTTTCGCATCCTTTTTCAATAAACGGACTACTGGGTATCTCAGTTTGTACACATTTTTCACAGGACACTACTATTTTGAATCCCAAACCGCGCTTACCATTTCCGTAAGTTTCACTTACGATTTGCACACTCTACAAACGAGAACGTTTGGAATAGCTGAAAAAACTGCAGTAAAGTTTGTCATACGATAACCAAAACCTGGATTCAATTCAATATCGTATATATCTTCCGATTGCTTCAATTTTTTCACGGGTGTACTAGCATTCATTTCACTTGATGCCTTTAACTCGTGTCGATTCAGCGGCCTTCTTCCAGATATTTTCGATCTCTTGCACCTTTTGACCATAATACACTTTGTCACTCATTATAAAAACGAACCAATAGCACTCACAGAACAAAAAAGAAGTTAGCACGATTATCGATAAAAAAAACAAACGTTCCTCAAATAGCGTCCTTCTCGAATGTTTCAGTGTACGAAACCGACCTTTCTAAAGACGAAACAAGCGTCTGAACACGTGGCAAATAGCATCAAAAACATCTGCCGTATACCTAAAACACCGTCCCTCGTTTCAGTCATAAGAGGCTCGCTGCCTACCTGGCGGCCTTGTACTATACTTTGAAAAACAAGTATTGTACTTCGAGATATTTCCCGGCCATGACCTTTCGCGATATCATTTTTGAGGCAATAAAAAAAAGATAGATTTTTTTGAAAGTCCTAGAGTGAAAGCCTTAAAAAGATTAAGGTTTTTCAAAGTCAAAATTGCGGAAAATAGTTTCCCAATAAAATGTGTTTTTCTTAAAATGTATACTCTCGTTTTTGTTTACTAAAACTTTTATCTTACTTAAGGACTGAAACGAATAAAATCTGTAAATTTTAATACGGGCCATACTTCCAATGCGTAAAAATTGCAATCCCATTTTGTTCCCAAATTAGCCTGTATATTCTCTAGTTTAAGTTTTTTATTGATTTTAGTTCGGTGCGGTTTAAAATATTTATAAAATATGAGTCAAGAGGAACGCCGTAAAAAGATCATCGACAAATGGCTCGAGAATACTTCGCGTCCAAACTATTTCATCGCAAAAAATCTGAACATAGCACGCAGCACAGTGGATTCTGTTATTAAACTATATTTGGAGACGTTGACAGTTACGCGAAATCAGAAAAGTGGAGCTAAAAGTGGAGCACATGATACAAATTTGGACAGGAAAATCGTCGTAAAAAACCGGACTATGTCATCCAGAGATGTTGCTCGGAAATGTAATACACACCAAACAATGGTACAAAGATCTAAAAAACGTAACGGTCTAAAAACACGGAAAAAAAACAAAAAATACCAAAAGTTACTGAAAAGCAAAAAAAAGTCATAAAAACACGAGCCCGAAAGCTATACGAGTTGATCGGCAACAAGAAAGCGTGCTTGGTTTTGGATGACGCAACTTATGTCAAAGCCGATTTTACTACTCTTCCAGGTGCACAGTTTTACAACTCGTTTGAAGCTGAGATTCTTCCGCAATCAACAACATCGATTGGGATGGAAAAATTCGGGTCAAAATATCTCGTTTGGCAGGCCATTTGCCAATGTGGACACAGAAGCTCATCGTTTATTACAACGGGAACAATTAACGGAGAAGTGTACATTAACGAGTGCCTAAAAAAACGGTTGGTTCCTTTCTTAAACAAACACGAGGGTTCAACATTATTTTGGCCATGCTCATGCGACGTTGAGCTTTCTTGTTGCTAAAAATGTCGGCTTTGTCCCAAAAGACATGAATCCACCCAATGTTCTACAGTGCCGTCCCATTGAAAGGTATTGGGCTTTGGTCAAAGCTAAATTGAGGAAAAGTGAGCAGTGTGCAAAGGACGTAAAAGATTTTAGTGCTAAATGGAAAAGAGCGTCCAAAAAGATCACGGATGTAACTGTCACCAACCTTATGAAGGACATTCGAAAGAAGTTGAGGAAAGAATGGGAATCCAAATAATTTTTTTTATTTTTTGTAATTGTGAATGAATTTAATAAAACCAGAGTTTTAAAACAAATAAAAAAAATTTACATGAATTATGAAAATATTTTTTTTTTTACTTTGAAGTTTCCAAATTTTATTCGTTTCAGTCCTTAATCCTATTCTCTATGATTAACTTTTGTCCTACGATCAGCGGAAGTTGTAGTAAAAATATTAATATTTATTACCAAAAAAGTGTCTAGTCCTTAATGCAAAACCCGATATTTTATTTCATAAGTGAACATTTGCATGTCATCCGCAGTGCATTCCTCAATCATTGATTGGACTCTGTATATACATAAGTATGCAACTTGTTATTTTTTTTTTTTTTTTGCTTAAAATTCCAAATAACTTTTCCCATGACCCTCAACATTTTTAATCCAAGTTTTGATGTCTACCAAAAAGGAATAAGGAAGAACTGAGACACAACCGATCTATGTCCACAAGTTGTTCGCGGATCAATCCCAAATGGAAAAAAAAACCCCAACCCATCCAAGTGTGGTATTTGTATATTTTTATTGTCAAAAATCGCAGACAACACTTATTTGCTATTCAGCTAAAGGGTTGAGTAACTGTATCCATAAATGTTCAGCAGTCGCCTTTAAGGGTAAATATTTACAAAAAAAAAAATGTTTGCCTCCCCTGTTTTCATTTCATTCGCTTAATGCAGCATCGCACAGTATTGCACAAAATACTTTAATTCCAAGGCAAAAGAAGACGTCGCCATTATGCATATTTGTCTTTGGGATTCATGAACCACAAGTGTTCACCATGATTCCTGCTTGCAAATGTTTATTGATTGTTGCTGGAGTAGGACGCACAAAGGAGAGAACGCGCGCAAAGATTTTTGTTAAGATTTTATGGGAGCAAGATTGCATGTGTTTCTCAGAATGATAAGGAGAAAAGATACTCGAATTGTCAAAATAAACAAAGGATTAAGGCGGTACTCGTAATCGCAAGTAATTAATAAAATGATACAAAAACATCTGAAACTGTAAATGGAAGTGAAAATGTAAAAAGGCCGTAATCCGACCGTAAAAAAAGTGAAAATTTACTTTGCAGGCACATAAAACAAAGATTTTTATATCCACTCGGTAAAGAAATACAATTTCAGTCATGCGGCAACGGCTAATACACAGAATATTGCCGCACTTATCGCAAAAGGCAAGCAAATGGAGAACTATAATATCAAAGGATATTGTAACATAACACCAACGATGAGTATGAGGTGCAATAACATCTAATAATACCACCCGAACTCTGAGTACCTAATCGTGGTCCCACGTCTGGAGACTACCGCTGAGTCAGAAGAAAAGTTTTACTTACTTATTTACTTAGATGGCGCTACAATTCAGGATGGTCAACAGTCTCAGCTAACATGCTGTAGAGTTCAGTGTATGCAGTCTCAACCGCAGAGTACTTCAAATGCCGTAGCGTTCAGTGTACGCTGATTCAACTGAAGACCACTTCAAGTTGGTTTTTTCATAGACACTTCTTTCTGGCCTACGTGACAAAACTCTCCTCGGTGTATTTTTCTGATTTAACCCCATTTATAAATTTTGTGATTAAAGTTAAAAAAAGAAAATAAAAGTTTTTTTTATTCTTAATTTTTGTAGCTTGTGGATGAAATGGTTGCAACATATTTTTAACAGTTGCGTCCCAAAATGCTTCTCCGGCCAGCGCAATCTTTTGCCAACTGTTTCCAATTGCGCACACGAAGTTGGGTGAGATCCCCTTCAACTTGTACGCGCTACCTAAAATAAGGTCGTCCTTTACAGCATTGTCTTTCTGGGTTGGAGTTGAAAATTTTCTGAGCTAGGACCCCAGTATCCATGCACACAAGCTGCCCTAGCCATCTAAGCTAGGTTGTCCGAGGTTTTTTCTACGCGGTCGGTACCGCTGTACAGCCCGTACAGTTTGCTGTTAAGAATTAAGATGTCTCCTCCATTCTCCATTGGTGCAATTACTCTCGAAGCGCCGCCGGAGAGAATTTTCATCGCTTCGTCAGTGTCTTGTACAATGTCCTTTTGTTATAAAAGTTCATAGAGGAGCCGAGGTAGATAAAGCCTTTTACTGCCTTTAAGTTATAGCTGCTTATCGTGACGTTTTGACCCAAACGTCGATGTAATGTATTCCTCTTTATTTACAGCTTATACTTTGTTTTTCCTTCATTACCAGCCCATGCTTGCCTCTTTTGTTTCAATAGTCGCAAGCGCTCCATTGACAGCTCGCTGTGTTCTTCCCATTGTGTCAATATCATCTACATATTGAACAGGCCTTTGAAAGTTGATGCATCTGGAATCTGTAAGTTTCGAACAATTCTTTCCAGAACGATGTCAAAAAAATCACATGACAACGCATCGCCTTGTTTAAGTCCTTTTGAATTTGTCATTATCGACCGTGGCGGAGCAGTGTGCATTCTCCATCACCATCCTGCGCTTGACAGGGATACCAAAACTGGATATGCATCTGTATATTTGCAGAAGTGTTGTTTATTAACTTGAAACTCCTGGGTTTTTTCCAAGATCTGCCGTAATGTGAAAATTGGATTTACAGTGGACATTCCTGGCCTAAAGCCATACTGTCGGTCAGACTGTTTACGAAGTTTCTTAGCGTTCCTTAATACGGCAGACAGGATTTTATATGCAATGATGAGGAGACTTATTTCCCTGTATTTGGCGCAGTTCAGGGCATCTGCCTTCTTTAGGATCGGACAAACAATGCTGAGGTTCCATTCATCGGGTATACTTTCGTCGAGTCAGATTTTGGAGATAATTTGATCTATTCTTCGTATCCAATCATCACTTCCTTCTTTAAAAGGCAGTTAAGCTATCGGGTCCAGCAGCTTTGATGGGCTTAAGCTTAAAAATGTCTGGCTTGACTTTATCCTGGTCGGGACGGACGGGAATGTGGTCTGTCTTCGTCCAGGCTGAATAGTTCATTCTGACTGACGTTGGAAGTACGTCATTACCTGGCGTTGGCATTAGATGTGTGACTGAGGTCACGTATCTGGGCATAACGATGGGTGAGTGTCTGGTTCGAACCAGACAACGCATGCTGAGTGTCGTAGGCCAGGTAAGGCGCATTTTGCGATCTGACTGGGGACTCAACAGGCGTTCTGTTCGTATCATATACGATGGCCTTTTTGTTACCTGTGCAACATATGGAGCATCGGTATGGTACGACAGGTTTATGACTGTTGATGGTCGAAGGCGGATCTTGACTTGCCAAAGAGTCGCATTGCTTGGATGTTTACCGGTTTGCCACACTGTCTCCACAGAGGCAATGCAAGTGTTGCTTGGAGTGCCACCTCTGGATCTGGAAGTGATACGTCGTGGTATTGCTTTCAAGATCAGAAAAGGTCTCCCTTTAAATGAACGCGATTGGGTTTCCCCGGAAGAAGCGGATGGCCTACCCCTGAAGCAGCGTAAAACCTTGCTACAAGCATGTGTTCTATCCAGATGGCAATCTAGATGGGATGCTAGCGAAAATGGCGGGGTTACTTACGGCTTCCTAAGGGATGTGCCAACCATGAGAATTTTTCCTGAACGGAATTTTAACCTCAGCCGGGCATGGCTCTCTTAATGCATTCTTGCATAAGAGGGGGCTTAGCGGGGTTGCGAGCTGCTCATGTGGAGCCACTTATGAGGACTGGCTTCATGTCCTATGTGAGTGTCCCAATTATGCTGACATAAGGAACTTGCATTCTATGGGCATCACCTTTAATGGTGAGACCTACGATGTCAGTGGAATTATCACTGATACCGTACGGTTCGAAAGAACCCGTAGTTTTGCAAATGAGGCATTTTATAGAAAACGCAGTAGGCAGCTAGCGGGTAGATTATAAATTCATTGACCAAATAGTTGAAAGGCCGCCAGTCCTGGGCAGTGAGGTGCCCAACTGGAAGTAACCTCAAAGTTGCGAACCTCGACCGGAAGCTATATTCTGGTAGGTTTGTACCCAAAATCGCGGGGAGAACAGAACTAATGGTGCTTGGACATCTCATGGCTAAGCATATGTGTAGTCTACTACGACCTGTGCTAAACCATGGGATTGCTATGGAACCAATTGGTCTGCTCGATGTGGAGTTGCGTTGCAACCGGGTGCCATGACCCACAGAATAGCTGAGGTATTAGATAGGCCTCGACCCTTCACCAAAGGGGAAGTTCGTGCCTTACACACGACTTCGAATCTGGTACTGGCGGTGGTACTTATACCACCCGAAGGGCGCTTATCAACGCATTGTTTTGATATCTTGTGCGAAGACGCACCGTAGGCTTAAGCCCTCACGGCACGTACCTACGTAAAACACAAGAGACATCTGTACGTCATCACCATTTAACAGTCTACAAAAATAATTTTTCCAAATTCTCAGCACCGACTGTAGTTCCAGCTCTTAAGGAACGCGTCTCATGTCCAAAATGTCCACCAAAATCGAACGGCGAACAAAAGATTTTTAAATGATCTTGGGCGAACCACTAGTACTGAATTTCGCTGACAGAATTGTTCGCGAAGAAATCAAAAACTGAAACCAATCGGGGAAAAAGACTACAACAACTTCAAAAAAGAAAGACGCCAGGTTCTAGGCGCGGTATATCGAAAGATCCGATCCACATAAACACATAAATAAGGAAATGTGGTGGTGAAACTCTGAGTTAAAAATGGCAGTAAAGAGCAAAAGGCAAGCCTTGCGTTTTGAGTAAAACTACGAAAAGAGCTGAAATAAGCGGTAGCAACGGAAGTCTTGGATTTAAACGGCCCGCGATATTGATTAATAAAATGATGAGGGACGATCGGATGCCCAACCATGTTAACTGTATAAAGGCAAAACTAACATAGGAATTGCAACAACTACCCATCGGTGAAACTAATGTCGCATACTATCAAAATATACAAGCGAGTCGTAGACAGCTCAAAACGGAATGAACTCCATGACAGTCAATGCGACTTTGCGAAAGTTTACAAATAATCAAATAATGTTGGACAAACATCACGAAGCTTCGAAAAATCTACATATCGTCTTCATCGACTTGAAAAAAGCGTTCGTCAGAACTCCCAGACATCTTGGACAACGCTAAGATCCCAAAATGTACAGGAATTCCATTAAGAACTTACATGAGGGTTGCTGAAAAGTTTCCGACCGAATAATGATACAAGACATTTTTTCTCAAATTTTTTTTTTATTTTTCTACATAGTCTCCTTGTAACTCTATATACTTCTCCCAGCGATGCTCCCATCTCTCTAACCCGTCCAAATAGTACTTGGTGTTTTTCTCTGCAAAATAATTGTTCACGAAGGTGATTGCCTCCTCATTTGACGAAAATCTCTGTCCTCCGAGCGCAGTTTTTAGATGAGAGAACAAAAAGAAGTCGCTTGGGGCTAGATCTGGTTAGTTTAGTTTTAAATGCATTTTATTTCTTAAATCATTAATTCTTACATACTAACAAAAAATGCTTAAATGCTAGCTTAATATTACTTAACAATCTTATATTAACTTATTGGCCACACACAGGCACTCTAAGCTACTCTAAATTCTTATATCTATGTCTTTCGACTTTATTTACATTTTATTGAAATTCGTATATATTTTGTATACTTAAGGCTAAGAAAAATTTGTTAACAAAAACTTAGCATATGGAGTTATATTTTTTATAAAAACTTAATATCTAACTTAAAATAAACTTAAACCTAACCTACATACACAATACATACACATAGATATTATACACAATTATATACATACATTAGTATATACAAAGGTATATACTAATGTATGTATATATTTCTTAAATGCTAACCTAAACCTATGCAAGCTGGCCATCGGTATTCACAGTGTAAATAAGTAGGTCAGCTCTGCCTCATTAGTGAGGCTGGTCCGTAATTGACGGAAACGACGACGAAACATCTTCTCCATCATTCAACCACCAGAAATGCTGGTGCTGCCGAACGACATCCCTCTTATCGCGATTCCCCACCGCCCTACTGAACCTGAGACGATCCACACTGCCGTGTGCGACGTCTCTGTTGTAGTTGAGTCGCCTGTCCCCAGCTTTTCGAGCGACATGGAAGATTAACGGAACCGCTGATCTATCCTGGATCAACCCTATCTGATCTAGGTAGAGGAATGCTTCCGGTGGAACGAAGCCGTCAGAGCGCACTCTCTCGTGGTAAAGGTAATTGGGGTAGTAAGCCCCAGATATCAGGTTATTCGTCGAGGCCATTGCTCTTGCGATGTGTCTTCGAGTCAGCTTAATTACGAAGTTGTCCACTCGTATTAGGTTCGCCCTGTTGTAAAGGACCTCATTACGATAAAATTTTTTGTACTCCGACTCTGGTGTTCTGTACAAGCGAAGGCAAGCCCTAAGGCAAGCCCTCTCAAACACCCGAATCTTTTCCATTAAGCTTGCTCGCACATTGAACCACACGGGACAACCAAATACCAGCATGGGCCTGATAAGGGCCATGTAGCAGATTACTTTTACCCTCGCATCGAGTTGGCTGCTATAAAACAGTCTCTTTGTAAGGGCAAAAGCACCTCTAGCTCTGGCCAGAGCAGCATCTACATTTTTGTCAAAATATAGAAACTGATCAAGCCAGATCCCAAGGTATCTGACTACATTTCGACAGGCAAGAGGCTGTCCGTGTTGTCCAATGATCGAGAACATTCGCCAATTTTTTCTGGTATCCCTAGAGGCTCCAGACAACGGCGTTCTAAAGAGAATGGTTTCCGACTTCTGAAAGTTGATTTTCAACTTCCAGTCATCGCAAAATCGTCTTATCTTATCGAAGTCACGCTGCAAGAGAGTATTAATGACCTCGATTCTTGGACCTGTTCTGTACGCTATCAAATCGTCTGCGTACGCAATAGTATGGGGAAGTGAACCTATCAAGTCGCTTGTATAAATGTTGAATAGGATCGGCGAATTGACCGCGCCTTGCTGAAGACCATTTTTAATTTGAAATATTCCAACAGAAGTCACATCGCCATTTTTCACGATGAACTGTCTATTGGTTAGCATATTAAAAAGAATGTACAAGAGTGGTTTACTGATCCCCAGCCTAGTCAGCTTATAGAAAAGACCCTCTAACCATACGGTGTCGAAGGCCTTCTCCAAGTCAACAAGGCAGGCACCAGTACATTGGTTTTTGCCTTTATTCCATTGGATATCGGACACCAGTTTAGACGCGGCATGTGAGATATCATGTCCCGTCTTAAAACCGAATTGATTATCCGGAACAATATGTTTGTCCTCAACCCACCTAGACAGAGCTCTATTGATTACTTTTTCAAACACCTTACTGATATTCGGAAGGAGACTTATCGAACGGAGATTCGCCGGATTGGATATATCCTTTCCCTTTTTGGGGATAGGTTGAACCACCGCCGTTTTCCAATGCGCTGGATAATGTGCATTATTCATTGCATTATTAAACAGGGTGGTGTAAATGTCCACCGCTTCTAGAGGAAGATGTCGAAGCACGATGTTCGGAATACCATCGGTCCCCACTGATTTCTTAGCCCTGATTGTGTCGAAGATCTCATGGAGCTCTTCCTTCGAAATGAACGGGGGTAGGTCACCCTCTCTGGTAATGACAGTATTTGCCATATTTTCGTCGCTGAACCGGGTGAAACCGGAGCCCTCGGATCGCCAGTTCTCTACTTCATTTCGAATGTAGAGGTCGTGCACCAAGACGCGATTGTCCAGGTCATAATTAGGACCAATGGTATCAGTGGCTTTGTATATTTCCTGGAAAGTCGCGCCTATGGCCTCAACCTTCTCCTGTGGATCCTCGATCACAAAGAAGTCGTCATCATCAGCGGCCTCATTTGGATCAATACCTGCTATTGTCAGTAACCGTTCGTTGTCTGTTGTCCGCGCTATTTTAAGACACTGAAGGTCGTTTTGATTTTTTCTCCGAAATATCTTATTTATTTGCGGGAACATATTCGGGTTGCTGGTGTTTACAGCCCGAATTTTGTTGTTCCAATACAAACTTACAGAAATTCTGTAATTCTCTTTTATTAACGTTTGAATATTTTTAATCGACGACTTCAGTGTCCTAATCTCCGGGTCTTGTCTGTCAATTAACTGTCTGTACAAGTTTTTGAGTCTTGACAGAAGTCTACTTTTCTGTCGGTGCAGTGCGTCAATAGTAGGATTGCGGAACAGGTCTTCGTTAGTCGTATGTCTATATCGTGGTATTGTAGCGTCCATAGTTTGTTTAATTGTCTCGTCCATTTGTTTTAGGTAATTGTCGATCTCCTCGTTTGACAAATTCCTATTGGCCGGTGGATGGAGCGTGTTCGAAGCGAGTGCTCTTGTCAAGGTTGCAGAGAAGCGTGTCCATCGAGTCTTACTGTAGTTGTAAGAATATCTTTGGACAAACTCCTCCAATTCCGCAATTTCGTTGGGAACTGTAATTTCGGTGCTAAAACCGCAATGGTCACTGTCATACACGAATGTGCGCAGACAGTTTAGCGTTTGTAAATTCGTACCTGTCAGTCGTATACGTTCGTCGTACAGCAGTAGATCCAAATAAGACCCGCCTCTGGGAAACGACGGGTTATCCGTCGCTTTAAGACCGAGTCTGTACATGACATCGTGCTGACCCCACCAATCGAGTAGTAGGTTCCCTCTAGTATTTGGCAAATTATTTCCCCAATCTCTGTGTTTAGCGTTGAAATCCCCGCCGATTATAAAATAATTCTCCCCCGATTCCAGCCTCAGAAGTCGAAAAAGCGTGTCGAGCTCTGTAATGAATAAAGTGGATTGTGAAGCCTCAGGTGCATAAACAGAGGCCAAGTACAGCCGCTTTCCACTGCGGAGCGGGATGTAAATGACGACTGCCTCCAACACCCGGAACCTACGCAACACTCCCTTGTACACTCTGTGAAATTTTATACCTTGTTTAATGAAGATCGCGACCCCGCCCCCACATTTGGATCGGGGCCGGTTTCTTCTTCTAACAATATAATTATTGTACTCCAGTTTGTGCTTATCGGTTAGCTTGGTTTCGCTAGCGAAAAGCACATCAGGAGTTTGGTCTTGTAGCAATTTAAACATCGCGGCTCTTCGTTCGATCCTAATCAGTGAATTAACATTCACCGCAAGGACCTTCAAAGTTTGCTCCACCATGTGCGTACCCATTACGACATGTGTTGCGTTAGGCCCGGCAGCAGCGCGTAGATCTGGTCCACCCGCTTGGCCTGTTCTTGCACCTGCTTTTGCAGCTGAGCCATCTGCCCTTGGATTGCGAGCAAGATGGCCAGCATGTTAGGTGCAGCTTCCGTTGTTCTCGGCATTGGCGCCGGAGACGCAACAGTGGCTTGCTGTACCGTAGCCCCCCTACCTGCCGCCATTTGGGCGTAGGAAATTTGGGACGTGACGGCTGGTGTTTGAAACCTAACAGGTGAACGTTTGACCTCCACCTTCTGCTGCTGAGCCAGTTTTGATTTCTTAATGTCAGCGAACTTAGGACAACCCCGATAGTTTGCGGTGTGTCCCACGTTCCCACATAACACGCAAGAGAGCTGCGTCCTATCGGATGCTCCGTCCCTACCCAGAGGACACTCCTCAGAACTGTGGTTCTTTGCGCACTTCACGCATCGAGGCTGCATTTGGCAGTTCGACGCGGCGTGCCCGAACCTCTGGCAGCGAACGCATTGTATAACGCCTTCGCTCCTTTTTAATTTTTCCCAGTGAACCACCTGGTAGTCTAGGACATTGATACTCCTTAGACTATCCAGACGGCTTTCGGGACTGAGCTGCACCAGGAAGAATGGCAGACTCCGTTTCTCCCGCCTGGCTCTAGCTGTGGTAAATGGCTTTACCCCCACAAACTTGAGTCCTTCGCCCTCCTTCTCTTTAAGCAGTGCCAGGATCTCCTCAGGATCAGAAGACGGTTCCAACCCCTTCAGCAGCATCGATTGCCGCTTTTCACACTTCGGTGTGAATGAGTAATGCTCCGTCGTCGTTTCCTTTAGGAGCTCTTTAACTTTCGCGTAGCCCTCCACTGTATTACAGTGGATGGCATGGCGATCGTTCCCCAATCTTTTAATATTAAAATTATTACCAATGACCAGCTTACACAGGTCTTTGGTAGCATTTACCTCCAATTTATAGGTGTTGATAGGAGGCACCTTCTCCTTCTTCTTCTTCTGCTGCTGCTGCTGCTGCTGTTGTTGTTGTTGTTGTTGTTGTTGTTGTTGTTGTTGTTGTTGTTGTTGTTGTTGCTGCTGCTGTTGTTGTTTCTGCTGCTGCTGCTGTTTTTGCTGTTGCCGTTTTTGTGGCTGCTGCTGTTTGAGCTGTTGCCAGTGTTGTGACTGTTGTTGTTGTTGTTGCTGGTCTTTCTTAGGCTTTTGTTGGTGTAGCACTTGTGCTATTTTATTAGTTTGGTGTTGTTGTTGTGCCTGCTTTTGAGCAAGCTGCTGTTGTTGGGATTGCTCCTGCTCTTCCCTCTTCCTTCTTACAATTTGCCTTTCTTTTATGGCCAGCACTCTTTGTTGTAGCATTTTGATGCTGCTACTTATGGCCTTCATTTCTTCCTCTTCATCGTCAGATTCGCTTGCTGCCAATGAAGCGAAGGTGTTTACCGTTGATAGGGTTGGATGTTTTATCAAATTGGAAGTTGGAAGCTTCCTCCTTCTCTTTGTTTTCGGGGTTTGGCTCGAACCACTCGAAGCCTCACCTGAAACTTCAGCAAGTCCCGCTATAGCCATAGCGGACCGCTCTTCACAATCCATCACGTCACGTGATAAACAACACTTTACCACTTTATTGTTTTTTTTTTTTTTTTTTTGTTTTGTTTACTTTTAAAAATAAAAAGTCGATGCAACTTTTCCGGGAATCGAACCCACGACCCCAGTTCTGTCGGTCGGACACCACTACTATTGGGCCACCGAAGCACTTGATATAAATGTTTTTGTAGCACTTTTAATTAAAACTTATTTATTTCACTTAGAAAGCCGAAACACGTTAATTCCTCACGGAGGTCTATGAACGACTGGGGCTAGATCTGGTGAACAAGGCGGATGGTCAAGCAGTTTAAACTGTAATTCGTGGATTTTCGCCATGGCAACCGCTGAGGTGTGAGACGGCGCTGTGCCTTGGTGAAACAAGATTTTCTTTTTCTGCAAATGTGGCCGTTTTTCCGCAATTTCTGCCTTCAGCTTGGCAAGTAATGATCCATAGTATGCTCCTCTAATGGTTTTTCCTTTTCGAATATGTATAATCGTTTAAGATAACTCCTTTACTATCCCAAAAAACAGTCGCCATCATTTTCCCAGCCGGAAAAACAGTTGTTGTTTTTTTTTGGAGCCGGCTCGCCCTTTGCAGTCCACTGTTTTGACTGAATTTTTGTTTCGGGCGTATAATGGTGTATCCAAGTTTCATCTACAGTAATTAATCGGCGCCAAAACTCTGATTTATTGCGCGTAAACTGCGCCAACAAAGCGTTGGAAATGTTCATTCGAACACGTTTTTGGTCTAACGTAAGCAAACGCGGCACCCAACGCGCGGACAGCTTTCTCATGCCTAAATCTTGATTTAATATGTGACAAACACGTTCTTTGGACATTTTCATAACCTCTACTATCTCTCTCACTTTAATTCGGCGGTCGTCTAACACTATTTGGTGAACTTTAGCAATGTTATCGTCAGTGGTTCAGTTTTTGGACGTCCCGAACATTCATCACCTCCCAAGCTCTTACTGCCACGTTTAAATTCAGCTGCACAAAACTTCAGTGTGGTAAATGATGGTGCAGAGTCCCCATACACAGAGTCCAACTCATTTTTAATTTGCGTAGGCATGACTGGAACTTCGGTAAGTAACTGTCAAAACGTGCACAACTAGCATTTATGGACGAGTGCCGCTATCTTTACGTTGCGGTCGGAAACTTTTCAGGCAACTCTCATAAAACCCATATTTTTGGCATACGGGAACAGACTTTCGTAGATTTTCGTTGTATTGTATTGGGTATATAACTTAATTCGTGTGGTTTTTTTTTTTCAAAATTTGAACGTTTGTTTAAGAAAAACATGTACAATAGTATTATTCAAAGTATTGCCCATCTGAAGCTATGACTTTTTCCCATCTTTCTGGCAATTTGTGGATCCCATCCCAAAAGAACTGCGCTGGCTTGGCAGCCAAGAATGAATCAACCGAATTTTTGATATTCTGCTCTGATGTGAACCGTATTTCAGTGAGGGCGTTCTGCATCGACCGGAACAAATGGTATTCAGAAGGGGCAAGGTCTGGGCTATAAGGCGGGTGGGGTAAGACTTCCCATCCACTGTTTTCCAAATAGTTCTTAACCGGAATAGAAACGTGGGGCCGAGCGTTGTCATGATGCAAAATTATTGCCTCTTGTCTGGTCGCATATTCCGGGCGTTTTTCGGCCACTGCTCTCTTCAAACGGATTAATTGTGTTCGGTAGCGTTGTCCACTGATGGTTTCACCCAGTTAGCAGCTCATAATACAGCACACCCATCTGGTTCCACCAAATACAGAGCATTACCTTCGCGCCATGGATATTCGACTTTGCCGTTAATTTGGCTGGTTGGCCGGGTTTCACATATGATTTTTTGCGCTGGGGTTGTAGTAATGGATCCATTTTTCATCATCAGTAACAATCCGATGCAAAAATGACTTCCTTTTGTGGCGTTCCAGCAGCATTTCGGACATGCAAAACCGCCTTTCGGCTTCTCTCGGCTTGAGTTCATGTGGAACCCAATTTCCTTGCTTTTGAATATATCCAGCTGCTTTTAAACGTTTTGAAATGGCTGCTTGAGTGACACCCAAAGATTCTGCGAGCTCTTCTTGTGTTTGGCAACAATCTTCATAGAGTAATGCTTCCAGTTCTTCATCTTCAAACGTTTTTGGCTGCCCAGGACGTTCATCGTCTTCCAAGCCAAAATCACCACTTTTAAATAGTGCAAGCCACTTTTGGCACGTTCGCTCAGCTAGCGCATGTTCACCATAAACTTCCACCAAAATACGATGACTTTCGGCAGCAGTTTTCTTCATATTAAAGTAATGCAGAAGAACTCCCCGCAAAAACACTTTTTCAGGCACAAAGTTCGACATATTTGAGTGAAAAAAAAATTATTGTTGCTTACGCTCTAAATGAATGACATATGCTGAAATGACGTACAATGACAGTAGCTTTCCAACGCATGTTCCAATGGAATAATAACAATGAAATAATACAAGTTACGCCATCTCTTAGCAAACCGCACGAATTAAATTATAGACCCCATACTATTTTGTACTGTTTATTTTGGGTACAGGAACACATCTATTTTTTTGTGAGAAATGACAGTGACGGAAGTGAAAATGTCAGTGGATACGACAAAACGTGGCCTGATAAGAACAGACCTTCGCGGAGGTCATCAGAAAATCAAATCTAAAAAGCAATAGAAACACAAATTCGGTGCTGTTTGGATGAGACTGGATTACTTTCTCTGTACGAGCGCAAGATCTATAAGAAAAAAGAAAAACAGTGGTTTCTCTCTAAATCTCATTCCCTAAATTCCAAATCAATTTTGGAACTATGCACAAATAATAAGAAACTGTTTATTGAATTTCCATAGCCATGCATACTTCAATAGGCCAAAATCAATCATTTGCATGCATACCAATGTGCTATTAGATACACCTAATATAAATAAATGTTCTCTGGCAAAGTCATATCTTATAATCTACGTCCCATGCAATCCCCTGCATATAAAATATCCATTTTAATCCATGGTAAGAAAAAAAATCTCAGAAAATCTCTTTGACAAGATTTTACCGTCGTCACCAGCTGTCATTGTCTATCAGGCGAAGAAGTTCCTCAGCGATTCATTTTGAATAAAGCTCTCCCCGACTCTGGCGCATCGCCTACGATTTGTTAGGCAAATTACTAGTGACAGCATTCCGAGCATGACAGCAGCCTTAACGACATGTCATAGAACACTTAAGTTGTAATCGAATGCAAGCGAATCCAGAAACTCACTATTTTTATTCCTCCACCCAAGACCGACACTGACACTGGCCTCATGCTCTCAAACTAGTAGTGGTAGTTGTGTGGCGGCAACCAGATACGAATACATACTCGTATACGGCACGTGCCCATTCTCTTCTTTTATGGTCAAGACCGCAGACTATCATCCAGGTGAATGGTCATGAATGGTCATCTCCCCTCTGGGCTCTTCTTTTATGAGTAATTTATCTCTTGGTATGTAGAAGTATTCAATATCTGACTTCATTTCGTATTCGTGGATTCCTGGTCATTTCTTGTCTAATGTCCCAGGTATACGAGTACCAGCCACCACGCGCCTTATATCAAGTCGATCGATAGCCCAGTTTGACGATCATGTTGTGATGTGTGTCATCGGCGATGCGTGTGACCATCTGGCATTTATCAAGGAAGTAATGAAAACCGTCCATTGCAATCAATACCCTCTCAGTTCAGCATGGATCGAAGCAGTGTGGTCGCACCATTTACAATAGATAAATATTATATTAGGCCTTGGTCGGTCGTACAGCCATACCATATGAAGACGGCTCAGTTTATTTATTTTCATCTGTTTATCTGGTTCTCTTTTTTGGCTTTTTCTTCCTCCGGCACTTTTATTACTTCATTTTTATTTTTCACACTTCACTGAATGGAAGGCCGTATGGAATCATATACTCGTACGAGTATTGTTCGGAGAATGAGTAGGGAGTTTTTATTGAGATGATCTCGATACGCACTATTTGGTTCCTATTCGATCATATTTGACTGTAAAAGACAAAAAAAAAAAAACTGGCAGGCCTGAATTTTAATAGCTTGGAGATCCCAATTTATATTGACAATCGACTCATTCCTTTAACATCTGGTAAAACGTGGGAACCATTAAGTTGTTTACGGCCTAAGAATATCGTTAAGCTATACATTGCGTGTAGGTAGCTATAAATAGTTGGTATGACAAGGGCTAATCCCGTAGGTTAATTTATGTGTTTCATCTGTATCGGTTTGATCATTGGTACTCGTATATCGAAAACCATTCACCCAAATTATGAGAATACGTTAACTCTTGCTTTTTGGAAAGACAATTTCTTTTAAGGCATGTTTAGAAGATTTAGAAGAACGGTATAGCGAGATATACAGGGTCTTCCAAAGTGAGTTGCGAACTTTGACAGTTGATAGCGGCCATATTGTTGAAGCTACATCTGTCAAATTGGCTGTCATTTATTCATTCTGTTTTGCGAAAAGACCATAGACGGACATAGCGTTCAACACGTGCAAATGATAAAATGGTTTTAGCAAAATGGAAGTTCTGTTCGGGCAACGTTCCCCGAGCATCGCCCATTTTACGGTCGCCATAATCGTCCTACCGAGAGGACTATTCGCAGTGTGATGGATAAATTTGAGTCCACTGGTTCAGTAAACGATAAACCAAATCTGCCGAAAATATCGTCGCTGTCCGTGAGAGTGTGCAGGAGAATCCGAGGCAATCGATTTCGCGTCGCTCACAAGAACTCGGCTTTTCGCAGACCACAACTTGGCGAATTTTACGTCGTGACTTGGGCCTGCACTCGTAAAAAATTCAACTGACCCAACAGCTGAAGGTAAACGACCATAGACAACGACATGTATTCGCTGAATGGGCTCTAGAGCAGTTGGAAAATGACCCTAATTTTCATCGAAAAATTATCTTCAGCGATGGGGCTCTTTCCTGGATGGATAGGTACGTCAACAAACTAAATTGTCGAATTTGGAACGATACCAATCTCCATGAGATCCAAGAGGGTCAAATCCATCTCGAAAAACTCACTGTTTGGTGTGGAATTTGGGCTGGCGGCGTCATCGGTCCATATTTCTGTGAGAACTCACTGTCAACGGCCAGCGCTATAGATCGATGACTACCAACTTCTTTTGACATGAATTGGATGGTATGGACACCCACGGTATGTGGTTTCAACAAGACGGCGCTACGTGCCACTCAGCTCCCGCCAAATTGGAAATTCTTCACGAGCAATTCGAGAGCATTGTCATCTCACGTGGAGGTGATGTGAAGTGGCCACCGAGATCGTGCGATTTGACCCCGTTAGACTTTTTCTTGTGGGGTTTTCTAAAGTCACGGGTCTATGCGAATTAGCCACAAACCACATCGACCCTCAAGGCCAACATAACCCATGCCATCGGTCAAATTCAGCCTGATCATGGAAAATTGGACATTTCGAATGCGGGGCAGAGAAGCCGCGGCGGACCTTCGAACGATGTTATATTCCATACATAATGGCGTCGATAGGCCTTTCAAACGAATAAAAAATTTCGATGATATCTCACACACACTTTGTTTTATTTAAATTTAAAAATGGAAAGCGCTAATGAAAGACCCTGTATCTAAAAAATATCACTACGTGAAGTGCCAACACTGGAAGTCCGATAAGGAAGGGTCCGTCAAATGAGAACGTTAAGCTCCTCCAAACAGAGATCTGATATGCGAAAGAAACTCATGGAGAAACTTTTGCGAAATTAACTACAGACGTGTCACATTTAGGTTGGGTTAGGTTGGGTTAGGTTAAACAGGGGTACTATGGACATGCCATCACACAGACCGCAGGAACAGAAACGGGCCCATCGCGATCCCTGTGGAATCAGTTAAATTTGTCTTCAAATGGCAAAAACCTAAGCAATCTTCCAAGTGAAACATCCAATTTTTCTGCAAAAGCCAAGAAGGCCTTTGAAGTTCGTGCCGTCTATTTCCTCTTGGTTTTCAAAAAAGTATTTCTCACGATATTGCCTCGCATTCACAGAGTATGTGTGTTATGTCCTCCACAGCTTGCAGATCACACCGCAGAATCTGCAAATATCCGTATCTGACAATTTGAGACTCTTTGCGTGTTTCCTCAGGAGATAGTGTCCTGTCAGGATTCCTATTACTGTCCTAAGTCCTGTTTAATTTTATCAACTTCCTAGATCTTTTTCCGTTAGAAAGTGGCTAGAGAACCTTGAATACCCTGTGTCCTTCAAGACTTGACCTCCTTTGGTTGGCAGTCTTTGTGATCTTTTCCTCGATAGTGCCCCTCACTATGCAAATAGGTGGTTTGATGATTGCAACCTCTCTATTGTCGAATAGCCCTCTTTTTCTTGCAAGCTCGCGCGCTTGTTTATTTCCTTTATTACCGCAGTGTGCTGGCGCCCAGCACAGTCTCACCCGATTCTGACTGCATAGTGGGTTGGGCACTGTGAGACAGCCCCTGACTATATCAGAGTTGACGTTGGTTAATTCCATTGCCTGGAGTGCGGTCTGGCTATTGATGCAAACAGCAATTTCATTTGACCTGATTATTGCATTTTTTCCCATTCCTCCCTCTTCGGGTATATTATATCATACGGGATGTCGAAGTCGACCAAGGAAGGAAATTCATCTGCTGGAAGTGGATTGCCTGGCAGTAACTCCGCTAGGAACATGCCATGTCCGAAACTACTGCTCTTGAAGTTAGTGTCACATTTAGGGGAAGTCCCATCTAAGTCCTCACGCCAATGTCAGCTATAAAGCGATGTGGTGACACTCAAAGAGAGAGACGCAAATGTATTAAATATAGAAGTCAATTCAAATTTGAAGTGGTCAGGCCTCTCTAAAGGCCATAAAAATAGGCTTTTTTGTGATTTTTTTTCTTCAGGAAAAATATAAAATAAGTCGAGTTTGCAAAGGTAGTAGTTTATTGTACATTTGGTTGACTGTAAAACATAATTTTTATAGAATAATTTATTTAAAAATGGCGGCTATGCAGCGTTTCTCAGATGACCTCTCTTTTTTTTGGAAGGGTCTACTGCCGTACCAACAGCATCTGTAAATTTTGAATTATGATGAGTCACTAAATCTTTTTTTATTGTACTTAACAACAGCTAGAGAAGTACGTAGGTTTTTTTTTTGATGTACTGATTTTTGGCGGAATGGCGCACTTATAAAGTCAAAATTGCAAATTCGCAGAAAAATCGCCAGAAAATTGTTAATAACAAATGAACTATGCCATATAAAAAACTATGGCATACATAGACAAAATATATAGTTAAAATTTTAAGTGAATTGGTAGAAAATTGTTCAAGTTATGGGTGCGGCCAATTTGAAAAATGCAGTTTTGAGGTAAACGCGTTTAAAATTTTAAGTTATAGAAAGTCATGAACAATTTTGCAATACCTTTAACCCGCGATGCATGCAGCATATAATTGGCCTCCTAGATTAGGGTCCTCCTCTTCCATTTCTTTTCTATTGCATTTTAATGCGATCGTCCACTCTTTTGTAGCCTCAGACAGCGATCTTTCTACAAGCTTTATGCGGTCTTTGTCAATCTCCAAGTACATTTCGTGGCAGTTCGGGCAGATTTCTAAATTCATCGCTTTCACTATGTGCAAAATTGAAACAAAGCTGTCATTGTACACTCAAACTGCAATATGCGTAGCCATATCCAACACAGTTTTACCACTAGAAATGGATTTTGGAACAAATGCCCACGCAATCGAATTACAACCTTCATTACAGTTTTGAGTATAACCGCCGATGCATTGAGTAAGAAGATTGTCTCGGGTCAATTCTTCGTAGACGTGCTTGATAGCTTCATACACTCCAAGAGCCAGCTAAAATTTGTACTAAGCCAAACTATTTGTAGCTTTAGCCTTTTGCCATGAGCACCATGAATCCTCTCCAATCGGACATTTATCGTGCTGCGGTTTTGCACCAGTAGATAATCTATGATCGCGTGTAGCCCATATACTGTTTCTCATGTTTTCAACTGAATCACAGTTTCTACGAATAGCTAGTCCATAACAAATAGAGAGTCCGTCTTTTTGGTTTCCGTTCAATTTGCCCCTTCCACCGAGACCTTTGGAATTCTTTTTCAAATTACGTAGGCGGATACCCATTCGCTTTTGATCGTGATCTATACACTCCTTCTTGAGTACTGTGATATTCTTATGGGGCTTAGCATCAGTAATGCATTTAAAAGTCTTAAAATCACCGTCTCCAATATAATGGGTATATTTTACGTGGTGCAAAGCTTCGAATCGCTGAAACATCTCAACAACTGCATTGACTACATTTTTCCTGCTGATCCATCGTGATTCACATCGCACTTATCTTTATGATTTTGTGGCCATTCCGTATATTCTTCGGTACGAGGGCGGGTCAATAATTCCGTGCATTTTTGAATTTCTGACCTCTTTACTGGAACAGCAACACTGCTCCTGTCAACGGGCATATGTCAGTTGACTCCTGTCAAAATTTAAACTTGCTGCGTCAGTTAGTTTGTGTTTGACAGCTATTTTTATCAGACTACTCACTAATTTGAGGAGAAAATGGAAAAAAGTGAATTTCGTGTGCTTATTAAGCATTATTTCTTGCGAAAAAAAACCATTACCGAGACCAAGGCTAAGCTTGATAAATACTATGGGGACTCTGCACCATCGATTTCAATGGTAAAAAAGTGCTTTACTGAATTTCGTTGTGGCCGTACAAGCACTGAAGATGCCGAACGTCCTGGACGCCCAGTTGAGGTCTCTACACCCGAAACAATCGAAAAAATTCACAATATGGTGTTGGCCGACCGAAGATTGAAAGTACGAGAGATTGTGGAAGCCGTAGGGATCTCGCATGGCTCAGTGGTTTCAATTTTGAATGATCACTTGGGCATGAGAAAGCTTTCCGCAAGATGGGTGCCGCGTTTGCTCACAGTCGACCACAAACGCAATCGTGTAACAACTTCACAGGAAGGTTTGGCGTTGTTTAATCGCAATATGGAGGAGTTTTTGCGCCGTTTTGTAACCGTGGACGAAACATGGATCCATCACAACACACCAGAGAACAAACAACAGTCAAAACAGCGGGTTTCTAAGGGTGAATCGGCGCCAAAAAAGGCCAAGGTGGGTTTGTCAGCCAATAAAGTTATGGCGACTGTTTTTTGGGATGCACGCGGGATAATCCACATTGACTACCTTCAAAAGGGAAGAACAATCAATGGGGAATATTATGCCAACTTATTGGACCGATTCAATGACGATTTGAAAAAAAAACGACCTCATTTGGCCAAGAAAAAAGTTCTTTTCCACCAAGACAATGCAAGGGTGCACACATGTGCAGTTGCCATGGCAAAAATCCATGAATTGGGCTATGAATTGCTCCCTCATCCACCCTATTCTCCAGATTTGGCTCCGAGCGACTACTTCTTGTTCCCAAACCTGAAGAAATGGCTTGGTGGAAAAAGATTTGACTCCAATGATGAAGTCATCTCGCAAAAATGAGGACCTCGACAAATCATTTTTTTTGGAAGGGATAAAAAAATTGGAGAAGCGTTGGACAAAGTGTATAGAGCTCAAGGGAGACTACGTTGAAAAATAAAATTATTTTTTTATCAAAAAATCTGTTTTAATCCAAAAGGCACGGACTTATTGACCCGCCCTCGTATCTTCTTTATTCTTCCAGTACTCACACGCCTTACAGTATTTTGATTTCATTGCGCAGTCTATAATTTTTGCACTGTAATTGTCAATAAGAGTCACTAAGCCAAACAAGGACGTAAACCCACGTATTTTCCACGAACGATCTTTCAGCTCCTTGCATCATACTGTCTTTGCAAACTAGTTTAGTTGCAGTTGAAATTCTTTTGACAACCTTATCATAGAAAGAGTGAAACATAGGCCGAGGTAATTCCATGAATGCATCAAACTTTTTTATTCCGTGCAAACCAATTCCAAGGAATCGCATGGAAATTACAATTCTACGGTTTATTTCACATCCTTTTTCAATAAATGAACTATGGCGCTTACCATTTCCGTAAACACTCTACAAACGAGAACGTTTGGAATACCAAAACCTGGATTCAGTTCAATATCGTACGAGTATATATCTTCCGATTGCTTCAATTTTTTCGCGGATGTACTAGCATTCATTTCATTTGATGCCTTTAACTCGTGTCGATTCAGCGACCTTCTTCCAGATAAAAAACAAACGTTCCTCAAATAGCGTCCTTCTCGAATGTTTCAGTATACGAAACCGACTGAAACCGACGTTTCTAAAGACGAAACAAGCAATAGTCTGAACACGTGGCAAATAGCATCAAAAACATCTGCCGTATACCTAAAACACCGTCCCTCGTTTCGGTTATAAGAGACTCGCTGCCTACCTGGCGGCCTTGTACTCTACTTTGAAAAACCATAATCTTTTGGGATATCTTTTTTGAGGTCCTAAGGGATCATTGAAAGCAATGAAAAAAAATTTATTTTTTTTAAATCGTAGAGTGGTCTAACCATGAATAAAAGGCGACAAAGATGGCTACCTTGTGGAACTCCAGAGAAGGCAAAGAAATGACATGAAACGGCGGACCTGAACCAAAGATCTGGTGAGTTTTTGTGGCATTAAGAATGAGACCATTTTTAGCAACCAATTGAATATTTCTGGCAGATCTTCGTTAAGTCTGCAAGCTAAGCCTTCAACCAAACCAGGAGCATTTATACAAACACTTGGGAGGTCATTTATAAGTAGGCTATAAAAGATGGGTCCTAGGATGAAACCTTGAAGCATTCCTGATATTTCTCACCAACCACGACACTTTGACACTTTGACTACGACCACGTAAGTATACACTTATTGAATGCACTGATCTAGCACTTAATCCAAAGCACAAAATTTGTTTCCTACATAGGATACCATATTTTGCACTGTCACATGCTTTAGAAAAATCGAGCAATCAGAGTAAACTGATATTATCCAGGTCATATCAGCCTGCAAGTAATTAAGTATTTCAGTGCAACTACGATTTGCTGGAAGGCCTGACTGGACCGGATACAACAAGCCAATATACAATATGTTGAGCAGGATAACTAGAGACCTTCCGCTCAAGACGATTTAATTTTTAACAGGTATAAAGTAGTAAGATACTTATAAGGCGAATGTCGGCCCTCGAAGGAGGATTCGTTTTGTTTTGGGAAAAGTCAGAATCATTTTTATAAATCGGATTTGTATTCCTCGTCCTCGAGAACAGCATCTGACTTGAGCGAGCCTATGGTGTTGATAACCTTTGTAGCTGGAACTACAACAAATTCGAATTCCGATGAGAAAACAGCTCACTTTTCGGAACGAAACCCAGGTTAGGCATTGGACTAGAAAGCAAGACATTATTGAATCTAATAAAGATGGCAGGCTGTCCATAGAAGCAAAGTCCGAATCGAGAAGATGATCTGGTACAGGAACCCGGCAAGTCAATGTCGTACGTAGAAAAAAATTGAGTCGT
Organism: Volucella zonaria; assembly: GCA_963966105.1. Lineage (NCBI taxonomy): Eukaryota > Metazoa > Arthropoda > Insecta > Diptera > Syrphidae > Volucella > Volucella zonaria. The sequence goes on along the minus strand of OZ014532.1, from coordinate 93,210,212 downwards.
AGCCTGAAACACCTTCAAGCGACAGCTGATCCTGGAGTAAAACTTTCGATTGAACAGAAACCAGATAGAGATAAAGCAGACGTGGTGTAAGTGTTATTCACAACAGAACCGCCAGCAGAAACATCGTCTAGTAACTGACGTGCTCTAGAGTCAGATTTAAGGAGATCTGCGTTAAAGTCACAGCATACCATATAATGCTCAAGAGAGCACAAAATAGTTGAGCTGGCGCGGGCGATTAACCTCTACAGAGGTTATATGCGATACCAACCGTACATGTAGTGTTATCATTGGTGATCTCCAGCAAAAGCTGACTCAGACTACGATTAAATTCATATGAGCAAGGCGACTACGTCTTTAGGTGAGTTGGCAGCTATGTCCGCCGCTTCAAGGTAGAATTTACCTAGGTAACGTTGACGGTTCTTGTGTTCTGTTGTTTCCACATCCTCGTTGCACAATCCGCATGTATTGTCTTGTTCTATGCCCATGATCATCAGGTGTTTCTTCACATGGCGGTGTCTGTTGCCTTCGGTTTCTCTCCAGAAATGAAGCTTCTTTTCCTCTAGCCAGGTCTTAAAACTTCCTTTTATGGTGTTTATTGATAGGCCACAGAACGGTCTTGGAATCATGAATTGAGATGCGGATCTTTTCCTTACTAGTTCGTCTGCTTTTTCACTGCCTTTATGTCCACTGTGTCCAGGCACCCAAATCAGATGAACTTTATTTGTGGTGGCCAGTAGTTGTAGGAGTTCAAGGCAATCCCAGACCAGTTTTGGTTTTATTTCCAAGGTGTTAATTGCAAGTAGGGCTGTTGTACAATCGGAGAGAATATAAGTGTTTTTGTTTGTTATATCTCTGCTTAGATTCTCTCGAATGTAAAGCTCTGTTGCATGGATTTCAGCCTGAAATACGGAGCTGATTGTAGCCATACTGACATGTATGGAATATTTAGTGCGAGTGCCGTATACTCCGGCTCCAACTCCTTCATTTGTTTTGGATCCGTCTGTGTATCATACATATGAGTCCTTGACAAATGTTGGTTTTGCCTGTTCCCAGTTAAGACGGTTTGGAAATGTTAACTTAAAATTTTGCCGAAGGTTATATCGTGGTAGACATTTGTCTATTAAGTGTGTTCGTTTTTTTTAAATCATGAAGAATTGCAGGATGAACTACTTGACAATTGGATTCATCGTCTGTGATGAGCATGTACTACCATTACTTCTTTCATGAGTTCCAGATGAAGTGGTGAGATGTTTAGGATAACTATGTAAAAGCCCAGCTGTTGGTGCGGTTTCCATTGCACCAACTGTACAGACACAGGCTAGTCTCTATGAGTTGTTGAATTTGTCCAGTGTTGACCTCTGCTTTGCTTTATATCACTAAACGTCTCGTTATTGTCGTGTACATCCACAGTGTCATTTTGGGATTAAGTCCCCAATTTTTCCCAGCTAGACTGTTGCTGGTCCATAGTGAGGTCCTGGCCTTGTCAATAGCCTTAGACAGATTTCTTCATTCAGCGTGATTCCTAGATATTTGACCTCCGTTGATAACTCTATTGTTTCACCGAAGAGAGTGGCATTTCTGAGTTTTTCTCGTCTTCTTCTCTTGGTGAATCTAACAATGGTGCTTTTCTTAGGATTGGCTCCGAGGGCAACTTTGATGCACCATTCAGCAACTAGGTGCAAAGCCCTCTGGAGGCGAACCGAGATTGTGTCCAATGATTATTTACGTAACATTGTCCACGACGAGCATTGGATAATACTCTTACCACCACTGAAACGTCATCAATGTCATCAAACAGAGACCCATTATTATGGCACACGATTGAAATACAAGGCTTCTACACAATTCAAAGAAAGAAACGTGTCTATTGTGTCGGAATTTAGGCCGCTGCCAGATCACCAAATATATCTTTCAAATTATGAATGACATTAATCCATACGAGATATAGTTTGCCCAGGATAGCGCTACACGCCGATTAAATCGAAAATTGCTCAAACATTTGACTGACAGGATGACATTTGTAAAACGTAGTCGAACTGGTCCTATGCTCAAAATTGTACACAAACAGTAAATGCCAGAAGTTTGTCAATACAACAAAACGAAACAAATCGTGGTCATTTATATTTAGTTAAATGTTGAGTTTCTATGTTCGAAGAATAAAAGCAAAACCGGTTACTTAAGAAACGCGTTTTTTCTTAATTTGAAAATGGTATTCTATTTTCAGAGCTCCACAACAGGCAAACAGTATCATACGAGTATATACGAAACATATGCACATATGTAGGTGCTGCGGCTGTGAATCCAATTAAAAACTACTCTAGTGCAAACAATGTGATCCCTTAAAAACATTGCCCCATATGTCTTGCTACAACCTACGATAGCATTGAAGAACTCATTTTTCAAGCAGTCCGTTCAAAATGTAATCAATTCGAGTCAAAATAAATCACTTTCGGTGCGCTTCAGCGCGCTGCTGATCTCAGTTTGAACAAACGACTTGACAACTTCGAACTTTCCGCTTCGGCTAATTGCAGATGTGCTCCATATTATCCTCCCTCCATATGTCACGTTTTGTAATCTTCAACTTCAAAGAATGTCTGGGTATTCCTAGAAATTTATCCCCATTCACACTCATTATAGTGAATTTATTGGAAAATATTTTCGGAAAGGTGACGACGGCAAGCCCCACATCTTATGCCACCAACAACGAAACAATGCATTGCTCTGGCTCCCCATTATGCTTCATCTGAGACAACACACAAATCGCTTGGGTCGGCCAAGAAAAGTCATTGAAAGTTCGCTGCACTGCGATTTGGATCAGTAGAGCTGTGTCGGCTCCGGTGTGTGTTCGTAACTTGAGACAACCATAAGCTATAAGCGGACGGCGCGAGACGCGTGCAAATGAACTGTAAACAGCAGGAATAGTAGACTATGCCATGAAACACCTATGTACCATACGATGGTAATAGCCCAGCAGAGTTCCAGGTTTGCAGCGCATCACTGCGCTTTATGCATTGCTTCTGCATAACTCCCGCTTATGCATTTATGGCTTGAGTTGTTGCAACTAGCACTAGTATCGGGTATATGAGGTAATGAGGGGAACAGAGCAATGAAATCGAAAACTGGAGCATAGAATTTGCGCCGCCGGACGGCTAGTCAACCGGGGTGGCATCAAGACCAAATGAAGTATGCCATGAAGCATGCGGTATGCGGTTGAGAAATATTTGGCAAGAAGGTGCTCGTGCGTGAGCTGGATTTCTAGATTAAGTGAAGCTCTTTTGTTGTACTTGCATTACTTGCAGTTAAAAGGGTTTTGAGTGGGATGCGTCGAATGTGCAACTCGAAAGCCACTCGAATGATACATTCATTAATATCAAGGTGATCTTGTTGCGCTGATGATCAGTGATTGATTTTTGATCTCAAAAGCTCACTTCTAAAAATGGATTTAAATGCAACACGGAGCTGCTTCTTCTGGACGGATGGATATCTGAGAATAAATAAACTAGGTCAGACCACTATTTTGTTGGATCTATGTTAGATTGCAACAAAAACATTTAAATTCTGAAGACTGAACCAAATTTGTTAATCTCAGCTTTTCCATTTCGTCATAAAGGGCGCAATGGGTCTTACTTTCTGGTTGCCAGGAAACCTCAAAATAAGAAGCAAATAAAGGAGTGATGCAAAAGGCGATAACTTTTCTTGATTTCTATGAGTAAAAACGGGGGAAAGAACAGCGGTTTCTTCACAAGAAAACGAGTATGTATGTAAGTCAGACATCACAAATACGCAATTGAGATACAATTCGAATCGATAGAAAGAACGTCTCTGAGGAATGAACCCCCGCCCAGAAACAAATGGAGTGAAGCAACGAAACTTCCTAGAAATATCATAGTTTTGGGGATTGAAAAAAAAAATACAACTGCAGGTTTTGAAACGGCGAAAGATGACCAAGTTCTCTCTCCTCACTATTCTCCTTCAAAAAAGGAAGTGACATCTGATGCCTTATTTGCATCCTTTTTGCGCTCCTTTTTTAAAACAGAGTGACTTAAATGGCGCGAACTTAAACTTTCCCTCTTGTAACAGAGCACTCGCCAAAGAATTAGTTCATTATGCTTCTTGTATTTTCTTTTTACCGCAATTATTAGTATCAATTTGGAGAAATAATTGTAAAAGCTTCAGTGACAAAGTGCCTAAAGTACCAGCACCCACCACTTCACCAAACCGGACAGAGGCAGAGGAAGTGCTCTGCGCAGCAGTCCTCGCAACAGCGTGTGCCCGTGAAACGGACGATCTACGTGGCATGACCTGGCATTCCTTCCTTCTGTCTTATTCTCAGCTTAGGCAGAGTTTTGACGGCTTTGCGTAGTTTTTTTCGAATGCCTATTCTTCAACTAGGTTAAGATCTGTGCATATATGACCTGATATGAACAGTACTTTCCAGCCTGTCCATAGTGTTAAGTTGATTATTTGCTTCTAGCCTTCGTAATAAGTAATGACTGGGAGCTGGCTTTCCCTTGTTCAACGAAGATCATTAGAAAATCAGCATCAAAAAGCCCAATAGGTTCAAATTGTTGACAAGGTTAGAAGAGGGAGCCGAAAAGCAAATAATTTGATTAGTCAAATGCAAAAGCATCAAACTCTTGGGTCGGTCACGAGGGGATCTAGAATCGAGCGGTCTGTAGAATGCCTCTTAACACCGCAATTTAGCCAACCCTAGAAGAGGCGCTGTACCAATGCAGATCCATAATTATACGCTTTAAAGTCAAAAGTATCAAAGAACGATACAGAGAGATCATTAACCAAATTTTAAGCAAAATATGCTCGAAGGAAACCACACGTATGTATCATACATACTCGTATTCATGTATACGCCTGACTCCCTTACTCTCCATCCATGTAATTACCCGAAGAATTTTTCTCTCGAAGCGCCCGAGAGCATTTTCATCAGCTTTCGTTAATGTTAAAGATCTTGCGCCTTAAAGCATTACTGGGATGATCAATGCCTTGTTTACAGTCATTTTGGTTCCTCGTGATAGGCCTTTACTAGCCAACTACCTTCCAAGCCCAAAAAAGCAGCGATTAGCAAGAATGATTTTCGCACTGCTGTCGTTTTCGAAGTTGTACAATAGATAAAGTAAGATACTACCTTAAAGTTATAACTTCCACTGCGTAAGCATTTTCATCACTCCTACTCCTTAGGATTCTTTCCGAGCAGATGCAAAACAGCATTTGTTCAGTCCGTCCCTAAAAAAGGCGAAACTTCTTCCCCCACTTCCTTCAGACCATTGCACTTAAGTCCCTTTTTCAAAGTTCATGGAGCTAATGAAATATCTCAAAACGCGAAAACTTCTCAATGACCGGCAATATGGTTTTCGTAGCAACAGGTCCACTGGTGATTTGATGGCATGTCTCACCAAAAAGTGGAACCAAAGCGATGGAAACGATTTCTTCTCTACCACTTCTAATCAAATATATTCCTTTGCTGATGACAGTACTCTCTGCTTTTCATATTCTTTCCCGGACTCCTGCCCTTGCTCTTCGGCTGTAGAACGGGAACGTCAGCGTATGTTCAGCTCATTAAATTCCGATATTCACAGCATAACCAATTGGGGGACTATCAACCGAGTGGGATTTAATGCTTCCAAAACTCAATGCTGTCTGCTGTCATTAAAGCGAAATTCAAATACCCAGCTATTATCCATAAATGGCACTTGCATCGTCGAAACCGATAACCTTTTCATTCTCGGTATGTGTGTCATTGACAAATTACGTTGTAATGACCACATATTCGATGACGTCAAAAATGCAGCGAAATGTCTAGATTTCCTCAAGCGATGAAATAAATTCTTCACCCTCTCTGAAATGGCCTCAATATATAAGGCATTCATCCGCCTTATCTCTGCACCTGATAAATAGAATTTAAAACCTAATATCGGTCAGACACTGACGGAACGTCTCCTGTCTCACTTTGTGTTATCACTATTTCCCCCACCAGTGCTCCATTGAAATCGCCAGTAACATTTTCGGACGTACTCTAAAATATGTTGATTCGTTCCTAAGCCGTACGGATGATATCGTCTGAACACTCTATTTCAGACACAGTTACAATTCAGCCTGAATGATGCTCCTCCCAGCCAACCAGCATTCCGGAACTACCGGAAAACTGATTCGCCAAAATACATAGGAATACTGTCAGAAGCGCTATCCTCTGCACTCTCAAGTCCCCCGCGGTACACCAATGAGCTTGATATGAAAGTCAGGGAATTCACTCTGGCTCTCAATCAGGCTATGGCCGCTTCCTGCCCTCTTATTCAACCTAAAGGCAAGAAAAAGCCACATTGGTGGACATCAGCACTGGGACTGCTCAGAAACACTTGCAGAAAACTTTTCAACTTGGCAAAAAGCACAAGAAAAGTAACTGACTGGGACACATACAAAGAAGGCAAAGCGACTATCCTGGAGATCATTCTGTGACAAAATTACAGAAACCTCTGAGGAACTACGGCTAAGAAAAATCCTCTCTTGGACAAGCACAAACCCAAACAGGCCTACTGCAACCGGGACCAAAATTCATGGTCTGATTACAAGAGACAAACTGCTCTGGGCACTGCATAGCCCCAAACCATACCGCTGCCGGGCTCAAAGGCCCTCAGATATGATCCTCCCTACGCTAGAGAATATCATGACGAGCTGTGTACAATAGAACTGATCCACATTCCGCTGTCATGGAGGGAAGACAATGTAGTTTTCATTCCCATTCCCATTCATCCCCGGAAAATGTACTCATGTTGTCCCAAATGACCTCAGACCTATAAGTCTATCATCTTCCTTTCTGAAAACTCTAGAACGACTGATTGATATCCATATACGAGCTAAAATTGATCGAAGACTTCTGTCAACGGAAAGGTGGAAACGGCTCTGCATTCACTGACTAGCCACATCGAACGATCCCCACAATATAAAGAGTACACAATGGTTGCTTTCCTGGACATAGAGGGTGCCTTTAACAACGTAACACATCCGCAATCACGACTGCGCTGTCAACTCTGCAGGTAAACGACTCACTTGGGGAGTTGATCAGTCTTATGCTAAATAGCAGAATAATCAACTCCAAACTGGATGAGACTTTTGCTAAAAAAATGTATCAGCAGAGGTACGCCGCAAGGCGGTGTTCTCACTCCCCTTCTCTGGAACTTAGTAGTAAATGAACTGCTTATATACCTGGAAGCGGGTGGTAGCAGGGTGATTGCCTATGCGAATGACGTTGCTATAGCCGCCTCAGGTAAGCATCTTAAAACCATTAAACAACTCTTTCAAGTAAATCTCAATAGATTAACCCGTTGGGCAGATCGTTGTGGATTGAGAACAAACCCCCACAAAACTGATCTTGTCCTCTTCTTCAGGAAATACAAAATTCCAATTATAGACCCTTCCTCAATAAACTGTACCAGTTTAGTTTTTTTCCGAAACAGCAAAATATCTGGGTCTCATTTCTGGCAGGAAACTAAACTGGAAACCTAATATTCAAGAAAGAGTCAATAAAGCTACAGTAGCTACAGTAGCTTTATTCTCTTTCAAAAAAAAGCCATGGGGAATAAATGGGGTTTTCAACCCCGCATAACCCACTGGTTACACATATCGGTCATAAGACCGATACCCACCTACGGGGTTGCTGTCTGGTGGACGGTCTTAGACAATACTATACAGTCAACTGCAGCAAACTAAACCGAGTCCAAAGAAAAGCATGTCTATGCATAAGCGGAGCATTGTGGTCTACCCCCTCTACGGCATTAGACATTCTTACACCATACCTGAACTTTGGTTTGGCAAAAACTTCCATTTAAGCTTCCCCTCTAGATCTTTCTTGGAGGAAGATGCTTTTATGGAGGACAAGTCAATCCGTCTCCACACAGATGGATCTAAAAGCGATAGCGGAATTGGTGGCGATGTTTTCTGAGATAAGCTAAATCTAAGCCTGTCTTTCCGTCTTCCAAATCACTGTAGTGTGTTCCAGGCGGAAATTTTGGCGATTAAAGAAGCTCTGTCCTGGCTGAAGAAAAACGTGATATCTGCAAAGGACTCGGTCTACTTCAATTCTAAAACCGCCCTTGAATGCCGATCATCTCTTATGGAGATGGCAGAGCAGTCCAACTTTCACCTTTGTTGGGTGCCGGGTCACAGAGACATTCCAGGGAACTGCAGAGCCGATGAACTCGCCAAAATTGGAACCATTCTACCTATTCTTCCGGAAAAGGGTAGCATAGGTACACCAATCGCTACGTGCAAGATGCCAATAAAAGAACAGACCTCAGGTGGACTGTTGGACCAACATGTCTAGCGACCAAACAGATCTGGCCAAAACTGGATCTGAATCGCTCTAAGTGTCTGATCCTTCTAAATAAGAAACATCTCAGCGTCGTTATAGGTGTCACCACGGGAAACTCCCTCATAGGCAAGCACGCAAGAAAACTTGGCGCCTTTACAAACGATTTCTGTAGAAGCTGCATGGGCGAGGAAGAGGAACGACCTAAACGATCTAAAAAATATAGACGTAAACAGTCTCCTACGCTTCATCATAAGCCCAAACTGGTTCCATTAGTAAGAAGATCATAGATCCACGTGGCATCACAATGAGCCAATAGGCCTAGCTGGTATTACCAACAGCCACTCTTACCTACCTACCTATCTTCTAAGCCGTACAACTCGCTTATTGAATGCCCTGACGAACTCTCTATTTCCTGGTCGTTATAACTTGCAAACATTTAAAAACAATGTACATCGGTACCTCTCTTTTCTTCCTCCATAAATTTCCTTCGCCCGCGCTGTGTGTAAGCACTTTAAGGGTACACAAATCCCTAGAGCGAGCACTCATTATAAAAACAAAATAACACATGTAAAGTCGTCTTCCAAAGCGGGAATTGACGCTGGTTTATCGGCATAGACGAATGATTTGACGCATTCTCATAAAAAATAGTCTAAAGGCGTCAAATGCCACGATCTAGCTGGCCAATTCACCGGTCCAAAACGAGAGAACTCATTTCTCAATTGGCCTATCCATTCGCGTGCTGTGTGGCATGAAACCGCGGTTTTGCTTGAATCACATGTCGACCAGGTTCAGCTCGTGTACCAAACAGTGCACTTTTCCGAGTCTATTGGCAGCTCTTGTATTGCCTAAGGTTGCTCATCGGACCAAATAGGGTAGTTTCTTTCAACCAGAAATGAGATTCGTGGCTGAAGACAATTTTTCGATAAAAAAGCAGACCTTCCTCCAGCTTTTCTAAGGCCCAGTTACCGAAAATTCGACGCTGTGGCAAGTCGTTCGGCTTCTGTTCTTGCACGAGTTGTATTTTGTAAAATTTTAGATCAAGATCCTTGTGTAAAATCTTCCACGTAGTCGAGTAACATAATCCCAGTTAATGCGAACTGCGACGAATGGACAAATCACAGTCTTCATTAACGCCAGCGGATATAGCAGCAATATTTTGCCCCATACGCACTCTACGCATACGGATAGGTGGCTTGATGTCCAATAACGTGAAATTGGTGCGAGCTTGAATTGCTTGCTCAGTGGGTCGCTTATGATGAGTTGACTTCCGAGTTTCGAACAATTTTCTTGAGAATGGTGTTGAAAAATTCACATGACGACGCTAGCCTTGTTTAAGTCCTTTTCTCGTCTCGGTTTTGTCGTTGCCGATTTCGACAAAACTCAATCTCCTTGCATTCAAACTACAGTGGGTCTTGTTAGAGATCCAGAAATTCCAACGAGCAACATGACGTGGTCAGGTAAAGGTGAAAATATTAGACAAGTCTAGTACAACTTTTTTTTTTATAAATTTGCATTCCACACTGGCAGAAAATCAAGGTCAATATATTCATACAGACGAGTATTATACTCGTATACCTCCATATTAAGCGAGCAATTGGTGAAGGAAACTCAGGCACACAATATAAACTGATCGTAGGCTTGTCCTTAACGACATTCCACACGTAGACTACTTCAACATCTTTGAAGAGGCGGAAGTAGTCTGCTACCTACCTACTCGTACCTGATACCTTGGACTACTGCTGAATAAAATTTCCTTTACCATATCACTGCAGTAGGTCTGCGGTTCTTTTTTTTTTTAAAGTTGTGTGCACATTTATTTTTAACTCGCGAAATGTTTCCATTTTTAACCATGACATCATCAATGTAGAGAGCACTACAGTGGAATAGTATTTGGTTTGTCATAAATTTTATTTTTTTTCTGCTGCTTCCTTTCCGGCCCACAATGTCGATGACTACTTGCCTGACAATTCTAATCTGGTTATCGGGGAGGTTTGGTTTACTTTTGTCAATAGGATTGCTGCCGCTAAAGTAAAGAAGCCATAGGTGATGCATAATGCGTCGGGCTGGGACCGGAGAGAGGAAATTGAGAATTGGCAAATAAACCGGAACGCTCCACAGTGGCGATCTGATTATTAAGTGTTGTATTAGATTACATAAAGTGTGTTAAATAAAACAGAGTCATACTCTTCTCCTTAAGTCGTTGATGACACAATTTAGGCATGACAGACATTCTACTGGACAGAAGGGAAACCCCGTTGGAGGTAACTTCGTTACGAAGAATTCAGAGTTATTCAGTCTAAGGTTATTTAGCTATTTAGTAGACCTAATGATCCAAATTCAAACAGCGTTTTTACTTAGAAATCAATCAAATTCAAAAACTGACAAGTTAGTAATCGAATACTAGTTGCTACTCACTTGGACTCCACTAAATTGACAAGCACAAGGGACAAAAATAGCAAAAATATTAGCATTGTTAACACGCCAGTAGGATGGTGCAATGGTGACGTTAAAATTTTCGAAACGGACTTAAACATGTTCAGACATCAGATAGGTAAGTATCTGTAGGACATATTCTAGGTTTTAGAAACGGTGCGGATGAACTTAGAGCAGCGCGAAGTGGGTTACGGAAGAAAGGAACTCGTCACGCAAATTGATGGTTTTCCCATCGCGGTATTCATTATGGCGTCAACAACCCAGAGTCGCGAAGAACAGAAACCTCGAATATTAATGGGTAACCTCTATTAAATCACAACTCGGAACGACCAGGAACTATGACCTGCGAGTATGCGCGATGTTCACTCAGTTGCTACTCAAAAACTTGAAACTATGCTCCAGCGGTATAAGGCAGGAGATATGATGGATGGGATCAGGTATACACAAACTGAAAAGTCGTGATATGCACTACAGCTTTCACAAATGGTTGCAAATATCAAATTAATCTTCAACATTCCAAGGCTCTTACTGCACCCGTATGTAATGGATGGATGCTTGCGAGCTTTCATGCTATGAGAAACTATCTGAAAGAGCAAGTAGTAGTTTATTATGTCGAACGCAGACTCAGCATCCAAACCTGAACAGTTTTGCTAACAACGAAGAATGGTATAAATTTGTCACTGCGTCAGCCTAATTACTTCTGATTCCAGGAAGGTGGAAGTTATCACATGTTGAGATGATAACGTTCAGAAAATTGTTTGAGGGAATGGAAGTGCTACGTTAAGATACTACATTGAGCAAAAAGTTCCCGGACTCGGAATGTATTCAGAAAATTGGAAATACAAGCTTATTCATCTAAATCTATATTGCCCCCTTCAAAGTAATCCCGATCGACTGCAACACACTTATACCAGCGCTTGATCCAATCCTCGAAACATTTTTTATATTCGGTTTTCGGTATATCCATCGGTGCTTCCTGCGATTTTTCAATTACTTCCTCTCGGCTACTGAAACGCGTTCCCCTCTAGTGGTTTTTTAACTTGATTGAACAGGGAGCCAAATCAGGTGAATTCGGTGGCTGTTGGATGGTATTTGTTGCATTTTTCGTCAAAGAATTACGAATAATAATGGCACTGTGCAACGGTGCGTTATCATGGTGCAAAATCCACGAGTTTTCTGCCCACAATTCTGGTCTCTTTCGGCGAATTGCTTCACGCAAACGTCTCATAACGCCCAAATACTCGTAATGCTCTTTGTGTACTGTCTGGCCTTCTGGCAAAAATTCATGATCCACTACACCGTTGTAATCCATGAAAACCGTGAGCGACGTCGTTTTTTTTGGTCTCGGCTCATTTGGTGAATGCCATTCACTGGCCTGATGTCTGCATTGCGTGTCGTACTCATAAACCCACGTCTCGCCTCCAGTAATGATCCTTTTGATGAATGTGGGATTGTCGGATTCAGCCTCGCAAGTCAACTCTTTTGCGACGTCAACACGGTCTCTTTTTTGCATGAAATTGAGGTCTTTTGGCACCAACTTTGCTGCTACACGACGGAAAGCCAAATCATTAACCAAAATGTCTTGGACGAATCCATAGGCAATGTTCAAGTCCTCCGCTATCTCTCTGATGGCTAATTTGCGGTTATTGACCAACATTTCTTTTACGAGTACTTCATCAATGTTTTCGTCGGTTTTTGATGTCGATGGCCTGCCACTGCGTTCATCATCTTCGATTGACTCACGACCACTTTTGAACCGCTCGTACCACTGGTAAACGACCGTTTTCTTTAGAGAATCGTTGCCGAAACACTTTTCCAACACTTTCAATGTTCGCGCACCATTAAACCCGTTTTTTATGCAAAATTTAATACTCGTACAAGTTCCTTGTTGCAAATTGAAATCCGTTTCTAAAATTGTAAAAAATCGCCAACACACACAGAGATACATAGATGTACTCTTGGCTACGTAACTTTTGCAAATGTCAAGCTATGACGCTAAGATTTAGAGGGAATGTCAACAACAGATTTACCAACTTAACAAAAAAAACAGAACTCAAATCGGAATAATGGGAGCGCCACACGGTGGGTGTGGCCAGGAACTTTTTGATCAAGGTGGTATCACATCGTCTGAACTTGGCTCATCTTAGCTATAAACTATTTTGGCCCTCGAAAAGGTTGGCTTTTTATGAAAGGAAGACAGCAAGTAACCGAATTAACACTATCTAAGGATATTATCAGATTATCAGACAGAAAGTGCCATACTATGGAAAGCATCCACGTTTAATTACATCGAATTTCGAATTTGATGAAAATTTTCGTTCCTGCCGTATAGGTCATTCCACACGAAGGTTAGGTTAGGTTAGGTTAAACAGGGGTATGATGGATATGCCATCACACAAACACCAGACACCAAAACGGGCCCATCGTTATCCCTGTGGAACCAGTTGAATTTGTCTTCAAATGGCATAAACCTAAACAATCGCCCTGGTGAAACACCCAATTTCCCTGCAAAAGCCAAGAAGTCCTTTGAAGTTCATGCCGTTTATTACCTTTAGGTATTCCTCTAAAAATCTTTTCCGACTACACGATATTGCTTCGCATTCACATACTATGTGTGTTATGTCCTCAATGGCTGGCAGATCACCGCAGAATCTGTAAATATCCGTATCTGACAAATTGAGTCTCTTTGCGTGTTGCCGCAGGAGATACTCGTAATGTCCTGTCAGGATTCCTATTACTATCCTAAGCTTATCCCAGTTTAATTTTATTAACTTCCTAGATCTTTTGCCGTCAAAAAGTGACCAGAGAAGCTTGGATACCCTGTGTCCTTCACTACATTAGGTTGGCAGTCTTTGTCACTTTTTCCTCGATAGTATCCCCTCACTATGCATACGGGTGGTTTGATGTTTGCAATTTCACTGCTGTCGAATAGCCCTCCTTTTCTTGCAAGCTCATCCTCTTGTTCACTTCCTTGAATACCGCAGTGTCCTGGCACCCAGCACAGTCTTACCCGGTTCTGACTGCATAATGTCTTAAGCAAAGATCAAAGCACTCGATAAAACAGTAGACCGGTCAGAAACTCTGACGGCACCTACAAGTCAAAAGTAGAGTCTCTTAGTCTTATGCTCGAAACTAACTCTTCATTTAACGAGATAGTAACTGTGACTGCAACACAATCAGCAACAATCACTGGACTTCTTATTGGTAAAGCTGAGTATTATAGCTCGGTGACGTTAGTTTCACCAATGTGACCATTAAAAACGCTTTTGCACTTTTGACGGCTTCTATTTGCCTGACAACGATGGCATACTCGCATAACCGCTTATGCTGCTAAAAAGTTATATACCTGGGTAGGTTTTATACCGAAGTCGATAACGATGACTACACAATTGCAAATAGATTCAGACCTAAAAGTCTGACTTCCTACATACTCGTATCTGCTGAAAAGCATGAAAGAAGATGGTTGAATTTCAAAAGCGCAAAACTGTTCTTCGAATGCATCCCCTTGTATAAGATGCAGGATGCACACCAACGGGGAAGATCTGAAAACCTATTGGGCGCAATTAAAACTCCCGCGACAAGGAGTACGTGTTGGTCATTTTCGTCGGCTGATGCCCCCATTTATTGGTTTAATAAAAGCTTACGAGTAAACTAACTTAAAAACTAGGACTAAAAACTAACAGAAAGACTTAAGAGCTAGGAATCTAGGGAATGATGGACGAGATCTTGTTTAGGACGAGGAGTGCTCAGGTGAAAATCAAAAAGGGAGGGGTTTGAGTTAACCATCTCGGAGCATACGAGAGATTGGTTCGTTGAAGCCATAAGAGATGCGGTGGACTGGTAGATAGAAGAGACGGGGACAACGTAGATTGCGTGGGTTGGTATTGACGGAAATGGAGTTGAAAATAGATGCGCAGTCGATGGAACCTGAGAGCAGTCGATGAATGAAAAGAATGTCAGCAATATTCCTAAGTTCTTTTAAAGAATTCATATTGAGAAGTTTGAGACGGTCCTTATAGGGAGGTAAGATTAAAGGGTCGTTCCCGGGCAGGCCACGGAGAGCAAATCGGAGGAATCGACGTTGAATACCCTCGATTCGGCTTGACTGGCATACTCAACCAAGGAAACTTAGAGATATCTGGTGACATACGGGTTAGAAAATTCCTTGGACCACCGTTTAATAAAGCCAAGTGATGGGTTGGTTTTGAGATCAGTCGAATAATATGCCGAGGTCTTGAAAAGGCTGAACCAGGAGAATTGGTTGACGATAGAGAAAATAATGTCGGAGAGGAGACGGGTTACATTTACGTGAGAAGGTTGTAGATTGACATGTGGCTATATTAAGTTCTAGGCATTTTTTGAGGCACCAGATTGAAAACCAATCAAGGTGTTCTTGAAGAAGGGTAGAGTCATGGGGAGAAGAAATAGTTTTAAACAATTTTGTGTCGTCATCATAAAGGGAGAGGGAGGAGTGGTTAGTGACCCTCTCAATATCGTTAATAGTAAGAATGAAAAGAAGGGGACCAAGATGACTGCCTTGTGGAACTCCAAATGAGGCCAGGAATGGAACAGAAAGGGCGGATCTAAACCGAACACTATAATAACAGTTTATCAGGTAAGAAGAAATCCATTTTAATAAAAGAGGCTCAAAGCTGAAAGCAGACAATTTGAAGAGAATCAATTGATGAGATATCTTATCAAATGCTTTAGTTGCGATAATATCGATTTCTTTGCCATTTTCTAAGGCTGCGAGAGCAAAAGACACCTATTCAACTGGGTTCGAGGGAGTTGATCTACCTTTTGTCGGGGCGAAATAAAAGGTTTGCATTTGAAGCTTAAGGCTTCGTATACAAGTAAAATGCTTTCAAAGAGTTTGGCTTTATGAGAGAGTTTAGCAATGGGACGATAATTGGTAACTTCATGCTCAGATCCCTTTTTGTATACCGGGATTATAAAAGAGTTCTTCCAAATCTGGGGAAAATCTCCCTGTGTAAGGGATAGACGAAAAAGGTAGGAAATGGGTAGAGACATGTTGGAAGACCTTTTTTTAAGAAACACGGCGAAGAGTCCATCTGGGCCAGGTTCAAATTCATCTTTAAGATTTAGTAACTTTTCTTCAATTACTGCAGAATCGAAATTTTCAGTGAGAAAAGGACCAACAGAATGATTGTTTGAAAAATGTAGAAAAAAAGTTAGCGATGGTAGGAGGATCACTTGAAGATTTGGTTTAAAAAGCGAGGGAGGAAGGATAACCATCAGTCTTACTTTTGCAATTGACAAATTGAAAAAAGGACTTGGGTTCATTTATAAAATTGGTTTGCGCACTATTTAGGTAGAGTTGATAGAAAGAGTTATAGAGTTCATTGAAATAAAGATATTAACCTAGATAATGTGAATAGTCGGAAGAAGAGTGGATGCGAAAGAATACCGCCCATAACTTGTTTCTTTTGTTTCGCAGAGAGCGGAGTCTACGATTATACCAAGAAGACGATGTAGAAGAAGATTTATGGCGGGAATATGGCACATAAGGGGAGATGGATTTGAATATTTCTCTGTAAAATATGGAGAGGGCAGCGACCAGAGATAGATTGGTAAACTCGAAAGAAGCCCTGCTTAGAGAGGTATTGATTTTACGGAAATTAGCTTTGTGAAAATTGTAAGAAAATAGAACTGCGGGGGTGGCGAATGAAGGGGAGAGTTGTGGAAAAATGAGAGAGGAAGTGGAGGATGAAAGTTATAAACAGTTGAAAGAGATAAGGGACAACACTATACTGAGGAGTTGATGGGATCAGTTGTGAATACAAGGTCTGATTGCCTTTCCATTTAGTTGGAAACGCCACTGACTTGAAGTAGACTAGAGTCTGTTAGCCGATCTAAGAAGAGGCATTCCTTAGTAGAAATGGGATTGGAAGCGATGAAAGAAGATAGGTCTTCAGATAGAGTCCATTTTAGCTGAGGCATATTAAAGTCGCCGAAGATAATGATATCATCAAGCGAGCCGGATAAGTCGATCAAATTGTCAATTGCTGTAATAGCAAGTTGGCAGGGTTCGATAGGTTGCGCCGGAAGAATATAACAACAGATGATATACAAGCATCTACGAGTAAGAAGACGAAGTTACAACGAGAGAGGAGCCAAAGCTGTTGTGAACGGCCAGTAGGATACCTTGACAAGGAGAGTCAATCAAGGGGCTTGTGCGATCATAATCCCGTAAACATTAAAAGAAAGAGGAAATAACTCCTGGTTTATTATGTTTAGCTTCACTTAGAGCGTAGATATCAAATGGAAGGCATGAGTTTGACGTAGAACGGCGTGGAGTTTAAAAACGGCGTGGAGTTTAAAAACGGCGTGGAGTTTAAAAACGGCGTGGGGTTTAGAACGCAGTCGTCTTACGTTCTGGTAATAGAAGGCGAGAGGAAAGTTTTAGGGTCAAAAAAATTTATCGTGGTCAAGTCGACTGCGTTGGAAATGTGAGACTTTTAGAGTGTACATTCGTAGTGTAGTAGCGAAGAGCGGCAAGATCATCTGCAACTTTTTGGGCAGGCGTATTGAAATTCTCGTGATACTTTATATAAAGATTCCTGAGACTGGTAACATCGGTAGGGAAGCCCTCCTGCTGACTAAAAACCATAACGCTTGTTTCTGTTTTAACTAACAATACCACCGAGCCGGATTTATCGTTGCAGATAGGCGAGATATAGACGTACATATATTCTCGCATATCTTTTTATCCCTAAGCAAAGAGAGCGCATAGCGACATTCGGTGGTATTGTTAGTTTGCTGCGTTAATTTAACAGTGGGTGGGCATAGGGGTCAATGAAAGAGGGAGTGGTTAAGGAATAGGGGTTTGGTGTCGCAACGGATAGGGTTTCTAAAGTGGGATTTAAAATGTAAGAACTGATAAAGTTAGAATACTTAGCTCCAGTTCTGAGGTCGAAATTAGAAAAAGGCATGTGTGGGTGAGTGCTGGGACTTTGAGTTCTAGGGACTAAGTCGAAGAAGACACGTTGACTTTGGGGCTTGATTTGGGGTGGAATAAAGGGAGTTGGAGTATGGGTGGGAAGCTTAAAATTAGGAAAAGTTTTACTTTTAAAGCTCCAATTGGACTTGGTTTGGAATAGAGACAACACCACATAGATATGCATATAACTAACTCTTTGACTATAAACGAAAACATAACTTTGGTTATGGATGCTGTGACTATTATGGGAGCTGATTCTACGTCTTGACTCTGTACTTTATCCTGACGTCTACATTCAGGCTAAGCCTGAATTTTTGTTCGAAAGCACACTTGCGCCCAATTTATTATTCACAATTTGTGTAGAGTGCTTTCTAAACTAAGGTTACTCTATTCTCGGCACGAAGAAGCATACGGGTCTGAATCATCTAGTGCTGAAAGGCGTCAATATCCATTTCTCCAACGGTGTTAACAATTTGTGTGTCATCATGGATGGCAAACTTCTTTGACTCGTACAAGCCACTATCGGTTTAGTGACAGTGGAGGGTCTTTCGGATTTCTACGGCTCCAATCCCATGCTATGATTCAGTTGTTTTGGGGAATAGAATTTCACGTACTAGGAAATATGCGACCGATTTCAGCAAACTCTAAAGAAATGGTTATTATCTGCATGGTTGCTGGTTTCGACGCCCTGAAAATTCTCTATCACCTTAATATTTATGTCATGAACTAGACTCTTAAAGCCATCTTCCACTTAAAAAGAAGAAGTGTTACTTCAAAAAAGACATTAGCAATGATATCTCCACGTGGTGAGGACAAATTTTCCGCGTCTATAGCGACAACAAAGCGGCGTTTAAGATCTTGTAAACCTGTCTCATCAGTTCCAAGCGAGTTAGAGAATACCAAGCTTCTCTGAACAATGGGAGGCTGATTTCGCTGAGTTTTCTCTGGATGCTGTACAATTTGTCTTTGAGTTTTTAACACTTTTGGCACCTTTCTCGAGAACATTCCATCTGACGAAATATCGGCTATCGCACAAATATGAAGCCGATTTCCTCTACTCTATTGGCTGGTTTTAGTTTTCGGGAAATACATGTATCGTCGAATTTTTAACGACGGCTTAACAACCGAAATGCGCTGATTTTTGTCAATTTAGCACAAATTAACCACGAATCGCTTCACACTGAAACAACGCGCTGAAATAGTGACGCCGTACATTGAAAATAGTCGCTCAGTTGTGTTAACTCAATGGGCATATCGTCGAAAATATCGTGGCCAACAAGCACCATCTGACAACACTATTCGTAGCTTGGTGATGAATTTTGCTGAGCACGGGACAATGGGAGATCGTCGACATGCCCATAAACCGCGCTCAGCATTTTGGCGTCAGTGGAACCACCTTGCGGCGCATTTTGAACGATGGTTTGAAGGATATTGCCGACAGACCGTCCACGTCGCTTGGAATACGGCCAAATAGTCGCTCGAGTGGTTCACACTAAACCTGATTTCTGGAAGCAAATTTTTGGAACCGATAAGGCCCATTTCACAGCCTCTGGCGCAGTTAACAAGCAAAATTGTCGCATTTGGGGAACGGAGAATCCACATGAGATCCATGAAACACCATTGCATGATCAAAAAGTGACTGTTTGGGCCGGCGTTTGCGCCAAAACCATCATTGGGCTATTTTTCTTCAGAGAAGACGAAACAGTCGATGGGGATCGATATCAGTGGATGTTTGATGTTGGATGTTGAGTGGATGTTGGTTCATTATGTCTGTCCACAAATGTGGGAAAAAGGTCTGGACGCTTACTGGTTTCAACAAGGCGCGGCATGTCACACTGAAAATCAAACAATGCAGTTTCTGCAACGAAAATTCTCTGGACGTGTGCTGTCAAAAAATGGCGACATTGACTGGCCACCCAGATCTCCAGATTTGAGCCCTCCGGATTTCTTTTTGTGGGGTTATTTGAAAGCAAAGTGTACACCAGGAAACCTCGGACCATTGACGGGCTTAAGATAAACATTCCGCACGAGATGCTCGAAAAAGTGATGGAAATCGCGGCACACATTTTCATTGTCAATAAAGGCGGTCGCCTGATTGATGTTGTGTTCAAAAACTAGTCCAAATAAATTGTAAAGAACCAAGTTAAATAAAAATACCTTGTATATGGAAATCGGTTGATTTCTTTTAAAGTTATTCAATATTCGCGTACCGACACAAAAGATAGCGCACCCTGTATACTCGTACATGACCATGTACTCGTATTTGGAAAAAGGACATTTACGTCTTATTTTAAAAACACTCGCATGTAAAAGGCAATTCTCTGTAAAAAAAAATTGTTAAATACTTTTTAAGATGATATTTGAGGTGTATTCGTGATTTCCATCGCATGTTTCAGGCATGCTAGTCAAGTCATTTCTTTTCTGCGCTGTTAACTAATTTCGTAGCATCGCAATAGATTTGCTTTCACTTTAGAATGTTAATTCCTGCCACTGCTGCAGTAACCACTTCATTGTCTTTATTACTCCATTTGCACGTATCTAGTAGGCAATTTCATACGTGACTAAATTCAAGGCTACAACTGCTATAAACCGTTCTCTAAACACCCCCCCCCCCCCCTCCCTCGGCGACCATGTGACGCCGCTGAACTTTATAAAACTTGACATCATTCCCAAGAGGATTTTACATCCTGTGCACTAGATACAAACAAGTTTTCCCCTAGTTTTTACCATTGCAAAAAAAGATTTACGACTTTAGCCTAATTTCGAATAGGAATTCTGGCGTCGTCCTGATGATTATTGTGCTTCTGACACATCCTGAAAAAAATCGATTCAATCTACACATGAATAGTGTGTGCTCTTAAGGAAAACAGTGTTTAGGGATTAATAAAAATTGCCACGTCTAGTGGTTCTTTCCCACACAATGTGGGAATTCTACGGATATTAATAAAAGAGAAATTTGCGGTTTTGCGCCTAATAAATTTCAGATCCACCCAACTTGCTGTAACAATTTCCGGGCGCTTTATCCTTCGGGTGAGTTCATCATCCCCAAATTGGCCATTAAACGGTGACACACAGCACAATTCGAAGCATTATTCAATTCCATCGGCAATAAATCTCAATTTTCGACCAAGTTCCAAACAAAACAGGCATTCCGAGTTTGTACAAGCATCCGTATGTCCATATCTGCTTGTTTAAAATGTAGGAGTCGATATTTATATCCCTTTAATTGTAAAAACAAAAAAACTCATTTCTACAGGACATTGAACTGTGAGGCGCAGAATCACTACTCTATGTTTGTATCATGTTGTCGGCTCCGGAAAACACAAGGGGCCTGATGAGATGAGATGCTTGTACATGTTGTACGAGTATCTCCCACTTGAATTACTTTCAGATACTTGAGACACAAAAACTTAACCGAACGTTAAGCGGAGAACCAAGGGGGTTAGAATGGGAAATTATCAATGAAATGGAAATTCTTCCTCCCCGGATATTTATTGTGGGTATTTTCGGAAATTGACTTTGGACTTGCGGTGTGAAACACGTCCGTCGGATCCATTTGGATCTGTAATGAAGTTTGTTTGCTTTTCACAGAAGTCTGCAGTTGATTTCTTTTGCTTGTAGATTCCCTTTGCCTTTAAAGGGATATTTGTTTATTTTTGTAGAGGCTGTGAGTGCGATTTTAATAAATTCTTGGTTGTCAAAGTCAATACTTGTATCAGCAGCAATAGACCAAACGACTCATCGTTAGAAATGTTTTCTTTGCACGACTCGACACATCTGCTTAACAAGATGTATTCAGAAGATAAATAGTTTAAAGGAGGAACTGTGGCTTTGGTGATTTACGAAAAAATTATACTAACACACTCAAGGGATTTTGAAGTGAAACAGTGATGCATTTAATGTTTATAAGATATTTATTTAAAAATAAATCACTTGAGTTAATTTTAGACACACATGACAGGAAGGAACTACAAGCAAAATAGAATGTAGGGTTAATTTAGGGTAAATCCCCCAAAGGAATTGTCGACGCACAGTGGTTCGTTTCTATGGAGTAAGCGGAAAAACGAAACGGATGGGCCGATCCTGTTGAAATGCCATACGTGGAATAAGTGAGATACGTTCTCATAATGAAAAAACAAATAATGGCCCTAGTCCAATAACTAAGCGTAGGTACTTCACATATAACTGTATTAAAAAAAAAAGAAGTGATTTTTCCACATTGTTCTTACTAATTTTTGTCCTGTTCTTACCTTGAGATGCCATACTAAGAATTTCACCGAAAAGATGTGTTAGAAAAACAAATTACGGGAGTAGTCCCAAAAGTACCCAACCTGACGTATAGCTGGCGGTTGTTGTTTAAAGAGAATGACAATTGTAGAACATATCAACTTTATAAAGCTTAAATTTGAAGGTTAACGACGCTATCTTGTTTAGTATTTGTTCGTTATGGCCATCGTTATGTCACACAATACTTTCATTTGAAAGGCCTCAATTCAACCAACATCAAATAAAATATTGGGCGGCAGAGTTTAAGCGACGCCAAGACGAACATCGCAGTGGTCGACCAAATGAGGTGAGTTCACCAGAAATGTTGAAAAAATCCACAAAATGGTATTGGATGGCCGTCAATTGAAAGTACAGTAAAAGCTCTTTATTCGCGGGGTACATGTTCCGTAAAAATGCCGCGAATACAGAAACCGTGAATATGGAATGGTAATTTATATGGGATTATAGGGGATACGTTCCTAGGTGACAAAATAAAAAACAAGTACATACGAGTATATAAAAAAAAAAAAGAATTTTATTGAAGTTTTTGGCCATATTGATTAATTATTATCTTCAGGCTTAGGCAATGGTTTAAAGAATTTTGTAATTTTTTCTTGCTTGGCAGTTTTTAAAAGCAGTGGCATTAGCAATTTGCCTCTTAAAAATAAGCCTTCGTTCCATAGACGGAGCAATTTACATAAAGAAATCACAAAGCTCATTTGTCATTCTTAAACCTTCACTAAAATTTTTCAAATGAAATGTCACGTTTCCAGTGCTTGTTGGGCTCCTTCTTCAATGTGCTGTGAATTTAAGAATTCCTCCAAGTCAGTTTCAGTCAAATCTTCATCTTGCGATTCAAGCAACTCCTGAATGTCAATTGATTCTATCTGTTCGAACCCATCTCGTCCTATTCCATTTGCAATTCCGGCTATGTTTGCAGTCAAAGTTTGAATTTGCACAGATTCTTCGTCATTTTCCGCAGTCAGAGCAGGCCACAGTTTTACCCAGCATGATTTCAATGTGTATGGCTTCAGTTCTTCCAATGATTCTTTTATGTTTACGATTCATTTTGCTATGTCAAATTTCCTCCAGCATTCCACAACATTCATATCAGGATCACATTCCATATTACCCAATATGATTTTGAAGGTTCGTCTAATGTAATGGAGCTTAAAGGCCTGGATTATTCCTTGATCCATAGGTTGAAGCAAATCCGTCGTGTTGGGAGGTAAAAATCTCACTTTTGTATTTGAATGCATAGTTTCAAGTTCGCGAGGATGACCTGGTGCATTGTCCAAAACTAGAACTACTTCAACTTCAGAAACAAAACAATTCCGGAACCAGTCACAAAAAATAGCGCTTGTAACCCACGCTTTCTTATTAGCACGCTAAAACCCTGGCAGGTCGTCCTTGTTTTGATTTTTTAAAGCACGAGGATTTAACGATCTGTAAAGAATCAGTGATTTAATGACACAATCTCCAGATGCATTAGAACATAGCAACAGTGTAATCCTATCCTTTGCTGCCTTAAATCCGGAGACAGACTTTTCGCTTTTAGAAATGAATATTTTGTTTGGCATTCTCTTCCAAAACAGTGCAGTTTCGTCTGCATTAAATATTTGCTCAGGTTTGTATCCTCCATCAGCTACTAGGTTTGCAAATTCTTCTGGACATCTTTCTGCTGCAGCAATGTCTGCAGATGCAGCTTCTCCAACGATTTTAATGCTATGCAATGATTGTCTCACCTTAAATTTATTGAATCAACCTTCCGATGCTTCAAATCCTCCATCTGTACATTCACCACCACAACTATCATCAGGTTCTTTAAAATGTGCGTAAAGACGCTTTGCCTTCTCCCGCACCATTGGACTACTCAGGGGCACCCTTTTTTGGTTGCGGTCTTCAATCCATAATGACATAATGACGGTACTATGTGTTGTATAAAGTTAGTACCATAAGTATAGTTCCACAACTTATATATAATACATATGTCAAGCTTTTATATATGATACGTATAACAGTTTTAAATGAATGAGCACAATAAAAGAATTTTTAAAAGCAGTGACAAATCGAACCTACCCGAGTCAATATCTTTTATTTCAACAAAGACAAAACACTATGCAACAGAAGATTAAGTTAAGGCCTAGAAGGAAGACGGGTATAATTCTAATTTCTGATATCACCATCCACTTAACAGAAAATAACAAATCTCCAAAAGTCATTCCCACCTACGAAAATCCTTCGTTCATTAGCTTTCTCTTTCTCCCCATGTGAAAGGCTGTGAAGACGAGCAAAACCAGATTACATGTTCCACATTGGACCATCCCCGTACCAGTAAACTGGATCTAAGTTGATCGAAGGAGAAACTGTGTATCGAATTCCTAATAATAGAGACGCAATAAGGATTTTAATATAGTGTACTTTCTAGACATAAAAGGAGCTTTCAATAAAGACTGAATGCATAACAATCGTCCTCACGAATCCAGTGCTATTGGCGATTTGGTCTGGGGTGAATTCGGGCCTTAGCATATAAGACCGCTCCCCTGTCATGCTTTTTTCTTCTTCAGAGAAGGCGATGTTCTTCTCTTCTGATTTGTTCAAAGCGGCTTGTTTTGGTACATACATATGTATGCTTATCTGCACTCTTCCTCAGATCACGTAGGTTGGTAAAATGCAGGACATCAGTTGCGTCATTTCTGACGGAAATGCTGATCTTCAGCACTTAGTGCGGGTTGTTAAGACCTTGACGAGATGGTGAGGGATAAGCCATTTCTGTAGATGTACAATACCTCAGATGCCACCACTTAGATATCTGTATACGTAGGTATCTTGGTTCAAACAATGTCTGTTTTGGGCGCTCGGAATATTCCGAAATTGAGAGCACTGAAGCAGTAATCCGTTTCCAGATGCGGAATAGTTCAATCTATGCCTTCCGATTGTACTACAAAAAATGTAATTTTTTCCCGATTTGGCGGTAAAATCAATTAAAATGATCTACACCTGTCACTTAGGGCATTGCTTGTAGTAAGAATTCGTAAAAAACATTCTTTGGTAGCATCGCTTATTTTTTATGAGCGGCATATCAGGCTAATGTTGGCCGAATTAGTCTTGACACGGATTGTTACAAGGCCTTCGCTTATGTGCCAAAATCTCAAGAATCCCTAAGTTGGTCCTCCGCTTACAAAAAATCTGCACACAAATACAAGTTCCTTCTGTTCTCCGCAGCATTTATTGTAGTGGTATGTTTCAATTTTTCAATCTCTCATACATTTGTCGAATGCACATATACGAGGTGTGTGCAAAGAGTAAGGTGACTGAAATGTTGACAGTGGCAGCAGACTCACCCGCTCTAAGTAAAAAAAAATTTTTGCAAGTGGTACAAGGTCTTCCAAGATGGCCGAGAAGATGCCAATGATGAACCTCGCTCTGGACGCCCCAGCACATCAACAAAAGATGATAACGGCGAAGCTGTGAAGAAAATTGTTTTGGAAAATCGTCGAATTACCATAAGAGAATTTGCTGAGGATGTTGGCATATCGGTCGGCTCGTGTCATGAAATTTTTTCGGATATCTTGGGCATGAGACGTGTGTCAGCGAAGTTTATTCCGAAACTTCTTAATTTTGATCAGAAGAACCGTGGCATGAGCATCGCTCTTGAATGACGTCAATGATGATCCTGCCTTGCTCAAAAGGGTCATAACAGCTGACGAATCATGAGTAAACGCAAATGGTTATGACGTTGAAACCAAAGCCCAATCGTTCCAATGGAAACACCCAGGAGAGCCAAGACCAAAAAAACACGCCAAGTTCGATCAGTTTTGATCACTGTTTTTTTCTATTACCGTGGCGTAGTGCATCAGCTGTTTTTACCTCAAGGTCGTGCGATCAATTAGGAGTATTACGTTGAAGTTATGCGCCGTTTGCGAGAAGCAATACAAAAAAACGTCCAATTCCGGACCATATTCATCGGATTTGGCTCCATAGGACTTTTTCCTGTTCCCAAAACCGAAGAGACCTACGAATGGACGGAGATTTGCAACGATTGAGGAAATAAAAACGGCATCGCTGGAAGAGCTCAATGCTATACCAAAAAGTGCCTATGGCAAGTGCTTCGAGGGTTGGAAAAAGCTTTGGCACAAGTTTATTATATCTGAAGGGGATTTTTTTTATAAAACTTTTTAAACACACCCCGTACATATGTATATGTATGTGCAGATGCGAACATCGTTGTCCTTTTTTCGCCTTGCAGGATCATCAATAATCGATTCATCCATGCGTGCAGTTTTTGGTTGATTGAACAGCAGAATATTTATGCGGCCAGATAATAAAGCTCACGCATTACCCCAGCCTGCAGGGAACCTCTTTGGCTAAAATGGCTGGATTATCCGGGATTTGTAACACAGCTGCAGCTCGTCCAATGAAATTTATCCCGCCGTTGTCCTGAGTAGCCTTACAAGCCTCATTGATCTCAGCTCTAAGATGCGGTGAAGGAAAATGTCATGCTGACTGTTGAAGGCACCTTCGCTCCAAGCGGGTGAATTCATCCACCGTGATTCCTCCTTCTTAGAGTCATTGTCAAAATGGTGCTTCATTTTTGTATTTTTACTTATCTAACACTCGGTTTAATAGGATGTGAAGGGGATCTTGCTCACAGACTTTCTGCATGAACCCAATCACGCAGTGAGTGTGCATTCAAAAGGTAACCGTGTCTGTATAATATTTCAGTTACTCAATTACAGTGAAAAGATAGAAAGACCATATAATCGGTTTCACTAAGCCCCAGTATCTCGCATAAATTGTTGTCCTAGCAAACGCTTAGCCATATGGTATAGTGCGAAGGTGGATTTGTCCCATTTTCAGCGAATTCGGAGGATCTGCAGAAACTACAATACGTAGATACTTCGTGAACTTTGATTTCCTGAAATCAAAAATCTACGCAGCTTTGAAAGCAACTGATATCGGAGGCCCTGTTTAGTAAAAGTACGACTAACTTCAGATAGTACTTAATTCCATTCAAATTCAATTAACCATCGTCCTCTTTACTGTTTATCCTAAGAATACAAGAACAATCGTTAATTGAATTCTCACATTGTATCCATACTCGTGTCCACTGCTACAACAGGGATTAGGAACATTAAACTATCACGAGCCAGATAGGGTAATACCCAACCATAGGCGCTGCTTAGGTGATTATGACAATTATTTGTGTACCACCATGGGGGAGAGCCGCTTTCCGAATGCAATTCCCTCAAAAATGGGTCACTCAACAATTGGGGTTGTTTGCTCCGGCGTTCGCTTTTCATTTGAGTTTCGTTTTTGTTTCACATTAATCTACCGTCTCCTTGCTTTGCATGACAAATGCGTCACTTGTACCATAAAGCACTTAACAGTTCAAACTTAAGGAGTAGGAAGCACTTTCTATAACATAAAGCCGATGACCTTTTCTATTCGCAAAGTGGAAATAAAAAATGGATTTATTTAGTTCTTTTCGATTGCAAATAGACTGTTCATATTGATGTTTGATGTTGGCTGACAAACTGCCAAACGAAAAAGATGATATCATTTGGATATCAGCCCATGGATGACGGCAGGCTACATGCTACTTAAGTATTCACTTTGTGTCGCTTTGTAACAGGGTACTAAGTAAAACTCGCACGTTCTACTTATTGTGCCACATTTCACTAACAATATCAGTGAGATGCTTGTCTCACCTTGAAAATAACATACGAGTGTTTAAAAACCACTCAGGTAGCTGCTTATCAATCAAATAAAATCAGAAAAGAAAATGATGAATGTGTTAATTTACTCGAAGTCTGTCATGCGCACCCATCCTGTTTAAATAATCCTGGGAAAAAGATCTTCTTTTCACAAGCCACCACTTGTGGTGGACATGTTTGGGAGGCTGAAAGAGTCAGTCGAAAAATCCTTGCAATCAATTTTTCTAGTTCGAAACCCTTGCACCATGCGATGCCGATGTCATGTCCCGCTTGCATTTAGGTACTGATCCGTGATTTAGACATTTTGACCAAAAGGACTTCTCAATATCGTAAAAAGAAATCACATTCTGACCTTCAATCCGGTTTAACAATTTATCTGGATCAGTAGCTGTATACTTTTAAGATATTGTACATTATAAAATTGATAGCATAAATATCTCTATAAGTGCGCTTATGTATATATCTTTCAGACTATAGCAGCTCATGTCATTAGCTATGATCATAATTATGGTAAGTGCGAAAGTCATGACCACTTTCCACTCTTACGCAAGAAGTGCGCCGGACAAAGAATGGATGTAACGTGAGCAATATATACCTCCTGGATTACAGATTATATCGTCCTTGAGATTCGCGGGATAGCTCTAAGAATTAGGAGGTTGCCCTGAAACCGATCAGCACTTGGCTAAAAAGCTGTGGTCTCAATGTCAACCCTTTCAAAACGGAACTGGTTCTTTTTATCAGAAAACACAAGATACTACAATGCAAACTTCCAAAACTCAAGGGAGTGGAATTGGCCCTCTCGGACAGCTCCAATTATCAGGGTGTGACTCTGGACGAAAAACTGAATTGGAATCTTAATATAGCGGAAAGAACCAAAAAGGCATATAACGCTCTCTTTATCTGCACAAGAATGATAGGAAAAATTTGGGGCTTAAAACCTGTTATGATGTACTGCCTGTATACGGTGGTGGTAAGACCCATACTTACATACGGCGCACTAGAATGGTGAAAAGCAACAAACAAGAAAACGATTTACGGAAAATTAATGGCGGTTCAAAGAACGGCTTCCATAGCCATTACAGGTGCGCTCCGTACCACCCCTACGCCAGCATTGGACATGTTTTTGCACCTAACACCATTAGGTGTTTCTGTGGGATACGACTCACTAATCAGGGTTACTTCAAGAGCAGTAGTTTCGGACATGACACGATTCTAACGGAGCTACTGCAAGGCAATCCAATTCTAACCGATGAAATTCCTTCCTTGGTCGACTTCGACATTCCGTATGATATAATAGAGGGGGAGGACTGGGAAAAAATGCAATAAAATTTCAAACCATTGCTCATTGCTGGGATCTTACTGTCAGGGCAACGAATTCGTAGCCTTTAGGATCCATAGAGTTGTGTGGTAGAGTGCAGAATGGGATTCGTGCATCAGTACGGAGTCACAGATACCACGCATCCTTCTTCAGGACTTTCTCAACCGAGGACGATGCCAGAAATGTATGTTGCCAACAATCTTCTCTACAATTTCATTCGGTAGAGTCAAAATGTGCCTGGATTCTGTAAAATGAAATTTTCGAATTGTTTTCTTTGGTTCAACGCAGAGTAGTTCGGCAGATCTTCGTGCCATCTGGAATCGTTAGTTGCTTCGAAATGCAGGACACAAAAATATTTAACAACAAATCTAGAAATGTTTTAAAGAAAAAATTAAGTTTTTCAAAAGATATATGTACATGTGTATGTAGCTTTGAAAATGGTGACATTCTAGATTTTGATGAGTCAAAAAAAAAAAAATTACACAAAGTACCACGATTGAAGGTCTGGAAGGTAGTTTTTAGGCATTTAATACTGATGAACTAGTTTTTGATGAAGAGCTTGGGGAATGCTGTTTTAACGCAACTACGACGTTTGCTCTAGGAATAAAGATTGGTTTCTGGAATCCTAGCGAAGAAAGGGTCCTTATTTGAAGCGCTTGCGTTGAAACCTTCAGATACGGTGAATTGAAACATACTCGTATGTTAGATTTGGTGAGGAGACTACCTATATCCAGTGTTGTAATTCTTACTACGCATCAATTGGTAGCCATCAGGTACTGATTGGTGTGCATCCGAAGTCGACCTGCTGAAGGTATGTTATATCACTCGGTCCTTGAACAAAAGACAAAATTGGTGCCACTATAAACACTACAGGGGACGAATTCGAATTCGGATAGAAACTTTGCGACGTCGGTTGTGTCACAGCTTCAAACAGAAGCAGAACATACTCCCAATCGGGCTACTTCAGCATATTCGGAGCTCAGGTCGATAAGGATTTCCCGAAATACGTCAGGCTCTAGGTTTCTTCAATGGCACCCGTCCTCTAAGTTACGCTTTCGAAAATATACTAAAAAAATACTACACAATCTTGGATCAAGATCACAACTTGGAATATCCACGGACTATGAACTGATAGTATGCTCCTGGAACGTACGTGCACTGTACATCTCTGGTGCAGCAACAAAACTTGAATATGTTCTCACGAAATACAAGGCAGATATCCCCATGATCCAGAAGACACGTTGGATAGGATGAGATATGCTAGAACGAACAAATGGCGAATTACATGCGAATTCTCCGTGAGAAATCGGGTACGCTCAATGATAATTGACTTCAAGTCGATGAGCGATCTGTCTATGATGCGAATCAAGGCAACTTTTTGAAACACCAGCACAATATGAGCAGTTCTTTGACCTCCTAGATGGCACAACAAGCAATGAGGGGGCCTGCATGGCGATTGATCGGGAAACTATTGACTGTTCAAAACATGGATTGGACCAGTATTCATGTAGTGCTTGCTTTACTTCCCCGAGGTGGTCCCCGGGCAACTACGTGTATAAATCCTTACACAGGCAGGCCAAAATTGCAAGTGCGAGATTGTCTAGGGTCTTATGCCTAGACTAGGTAACCTGGGCCAGCAATCCGCGTTACCGAAACCAACCCGCTACGGAAACCGACTTAATACCTCGGACTGATAACACGTTGACGACCAGTGGCTATCGTACCCGGACTAAGATTGGTTTCTGGAATGTGAAGACGCTCCTTGACTCTCAGAGTGAAGGACCTCAGAACGCCAGATTCCTTCAATTAGAGCATGAGTTTATGCGATATAAGCTGGACATATTTTGAGTAAGCGAGATAAGATGGTTAGATGCGGGTGAGTATCAATCCCCAACGCGTAACACTGTATTACTCTATTCCGGAAGACCAACCGGAAGCCCCCGTGGATATAGAATTGGACTGATGTTAACATCTACAGCACGCAGAGGCCTAATCTCGTGGCAGCCGCACGGTGATAGGATTTCAATGGCCAGATTCCGGACGAGAGTACGTCGCGTCACCGATATACACTGCTACGCCCCCTGGTTCGTCAGAGGAAAAAAAGGAGATCTTCTACAACCAGTTGGGAGCTGTTTATAATGCAACACCCAATGGCGACATTGTCATTGTGATGGCGGACCTTAATGCCAGGGTAGGCAGCGACAACGAAGGGCTCAAACATGTTATGGGGCGGCATGGATTAGGCAACCGCAATGACAACGGCGAAAGATTTGTTGACTTTTGCAACGCAAATCACCTTGTCATAGGTGGCACCATGTCTGAGCACAAGGCTTGCTATAAAATTAGTTGGGTGTCAACTGACAGGCAGGCAACCTCCAACCAAATCGGCCGTTTTGCCATCAGTCACCGTTTTAGAAGTAGTCTTCTAGACGTCCGAAACAGACGAGGAGCGGACATGGGGTTGGTACGAGATCACCATCTTATGATAGCCACTGTCTAATTACGCACTGCTGCCGTTCGAAGATCTAACGACACAAGAATACCCAGGTTCAACGTAGACCGACTGAGAGATCCCACAGTGCGGCAAGAACTAAGGGACCATCTCTCACGAGGAGTAAAGACAATTAGCAGCTTACTACCCGCCACCATCCAAAACCATTGGTGTGCTGTGAAAACTGTTTTCACATCAGGTGCTGAAAGGTTTGGCGGTATATCGCAGGGAAGATATGGGGTGTGGCTTTCCGAGGATGCCTGGAGAAGGATCAACGAACGAAAACAACTAAGAGCTCGAATTGCAGCAGCTCCAGCAGCAGGGAGGATCGAGCTAGAGTCTCTATATCGCATAAAGATGAGAAAAGTGCAGCGTAGCGTGAGAAGTGACAGCCGCAATTACATCAATGCGCTGGCCACGCAAGCAGAAGAAGCAGCAGCGAGGTGCGCCAGCAGAACCGTTTACAGAATCACCAAAGAGCTTATAGGTGGCCGAAGCTCTACTCAACACCCAGTGAAAGGCTTGGACGGTTCGTTGCTAATATCGAATGAGGACCAACTGAAGAGATAAAAGGAGCATTTTGCTTCGGTTCTAAACCGAGTATTCGCCAGCAATATGCACCCAAGTCAGACTGAAGTGTCCGTAGAAAGAAATTCCCGAATTCGCGCCACAACCCCCAGTAAGGAAGAGATTATTGAGGCGATCAAAGCACTGAAAACTAATAAGGTGGTAGGACTTGAGGGCATACCTGCGGAGCTGGTTCTAGCTGCGCAAACGGCATCAGCTGAGTTACTGTTCCCACTTATCTTGAGAACATGGGAAGCCGAGAGTTTTCCGGACGAGTGGAAGAAGGGAATGATCGTCAAGCTCCTTAAAAAAGGCAATCTAATGCAGTGCGAAAACTGGAGAGGTATCTGCGTGCTGCCTACCGCCTGCTGTGGCCAAGATAATAGCTAAAATCATCCTGGAGCGAATCAAAGAACACCTCGAAGACACACTCGACGCCGAATAAGCAGGTTTCCGTTCTGGATCCCCTTGTGTCGACCACATCAACACCTTGCGGATCATCATCGAGCAGTGTGTTGAGTACCGATCACCACTTCACCTGCTGTTCATCGATTTTGAAAAGGCATTTGATAATGTCAATCGGGAATTTATCCGGCATGCCTTGCGCAGGAGAGGCATCCCTGATAAATAAATAGCAATTATCAAGGCTACATATGATGGGTCCACATGTCATGTCTTACACAGAGGAAGACTGTCTGAGGAATTCAAAGTCCAAAGCGGGGTTAGGCAAGGCTGCATACTTTTTCACCAATACTGATTCTATTGGTGATTAACGATGTGCTGAATGCAGCCTTGTTAACAGGAAATGGAGGAATTCGATGGACTTTTACATCTGAACTCAAATATCTTGACTACGCTGACGATGTATGCCTTCTGTCTCACAGAATAATGGACCTTCACCAAATGACAACAAATGTGGAGAGGGAAACAGACGTCGTTGGGCTGAAAATTAACTCGGCAAAAACAAAAATCGTCAGCCTAAGACCAAACTCATCAACTCAGATATGTATTGCTGGGCAGACGGTTGAGGGAGTAGAGAGTTTCCAATACCTTGGGAGTATTGTCTCAAACGATGGCGGAACCGAACTGGATATAGGCAACCGCATAGGCAAAGCAAAATCTGTGTTTGGGACGCTATCCACAGTTTGGCGAAGTAACGTAGTTACTCGTAGCTTAAATACCAAGCTAAGACTGTTCCGTTCCAACGTTGAATCCGTGCTACTATATGGATGTGGTACCTGGAAGGTGACCACCACTACCACTATCACGAGGAAGCTGCCAACGTTTGTCAATAGGTGCCTACGCTATATCTGAAGGATACTCTGGCCAAGTCGTATCTCTAACGAATAGCTTTATCAGAGAACGGACCATGAACCTATAGGCACAACTATACGACGACGAAAGTGGCAGTGGATTGGTCACACTCTCCGAAAGGGTGACAGGCCCAAGCGATGCCACGGAACTGGCTTACTCAGGACGCAGGATGCGCGGCGGTCCTAGGAGTACGTGGCGCAGAACAGTTGAGAGGGAAGCACGGCAACTGGGAAAAAGTTGGGGAAAGCTGAGGCACATTTCCAGAAACAGCACTCGATGGCGCGTAGGCATAGTAGAGGCCCTAGGACCCACAAGGGGATGCAAGAACGAATGTGGAGCCAGTATCGCAGTATCACCCAAGAGTTAATGGAAACCATCATAGGCTACCAGCCAGCGCCGAAAAAGAGCCATTAGTACGATGATAAGTTTGTATGACGAAAGAAGGTGATAGAAAACGCACGCCAACAAGGGCTGCAGCGCAAAACAAGAGCAGCGAATGAAGTGTATCGAGCCAGAAGAAAGGAAGAACAGAAGACCCTGCGTAAAAGAAAAGGATCAACGTAACCTCCCAACTTCAAGATATCGAAGAGCCCCGCGATAGGAACAATATCCGGGTGTTTTTCAGCAAAGCTAAGCAACTAGCAGTTGCCTTCAAGGCCGGAGCTTAGGCTCTTCAAAACAGTGAACAAAACCTAGTCACCGAAGCGCAGGGAATAAAAAGTTGATGAGTTCAAGCAGCTCTTTAATGGGCATCGCGTAGAAAGTGAGTAATAAGGCAAGAAGACAACCCACATTCAGTCTGGCAGTCTGAGAAGGAGAAGAATAACAAAGCCGTCGGCTCTGATGGTCTACCTGCGTAGCTTTACAGACATGGCCGTGAAGTTCTGGTAGGGTGCATGCACCGAATTGTCAACCAGGTATGGGTAGATGAAGCTATGCCCGATGACTGGATTGTCAGTTCTATATGCTCCATCTTCAAGAAATGCGAGCCTAAGCCTTGTAAGAATTATCGAGGCGTATCCCTTCTAAATGTAGCATATAAGATCCTATCAAATGTATTGTGTGAACGTCTCAAGCTTTTCTGAAACACACTAATCGGCACGTACCAGTGTGGCTTCCATCCCGGCAGATCGACAGTCGACAAAATTTTAACACTAAGGTAAGTCGTCACCATCGAGACTCCCCATCTTTGCACCGACTTCAAAGCCGCATATGACAACATACATCGCCTGGCAAAACTGATCCAGCTGTGTCGCGCAACGTTGGAAAACACCTTTCGACAAGGAGATGCACTGTCATGTGATTTCTTCAGTTTAGTTCTGGAACACATAGTGCGCAGCGCACGTGTTAACATTGAAGGCACTATCCTCAACAAATCTGTCCAGATGCTGAGATACGCAGACGACGGCAACATAATCGGTCGCTCCCAGCGCGCCGTCATAAAGACTTTTACGGCAATCGAAAAGCAGACGAAATGAGTTAGGCTTGAAGTAAATGAGTACAAAACCAAGTCAATGCAATCAAAAAACACAGAAGTGTCTCTCCACCGCCTAGGACAAAGCGTCATTGTTCGCAATAGTAACTGCGAAGTAGTTAAGGAGCAAAAATCAACGGAACGAATTATACCCTAGTGGAGATTCGGGAATAACTTATACTGGGAAACCGCTGCTATTTCGGGCTCAGAACTCAGAGCTCGGAAGACGGAATGCATACTCTACAAAGCATTAAGCCTGCCCATTTTGCTATAAGGGTCTGAGTGATGGGCGAAAGCAGAACAGGTTTTGAACACCTTCCAGAGAAAAAATCGTCCGTCGGGAGATCGTGCGACTTGAAGCCATTTCGTCTGGGACTATGTAAAGTCGTTGTTTATGCTTGTTCACACCCTGTTGATTTAAATATTTTAGAAAATGTGCAAACAACTCCATGATCATCAAAAAGATCACCTTATGCGTCTTTTCAAGATAAAAAATCGGTCGATCCTCCAACAAATATAAATTCTATATTTTTAAACCTGGCGACAGATTCATTATGCAACGGCTTTAAACGTTTCAACGCAGGTTTTTTTGTTTAATTTCTTTTTCCCATCAATTCAAAAGGAAAATCCCCACATTTCTTGGAACAGAATATATGCGAGGCTATAAAGTCACTATTAAAACTTATTTTTAGCCCAACTTCTATATTTAAAGTTGAACACAGACCATTAACCACTGCTGCTACCACTTCTCACCAAAATCTCTCCAGGCAACAATATTGTCATCCTTCTATTTTGTCTAATCCAAATATGTACTCCTATATTCGTTTGCCAAGGGCCAACTCTATTTGTTTTTTACGGTATGCCACTAGCTTGTCAGTCATTTCGCTCCGCATAGGGGCACACTAAAGGTCGAATGCTTTAAAATTACTGTTGAGGGATTTCAGTGGAGCTATGGTAACATTACTCGTACATATGTCCAATTTTGTTGTTTCTTTAGTTGAGCTAAATATAAAAGATGACATATGCGAGGCAATAACATGCACAGACTATATTTCGTCATGTTTAACTTAGATGTGATGTCATTCAACTTTGTAGCATCAAGAAGGAATCACCCTGTACAGCAATAAATCAAAGACTCTTACCCACATGCCCAAACTGGGAGGATTACAATAATGAAAATAAAAAAAAAAAACAAAAACGTCAAACCCACGTCTGCATCAATGGCAACGGCAAATTTGCAGCGCCAACTTCTCTATGTAGGTAGACAAGTTGACTTGGAGCGTGGCCAAGCTGACGAGGACACAACCACGACCACTGTCATGGTCGGTCTTCAAAGTCAAATTCAAGTTTGGGCTAAGCAACGAAAGCAAATTTTCAACAACAACAACAACAACAAAATATACGAGTACGTATATATGTATATGTGAGTATATATTCAATGTCAAGAACTTTTGCTTGCTGAACTGGCTCGAAAGTATAGCAGAGCTCTCAGATACGCAGGCGAATAAAATAAAAGTAAAAGTGAATCCCGACGACGTCTGAGATAAATTAGCATTGTGAGGCTTTGGAGTGGCATTTCATCTTGAAGTTAGGTAATTTGTTCAGCCCATGGCTAGAAGTGAATACTCGTAGTTTTGTTCTTTCTTCCTTTCTCGTATATCTGAAGTGCACATTGATATTCATGAGTCTTATTATGTGTACGAGTATAGGGTACATATACGAAACGATACCTATTTCGGAAGTAAATACAAAATGTTTACAAAACTTGGCTGTAAAGTGTGACACAACACCCAACATATAGTATGCAGATGCACAACATTTTGTATCGCAGATTTAATGTACTCGTATCTGCAAGCGGAAATTCAACTGATTGAAAATGTTTGTTTTGGTTACATAAATACACCCTGACTCGAACTGCAACCAACTTCAGACTGCTATAATTTCCAAACCGCTCATGACAGTGAGCTCAAATTTTGACACATGACAGATAATCTTATTATTTACAAGCCTTTTAAACGATTTGCGTCTCAGTTGTGTTGAAAAATTTTTATCCGCGAGGGAATTCAAACGTGATAGTGTGATTGCGTTATATTTGGCTGGAAAGCCACAAGTGCCTATCGTTTGAGCCCTCCAGCACCTCAACGTGAATATATCATTTGTGTTTCGAACCATAGCTCGTTACCGTGATACTGGCAGCGTTGCAAAACGCCATGGAGGTGGTCATAAAAAAAACAGCAACATCGGCAGAAATGGTTCGGAAAGTGAAGGCTCGAATTGAGCGAAATCCGCGTCGAAGTGGAAGAAAAATGGCTCGTGAGCTCAACATATGGTTGGAACGGATGCAGTACATACTGAAAAATGAGCTTGGGCTCAAGCCATTGAAGCTCCAATAAGCACACGATCTTACACCGCAACAGAAAAAAGTTAGAGTCGAAAGAGCGAACGAGTTGCTACGCTTGCACGAAAGTGGTGAGTTGCCGAATTTGGCTTTTTCCGATGAGTTGCCATTTGTTATCGAGCAATTTGTCAACAAACAAAATGACCGAGTTTACTTGCCAGAGAGGTCCTTCGAAAATTTACACCTTCGGACAGCCACCAGAAAGCAGGCAGCACCGATAGTGATGGTTTGCGCCGCCATAACCGCCTATGGTCGCTCTCCGCTCCTATTTTTGGACCGTGGCGTCAAAATTAATGCGATCGTATACCGTGAAACTATCTTGGAGGCAGTATTGAAGCCTTGGGCAAACAATCATTTCAGTCGGAGACCGTGGATATTTCAACAAGACTTTGCACCGTTTCACAAAGCGCGCGTCAACCAAGATTGGTTAAAAAACAATGTTCCACACTTCATTTCTTCGACACAATGGATTGCAAATTCTCCGGATGCAAATTCGTTGGATTTCTCTGTCTGGGGTATTTTGAAGGCGAAGGTTGGCACTAAAAAATACCAAAATTTGGACCACCTTAAACAAACATTTCGCCGGGAATGGGCCAAAATACCGCAGAGCCAATTGCCTGCAACGTGCAGCGTGCGATGCTTTCTTCTGCCGTCTCAAGGCCATTATTCGCGCCAAAGGTGGACATATTGAAAACTACTGATACAATTTGAAAATTGATGCAGTCAGTCAGTCACCCTGTAGATACTCCAATTGCTGTTTTTTTGAATATAAGAGATGATTGAGAAAGGCCAAAGCGAAATCACTTCTCTAGGTTATCGCTTTTGCCATCGCTATTATATAAAACGCTATAAAAAAAACAGTAAACATATTGTATTCAAAATTGTTTCATTTATTCGACCACACTATTGATTATTAAAAAAAAATTGGATTCACTCCAAATGACTGGTTTTTGCTTTAACACAAGCTTCCAAACCGTGTGGCCATTGGGCTATAGCGGCACGTACGGTTTCCATGGAGATTGTGGACACTGCTGTGGTTAATGCTGTTTTAAGGCTTTCCAAATTTCTGTGGGGAGTCTTGCAGTCCATGTTCTCAAATTCTGAACACAAACTGGACTGGACTGCCCGACGGCCAATCTTCTGGTGCTATAAAACCAGGAATATTGACTCTGAGCCACTCATGTGTGGTTTTGGTTCGGTTGGGAGATCCATCTGTATCCATTGAAAAGGGTATTGGTCAAACCCTTTACAACACCCTCTAGTACATCTTCTTGGTATACCTTTGCACCAGTTTTTACGCCTTTTTCGCAGAAATTGAGTGATGTGGCACCATGGTGAAAGACCCCCTACTAAACCATTACATAAGCGGGATGATGTTCACGTTGAACCCTTGGAACAACTTTTTTCGCTTTCTTAGATGAAGTGGAGTACGTTTTGTCATTTTGTCATTTTGTTTGTTGAAAACTTCTTGCACGGTAAAAATTTTCTCATCTGTAAACAGAATGTTTTCATGGCCATTGTCCGCGTGCCACTGCAAATGTCGCTTGCATCTTTCCAGCAAATTTTTTTTTTAGTTGAGAAGTTAGAAGATGACCTGCTTTCATATGCAGATCATCCTGATCTGGTTGATATATCCAATTCCTTGGATATGATCTTCTGCGTTCTAAGGGGATTTCTCTGAATTCGTTCCCGCACTGCCTTTACTTCCGCATTCCTATGGACGACGCGCGGGCGACCACTTCTTAGCCTGTCCTCTACTCCAGACAATTCGCCGAAGCGAGCCGGACTACAACAGTGTCC
The DNA here is from genome assembly GCA_963966105.1 of Volucella zonaria. Taxonomy (NCBI): domain Eukaryota; kingdom Metazoa; phylum Arthropoda; class Insecta; order Diptera; family Syrphidae; genus Volucella; species Volucella zonaria. The sequence goes on along the minus strand of OZ014532.1, from coordinate 93,171,150 downwards.
TCCAGGCTGAGATATTGGCTGTAGCAGAAGCAGCCAAACTTGCGGCAATTAGGGCTATATTCCACGAGGATATTACTATATTTATTGACAGCGAGGCTGCCATTAAAGCCATCTTGCCAGCCAAAATCAAATCAAGGGAACTGGGAAATAAAGTATCAAACCTCCTCTCGGCACTCTGAGAATACAAGTGGAACGAGCGATTCAAATAAAAGCAAATAGAAATTTTAAAAATCTTCCGACCTGCAAAAAAAATTATGGCCGGAACTCAGCAAATCCGGAAAAAGTAAGATTCTCTTGAAAATCAGAGCTAAACCCTCTACGCTTGTTATATTACTCACAGGCCATAATCTTCTGCGGCTACACGCAATAAAGCGTGTAGGTTGGGACATAGGCTCACGGGGGGATACTCTCCATTTTTTGTGCCACTGTCCCAGCTTCAATTTGAGAAAAAGAACTTTAGGCAATTAATTCATTTCATTCGTTACTGTATCCCCTTGTGGGTCCTAGGGTCTCTACTATGCCTACGCGCCATCGAGTGCGGTTTCTGGAAATGTGCCTCAGCTCTCCCTAACTTTTTCCCAGTTGCCGTGCTTCCCTCTCAACTGTTCTGCGCCACGTACTCCTAGGACCGCCGCGCATCTTGCCGTCCTGAGTAAGCCGATTCCATTGCATCGCTTGGGCCTGTCACCCTTTCGGAGAGTGTGACCAATCCTCTGCCACTTTCGTGGTCATATGGTTGTGCCTATAGGTTCATGGTCCGTTCTCTGATAAAGCTATTCGTTAGAGATACGACTTGGCCAGATTATCCTTCAGATATAGCGTAGGCACCTATTGACAAACGTTGGCAGCTTCCTCGTGATAGTGGTGGTGACCTTCCAGGTACCACATCCGTTCAACATTGGAACGGAACAGTCATAGCATGGTGTTTAAGCTGATTGCATTCCTTCGCCAAACTGTGGATAGCATCCCAAACGCAGATTTTGCTTTGCCTATGCAGTTGCCTATATCCAGTTCGGTTCCGCCATCGGTTGAGACAATACTCCCAAGGTATTGGAAACTCTCTACTACTCCATCTACTTCCTCAACCGTCTGCCCAGCAATACATATCTGAGTTGATGAGTTTGGTCTTAGGCTGATCATTTTTGTTTTTGCCGAGTTAATTTTCAGCCCAACGACGTCTGTTTCCCTCTCCACATTTGTTGTCATTTGGTGAAGGTCCATTATTCTGTGAGACAGAAGGCATACATCGTCGGCGTAGTCAAGATGTTTGAGTTCAGATGTAAGAGTCCATCGAATTCCTCCATTTCCTGTTAACAAGGCTGCATTCAGCACATCGTTAATCACCAATAGAAACAGTATTGGTGAAAAAGTATGCAGCCTTGCCTAACCCCGCTTTGGACTTTGAATTCCTCAGACAGTCTTCCTCTGTGTAAGACATGACATGTGGACCCATCATATGTAGCCTTGATTTATTTATCAGGGATGCCTCTCCTGCGCAAGGCATGCCAGATATATTCCCGACTGACACTATCAAATGCCTTTTCAAAATCGATGAACAGCAGGTGAAGCAGGTACTCAACACAATGTTCGATAATGATCCGCAAGGTGTTGATGTGGTCGACACAAGAGGATCCAGATCGGAAACCTGCTTGTTCGGCGTCGGGTGTGTCTTCGAGGTGTTCTTTGATTCGCTCCAGGATGATTTTAGCTATTATCTTGGCCACAGCAGGCAGTAGGCAGCACGCAGATACCTCTCCAGTTTTCGCACTGCATTAGATTGCCTTTTTTAGGGAGCTTGACGATCATTCCCTTCTTCTACTCGTCCGGAAAACTCTCGGCTTTCCATATTCTCCCGATAAGTGGGAACAGTAACTCAGCTGATGCCGTTTGCGGCATCTTCACTCCTCGTGAGAGATGGTCCCTTAGTTCTTGGTGCACTGTGGGAACTCTCAGTCGGTCTACGTTGAACCTGGGTATTCTTGTGTCGTTAGATCTTCGAACGGCAGCAGTGCGTAATTAGACAGTGGCTATCATAAGATGGTGATCTCGTACCAACCCCATGTCCGCTCCTCGTCTGTTTCGGACGTCTAGAAGACTACTTCTAAAACGGCGACTGATGGCAAAACGGCCGATTTGGTTGGAGGTTGCCTGCCTGTCAGTTGACACCCAACTAATTTTATAGCAGGCCTTGTGCTCAGACATGGTGCCACCTATGACAAGGTGATTTGCGTTGCAAAAGTCAACAAATCTTTCGCCGTTGTCATTGCGGTTGCCTAATCCATGCCGCCCCATAACATGTTTGAGCCCTTCGTTGTCGCTGCCTACCTTGGCATTAAGGTCCGCCATCACAATGACAATGTCGCCGTTGGGTGTTGCATTATAAACAGCTCCCAACTGGTTGTAGAAGATCTCCTTTTTTTCCTCTGACGAACCAGGGGGCGTAGCACTGTATATCGGTGACGCGACGTACTCTCGTACGGAATCTGGCCATTGAAATCCTATCACCGTGCGGCTGCCAGGAGATTTGGCCTCTGCGTGCTGTAGGTGTTAACAGCAGTCCAATTCCATATCCACGGGGGCTTCCAGTTGGTCTTCCGGAATAGAGTAATACAGTGTTACGCGTTGGGGATTGACACTCACCCGCATCTAACCATCTTATCTCGCTTACTCAAAATATGTCCAGCTTATATCGCATAAACTCATGCTCTAATTGAAGGAATCTGGCGTTCTGAGGTCCTTCACTCACAGAAGAGAGCGTCTTCACATTCCAGAAACCAATCTTAGTCCGGGTACGATAGCCACTGGTCGTCAACGTGTTATCAGTCCTTATCCGAGGTATTAAGTCGGTTTCCGTAGCGGATTGGTTTCGGTAACGCGGATTGCTGGCCCAGGTTACCTAGTCTAGGCATAAGACCCTAGACAATCTCGCACTTGCAATTTTGGCCTGCCTGTATAAGGATTTATACACGTAGTTGGCCGGGGACCACCTCGAGGAAGTAAAGCAAGCACTACATTACGAACTTGATTGTTGCGCTACTGGTCCAATTCATATTTTTAACAGTCAGTAGTTTCCCGAGCAATCGTCATGCAGGAAATTATTATTTCCACAATCTCTCAGAACTACACTTACATCTCTTTTCAAATTCGCGAATGCAACAAGATGGCTTAGAAAGCGAAACCAGAACTAGGAGCCGCAATCAAATTCCCATTCCCTTCCAATTCCCCCAGCCCAGCATCATAATGGGTCTACACAGATCTAAGTGTGATGAGGTATAGAATGGACACGGCTGCTAATACCTTATCAACCCGCCAACCTAACCTAAACTATGCCACATTATATCCTGGTATCGTTTGCCAAATCCGTAAAGGATGAGATCATCTCAACTGTGCCAACTATAGAGGCAGCCGTCTCCTAAATATTTCCGATTAGATTCTCCTTGCAATATTGCTATTTGACAAGTTATTATCAGTTCGGTTTCAGATGAGAAAGGTTTATCACGGAGTCTCCTCCACTTCGCGACAGATCTTAGAAAAAAGCTTTAAATCGATGCCAATCACCTGTTTATCAATTTTTAGCTCACTTACATCAGCGCAGATAGGAACGAGCATTCCTGGAAAATGCATCCGTCTGTACAAAATGACAAACGCATCCGTCTGTAAAAACGACACCAACTGCACAAACACTTTTGCTGTCAGAAGAAGATCCCCTGTCATATGACCTTTCAAGATCTTTCTCGAAAAGATTGTTGGAAACAATCCATACATGCTGGAAGGATGCACAGTATATTGCTAGATTTCCAGAATCTATCATTTTCATATTACCAAAAATATGAAAAAAGGACGGGATCAGTGTCTCCATTCCCAAAGTGTATCAAGGCTTGCATAAGCTTGAAGTCTCTATCATTTTAAGCTAATCTCATGTAGGAGTTGTCGAGTTAGTCTATGTGCTTTGTGCATTCGTACTCGAGGTACTCGTACCTCGAATTTGTTCGTCATTTGTTTTCTTATTTTTAAACTAAGCAATAAACTTGCAACCGCATAAAATTCCCATATCTGAAAGTCATGCACGAAACTCGTTAAAACTATTTCTTCAGTCCTCACATATGTGATTTATTGTGGCGTTGCTTTGTTAGTCATTCTAATTGATGTTAAGCTCAATTGCAATCATTACTTCCGCGGTTTTGTTATTTGTAATTAGTGGTGAAAGGAATACACACTTGGGTACACTCCGATATCGGTTTTAAATTTGTATGAATATGGAACAGATACTAGATACGGTTTCGCAATGCGTTCTTGGGATTCCAATTGACAATGAGATGTGTTGTCATAGGACTTATATTAAATGCTACTCAAGCACTTATTGGCGTAAATTACTCTTGAATGACTATTCATGTGATTGATGGATTGACATAGCAAATGCGAACAAAAGCAATTGAACTAGAAGTCACATTCTGACCATGGACAGAATTTTGAAGTGGCAATAAAATATTGTATTTCACCATTGTCTATGTGATTTCACATAGTGACATAGTGACACGATGTAAGACTACCAAGATATCGACAACATAATTGCCGCAGATCCGAATGAAACCATGCAGTTTTCTAGTATTTCCTCCTTCCGCTTGATTAAGTTAAGTCTTTAAATAGCCTAACATCGGCTCAATGATTCACCTTTAAGCAAGCTAAAATATTAATTCGGGTACATGTGTCGAGGGTAATATTTCGTCTGAAATACTTGCCCACGCACTTGAATTGATGTATTGACAACTCCTCACGATACATGCGTATGTTATATAGAAGTATAAAAGAGAATCGTATTGTAAGTAGATTTAAGTTTAAACTCGAAGAAAAGGTTTCATCCCAGAAGAAAATCATTTATTTATTTAATAACGATTAGGGGTCGTTAACTGGCGCCCGAGCGGGAACCTGGCGTTAATTTAGTAAAATGGATACGCGAGAAACAACAGTGCAAATACCATGGATAAGTAGGTTGCTACAAAAGAGTAAATCTCTACGAAGCGTCTAAAAAGGAGAAATATTGGCCGTCCAATAAGTACTGTTACTTGTACGCTAGGTTCTTAGCTATGGCAACACTCCGCCTCGTCGGAGCAGATGATTTTTTGGCCAAAACCCGGATCTCCGGCCAACATTTCCAGCGCCCAATTAGCGAATTCATGGCGTTGTCAATGGTCGCTCGGCTTCAATTATAGCGTCAGCACAATCTTGTGCCAATGCAGGCCCAAATCCAATCGCAAAATAAGCCGGGTTGACTCTAAGCGATTCCCAATTTAGCTGATCGGTGCCGAATCTACATTTCTGGGTATTCTCCGACACTGGCCGCTATGTTTTCTTCATTTCGCACCAATCTCTGTCTGGTTGGTGGCTTAAGATCCAAAAGAGTGTACTCACGCTCCAACTTTTCCACGGCGTGACGAATTGTCTGCACACTGAATGACCGCGTATTTACAACTGAGCCGGAATGTCGATAATAATTTTTAATAATTGCCGCATGTTCGGAAAGCGTAAAACGATGCATGGTGAAATGGCAGACCTTATTGAATATTTTGACAGCTGTGTGTCATTGGTAACTTTGACAGCTGCTAAAACATAACAATTGGAAAAACTATCATTGCTATCTGATCACCCGTTACAAACTAAAAGCGGATTTTATCGTTAAGACTTCTGAATGCTCAAATTGTGTTTGACGTTTGTGGAATTTAACATCGTTGTGTTTCATTTCGTAAGTTAACGGTACATTAAAAAATGGAAAACAAAGAAGTGTATTTATTTTTTTCAATAAAAGATAAGAGAGCTGTGGATGCTTGTCAAAATTTATGCATGTATACGGGGAGGAAGCAGTAACAGAGCGCATGTCTCAGAAATGGTTACCAAAACTTCGTTCCGGAGATTTTAGCCTAGAAGAGGCACACCCTATCAGGAAGACCCGTTGAGGTGGACAGCAATGAAATAATTGACACCGAGTTATGTGTGACTGGGCGAAGTTTTACGTAGAGACTCAATATCTCAAAATGAAGCGATGAGAATCATTAGCAGCAACTTGGAAGCGTTACTTGACTGGATGTTTGGGTACCTCAAATTTTGGGTGAAGCAAAATTTTTCAACTCGCGTTTCCATCAGTGATTTGCATATGAAAAAACCGGAAAATTTACTTGTTTTTTGAAACGAATTGTCATCAGAGTTCCCTACGAAAATGACGGCCAAAACGATAAGATTAAGCGCAAAGTCGTCTCATTTCATCATGACAATGCCAGAGCTCATACATCATTGTACAATAGACCCAGAATAAGTTAACGGGAATTGGTTGGGAAGTTTTGCCTCATCTACCTTAATCAGCTAACTCCTTCAGATTCCCACCTGTTTCGTTCATTACAAAACTTGCTGAATGGATTATCCATTGCCAAAGGACTCTATTAAAGTGCACTTTTGTGCACTCAAGAGATTTTGCATATCCTTAAAATGTTTGCACACAGCGCAGACAAAGTAAAATTAGGGAGGAAAGAAAGAGAAGTACCGGTGTACGTTGGTTTTAAATGGTTGAAGGTTTCCCATAAGCAAGTTGTACGGCTTAGAAAAGAAGCACAATATTTCAGAATACGTTCGAAACTGGGCTTGAGGGTAAACTGATGAGCATTTATAGCGAGACGAGTGTTAAGGTTGATGATTGAAGGGGCGGAAGGGCACTGGTAATTTCATTGGAGCACATCGGTGTGACTGTGTAATACAAGCAGTACCTATGAGTTTTATCGCACGGCTTCGAATCCTATCTAGCAGGCGCGTGGTGGTTTTAGGAGCACCTGACCAGATGCGGGGGTTGTACTCCAATTTTGTGGGCAGATCAGAGGGGATTTAACGGCAGCATACAGCAATGTGTTTTGGAAGCATGAAAAGCAGAGAGTACTGGCATCGGCAAAGGAATATATGGGATTAGAAATAGCAGCCCAGAGATCATTGATGAAGATTAAAAAATAATCTTGGAGACAGAACGGAGCCCTGTGGCACACCAGCATTTGTTATTCGAAGTATGCATGCATTTTCGACATAAGAGCCTGATGTCATGCTTAGAAATATCAAGTGCGACTATCTTGCTTTCGCTAGATTGGTGTAGACTATGGTCCACTTTCGAGATATATCATGACCTGACGGTGTATAAACCTTTCCATGAGCTCTGAACGAAGGGACGTAGGTGCAATGGGTCCGAAGGAGATGAGAGAAGAAAATTCGCCTTTTTTATGGACGGTCTGGTCAAATAGTCTTATACAAGGTGGTGCAAAATTAATCACCCTATCGGAATAAGGTATAATTTTTGCAAATGTCGTCATACGTCAATCATATTTGACATTTTTGAACTAGACAGCTGCAGTATACAAACAGACAAGCAATGGAGCGCTATACTCCGCAAGAGCGAGGAATAATTGTGTCGATGTTTTTAACCAATAATCGGTCGTGTCGCGCCAACTGGGCAAACATTCCAGCGCTTAGCTACTCGACTTAAACAGAGTGGAACCATAGGAGATTATGCAGGGCGTGGTCGCCACCGGACTGGTCGTTCCGCCGAGAATATCGCGGCTGTGGCTGCCGATGTCGCTGAGAATAAAGAATAATCAACCAGACGATGGGCCACGCAATTGGGCATCACCAGACGGACACCATAGCGAATTTTAGTGAGAGACTTACAAAGTGCAAACAGTGCATCAGTTGATGCCTCCTGACCGTCAATCGCGTGGGAATTACTATAAAGCCTCCTTAATCTCAACAACGAAGTGGACGATTTTGTGTCGAAAATCATCATGAGCGACGAGGCGCATTTCCATTTAAGCGGTTACGTTAATAAGCAAAATCTTCATTTCTGGGGAACTGAAAATCCACGCATGATGCACGAAGAGCCATTACATCCACTTAAAGCCACTGTGTGGTGTGGCATTCACGCGGGAGGACTGATAGGGCCGTATTTTTTTGAGGACGCCATCGGCAATATGGTCACAGTTACTGGCAAACACTACAGGTCCATGGTAAACGACTTCTTACTGCCGGAATTAGATGAGCGGGGCTTGGTGAACATGTGGTTTCAACAAGACGGTGCAACCGCACACACAGCACGAGCCAGAATGGATATTGTGAAGGGAGTGTTTCCTGTTCGCGTAATCTTCCGTTTTGGCGATTTGGCATCCCAGACATCTTTCTTTGCAACTCTTAAGGGGAATATTCAATAGGAATGCGAACAGTTAGTCGAACGTAAAGTCATGGAAAATGCGATAAAACGGGCACAAATGTTTATCAACACTGGCGGTAGCCACTTGACGGATATCATCTTTTCCGCTTAACAGAAACAATTGTAAAGATCCAAATAAAGATTTCCATCGCTCAAAATCGTTTTTTTTTGTATTTAGTAAAAAAGTAATTGAAAAACAAAGTTGGATGATTAATTTTGCTCCACCTGGTATATCTGCTCGGAAAGAGTCCGAATAAGCAGTATTGATGAAAAAGCTTACGCCGTGGTTTTGTCAGCATGGAAAAATACCTCTTCAAAATAAATGGAGATATACCATCCAGACCAGCAGATTTATGTGGTACTACACGAGTGCACGTCCCATTGAAGATTGGACGCACGCAAGTGTAGGCGCAGACAAAGCGCAATCTAAATGTGTTGAGCTGACCGCAAACAAATTCGCCAAATCTAAATACAGAAGTTGTTGCAGCACGGTATCATAAGGCCGTCGAAAAGTTCCCACAACTCTCCACCAAAGTTAGTTCCAAAAAAATCAGAAATAATGGGGGAAAAGAAATGTAGGATCGTTATTGACTATAAGAGATTAAAGCTATTACAACCGCCTTTCTACTATGAATGGAAAGTATGAGGTCACCAGACTCACCCATTAGCATTTAAGAATACATCGGCGATTTTTCAAAGGAATGTAAATTTTGAAAATCTGCATACGTCATCTCTACATAATCATGCATATTTATACGGAAAGAGGAAAAACATCTAAGGAATACTGCAACCATACTTTATACAATGCGATGCGCTGTCATGTATTTTTTAACATCATACTCAAGAAAATATTTCGAAACTCTCAAGCCAAGGGCTGAGGGACAATTTTCCAAAAGCCTATGCAATGGCACAGACATTGGCAGAATGTCTGAGCTAGTGGCAAAAATGTTTTCAGCTGTGAATGATATGACGATCTTAAAATAACAGCAACGGACGTTGTTACATACTAAACTCATCCTAGGATACAGATTCATTGAAGGAATTTGGCTCATTTCGAAATACGTAGACCTAAAGACCCGTCCCACCCGCAACTTATCTCCTTGCTGTAATAAACATTAGAACCAAATTCTTACATGGTAAGAAAACCAACCTACAAAGACAAGAATCATTTTTTATAAATTCTTAGAAGGAAGGAAGACGTCTTTGGCGAATGAGGAATTGATGCTGCATGGAATAGAGTAAAAAGTGTCTTAAGGTCCCTCAAAAGCATATACAGCATATACATATACGATGAAACTTGAATATTTTCTTTTGAATGAGTGATTTTTCACGCCTTTTAGAAAGGATTTCTTCAACTGTATCCAAACATTCTTCTTCCTCAGTGTCCAGATATTGTTTAAGTATAAAAAATCCATTAATTGCCTCATCCCTACGAATTTTGTGTAATCCTTGTTGTTCATGTTCATTAATCTCGTCGTCTTCCCCTTCATCGTTTGCCTTTTGGTTATTAAGCATCTCATTTACAAATTCTGATTCGTCTATCCCACCAAAACAATCTCTGTATTCATTATTGTTGTCGATGAAAATGATATCCAGAACTTCAATTTCTTGAGAATTTTTAGAAACGCCTGCCTTTCTAAAGCAACTCGAAATGGTTTGGGGTGTTACAAGCCACCAAGATCGTTTTGCGACGTTTAAAGCTACAAACATATTAATGTCACGAGGAAAGCTTTCCATACGAACGCCTTTTATAGCAAGCACTTGCTTTCGAACTGAACATGTTCTATATTGAGCCTTAAACGAGTGAATGATGCCTGAAAAAACATAAATATTGTATTAAGTGACCCATCACACACCGTAGATTTAAAAAAATGGGCCATATTCATAGACGGAAAAACGCGGTTATAGACATGGCATTTATATGGGGAAACCGTACTTACGAGGGGCGTTCAACATATTCTCGATATCGGGGTGAAGCTGTGGTTGTATATATAAATTGACTTATTTATCAAGTAATACTATTATTTTAGTGCATTCATGTAAAATTTCATATAAATGTGATTATTAATTCGCGTTTTATCTCTAGTTAAACAGAATCATAATGGCAACTGAGACGATGATGGTGAAAATTGAGCATCGCGCTGTAATTAAATTTCTCACTAAGCAAGGAAAAAGTCAAAAAACTATTCATGAAGAGATGGTGGCTGTTTACCAGGGTTCCGCACCTTCATTATCAACTGTGCAAAAGTGGTCAAGTGAGTTCAAGAGAGGCAGAGAGAGCATTGAAGACGACCCCCGCTCCGGCGCCCCGGCTACTGCTTGTACGGGAGAAAGCATCAAAGAAGTCGAAAAACTTGTTCTTGAGGTTGCCCGAATAAAGGTGAAAATGATGGCAGAGATCACCAAGCTTTCAATTGGTACCATTCACATCATTCTTCATGACCATCTTAACCTTTCAAAGGTCAGTGCAAGGTGGGTGCCACGAATGCTCACAGCGCCTCAGAAAAAAGTGAGAATCGCATGCTGTAGAGAGCTTTTGGAGATGTGTAGTGAGAACGCGGACGGTGTTATGGATCGAATTGTTACTGGGGACGAAACATATGTCCACCACTATGACCCTGAAAGCAAACAAGAGTCCATGCAGTGGCATAAAAAAGGAACAGACCCCCCGAAGAAGTTCAAAGTCACTCCGTCTGCCGGGAAGCTCATGGCCACAGTTTTTTGGGACTCAAAGGGAATCTTGCTCATTGAGTACAAAAAAAAAAGGTGAAACCATCAACGCCACATCCTACGCTTCCACTTTGCATAATTTGCGGGAGGAAATTAAAAAGAAAAGACGGGGTAAACTCGCAGCGGGTGTGTTGCTTCTTCATGACAACGCTCCTGTTCACACGGCGCGAGTTTCCAAGGCTGCTGCGCGAGATTGTGGTTTCGAAGAAATCCAACACCCACCCTATAGTCCAGACCTTGCCCCTAGTGATTATTTCCTGTTACCGAATTTGAAAAAATGTCTTCGTGGAAAAAGATTTTCGGATGATGAAGAACTCAAGTCGGCAATAAATGGGTATTTTGCAGAGAAAGAGGAAATTTATTTTTTTGAGGGTTTAAAAAAGCTTATCTCAAGATGTAACAAATGCATTGATGTTAGGGGAGATTATATTGAAAAATAAAAACAATTTAAATTGAATTCGCATTTTCCTTCATATCGATACCGAGAATATATTGAACGCCCTTCGTAAACTTGAGTTTTTCCATCTAGCAAATGCTACAATATGGTGGTCCAAGCGTTGTATGATGCATGTAGTATTTACAGGAAAAAAACGTATTTCAATGTTAGTAGGTTTGAAGTCTAATTTGTGGCACGAAGCAGTGTCAATGAAAAGTAAAATATTTCTCTTTTTTGTCCTCATTCTATCGTCAAGATCGTTAATTATTTCGGTCCACAGTGAACTCGTCATCCATCCCTTTTTGTAATATTTGTAGGGGAGGGGAAATTTTTCCCCCTGAAGCATTTTGGGGTTTCATATTTCCCAATTGAAAACACAAATTTATGCGAACCAGAAGAGTTGCAAACCAATAGAACTGTTATTCAGTCTTTCTGTTGTTTTTTTTGGCCACTTATTTTCTTATTTTGTGGAACATATGTTATGTACGAGTATCTTCCACTAGGAAGCGCCTTTTAGAGCAAACCTGTTTCGTCAGCATTGAATATATCGTCTACTCCGTACTTTTCCAATAAGTCTGGCAAAATATTCTCCCTGAAATGTTCCGCAGCCTCTGTATCAGCAGAACAGGCCTCTCCATGGACTCTTCGGAAACAAATATTTTGATTTTTTTTCGAACGTTGTAACCAGACCAAATTGGCTTGGAAATCTGGGATTTCCAACTGTTGTGCTTTTTCAAGCAGAATGGGGCCAGTAATTTTAGCATTTTTTTCAGTCATCTGTTCGAACCGCTTGGCCATCGTTCTGTTGAGAAGTTCATGTTTTCCCTTTCTATCTCTTTTTTTGCTTAAATTTTTTTAAGACAAATTATTTTTTTTCAATGTGTTCTTTATTTTTTTACAATTTTGCACAAAGTGCTTTGCGCAATTTTGAATTCTTTTGAAATGTCTTTTCGTGATTTTCCACATTTCACCTGTTCTAAAATTCTTAATTTAGTTTGAAACGAGACCGCGTTTCTTTGGATTTTGGACATTTTGCGAACCGAATGAAAAAAACTATCAAAACCAATTGTCATTTCGTTTGAGCTGTCAATGTCCAAGTTTTGTATGAAGTTTGAGGAGGTATTGTATGTACAGTATAAAACAAATCTTTTTAGCTATGTTTTTTGAGAGGGTATTATTGTACAGTATAAAATAACATGGTTTGTTTGGGAGACAATTTCTTATAAGCGTATTATTTTTCATATAATTTCAGATATTAGTGTCAGAAAAAACTTTCTTATATCAGTTTTTTTTCTTATAAACCTTTTTCTTATACCAGTTTTATTTAGTAGGGATTAATATGGCAAAGGACATGGTGCATTGTTCTTTGGTTCTTTTAAGCTTTTTTTCTTATATGAGTTTTTCTTATATCCGTTAAGTACAGTGTTGTGCAAAACATACCGGATTTTTGTCGAACATTTTTCTTTGGTGAAGTTTAGGGAACAGAAAGAATCTAAGTAAAATCTGTTGTCAATTTAAGAAAACTTATTGTTTACGTTTACAAATAATAATAAATAATTACTCGCATCTTTAAGGCATGGACGACACTAGATTCTCAAAAATTTTTTGTGGAATGTTATCCCATTTATTCTTTAGTGACATCATAAGTGCTTCTTTGGATGTGTGCGTCTTTGACCCTACCCGTCTTTTTAAAATGGCCCACAACTTATCGATAGTGTTTGGGTCGGGCGATTGAGAGGGCCATTAAAACACAACATTTTTCTCCGCAAACCAATCCGTAACCAACTTTGATGAAAGTTTTGGGTCATTATCATGTTGATAAACCCAACACAGTGGCATCTCCTTCTCAGCTTATTGTAGCATTACGAATTCCAGTATATCCCTATACTGAAAACGATTTGTAATACCACTAATCTCATGTATTGGTCTACATCCCGCACCAAGAAAACATCCCCACACCATAATTGAACCTCCTTCATACTTCACGGATGGATGACAATGTCATGGCTGAAGACGTGTCCTCTTCTTTCGTCTAACATGAATACTTCCATTGGAAGGAAACAAGTTGAACTTACTCTCGGCGCTAAAGAGTACAGTTTCCCACTTCGTTTCTGACAAATTCAAATAGTTTCTTGCGAATTCCAGCCTAAGAAACCATTAGCGTTAGCAAAGTAATCAAAGACTTACTAGAAGAATAAAATCGTACCTTTTTTGTCTATGCTTAGCAGCAAGTAGAGGCTTTTTCGGTGATCGAAAAGAACAAAAATCATCTTCTCTGAAACGCCTGCGTACGGTGCTTGCTTCAATTGAAAGATTGAGCTCACTAACAATCTTTCTTGAAGGCAAGAAAGGATCATTAAGAATTATTTTCTTAATTTGTCGATTGGTTCAGAGTGTAGTTTTTCTGGGACGTCCTCCACAGTGAATGGTTTCGACCGGTTTTCCATTACTAAGCTTTTTTATTAAATCACACACTGTCGATGATGCCATTTTATACTTTTTGGTAATAGATTTTTGTTTTAGCCCTGCCCTGAAAACCGTTACTACCTGATTTTTAACCACACCACCATTTTTAGCCATTTTACTAGTAAACAAATTAGAGCCACCTGACCTTTTAAGTTTTGTTAAGTCTATAACTCGATTCAAATGACAGCCAAAACCATTATCAGCAAGTTAAAGAGCAAGAAAAGATGATACTTTTGAAAATCCGGTATGTTTTGCACAGGCATGGCATTGAGTTGAGATACAGTTTTTGGCAAAACTCTAAAAATAATGACAGCAATGACTTGTTTTTTTTTCTATTTGTAAACTTATTCAATAGGTTTTCTTAAATTGCCAAACAAGCTTACCTACTATATTCCTGTCCCCTAGAATTCTCCAATGAAAAATGTTCAAGAAAAAGCAGGTATGTTTTGCACAACACTGTACGAGTATGTACTTAGTTATTTAGTTAGTGGACGCAAAAAAGAAACAGATACTGACAGTTTTACTCTACGCTGACAAATCTTGTAAAAATACGCAGAAAAAAAGGAACTGAGTCCTCGCTGTATACTACTCGTAGGTCCTATGTGTGAAGTGGAGAGAAAACAGAATCATACAGATAACAGAGATTTATATAAAAATTAGTCTAGTCGAAGACCACATTGACTCGACGGATGACAACCCTCCAGTTAAGAAGGTTTTTGAATTTTCCCCATCTAGTGCGAAACGATCACGAATGCTCGAAAGCTTGTAATGTAATAATTTGGAAAGCACGTGCCCGAGATTGTGCGAGAACGATCAAGAGCCCATTAACATATCAGCACTTGGTATCTGCAACCTTAATTGGATACGTAAGACGAAGCCAAAAGCGAAGACATGTTAGCCAAGTAGCTATAAAGTTGGGTGAGTTAGGTCATCTTAGCCATCAGTAGCAATTTTCTTAAACAATCACTAGCACTTCGATATAAGTAGATTCCTTTAATAGAAGATAGGTTACATGCTAGATAGCAATATAAATTATGGGTTATTATAACCTTTACCTACATTTTCATTTACGTCAATGGATTTGAGAGCAAAAAAAAACACACCAACTCGCAGCTTTTCCAAAACAAATATGTGCTCTGGCTGTCTAAACAAGCTCAGGTTCTATATAACCTCAGAGATAAGATATAATTTGTCCAATGATAAACCGAGATAAAAGAGTGACTGGTTAGCGGTTTATTAATGCAGATAGATAAATTTGTTTTTGCGAACTCGATAAGGAAAGAAATAAACACCAGTAAAACTAAACATCCTGTGAGCCACCAAAAACCATTCTGACACATTGAGTCTTATAATAGACCGCGTCATTCTGAGCACTCTTCCCCTTTAAAAGATTTATTACAACCGTCAGTTGGATCTTTTCAGGCGACACAGCTCATACATACCAACTAATCCATAGATGTGACAAACTTTAAATGCATGATACAAAGCAATTCGCAATCAAAAACCAATAGAAGCATTGAAACATGTTCCAAGACATCTGTATGACACCCTATTTAGGAGTGACATCAAAATGCCTTGCTTGTAATATCGGAAGAACAAAACCGAGTAATGGTGTAGGAGTTGTACGAGTACAGAACCCGGAAAAAACCCGTCAGATGGCCAACTAATCTTTTAGTTAAAACGTACGTAAACAAACACACAGATAGGTATGGTAAAATGGTCTACCAAACAGAGAAGCATTAGACGAAATGATCGACAACCAGGTGGGCAGAACAACAGATGGAATGACAGTGGAGACTAAAGACAGATGTGTAAAAGAGTTTAACTGATTTGTACGAATCTATGTATGGGCGGACGGAATGACGGACATACAACTGAACGGCCCTAACATTAAACTAGATATGCAACTTAGACATAGAAAGATACCAAATCAGATATACATGCCTCCAGGTCATTCATTCTACCTTTATGTTAAAAACCGTCAAATGGAAAACATTCCATACTACCGTATCGCTATGACATCATCCACCTACACTCTATCGAAATTAACTCAACCCAGCATGCTGCCGATAGTGTTTTTGGACCGTAGGCACACATTTAAAGATACTTTGCTATCCAGAACCACATTCCATTAATTTAAGTCAAAAATTAGGTGAATAAGCATAGCATGAGATGACCAGAGGCAACATCAGAGAACTAATTCTTACTGCAATTAAGGCGCATTCCATGTATTCGATCACATGCATCCATCCATACCGCTGGCCATTCACCCAGTCAATTAACAAAAATTGAGAAGTACGAGTGTATCGACCTTGAAACAATGAAGCATGTGTGCATCCACAATGAGATGCTTCCAATGAAATACTCAAAAAGCCACTCCTTTGTTCTCCTGCATTTCGCTTCTCAATTAGACGACGTTCATTAATCATTGGCATGACCCGTTTGTTTATTTACATTCAGGGCGGTGATTTCGATTTATAGATTTGTTTATAAATAAATAGGACGCCTGTTCAATTAAGGGGGGGTCTTGATAATTAACTCAGATTGTTGCTCCTTTTTTTTTTTAAGTGTCAATTGATGGACGTAATTCATTTGTTGCATGATTATTTGAGTGTTGAATTGTTTAAACGGGTTATGCGATTGTGTTTTTAGGGGAACAATTTATGTTTGCTGGTTCAAAACTTGGTTCATAGACTCACCAACTGTACGTTGATTTCAGCCACAGAGATGTAAATACAGCAAAAGAGAATCTGCCAAAGGCGCATGCTTTGCTAGCCTCGGCGTATATTGCTCTTCATCATCTGATAGTCTAGAGCGACTGGTAGCAGAAACAGAAGCAAAAAACTGTATACAGTACTGACATCAACGAAGAAGGAGAGACACCTTCTGATAACATTTTCACCTTCTGGATTTTAGATACAAGATGGGGCAAAAGTAATGACATAATATAAATTAGCTGCCATTTTATTAGAAATGAAAAAAATTAGCCTCCGTTTTCACGAAAAGTTTACTTGAAAGTGTAAAATTGGTGGCATTAAGTTGAAAAAATGATATCGGTCAAATGAGCATCTTCTGAGTTGATGCACATCTATGCTCGTTTTACGTCATTTTGAATTGTTTCTCGCAAAACATCTGCCTCCGAATTTGCGATTTCTTCTTTAATGTTGGCTTTCCGGTTTGTGGTTTGTTGTGGTAAATGCCGCCAAAGGAAGAAGACTGGCGCCGTCAGATCTGGCATCTGGCTGGCCAATTCAAATCGCAAATGGGGGATTTCACGGCCTAGAAATTGGTGATTCAATATCTCCAACGTTCCTGAGCTGTGTGAGGGGTTTATTCAGCAACTTTCGGCAAGAAAACCTCGTTTAACAACTGTCTGTAGCGGTCACCAATCAGGGTTACGGTGGTGACCCCGGCGTCCTTAAAAAAGTAAGACCAATCAGTTTTTCACTTTGAAGGGATGCAATGGCTCTTCGTGCATTTCAGGTGGATTCTTCGTGCCCCAGAAACGCAAACTTTGTTTATTCACATAACCACTTAGGGTTTATGGGCTTCGTTGTTCATTATGATTTTGGATAGGAAATCATCCTCTTCTTGCAGCAGGTTTAACAGAGCATGGGAGAGAGTTAACCTCTCTTGACGGTCAGCAGCCAGCAATTGGTGAACGGTTTGCATTTTATAAGGGAACATCTTTAGGTCTTTCGACAAAATTCGACGAAACAAACGTCTGCTGATGCCAAATTGTGTGCACCGTCTCGTCGATGTTTGTGGACTCTCTCGGATGTCCTCGGCAACAGCAGTGATATTCTCGGTTGTACGAGCAATGCAGGGACGGCCACTTAAAGCGACATCTCTAGTGGACCCAGTTTTCACGAGACGCTCAGCCAAACGCTTAATTCTTCACGTATATGAGGCAGGATGACGAGGAAAACGACGACGAAATTCACACTGCGTTTTTAACAACAGACCGGAAATTGGTCAAATAAGCAGTAACAATAATTCCGCGTTCTTCAGGTGTGTATTGTATCGCTCCATTGCTTGTTGTCAACTAATTCTCTATCTGTCTACAACATAAATGTCAAAGCACAATGACACTTGACGCCATTTGCAGAAATTATGGCACATTCACAATATGACATTACTTTTTGCCCACTTTAACACCATCCTTTTCAAACCCCCGATACGTTCAAAATGATGTTCCGCCCCACCAATTAGCTTTCAGAACGCATTTGAAAAAAAAAAATTATCAAAAATTAATAAATACTACAATAAAGTATCAATGAAGTTTTAACTGCCTCCTGTATCAAAATAATTGCAGTAAAATGTTTAAACTAACCAAGGACACAAGGAAAAGGCCGATCGACAAGGAGTCCATCATATAATATAAAGGAAACCAATCTACTATCCCTAAAACATTTTTGTACCATAAAAGAGAAATCTTTACAGGCTTCAAAACTAAGAAAAATCCTCTTAACCAACCCTGTGGTGCTGAGTTGTTCAACAAATATCTATAGAGATTCCTCTTTTATATTACCACTAGGCACCAAAAGAAACTTCGAAGTAATCATCAGACATCAGGTTTGCAAAGATTCATAGCCTTAAACGTTGGACACACTTCAAAATATAATATATCAAGCGACCTGTCAGCCACATGATCACAAAACCGTAGAGCAGATTGACCACTTTACGATCGACACCAGACACAGCTCTAGTATTATGTATTTCTGAACGTTTCGAGATGTCAACATCGAATCAAAACACAACCTTGTTGTAGCCAATGTGCCAATGTGAACATCCCGGATGCCATAACACCGCAAAAGTAATATGAAAAAATTTTTCTTTCCAATCAAGTCTCCCAAGACCATAAGAAGAATCATTGCATCTGATAATCTAGATTCCACCAGACTACCACAACGAAGTCGTTTATTTGACGAACAACCAAAGGCATATACCGAAACATGACGGGTGCAAGGAGACGTTGCAAAGAAGAAAGAGAGCTACTCACAAATTCTACAACATATGTTAAGCAAAGGAGATGGGAGGAGCATGCAGAAATAAGAATTGGAACATAATAGTAGTCACAATCGGTGCTGACAATTTAGAAGGATAACTTTTAGGAGGCTTGTGGCGATTAATCGGCGAATTGCTGAGTGTCGTATAACTTGGATTGGGCCAGCAGCGCAGCAATCAAGTTCGTAGCGAAGTACTTGCCTTACCTCCCAGTGGTAAGTAAACAATTACTCATGCAGGCTAAAATAGCAAGGGCTTCCCCCGGCCAGTAGTATTATACTGACCTACGCCGTCATATGGCCTCGAATAAAAACGGACTCACTTTTGACGATTCTAGCAAACGTTTAAAGGGCAACGACGTTCGAATCTGAACGTCGAATGTTCGGACATGCAGCCCAATACTTAGCAGAGCCCCTTGACTGCCATCATGCAGATATCACCGCCATACCGGTAGTGCGATACGTTGGGCCGGACATAAGGAGGATGAAAAACTGTGATATATACGAGTACTATGGTGATTGTTATAGGGGAAAGAAACAGCGCTTATTCGGATGCGTATTTGCCATATGCGGCATATTTAGGCAAGAAGTCTTGAGATCGGGCGTCTTATAACAATCTGCATCGAGGCTAAATTCGCTGACATAAGCCTAGGATGTTCCTACGGGAAACAAGAACTACGCCACCATAGAATGTTTCCATGAGCTCCGCGACAAAACATATGAGCAATGTCCGAAGTATGACGTTGAAATCGTACTGGGCGAAAGGACAGGAAAAGAGAATATCTTTAGTAGGAGAGTTGGTAAGCACAGCCTACACGACACCACGTCTGGCAACGGACTTAAGCTTATTGACTTTGCGGCGGGAAGAAATATTTTCCAAGTGCCATAACAAAGAAGAACTACTGTGAGCAAGAAACCACCAGAATCTTCGTCGACTACGTATCCCGAAATCTCTCAACAACACCCATGCCGTCAGCATCAAGTACCGAACACAAGTGGCAACGCTGCCAACGTGCCATCAAAGACGCCGAAACATGGAAATGCCTTGTTTGATGAAGAATGTCGGCAAGCACATGTAGCTAAACCAGAAGCCTAGCAAGCGAAAAGACAAGAGCTGATAGTGAGCTCTACAAGCAGAAAAGACGGGAAGAAAAAATAAGAGCACAAAAAGCGCGCTATCGAAAATATTGAGAGGTTGTACTCCAGGAATAACGTACGGAAATTTTACCAACAAATAAAAAGAACGTGTCAAAGTAAGAAGACCCGTATTTAAACCTCTAGAGATGTAGAAGAAAACCTTGTAGTGGAGTCACAGTTGGTGCTGAGAATATGGAAAAGCTTTTTACTGCAGACGGCGAAGAAGACCAACATGCCGCCGTCAGACAGAATAGACCATTCAACTTAGACAATAATGGTTGAAACTCCCACTCACCGTACGTTCCACAGCATTGAAACGGAAGCTGCCAAAATGGGTCTAAAGGTAAATGAGGCCAAAAGCAAGTACGAGTATATGCTGTCAACAAGAAGAGGCACACAACATCGACGAACTGGACTGAACGTCACAATCGACAGCTTTAATTTCGAGGTAGTAAAGGACTTTTTTTTTTTTTTTTATAATTTACGCGCGCCTAAGGGGGTTATGATACCCTTTTACTGTTGCCAGGGCGCGGGCGGAAAGATAGAAGGGGGAGAAAGGAAAGCATTGTTGTGATGTAGTGGTTTGAAACTCAGGTGTGTTTGGTTTCGATATCGGCTCTCCAAGGGTGGGAGTCCGAATAGGACGGAGAGATTTTCTTCTCTCGGAATGATTCCGGTTGTGAATTTTAACGGTTGATTTGTGCTTGAAAACCCTACAACAGCCAAATCTACATGTCAGTGTTATGCCTTCACACGCAGATTTTTCTGACTGAGTTCCAATTACACAAATGAAAACTTTTTGTCGTGGCTAGGATTCGAACCTTGACCCTCCGAGTGAGAAGCGATTGCTAGTACCACTACACCACGGCCACCCACTTTGTCTACCTTGGCCCTGCTATCAATTTTGCCAACAACAACTCTGTAGCAGTAAAACGAATAATCACTCTCGCCAATCGCTGTTTCTTTGGGCTAATAAGGCAATAGAGTAGTAAGGCCGTGTCCCGAACAACCAAGCAGACTCTATACAAGACCTTAATCATCCCAGTCCTACTTTATGACGCTGAAGCGTGGGCTCTATCGAAAGCGGATGAAGATATCCGTTGGCGGGCTTTGGAGGAGAAGATTCCAGCTGTACAGCGACATCGATTTAGCCAGAAACCTGCGCATCAGTCGCCTGAGATGGCTAGGACAAGTAAAGCGAATGGACACCATTACTCCGGTCCGCAAAGTCTTCGAATCTAACCCAGAGGGACAAGTAGAAGGGGGCCTCAACCGACTTGGAGTGCACAACTGGAGCCAGTTAGAGACCAGGTTCAAGCCGAAAAAAAAAACTTCTACAGACTGTTTAGCACTACTCGTATTTCATCGATTAACCATTCAACAGCAACTTCGCTCCCCAGACGATAAACGTAAGATCAATAAGGCTGCAGGAGCAGGCAGACTGCCTTCCGAATTATAGAAAATAGCTCTGATAAGCTTGGTAATGAGCATATGTATACCAACTCGTCTTGAAAATATGATCTCAGCCTTATTTTTCCGATCCTCAAGAAAGAAGACTCTCTTAATTGCGCAAAGTGCAGAGGAATCAACCCACTAAATGTCGGGTTCAAGATTCTACTCGTACCGTGCTATGTATGGTAATATAGGGCTTGGCGCCCTATATTAACAGTCAACAATCTAATAGGTCCTGCATACGATATAACAGCATATAGAGATATTTAAGGTTATGTCATCCTTGGCAAACTCGTCCAACTCTGTAAGATGACAATAAAGAACCTATGCTGATCCTTTATGTCTTCGATATGATACAGAACAGAAAACATCGCCGCTATCCATAAGAGTGTGCAGGAGAATCCGGGGCAGTCGATTTCGCGTCGCTCACAAGAACTCGGCCTTTCGCAGACCACAACTTGGCGAATTTTGCGTCATGACTTGGACCTGCACCCGCACAAATTTCAACTGACCCAGGAGTTCAGCTCCTGGGTAAACGACCATAGACAACGACGTGTGTTCGCTGAATGGGCTCTGGAGCAGTTGGAAACTGACCCTTATTTTCATCGAAAAATCATCTTCAGCGATGAGGGCCAGTTCTGGATGAATGGGTACGTCAACAAACAAAATTGTCGAATTTGGGATGATACCAATTCACATGAGATCCAAGAGCGTCCAATGCATCCCGAAAAAGTAACTGTTTGGTATGGATTTTGGGCTGGCGTCGTCATCGGTCCATATTTCTTTTAGAACTCACCGTCAACGGCAAGCGCTATAGGTCGATGACTACCAACTTCTTTTGGCATGAATTAGATGGTATGGACTCCAACGACATGTGGTTTCAACAGAACAAATTGGAAATTCTGCACGAGCGATTCGAGGGCATGGTCATCCCACGTGGAGGCTATGTGAACTGCCCATCGAGATCGTGCGATTTGCCCCCTTAGACTTTTTCTTGTGGGCTTTTCTTAAGTCGCAGATCTATGCGAATAAGCCACAAACCACAGCGGCCCTCAAAGGCAACATAACCCATGCCATCGGTCAAATCCAGCCTGATTTATGCGCCAGAGTCATGGAAAATTTGACATTTCGGATGGGCGCCACCCAGGGAAGCCGTGGCGGACATTTGACCGATGTTATATTCCATACATAATGGCATCGATATTCCTTTCAAATGAATAAAAAATTTCGATGATATCTCACACACACTTTGTTTTATTAAATTTAAAGATAGGAAGCGCTTAATGAAAGACCCTTCACATACGAGTATATGATATCGACAAGAACTGACATCCAAACTACCCGTATATCTTTGAGGTACTAAAAGCTTTTGTCTACCTGGGCTCCGAAGTAAATCAATAAAACAATACAACCGTCAAGATCAAGCGAAGGATCACTCTTGCCAATCCTTCTTAGGAACAATGAAGAAATCACTGCATAAGATCCTTATCGTTTCAATCTTATTGTATGCCGCAGAATCATGGACTTTATCTAAAGCGGACAAAAATTCCCTTTGTTGCTCCGAAAGAAAAGTTCATCAAGCGATTTGCAGTCCCAAGATGTAACAATGAATAGACCCGGATTGTCTTCGAACCGATATGAAAGGCACAACGTGACAGCTCGACTTATGTGGCACACTCAAGTGAAGAGAGTTCCTAGTCAACTTGGTGTGGGCAACTGGTGGCGTAAGATTGCGCTTAATAGAGGGAGATGTTTGGACTGTAGCGCAACCGTAAGTAAAGTAAAGTAAAGTGGGTGGCCGTGGCTCAAGTGGTAGTGTATTGTCTTCCAAATCGAACGATTTCAATTCAATATCAGCCGGGCCCGAAAGATATTCTTTTCTTCAGGCAATAAATGCCTAAAATACAACAAGTTATTTTACATTAATAATTTAATCTCCCCACAAAATGGTGGCTACCACACACGGAGCGAAATAACCACTGAGCCAAACATCTTTCTCTCTCCATCTATCCAATTTTCCGAAAGCTTAACACTTGTTCAAGCATTTTAAGAGCAGTAATAAGCTCTTGGGTGTTAAGTTCTTTTTATAAAAGAAAAAGTAATATATCCGTACATCTTCGCACATCTTTATAGCATCACTATGCATTCACCGTTAGGCTATTAGAATCACTTCTACACCGATTGATGCCAGAATAAATCCATAATCATCAAACCGTATTAGTCACCATCTTTAGTCACTGGCAGAATGTCAGGCAATGAAGCAACCACATACGAGTAAGACAACTACGAACATTTTCCTTATTAGTGACGCAATTTAGCCAAAATTTATCATCGCAGCTGAAAATGACTTAGCCGGGCGACGCGACGGTGGTTAATTAGTTCACTTCATCGGTAAATCGAATTTTATACCAAAGACTAAGCCGACCAAAGAAAGTGTCTACGAGCTCCTCGACAAAACCTACGAGCGATGTCTGATATGACGTTAAAATCGTCTTGGCGACTTTAATGCCAAAATTGGAAAGGAGGACATCTTCAGTAGCACAATCGGAAGACATAGCCTACACGACACCAAGTCTGGAAACGGACTTAGGCTAATCGGTTTCGCTGCGGGACATATAGCAAGCGCACGGTTTCCTCACCTCAATATTCACAAGGGAACATGGCAGACAGCAGATCAGCAAACTGTCAACCAGATTGATCATGTTGCGATCGACGTAAGGTACTCTTCAAGTATTTTAGATGTCCGAGCGGCCAACATAGACTCGGACCACTATATCTCAGACGTCACAACAACGGGGAAATACTATGAAGAGATTTAACGCTGAACGATTGCAATCGCAACAAGCCGCCAAAATCTTTGCCAATCGCGTATCCCATAACCTCTCGAGAAGTCCTTTGCAACCAGCATCAAGTGCTAAAGACCAGTGGCTTAGATGCCAAAAAGCCATCAGAAGTGACACTACCAACGTGCTAAGTTTCACTCGCCCAAACTCCTGGTTTGATGAAGACTGCCGGCAAGAACATGCAGCAAAACAACATGCCTACAAAGCGGCGCTGTAAAAAAGGACGAGAGCGACTCGTAAGCTCTACGAGCAAAAGAGGGGGGAAGAACATCGGCCGGAAAAAAAAGAAAGAGTATGAAAAGCGCGCGATCGTGCTGTAGTAGAGTTACAGTCGGTGCTGAGGATATGGAAAAACCATTTCATAGGTCTTGTTGGTGGCAAGACCACCGGTAGTCCCTATCAGGACTTAAACCACGGTACCATGGGAGTCAGGAGCCCCCCGGACAATGCGTCTTGTGGTTTATATGTCCCTTGGCTGTCTTCTGGTTGTTTCTGTCTACGTATGTTGTAGTCTTCGTCTTCGTCCACTGTTCTGCGCCTCCCTTTTGATCGTCTCTCGATAGGTTCGTACTCTTCATATTGTCTAGTTTGTTGTTCGTAAGCGTCCTGTCTTTTCATCGGGACCCGTTTGCTTCTCGATGCTCCATTGCCTGAGATAAGCAAGGTCCAGGACATTCCAGGAGACCGCTACCGCGACGATTCCCGAAGGATGAGTACTTCCATCCATAAGAAGGGGATCAAATTCGACGGCACATCCAAGACGATGCAGGTAGAGAGTTTCGTCTTCCGTATCGAAACCCTTAAAAAGAAAAATGGCGTGACTTCTGACCAGCTGGTAGCCCAGTTCCATCATCTAGGTTCAGGCCCGGCTGGGAATATCTAGAAGAAATCGGGGGGATGAAGACCTCGGCTACCACGATCTCAAAGCTGAGCTGATCAAACAATTTAGAGACGGACGACGGGATCACGAAATACTTAAGTCCATCATGGATAGGAAACAGTTGCCTCATGAGACATTCGACGACTTTTACGCCGACTCCGACCACACGAACTGGACCTAGTCGACATACTGCGACACAACATTAAGGACCGTGTCGCTACACTCATCTTCAGTTGCTCCATACGGAGTATTCAAGACCTGCACAATGAGTGTAGGAGGGCAGAGAGGTTTTTATCCACCAGAGACCAACGTTACAAACGCCACGTGACCGAAATTGACGAACCACCTTTACGCGGAAGACCAGCAAGACATGACCGCTCTGACAATGACGACTTCGAGGTAGCGGGTATACAACATCAACGGCCAAGTAGACCCAACAACTACACTAAACCTGACCGACCAACCCCATCTGACGAACTAGAGCCGAGCAATCGCGAGCGTACCACTGCCATCTACTCCTGCATCATGGATGCCTCCGTGGCCAACTGACTCCTTACACCATCTTTGAAAAGTTTGTTCAATTACTCTCATTTGCAAACGACCTAATGGGCTGTCAAGGGAGCGTTTGCAACTATTGAACAGAAGCGGCAAAGATGGATTTAACGATCAAAAGGGACACACAACATAGACGTCTAGGACAAAACGTCACGATAGGCAGCTACAACTTAGAGATAGTAAGGGATTTTATCTACCTCGGCTCCGCTATCAACCCCGACAACATCTCCAGCGCGAAAATCATGCACAGATGGGCTAAGAAGGGCTTCTCTCGAGCTACCAAAAAAGATATTACATGAATATGAGACACTGATCCTCCCAGTCTTGCTTTAGAGCGCAGAAGCTTGGACACTGACGAAAGCGGATGAAAATGCTCTCGGGCACTTCGAAAGCGAAGATCTTCTTATAATTTTCGATCCCGTTTGGATCAATGGAGAATGTAGGAGATGTTTCAACAGCAAACCTTGAATAATCTGGCTTAGATGTCTAGGTCACTAACGTTCCGGCCCGGGAAGTTTTTGACTCCAACTCAGATGGAAAACGACAACAAGTGGAAGGGGACCTCAGTCAACTTTATGTGCGCAACTGGAGGCAGCTCAGTAAATGACCGCGCTAGCTAGTTGAGCATGTTAGCTAAAACCCTGGTCTATCCCGGACTGTAGCGCCATCTAAGTAAGTCCGGCATAGGCTCATATCATAGGTCTACAAGGTGACCGACGAAAATACACATTGAATAGACAGTACCTCTCCTGTCCGAAAGATTCTGAGTCTAACTAGAGCTAGAAACCTCATCTACCGTAGCCACACAATAGCTAATCATCGAACAAATTAGAGGATCTAATCAAACTTATTCTCGGTCATGACAACGATACGGTTCAATTCATAATAAAAACTTCATAAAAAGACAGAAATTGGTTGGAATTTTTCTATTTGATTGACCAAGTACCATTAATAAGCCTAAAGACAACAGTCTGGAAGGTACATGCATTTGTACGTACAAAAAATCACAAAAAGAAAAAATCGCAATTACCCTAATGAAAACAGAGCACCATTGCTTCAATCAAACGATTCACCCCCCTTCTATCCATTTTAGATTCGTTTCCGGAAGCAATCATTGGGATTCCCATTTCTCCTTTTTTTTTGTACGTTTGTACGTTCAATGCTTGAGCTCATTTATCGGGAATATTCAGCATTCAGTCGAAGCCAATGCCTGCAAACAATGTCCTCTCAGTTGGCCAACTATTACATCAACAACATTCTCCTCGTCTCCTTCTTCAAATGCAGCTTCCTGCTGTGATTCATTGCGCCACTGAGTGCACTGCCCTGCTTGTTATAACCCACTTCGTACAAATCGATGTGAACGAACTTTATAGACTGTGTTACCATCAACACAATCCAACGCGAGATGACACATGTCAAGGACCAAATTCAAAAGGGGTTAATTAACGAAATGAAAATACAAAACATGTCGAAAGTCAAAACCGCCAAAGGATCACATGCCCGTATGAACGGAAATAAATAAAAATAAAAATTGTTCCACCCCCTAGCTCAGATTTCTCTCTCTAGCCGACTCCCGAGACGAGAAAGGTACGAGAATTTACCAGCTGCACAGAATCCTACCACAAACACACACGGAGAAACCCCTGTCAACTACACCAATACCCTCATAGGCATTTGGTGAGGAATTATACAAATTTATCGATTTTTCCAGGGAAAACTGTCATCGCAACCCTCCAAGGATAATTCCCAAAAACAAAATACGTAACCACACAACATAGGTACTGGCCAAGAGGACATACAATATTTTTAATAAAACTACCCCCCGACACATACCGACTTAATGTAAAATTAATTCGTGACGTGAAAATATGGAAATTGCCAAAGTTAACGATAATTGATTGCTTAAAGGGTGAACTGCCATAGTGATAGTTGCCAGTTCAATGGAGTATCTGTATCCGTAATCGTAATCGTAACATCTGTCAGCACAGAGTCCTTGTTGCACACCCCATTACCATTATACAGAATTTTCAATGTCAGTTTGCCGGAAAAATTCCACAAAATTTCATTTCACACTTACTTTTCAAAAATGCTCGTCCAGAGAAATATCCGTTTTGCGGTTCGAAAACACTTCTCATGACATTCTCGGCGAAGATACAATAATCCTGTGGAGGGTTCCTTAGAGGAGACCAGGAGAACTCTTTTTTACTTTTCACATGAACACACCCTTTTTGGGATTTGACTTTGCACGCACCCCCCCCTCAATAAGCACTGGGCGAGATTTTGAAAAATCGAAAATTTCTATCACTTCACCACTGGACGGGACACTGATTTTTCTTTTATTTATTTTTTTTTTTTTAAATTTTCATTTGTTTTATGTCACACCTCGCACGCACTTTTTTTTGGCCGCGCGCGCTATTTAGAACTCCACTGTGCCATTTATACACTCCAAAACAAACGGTAATAACACCCAAATCCGGATGGCAGTGAATCTTCACCGTACAATGAACAAGAAGAACTGAAGGATTCAATCGAACCCGACAAGGCGACACCGAATCCGAAAACGCTGAAAACACTGGAAACAAACACAACCAAGAGCTGCATATAACAGATCCATACACCACAAGCAGTAAGAAAGAAAACATCAAGTCTACCTCTTCCATACCAACAGGCATTTGGTGCGGCTGGTTTTGTTGTTGCTATTGCTGTCGCATTGCATGTGCGCCCCTTGTACATTTGAATGAATGAAATGGAGAAAACAACAAAACAGAAAACTGATAAAATTTTCATGGGACTAGCAGCCGTTTGTGGAAGAAGGGAGAGAACATATGACATGTGAAGTAAACGCCGACCCGGAACCCGGTAGCTAAATATGGGAGATCGTCGCTTCGTTGTGATGTGATTGCGTGCGTAATTCGCAAAAACACCGGTTTGTTTATGGAGGCTGCTGTGTGGAATGTGTGGGCTATGTTTGACATGTGTTGGAGATGCATTCCACTTGCACCGTATGTTTACCGATTCTCATATAAACTGAAATGGAAATATATGCTTTTGTTGCTATCCCTCTTTATAGTGAATACCAGCACCTAATTTGTATAACAGTTTTGACGTTACTTCATGTTTAGTTTAGAAAACAACCTTTATCTTCGCTAATTCACAAACCATTGCAATATTAAAAGAGGTTAGTTCGCGTGCTGTCCAAAACTACGAAAACCACGAAAAACAGTCCAAAATCCGGTCGAGAAGTCATAATTTTCATAGGGATTATAGTTTTTCGCAGAACAGAGGGAAATGAGAGGGCAATTCATTTCCCCTGTTTTGTCGACTGTAACGACTTTTTTTTATTTGAAACTGTCATCGGCTAAGTTTTCATTTCGAATTGACCAATTTTTTGAATTTTGTTTTGCCAGTTAAGAATAAAAGTTCAAACAGAACAAATGGCCACCCTGGAATGCCAGGCGATAGAAGTGAAACTCCACGAAGCTCGATAGATAGTTAAGGGGTTAGGCCACTCTAGAGACTGTAAAAATAGGTTTTTTGTTTCAGGAAAAATATAAAATAAATTACAAAGGTAGAAGTTTATTGTACATATGATTGACTGTAAAACATAATTTTTATAGACTAATTTATTTAAAAATGGCGGCTGTGCAGCGTTTCTTAGAAGACCTCTCTCTTTTGGAAAGGTCTACGGCCGTACAAACAGCTCTAAATTTTGAATTATGATGAGTCATATTTTTTTATTGTACATAACAACAGCTATTGAAATACAAAGCATTTTTTTGATATATTGATTTTTGGCTGAATGGCGCACATCCAAAGCTAAACTAGCAAATTAGCAGAAAAATCGCCAGAAAATTGTTAATAACAAATGAACTATGCCATGTAAAAGACTATGGCATACATAGACAATATATATAGTTAAAATTTAAAGTGAATTGGTTGAAAATTGTTCAAGTTATGGATGCGGCCGATTAGAAAAATCCATTTTTGAAATAAACCCGCTTAAAATTTTAAGTTATAGAAAGTCCCGAAAAATATTGCAATACCTTTATCCGCGGTACCTGCACCACATAATTGGCCTTTTAGATTAATGTCCTGCTCTTCCATTTCTTTTCTATTGGATTTTAATGCGATCCTCCACTCTTTTGTAGCTTCAGACAGCGATCTTTCTGCAAGGTTTTTACGCTCTTCGTCAATCTCCAAGCACATTTCGTTGCTGTTCAGGCCGATTTCTAAATCCATGGCTTTTTGCAAAGTTGAAGCTAAGCCGTCATTGTACACGGAATCTGCAATATCCATAACTATGTACGAGGGTTGTCTGAAAAGTTTCCAACCGAACAATGATACAAAACATTTTTTCTCAAAATTTTTTTTTATTTTTCTACATAGTCTCCTTGTAACTCTACACACCCAGCGATGCTCCCATCTCTCTAACCCGTCCAAATAGTGCTTGACGTTTTTCTCTGCAAAATAATTGTTCACGAAGGTGATTGCCTCCTCATTTGACGAAAATCTCTGTCCTCCGAGCGCAGTTTGTAGATGAGGGAACAAAAAGAAGTCGCTTGGGGCTAGATCTGGTGAATAAGGCGAATGGTCAAGCAGTTCAAACCGTAATTCATGGATTTTCGCCATGGCAACCGTTGAGGTGTGAGACGGCGCGTTGTCTTGGTGAAACAGGATTTTCTTTTTCTGCAAATGTAGCCGTTTTTCCTCAATTTCTGCCTTCAGCTTGGCAAGTAATGACGCGTAGTATGTTCCTGTAATGGTTTTTCCTTTTTGAAGATAATCGATTAAGATAACTCCTTTACTATCCCAAAAAAAGTCGCCATCACCAAGTATCCAAGTTTCATCTACAGTAATTAATCGGCGTCAAAACTCGGATTTATTGCGCCTAAACTACGCCAACAGAACGTTGGAAATGTTAATTTATTTATTTTATTTATTTATTTATTTATTTATTTATTTAGACTTGCTAACACAGTAAGAATTCACTTATAAATCTGTGAAACATAAACATTATTGCGCTTAAGCTTTAATTTAGAATTTACATTTGAACTCTAGTGAAACTATTTATTAAAAGTAGAAGTAAGTTAAATTTAATATTAATGAAACTTTGTCAATTTAACATTTTATCCCTTAATTCAAAAAGTAAAATTTTGATTGAAATTGCCTGAGAAGGGGAAAGGGTTGGGTGAACCTAGTTGCTCTGATTTCCAAGGAAATGTTGAAGTTCGTGTTTAAATCGTCGCGCGTCGTCTAGCTCTCGTATAGTACGTGGGAGTGTGTTCCAAAGACGTATAGTAGCAATATAAAACTGTCTCTCAGATGTTAAACATGAAATTTCGCGGAAGTAGTAAACAGGCAGATCTGCTAGACACCGGAAACTTGATTTTTTCGTATAGATATGTCGGCTGCCTACTTTTAATAATGCTGAAGAGAAATAAAAGCGCACGAAATTTTATGTAATTTTGAAATGACATCTTTACCAAGTTTTTGGCTAGGTGTGAAACGTGGTCATATCTTTTGAGACAATATACATATCGAATGGTGGTGTTAAATGCTACTTGTAGTTTTCTTTTGCTCTCGGCGTCACATTCATGAAAAATTTCGCATCCATAAACCAACAGAGGAATAACTAAGGCTTTGGCAAGTAGCAGTCTGGTTTTAGTTGATGTACACTTTTGGGCAGTCCATAGTGTTCGAAGAACGCCATATGTTTTTCCCACTATAGAATTTATATGGCTGTTCCACGTTAGTGTTCTATTGAAGACAACGCTTAGATTTTTCGAAGAGTCAACGAATTCAATTTTTGAGCCGTTTAGTATTAAATGTGGGAAATAGGAAAGATCAAGAATAGTTTTAGAGATAACTAAACATTAACATTTTCCTGGATTTAGTACTAAACTACTTTTTGATGACCAATTTGAAATTCGTTGAAGCTCTTCATTTAAATCACTAGCGCAATTCTCAATGAGGCCTAAGGGACTGCTTTGATAAATTTGAACGTCATCAGCGTAAATGTGTTTCGATGAATTTAATATTACAGAAGCTATATCATTAATATAGACTGAAAATAAGAGAGGCCCTAAGATCGATCCTTGGGGAACACCTTTAGTTAAGGGAAGAAAATCAGATAGGACCCCATCTATTGACACAGCCTGTTTTCTTTCACTAAGATATGACGAGATTAATTTAATTGACGAAGGAGAAATGGAAAAGTAGTGCCTTAATTTATTGATCAGAATAGAGTCATCTACCATGTCAAAAGCCTTAGAAAAATCCAGTAGTAATAAGAACGTAACATTGTCATTATCCAGTCTATCTCTTATGTCTTCAACTACATTGACCAAAGCTGTAATACAACTATGCTTTGCACGGAAACCTGACTGAACCGGAAGCAGCAAATTATTGTTCATAAGAAACTTATTAAGTTGGTTATGCATAATCCGTTCACATATTTTTGAGAAAAAAAAGGCAGGATTGATATTGGCCTGAATTCATCACCTATAGAGTTTTTAGGAATAGGAATTATTTTTGCTAGTTTCCATTGGTAAGGAAAAATGCCAGTCATAAAAACTGTATTAATGACGTGCGTAATAAATGGTAGCAATGATGGTAAAATTGCTTTAACAAAAATCGGATGAATCTCATCAACTCCTATAGCATTTGATTTAACAGACAGGAAACTTTCTACTATGTCCGTATCATCCACCCTTTTGAAAGCAAAAGACGTTGCAGTTGGTAGAACAGTAGAACACACAATTATCAACAGAGGCACTTGAATTTGGATTTGATAAGAACTTGCGATTTAGGTCATTACGATCGATATTAGTGGGACAACTTAACTTTGGTTTACCGACTCCTAGTTCACGAATATTGTTCCATATTTTACGACCGTCGGATGTAGAACTAAAGCGGTTGGAATAAAATTGCATCTTAGCAGTTCTTACTTCACGGATAACACTATTACGCAAGTTTTTATAGATTTTATGAAGCTCTTCCACCCGAAAACGTTTCCACCGTCAATACGCCTGATCACGTTGCAACATCAACTCTCGAATTTCATTCGTGACCCACGCTTTTGTTCTGTCTCTTACAATCCCTCTTCTGATTTTAATGTAGGTATCAAAAAGAAGGTTGATGTTTTTGTTGATGAAATCGATTTGTTCATCTGGTGAGGGCATACAATAAATGAGGTTCCATGGAATAGAATTAACATGCTGTTCAAGAGAAGGCCTATCAAAATTTTTAAAATCCCTATACATATAATTTGATGTGTCTACGCAATCACCAATATCAAAATCGTATGTAAGAAACAATAAATCGTGTTTAGAAAAGGCTGGTGCAGCAACTTGATCGTAAAGTAATACCTTGTCGGTATTATTTACAAAAAACACATCTAATAGGTTGCTGGAGAAGCTGGTGAAATGAGTAGGAACATGATTATTTACCGGTTGTAGATCAAATGATTGCATATTTTCGATTAAGAGACTTTCACACAACAAGTTACTATTAAAATCACCGCAAATAATCATATTGGTTGAGCATGTCGACAGCTCTTCAACTACTTCATAAATGGGTGTCAAGTCAATATTTCGATTTGGCCTATACACAACACCTAAGCAAATACTTCTTTCGCCGCGTATAATTTGGGCAAAAAAATACTGAACAAGTGACCCATTTGGCGAGCGACATTTCTGTTTACAAAACACACCATTTTTAACATAAATCGCCACTCCGCCACCAATACGATCAGATCTATCAGCTCGAAAGAGTTTGTATCCGCTCAAAGCATACACATCATCTTTCACACCTTCAACAAACCAAGTTTCCGTCACGCAGATGGCATCAACGTTTGAATCTACAAAAATATCTCTAAACTCGTCTAATTTAGGATTTAAGCTTTGTGCATTTAAATGACAAACCTTAAAACCTTCTCTATGATTACAAAATACTCTTATCATAGATCGCAATACTCCATCACTACCACCATCAATGGAATCCACTCCACTCTCATTCAAATCCATTTTTAAGTAGTGAAATAGTATGAGAACCTAACGACGCATTCTGAAAACAAGAAACCTCTTCCCTAGAGCAGATTTCAAGAGAAAAAAAAAATAAATAAAAAGAAAAAAAAAAGGAAAAAGTGACAAAAAGTAGCAAAAATAAAAATTTAAAAAAAAAAAAATGAAAACTAGCAAAACAAAAATAAACAATCTACTGATACTTGTTGATAGATGACGATTTCGAACAGCTGTTGTTCTTTGCGTCTTCTTCTTAGGTCTTCCTCGTTTGACATCTCGTGCCAATAGCATCCATTACTCTCTCATTCTCTACCAGTATCGCTTCAGCTTCAGCTTCTGCATTCTCTTTCACATATACGGAACCAAAATGGGTGTAAACAGAAAACAGCTGTTTACTGCGCTTGAGACGCACAGCCTGTTGATAAAGGTAGCGGTTCTTCCTAGTTAGGCTACCGTTGCTGTTGTTTTCTGTTTTGATATCCACATCTTGGAGACATAACTGCCTATGATTTTTGCAGTAAAGAGCAACTGCATGCAGGACGGTGTTTCTTTCGACTGGAGAGCTGAATTTGACTACATTCGAACACGTTTTTGGTCTATCGTAAGCAAACGCGGCACCCAACGCGCGGACAGCTTTCTTATGCCTAAATCTTGATTTAATATGTAACAAACACGTTCTTTGGACATTTTCATAAACTGTACTATCTCTCTCACTTTAATTCGGCGGTCGTCTAACACCATTTGGTGAACTTTAGCAATGTTATCGTCAGTGGTTCAGTTTTTGGGAGTCCCGAACGTTCAACATCTCCCAAGCTCTTACTGCCACGTTTAAATTCAGCTGCCCAAAACTTCTCTGTGGTAAATGATGTTGAAGAGTCCCCATACACAGAGTCCAACTCATTTTTAATTTGCGTAGGCATGACTGGAACTTCGGTAAGTAACTGTTAAAAGATGCACAACTTGTATTCACTAGCTTTTTTTGACGAGACCCTCGTATATCCAACACAGGTT
The DNA here is from genome assembly GCA_963966105.1 of Volucella zonaria. Classification (NCBI taxonomy): domain Eukaryota; kingdom Metazoa; phylum Arthropoda; class Insecta; order Diptera; family Syrphidae; genus Volucella; species Volucella zonaria. The sequence continues at coordinate 93,136,383 of OZ014532.1, read as the reverse complement.
TACCACTAGAAATGGATTTTGGGACCGATGCCCATACAGTCGAATTAGAACTTTCATTACAGTTTTGAGTATAACCGCCGATGCATCGGGTAAGAAGATCATCTCTGGTCAATTCTTCGTAGACTGGCTTGATAGCTTCATACACTTCAATTGAAAGAGCTGTTTGTACTCAGCCAAACTATTTGTAGCTTTAGCCTTTTGCCATGAGCACCATGAATCTCCGTGCTGTGGTTTTGCATCAGTAAATAATAATCTATGATCGGGTGTAGCCTATATACTGTTTCTCAAGTTTTCAACTGAATCACAGTTTCAACGAATGGCTAATCCATAATAAATAGAAATTTCGTCTATTAGTTTCCCGGTCAATTTGCCCCTTCCACCGAAAACTTTTGCATTCTTTTTCAAATTACGTAGGCGGATCCCCGTTCGCTTTTGAACATGATCTATACACTCCTTCTTGAGTACTGTGACATTCTCATGGGGCTTAGCATTAGTAATGCCTAAGTCTTAGAATCACCGTCACCAATAAATTGGGTGTATTTTCCTAGTGCGAAGCTTCGGTGCTGATGCTGAAACATCTCAACAACTGCATCGACCTCCATTCTTCCTGCTGATCCATCGTGATTCACATCGCACTTATCTTTATGATTTTGTGTCCATTTCGTATATTCTTCGGTATCTTCTTTATTCTTTCAGTGCTCACATGCCTTACAGTATTTTGATTTCATTGCGCAGTCTATAATTTTTGCACTGTAATTGTCAATAAGAGTCACTAAGCCAAACAAGGACTTAAACGTGCGTTTTCTCCACGAACCATCTTTCAGCTCCTTTCGTCATACTGTCTTTGCAAATTAGTTTAGTTGCAGTTGAAATTCTTTTGACAACCTTACCTTAGAAAGAGTGAAACATAGGCCGAGGTAATTCCATGAATGCATCAAACTTTATTATTCCGTGCAAACCAATTCCAAGTAATCGCATGGAAATTACAATTCTGCGGTTTATTTCATAGTTTTTTCAGTAAATGGACTACTAGGTATCTTAGTATGTACATATTTTTCACAAGAGACTACTATTTTGAATTCCAAACCGCGCTTACCATTTCCGTAAATTTGACTTGCGATTTGCAACGTTTAAAATACGTGGAAAACCTGGATTCATTTCAATATCGTGCAAATCTTCCGATTGCTTCAATTTTTTCGCGGATGTACTAGCATTCATTTCACTTTGTGCCTCTAATCCGTGTAGATTCAGCGGTCTTCCTCCAGATATTCTCGGTCTCTTGCTGTATATATGTGCCTCTTCTTTGGACCTTTTGGACCACAATACACTTTGTCACTCATTATATGTAAAAACTAACCAATAACACTCACAAAACAAAAAAAAAAGTTTGCACAATTATCGACAAAAAACAAACGTTCCTCAAAAAGTGTCCTACTCGATTGTACGAAACTGACTGAAACCGACGTTTCTAAAGACGAAACAAGCTATAGCCTGAACACGTGGCAAATAGCTTCAAAAACATCTGCCGTATACCTAAAATACCGTCCCTCATTTCGGTCATAAGAGGCTCGGTGCCTACCTGGCGGCCTTGTACTATACTTCGAAAAGCAAGTACATACTTCGAGATATTTCCCGGTCATAATCTTTTGGGATATCATTTTTGAGGTCCTAAGGGCCCGTTGAAAGCAATAAGAAAAAATCGATTTATTGAAAATCCCAAAGTGGCCTAACTCCTTAAAATGAGGATGCTCACCTTAGATTACCAGTATTTAAAAAAAAAAAATTCCTTGATAAAAGAAGTCAATTTTCAATATTGAAGAATCTTTTGGGGAGTATTTCTCACTGCTTTATAACCTCAATAACTGTACAAACTCGATAACTAGCAAATGATGCACGGCCCATGACGCGTGCTAGCGGTACTCTACAAAATAGCAAATTCCCATGTAAATGATCTTGAGATCTCACTATACTCCTACGAAACCAGCTATGACTCTATGCGCCTATACTCGGGTCTATAGTAAGAGCACGAGGTGGAGCGTCAGTATCCCCAGAGCGAGTTATGTATTTGTCCAGCCTTTAGAAATGAAACACAACTTACATACGAGGATACACTTAGAAGTACCCGACCTCTTTTTTTTTTTATAATGAGCGCGCGCTCAAGGGGTTTTTGTACCTTTAAAATGTTCGTACACAGCGTGGGCTAAGGAAACTTAGGGAGGTAGAAAAGACAGGTACCGATGTACATTGTTTTTAAATATTTGTAAGTTATAACGACCAGGAAACACAGAGATCGGCAGGGCATTCCATAAGCGAGTTGTACGGCTTAGGAAAAAATCACGATATTTTAGAGTACGTCCGAAAATGGACCTAAGGGTCATTCATAGCGAGAGGGGTGTTTCGGTTGAAAGTTTGAATGGGTGGAATGCTACTGCAGATTTCAATGGAGAACTGGTGGTAGAAATAGCGATAGAACAAAGTGAGACAGGAGACATTACGTCGGTGTTCGAGGGTGTCAATTGATTGACTGATATTACCAATGAGTTTTATCGCACGGTTTTGAATCCTATCTACCAGGTGCAGAGATGTTTGAGGAGCACCTGGCCAGATGTGGGCATTGGACTTCAATTTTGGGCAGAAGGAGAAAAGTATTTCTCACATCGTTTGAGGAAACCTTGACTTTTCGCAGCATTTTTGACGACACCGAATATGTGGTCGTTCCAACGTAAGTTGTCATTGACACACATACCGAGAATGGAAAGTTTATCGGTTTCGACGATGCAAGTGCCATTCATGATAATGGCTGGGTGTTTAAATTTCGCTTTAACAACAGCAGACAGCATTGTGTTTTGGAAGCATTACATTCTGCTCTGTTAGTGGTTCCCCAATTAGTTATGCTGTTAATATCAGAATTTAATGAGCTAAACATACGCTGCCGTTCCCGTTCTATACCCGAAGAGCAGGGACTTGAGTCCGGGACAGAATATGAAAAGCAGAGAGTACTGTCATCAGCAAAGGAATATATTGGATTAGAAGTAGCAGACAAGAGATCATTAATGAAAATTAGAAAGAGTGTCGGAAACAGAACGGAGCCCTGGGGCACACCGGCATTTATTTTGTGAACATCAGACTTGAACCCATTTAAAACAACTTGAATTGAACGTTTCGAAAGGTAATTTCTAATCCATTGAAGAACAGAGTCGTCGATCCCAAAAGCAAGCATTTTCGACAAAAGAACCTGATGCCAAACTCTGTTAAATGCCTTAGAAATATCAAGTGCAACTATCTTGCTTTCGCCAGAATGATTTACGCTTTGGTTCCACTTTTCGGTGAGACATGCCATCAAATCACCAGTGGACCTGTTGCTACAAAAACCATATTGGCGGTCATTGAGAAGTTTTCGTGTTTCGAGATATTTCATGAGCTGACGGTTTATCAGTGTTTCCATGACCTTGGAAAGAAGGGACGTAAGTACAATGGATCTGTAAGAGAAGAGAGAAAAAGGTTCGCCTTTTTTAGGGACGGGCTGGACAAATGTTGTTTTCCATCTGCTCGGAAAGAGTCCTAAAGAGTAGGATTGATGAAAAAGCTTACGCAGTGGTTTTGCCAGCGTGGAAGAACACCTCTCCAGAAGAAGGGGAGATATAACATCTGGACCAGCGGATTTATGTATGTTGAGATCTTTAAGTACAATGGATTCGTCCCATTGTAGATTCGACGCACTCAAGTGTAGGCGGGGACAAAGCACAATCTGGGAATGTTGAGCTAGCCGCAAAGTGTGCAGCTAGCAGATTGGCCTTGTCCAAAGAGCTGACAGCTGGAATGTCATTGTAAATGAGCGTTGGGATGGAGGATGAAGCAGAACTTCTAATATTTTTGACGAATGACCAAAAAATTTTACTGCCTTTGGGACATTGCAGTATTTTTTGTCTCAGTTTTCGATTCGTATTGGAATTTCACACGCTTGAGAAAGACGTTGCAGTCATTTATGGCTCATTATGGCTCATTTATGTTGTTTAAAAAGAATGACAATTGTAGACAGTACCAACCTTATAAAGCTTAAATTTGAAGTTTGACGACGGTATGTTGTTTAGTATTTGTTCGGCAGCCATCAATAGTGAACGCTCTCAATGAATTGGTCATCGTACAAGACTTTCATTTGAAAGGCCTCAATCCAACCAACATCAAAACGGAAGTGGAATCTACTCTGGAGTAGGTTGCTCCTTCGTTTACAATAAGAAAATATCAGTTGGAAAAGTTTCAGCGAGGCCGTACGAGTTGCCAAGACGAACATCGCAGTGGTCGACCAAATGAGATCAGTTCACCAGAAATGTTGAAAAGAATCCACAAAATGGTATTGGATGACTGTCGATTGAAAGTGCGTGAACTAGCAGATATGGTCGGCATTTCAAAAAGCGCTGTTGATTGAAAAATTGGACATAAGACAGCTGTGGGCAAGATGGGTGCCGCGACTTCCCATAATGGAACAAAAACAACGTCGTGAGGATGTTTCAGTCGAGTGTTTGGCGAAGTTTCATAGCAATAAAACCGAGTTCTTACGTCGATTCATAACCATGATGAAACATAGGCCCACCACTTCACACTCGAGACGCAGAAACAGTCAAAACAATGGACTCAATGGAATAGGCTCCAAAGACGGCGAAGACAGTGCCATCTGCGGGAAAGGTCATGGCGTCTGTTTCCGAAAGGAAAAACAATCAACGACGTGTATTATGCGAACCTATTGCGGCGTTTGAAAGATGAAATCAAGAAAAAAAACGCTCATTTGGAGACGAAAAAAGTTTTGTTTCATCAAGACAATTCACTAGTTCACACATCCGTCATCGCAATGGCTACATTTAGCTCCCTCGGATTATTTTCTATTTCCGAACTCGAAAAAATGGCTCGGTGGTAAAACATTTGCCCACAGTAAAGAGGTGGGGTCTGCTGTTGATGGCTATTTTAAGGAACTCGACGAAGGGTATCGAAACTATTGAACATCGCTGGGAAAAGTGTATTGAACTAAAAGAAGACTACGTAGAGGAATAATCATATTTTCCCCCAATTTTTTTGTGTTTTCTTTGTTAGGTGGGTTACCTTTGGGGCTACCCTCGTATTTGAATAATGTCCTTTTAGTTCAATGCCTTTCACACGACTGACTTGTTATCTTAAACTAACTTCGCATAATACGCAGAATAATACAAAACATTATATCATACAATGAAGAGTTGATAATTAACAATCATGTTGTTTTGCCTGCATTGCTAATACCACTATTCCGAAACTAGGTAAACCGATGTCGCTGGAGGAATTCTATTGCTGGGCTGCTCTATGCAGTTTATCTTCTTGGCATTGACAAACAAAAGCCAAGCCAAACGAAGTCAAAATTTGTTTTTTTTTTTTTATTTTCAGGGGATGCAATACAAATAAATTTGTAAAGTCCGGGTTATCACGCCGGGGTACTATGCCCATGTGGCGGTTACAGATACTTATTCATTCTGAGTCTTATGTTTTAAAATCTAGTCGTACATATAAATTTAAATTTTAAAATTATGTTTTTCTAATAGAGGGAATAATTTTGATTTTCCGGGGGCTATTGATGGAGACTAGGGACATTTCCCTCGAAGTGTTCCTTAGTTATTTTGCAGCCTTGTAAGACATGATTAACTGTAAGTGGCTCGCTCTACGTGGTGCATGATGGTGGTTCTTCTCTGTTAAAAAAGTGCGATTTGTTAAACATCGTATGTCCTAGTCTTATTCTGGAGATCTGTACTGCTTGCGATCGGCTTAGCTCTTCGTTATAAGTAACAGGTGATAGATCAAGTTTATGTGTCCTCAAAAATGATTTTGATTGATCCCACCGATTTTTTTAATTACTCTTGTAAACGCCTTAAGGATTGAATCCAAACAAGTTTTGCAAATGGTGGTGTCTTGTATACCAAAGGCACTTTAATTGCATCACATGCACCAGCGTCAGCCTTTTCATTGCCTGGTATACCAACATGTCCTTGTGACCATATTCGGTGAATGCGTGGACATTCTGAGCAGAGATTGGCTCTTAGGGCTTGCATGATTGGTGCATTGCCTATATTGTTTTCTATAGCAAGAATCGCACTTAAAGAGTCACTACAGATAGCTGTTTTGACAGTTGAAGTTATAGCATATTTAAACGCTTCTGCAAGTGCTATTACTTCTCCAGTGTACGAATTTTCATCAGGAGTGGTAAGTTGTTGCAATATAACTCTGCCGTTAGAGCTGTCAAGTATATGGACACAGTAACCGGTAACTCCATCTTTGCAGGATGCGTCTGTGTAGAGAACACATTCGAAATTGCCAGTTTCTAATATTTCAGCAAACTTTTTCCTAAATACTTCATTTGGAGTGCTTTCTTTGGAAGTTTCGTTTAAGGAAGTATCTATGAGGTACCCAGGAAACAGCCAAGGGGGAGTTTGGTTGTTATAACTGAGAAGTTCGGAAATCGTTATCTTTGAAGGTTTGACGTTACGAATAGAACTGAAGATAGCACTTTTGTTTTTTGAGGTTTCAGATTGAGTCCAACCCGATTTGTAAATATCGTGCAGAGCATATTCTACTCGTACGTTCGTAATACTTTTAGACAGAAGCTTATTTTGACTTACCACTTTCATGTCTTTAAAGATTAGGATGTTAGCTTCTGCCAGTAAGGCTTCGATAGGCGCTGAATGTAATGCACCTAATGCAGTTCTTAACAGAGCATTCATTTTTATTTGCACATTTTGGTCATTTTGCTTAGTCCAATGGGAATATATAGTCAAGCCATGCTGAATAGCTCCTCTTAAGAGTGTCTTTGCTATCATGAGTGAAGTGTTTATATGGGGTTACTTGTGTTTGCTACAAATTATTTTAAGTAAATTATTTACTCTGCTCAGCTTTTCCGACACTACTTTTTCATGAGAATTCCATTTCCATGTTTTGGTGCACACAAGTCCTAAAATCTTAGCGTTGTTTAGAAGAGGGATACTTGTATTTCCAATGTTTATAGCAGTTCCTGCGCATTTATGTTTTCTGCAAATGTGCAATGCGTCTATTTTGTTAGTAGGTATTTTTGCTCCAGATTCTTGGCACCAATTGAGTGCCTTTGTTCATGTTGAATTTAGTGTACCGTTTACTTCTTCTGGTTTGCCTGACGCCAAGACAAAAATATTGTCGGCATAGGTTAGCAAGATTTTAGTTTGTACTAGTTCTAATTGAAGTATTTCAAGAATCGGATTAACATAGGCGTTATATAACACGGTAGATATTGGTGAACCTTGTGGTATTCCATTTTGAATGACAGTGGGACTTGAAAGATGTCCATTTTTTTTCACGATGGCAGTTCTATTTGATATAAAAGAAAGTATTACCCGAAGTATCTGTTTGCTGATTCCCCACTTTCTTAACTGGTTGATTACTCCATAGTTAGTTACCCTTTCAAATGCTTTCTCCAAGTCGATAGACAAAAGAACAGAGTGGTGACGTAGAGCTAACTCTGAGTGCACTGCGTGATCTAGCATGTGCAGCAAAGTGTGGGTGCCTCTTCCTGGTCTAAAGCCATGTTGACCACTGTTGAGATGCTTTTGGACGATAGCTATCTAAAGAGCTCTGGTTCGCGTTGGGTTTGGGAATCGGAATTAAATGACTTTTTTTCCACTCATGTGGGTAAATGCCATTTTCCAAAATTTGATTGGGACGCGATATTTTGAGATTGTCGGTAAACGTTCTGCACAGTGATCGGCTGAGGTAGGTTGATTCTTAGCGTTTGAGTTAGGAAGATGTTTTGTGAATACGAGTATGAATGGGGTATACCTGCTTTTATTAACATAGCTGTTCCATCTTTATTGCGATCATGTGGCCTGTTGTGAAAGTATGCAATGTAATCCTTATATTTCGTTGTAGCATTTTTTGTTAGAATTTTTGTTTCTTGCAGCGCTATAACTGCAGGATTAGATTTTTTAATCAGAATGTCCAAATTGAGAACATTGTTAAAAAATCCCTGAATATTCCATTGTAGTACTTTGAGTTGAAGTTTTTTATTTTGATTGTTCATTTTTATGCAGAATATTTTCGTTTGTTTTGGGTAGGTAGGGGAAGGTTTTGAAGTGAAGAAGATGAGCCTGGTTCAGATGCCAATGAGTGGTTGCCAGTTATTTTCAAACTTGGGAGATCGTCTTTTACACTGTCAATTGGCATCGATCGGTTTAATTGGTCGTCTGAACTTATTTTAGACACAAACTGGGAAAAGGGTGTAACAAGGTTTTTTGATTTGATTAAGGGTTCTATTGTTTTGGAGTTGATTGGTTCTATTGTCTTTGAGTTGATTTTTTCTTGGTTGGTGTAAATGTTATTGTATTGTTGATATGTAGTTGTGGTTTGATTTAATGGTGTGTTTGATGTTGGTATGTGTTTTGAATGTTGTTCGGCAGCCGGAATTGCTGTTGATTTTGGTGTAATGGATTTTGTTGTGGTGCTAAAGTCATGTTGGCTATTTTGAATTGTATGTGAGAAAGTTGACATCGTCTTCGGTGTGGACGATGGTAAATCATTAGCGATTCTTTCCTTAATAACTTCTGCTATCGATTTTTTGAATTTTGGGATGGGATATGGGGTGTATACAAATGCCCGGACTTGCAGTTCATAGTTTTTATTACCATTATTGTTTTCTCTTTAACGAAAGCTGGACAGTTACGGTCCTTTGATGAATGTACAGCAGTCATGCAGTTAACGCACAATGTTCGTTTGCATTCTTCTTGATGTGGAGCAATTTCAGCGCAAGTACCGCAGATATTAAGAGTCTCTTTGCAATGGTTCTTAGTGTGTCCGATACGATGGCATTTTTTACAGGTCATTGGATTAGAGTAGTAGGGATCTACCTCTAAAATCTGCCAGCCCATTTTTATTTCTTTAGGTGGCTGTGGTGCATCAAATGTAAGAATTGCGGCTCCTGTGACGTTTAGATTTCCATCCTGGTTTTTTAACATTTTCCTGACTTCTATAACGCTAAACTTTTTGAGGGAATCCAGGATTTCGTTTTTGGAGAGATCAATGATGTTGTAGGAGTATATTCGTCCCTGACAAGAGTTTAGGGATTGGTGATATTTTATTTCTACAGGTATTTGGCCTAGAGATTTGCATTTTGCTAATCTATCTGCGATTTCTTTTTTGTTTACCTGGATTAATAAGTTCCCGTTCCTAAGTGCTTTTATGTCCTTATATTGGGTGGTTACGGAATCTATGGCTTTTCCTATAATGATGGGATTTCGATTTGTGATCGGTGTTTTATTGTTCTCTGGCCACTGTTGGCCACTGATCTGTTGTGTCTTTATTGATTTTTTTTTTTTGGATAAGTGGTTTGCATTGGATCGTTTGCATCCAATGCACCAAACTGGTTTCTTCCGTTCACCGCCATAGCGGCGGGAAGCGGAGGGAACACTGTTTGCACTTGTGAACGCGAAAAGAGAAGAAAGAAGAAAACGATATCTCGTTTGCTGCTATCACTGATTTGTGAAACTTAAACTATATCGAACTCTACTAAAAATTTGTTGTTAAACTGAAATTTTCTGTTAAGTGCTGATGACACTTTTGGTGTTGTTACCAAGTACTGTCCAGGTAGACACTTTGACAATGGTAACAATGATGACGACGATGCTGATGGGTAACCATGCACGTTACCCCCTCTGTTTTTGTTCCCTACTCGGAATCTGTCGCCTTTTCGTTCCTCTCCCATGTCTCATTTTGGGTGAACGCCTCACTACGCGCGCTACCCCCTCCCGTATCCTGTCGGTTTTTCATTTTGGTGAATTTTTAGCATTCACAGTGAGATGGGTGTTAAGCAGGGTTTGAAGTGGAATAAATTGGCTACGTAGGGGCACTACTGATGTAAATAGTGATACAACATAGTGAAACAACGAACGCTTCATCCTTGTTGGATAATTTTAGTGTCATTTACAAGTGTAATATCCTCATTTCGAAAGAAATAAGGTCTGTTGATGCCACCATGCCATAAACCGCACTAAACAGTGCAGTGCCATTTTTTTGCAAAAATTCGGATCTCCGGCCAACATTTCTAGCGCCCAATTAGCGAACTCAGTCTATGGTCGTCCGGTTTCAATTCGTGTGTCAGCACAATCTTATATGGATGTAGGCCCAAATCCAGCCGCAAATTAAGCCGGGTTAACGCTGATCGGCGCCGAATCGATATTTCTGCGTCTTCTTCGATACTGGCCACTACGGCGGCTAGATTTTCTTCTTTACGCACCAATCTCTGTCTGATTGGCAACTTAAGATTCAAAAGAGTGACTCATGCTCAAACTTTGCCACAGTGCGACGAATTGCCTGCACACTAAAGCCATGATGACGACCGACCCCACGACGAAATTAACGTTGCGTATTTACAATTGAGCCGGAATTACAATAATATTTTTTAATAATTTCCGCACATTCGGCAAGCGTAAAACGATGCATGGTAAAATGGCAAACCTTACTGGATATTTTGACAGCTGAACGTCATTGGTAACTTTGACAGCTGATGAAATATAACAATTGGAAAAACTATCAGGAAATTTTCGAATCCACCTTGTTATTCTCCTGATGTGATTACAAAAGACAAGCAATTGACAATTTTTTTACAATTTATTTACAACATTTACAAGAAAAAGAATACAAAACGTATTTAGTAACTATCTGGGATACTACATTCTAGTTGAGCTTTTAATCCACAATGGCCAGCCATAACCGACTCATAGAAGTCAACCGTTGAAGCCTTGCTAACTATTAAAAAGTTCTTCCAACATCCGTAGTCTGTTTTCACTGGAAAACTGACGAAATCCAGACCCGATACCTCTTCGCTTACTTTAAATTTGACCAGTTCCACAAAACCTTTGATGCCCTTGTATATGAGAACTCGAATGGTGTGCCTGTCCTCAACAAAAGCCAACAGAGTTTCATCCTGAATGCGTATAGTAGCCAAACACCTCGGCTTATAAGCTGATAATGTCTGAAAGAGACTACCAGTAATCACGTCAAAGTATATTTTCACAGAATCATTTTCGCTGATGACAACTTGGTCCTTGGGCTCAGTGATGGCAATCAATGTTCTATAGTTTCCTGCCATACCAGTTTTTATCGATACAATTTCTCCCGAGCCTCTTGCCGGCAAATGGGGACTATCAGCTGCAAGGAGATTTTTTTCTGGTATAGCTTGACCAATAAATGGCTCATCTAGTGGGTTTATAGGATTGGAATTGTTAAGTCGTTGAAGGTTTATTTCAACTGGGGCCTCAGGAGAAGTAGGCGGACTGTCTGTAAATAGCTCCCCATCCTGAGGTTCCTCGCCAATTCTATCAATAGTGCCAAGAATTTCTTTTTGAAAGTCTTGAACGCGAGTTACAATTGTGGTCATATTAGAACCATTAGCATTGGTATCTGTCTGATTTTTTACAGAGAATCGCCCAATATGAAGGACATCGCGTACCACTAAACTCAATGATTTGAAAATGCCTCCGCAAATTGGATGATCGTGTTCTTGACTACGCAAATGGCTGTGTACTTCTTCGATTTCAACTAGAACCGGCCAAATTACCTGAACCACTCTAGCAGCTAGAATCTGCACAGCATTTGAAGATAATTCCATTTGTTCAAACTGCAGATCGGAGAATGTATCTGATGGAAGAATCTTCTGGTTGTGGATCTCTTCAAGGATGTCTTCGAAATCTCTCTGAAGATGTTCATCTTCAAGCTCATCACCGGAAACAGCAAAGTGAATATCAGTTATTTGAATATTCAAACGACGAACAAGATCTCGAAGGATTCTTATGATTGCTTGACGGAAATCTCCAAAACTTAAATCTTTTCCTTTCGGTAGTGGAGATCGAGATCTAAATTCACGTTGAGTTCCACGACTGTAGAGAGTGTCACGTCGATTTCTCTCAGAAGGTTCATTCAGAAGAAGAATCTGTTGGCCATTAGCTAGGGCTATACCCAGATTTGCATCATGTGGGAGGAATCTATACAGACCAGTATCACTTGGTGGAAGATTCCATGAATTTTTCTTGCTGGAATTTGGACTTAATTGTACAATTTTTCCAGATTTCCCGTCGATGGCATAGAATTTGTCTGCACCTTTCGATGGGTGATGGATCATAGTAATGTCAGCATCATTGAAGCTCCTCATATGAGATATACCACTTTCTAAATTAAACGACCAAGAGTTAACACCTAAATGGTTGCAGCCACTATCTCGGCTCTCCATATTCGTAACCAAATATATATTGGCATCCTTACTAGGAACTGCGATGATTTCATTAATAACTCCAGAGTCAAATGAACTTACTCTGACCAGCTTTTGCTCTTCAACATCCCAGTGATAGATTATGGAATCACATTTAATATTCACGACTAGATAATTACGTTCAGCGGCTATTAAGGAGAACACTCCGTCGATAGTCCGATTTTCCTTGAGGCTAAACTTTTTCTCCAAGTGTTTCAGGAAATAAACTCTATTCTGTGCCTTGCTAAAGAGTTCCTTACTTCTAAGGCATAAACCGCTGTATGCTTGCCCTAATCGATTATACTGTTCTTGTAAGTTTAGATGAGGTTGTGCTAGAGCGCTTCTCATGCGTGCGGCTGTCATACCATTTACTAGATAGTTCTTATCTATAAGTGATTCAACGTACATCTTACTGGCAGTCCAATTGCCAGTAACAATCATGTCGCTGCGGCCTTCTACCCAAAGTGCATTTGTATGCCATTGATTAAAATCGATTCCGGAGATGAGATCGTTTGTAATGACATTCTTGACAGACACTTTGCTGAATGATAAAGGAGAAAGGAAGTAGAGGTCCTCATAGATATTTGCAATATCGCGAAGATCCTTTTTGTTGTTAACCAGGTTATTCGTTTCCAGTGACCGGATTACATTACATGATTGCATTGTGAGTGGAGTGCTTATATGCTGATTGCCACTTATCTGAAAATATAAAACGAATTTGTAAAAATTAACGATATTACACGTATCATAAGGAACATATGTGTCTTTGACGCTCGCCACTCTACTTATTCCTTTAAAAAAGATTTAAAATCTTAAGAAGTTAGTTTTTTAAAGAAAATATACTTTACATTCCAAACCGAACCAAAAGTAATTCTTTTCTGCAACAAGAATGCTGAGCTTCTGCTGAATTTCAAATGAAAGAAGAAAGGCAATTCTGTCTTAAATTCCCGTCACAGATAATATCTCTTCAATACGTTGAAGGAAGAACAGCCGGGCCTTGAGAAAACCGTCGCAGAATGCATATGGTCTACACTCTGACTCAGAAGACTTTTCTTCTCTAGCCAGGAGCTACTAATTATCAATAATTGCATTGCCGGACAAAGGGCAAAAAATATCTGAAAAAAAAACTCCTTTTCATCTGAGACATACATAACTCCGCCTGAGTCGGCGGGCGCACTAGAATTAAAAAGGAAGTGGTAGACATAACCCCAGTCACCAACACTCGCAAAATATTAGGCAACTGCACTGTGTCGAAAATGAGCTCATTTTCGGATCACTGTCACATTTTGCTTAGAAACATCGACACGGGCAACATAATTTTAATCACAAAGTTTCTTGATACTTAGATGAGCATGACTAAGTCACAAGAGGATACTTAGATACTGACAATGGGGCAGACTTGCTATTGCTTCAAAGAACAGATCGAGGACCGGCACCTGATTCTGAATGTGCTATAAGACGTCAGCCGGCGAAGAAGCAGCAAAATCATACAATCTCGAAACGGGTGGTACTGAATGAACAACTAAAAGAAAGGGCATTAAATGGCCGATAGTACTACCTTCGACGGTATTGCAACCGCTGACTTAAATGTTAAAGAGGCAGAACTGAGTTTTCTAAGCAACAGCATCACTCTACGTAAATTTGTGAATGCAATAAATGAAGAGTCAGGAAAGAGAAGGAACGGCAGGTAGAGGTCCATCGCTTTCAAGAACAAAATTGGTAACAACACCAATAAATCGAAAAGTATAAAGTAAAAGCAGTAGCAACTCCAGCAGCTAAAACAAAAACATAAAAAAAATCAACAGCAAACAACAACATTAGCAACAAAAGCAGAGACAGCATACACAGTCGCAGTAACAAAAATAAGCTCTGCAGCAGAAAAAAACACAACAGCAACAGGAGCAACAACAACAGGAACGGCAGAAATAACAGCAATACCCGCAGAAAACAATAAAACAACGAGCGCCCATAGACGCAGTCTTATGTACATACACAAATAAAATGAAGCTAAACAATACGATACAGTTATATCAGTCATCGGCAATAACTCCTAAGATAAGGGTTTAAATGCAGATATGCAAGCAATTCCGTTTAGCGCCGCAATAAAATTAAAAATTGGGTGATGGAATCGAAGCTGAAAAGTATGCTTTTGAGGCTATTAGATCAGTCTACTGATCAGGAGGAGCTCTTCACACTGCTAAAATTAAAAGAGGGCGATGAGCTAAACATTTTATGCATTTCACCACAGCTAGAGCAAAAAGGAATAAGCGGATATTACTGTACTTCCTGGTTCAACTCACGCACAATAGCGTGAGCTCCAAGGAGTATCAAATCGATAGACTATCCGAATGTACATTGATAGAGGTTGGGGCACGCACTATTCTGGGTAGGTATAGAGCGTCTAACAAAAGCCATGCGCCTTACACACGAATTAGGGATACACACCACAAACTATCGGGGTTGTCTTAAGAACCAGTACATAAGAAAATTAAATCTGGCTCAGTAGAGTTCAGGAGCCACTTCCCTAATAACCTACGCCCAAATGACGGCAGATAGGGCAAGTATGGTACAGAAACCAAACGTTGCTTCTCAAGCCTCAATAGTACCAATACATAGTGGATATTTTGCTCTCTATCCAGAGGCAAATGGTTAAGCCATTGTACAACTACAGATACAAGAATAGGTTGCGTTGCTGCTGGGCCTAACACACCTCTGGTCGAAATGGCTATGAACAGGGTGGAGTAAAACAAATGGCTGCTCGTGCTGAATGTAAATTCATTGATAAGGATCGAACTGAGCTAAGAACTCACTGTTAAAGTTTCTCACAAACAACGAAACCCCCTCAAGTGATGAATGACACAACCTTCTACAGGACACACACTTTCCAGGTAGCTCCCTATTGTTTGCCAGTAGCAACCACAACAGGACTACTGCAACAGTGACAACAATCCGCGGTCTGATTACATATTACCTACCGCGTTACAAAGGTCCTCAGATATTATCCTGCCTACGCTAGATAATATCATGAGGAGCTGTGTAGAATTGATCCACATTCCACTGTCATGGAGAGAAGTCAATTTAGTAGTTTTCATTCCCAAAGCCCGAAAATACTCTCATGTTGTCCTCAGATCTATCATCTTTTCGACTGATTGATATGCGAACGGCTCAACATGCCACACAAGTACACAATGATCGCTTTCCTGGAAATAGGGTGTGGATTTAACAACATCAACACATCCGCAATCACGACTGCGCTGTCAACTCTGCAGATAAACGACTCACTTGGGGAGTTGGTCAGTCTTATGCTAAATAGCAGCACAATCAACTCCAAACTGGGTGGGGCTTCTGCTAAAAGATGTGTCAGCAGCAGGTACACCGCAAGGCTGTGTTCTTTCTCCTAGATTGGCTGGAAGCAGGTGGTAGCAGGGGGTGATTGCCTATGCAGATGACGTTGCTGTAGCCGTCTCAGGTAAGCAACTTAATACCAGTAAAGAGCTCATTCAGCTAAATCTTAGCAGATTAACCCGTTAGGCAGATCGCTGTGGATTGGGAGTAAGCCCCCATAAAACTTAGCTTGTCCTCTTTTCCAGGAAATCGGGATTGTCGGATAAGACAATATACAGCAAAATATTTGGGTTTCATTTTTGACAGGAAACTAAACTGGAAACCTAACATTCAAGAAAGAGTCAAGAAAGCTACAGCAGTTTTATTCTCTTGCAAAAAAGCCATTTCGAACAAATGGGGCCTTCAACCTCTTATCACCCACTGGCTATACGTCTCGGTTATAAGACAGATACTCACCTATGGAGTAGTTGTCTGGTGGGCAGCCTTAGACAAGACAGCAAGGTCCAAAGAACAGCATGTCTATGGATAAGCGAGCCCCTCCGCTAATATTCTTAATATATTAGGAATCCTCCAAGAGAACATCGATTACACTATACCTAAACATTGGTTTGACAAAGACTTTCAGGTAAACTTCCCATCAAGATCCTTCTAGGATGAAAATGCTTTCATGGATGAAAAGCCAATCTACCTCTACTCAGCTGGATCTAAGATTGATAGCGGCGTTGGTGGCGGTTTTTTCTCCGATAAGCTCAATCTAAGCCTCCCCTTCCGTCTTCCAAATCACTGTAGCGTAGAAAGGCAGATTCTTTCCCACGGCTGCAGTTTATAGAGAAGATGAGAACTGCAGAGCATGAGACTTTAAACAAATGTAAAGCAGTCATACGAAAAATGATGGTGGCCATGGCAAGGCAAAAAAACGTAAGTATGGAAGTCAAAAATGGCATCTCCGAGCTTGACGGGCTTTTTGACGTATTGGAGGGCTATAGGCGGAACTGGAAAAACAGATTAGGAGCGAAAGCCACCGGGTAACATAAAGGACAAACAAAATACAGTAAGGGTTGATACACCAACAACTGCGAAAAACAAAACAGTGTCAACTAGCTCGGCAGAAGCTGAACAGCCAAAAAAGCTGCCGGAAAAGGAGTTAGAAACTTGGCAGTAGAACATACGAAGTACTGGCCGATGAGAAATTTTCGAAAACGCCTCAACGATGGGTACCAAAAGAGAAACCGCTGCGTAACAAAAGGGAGCGTACAGAAGCAGTCTGGGTAATGCCAGGCAACGTCCACAGCTACGCAGAAGTAGTCAAAAATTTCCGACTAAAGGTCAGACCAGAAGAAGCCGAAGTGGTGATCCGTTCAATAGGAAAAATACTCCCGCCTTTGTTTTTTGATCTCTTGGAAATTGAAAAAGGAGGTAAAAAGGCTGAGTTCTGCAATGCCATCAAGAGAACTCTTAAAGATGCGGGAACTGTTACGGAATTAAAACAAAAGGCCGTCATTGAAATCCAAGACGCACTTTCGGACAAAGATGAAGTAATAGCGGCAGTAAATGTGGCTAACCAAAATAACGATAAAGGCTTTAGCTTCACCATACCACGAACCGACAGCAGCCAGCTTTTGTTACGCTGAGTGTCGAAGGAGCATCCTTTATCCTCAAATCAGAGCGCCTGCGGATAGGATGGACAATGTGCAGGGTTTTTTTTTTTATAATTTGCACCCGCTCAAGGGATTTAAGTACCCTTAAAATGTTTGCACACAGCGCGGGCGAAGGAAAATCAGGGAGGATAGAAAGAGAGGTACCAGTGAACGTTGGTTTTAAATGTTTGAAGGCTGTAATAACTAAGAAATAAAGAGTTAAGCTGGACATTCCATAAGAGAGTTGTACGGCTTAGGAATGAATCATGGTATTTTAGAGTACAGCCGAAAGCGGGTCTAAGGGTATACTGATGAGCATTCATAGCCAGGCGGGTGTTACGGTTAAAAGTTTGAAGGGACGGAATGCTACTGGCGATTTCTATGGACTGGTGCTGGAAATAGCGATAAAACAAAGTGAGATACGAGACATTGCGTCGGTGTTCGAGGGTGTCCACTTTTTAAGTGATATTAGTATCACCTATGAGTTTTATGGCACGGTTTTGAATTCTAGTAGGTGCAGAGATATTTTGGGTACACCCAACCACATGTGGGCATTGTATTCCAATTTGGGGCGGATAAATGCCTTACAAATTGAGGCGAGCTCAGAAAGAGAAAAGTATTTCTCACATCGTTTGAGGAAACCTAGACATTTCGCAGCATTTTTGACGACACCGAATATGTGGTCATTCCAACGTAAGTTGTCATTGACACACATACAGGGATTAGAAAGTTTATCGGTTTCGACGATGCAAGTGCCATTCATGGATAACGGCTGGGTGTTTAAATTTGCCTTTAACGACAGCAGACAGCATTGTGTTTTGGAAGCATTACATTCTGCTCTGTTAGTGGTTCCCCAATTAGTTATGCTGTTAATATCAGAATTTAATGAGCTAAACATACGCTGCCGTTCCCGTTCTATACCCGAAGAGCAGGGACGTGAGTCCGAGAACGAATATGAAAAGCAGAGAGTACTGTCATCAGCAAAGGAATAATTTGGAATAGAACTAGCAGACAAGAGATAGTCGATGAAAATTAAAAAGAGTATCGGAGACAGAACGGAGCCCTGGGGCACACCAGCATTTATTTTGTGAATATCAGACTTGAAACCGTCTGAGACAATTTGAATTGAGCGTTCCGAAAAGTAATTTCTAATCCATTGAAGAAGAGAGTCATCGATCCCAAAAGCACGCATTTTCGACAAAAGAGCCTGATGCCAAACTCTGTCAAATGCCTTAGGAATATCAAGTGCAACTATCTTGCTTTCGCCAGATTGGTTCCACTTTTCGGTAAGATATGCCATCAGATCACCAGTGGGCCTGTTGCTACAAAAACCATTCTGCCATTATGAAGTTTCGTGTTTCGAGATATTCCATTAGCTGACGATTTATCAGCGTTTCCATGACCTTGGAAAGAAGGGTCTGTAAGAGAAGAGAGAAGAGAATTCGCCTTTTTTAGGGACGGGCTGGACAAATTCTGTTTTCCATCTGCTCGGAAATTTAATTTAATTTTGGTGGGGGCAAAGGCCCCCATTTATTTGGCTTAATACAAGCTATAACCTAAAATTAAACTTAAACTTAAAATTAAAACTAAGGTTGGTTGGAGTGGAGAAGGAGAACGGATTTGAGGCAGAGGATGGTGGGATGGAAATCAATGATGGCAGGGTTTGAATTTATTTCGCGTAGCATACGGGAGATTGGTTCGATTGCGCCATAGGAGGTGTGGTGGGTTGGTAGATAGAAGTGACGAGAGGTACGTAGATTTTGAGGGTTAATGTTGAGTAAAATAGACTGGTGAAGGGATGCGTATTCAACGTGACCTAAAAGGAGTCGATGAGTGAAAAGAAAGTCGGCATCTCTGCGTTCCGCAAGGGTGTTTAAGTTGATAACGTTGAGACAGTTTTGATAAAAGAATCGTTCCAGGGCATACCTCAAAGAGCAAATCGAAGAAAACGGCGTTGGGTGCTTTCGATTCTCGAGATATAAACATGATGATATGCGGACCATACTTGACTGGAGTACTCTAGGAGAGGGCGAACAAAGGCAATATAGAGGGACCTGGTCACGTATGGGTTAGTGAATTCACTGGACCACCGTTTTACAAAACCTAGTGCAGAGTTGGCTTTAAGGATTATCCCATCCATATGTAAACGGAAGTTGAGCTCCCTATCACACAAATTGCCGAGGTCGCGAAGAGATTGAACGGAGAAGATAGGTTGGCTGTGGAGAAGGTAGAGTCGGGGAGGAAGTTGGTGCCGCTTATGTGAAAAGGTGATGGATTGGCATTTGGCGATATTAAGTTCCAAACAATTTTTGAGGCACCAGATCGAAAAACTATCAAGGTCTTGTTGAAGGAGGAAGGAGTTATGGGAAGAGGAAATGGTTTTGAAAAATTTGGTATCGTCGTCGTAAAAGGAGACAGACGAGTGTTTAATGATCCTATCCAGATCATTTATGGTTAATATAAAAAGAAGGGGACCGAGGCGGCTGCCTTCTGGAAGTCCAGAGGTGACCAGATATGGAGCGAGTGGGCTGACCTAAAACGAGCACTGTAAAAACATTTTAACAGTATGGGTTCAAAGCCGAGGGCAGACAATTTGAAGAGCATTAATCGATGAGAGGTTTTATCGAATGCCTTGCTAAAATCGGTTGCAACTATATCGACTTTGTTGCCATTCTCTAGGGCGGAGAGGGCAAAGGATACGAATTCAACGAGATTTGTGGTGGTTGACCTAGCCTTCAGAAAGCCATGTTGTCTAGCGGAAATAAGTGATTTGCATTGGAATGCAAAATGCTTTCGGAGGGTTTGGGTATATGGGAGTGTTTAGCGATTGGGCGATTTCGTTCATTTGCCTTTCGTTCTTTGAGCCTTTTTTGTGGATCGGAGTTATGAAGGAGATGTTAAAAGCCTAAGGAAATTCTTCTTGTGAAAGGGATAGACAAAAGAGAGTAAAAAGGGTAAACTAAAGAGAGGAAGAACATTTTTTAAGGAATATGGCAAGGAGGCCATCTGGACCGGGTGTAAATTCGTCATTGAGTTGGTGTAATTTATATTCGATATAAGAGGGGTCCAAGATGTGAGAGAGAAGTGGGCCATTGGAGAAGTTCAGTAGGTAACTAAAATAGGATAGATCTGGTACAAGGGAGTCGTTGGTGAAGGATTGTTTAAAAAAGGTGGCAAATAGGTTGGCAATGGAGAGTGGATCGGTTGATGACTTGTTGTTGAAAGAGAGGGAAGGAGGGTAACCATCGGACTTTCTTTTGTAGTTAACAAATTGGAAAAAGGACTTTGGGTCGTTTATAAGGTTGACTTGCGCGTTGTTAAGGTAGCGCTGGTAAAGGGAATCATAAAGTTGGGTAAAATGAAGATAAGCGCCAAGATAGTTGGAATAGTCGGAAAAAGATCTGGTGTCCTAAAGAGTAGGATTGATGAAAAAGCTTCCGCAGTGGTGTTGCCAGCGTGGAAGAACACCTCTTCAGAAGAAGGGGAGATATACCATCTGGACCAACGGATTTATGTACATTAAGACCTTTAAGTGCTCTTGCTACTACACGAGTACGAAAGTGGATTCATCCCATTGAAGATTCGACGCACTCAAGTATAGGCGGAGACAAAGCACAATCTGGGGGTTTTAAGCTGGCCGCAAAATGTGCAGCAAGCAGATTGCCCTTGTCCAAAGAGCTGACAGCTGGAATGTCATTGTAAATGAGCGTTGGGATGGAGGACGACGCAGAATTTCTAATATTTTTGGCGAAGGACCAAAAATGTTTACTACCTTTGGGATGTTGTAGTATATTTTACCTCAGTTTTTGGTCGTGGGTGAAGCAACTAGAAGATGTTAAATGTTGTACAGGTGCTTCGGAGCTGGTCAACTGCAATACGACAGAAAGGGCCCAGATAGAAAACGACAACGATATGGCTACGATGCGGAGAAAGTGGGCACCTCTATGTTATATCTGCACTAGCTCAGCCTTGATCCAACTAAGAGTTTCTTTGCACCTTCATCCTTTAGGAAAAATATCGTCTCAACCTTAGCTTGCTAGCCGCTCTGAAAAAAAACAAATCCGTGTGGAAATTGGTTGTGCCTTGCCTATGTTATTTTGTGTTTTACGTGGCCTCACGTAGAGCAAAACATTCTGTACATCCCTCACATAATACAATACATACAGGTATACGAAAGTACCTTACAACTTTTAGATATGAAATGACATCGTAGACTGTACAAATTTGGTGGGTGTATCCAAATCCCAGAACCAGAATTTGACAATAGTGGAAAAAAATACTTCACTCATATGGACCGTTAAAATTTACATATATTTGCACTGACGAAATTGTTTCGGAAAGCTCAATAAAAGGACGAAGCTGGAGAGGCGAGCTTAACGAACCCATGTATTCGAAATGCAATTTGAATGATTCTTACCATAAAGGTGTTCTCCATTTCCGTCATCAAATCCACTCCATTCACTAAGCCACTTGAGTTGATCGCATCCAACACGTACACATCTGAGAAGATGACATGACCCGATATATTCTGCGGTGTATGTAAAGTCACAACATTAGCCATATCCATTCCGCTAAGGTAGATAGTATGTAAAGAGTTTCCATTAAGCGCTCCCGAGGCGAATTGTAGAAGGCCTGTAAGCAAAACCAATTTAGCAAATTAATTTTTTTAGTTTTTTCTATTTCTAGTATTACTTACCACTAATTTCGACAGGTTTGTCAACTCGCAGAGTATCCATAAGCCAAGAGCTTAAAGAACATCCCATGAGATTGGTGGTGCTAAGTAATCCCTTCACTGTTACGTCCTTAGCTCGAATTTGATCTTTGAATGTAACTGGGGAGGATATTACGATGGGCTCAGGATGGTTTATGAAGACGATGTTCTTCATCAATTGAACCAAGTTGAAACCATTTAGATTGCTAATGTATGCTCCTCTTTCTATGGTCACAGTGCCTTTGAAAATGGTTTTACCCTTCAGCATGCAAATGTTGTTCCTGTACACGATGCTTTCGAAGAATTCATTTACATTGCTAATAGAATTAAGTTGCCCACCAACATGGAGATCTTCTAGATGAGCAGGTTCTTCAAAAACTACTTCCCCGAGAAGTACAACGGTCTTCAATTCCCCATCGTAGTGATAGGACTTTCCAAAACTCCCAACGGGATAGTCATTCAAAAAACCTATAATTTCCAAGTTCTCAACCTGCAGGTCTCCATTGATATGGACAATTCCTTGGAACTGTTCAATGGTTTGTTTAGTGGCAATTTCTGTAAACGGTAATCGGTTGACGCTTTCAATACTGGCTTCTTCCTCCACTTTGAAATTCGACATAAATCGTTTAGTTGCCTTAAAGATGATAGGGTTATCTGATTTAAACGCTACATCCTGTATAAAGGCTGGGAAATCAATTCCGTTTAGGGATCCGTTAATCTTCAGATCTCCACTTATCACTACTGGTTTTCGAAACTCTAATTTTGTTCGCAAGTAGTTCGGACGATTAAGCCAAATTGCAGTCATTTGAATGTCCTCATCAAAGTTATAGGAATTGAGTTTGTTTACTTGAACATCACCATCTACGTGAATATGATCAACAAGGATCTTACCCTCCAAGATCAAGGCTGGAATGTTATCTACCTTTTCCAGAAATGATAGCAAAAATTTCGCACTTATATTATGCAAAGACTCTACTTCTAGTCCGCTCTCTAGAATCAATTCCTCCACGTAAACATTAGGATTTGTGTCAACTAAACCGGTTCTGGAGTTGTTTAGTGTCCCATCGCCAGTAATGTCGCATTTTGCGGTTACAGTATCAGCTGCCAATTCATAGAATATCGCTTCTTCAAACTTCAAGTCATCGTAGAGTGTATAGAACCCAGGTTGGCCATTCAGAGTCGTCAGAATGTCAACAGATTTTGCCTGAATATCATTAGCGAATTCAATTTCTGAATCTACAACCTGGTCCTCATCAATTCGAACACAGCTGTCAGCCATTTGATTGACATCTATAGAATCGTACTGTCCGGTTACTGTAAGGCTGGAGAAGTAGACATTTCCAAAGATGGCCTCCAAGTTCAGCTGTTGTTCAGTATTTTTGGTTATAAAATCCTTTAAGGCAATGCTACTCAAAGAGTTTTCTTTAACCTCCAAGTTTGAATGAAACGAAACTGTGTTGAAGGTTTTCTTCGAGGGTATAAATATTTGTTCATCCTTGCCGCTGGGCCTATAGACAACATCGCTTAAGATTTCATCCAAATCCTTGCCATTGAAATTATCCGCTACAAGAATTGGACCCCTAACCTCGAGATGATGAAAAGTGCACGCAGAATGTATGTTGTTGGTATCTAGGAGGGATGGATTGGATAGAAAATCAGTAAGTCCTCTGCCTTGGACAATGCCATTGACCTAAAAATACAAAATTTAAAAAAATGTAAGTTACTCGTATTTTTTTGTTTTAATGGGGGAAAAAAAAAACAATTTGAAACGTAAATACCAATTTGGAAGATGGGAACCCAGAGATTAAACCAATTATATCTGCACATATCAAGTGCGAAAGCGCACCTGATTACCGGTGATGCTAGTACTGACCTTTGTAAAGCTAGCATTCGTCATTGTTCTCAATCTGCGTACACGGACACGTTTTCAGGAGACGCCAATAGAAGACACGGCATCACGACAACGAGAGCGAAGTGATCAAATATCACTTCGATGGATTAAAAGCATTTCTCAAAACAAATTTTGCCAACCTCCTTCAATCCAACGTACTCACACACATAAACGACTCTATCAATCTTCTCCGTACTGATCTCGACTTGCTTTTTCAATCCTCCTCCAAAACAATACATCCCACCCCGCATCCATCAGACTCTACGCTCGATGACCTAACACTAAAAATAATACACGTCAGCGAGGAACTCATAGCAACTCGGTTGACCGTTGCCGAAATCGGTAAAGAAGTGAGATTGGCTTCACATAAAATCGATGGAATAATCGATCAAATTCAATTCCAAGCTAGTTCCCCGTACAATGTCTCAATTCATAATGAATAAGTAGACACGGAGTCATTTTCAAATACTCCTCCCGCCGCCCTAACAACGGAAACCGAAACCGCGTTGCTTTTACCAACTAGTATCCCACCCGCCCCCGCCCCCTGCTCAAACAAATTTCATGGACCCCCTCCGATTGGAAAAGGCGACTCGAAAAGATGAAAGAGGGAAACCATACAGCATTCTACGTTGAAGGGGCTTCTCAACACGCTGATGTTTCTTGGGTGCGGAATTTCTTTCACCAAAATTATGCCATCACCATTAGCGAGTGCGAGATGATTTCCCTTGCTGACTCCAATAGTTCCTGCAGCTTCAAAATCAACATCCCAACCAAATATCCGTGGTTGTTCCCTACTTCCCCTGGTAAGGCCACTAAACCTGGGAAGATAAGTATCACCAAATGCTCCGGGGAACGAGAAAACCCACATCTCGATAATAATCAAAATTTTAAAAATAAACGTAACGATAATCTTTAAAAAAAGACTGCTCCCAATCCCCGTTCCAACTAAAAAGCACGCTAACAAAAAACGAAGCTCTAATCCCGATCCCAACTGGAGCTTCAAAACGGACTTGTTCCCCAATTTTAGTCCTCCCTCCTCACTTGTCCCACACAAAGCCCTTATGCACCAATCCTCTAATCCGCTAATTCCCAATGTTCCACCCAAGTCTCCGCACCAACGCGTCTCTTTCAACTTAACCCCAACCACCCATATTATCCCTTCTCAATCTTCTACGCCACCAATCCCAGCTAACAACTCATTTCCTAACTTCAACCTACAAACTGGAGCTAAGTACCCTAATTTTATTAACTGCCATACCCTAAACCCAACATCTCATCCGTCGCCCAACTCCATATCCAACCACGTATCTCCTCCACTGCCCCTATTCTTGATCCCCTTTTTCCCCCACAGTTAAATTAACCCAGCAAACCAATGGAACTACAGAAAGTCACTATGCACTCTCTAGGCTTAGAGAGAGAAAGATATATGAAAACATTCGTCTCTTTCTCGCCTATCTACATGACAAATCGGACTCGGTCTGCTACGAAGGGAAGACCAAAACCAGCGTCATGGTATCCATCCAGCAGGAAGGCCTCCCTACCGACCCTATCAGTTTCAGGAACCTTTCGCATGTCCCCTCAGAAAGTGGCAGACGCCCTTGCTGCATTCGGCCACTACGTTCACTCTAAACGAGTCTCACACCTACAGCGAAGCCGAGCCGACCACGACAAATTTTTTCGTCCATAACGTGCCTCCCTTGTCAGCACTTAAGCCATCCCACCTTACATCTCTACCCCACAACATTGCTCTTACATTTTACTACCAGAATGTAAGAGGTCTTCGCTCTAAAACCAATGCTGTCCTACGTCAATCGCATTCTCTTCCCTTTGATAATTACGCCATGACTGCCATGACGATCCTGCCCGCCCACATGATGATTCCCCCTGTCGAAGCGTCCTAGTGGCGATCCACAACAGCCTTAACTCTTCCCCTATTACCATCTCTTCATCCTCTAAAGTCGACTTTGTCGCAATAAAAATATCACTCCTCTTCAAGTCCCTTTACGTTATATGTTGCTACATCCTGCCAGCCCAACCTATCGAATCTTACCAAGTTGTTATCGATGCGATCGACCATTTAATTGACCTGTCTGACTCTACTGACGATATCTTTATTTTCGGCGACTTTAATCTTCCTCAGCTACAGTAGTCTCCATCAGACGATCAATCGTTCTTCATCGCTTCAAATGCCAACTCAGCTAAGGAATATCTCTTCTTAGATCGCTTAACAGACTCAAGTCTATGCCAAATCAGTGGTGTATATAACTGTATGGGCAGGCAGTTGGACCGTATTTTCACAACAGATTCAATTAACTCCTCAGTCTCACTTTGTCCCCTATCTTTCTCAACAATCCACAATCCAACAGTCCACTCCTCCCACAACTCTCTCATCCTACGACTTTCAGAAAGCAAACTTTCACAAAACCAGTGACTATCTTAGCAGATCCCTCTTTAACTTTCACAACCTAAGTGTAAATGATGCCTTATCCATTTTTTATAAAGAAATATTTAATTCTATTTGTCTTTACATTCCGTTTTCCCACCTTAAAACATCATCTACTAGTCCTCCCTGGTATAATCGCAAGCTTCGTTCCTTACGAAATAAGAGAAACATGTTATGGGCTGTTTTCCTGCGTACCAGATACTTTTCCGACTATTCCAACTATCTTGTTGCTTATCTTCATTCCACCGAACTTTATGATTCCCTTTACCAGCGCTATCTTCACAATGCGCAATTCAACCTTATAAACGACCCTAAGTCCTCTTTCCAATTTGTTAACTACAAAAGAAAGTCCGATGGCTACCCTCCTTCCCTCTCTTTCAACAACAAGTCATCAACCGTTCCACTCACTACCTTCACCAACGACTCCTTTGTACCGGATCCACCCTATTTTAATTACCTACTGCATTTCTCCAAGGGCCCACTACTCTCTCACACCCTGGACCCGTCTTATACCGAATATACGTTACACCAACTTAATGACGAGTTCACACCCGGTCCAGATGCCCTCTCTGCCACATTCCTTAAAAAATGATCTTCCTCCCTTTCCTTTGCCCTTTCTAATCTCTTTCGTCTATCCCTTTCACAAGAAGAATTTCCTTAGGCTTGGAAAACCTCCTTCATAACCCCGATCCACAAAAAAGGCTCAAAGAACGAAATAACAAACTATAGCTCAATCGCTAAACACTCCCATATACCCAAACCCTCCGAAAGCATTTTTCATTCCAATGCAAATCACATTATTTCGCCTAGACAACATGGCTTTCTGAAGGCTAGGTCAACCACTACAAATCTCGTTGAATTCGTATCCTTTACCATCTCTGCCCTAGAGAACGGCAGCGAAGTCGATGTAGTTGCAACCGATTTTAGCAAAGCCTTCGATAAAATCTCTCATCGATTAATACTCTTCAAATTGTCTGCCCTCGGCTTTGAACCCATACTGTTAAAATGGATATCCTCTTACCTCGAAAACCGTTTTTACAGTGTTCGTTTTAGATCAGCCCACTCCGCTCCATTTTTGGCCACCTCTGGACTTCCAGAAGGCAGCCATCTCGGTCCCCTTCTTTTTATATTAACCATAAATGATCTGGATAGGATCATTAAAAACTCGTCTATCTACCTTTACGACGACGATACCAAACTTTTCAAAACCATTTCCTCTCCCCATGACTCCTTTCTCTTTCAACAAGGCCTTGATAGTTTTTCAATCTGGTGCCTCAAAAATGCCAATCCATCACCTTTTCACATAAGTGGCACCAACCTCCTTCCCGACTCTACCATCTCCACAGCCAACCTATCTTCTCCGTTCAATCACTTCGCGACCTCGGCATTTTGTGTGTTAGGGAGCTCAACTTCCGTTTACATATGGATGGGATAGTCCTCAAAGCCAACTCCGCACACGGTGATCCAAAGAATTCAATAACCCATACGTGACCAGGTCCCTCTATATTACCTTTGTTCGCCCCCTCCTAGAGTACGCCAGTCAAGTATGGTCGCGTTCATATCTCGAGAATCGAAAGCATCCAGCATCGTTTTCTTGGATTTGTTGTTCGAGGTATGCCCTGGTACGATTCTTTTATTCTGTCCTCCTTACCAAAACCGTCTCAACTTTAGTAACCTAAACACCCTTGAGGAACGCAGAGATGCAGCCGACTTTCTCTTCATTCATCGATTCCTTTCAGGTCACGTTGAATGCGCGTCCCTTCACAACTCTATTTTCCTCAACACTAATCCTCAAAATCTACGTAACCCTCGTCTCTTCTATCACCCAACCTACCACACCTTCTATGACGCGAACGAACCAATCTCCCGTATGCTACGAAAAATTAATTCAAACCCTAGCGTCTTTGACTTCCACCGCACCACTTCCTACCTCAAATCCGTTCTCCTTCACCACTCTAACCAACCTTAGTTTTAAGTTTTAGTTTAAGTTTAATTTTAAGCCGAATAAATGGGGGCATTGATCGTTCCCACCAAAATTAAAATGAAATTTATAAGCCTCGTCACTATAAATGCTATCACGAGCGGCTTTAAAATCAACAAAGTAGGTTTACAAGTAGATGGTCGACTAACCAGGGCTTTACCTACACTGAAAACGTTTAATAAGATTTGTATGCCCCATGTTTGCAGTTTGGATTCCCTTGTGTTGGATTCGTTTCTTCGGAATGAAACAAAATGCTGAAATTCAAATTATAAGGTAGCTAGATCGGCCCTTCGTTGTAGTGGTCGTTAGAAGCCTAGCATGTTAGTCGCCGCAATTTGATGACTTGCCTTCAATATTACTGCTGGTCCTCTATGCTTGATTATATCAGCGTAGCACTTTTTAAAAAGTTTAAGTGGAATCAATTGTAAAAGGTTTTGGCAGTATTTTAAGATTTAGTAAGTATTTAGTAGCTTTGGGACTAAAGTGCCTGACAATGTTAGCTCCTCAGAATGTGCCTTCATCCAGAAAATTGCTAGATATCTTGCGTTGCTTGCAATATAATCATTTCGCTAACGGCGTGTCTGTTAAAATGCCGATAAATTGTCAAACAATTTGACCTCCAAGTATGTCTACGTAGCTCAAATAAGATTATCGCTGTGCAAACCGCTGGCAACGCCCTTGAATTTATCTAAGAAATTGTCTTATCAGTCCTCAGTTCGAAACTACTCGTAGACCGGATAAATCTACAATTGATCAAATATTTACAACATGGCAGATTCTAGAGAAGGCCCAAAAAGTTAATATCGACAATCTTCACATCTTTTTCGATTTTAACGCCACATTTGACAGCATTTAAAAATACGAGGTACACAGAGTCATGTCTAGCATTGGCATTCAGAATCGGGGCAATGTCTTCCTAAGTGAGCCCGATTGCACTAAAATATCCAAAAGAGTTCATGCCAGGACTTTACTTACTTCCTTACTTAGGTGGCGCTACAGTTCGGCGTGAACCTGGGCATCAGCTAAAAAGCCTCTCCAGTCACCCCAAGTCAGTTGAGGTCCCCATCTACTTGTGTGCGTCACCTAAGATGAGGTCTTCCTCAACTCCGCTGTGCCTCCAGGTTAGGCTCGAAGACCCTGCGGGCCGGGGCACTAGTGCCCATTCGCATTGGCGAGAATGATTCTCCGTTTTATTTCTACTGAGTGTGAGCAGAATTGATAGCAGGGCCAAGTTAGACAAAGTCCTTTATTATCTCGAAATTACAGCTGTTGACAGCAGTGTTCTGACCAATTTGTCGATTTGGTGTGGCCGCTAAACCCATTTTGGCAGCTTCCGTTTCAATACTAACTTACGCACCGGTGACAACCGGCTGAGTTCTGTAAAGTATATCAATATCATCAACATACGATAACAGTTCCACAGACTTTTGAAAGTTTCTTTGTTCGCTTCTGAGGCACAATTCTTTCAAGTACATAGATCATATGACACCGAAACTCCCTGCCTTTTTTGACATCAAAGGTGTCGGCTAAGTCATTACCGACTTTGATGGAGCAATGAGCGTCATATATCGTGTCTTTATAAATGCTGCCATATGCGGCCTTAAAATCGATCAAAAGGCGGTTTTGACTTCTTGAGTTTTTTCTAGGTGTGTGAAGATCTGATCGATTGTGGACTCTTCTGGTCTTGAACCACACTGTAAGGGGCCAATCAAGTTGTTGACAAAGGTTTTCAGACATCAACATACGTAATATGGTATATAAGATCTTGCACGCATGTTGAGGAAACTTTACCTCTAGAGTTGGCACAGTTGAAGGGGTCTCCTTTTTTGTGGGTCGGGAAATGGTGCTAAAATTCTGTTCATGAAGGACACATTCTTCAGACTAGACCTGAGGAATGAGTTCGTGTATGCTCTCCACGATGTCAAATCTAGTAGCTCTGAACACCTTGGCCGGTAAGCCGTCATGTTCAGCAGCTTTGTTGAATTTTAGCTTGCTGTTTCTGTTCCCTATAGCAATCAGTACAGTATACGAGTATGTCACACTTTTTCATCCTTATGCTCGACATATCTCATCCCACTTCCTGGATGGCGGTGATATCTGCGCGATAACAGTCAAGGGACTCTGTTAATTGCTCGGATGCAAGTGGCCTGTCAAAGTCCGAACACTCCACGTGCTGATCCGAATGTCGTTGTCCTTAAAACCTTTGTCAGGATCATCAACAATGAATCCGTTATTATCCGAAGCTATTAGCTGTTTTTTTATATTTTTTAATCTCCCTCGTATAGGATTGGGAGCCTTATTGCGGTGTAGGTCAGTATTGTGATACTTGTCATTTTAACCTGCATGACTAAGGATTTACTCATGCCGTTACAGGAGATCATCACTGGGAGGTAGTGCAAGCACTATTCGAGGAACTTGACTGTTGCACTGCTGGTTTAATCCAAGTTATAGGACCCTCAGAAACATTGTACTTTGTTTGATTCTTTATCAATCTGATTTTGGCAGCCAAGGAATTTCTTTAACAAATTACTCTAAAACGGTTATAAAAAAAAGTCTTACCTCTAACCTCTCTGAGACCTCCAGTTGTTCAAAAGTGGTCAATCCCGATACATTTTGATTTTCGGACAGTGTAACTACATCAAATGGATTAACTCCATTTATCAAACCACCAGTGTCTACTGCGTTTGCTGTCAGTGTTCCAATAAAATGTTTCTCTGCTTGAACAATACTCGCACTTGGTCCACTTGACCACAGATAATCATCTGGAAAATTAAGCCCATTAAGAGTCTGGATTCTTAGATCGCCTTCAATAATGACCTCCTAAAATAAAACAAAATATTTATAATAAGGTCACTACTAGTTGAAATCAACAAACCCCATCAACTTGTAGTTCGGCGAGTTCCAAAGGATTACTCCTGAAAACCACATCGTCCAGAAAATCAGTCCAAACGATTCCATTGATTTCCTCAAACTGTAAATCTTCACTCACCTCAAGAAAATCGTCTCGAGTAAATCTGGCTGAAGTCATTCGGATCTCATCCAGCACTTTTAAGCTCTCCAATGTGACAGTTCCATCAAATTTCAGCTCAGAATTTTTAACATATGGCTGTTCTCCATTTAAGAGCTGAAGCTCTAGTTCATCCACTTCAACATTTAAAAAATCCAATGCATCATATGTTAACTCCCTGCGAAAGCGATATACATAATCATCATGTCCCAGTTCCATGTCAAGTCTTTCAATTGTCCCGATTAGATAATCTAAGTCGACCTGCATATCCTCCTCGGTCAATTCATGTTCGTTGACATAAACTTGTCCAATATCTCCATAGAATTCCAACTCTGGCGTCTTGAGTTGAATAAGATTTTCGAAATCGATTTCGGCGTTGGAATCCAGAATGGATTCCTGAAGAAACTTTTGAGCTTCTTCAACCAGTTCTTCCTGCTCCTTAACCCAATCCTTGAGAAAGGCAAAGATCTCTTTTAGATCCAAAAGCTCCGAGTTCTTGGCTAAGAGCTCTGTCTTCAGTTGAAAAAGTCCAGACTCTGCCTCATGCCTTGGAACTAGAATGAAAATATCATCATTACGCTTTAATACCTCGGATCCCTTTATGCCAGATTCTCGATGCATGTCCAGCATACAACCAACTCCATGGTAATAGGTTTGATTTCCAATGATACATGGTGCCGAAGGAATAGCTTCAAATGCTTCCCCATCCCATATAAGCGTCTCCAACACCACCAAAGAATGAGATTGAAAATCGACGCGATGCTGAATAAGCAAAAGCAAGTCGTCTCGATAAGTGCGCACAGGAACCGGCAAGAATAGCTCGACAAGTCCGAAATTCTGACCGAATATGGTTTTTGGCACAAATTCCCCGCGGGTGTAGTGTAGAATTTGAGGGCTTAAGCCGCCCAAGGCCAGATACGAATAGCCCCCCATTTTAAATGCAGACACAGTTTGAATACCGTCAGATTCTATCGTCTTCTTTAATGTGAATTTTATATGGTCGCCAATATCCGAATGAGGATTGAATGTGAACACTGCTGCAGAATTATTTTGGACAGCAGCCAGCACTGCGTCTCTGCCTGTATCCAGGAAAGTGATTTCGGGGCAGGAGTCTTTAAGTTGAATTTTTTGAGCAATCCAAAATTCTTTTGATTTAATATCAAACTGATAGATATTAAGCGTTGAGTACCCAGATAGCGAAGAATAATCCGAACTAACCGCCAAATACTGTTTCTGGTCGATTGTGAGGTACACTATCGCGTTTATTGGAATACCGATCGGCCAATGCCAGAAGAGTTTCTCGCTGTCAACCAGAAACCACAAAACTGCTGTGTCAATTGCTGCTAATATAAGACCATCTTGCTTCCTTGACTCTGTATTCCAATAACTAAATGATTCCAAGTCAATAATTGGAGTTCCAATGTGGATTACATGGCCGTTTTCATATTTCATTGCCTCCTTCTCTATAACTATTAAATCTACTTCCCTCAAACCAATGAAGTACTCCTGTCCATTGTGATGGAAGTGCTCCCATTCCTTTACATCTTCTCCCAAGTCAAAACTCAGATCTTCCACAATCTCCCTCAGAACTAAGACTTCTCTGGTACGGCGAGTTGACACTTCCAGAATCTTCAGTTTTGTTAAATCAACTTCCTCGTCCAATGCGCTGCTCTCTATAACATTTGGTAATCCCTCTTCTGAACCATCTTCTGCTCCAAAGCCAAAACCAACCTCATTGCTGTCAGGTACATCCCCGGCCCCAGTTATTTTCGACAAAGCATTTTGGCTACGGAACTTAAGTCCAAGGTAATGATCTGCTTGTGTGGCATTAAATGCTGGATCACCCTTGGCGTATGTATTTGTAGCCACTGCGTTTTGAATTTCTGCTCGAATGGCAGCAACGTCCTTTAATTTTTGTTCCGTAACGACAACTTTTGTAGAGCCTTTGGATTTACCACTTTCTTTGGTCCATTCTGGTTGAACAACGGTTCCCTTAAAAATTAAAAATGAAAGTTTAAAATAGAGGCATGAACTAATGAAATATTTTTGTCGACTTACGTGGTTTGCAGCTGATTTCATGTCCACATCCTTTTCGAAAGCCTCATTGAGTTTTGCTCTGAGAGCGATGATCTCCTTGAGTTTTTCTGGATCGATCTTTGGTTTGCTGTCCTTGGAAGTCGCCTTCTGGACCTGAAAACCATAAAACTTCAGTAAGACGAGATACAATATTGACGCAGTGGGATTTTTTCATTTTCGTGTTGCAGCAAATGAGTTGGAGTTGCGTCCACTCCGAGTACTTAAGCGATCTTGATAAGGTAATCTTAAGAGGGGTCTTCGCAGTATGTTCTTAACTAGTTTAGCTAATCTTTGTCAAACATCCTACCTACGTATGTTAACACAAGTTTTGAAATTTTCTGGTCGGATGTGCGACTAGTCTTCAAACTGAGAGCTCTTAACTCCACATAAGAAAATAGCGAAATTAGACAAAACTTCGGTCATGACCGTCGAACTGGTTTTCAGTGTTATAACTGATGTCCATTATAGTTTATTGCCTCTTCCAATTTTCTATGAGATTCAGTAAGATTGTCCTTGTGGACGAATACAGTTCGCGTGTAGCCCAAAGTTTCCACGCTTCAAATCGTCAAGCAAATTGATTACGTGGTACTATATGTTTAGAGGTGCAAATGTCTACTCTTATCACTATTTCCAGTCATCTAAATTCAGAGCTCGGCTACCTAACGGAAAATTGTATTGAGTCGCCCACGTTCATAGGGATCTCGCAGACTGAGTGCCAGCTACCATCAGAAAGCCCACACCAGAGTTGAAAGAGAAAGTATTGAGTCAGGCTGCATCTCAGCTGAAGGAAGTCGAACTCGCGAGCGCAAGGCGTTTCTACAAAAGGCTACGCAACTGGTTCAGGGGTACAAATCCGGAATCCAGGCTGTAAGAAACTTTGAAGGAAAACTAGTCACCGACAAAGGGAATTATAATTCGAACAGCACTTTCAGCAGGTGCTCAATGAGCAAGAAAAAAAACGCTTTCAGTCAATGAAGAAACAGTCCTCTTTCGAGTGGATTCTGGAAGCATCTGCATGCTTTATTTTTCTAGCAGATTTGTGGACTTGGAGTATCCCTTTGATCGGGTGCCCCACAGCAAACTCTGCAGTTTACTGCATGAGCACTAATAATCGTAGTTCTGTATTGAATGCCATTAAACATTTATACGCAAATTCTGTTTGGATGGGTGACGCCATTTCACTCCTTAGACTAAGGTTCGTTCACATTCACTTGAAAACGCAACCCTGAAGTGCCTATGCCCCTGTGATTAAGATTTATGAAGATTAATTAGGAATATACGAGGAATAGCATCAAAACCAAACGTTTAATTGGTGACATATCAGTCGGCATGCGCATGTACAGCATGCGCCATAATAACCGAAAACTTATACCGACTTCAACTTCAAGGATCATCATCAATATCTGAAGCCTTAAAAATCTAAAGTGATCCAAATGCCTCCGAGCTCAGCAAACCATTAACAAAATAGATCACATTGCAATCTCCAGATGCTGGTCCGACATGATTCCAGTATCCTGAACCTCCACATCATAGACTAACATAGACCAAGACTACTATTAGGCTGTAATTAAAGTGGCATCGAGTACGGCATCCGACTGAACATATACTGTCAGAATGTTTGACGTAGAAATACAGAAATGCTAGCATCCTGCCAGAAACTTTGCTGATCGTCTGTCTGTATCTCTCATTAGCACTAAAAACCTTACTTACCAGTCGATCACATTAAAACTCCCTGGTTTGACGAACGGCATTTGTCAAAGGAAATATGGGTTTTGAAGGAACCATGCACAACAGGTTCTCTAGAGTGAACCTTCAAAATTTCACAAGAGGCATTAAAAGATTATACCATAGCCCTAAAGGGGAGAGAACAGAGGCCTGTAGAGATAAACAGAAAAACATTGAAAGAGGGTAATAGTAGGCGCTTTGATTTGTTAAAAAATCTACCATTCTACTAATTAGCGGTTACAACTAACATCTGCTGTAAGGTAGCATGAACGATCCACCGGGGGTGGTGATTCAAAGACAACAACATTATCGTACAAATTAAAATCGAATAAGCCTGCTCATGTTATAAGAAACATTTACTAATTTATTCCAGGTGCTGGAAGCATGCATCATGTAAAGGTACTCAATCCACCTTATTCATCTCAGAGCTCGAGACACTTTTTCTCGATTCCTGAGGCTGGAATTGGACGACAATTATTTTATTATCGACGGAGATTTCAACGCAAAACATAGTGATTGGGGAAATAATACACCAAATACTAGAGGGAACCAACTATTCAATTCACAGCACAGTGTGACGTATCGATTCGCCCTCAAAGCGACGGATAGTCAGTCGTTTCCCAGACACGGGTCCTATTTGGATCTCCTGCTGTTCGACTCACGAATACAACTGACGTGCACTAACCAACAAACTACAAACTGTCTACGCACTTTCGTGTATGACAGTGACCATTTCGGTCTCAGCACCGAAATAACTTTTCCCAACTAAAATGAGGAATTAGAAGAGTTTGTTCAAAGGCATTCCTATAATTATAGTAGGGTGCGATGGACACAATTTCCAAGAATACTGACAAGAGTACTCTCCTCGAATTCACTTCACCTACCGTCCAACAGAAATCTGTCAAACGAGGAGATTGACAGGTATCTACAATAAAACTAATGGACGAGACAATTAAACGAACAATGGACAAAGCGATAACTCTGTATCAATACATTGACGCACTGCACCGACATAAAAGTAGACTGCTGACTAGACTAAAAACCTTGTATAGACAGTTTACTGACGGACATAACCCTAAGATCATGACACTGAATTCGTCGCTTAAAAACCTCCAAACATCGATAAAAAAAAAATTACAGAAATTCTGTAAGTTTGTATTGGAACAATAAAATTCGGGCTGTAAACACCAGCCAACCCGAAAATATTTCGGAGAAATAATCAAATCGATCTTCCATGTCTTAAAATCACCCTTACGATGAACAACTACAAATATTTGTAGCAGCAGGTATAGATCCATATGAGGCCGTTGATGATGACAATTTCTTTGTCATCGAGGAACCGCAGAAAAACGTAGAGGCTATAGGAGCGACTTTCCAAGAAATGTACAAGGCGAATGTTATCATTGGCTCGAGCGACGATCTGGAAAGTCGAGTCTTTGTGCACAATTTCTACCTTCGAAATGAAATAGTAAATTGGCGGTTCGAAAGCTCGGGTTTCAGTGACGAGAATATGACAATTAATGTCATCACCAATGAAAGGGTACTACGGTACTACCACCGTTCATTTCGAAGGATGAGCTCTAAACGATCTTCGAATCACTTAGGAGTAAGAAATCAGCGGGAACCGATGAAATACCGAACACTGAGCTTCGACATCTCCCACAATAAACGGTGAACATTTATTCCACCTTGTTTAATAATGCAATGAATAATACCCATTGTCCAGCGTATCCCCAAACGAGATAAAGATACTTCCAATCCGATGAATCTCCGCTCGATCAGTCTTCTTCCAAACATCAGTAAGGTTTTCGCAAAAGTGATCAATAGAGTCCTGACTAAGTGGGTTGAGGACAAAAATAGAGTTCCGGTTTCTGGTTTCTGATATCCAATCTAACAAAGACACTGGTGCCTGCCTGATAAAACTTGGAAAGAGCCTTCGATACAGTATGGTTAGAGGGTCTGTTTTCAAGCTGCACAGGTTGGGCATTAGTAAACCACTGATGTATATTCTTTTCAATATGCTTTCAGATAGACAGTTCATCGTGAAAAACCGCGATGTGACTTCTGCTGGAGCCTTTAACATTAAAAACGGTCTGCAACAAGGTGGGGTAAATTCGCCGACCCTATTCAACATTTACACAAGTGATCTGATAGGTTCACTTTACCATGCCATAGCGTACGCAGGCGACATAAT
The DNA here is from genome assembly GCA_963966105.1 of Volucella zonaria. Lineage (NCBI taxonomy): Eukaryota > Metazoa > Arthropoda > Insecta > Diptera > Syrphidae > Volucella > Volucella zonaria. The sequence continues at coordinate 93,099,093 of OZ014532.1, read as the reverse complement.
CAAGGTACAGATCAGGACAATGTCAAAAAAATACATGAAATGGTGTTGGCTGACCGGAAAGTGAAGGCGCGCCAGCTAGCAGATACCACAAAGATTAGTATTGAGCGCACACGCCATATTTTGGGCAATATTCTGCATATGAAAAAGTTATCCTGCCGCTAGGTGCCGCGCATGACCAAAAACACGAACGCGAGAGCACTTCGAAAGAGTGTTTGTACTTGCTGATGCGGGATCGGGCGGACTTTTAGCGTCAATTGGTAACTGGATTTGGATCCCTCGAACTATTATCTCTTCCCAAATCTCAAAAGATGGCTTATCAATAAAAAATTCAGCTCACGCGAGGAAATCATCGATGCCACGGAGGAGTATTTTGCAGACCTTCCGGAAAAATACATTTCGAATCAAGAAGTTGGAAAATCGCTGAAATCAGTGTATCAAACTAAAAGGGGACTATATTGAATAATACAAAAAAACATTTAAAAAAAAATATTTTTTAATTCCCAAGGAAGTCACTTTTCACTCCATCTAGTATTTCTGTGTGTGTTGGCAATTTTTTACAATTTTTTACAATTTTATAAATGGATTTAAATTTGCAACAACGAACTAGATTTTGCGTAAAAAACGGATTTAATGGTGCTAGAACATTGGAAATGTTGGAAAAGTGTTTCGGCAACGATTCTCTAAAGAAAACGGTCGTTTACCAGTGGCACAAGCAGTTCAAAAGTGGTCGTGAGTCAATCGAAGATGATGAACGCAGTGGCAGACCATCGACATCGAAAATCGACGAAAACATTGATGAAGTGCTCGTAAAAGAAATGTTGGTCAATAATCGCAAATTAACCATCAGAGAGATAGCGGAGGACCTGAACATTGCCTATGGATCCGTCCAAGACATTTTGGTTAATGATTTCGGTTTCCGTCGTGTAGCAGCAAAGTTGGTGCCAAAATACCTCAATTTCATGCAAAAAAGAGACCGTGTTGACGTCGCAAAAGAGATGATTTGCGAGACTGCATCCGATCCGACTTTCATCAAAAGGATCATTACTGGAGACGAGACGTGGGTTTATGAGTACGACACGCAATCCAGACATCAGGCAAGTGAATGGCGTTCACCAAATGAGCCGAGACCAAAAAAACCACGTCGTCTTAAGTCAAAAAAGAAGGCACTGCTCACGGTTTTCATGGATTACAACGATGTAGTGCATCATGAATTTTTGCCAGAAGGCCAAGCAGTAAACAAGGAGTATTATTTGGGCGTTATGAGATGTTTGCGTGAAGCAATTCGCCGAAAGAGACCAGAATTGTGGGCAGAAACTCGTGGATTTTGCACCATGCCATGATTATTCGTAATTTTTTGACGAAAAATGCAGCAAATACCATCCAACAGCCACCGAATTCACCTGATTTGGCTCCCTGTGGCTTCTTTCTGTTCAATCGAGTTATAAAGCCACTAGGGGGAACGCGTTTCAGTAGCCGAGAGGAAGTAATTGAAAAATCGCAGGAAGCACCGATGGACATACCGAAAACCGAATATAAAAAATGTTTCAAAGATTGGATCAAGCGCTTGCATAAGTGTGTTGCAGTCGATGGGGATTACTTTGAAGGGGACAATATATGTAGATATACTCGTAGATGAATAAACTTGTATTTCTAATTTTCTGAATATACGAGTATTCCGGGAACTTTATGGTGGTACTTTTGCAGCTTGACTTCGACAAAATTAAGCGATATTGCGACGACTGGAAGTTGAAAATCAACTTTCAGAAGTCGGAAACCATTCTGTTTAGGACGCCTTTGTCTGGGGCCTCTAGAATACCAGAAAGAATTGGCGAAAGTTTTCTATCATCCGACAACATGGAGAGCCACTTACTTGTCGAAATGTAGTCAGATATCTTGGGGTCCGACTAGATCAATATCTGTATTTTAATAAACATATAGATGTTGCTCTGGCCAGAGCCAAAGGTGCTTTGGCCCTTACAAAGAGACTGTTATATAACAGCCAACTCGATGCGAGGGTGAAGGTGATCTGCTACATGGCCCTTATCCGGCCCATGCTTGTATTTTTATGTCCCGTGTGGTTCAACGTGAGAGCATGTTTATTGGAAAAGATTCCGGTGTTTGACAGAGCTTGTCTTAGGACTTGTCTTCGCTGATATGGGAAACCAGAATCGGAGTACATAAAATTCTATCCTAATGAGGTCTTGTACAATAGGGCGAACCTAATAAGAGTGGACAATTTCGTCATTAAGTTGACTCGAAGGCACATTGCAAGAGCAATGACCTCATCGAACAACCTGATCTCCGGGGCTTACTACTCTAGTTACATGTATCATGAGAAAGTTCGCTTTGACGGCTTTGTTCCTCCAGAAGCGTTCCTCTACCTAGATAGCAATGGTCTGATCCAAGACAGATTGTCGATGTCGCTAGTCTTCCACGTTGCCCGAACAGCTGCGGACAGGCGACTCAACTACGACAGCGACGTCGCACACGGCAGTGCGGAATGTCACCGGTTCAGTAGGGCGGTAGGGAGTCACGACATGAGGGATGTCGCTCAGCAGCACCGGTAATTTTGGTGGCTTGTGGAAGGGGAGGATGCGTTGTTGTCGAATTCCTCCAGCAATAGGTAGTTTCATGTGAAGCCAAGTGGGTCAGCCTATTTTTTTATTTTTTTTTTGCATTGCAGGCTAACATGGAGATTTAAGAAAAAATAAATAAATAAATAAATTTATATATATGTATATGTACATGTATTTCTATATTACGTATATATATATATTATGTGTATGTACACCCTGAATGACTCCAACTGCAACCAATTTCAGACTACTATAATTTCCAAACCGTTCATGACAGTGAGCTCAAATTTTGACACATGACAGATAATTTTATTATTTACAAGCCTTTTAAACGATTTGCGTCTCAGTTGTATTGAAAAATTTTTATGCGCGATGGAATTCAAACGTGACAGTGTGATTGCTTTATATTTGGCTGGAAAACCATATGTAGCTATCATTAGAGCCCTCCAGCACCTCAATGTGAATAAATCATTTGTATCTCGAACCATAGCTCGTTACCGTGATACTCTTAGCGTTGCAAAACGCCATGGAGGTGGTCATAAAAAAAACAGCAACATCGGCAGAAATGGTTCGGAAAGTGAAGGCTCGAATTGAGCGAAATCCGCGTCGAAGTGGAAGAAAAATGGCTCGTGAGATCAACATATCGTTGGAACGGATGCAACACATACTGAAAAATGAGTTTGGGCTCAAGCCATTGAAGTTCCAAAAAGCACACGATCTTACATCGCAACAGAAAAAAGTTACAGCCGAAAGAGCGAAGGAGTTGCTACGCTTGCACGAAAGTGGTGATTTGCCGAATTTGGTCCGATAACCGCCGATGGTCGCTCTCCGCTCGTATTTTTGGACCGTGGCGTTAAAATTAATGCGATCGTATACCGTGAAACTATCATAGAGGCAGTATTGAAGCCTTGGGCAAACAATCATTTCAGTTGGAGACCGTGGACATTTCAACAAGACTTTGCACCGTCTCACAAAGCGCGCGTCAACCAAGATTGGTTAAAAAACAATGTTCCACACTTCATTTCTTCGACACAATGGATTGCAAATTCTCCGGATGCAAATTCGTTGGATTTCTCTGTCTGGGGTATTTTTAAGGGGAAGGTTGGCACTAAAAAATACCAAAGTTTGGACCACCTCAAACAAGCACTTCGCCGGGAATGGGTAAAAATACCGCAGAGCCACTTGCGTGCAGCGTGCGATGCTTTCTTCGGCCGTCTCAAGGCCATTATTCGCGCCAACTACTGATACAATTTGAAAATTGATGTATTTTCCAATATTTTTTGCTTTGGCACAATAAAATTTATCAAAAAATAAAAAAATTGTAGCATTTTAAAAAGTTTGAGTTCGAATCATTCACCGTGTATATTTAGAATACTACGTATATACATATTATGTGTATATATTGTGTTATATATGTATATGTTAGGTATTAGATGTAAGTAGATAAAATAGATTAAGATTTATTCTTAGGTAGTTTGTAAGTTTAAGTTTTAAGTTTTATAATAAAGTACAAAAAGTCATATTACAAAGTTTTTGTTAAAAAATATTTTCTTAATTTTAATTATATGAATGGATATAGTATAAACATGTAATGTAAGATATGTCGAAAGACATAATTTAAGTGTTAGGTTTAACTGGGGCCAGTAAGTTAGTATAAGTTAATTTTAAGTTATTTAAGCTAATTTTTAAGCATTTTTTGTCTAGCATTCAAGAGTAAATTAATTAACTAAATAAAAATGCATTAAGAATGAAAAGAAAACGATTTACTAATTTATCTCCAAAATCTGGTCAAAAAAAGTATGATCTATGAATAGAACATCAGCATCATATACTCATTCTACAAGATCGGAGGTTCTCTAAACAGCACCAAATGCAATATCAAGCCCCCGATTAACAACCTGAAGTATATTTAGGCAAAGTTGTGTCTGATTATAACAACTAAATCAGAAGGGGAAACACCATTTCCAACCGCTGCTTCTACGACAAGTCCTCACTCCTCACTCCTCACTCTTCACTCGAGGAGTGCAGCAAAGTGAACTTTGTCAAAAGCGGTAGCAAACTTTCTTGGGAGTTTCAAGAGGAATGTTGTCCATGCAATAGTTGGTCCGGTTTACATCGACCTAGTTTGGATAAGAATGTTCTATGATGAATTGTATGAGCTCATATATAGCGACACAGAGCTGTTTCCGAAAATTTACATCTAGCATTTGAGATGCCAATTAGAACGCAGAACGTATAAACATGCATACTCACAACTTGGCTAGATTTTGAATGCACTCCATAGAGACAACCTATCAAAGAAAAGCCCATTTTAGATTCTACAAGCTGTTTGAAAGTTACCTGACCCTTTTTATTTCCATCACTGATTCATACCAGACTGACGTCGAAATTAAAAAAAAAATAAAGAGGGTTTGCAGCTGTTCAATGTACGACTCATTTTATTGGAGTCTGATTGAAAAAAAAGTTCAAATATCTCGGGGTTTTTATTCAGGAAAGAAAGAAAAATGAAGGACCAATACAGAGTCATCCTCCCTTATCAGGTAGGCTGAACTTCACACTAGAGCTATTTCATCGACCTTCAATTCGTATTTGTTCTGATTCATATTCGTTCGATGTATTCTTGAAAATGACCTGTCCTTACATAACATATTGCATATAAGAATTGAGATTTGTTGGAAATGCTAGAAAGTTCACCAACTACTTATGTGAATAATATGACCTACTCTTTGGTGGTTTAATCGTGTGACAAACATATCCAAGTCAAATCGACTTACAAGAAGTGCGCAAACGGATCAATGTGATTGATAGGTAAGCTTACCCTGGGAATCAACACAGGCATTTATGCAAAACCCCACTGGATATTGTCTCTGATGAATTGAAGTCGATGGTGGATGGTTAGGATACATGATGGTCCAATTAATTTAACCTAACTCCACATCCATTACACAAGAAGAGATTGCTTTTAACCGATGATGACGACTCCAAACACTCCTGGGGATCTAAAATAATGGCGTTGTTGGAGTAGTAGAATTTTAATGTGTCCAATGGATAGTCATGAAGCAAAACTGAGTATCCCGACAGTTATCTAGGAGTATCTACGAGTATTTCAGTAAGCATTGTGGTTAACACAATGACTTTCAAAAAAGCATGGCAGACGAGTCAAAAGAAAAGCATGCATATGTTGGGATATATGCTGCTTGTGAAAACTACTTGTTTATGCAAAAAACCATCGAACAAAACCGCAAGCGTCTTTTGAAACTGAGATCTGCAAAAATTCCACTCATGCAACGAACTATCGTCGGCGGTTCCATTCAAAGTACGCACTGTTATCCATTCATTTTATGCACCATTCAATGCATGATGACAGATATGAAGTAAATTGTCTCAGAACGCATTCCATCTGGCATTTCACCAATCTATTGTTGCAGGATCCTCAAAAAATTCGTAATTTTATCACAAATTTCACAATTACGAGCACCCTGTGTTTGGTGCAATTCCTTACCTCTGCCAATATAAGTAGAAAAATCACAAACACTTTACACCACATTTTCCACATACTCGTAGATGACGCGAATACGGTTTTTAGACAATAACAATACGGTTTCAATAATATTTCTGTTACGATAAACTTATTCGCTTACATAGTAGACGCAAACTGACAGAAAGCCCACGATGAAGAGTAAGTCGATCAAGAATGTTTGACAAAATATTTTCACGGTGATCCATCTCATTACACTTAAAATCTAACAGAACTTTGCATGTCAAATACAAATGAAGAAAAATGCGGAAAATTTTATTTGACTTGCGTATGGGTGTATGTACGAGTATTGTGACTCAAGTAGATCACAATAATTACGAAACCTAAAAGAGTGGTGTAGCTCTGTTATCGAAGAATTCTTATAAAGACTTCACTTGTGAACTTTACTTTCTTTGAAGAGAACATGCATTTAAAATCGCGACTAATGAGTTGCGTCTTCGAATTTTGTGAAGACGGTTTTTTTTTCTGAGGTTAAAAACTGCGATAACCATCTACTTTGGAGGATCTCTGAAATGCCATGATTCTTTCCTAAGCTTCCCAACTCGCTAATGGTGGGGGCGTCGCAATTTACGTTCATAACAGTTTAGTCACTAAGTTTTTAATAAACTCACCCCCTGGTAGTCCACTTCAGTATTGTTTTTTTCCAGACATGTAAGGAGCTTAAGTATTTCAGGACTTCAGTCCTCTCAAGTACAAGTACTAGGTACTGGTGCTGGTACTTGTACTTCAGTATCTTGGTACTGGTACTTGAAAAACGGCAAGTACTAGTATTTTTCAAGTACTTGTGTACAAATACCAAGTATCACATACTTAAGTACCAAAGTACTTGAGCAGTACTTCCAAGTACTTGAGCAGTAATTCCAAGTACTTAAGCAGTACTTTCAAGTACTTCCTATCATATTGAATAAGATTTGTTACAACGTCAATTTATAAAGGAAAATTATTATGTATTGTATTTCATTAGGAGAAAGTGTTTCATTGATCAGCAGACTAGAAACTGTAAGTCCAGTTATTGTTATAGCAATTATAAGCGATGATCAAGCTTTGGAATTTGGTAGGTCATATAAGAAAAAAAAAACAAATAAACAAATAGAAGGGGGGGTGTGCTTCCCTTAAGATTTGTTAAAACACTTAAAGATATCCTTGACTCTTTGAACGCGGGCAAATTATAAAAAAAAACACAATTTCAAAATTTATTTAGCCGAAATGGAATCCCCCTGCAGTTATGTATAAACTCTATGAATTTTTTTTCAGATTCTACTTCATTGCCAACTGCCACATCAAGTAGTAATTTGTCCTTGTCCAGAAAAATTGAGTGTGAATATTCGGCCTATACAAATAATCTGAGCGTTGAAAATGGAATGACTATGCTGGACAAATATCCAGTTCTGAAAAAATTGTCTATGAAGTTGAATGCGCCGCTGACTTCTTCAGCGCCTGTAGAAAGACTTTTCTCATTCGCTGGTCTGGTTAATTCTCCAAGACGTCATGGCCTTACTAATCAGAACTTTCCGAAATTAGTTTTGTTAAAAGCTAACTCGATTTTTCTAAAAAGTATTAATCAAAAGTAATTAATAAAGAAAAATTTGAAACAGTATGATTAACCCTTAAATGTGCTCTGTAGCCATTTGTCTACAAACACTTTAAGCAAAAAACATAAAAACAATGCAAAAGAGTTTAATTTCCGAACGCATTTGGAACGTCACTTTAATCAAAGTGACAATCAAAATCAAAACAAAGAAAAATAACAGGTTAACGGTTTTTGCTCGAATTCGAATTTCCTGGCGTATTTTATCTGTCAAAATGCAAACGTTTGGAAATTGTAATTTCACCGGTGTATCTATTTGGAATATAAGTGTAAAGATTTCTGTTTTGCGAACAGATAATTATATATCCAGTGAAGAAAGGTAAAAATTTTTTATTTCATTACAAATAGTTCCAAAGAATCTTTTTTTTTTATATAAATTTGGCGTAAACAGCTATGTTGCCAATTGTCTATATTGCGTGTTTGGTTGTAAATCTGGTATTGCACCAATTGTAGCAAGCATCCAGATTCAACGTGTTTTAGTAAGTAGACTAGATATTTATTGAAAAATTATTATACAGGGAATTGTGTATTTTTCTTCCAATTCTAATGTTTCAGAATGAAACCTCAGAACATAGAAGCATATTTGACGGTATTAGAGGCAGGTGATGTATCCGAAGATGAGGAAGATATTGGTGATGAAGAAGACATAGACTACAATGTTGGTGTTGAGAAATTTGTAAATGAATCACAAGGCGAAGATACAGGCGAGGGAAATGAAGAAGTTAAAAGGTGTGATCAGCCTTTAGTAGCGGAAGAATCAGTTCCATCGATGTTTAGTCCACTTATTTCTGGTGCTGTTCTATGGAAATCTAAAAATCGAGACCTAATATGGGAAAAAAGAAGTTTGAAGTGGGATGGGAATAGAATCACCTTCTTAGGAAATACGTCAATGCCATCAGAAGTGACGTCATTAGAAACCCCTATGCAATTTTTTTCCGTGTTTATGAACGATGAAATAATTTCCAAAATTGTTAGTGAGACTAATTTGTACATCGCCCAAAATAATATAATATATTAATAATCCACCTATAACAACTTTAGAAGCACGACGGTTTTTCGGTGATCTGATTTTTACGTCAGTATTTCATTATCCTAATGTCAGATCTTATTGGGGAAAATATGGTTTTCAGCACATCACGGAAACTATGTCATCTAAGAGATTTGCAAAATTGAGATCAGTGATCCATTTCAACGACAACAGCCTTCATAGGCCTCGTGAACAACAACATGATCGTCTGCATAAAATACGACCAATTATAGATCACCTCAATAATTTATTTTCAAGTACTCGCCTCTGTCGCAATGTACCGAGACTGGTAAACCACATAATATATTTTGATAATTTTTACACATCAATTCCGCTACTACATCATTTGTCAACTCAAGGTATATATGCTCTTGGAACGATTCAGAGAAACAGGCTAGGTAAGAGCTGTAAACTGCCCCAGCATAAGGATTTTATGAAGGAATCTATTGTAAGAGACACATATGAAGAACAAGTGGCAAACTATGAAGGAAAGGATATATCACTCACTTGCTGGAAAGACAACAAAATAGTAACTCTTGCTTCCACCTAACATATGTCGGCTCCGAACCAGCTACCATCGTCTCTCGATATGGTAGGAAGAGAAAGAAAACTATTTCTATAACTTGTCCAAAAATAGTACAAGACTACAACACCCATATGGGAGGGGTAGATCTTATAGATAGTTTTTTAGGCAAATATAGGATAAGAATTAAAAGCAGAAAATGGTACATCCGTTTGCTTTATCATATGATTGATATGAGTGTAATAAAGTCTTGGGTTTTGTATAAAAAGGTGAATGAAAGGTCTGGGAATACGAAAATAATGGATCTAGGAGAGTTTAGAGCAGAATTGGCTGAAAGCCTATGCAAATTCAAGGTGCAGAGGCTAAGTATAAGAGGTAGACCGTCAAGTAGCAGCAAAAAGCAGTCAAGAACTGAAAGCAAAAAGGAAGAGAGGACCAATGAAATATGTGCCAACAAAAGATATAAAAACTGATGGAGTTGGCCAAAATGAAAAGCGTTGCGAAAAGAAAAATCGATGTAAACTCCCAAATTGCAAAGGTTTTTCTCTTATAGAATGCACAAAATATAAGGTGGCTCTGTGCCATTCGAAAGACAGAAATTGTTTCGCAAATTTCATGGTTTCTATCTATAATTTATTTTATCAAAACATTCTTATCACATTATTAAAAGCATTGTTGTTGAAAAACCTCAAACCTCATTTTTTCTCCAAAATAAATGTTATACTAATTTAAATGTTTTTTTATTATTTTTCCTTTAATATGTGACTTTTATTCTGTACGTATGAGTTTTTGAAGACAAAAAAAAAATTGTGCGCATTAAAGGGTTAAAAGTTGGACACAATGTTTTATCCTGAATTCGTCAAAAAATGATAACTATTTATAAAAATTGTGCAAGACCAAAATAAAGTACTTTGAATTTAAGAAGTGAACAAGTACTTGAAAGTACTTGAAAGTACTTGTCAACTACTTAGAAGTACTGCTCAAGTAATTTGGTACTTAAGTACACGATACTTGGTACTTGCGACGAAGTACTTGAAAAATACTGGTACTTGGCTTTTTGAAGTACCAGTATCCAAGTACTGAAGTACAAGTACAAGTAGCACTTTACAGCTCTGGTTTTGTCAAAGTTGTTTGTGAACGGAAAAAGTGTCTTCTTGGTGTCGTTTATAGACCATACAGCTACGTCGATTTAAGTCCCATATTCCATTTACTGGAAAGCTGTTCCCCAAACTATTGGAAAACTATAGTATGTGGTGATTTCAATTGAAATGTATTGAATTATGCGAGCTCTGAGATATTTGCTCAGCCTATGAAAACTCTTGGCCTGGATATTATAAACTTGACCGTGCCAACGCATTTCACACAAGCCAGTACACTTTTAGATTTATTCCTCTCCAATGACTGTAACAATGTTTTCTATAGTCAGATTTCAGCTCCTGCGTTCTCGAAACACGACCTAATCTTTGTAACTTTTGACTTTCCTTGTAGTGAATTACTTTCACAATACACATACTGAGGCCTTAGAAATCTAAATGCTGATGTTCTGAACCGGGATATTCAAAGCATTAATTGGCATCCAATTTATCATGAAATACTCAGGTATCTGTATGCCCACGTGCCGCTCAGAATTAAAGTTATAACATATCCTAAAAATGCATGGTTTACACGCGAAATTATCGATTTAAAAAACAAACGTGATACAGCCTATAAGAACTGGACAAGATTTAAACTCCCAGAATTTCAAAACAGTTTCCGCCAACTAAGGAATTTGGTCAACCCTAAGATTAAACAAGCCAAAAGAGTGTTTTACGACAAACACTTTGACCAGAAGTTACCTTCAAAAACTCTATGGCATAATTTACGTGAGCTTGGTATTGGTCGTACTGGTACTGGATATAACGCTTAATGGCTTTGAATTTGCTTGTATTGAACCAGCTGTTAAGCCTGTTGGTATGGGTGGAAATCACCCCACTTTCATTAAAATCATACTCCCTTACAGTCTTCCAGCCATAACCCATTATTCTAATGATATTATAATGACTTTTACATTTCCAAGAGCGTGAAACGTCGCGAAAATTCTTCCCGTTCTGAAAAAGAAAGAGTCCACCAACTCGCCGGCTGAACATAGACTCATTGTCCTTCTTGTCAAAGGTTATAGAAAGGATAGTACACCAGCAGATGTCATATTAAAAGTAACAGATGATATCCGAGCGGCGATAAAGACCTAATAACTTTTGTGACATTATTAGACTTTTCCAAGGCCTTTGATACAGTGGATCATATGAAGCTTCTCTCCAAACTCAAGAGGTTTTTCGGCTTCTCATCATCTGCTGTCAAGCTCATCAAAACATGCCTTATTTGAAGAAAACAAGCTGTTGCTGTTAATAATGAAATATCGGACTTTATCGCAACCTCAGCGGGTGTACCTCAAGGATCCATACTGGGTCCTTTGCTATTTACGATATTTATCAATGACCTTCCGAAAGTAATAAAATACTCCCAGCTGCATATGTATGCAGAAGATGTACAACTTTACCTGAGTTGTAATCTAGGCCTCATTGACGATGCAGCCTATAAACGTAATGAAGATCTTTGAAAAATTCTAGATTGGTCTGAAGATAACTCGCTGAGACTGAACCCAGTTAAATCGAAATGCCTTGTTATAAGCAGAAGCAGCATGAATGGCTGTAATCTTCCTAACATATTACTCCGAATTGCACCAATCGAGTTCGTTGACAAAGTTAAAAAGCTTGGTATATGGATTAACAACGCTCTAAGTTGGAATGACCACATCTCCACTATTATAGGCAAAATCTATGGTACTTTAAGGAATCTGTCTGTATCGCAGTCTTTTACTCCACTGCATGCAAGATTAATGCTAGTGAGGGCTCTACTGATTCCAATTTTGACTTATGGCTGTGAAATTTTCTGTTACAGTAGTGCTTTCATTAGACGTAAGCTGAACATCGCCTTCAACAACATCATCCATTATGTTTATGCATTGAGACGCTTTGACCATGTTTCACTCTTGATAAATATCTCGAGTATTGCACAATCATGTACTTGCAGAAAATCATTAGGCTGCTTCTCCATACTTATTCGGGAAACTTAAATTTTCACGTTTAACCCGCTCATTTAATTTAATCCAGCCTCAGAGCGACAATTTTTCAGCCATGCCATCCGTCTTTGGAATTCACTTCCTCTCAACGTTAGGAGACTTTATGATGCGAACAGTTTTGCTAAAACTCTTCGGCATTTGGCAACTGTATGAATTTTTGAATATTTGTATTGTATACTATTTCTCATTTATAGATTAAAGACAACGCAAAGTCTATCATAAATTTTGTTACTGAATTAATAAATATTAAAATACTGAAATACTAATAGTATGCACTACCGAGGTCCTTATTTTCTGTCCATTATAACCTCTAATCATTCAAAACCAACGTACATCAGAATCTGGCTTTCTTTCCTCCTGCATTTTTCTTCACCCGCGCTACGCACAAGCTTTTAAATGTACGCTAAATCCCTTAAGCGCGCGCCAATTATAAAAAATAAATAATATCTTAATGGTAGATCCGAAATAACATCTTTCAAACACGCAGTTGACAACAAAACCAGTTATTAGCCGTTGTGATCCAGTTTTGGATAGCTCTTTGTATAATTCATGGTAACGTTCCATACAAGATTTCAGATCACGTTGAAACTATGAACCCCTTTCGTCAATAGGACCGTTAGTGACAAAATGATTTCCTAATTTATTAACAAGTTGAAGATCTTCTAGAATTAAACTTGTAGTTAGTTGAATCGGTTCATCACTATCACTGCTTTCTGTAGAATCAAGTAGCAGTTCGTCAATATCATCACATACTAAGTCATCAAAGCCCTCTCCGCGAACTTCGTGTGTCAAAGTGATTATAGAGGAATACTCGTTCTGGCCAAATTTCTTTTCAACATGCGCTTAAGGTTGATGGTCGTAATTCAGATAATGCAAACGCAGCATGTGTGACGCAATCTTTAACAGAAAACTTTTTCCAAGCATCAATTACTGTAAGTGTCTTATCATTATCTATATTGTCCAAAATATACTCAAAACTCCGCTTGATGTAGTAAGTTTTAAATGTCGCGATGATTCCCTGGTCAATCCATCTCAATGTACACAATTCTGGTTGGCTTCGACATTCTGGACAGACAACACTAGAAGGACGGTGTGTTGCGATCTTCGCTGAGGAAAATAACTTGACCCAGCCAACACCCTGGACTTGTTTTTAACTTCTCACCCTGATAAGTACTCCGTTGATGTGCTCTCCCCTCTAGACTCGTCGAACCATTTTGTCATATCAGCTAATTTCTCGTACACCTACCACACGGTTAGCGAAAAGATTCCTAAAAGAACCGTATGGCAATACGAGAAAACCAACTGGAGCGGTCTTAACAGCTTTTTTAGGAATTGTAACTGGTCGTTATGTTTCCTCGATAAGGACGTGGATGATCACAGACACCATTCTCTTTGGAATGAGAAACTTTATCTCTCATCGATTGAAGAGTATCAAACAAAAAGAAAAGGCATGGTACGACTCGAGTTGTAAATAGGCTGTCAGGGTTAGAGAAATGTTTTGTCGGTCCTTCAAAACCAACTCAACAGAGGAAAACCGAAAGGCAAAAAATACTGCAATGTCGCAAAGGCAGTTGGTCGGTCGTCAAAAACATTAGAAATTCTGCCTCATCCTCCATTCCAACGCTCATTTGCAACGACATTCCAGCTGTCGCTCTTTGGACAAGGTCAATCTGCTCGCTGCACACTTTGCGGCTAGCTCAACACTCCCAGATTGTCCTTTGTCTCCACCTACACTTGAGTGCGTCGAATCTTCAATGGGATGAATCCACTTTCGCACTCGTGTAGTAGCAAGAGTTCTTAAAGACCTTAACATTCACAAATTCGCTGGTCCAGATGGTATATCTCCCCTTCTTCTGAAGAGGTGTTCTTCCTTGCTGGCAACACCACTGCGGAAGCTTTTTCATCAATCCTAGTTTATAGGATACCAGATCTGTTTCCGACTATTCCAACTATCTTGGCGCTTATTCTCATTTTACCGAACTTTATGATTCCCTTTATCAGCGCTAACTTCAGAATGCGCAAGTCAACCTTATAAACGACCCTAAGTTCTTTTTCCAATTTGTTAACTACAAAAGAAAGTCCGATGGTTACCCTCCTTCCCTCTCTTTCAGTAACAAGTCATCAACCGATCCACTAACCATTGCCAACCTATTTGCCACCTTTTTTCAACAATCCTTCACCAACGACTCCCTTGTACCAGATCTAACCTATTTTAGTTACCTACTGAACTTCTCCAATGGGCCACTTCTCTCTCACATCTTGGACCCCTCTTATATCGAATATAAAAATACACCAACTCAATGACGAATTTACACCCGGTCCAGATGGCCTCCTTGCCATATTCCTTAAAAAATGTTCTTCCTCTCTTTAGTTTACCCTTTTTACTATCTTTCGTCTATCCCTTTCACAAGAAGAATTTCCTTAGACTTTGAAAACCTCCTTCATAACTCCGATCCACAAAAAAGGCTTAAAGAACGAAAGGCAAACGAACGAAATCGCCCAATCGCTAAACACTCCCATATACCCAAACTCTCCGAAAGCATTTTGCATTCCAATGCAAATCACTTATTTCGCCTAGACAACATGGCTTTCTGAAGGCTAGGTCAACCACTACAAATCTCGTTGAATTCGTATCCTTTGCCCTCTCCGCCCTAGAGAATGGCAACGAAGTCGATGTAATTGCAACCGATTTTAGCAAGGCATTCGATAAAATCTCTCATCGATTAATACCCTTTAAATTGTCTGCACTTGGCTTTGAACCCATACTGTTAAAATCGATATCCTCTAACCTCGAAAACCGTTATTACAGTGTTCGTTTTAGGTCAGCCCACTCGCTCCATTTCTGGTCACCTCTGGACTTCCAGAAGGCAGCCATCTCGGTCCCCTTCTTTTTATATTAACCATAAATGATCTGGATAGGATCATTAAACACTCGTCTGTCTCCTTTTACGACGACGATACCAAATTTTTCAATACCATTTCCTCTCCCCATGACTCCTTTCTCTTTCAACAAGACCTTGATAGTTTTTCGATTTGGTGCCTCAAAAATTGTTTAGAACTTACGAAAGCGGGTCAATAAGTCCGTGACTTTTGGATTAAAACACAGATTTTTTGATAAAAACATAATTTTATTTTTCAACGTAGTCTCCCTTGAGCTCTATACACTTTGTCCAACGCTTCTCCAATTTTTTTATCCCTTCCAAAAAAAATGATTTGTCGAGGTCCTCAAAATAGGCCTTTGTTTGCGAGATGACTTCATCATTGGAGTCAAATCTTTTTCCACCAAGCCACTTCTTCAGGTTTGAGAACAAGAAGTAGTCGCTCGGAGCCAAATCTGGAGAATAGGGTGGATGAGGGAGCAATTCATAGCCCAATTCATGGATTTTTGCCATGGCAACTGCACATGTGTGCACCCTTGCATTGTCTTGGTGGAAAAGAACTTTTTTCTTGGCCAAATGAGGTCGTTTTTTTTTCAAATCGTCATTGAATCGGTCCAATAAGTTGGCATAATATTCCCCATTGATTATTCTTCCCTTTTGAAGGTAGTCAATGTGGATTATCCCGCGTGCATCCCAAAAAACAGTCGCCATAACTTTATTGGCTGACAAACCCACCTTGGCCTTCTTTGGCGCCGATTCACCCTTAGAAACCCACTGTTTTGACTGTTGTTTGTTCTCTGGTGTGTTGTGATGGATCCATGTTTCGTCCACGGTTACAAAACGGAGCAAAAACTCCTCCATATTGCGATTAAACAACGCCAAACCTTCCTGTGAAGTTGTTACACGATTGCGTTTGTGGTCGAGTGTGAGCAAACGCGGCACCCATCTTGCGGAAAGCTTTTTCATGCCCAAGTGATCATTCAAAATTGAAACCACTGAGCCATGCGAGATCCCTACGGCTTCCACAATCTCTCGCACTTTCAATCTTCGGTCGGCCAACACCATATCGTGAATTTTTTCGATTGTTTCGGGTGTAGAGACCTCAACTGGGCGTCCAGGAGGTTCGGCATCTTCAGTGCTTGTACGGCCACAACGAAATTCAGTAAACCACTTTTTTACCATTGAAATCGATGGTGCAGAGTCCCCATAGTATTTATCAAGCTTAGCCTTGGTCTCGGTAATGGTTTTTTTTCGCAAGAAATAATGCTTAATAAGCACACGAAATTCACTTTTTTCCATTTTCTCCTCAAATTAGTGAGTAGTTTGATAAAAATAGCTGTCAAACACAAACTAACTGACTCAGCAAGTTTAAATTTTGACAGGAGTCAACTGACAAATGCCTGTTGACAGGAGCAGTGTTGCTGTTTCAGTAAAGAGGTCAGAAATTCAAAAATGCACGGAATTATTGATCCGCTCTCGTACATTATAAGAGTACACAAACTCCTTGCGGGCGCGCTCATTATAAAAAGAAAAAAAAAAGTGGTTGAATTAAGGATGTCGTATTTGGTGGCAGGAACAAAACCTATACATTTTCATGCTTCAAGTCTGGATGGCCGGGAGCGTTATCCATAATCAGAAGAACTTTGAATACCAGACCTTTTTCGTTTGTATATCTTCTAACTTCTGGGACAAAACATTTATTGAACCATTCAGTGAAAATGGCAGTTGTTACTGATGCCTTTTTGTTCGCCATCCAATAAACCGGCGATTTATTAAAGTCGACACCTTTCATTGATCGGGACTTAAGTGCACAATTAACAAACAGAGGCTTCAGCATACGTCCGCCTGAAGTATTGCTACAAAATAAAAATTTGACGCGATCTTTTGCTGCCTTAAAACCACTAGCACTCTTTTGCGATTTTGCTACATACGTGCGGCTTGGCATTTTTTCCCAAAGAGACCAGTTTTGTCCGCATTAATGACGTGATCTGGACTGTACCCACCATTGGCAATTATTTCGGCAAGTTTTGATGGATATTGTTTGGCAGCCTTCTCATTCCCCGAAGCAATTTCTCTGTTGATCTTTATATTATGAAATGCGTGTTTTTCGAGAAATCCTGTTAACCATCCTGTACTGGCAGAAAATACGAGTATATAGCTCTTATCATGATTTGTTTGAGAGGACGTAGATGGTTCAAGTTCCTTTATCTGCTTATTTGGTATTTCCATCAATTGGTATCCTCTTCTATGTATTGTCCTCTATCCATATTACCAGTGCTTTTTCCATTTTTTCTTTAACAGAATTCCTAGTGTATGATGACGACTTAGCAGATAGTTTCGTTCCAGATACTACAGATATCCTAATAGCATCTTCATTTCGTTTAATGGTCCTTATTGTCCTTCGTTCATTGTGTGTCACCACTTAAGCTAAGGCCTTTTTTCACTCCATTGCCCTTCTTTTTTTCTAATTTGGCGTTAAAATCGCCATAAATGATTTCAACTTCATTCTTAGGGTGTTACTATGAGCACCGCAATCTTTTTCCTTTCAATGTGTTGATGAGACGACTGTAGGTAATGCTATCCTCTCTATCAAATCAACTGCCGTAGGCTTGGATGATATTCACCCGAAATTTATTAGAATCTTGTAACACAATTATAATGACGGGAATTATTCCTGATGAATGGAAGCAGCCAAAAATCATACCCATTCCAAAATCAAGATCACAAAATAATTCAGAGTATAGGCCAATAGCTATCCTTCCTTTCCTTCGTAAGGTGTTTGCGAAAATTTTAAGCAAACAAATGAAGATCTTCCTTGAGCTAAATAACCTACTAACCCAACATCAATCTGGTTTTAGAACAAAGCATAACTGCACAACTGCGTTATTAAAAGTAACTGACGACATCCGTTCTGCCATTGACAGAGACATGATGTCACTTCTAGTTTTCCTGGACTTCTCAAAAGCATTTGATTCCGTAAACCATGATATTCTTGTATACAAATTAAAGAATCAATTTGCTTTTGATGATAAAGCGTGTCAACTTGTAGCATCATCGCAACCAAGGTGTATTTCATTGTGATCGAATACCATCGAGCTTGCCGGTATCATCTGGGGTGCCTCAAGGATCCGTCCTTGGTCCTTTTTTGTCCACGATGTTCATAAATGATATATGTTATATAAAAGGATAATCTGCTGCTATTATCATACCTATGCGGATGATGTGCAGTTATACAAAAAAATACCCACATCTGCAGTGTCCTCTAGCGTCGAAGACCTTAACACAGACCTCGATTCCATATTTGTTTGGTCACAAAAAAATTGCCTTAGCTTTAATCCTTCAAAAACCAAGACACTGCTGATTGGGAGTAACAATCAGGAAACTGTGATTTTGCCTGTTGCTATTAATAATGATGTCATTGAGTTCGTTACTAAAATTAAAAATTTTGGGAATTTATTTTCACAAACAACTCAACTGGACCGATTACATAAACTTTGTTGTCTCAAAAATACATATATAGCGTTCGAAGGGGATTGAGCCCGACAAACCGGTACCTGCCTGTGAAAGTCCAAATTAAACTTATTAAGCCTTTCGTCCTTTCGCCCATTATACTCTACGGATGCGAAATCTTCGCATACTTAGATTCTTCGTCCTTGAGAAAGCTAAATGTCCCATTTAACAGCTGTGCTAGATACATATTTAAATTGAAAAGGTATGATCACATATCAGCCTTTACTAAGCAAATAGCTGGGTGTTCACTGGATACAATTCTAAAATATCGAACTGTCCTTGCACTGCATAGAATTATTTACTCTGGAGCACCGAATTACTTGTTCACAAAAATCAAGTTTGTGCACTCTCAGAGAACCCTTAATCTATTACCTCCTAGGTACAAATTTTTAAATAGCAGTCGTCAATTTTTATCTCATGCTGTGCGCCAATGGAACAATCTCCCTACTAATATCAAAAGAGTGAACACAGAAAATCGTTTCGAAAAAGACCTATTAAATTACTACACAAGTTGCATATGCCTATTAAAATTAGCTCTTATTACTTAAAACTATATTTATGCAACTTCATCTTTCATCTTCTTTCCTATTCTATTCTTTTTTCATTTTTCCTCTCGCTTCCATATTCTATTTTTTTCTTTTGTTATTGGGATTAAGATAATTTTCGTAAATGAGAGTGTAAAACAAATTTTAGCTGCGCAATGCAAAAAATTGTTTAAATTAAAATGTGCGCAGAGATGCTTTATTTAATAAATATGTTGCACGTAAAACTATTCTTTAGTAGCATTTTCTCTTTCTTATGTAGGAGCGAGATCGCATGTCAAGCTAACATAGCGAAATAGGCATTCATGCGGATTGTTACAATAAGTTCGGCCACGTCCGAATCTAATGTATCTTTGCTTTTGGTCATCCTGCAATCTGTGTTGCAATTTGTCATCCTCCTTCTAGTCGGCCTGTGCAATAATCCGAAAGGGTATCGACGATGAACAAAATCGAACGGACGAACGATAAGGAAAAATTAAAAACTATATGTATAACTACACGAAACAATAATTTATTTTATTAAAGATGATCTTTACCATGCTGCATCTGAAATCCAAATGGCCGAGATTACATAGATTTTAACATGAGCAAGTGTGAAATAAACGGCAATAGAAAGCTTTGACGTTAACGTTACTTTGAGTTACGTTTGATTGAATTATTCTAACGTTAAGATTTATAGGTCAAATATATAATATTTGGCAATAATTATTTATAATTACAAAATATGAATATGTGATTTAATTGGAACATCTTTTAAGTAATTAATAAATCAATTAACAAATGATTAAAGCATTCCTAAACACGGCCCAACCCACCGCATTTCCTGAATTGCGGTGATCTTCGAATAGTGAATAGCAGAATAGATTCTGTGCTAGTTGTTCGGCTGTATGATAAAATCAATCCATGTGCATATCCCAACGTCGTTGTCCTTTTTTGGTTTTGTAATGTCGTCAACCATAAATCCGTCATTATCCGAGGCTATTGGTTCGCAACAGCTTGGTTTTGACGTGGCCGTCTGGTTATTGTTTAGGTGTTTTCCTAAGCCGTAAAACTCGTTTACGGAGTGCCCTGCTGAACTAACCTTCAAACATTCCAAACCAATATACTCGTACACACATATATCATTATCTCTCTATCAATTCTTGGTCTACAACTAAGTTTCCAGCGTTTTTTTTCCAAAATTTGAAGTTTTATTACGAAAACATAGTTACAATGCTTTATTCAAAGTATCGTCCATCGGAAGCTACAACTTTCCCCCATCTTTCTGGCAATTTATGAATTCCGGACCCAAAAAATTTCTCGTCTTTCGAGCCCAAGAACGTATCGAGCTAATTTTTGATTTCCTCTACTGAGCTGAAGCGTATTCCCGTAAGAGCGTTCTGCATCGAACGAAACAAGTGGTAGTCAGATGGTGCCAAGTCTGGACGGTAAGGCGGGTGAGGCAGAATTTCCCATCCACTATTGTCCAAATATTGGGTCTACAAGTAAGTTTCCAGCGTTTTTTTTCCAAAATTTGAAGTTTTATTACGAAAACATAGTTACAATGCTTTATTCAAAGTATCGTCCATCGGAAGCTACAACTTTCTCCCATCTTTCTGGCAATTTATGAATTCCGGACCAAAAAAATTTCTCGTCTTTCGAGCCCAAGAACATATCGAGCCAATTTTTGATTTCCTCTACAGAGCTGAAGCGTATTCCCGTAAGAGCGTTCTGCATCGAACGAAACAAGTGGTAGTCAGATGATGCCAAGTCTGGACTGTAAGGCGGGTGAGGCAGAATTTCCCATCCACTATTTACCAAATAGTTTTTCACCGAAACCGCAACATATAGCCGAGCGTTGTCGTGATGAGAAAGGACGGACTTATGCTTGGTCTCATATTCTGGCCGTTTTTCTTTTAATGCCCGCTTCAAACGAATTAGTTGGGTTCGATATAATGGTCCTTTGATGGTTTCACCACTCGGAAGCAGTTCGTAGTATACGACACCCTTTTGATCCCACCATATGCAGAGCATGTATACGATTTTCTGCGTTTAGGATTATCATAATAAATCCATTTCTCATCACCAGTGACAATACGATGCAAAAATGATTTATTTTTATACCGCTGCAGTAACATTTCGGACATGCAAAATCGCCGTTCGACGATTTCAATTCGTACGGCACCTAGTTTCCAACCTTTTGAATGAATCCCAGTGCTTTTAGGCGCAGGGAAACGGCTTGTTGCGTGACGCCTAGTGATGCAGCTAGTTCTTCTTGAATCTGACATGGATCCTCATCCAGTAAAGCGTCCAATTCCTCGTCTTCAAAACTTTTCGGCTTTCCGGGGCGATCTTTGTCTTCAACTCCAAAATCACCACTTTTGAACCGTTTGAACCACTCGCTTCACCAATACATTCCACTCCATAAGTTTCCGAAAGCAAACGATAGGCCTCAGCCGCACTTTTCTTCATATTAAAGAATAAAAGCAGCGCTTCCCGCAAATGACGTTTATTTGGCTGGATACTTGCCATGATTTTGCTCGATAAAATGTACGACACCGATAGAACTGCTCAAATATAACGCTGCAAAGTTGTTGACAGATACAAAACCTACAAATAAAACACATGGGGTCTGATATTTCTGCCCGGGATCCACTGGTGGCGCCATCTCTGACAAACGCTGGAAACTTACTTGTAGACCCAATACAATAGAAAAAATGCTCTAGAAAAACAAAATAACAACACAAGAAGAACATGGGTACATACTTTGTTGACGGAAAGATCGATCATGTTAAATGCTAAATAGATATATTTATTTACTGTTCTTACTATAATGTGATTATAGCAGCTTGCACCTTTTGTTTGCACAAACATAACTCATACAAATGTCAAATAAATTATACGCAGTACAGTAAAAAATACAGAAAATAAAAACCGAATTTTTTATAACGTTTGAAATCTCAACACAAAACGGTGCGTTTCTTTTATTTAAAAATATCATTATTACAATTTCACAAAGTAGAAAGGAATTCTTAATTCTTAATTTCTAAACACAGAACATACTTATATTTGCATAAAAAGAAAACTCACTAACAAATTATCAAATATCACTAATTAGTAGATGGAGTGAAAAGTGACGTCCTCGACCGCCAGAATGCGCTGCTACTGCACAAATTCAGTGCGATATTGTCTTTAGTTTTGTTTTGACAGCTGATTGTTGTTGACGTGTTTGGCATCATGTTGAGTATGGACAAAAGCGATTTTCGTTCTCTCATAAAACATTATTTTTTGAGAGGCGAAACGGCGAAGGAAACTAAGAAAAGTTGGATAAATATTATGGGACTAATACTCCGTCAGATTACACCGTCAAATATTCGTTGGTTACTGAGGACAATGTAAAAAAAATACATGAAATGGTGTTGGCTGACTGGAAAGTGAAGGTGTGCGAGCTAGCAGATACCACAAAGATTAGTACTGAGCAACACGCCATATTTTGAGCAATATTCTGCATATGAAAAAGTTATCCTGTCGCAGGGTGCCGCGAACTCTCACTCCTGACCAAAAACACGAACGCGAGAGCACTTCGAAAGAGTGTTTGGATGCGGAATCGGGCGGACTTTTAGCTTCAATTGGTAACTGGATTTGGATCCCTCGGACTATTATCTCTTCCTAAACCTCAAAAGATAGCTCATCAAGAAAACATTCAGCTCACGCGAGGAAATCATCGACGCCACGGAGGAGTATTTTGCAGACCTTCCGGAAAATTACTTTTCGGACGGGATCGAGAAGTTGGAAAATCGCTGGAATAAGTGTATCAAACTAAAAGAGGACTATATTGAATAATATAAAAAAACATTTAAAAAAAAACAATGTTTTAATTCCCAAGGAGGTCACTTTCCACTCCATCTAGTAAAAATACAAATATTGATGTTAAATTTTATAAACTTAAAAATGTTCGATCAAATAGATCGAATCAATATTTGCCTCCAAACATATAGTATAGATACACCCTGACTAAAACCAACTTCTGACTGCTATAATTTCCAAACCGTTCATGACAGTGAGCTCAAATTTTGACACATGACAGATAATTTTATTATTTACAAACCTCTTAAACGATTTGCGTCTCAGTTGTGTTGAAAAATTTTTATCCGCGATGGAATTCAAACGCGATAGTGATGTACGAGTACATATGTAATTCTGAATTTGGCGAATATTTTAATCCTTACATATAATTCACATCCTCTTTACGCAGAAAAGAACATAAGGGAGAGTCCACTCGCTGTAATAGTCATACTTACCTGGCGCAGGGGTTACCGTGATCATGAAGGCGGTTCCCCCGGGGCGAGGCTTGGCCATTGCACATCCGGTTGAGTTGACCTCCGCGATTATTCCTAATGCGAATAACTCGTGCGTGTAATTTTTGGTAGCCGGGGATGGCGTTCGCGCCGCCCCGACGTTAAAATTTAACAACTGTTAGAGAATCTGTGTAGTAAAATCAAGATAGCAGCCTTGTGGAGTGGTCAGTAATTCAAATTTGTAAATATCAAGATAGGTACGAATATGTGTCGGGTCACAGTTGTACCCCTAATTAGAATTAAGAATAGGATACCACCTTGATCAAAAAGTTCCCGGGAACACCCACCGTGTGGCGCTCCATTATTCCGATTTGAGTTCTGTTTATTTTGTTAAGCTGATAAATCTATTGTTGTTAACATTCCCTTCTAAATCTTAGCGTCATAGCTTGACATTTGCAAAAGTTACGTAGGCAAGAGTACATCTATCTCTGTGTGTTGGCGATTTTTTGAAATTTTAGAAATGTATTTAAATTTGCAACAACGAAGTTGTATTAAATTTTGCGTAAAAAACGGATTTAATGTTTCGCGAACGTTGGGTTGGAAAAGTGCTTCGGCAACGATTCTCTAAAGAAAATGGTCGTGGCGCGAGCAGTTCAAAAGTGGGTCGTGAGTCAGTCAATCGACGATGATGAACGCAGTGGCAGACCATCGACATCGGCGTTATGAGCCGTTTGCGTGAAGCAATTCGCCGAAAGAGGAAAGAATTGTGGGCAGAAAACTCGTGGATTTTGCACCATGATAACGAACCGTCGCAATTATTCATAATTTTTTGACGAAAAATGCAACATATACCATCCAACAGCCACCGAATGTTTCGAGGATTGGATCAAGCGCTGGCATAAGTGTGTTGCAGTCGATGGGTATTACTCTGAAGGGGAAAATATAGATTGAAAAGAATATACTAAGGACTGCAACGAATAAAATCTGTAAATTTCAATACGGGCTATAATTCCAATGCGTAAAAATTACAATCCCATTTTGTACCCAAATTAGCCTGTATATTCTCTAGTTTCAGTTTGTTATTGGTTTTAGTTCAGTGCGGTTTAAAATATTTATAAAATATTAGTCAAGAGGAACGCCGTAAAAAGATCATCGACAAATGGCTCGAAAATACTTCGCGTCCAACCCATTTCATTGCAAAAAATTTAAACATAGCACTCAGTACAGTGGATTCTGTTATTAAACGATATTTGGAAACGTTGACAATTAAGCGAAAACAGAAAAGTGGAGCACATGATACAAATTTGGACAGGAAAATAGTGGGTACCATCGTAAAAAACCAGACTATGTCATCCAGAGATGTTGCTCGGAAATGTAATACCAACCAAACAATGGTACAAAAATCTAAAAAACGTAACGGTCTAAAAACACGAAAAAAAACAAAAAATACCAAAAGTTACTGAAAAGCAAAAAAAGTCATAAAAACAAGCCCAAAAGCTATACGAGTTGATCGGCAACAAGAAAACGTGCTTGGTTTTGGATGTCAAAGCCAACATTACTACTCTTCCAAGTGCTCAGTTTTACAACTCGTTTGAAGCTGAGATTCTTCCGCAATCAACAACATCGATTGGGGTGGAAAAATTCGGGTCAAAATATCTCGTTTGGCAGGCCATTTGCCAATGTGGACACATAAGCTCAACGGGAACAATTAACGGAGCAGTGTACATTAACGAGTGCCTAAAAAAACGCTTGATTCCTTTCTTAAACAAACACGAGGGTTCAACATTCTTTTGGCCACATTTAGCTTCAGCTCACTATGCTCATGCGACGTTGAGCTTTCTCGTTGCTAAAAATGTCGACTTTGTCCCAAAAGACATGAATCCACCCAATGCTCCACAGTGCCGCCCCATTGAAAGGTATTGGGCTTTGGTCAAAGCTAAATTGAGGAAAAGTGAGCAGTGTGCAAAGGACGTAAAAGGTTTTAGTGCTAAATGGAAAAGAGCGTCCAAAAAGATCACGGATGTAACTGTCACCAACCTTATGAAGGACATTCGAAAGAAGTTGAGGAAAGAATGGGAATCCAAATAATTTTTTTTATTTTTTGTAATTGTGAATGAATTTAATAAAAACAGAGTTTTAAAGCAAATAAAAAAAATTTACGGTTTTTTATTACTTATTTTTTTTACTTATTACTTATCCTGCGAGGAGTTCTGCTGTGGAAACCGTTATTATTGAGAGTTCTTTCAACTGTGCGTGGATGCACAATTGTATTTGATCTTCCTGCCAACCCTTTAGACAGCATTGTGGCATTCACTCTTGGATTATTGCCTGCTTCTCTCACGATAAAGCCGAAATCTGGGCGATTTAGCTTCTTTTGGGCGGATACAATGCGGTTTGTTTTTGAAGTTATTGTATATTAATTGTTTGGACTGCTGACTTTCTTAAATCCAGTAGATTTGCAATTTCACCAAATGATTTCTTTTCTTTTTTTGTATTTTATTACTAAATTTCGCACTTCAACCGCTTTCCAAACTTCAGCTGAGAGGCACAAATCTGATTTTCACAAATGGAAAAATTCAAATACGGTACTTTTCCATTATCCTCCATCAGTGTATAACAAAATAAAACCATGGAAGATTGGGCGTATGCGTTTGTCATTATTTATTTTTTTCGTTTTTTGTGAAATTCACTTGTTATGTCTTTGTTAAATCCGTAATAAAACGAGATTTGAAACAAAACTGCATAACACTTTTGAACCCGTTAGGTTACATGGTGGTCGTACTTATGTTATGTATAAATATTATACATAGCCTTTAGGTCACTACGAACTCAAATCTCCCCATTGATTCATTGATCTTTCAAGATAAAAATTTATTAAGACAAAGAAGTGCGGAGTAATTATTATTGTTTATATTATGCAAAGTGCTGGGGGTATGATAAACATCCGCTGAAACCTAATCCAGCATCATAATAATAGACAAATTTCAATCGCAGAGATGCATTATTCTCGATTGATGTGTATTTTGTTTACACAAGTGTCCATCGCCTGGGTGATTAAATAGAAAAACAATGGATCAATGGAGGAGTATAAATACTGATTACATTGTGACTTGAAGGGCACTCTTCCTGAACTTCCGAAATAGTCCGTATAGTTTTTCTTTAAAGTAAAAGTAATTGAAAAATAAATTGTGCAAAAGGAAAAATTATACTAAAAATTGGTTTTTAATTCTTATTAAAATTATAAGACTTAGACTTCTATCGCCCACTGCACATTTTCTAACAGTTGTAAAATTTTAATGTCGGGGCGGCGCGAACGCCATCCCCGGCTACCAAAAATTACACGCACGAGTTATTCGCATTAGGAATAATCGCGGAAGTCAACTCAACCGGATGTGCAATGGCCAAGCCTCGCCCCGGGGGAACCGCCTTCATGATCACGGTAACCCCTACGCCAGGTAAGTATACTTTCATCCGCAATCGGCTTACTTCTTTTAACCAATTCCGCACGAAGAAGATGTGAACTATAAGCGTTGAATGAAATCTCGCCGTACATTTTTGTTTGTGTAAATACAAAGTCCAGATGCATCCCTAACTATTATCCATGCATACGTATTGCAAGTATTTAATACAAAATATAAAATAAAAATAAGGTAGCGATGGTTGTTGGTAATACTCGTTAACAATTTTTGTATCTATTGCAGGGATTGCAATATGAAAATGCAATTTATGAAAATATGGTAATATTCAAAAAGCCTGTTTTTTTCCAGTTTTTATCTCAGTTCGATTTGAATTGAAATTGAAACTGTTATGCTATGTATGTACCTGTTCACACTATGCCTGTTCACACTGTCACATTGTGAAATTCACATTGACGTGGGCATGAAAGTCCTGCTCATGAACGTCATGTTCACATTTTCATGAAGATGAAAGACCTTTTGACAAGGGAACTGTTGAATCGGACCGTTTTTAATTTTTAAATGTGAGCAGTTGGCCAGAGACATACCTTTTTCCCCTTCTTTACACTTCCTTGCACATCAACGATCAAAACTAAAATGACAAAACATGTCAGATATACATGGAACGATATGGGAAAAACATCATCCTTCACTCTGCAAGTAACCCTTCTTCCCACTTAAAACAATCTTCCTGGCCAGTCCAATGTGAACAGGCACTTTAAAAGCAGAACACTCATACCTCTACAGAGAATTATATTTTTAAGTCTTCCGTATTGTATAAATCTTCCAATTGTCGGAAAAATTTAAAAAATGTGTCAGAAACGAAACACTTTGAGAAAAGAACATTCATTCTTCCACCGAGAATAATATTTTGAAGAGGACAGTATGCCTGTTCACATTGGCGTGGGCATGAAAGTCCTTCCCATAAACGTCGTGCTCTCATTTTCATGGTGATGATGAACTTTTTGACAAGCGGAACACTTACGAGGGTTGTCTGAAATACAATAAAATACAATGAAATACAATGATACAAGACATTTTTTCTCAAAATTTTTTTTTTCTACGTAGGTAGTCTCTATACACTTCTCCCAGCGATGCTCCCATCTTTCTAACCCGTCCAAATAGTACTTGGCGTTTTTCTCTGCAAAATAATTGTTCACGAAGATGATTGCCTCCTCATTTAACGAAAATCTCTGTCCTCCGAGCGCAGTTTTTAGATGAGGGAACAAAAAGAAGTCGCTTGGGGCTAGATCTGGTGAACAAGGCGGATGGTCAAGCAGTTCAAACTGTAATTCATGGATTTTCGCCATGGCAACCGCTGAGGTGTGAGACGGCGCGTTGTCTTGGTGAAACAAGATTTTCTTTTTCTGCAAGGGTAGCCGTTTTTCCGCAATTTCTGCCTTCAGCTTGGCAAGTAATGATGCGTAGTATGCTCCTGTAATGGTTTTTCCTTTTTGAAGATAATCGATTAAGATAACTCCCTTACTATCCCAAAAAACAGTCGCCATCACTTTTCCAGCCGAAAAAACAGTTTTTGCATTTCTTGGAGCCGGCTCGCCCTTTGCAGTCCACAGCTTTGACTGAATTTTTGTTTCGGGCGTATAATGGTGTATCCAAGTCTCATCTACAGTAATTAATCGGCGCCAAAATATCCAACAGAACGTTGGAAATGTTACGAGGGCGGGTCAATAATTCCGTGCATTTTTGAATTTCTGACCTCTTTACTGAAACAGCAACACTGCTCCTGTCAACAGGCGTCAGTTGACTCCTGTCAAAATTTAAACTTGCTGCGTCAGTTAGTTTGTGTTTGACAGCTATTTTTATCAGACTACTCACTAATTTGAGGAGAAAATGGAAAAAAAGTGAATTTCGTGTGCTTATTAAGCATTATTTCTTGCGAAAAAAAAACATTACCGAGACCAAGGCTAAGCTTGATAAATACTATGGGGACTCTGCACCATCGATTTCAATGGTAAAAAAGTGGTTTACTGAATTTCGTTGTGGCCGTACAAGCACTGAAGATGCCGAACGTCCTGGACGCCCAGTTGAGGTCTCTACACCCGAAACAATCGAAAAAATTCACGATATGGTGTTGGCCGACCGAAGATTGAAAGTGCGAGAGATTGTGGAAGCCGTAGGGATCTCGCATGGCTCAGTGGTTTCAATTTTGAATGATCACTTGGACATGAGAAAGCTTTCCGCAAGATGGGTGCCGCGTTTGCTCACAGTCGACCACAAACGCAATCGTGTAACAACTTCACAGGAGAAAAAGAAATGTCAAGGGGATGCAAAGGAAATCTTACCCACATGCAGTGGGCATATGTATTTTTTTGCTTCATTATCGCTCCCTTTTGCACTCATTTGAATCTCTCTAAACATGCGCCGTGTAATAGCCGTCTATAAAACAACATCCACATCCATTCTATTGCAGAATATAAAGCATCAGATTAAACCACAGTTGAAGGCTACCTCACAGGCTTCGATTGGGCCCTAGAGCTCAGCAAAATCCCCGCAGATGAGCATAATAACTTCGCTCGTGTCCACATGGGAGCGAAGCTGAATAATACGCTCAAAGCCTTAGTAAGTCTTGAGGTTCCAGAGAATCTTACGCACGCTCAAATCAAATCGAGTTTGACAAAACATTTCGAGCGCAAGAAAAATAAATTCGCTGGAAGTATAAAATTTCGGCAAATCGTTCAGTCTCAAATTTCGCACTATGACTGCGACAAGGGCCAGCATTCTGTGATTACAATTCCTTCTTAGATCGAATGCTCATTGAGCAATTACTTTACGGCCTTGAATCACGAAATACCTGCGATGAAATCATATCAAAAATACCAGCATCTTTCGCAGAAGCCTTCGAAATCGAACACAAACTCGAGGCAACACATCAAACAGCGGTAGAAGTAAAGACGCCCGGATCGGAACCCATTCCATTGGTAGAATCCACACATAAATTGGGACATGCGCCAATACAAGTCAAGAATAAATACAAAACTCGTGCTTCTGTTAGCAGGAAGCCACAAAATACAGACGAGGAAGCAAGTAAAGGAGACGAAGTTTCTAATTGTTATGGATGTGGGGGGGAAAGTCTGCAGATCTCAGACGCAGGGTTCGGACTTCTGATATAAAATTTCGAAGTATGTACAGAAAAAAACCGAAGTAAAATCAAAATTTGCGAAGTAAATACAAGAAGATTGTTTTGATTTTTTTTATTTGCTATTTTTCATAAAAATTCATTTTTAACGCATTTTATTATTTAAAAATATGATTGGTGACAAATACAAAACAAAAAAAAAATTGAACATAAATATATTGCATCAATTGAAAATTCAGTCTTCAGTCTTAAATATATTCATAATTTAGAGATCTAAATTGAAGATTTACGATTAACTTTTTTATATTTGAATTCGTAGCCGAATTCTTTCAATTTTGCCATCGTTTTCACCGACTTGTGACACAGTGCATTGTCTTGATGAAACAGCACTTTCTTTTTCTTCAAACGCGGCCGTTTTTCTGCGATTTCGTCCTTCAAACGCTCCAACAACGCAATGTAATAGTCGCTGTTGATAGTCTGCCCCTTTTGCAGATAGTCGATGAAAATTATTCCATGTGCATCCCAAAATACGGATGCCATAACCTTGCCAGCCGAGGACGAGGTTCGTCGCCTGCTCGCCACTCAGCTGACTGCCGACTTGACTCTGGTGTGAAGTGATGGAGCCAAGTTTCACCCATTGTCATATACCGACGCAAAAATTCGGCTTGATTGCGGTTGAACAGCTTTAAACACTCCTCTGAATCATCAACACGTTGTTGTTTTTGGTCGACTACTCGCAAACGCGGCACCCACTTTGAACAGAGCTTTCGCATGTCCAAACATTCGTGTATGATATATCCAACACGCTCTTTTGATATCTTCAGGGCCTCAGCTATCTCGATCAACTTCACTTTACGGTCATTCTAATCATTTTGTGGACTTTTTTGCTGTTTTCATCTGAAATAGCCTCTTTTGGACGTCCACTGCGTGCATCATCTTCGGTGCTTGTATGACCACTTTTAAATTTTTCAATCCACTTGCGAATGGTTTGTTCGCAAGGTGCAGAGTCCGGGTAACACTTATCAAGCCATTTCTTTGCATCGGCTGTATTTTTTCCCATCAAAAAGCAATGATAAATCAACACACGAAATTGCTTTGAATTCATTTTTTTCACAATAACAAAAGTTGCTTCACTCACAACGGTATATCTCGAGAACTAATCGTCCGACAGCTGTCAAATTTATACACGTATCTTTTGAAGGTTGGTACTAATTGAAAATAGTATGGATTTAATTCAAGTGGTGTCCTCTCTTAGAAACGGACTTTTCAGCCGATATGTTACTTTCTTAAATTATTTGGTGGTTCATAAATTTCCCCAACATTATTTATAAATGATCGTGAAAACATTAAGTTTTCAACTGTCTTAACATTTAAACGATTTCTAAATTTGTTTTTTATCAAATTCATTTCTGAGAATTTTCTTTCCGCTGCTGCGCTGCTGTGGGCTAAAACAGCCAAAGTTAACATATATTCAGACAAATTTTTGAACAAAATCTCTTCCATTTGATTACATTTTCCCATTAAGGAATACCAAAATTTAATCAAATCTTTTTGATCTATATTGCTAATGTTATAAAAAAGGAATGATCTCCATTCATCGTTTAAGACCTCAATTGAGCATTTGTTGAAAGGAAAGGATTCAACCAGTTTTAAAATTGAAGGTAATTCTCCTTCTTCAATTTTTTGAGGGTTCAAATACTATACTAAATTTAGTTTGTTATCGTAAAAAGAAAATCTTAGTTTGATTTGGTTGCAAAGAGTAATATAGTATTTTAAAATATTTCGTTTAATTTCCAAATTATTTCCTTTTGAAATATTTTTTTCATTTTTCTCAAATTCTGTCCCACAAAATATTGTTTCAATAGAAACCTAGAAGTTCTGATTTTCGTAATCCACTTCACAACTTAAAAACTCAATTTTTATAAAATTGCTAAACAAGTTTAAAAATGTTGCTTAATTGACGGAAGAAGAAGATGAATAGTAGTTTTTTTCTGACTGAAAAATTCTATTAATTTTATTAATAATATTTAAAACATAAGATAAAAATAACAAATAGGATATATTCACATCATTTAGTCTTTCTGCCACTGTTTCAATATTATTTTCCCTCTTTTCTTCAAATGACAATAATAAAAAATAATGCTTTAGAGGTGTCCATTGTTCTAAAACCCTGTCTACTGCTGCCTGAACCGATAACCATCGAGTGGTACATATGTTCAAAATTTTGTGCTCGGCTATTTCAAAATACTCCTGAAAAGTCTTGAATTCAGAAAGTCTTTTAGAGCTATGCGAGAAAAAATTAAAAATGTTCTTAATTAATAAT
This sequence comes from Volucella zonaria, assembly GCA_963966105.1. Classification (NCBI taxonomy): domain Eukaryota; kingdom Metazoa; phylum Arthropoda; class Insecta; order Diptera; family Syrphidae; genus Volucella; species Volucella zonaria. Next base: position 93,066,640 of record OZ014532.1, on the reverse strand, counting down.
TCAATTTCAAGGCGAATTTGTTTTGATGCTGCTTTTGAGCAAAGATTTAGAGAATGGCAAGTACAACCCAAATACGAGTAGAAGAGATTTTCGTTCAATGATTTTAGATGGAAGGAAGGAAGGAAGGAAGAAAGGAATCTCCAATTCCAATAAGTATTGTATTTTTTATAGCACTTGCAATTGAAGTTGCCGACGAATCTTCTAATTCTAACAACCCAAAAAAATCGTCTTTAATTGAACGGCACCAAGAACCGAATCGGTGCTTTCATCAATGAGGGAAAAAAATTTATTGCGAAGGCTTCGTGCTAAATTCTTCTTGCTAAAGTTCGAAATAAGTTTAACTAATTCTGTTGCTTTCTTTGAACAACATTTAATTTTATATGACGTGTCTTTGGCTTGCGTGAGAACATTAAACAGGCCCGGCAGTGTGTCCATTGTGGTAAAAGGTAAAAAATTTGAAACACAATTTTTCGACGATTTGTGGTAAATGTGTTTGGTTCTTACACTCAGCTTCTTTTTTTTTTTTTGTGGCTGTGGGAACTTGCATGTCGTTCTAAGTTGGTAATGTTGTTGGCTAAAATTTTTTTGCAAAACTTGCAGTAAGCATTTTGAAAAACTCCCTCCCTGGTCAACCATCTCCTACTTGATTCCCATTCAGTTTTATATTTTTGGTTATATTTCTTACAGGTTATATTATTTTCCAATTCCTCGTCTGAAATTTTATCTGCCACCATGGTTGAGCAAGAGGATAAGTCAGTTTCTTCGCAAACCGTTTGTGTTTTTCTACAACCGAATACAAAAAATACAAAAACGCATTTACGTAAGACTTCACTACCTACCCGGTGTCTCCATCTGAACTTTTTCGAAGGGAGATACGGCTCTTCTCATTCGTAGAATTTTGTCTAAAATAATAAGCCGTTAAAACACACTCACTTATTTTAAACATTTTTGTTACCATTCTTACTTTTTGGTTAAATATTTATTCATTTCATTAATTTTTTTTCTTGAAAACCATTTGTATTAAATTGCTTGCACAATAGATCTAAATAATCGCAACTGCAAACAATAACAAACCGCAAGTTCATTCCCTAACATCTAACAAGAGCATGCCTTGTCAAGCGAATTCAAGAAATCAATTTTTTACTTACAGTTACAGTTAATCGTCGTTGTTGAAATTCACAAATTCACACTCGCACTTACACAATTCTACAATTCTGTACCAGAGAGAGAGAAACGAAAACAGAAAAAAAAAGAAACTAAGTCACCTTAAAGTTTTTTTTTTTGTTGCAGTAAGAGGAGTAACGAACGTAGCAATAGCAACGTAGGTTAGGTGACAGGAGCGAGGCAGTGTTGACGCTTCGAGAAGCTTCGAAAAATAGAAGTAGATCTTGGGCAAAGCGAAGTATGGGAGTAGATTTTTTTTATTTCTTTAAATCGAAGTAAAGTCCGAACGCAGCTCAGACGTCACAGATTGCCGAAGAGCCTGGAACACCTGACTCCGTCCAATGCCTAAATAAAACTAAATCAACTGACAGGCGTATGACGGTGCATATCGATGGGTCCGCCATGCGGAATTATCCGCATGAAAACATTGCGTCAAGCCAAGATGCAGTTCGCTAAAGACGGGGAGGTTACAAAAACGGTAGTCGTACTTAGACTTCTGTTGCTCACTGTATATTTTCTAATAGTTGACAAATTTTAATGTCGGGGCGGCGCGAACGCCATCCCCGGCTACCAAAAATTACACGCACGAGTTATTCGCATTAGGAATAATCGCGGAGGTCAACTCAACCGGATGTGCAATGGCCAAGCCTCGCCCCGGGGGAACCGCCTTCATGATCACGGTAACCCCTACGCCAGGTAAGTATGCTTTCATCCGCAATCTTCTTACTTCTTTTAACCAATTCTGCACGAAGAAGATGTGAACCGTAGACATTGAATGAAATCTCGCCGTGCATTTTTGTTTGTGTAAACACTAAATTAAAGATGCATCCCTTACTATTATACTCGCACGCAAGTACTTAATGCAAAATTGTTGCGATGGTCGTTTGTACTTTAACAATGTTTGTATCTATTGCACTCTCTATATTTTAATTAATGAAAATAATATTCAAAAAGTCTGTTTGTTTTAGTTTTTAGCTCAGTTCGTTTTCAATTGAAACTGGCGCTATTTGCACTTATACCTAAATGAGGGCGACAACACTGATGTACAGATAAACTTACTCGTAACTCTGCAAAATCCGTTGAGATGTGGAAATTATTATTTTCCCTTGGGTCTAGGTTTGTTCGAAAAGATAAATCTTTAATTAAATATTACTAGAATACAATGGCACTTAATTACTAAACTTAAATTAATTTAGGAAGAACTAGCTGATTCTGCTGCTGGAAGTTGGATTTGGTGTCCGGATGCTCTTGTTTATAGTTGATCAGGAACAATATGTGTCAATGACATGTTTGATCGCGATTGAACTTGATTTCGGTTTACAGCTGATGCTGTTGAAATCGAGTGTCAATCGTGTTGATGCTGTATCAGTAGTTTTGCGATATCTATTTCTAGGAAACGATTATCTTATTGGGTATATAACTTAATTTGTGCGGTTTTTTTTTTTTTCAAAATTTGAGCGTTTATTTAAGAAAAACATGTACAATAGTATTATTCAAAATATTGCCCATCTGAAGCTATGACTTTTTCCCATCTTCCTGGCAATTTGTGGATTCCATCCCAAAAGAACTGCGCCGGCTTGGCAGCCAAGAATGAATCAAGCCAACTTTTGATATTCTGCTCTGATGTGAACCGTATTTCAGTGAGGGCGTTCTGCATCGACCGAAACAATTGGTAGTCAGTAGGGGCAAGGTCTGGGCTATAAGACGGGTGGGGTAAGACTTCCCATCCATTGTTTTCCAAATAGTTCTTAACCGGAATAGCAACGTGGGGCCGAGCGTTGTCATGATGGAAAACTATTGCCTCGTGTCTGGTCGCATATTCCGGGCGTTTTTCGGCCACTGCTCTCTTCAACGGAACGGATTAATTGTGTTCGGTAGCGTTGTCCATTGATGGTTTCACCCGGTTTTAGCAGCTCATAATACAGCACATCCATCTGATCCCACCAAATACAGAGCATTACCTTCGCGCATGGATATTCGGCTTTGCCGTTGATTTGGCTGGTTGGCCGGGTTTCACATATGATTTTTTGCGCTAGGTTTTGTCGTAATGGATCCATTTTTCATCATCAGTAACAATCCGATGCAAAAATGACTTCCTTTTGTGGCGTTCCAGCAGCATTTCGGACATGCAAAACCGCCTTTCGACGTCTCTCGGCTTGAGTTCATGTGGAACTCAATTTCCTTGCTTTCGAATATATCCAGCTGCTTTTAAACGTTTTGAAATGGCTGCTTGAGTGACACCCAAAGATTCTGCGAGCTCTTCTTGTGTTGGGCAACAATCTTCATAGAGTAATGCTTCCAGTTCTTCATCTTCTAACTTTTTTGGCTGCCCAGGACGTTCATCGTCTTCCAAGCCAAAATCACCACTTTTAAATCGTGCAAACCACTTTTGGCACGTTCGCACAGCTAGCGCATGTTCACCATAAACTTCCACCAAAATACGATGACTTTCGGCAGCAGTTTTCTTCATATTAAAGTAATGAAAAAGAACTCCCAGCAAAAAAACTTTTTCAGGCACAAAGTTCGACATATTTAAGTGAAAAAAAATTATTGTTGTTTACGCTTTAAATGAATGACATATACTGAAGTGACGTACAATGACAGTAGCTTTCCAACGCAGCATCCTTTAGCAGCAACCGAATTTCGCGAGTATTCGTATCTATTCCTCCGTTACAAAAAAATTATTAACTTAAAAGCCGAATTAACGTACAGCTGTCATTTTCACTGACGTTACCAAATGGTTTCCACGATTCTGTCGAGTTCAAACCACGAGTTGCACATTCATACGATTTTCCAAAAATACAGTTAGCAAGGAGTTTGAGGACTTCTGTCTTCGTATAGTTTTGAATGAAGTATGAAGTTCATAGGGGTAAAAACACTCAAATAGATTCACCGTTATCCTGAAAAAACCGAATATGTAGTGCGACAAAATGATAGCACACTTCAATGAATTTGCATTCAGTTTACTTTGAGCCATCGTAAAAGCGAACATCATCTGTTCGTAATATTAAGAACTAAATATTTTTTTTTTTAATTGAAAATGGATAAAGGAAAACGGCTCAACAGTAGCGAAATTCAAGTAGCTCTGAATCTTCGAAAAGAAAATATGAAAATCAGTGAAATCGCATAACAGTTATGCAGAAGTCGAAAAATTATCTATTTTGCGTACATCATCTAATTACTGCTAGACAAATGGCGCAAAGGCCGGCGTTAAAACTAATATCATAAAAACTCCGAAGCTATTAAATTAAAACGCTTTGATTATCATTATTATTCATTCACTTTGATCAGTTCATCATATGAGTTGTACGGTGACATAGATCTGATCAAAAAACTGCGCATCTGTCGCCTAAGATGTACATGTACATGTAGAACCAATGAATACGATTGCTCCGGCCAACAGAGTCTTGGAATCTAACTCAGAGAGACAACGCAATAGAGACAGATCTATCCTTAGATGGTACGTACAAGTAAAAGGTGACTTCAATCGACTTGAAGTGCGCAGCTGGAAGTAGTTTAGTAAGGATCAGGCTAACTGAATAAACTTGTTAGTTGTTATTCTCTGTAATCTAGCATATGAAGTTTCAAACTTAATTCATTTTGAGGCGAGAAATCTCACTTCGTCCCTCTAACAAGGATTTAAGTAAGATACGAGTAAATTTCCTGTTTGACCATAACAATTGGAAAAGAGCAATGTTGCAACACAATGCAACACCACAATTTCGGGTACTGGTATACGTACTTACAATTTTGAAATATTGTTCAAGAAGTACTAAAAAAGATGATAAAAGGATTCTCAACTCCTATCGGGTGAAATGTATTTATATAAACAGTACTCCGGTCTAATGTGAAAGATTTTATTCTTAATTATAATACAGGTGCGATTCTAACCCGACAGATTGTGATATTTCTTTTACTCCATTACTTAATTAGCTATCTGGCGAAATAGCATGCGTATTCCACCTTATGTACTAGATTATTGGTCGCTAATCACACACCTTAAAGTTTTGACAGAAATAGTGTTCCGAAATGGTGATACTTATTCACCACACTAAATTCTGGTGGCCATGATTAGCACCATAAACAAATAATTATTTCTTTCGCCAACTTCCGCCTGACGAGGCGCTGTATTGGGGTCTACAGCTTTATTTTGGTATAACGTCTGTTTGCATATCTTGTACATACATTGAAAAGGTTAGTACCACAGTTTAGATCTGATTATATCATCGATGAGCGATTGAGCGCTCGCTAACCTATCAGGGATCTTGTGAGGATAGTTTTACGAAGATAATCTTAATCACCCACTGATCTAGGGAGCGATCCACCCTTTTAGCGAGTACGTGTTGTCCTCGAATTTAATGGAATCCGCTGTTGCCTGCGGCCGGCGATATCTGGAGACCAAGCCAGAGCATTCAGCTCGCCATCTCAAATACATTGCTTCAGCGCCCATACACTCGTTGGCAAGCAGTGCAAGAGTTTTAACCACTTGAGATGATTTCTTAATATGACAGGCCTCTGCCTAGTCAGCTTATTCGAAGCCAATTTTGCGTGAAAAACGGATTTAATGGCGCGCGAACGTTGGAAATCTTGGAAAAGTGTTTCGGTAACGATTCTCTAAAGAAACGGTTTCAGCAGCCTAGAGGAAGTAATGGAAAAATCGTAGGAAGCACTGATGGACATGCCAAAAACCGAATATAAAAAATGTTTCGAAGATTGGATCAAGCGCTGGCATAAGTGTGTTGCAGTCGATGGGGATTACTTTGAAGGGGACAATGTAGATTTAGATGAATAAACTTGTATTTTTAATTTTCTGAATACATTCCGGGAATTGGTAGTATGTCTACAAAGAAGCGAAAAGTAAACGATGATAATCATGCTTTTAATGAGCAGTGGGAACTGGACTATTTTATTTGCAACAATAATAATAAAATTCAGTATATGATTTGTATGCAAGGCCTGCCTGTGGCTAAGGAATACAATACTAAGCGGCATTACACAACTTTGCATTAAGAAACGTATAAGGAACATAAAGGTGAAGCTAGAAAAACCATTGTAGTCGAATATTAGATGAACTGAGTTTAGCTGGTTCCTACGAAGTTTCTTTACAATTACCCAAAGCTAAAAAAGCATTCGGTCATGGAATTTTAATAAAAAAAAATGTGCAATTAAAATGGCTGAACGATTTACAAGTATGTAGCCTAAGATTGCAGAAAAATTTGGATCTGTAGCACTATCACATCAAACAATGGCGCGACGAATAGATGATATGGGCGAGTATGTTTCTAAGAAATTGTATGACTCCGTTGCTGAATGTGAAAATTTTTCAATATGTTTGGATAAAAGTACGGACCAGACAAAGGTCAGTCAGTTATTAATTTTTATTCGCTGCATTTCAAAAGATTATACTATTGTGGAAGAAATGTTGAATTTCTTGCCGTTACATGGAACAACTAAAGGAAGTGATATCTATGAAGCTGCCAGTATCATTGTTATAGATTACGGAGGGTTTCAAAAATGTTCCCGTATTGTGACTGATGGAGCTTAAGTAATGACACCGACAGTGACAGGATTTTCTGGGCTCCTTAAACACAAAAGTATTCATTGCCCTTTAATCCACTGCATTATACACCAAGAAGCTTTATGTGGAAAATCTTTGCGCCAGATGGCCGCAATGAAGGTGGCTGTCAAAACAACATATCTGAGCAGGGGCGGAAACAAAGCTTTGATTCATAATAAATTTCGCGATTTTATAACCGAAATCGATGCAGCGTACAGAGATTTACTTTTACACTCGTATATCAGATGGTTAAGTGCTGGTAAGTGTTTGCAGCGTTTTTTTACCCTCCGAAAGGATATCCTAGTATTTCTGAAAGACGAAATAAAATCTGATTCCATAGAAATAGAAAACAAACTGCAAGATCCCTACTTCCTCGCTGATCTTGCATTTTTAACGGATGTGACCCAACACATGAACGAATTAAATTTGAAGTTACAAGGCAAACACAATAATATTCCGAACTTGTCTGGACATGTAAATGGATGATGGATTTAAAACTAAACTTAAATTGTTCAAAATGTCTTTACGAAAGAATGATCTTTCTTTTTTCCCGAGTTACAAAGAACTTTGCATGAAGATGGGAAATTTCGAAAGATGCCACTGCTACATAGAGTACATTGACGAGGTAGTTTTGGTTTTTGAAAATCGATTTATAGATTTTAAGGACTAGAGGGCGATTTGTCCCTTTTCGCTCATCCATTAACACTGGGCATTGAAAGTGTAAAGACTGACTACCAATTGGAGTTATGCGACCTACAATCTCACCCCTTCTACAAAAGCAGAGTGGAAATTGGAATAGATTTTTTTTAAGCTCCTCGATGAAATCAAAATATAGGTCTTCATTATCGGATAAGTCACTTGTTAACGCAATGCGCTTGTCAACGACGAATATTGATGTTAAAATTGATAACATTGTTAAAGAAAGAAAGAAATAAAAAAGAAATAAAGAAAAAATAAAATAATATTGGGTCTATAACTTAATTCGTGCGGTTTGCTAAGAGATGGCGTAACTTGAATTATACCATTGTTATTATTTCATTGGAACATGCGTTGGAAAGCTACTATCATTGTACGTTATTTCAGAATATGTCATTCATTTGAAGCGTAAACAACAATAATTTTTTTTCACTCAAATATGTCGAACTTTGTGCCTAAAAAAGTGTTTTTGCGGGGAGTTCTTCTTCATTACTTTAATATGAAGAAAACTGCTGCCGAAAGTCATCGTATTTTGGCGGAAGTTTATGGTGAACATGCGCTAGCTGAGCGAACACGCCAAAAGTGGTTTGCACGATTTAAAAGTGGTGATTTTGGCTTAGAAGACGATGAACGTCCTGGGCAGAAAAAAAAAAGTTTGAAGATGAAGAACTATAAGCATTACTCTATGAAGATTGTTGCCAAACACAAGAAGAGCTCGCAGAATCTTTGGGTTTCACTCAAGCAGCCATTTTAAAACGTTTAAAAGCAGCTGGATATATTCAAAAGCAAGGAAATTGAGTTCCACATGAACTCAAGCCGAGAGACGTCGAAAGGCGGTTTTGCATGTCCGAAATGCTGCTGGAACGCCACAAAAGGAAGTCATTTTTGCATCGGATTCTTACTGGTGATGAAAAATGGATCCATTACGACAACCCCAAGCGCAAAAAATCATATGTGAAACCCGGCCAACCAGCCAAATCAACGGCAAAGCCGAATATCCATGGCGCGAAGGTAATGCTCGGTATTTGGTGGGATCAGATGGGTGTGCTGTATTATGAGCTGCTAAAACCGGGTGAAACCATCAATGGACAACGCTACTGAACACAATTAATCCGTTTGAAGAGAGCAGTGGCCGAACAACGCCCGGAATATGCGACCAGACACGAGACAATAATTTTCCATCATGACAACGCTCGGCCCCACGTTGCTATTCCGGTTAAGAACTATTTGGAAAACAATGGATAGGAAGTCTTACCCCACCCGCCTTATAGCCCAAACCTTGCCCCTTCTGACTACCATTTGTTCCGGTCGATGCAGAACGCCCTCACTGAAATACGGTTCACATCAGAGCGGAATATCAAAAATTGGCTTGATTCATTCTTGGCTGCCAAACTGGCGCAGTTCTTTTGGGATGGGATCCACAAATTGCCAGAAAGATGGGAAAAAGTTATAGCTTCAGATGGGCAATACTTTGAATAATACTATTGTACATGTCTTTCTTAAATAAACATTCAAGTTTTGAATTAAGTTATATACCCAATATGAATATTTTTTTTTTATTAAAAGCTAATAGTATTTTGTTTCGACTGCCCGCCAGTTCTTGTTTAGACCGCACACGACTCCAGTCTGGACAGCCCTCCCTTATGGTATTGTTTAATCTCAAGTTCAACTCAATATGAAGTGTGAATTTATCGCCAAATTAATTTGAGTAAAATTATACGAGGGCGGGTCAATAAGTCCGTGATTAAAACACAGATTTTTTGATAAAAAAATAATTTTATTTTTCAACGTAGTCTCCCTTGAGCTCTATACACTTTATCCAACGCTTCTCCAATTTTTTTATCCCTTCCAAAAAAAATGATTTGTCGAGGTCCTCAAAATGACGAGATGACTTCATCATTGGAGTCAAATCTTTTTCCACCAAGCCATTTCTTCAGGTTTGGGAACAAGAAGTAGTCGCTCGGAGCCAAATCTGGAGAATAGGGTGGATGAGGGAGCAATTCATAGCCCAATTCATGGATTTTTGCCATGGCAACTGCACATGTGTGCACCCTTGCATTGTCTTGGTAGAAAAGAACTTTTTTCTTGGCCAAATGAGGTCGTTTTTTTTTCAAATCGTCATTGAATCGGTCCAAGAAGTTGGCATAATATTCCCCATTGATTGTTCTTCCCTTTTGAAGGTAGTCAATGTGGATTATCCCGCGTGCATCCAAAAAAACAGTCGCCATAACTTTATTGGCTGACAAACCCACCTTGGCCTTCTTTGGCGCCGATTCACCCTTAGAAACCCACTGTTTTTACTGTTGTTTGTTCTCTGGTGTGTTGTGATGGATCCATGTTTCGTCCACGGTTACAAAACGGCGCAAAAACTCCTCCATATTGCGATTAAACAACGCCAAACCTTCCTGTGAAGTTGTTACACGATTGCGTTTGTGGTCGACTGTGAGCAAACGCGGCACCCATCTTGCGGAAAGCTTTCTCATGCCCAAGTGATCATTCAAAATTGAAACCACTGAGCCATGCGAGATCCCTACGGCTTCCACAATCTCTCGCACTTTCAATCTTCGGTCGGCCAACACCATATCGTGAATTTTTTCGATTGTTTCGGGTGTAGAGACCTCAACTGGGCGTCCAGGACGTTCGGCATCTTCAGTGCTTGTACGGCCACAACGAAATTCAGTAAACCACTTTTTTACCATTGAAATCGATGGTGCAGAGTCCCCATAGTATTTATCAAGCTTAGCCTTGGTCTCGGTAATGGTTTTTTTTCGCAAGAAATAATGCTTAATAAGCACACGAAATTCACTTTTTCCCATTTTCTCCTCAAATTAGTCAGTAGTCTGATAAAAATAGCTGTCAAACACAAACTAACTGACGCAGCAAGTTTAAATTTTGACAGGAGTCAACTGACAGATGCCTGTTGACAGGAGCAGTGTTGCTGTTTCAGTAAAGAGGTCAGAAATTCAAAAAGTCACGGACTTATTGACCCGCCCTAATTATATTAACCCTTATGTTGCAATATGAACTGTGCTTGCACACGGTAAAATACTTTATGTCTACCTTAGGCCGTTACTTCGAGTAACTACAATACAATTCGGCAAAATCGCTTAAGTAACACAAGTTGTTTATGACTTTGAAAATTATTTCAATATTCGAAAATTAAATTTGGTAAAATAACTTAAGTCGACCTAAGAACTACAAACTCGTCACTTTTTTCGCGGTAAATAATCTTAGGTGCACATAAGCTTTTTTACTGTAACGTCAGTTAGGGAATTAATGCAGACATGAGATGTTTTACTGCAACATTTCCGCAATATTTTTTGAGTAGAAAATATTGGTACATAAGCTGCTTTACCTTCGAAATAATAAACTTAAGCTGTTTTACCTTATGTAAGGCTGATTGACTTAAGCTATTTTATAAACAGTTATAATTTTCCCATTCTTTTCACCTGGATTGACTAAAAAAATACAGAAAGGAGATTAAAATTCAAATAAACAGCTATCACCTTAAGTCGACTTTAGGGCACAGAACTAAAAGATAATTATTACACAATCTACACGTTTATAGTCAGTTACAAATCAGAAATACTGGCTTGTCTCAGTTCAATGTACGAAGGAGTTGACAAATTTTAATGTCGGGGCGGCGCGAACGCCATCCCCGGCTACCAAAAATTACACGCACGAGTTATTCGCATTAGGAATAATCGCGGAGGTCAACTCAACCGGATGTGCAATGGCCAAGCCTCGCCCCGGGGGAACCGCCTTCATGATCACGGTAACCCCTACGCCAGGTAAGTATGCTTTCATTTGCAATTGGCTTACTTCTTTTAACCAATTCTGCACGAAGAAGATGTGAACTATAAGCGTTAAATGAAATCTCGCCGTACATTTTTGTTTGTGTAAATACAAAGTCCAGATGCATCCCTAACTATTATCCATGCATACGTATTGCAAGTATTTAATACAAAATATAAAATAAAAATAAGGTAGCGATGGTTGTTGGTAATACTCGTTAACAATTTTTGTATCTATTGCAGGGATTGCAATATGAAAATCCAATTTATGAAAATATGGTAATATTCAAAAAGCCTGTTTGTTCCAGTTTTTACCTCAGTTCGATTTGAATTGAATGTGCCTGTTCACACTGTGCTGTTCACATTGTGACTCTTCACATTGACGTGGGCATGAAAGCCCTGCTCATGAACGTCATGTTCACATTTTCATGAAGATGAAAGACCTTGTGACAAGGGAACAGTTGAATCGGACCGTTTTTAATTTTTAAATGTGAGCAGTTGGCCAGAGACATACCTTTTTCCTCTTCTTTACACTTCCTTGCACATCAACGATCAAAACTAAAATGACAAAACATGTCAGATATACATAGAACGATATGGGAAAAAACATCATCCTTCACTCTGCAAGTAACCCTTCTTTCCACTTAAAACAATCTTCCTGGCCACTCCAATGTGAACAGGCACTTTAAAGGCAGAATACTCATACCTCTACAAAGAATTATATTGTATAAACCTTCCAATTGTCGGAAAAATTTAAAAAATGTGTCAGAAACGAAACACTTTGAGAAAAGAACATTCATTCTTCCACCGAGAATAATATTTTGGAGAGGACATTATGCCTGTTCACTTTGGCGTGGGCATGAAAGTCCTTCCCATGAACGTCGTGCTCTCATTTTCATGGTGATGATGGACTTTTTGACAAGCGGAACACTTACGAGAGTTGTCTGAAATACAATAAAATACAATGAAATACAATGATACAAGACATTTTTTCTCAATTTTTTTTTTCTACGTAGGTAGTCTCCTTGTAACTCTATACACTTCTCCCAGCGATGCTCCCATCTCTCTAACCCGTCCAAATAGTACTTGGTGTTTTTCTCTGCAAAATAATTGTTCACGAAGGTGATTGCCTCCTCATTTGACGAAAATCTCTGTCCTCCGAGCGCAGTTTTTAGATGAGGGAACAAAAAGAGGTCGCTTGGGGCTAGATCTGGTGAATAAGGTGGATGGTCAAGCAGTTCAAACTGTAATTCATGGATTTTCGCCATGGCAACCGCTGAGGTGTGAGACGGCGCGTTGTCTTGGTGAAACAAGATTTTCTTTTTCTGCAAGGGTAGCCGTTTTTCCACAATTTCTGCCTTCAGCTTGGCAAGTAATGATGCGCAGTATGCTTCTGTAATGGTTTTTCCTTTTTGAAGATAATCGATTAAGATAATTCCCTTACTATCCCAAAAAACAGTCGCCATCACTTTCCCAGCCGAAAAAACAGTTTTTTGAAGCCGGCTCGCCCTTTGCAGTCCACTGTTTTGACTGAATTTTTGTTTCGGGCGTATAATGGTGTATCCAAGTTTTATCAGTACAGTAATTAATCGACGTCAAAATATCCAACAGAGCGTTGGAAATGTTCATTCGAACACGTTTTTGGTCTAACGTAAGCAAAAGCGGCACCCAACGCGCGGACAGCTTTCTTATGCCTAAATCTTGATTTAATATGTAACAAACACGTTCTTTGGACATTTTCATAACCTCTACTGTCTCTCTCACTTTAATTCGGCGGTCGTCTAGCACCATTTGGTGAACTTTAGCAATGATATCGTCAGTGGTTGCAGTTTTTGGACGTACCGAACGTTCATCATCCCCCAAGCTCTTACGGACACGTTTAAATTCAGCTGCCCAAAATTTCACTGTGGTAAATGATGGTGCAGAGTCCCCATACACAGAGTCCAACTCATTTTTCATTTGCGTAGGCGATACTCAATTTTTTCCATTTTCACAAAAAACACTCACATCGACTCACTCAAACGACTGTCAACTAAAAACTGCGTGTCAAAAATGACTATAACTTCGGTAAGTACCTGTCAAAAGATGCACAACTAGCATTCACTAGCTTTTATTGACGAGTGCCGCTATCTTTACGTTGCGCTCGGAAACGACAACCCTCGTAAATCGGAACTTTTTTTAATTTTTAAATGTGAGCGGTTGACGTGGAACATACCTTTTTTCCTCCTCAACGACGCAAAAAAGAAGAAAGCATTACTTCTGTATTGAGTAGGTGAGTTAGTATCTTCTATCTACATATACAATATATCCTATCCAATTTCCATTCCCCAACTGTAAGCAACGAGAATAATGACATGCCGAAAGACGACTACCGCTAAGCAATATAGAATTTGAGATATTCAATTTCCGAAAGTTGCAACAAGAGACCGAGGAAAGAATTCCCAATTTTATGCAAGGGCGATGAAAAATCAAGAGACAAATTTTGTAGACGGCTATTACACGGCGCAGGAGTTTAAACCGCATCTTTTCGTTATTTTCTTTTGAACTGTCATTCTGTGAGGCGCGCATTATTACACGAAGCCTTCTTTTCATTCTTTAGTGTTGCATGTTATTTGACGTCTATATTTTATTTCATCTTTCGTACTTTTGTGTTATTAATTCGCTTGTTAGCTCCTAGTCCATTTAAATTCGTCCTCCATACTAAAATACTGCGCTCACAACACCAAACAGTGTAGTAATGAAGCAAATTCGAAAAACAAAAGAGAAAAAGAAATGTCAAGGGGATGCAAAGGAAATCTTACCCACATGCTGTGGGCATAAGTTTTTTTTTGCTTCATTATCGCTCCCTTTTGCACTCATTTGCACTTCGCTCGTGTCCACATGGGAGCGAAGCTGAATAATGCGCTCAAAGCCTTAGTAAGTCTTGAGGTTCCAGAGAATCTTACGCACGCTCAAATCAAATCGAGTTTGACAAAACATTTCGAGCGCAAGAAAAATAAATTCGCTGGAAGTATAAAATTTCGGCAAATTGTTCAGTCTCAAATTTCGCACTATGATTGCGACAAGGGCCAGCATTCTGTGATTACAATTCCTTCTTAGATCGAGTGCTCATTGAGCAATTACTTTACGGCCTTGAATCACGAAATACCTGATGAAATCATATCAAAAATACCAGCATCTTTCGCAGAAGCCTTCGAAATCGAACACAAACTCGAGGCAACACATCAAACAGCGGTAGAGGTAAAGACGTCCGGATCGGAACCCATTCCATTGTTAGTATCCACACATAAATTGGGACATGCGCCAATACAAGTCAAGAATAAATACAAAGCACATGGAGCTCGTGCTTCTGTTAGCAGGAAGCCACAAAATACAGACGAGGAAGCAAGTAAAGGAGGCGAAGTTTCTAATTGTTATTGATGTGAGAGGCGACGTCTAAGAGCGCAATGTAAATTCAAAAATAACCAGCTACGCCTGTGGACGGAGAGGCCACAGATCTCAGACGTCAGATATTGCCGAAGAGCCTGAAACACTTGACTCCGTTCAATGCCTAAATAAAATTAAAGCTAAATCAACTGACAGGCGTATGATATCGGTCCATATCGATGGGCGTAAATTGAATATGGAACTGGATACGGGTGCGTCATACGGAATTATCCGTATGAAAACATTGCGTACTATCAAGCCAAGATGCAGTTTGTTAAAGACGGGGAGACTATTTTCAAGTTACACGAGTCACAAAATTCACTGCTTAGGACCATACTCAACTACAGGTCAGTGTCCAGCCCAACTCTTCTTTGGACGTTCGATTCGTACACGCTTGGATCTTGTGAGACCAGAGGATGTTTCTACAAAAGTGACCGAAAAACAGTACATGAATTTCAGCCCAACATTTTGCACATTCAAGACATCGCAACCCATCCCCTTTCGCTCAGGAAACCTCCGAATGGATTCCCGGAACAATACCTGCCGGTATTGGTGACTTACACTACGAGATTGACTATTTCGGTAAAACATACAAATACGATCAAATACGAAGAGTTGCGAAAACCATCACGATCAAGTGGCACCAAATCAATTACCAGCAAAGAGAGGATTCACGAGTTTGCAAGACCAAAATCACTGGGAAATCTTCCATCCAACTATTATTGAAGCAGCTACCGAGTCTTCACTGACGTCCTTTGATCAACCGAAGAACCACGATCATAGATAAACTAACTAGATGTCAAACTCTACTAATACTTTTGCAAACCCTTAACTTTTCCCACAGACACACTGTAAGTGAATTAAAACACATCTGCATCTCTATAACTTTGTCAAAATTTGCTAGAAGGAGAGCAATTTACAAGTAAAATTGCTAGAATGAGAGCGATTTGCACGAATGTGTGTAATGGAGGCGACATTTTTTTGATTAAAATGGGCGTGGTTTGTATAAAAGGAGAGTGGAATTGCCATTGATGACAATTTACACGTATTCAAGACAGGATCACACGGATGGGAGCGATCAGTGGAAAACCGGTTTTGATTTTTTAATATCTGGAAAGTTTGCCATCTAGGTTAGTTTATCTATGTTACGAACGAGAGCAAATCAACAACTGAGGAGGAAATTTCCATTGACGGCAATTCACACGTATTCACAGACTGGGTAACACGAATAGAGGCGGTCATTAGAAAACCGGTTTGGTTTTCCAATATCGGGAATATTTGCCATCTAGGTTAATTTATCTATGGTCGAGACGACTGTACATTCCCATTGCTGAAATAGTCTACTTAACCGTGTCTGTGGCATGACCACAAGAGGATGACGGGAAGAATGAAAAGAAGGGACAATACCAGAAAGGCGTGAAAAAAATAGAAAGCCAACAGACAATAAATGGAAAAGAGAATGGAGAATTTTTGGTGCGTGATTTGCACGCATCACAGTATGTGAAATATTTATTAATTAACTGAAAATGTAACCACCCTGGTTCCAACTCAAAGCCAAACAGAGCTATGAAAAGTCAAATTGACATTTGTCAACGAAAAGTGAACTTGTCGAAAATAACCAAAAGCCGCATTTGCCTTTGAATCGGAAGCCAGGGCGTACACGAAATAGTAACTCTAATAATGATAATTTATACGTACATATTTTGAATTGTAATATTCGCTTACAGAGAATAAACACTACTTGTTAAGAAACTTAAAAAGATAGCGTCGACCGACTAGATAAGGCAACACAGTATTTAGAATGCTCCCAGCATTTTGTTCCAAGAAATCCGTTGTTTAAAACATTGTTAAATATCAACATAACTGCGGAAAATCGTTCATCAAAATCTGGGAGATAGTTTTCCAGAAAAAAAAACAACGATTTTGGGTTTTAGAAATAATAGAAATAACTTTTTTTTAACCACTTAGAGTACGATTTTTTTTTAAACCCGACCTTATTGCACATCTACAGCATAATACCCTTTTCATACCGCAAACAGAAAATTTCCCATACAAAACCTAGTCGCCATTGAGAAGTTGTTGAATCAGACATACCTTATGTAACATTTAGCATGTCAGCAAAACAGCTGACAGAGTAGAGGTCAAAACAAAATTGTAAAACTTTAACTGGGAATAAATATTCGGGCGCGGTAAGTACGTAGGTGGGTGACCAGATGGGAACTCAGTACTCTCCGTGCTGCTGACAAAACGCGCCACATGGGCATAGTACCCCGGCGTTAAATCCCGGACCCTAAAAATTAATTTGTATCGTTCCCTTGATAATAATAATAATAATAATAAATATCCATTGTCGTTCATGGTAGGTTTTCTTTGCTTTTATCAATAAATAATTCAATGTTAAATAAAGCAATATTTTTTTTCAACAGAATACGGAGTAGAAAAAATCGAATTGAAAATCCTTGCCTGTATAAAAATTTGACAGTTAATACAACTGCCAAACAAAACATAGTCGCTAGTGTGAATGCTCAAATGAGGTTACGAAGAGTTTTTATTAAGAACTCGGTTTGGCGAATCATGCAAAATCTCAACTTCATTGGAATTGCCGGTTTTGAGATTCAGTGAACATTAAGTCAGTGAGTGGTATTTGGCAAATACATGTATGTATAGTAAAGGAAAATCCTAGCCCATAAGCCCATAGATGAGCGTCTGGTCTGTCGCCATTGTATAATGCCCCACCAAATTTTCAAAACATTGATACGTGAGTTGAAATTACAAATAAGGTTTTATACTATCTTTTAGCTTCCTGTTCGTCTTCCCAAGGAAAAATCAAAAAACTATCATTAGCTCATATTAGATATCGTTATTGTTCTAAAATCCTCAAAAGTGCAGGAGTAGTATTTACGGAAAAGAATTATTTAACTATTCAATTGTTTTCCTGTTGGATTCTCTGATTTAGATAACGCCCACTGCTGATCTCCTCACTATTCGTAGTTTTTAGGCTTTAACGTAAGTATTGGGGTTCACACGAAAAACTCTTTACAAGTATTTAAAGGTTGCTTTTTTTAGAGGTATACCAATTCAATATGAAATAAAACACTTGAAGCTAATGTTAATGTCTATGTTATTAGCGTTATTTCCTTATTACTTTATCGAGCAACTGGGTGCTGTATGTCAGCAATAACACGGTGAATGTTAACTTCCAAATCGTCCAACGTCTCTGGTTTATCCGCATAGAGTAGTGACTTCACATACCCCCAAAGAAAGTAATCTAAAGGTGTGAGATCACAGTATCATAGAGGCCAGTTCAGAGGTCCATTACGCGGAATTATGCGCTCTGCAAATGTTTCCCGCAATACATTGGTGGTGTCGCCCGCCGTGTGGCATGTTGCGCCATTTTGTTGAAACCAAAGCTCTGTCACGTCAATGCCATTCAACTGAGGAACGAAGAAGTCTAAAATCATGTTTCTGTAGCGCTCTCCATTGACGGTATCATTCTGGCCGGCATCGTCCTTAAAGAAATATGGGCCGATGATTCCACCAGCACATAAAGCACACCAAACAGTGAGTTTGAATCGTTGTACGGGCGTCTCGAAAAAGGCTTCTCAGATTTCTTTTCTCCAAATTCGGTAATTTTGCTTGTTTATACATTCATTTAACCAAAAATGGGCTTCATCGGAGAACAAAATTTTGCGTTGAAAATGAGGTTCAAGCAGAATCATGTTTTCGGCCCATTCACCTAACCTACAACGCGTATAATGGTCATGCGGTTTCAACTCTTGCACAAGCTGGATCATATAAGCTTTTCAGCCAAGATCTTTCCGTAAAATGCTCCACAAAGTGGATGGGCATAGCTCCAATTGCTGTGCACGTTGGAGAATCGACTCATTCGGATTCTCCTCAACACTGCGCTCCACAACGGCAATAACTTCTTCTGTTCGCACTGTTTGTTGTCTTTGGGGATGCGTGCGAAAACGTTTTATCGTGTTCCAAATAATTTGCTCAGATGGACAATTATGTCGACCGTGAAATGGATATGGCGCACGATAAGTTTGGCGAACCGAACCATGGTTTTCAAAATAAGTTCGCACAATTTGCACGCGTTGTTCTGGCGTTAATCTATTCATCGTTAAATGGCAAAACGCACTACCACAAATTGACTTTCAACTGTCAAATTCACAATCTGTAGAAACAGAAACCCTTATTCTTCCCACTCATTAAAAACCTTCTTCTTTCTATCAGAAAAACTTTTCTGTCCACGCGAATGAGTAGAGGCACTATTACACGGCCAACGGAACGAATTCATTTCCTGTTTCGTAAGAAAATTTGACACCTGAGAACATTTAGTTTAGAATGTTCATTCGGTTTTAACATATGCTTAAGTGCGTTTAAGTGATTCCAAAATGCCCATAACTGCTTTTAGTAACTTATGCAAATTTTGCTGCCAAATCAAATTGCTGTGAAAACAAATCATTGGAAAATTGGAAAATGCACAGCCGAAAACTAAAATTGCTAAAAGACGTGAAATTGTTACATTTTGCAATCGAAGCATTGGCTGAATTAATAGCGGCCCTTACACGATCAATAGTAATGTCATTACCAGTATTGTCATTACAGACAAATTAAATTCATCATTACTCCATCATTACTTTTGAACCTTAAGTAATCTATAATATTGTCATTACGTGCTCCACAATTCTGGGTGGGCTTCATAAGCTTCTATTAAAATACGCAGCACTTCACTATCTTCAACACAAACTAAACTAAAAGATTCCGCGTTATCAGTCATGATAATATACGTGTTGCTGCACCGGCTGCATAAATCGAAATGAGTAATGACGAGGTATTGACGTAAACACGTTACACGTTCATTACTAAGGACAATACTGAAGGTAATGGTGGCTTGAAATCAGAAATTCCGAATTTTCGTCAATACCGTCCATCATTCCAATATCGACCATACACCATTATTATTAATGTCGATATTTTACAGTAATGACATTACTATTGATCGTGTAAGGGCCGCTAATAACCATTGAGGATTTCTGCGGCAAAAAAAAAAAATCTTAAAATTAAATATTTCCACCTGTCAAATTTTCGTACGAAAGAGCGAATCCATTTGAACAAATGAACAAAAACTTAATGGATCGAAGCCAAAAATTGTTCTAATACAAATTCCCTGCGTACACAGAGTTTCGTAAGTGGTCGTATTAAACCATCTTCTATTATTGTTCACCCTTAACAGTTGGTATCCAAATAAGTGCTCATCTAAAGGCTTCATTAAACCTCGAAAAAAACTTCAGAACTTCTGTAGTAAACAAGAGCAAAGAACACGTACATTCGCACTTGTTAATTAATTGCCGTTGAGCATAGAGAAAAACGTCAACCTTAAGTTCTATTAAAAAGAAAATTGTAATTAAATTAGAAAGAATCGAACCAAAAATCTCATGAAAATTTCCGTGTAATTTTTGTTTTTTCGTAACAATATATCCGAAGTAAGTGGAAAGTTGAAGTGAACTCGTAAAATCAAACTGAAAGGCAAAAAGTAAAAATTTCTAGTTAATTATTCTTTTCGCAAATAAAAACCATATTGGGGTGGTGGTATATACATACGTGGGTATTTACCCACTGACATGAAACGCAAATTTCTTATCACAAAAACAATTTGATTTTGTTTGTTTTTTGTATGTATTTTGAACGGATTAAAATTTCACAAAAAAATAGCAATACAGTGTTGCAAAAGTGGCTAGATACAGAGATTCGTACATAAAAATATTGCAACAAGGTTTCTTCGGCTAAAGTTTATTTTTCTATTTTCATTCAAGGTCTAAACACAATATAAGTATAGGTGGAACTATACATTTAGCCTAGAATTTTATTAGGAAAAAAGATGTCGACTAGGTTTCCCATACCATCGGCACCTGAGATGTCGCAACCCGAATACACAGCTGCAGCATCATCTTCATCAGCAGGAGCAGCGCCTTCGTCGAGCTCTTCAGGAGCAGAAGCACCGCCTATTGGATTTAAGACATTTAGTGGTAATGAAAAAGACTCCGCACCGTCAGCTGAAGGAGCTGCCACAAAAGACTCAACAGGCGAAGAAAAACGTGATGATTCGATGTTTGAGTGTAATATTTGCCTAGATACGGCAAAGGATGCTGTTGTCAGTATGTGCGGACATTTATTCTGTTGGCCCTGTTTGCATCAATGGCTTGAAACACGTCCCACAAGAAAGTTATGTCCGGTATGCAAAGCTGCAATCAGCAAGGAGAAAGTAATTCCATTATATGGTCGCGGGAGTACGAAACAAGAAGACCCTAGGTAAGAATTCATTTACAAAGAACATCCCATACTAAATGGGCTACATTTTGTTTCAATTTATTTATTTTTTAATCAACTCTACTAATTTCTTAGTTTGTCGTAGTGGTAGTAGTAGATGTATTCCCTTATATCAGAGTGTGTTTTGAGCGTCTGTAATACTCTGATGATGAAATCTGAAATTAGTACAGCTGCGCAATTGGTACGGCTGGTATTCATCAACGTATCTTTTTTTTTTTATTTTTTTGTTTTTATAATTTGCGCGCGCTCAAGGGGTTTAAGTATCCTTAAAATGCTTACACACAGCGCGGCCGAAGGAAAGTCAGGGAGGATAGAAAGAGAGGTACCGGTGAACGTTGGTTTTAAATGTTTGAAGGTTATAATGACTAGACCTAGACAGGGCATTGCATAAGCGAGTTGTACGGCTTAGGAACGAATCACGATATTTTAGAGTACGTCCGAAAGTTCATAGCGAGACGGGTGTTACTGTTAAAAGTTTGAAGGGGCGGAATGCTACTGGCGATTTCTTTGGAGCACTGATGGTGGAAATAGCGATAAAACAGAGTGACACACGAAACATTACGTCGGTGTTCGAGGGTGTCCATTGTTTGAGTGATATTAGTATCGCCTATGAGTTTTATGGCACGGTTTTGAATTCTATCTAGCAGGTGCAGAGTTGATGTGGGCATTGTATTTGTCCAATTTTGGGCGGATAAATGCCTTACATATTGAGGCCAGCTCAGAAGGGAAAAAGTATTTCTTATATCATTTGAGGAAACCTAGACATTTCGCAGCATTTTTGGCGACATCGAATCTGTGGTCATTACAACGTACATAAGTTGTCATTGACCTACATACCGAGAATGGAAAGTTTATCGGTTTCGACGATAATGGACGATTCATGGATAATGGTTGGGTGTTTAAATTTCGCTTTAACGACAGCAGACAGCAATGTGTTGTGGAAGCAATAAATTCTAATTTGTTAGTGGTTCAGCAATTAGTTATGCTGTTAATATCAGAATTTATTGAGTTTAACATATGCTGGCGTTCCCGTTCTACAGCCGAAGAGCAGGGACGTGAGTTCGGGATAGAATATGAAAAGCAAAGAGTACTGTCGTCAGTAAAGGAATATATTGGATTAGAACTAGCAGACAAGACATCGTCGATCAATATTAAAAAGAGTGTCGAAACAACGGAACCCTGGCGCACACCAGCATTTATTTTCTGAATATCAGACTTGAAACCATCCAAGACAACTTGAATTTAACGTCCCGAAAGGTAATTTCTAATCCATTGTAGAAGAGAGTCATCGATCCCAAAAGCATGCATTTTCGACAAAAGAGCCTGATGCCAAATTCTGTCAAATGCCTTAGAAATATCAAGTGCAACTATCTTGCTTTCGCCAGATTTATGTATGCTTTGGTTCCACTTTTCGGTGAGACATCCCATCAGATCACCAGTGGACCTGTTGTTAAGAAAAACGTGCTGCCGGTTATTAAACAGTTTTCGTGTTTCGAGATATTTCATGATCTGACGGTTTATCAGCGTTTCCTCCTTAAGTGCAAGGAGGAGAAAGAGGAAGATTCGCTTTTTTAGGGAAAGGCTGGGCAAATGCTGTTTTCTTCTTCTCGGAAAGAGTCCTAAAGAGTAGGATTGATGAAAAAGTTTACGCAGTGGTTTTGCCAGCGAGGAAGAACACCTCTTCAGAAGGAGGGGAGATATACCATCTGGACCAGCGGATTTGTGAATGTTAAGATCTTCAAGAACTCTAGCTACTACGCGAAATTTGATTTGTCCCATTGAAGATTCGACGTACTAAAAAATGTAGACAGAGACAAAGCACAATCTGGGAGTTTTGAGCTGGCCGCAAAGCATGTAGCAAGCAGATTGGTCTTTTCCAAAGAGCTGATAGCTGGAATGTCAGTATAAATGAGCGTTGGGATGGAGGATGAGGCAGAATTTCTAATATTTTTGACGAATGACCAAAAATTTGTAATACCTTTGTGACATTGTAGTATTTTCTGCCTCAGTTTTTAGTCGTATTGGAATTTTACACGCTTAAGAAAGACGTTGCAGTCACTCCTGGCTCGTTTAAACTTTTTTCGGTTTTCCTCTGTTGGGGTGGTCTTGAAGGACCGAAAAAAACACTTCTCTAACCCTGACAGCCTCTTTACAGTTCGAGTCGTACCATGCCTTTTCTTTTGGTTTGATACTCTTCATTCGATGAAGGATAAAGTTTCTCATTCCAAAGAGAATGGTGTCTGCGATCATATCAGCAGCGGCATCCACGTCGTTATCGAGGAAACATAACGACCAGTTAAAATTCCTAAAGAAGCTGTTACGACCGTTCCACTTGGCTTTCTCGTATCGCCATACGGTTCTTTTAGGAATCTTTTATCTGTATGGTTGGTGTACGAGAAATTAGCTGATATGACACAATGGTCCGACGAGCCTAGAGGGGAGAGCAAATCAACGGTGTACTTATCAGGGTGAGAAGCTAAAAATAAATCCAGGGTGTTGGAGGTATGATTATCAACGTCTGGTATTCCCGTGGGCTCATTTACAAGCTGCCTTACGTTGTTTTCCACAGCGAAAATCTCAACACACCGTCCTCCGGATGTTGTCTGTCCAGAATGTCGAAGCCACCCAGAATTGTGTATATTGAAATCGCCCGTAATAACGATTTCAATATAAGGATACAGGGATACAATTCTTTGAATGGAGTCAGACACCGCATCAAACTCGCTAAAAGTCATATTGATTTCCAGTTTGGGGCTTCTGTAAAGAAAGCTATAGTGCATAATTTGCTGACGGCGATGGGATTTTAACCACATGAAATTGAATTCCGGATTGGAACAGGGACTACATTGTGGTGGAGTTTGGTAAATGGCGAGACCGCGGTGATAGAAGAATAATGCCACTAGTTCGTGGACAGGTAGCTTCAGATCAGAGTGATCTGAGAGGTGGCCGGGAATCTACCTGTGTTTCACTAAGTGCCAAAACAGCTGGTCTATATTTACAGACGTGGACGTACGAAGAAAAGTGATTACTTATTGCCATTATTAGATAGTTTGGCGCAGCACCCTGCTTCATTTTGAAGACTGCTGTCAGCGCGTTGAATTCCAATCTTTCTCGTATGCTCAGCGATTTAAGGACATCCAGCATGCATCTTATTGCTGTGAGTCTATTGCATCCTAATATGCTTTTCATTGCTTTATTCTGCAGCTTTTAAAGCCTTTCCCTTTGACTCATATTGCAACACGTGTATAAAATAGTCGAGCAATATTCAAAATGAAGTTTAATGATAGCATTATACACTTTAATTGCTGTCAGGCAATCCATTTTTCTTCGAGTCTTTTTAAAGAAACCAATCTTTTTCCCAATTTTCGCATTTGACACTCTATTGCAGATTTCCGAAAATAGTTTTAAACGGAGTATATGCACCGCCTTGTATCTAACTCAAAGTAGAATAATTAATTGTTTGTTTGATCAAATTAAAACTAAGTGCCATTATGATTCTTATATGTCTCTGTGGCACTCTATTTATAATTATATCATAATAGCTTGCGTTGGTTTTTGTCGCTAAGATACACTATATCCATATGTACAAACATATTATTCATTGCTTACGCATTATAGGTGATATTAATTAGGCAATGAATTACAAAATTGTATGAGGTTTCTAAATTAGCCCAAATAGGTATTCTCTTTTCCAAAAATACATGATTTGACAATCAACGTTTAGTTAAAGTTGGGTTTTAATATGCTTTAGTTATATGTATATGAGATCTGTCTTGGATCTTTTAAAGGAGTTAATACGATAAGAAAAGAATTAAACATTTGAAGCTGCTGATATGGTTGTATAGAATACACAAATTGAAGTCTATACTTCAATTCCTAGTCAATACCACAGGCACAATATAAGTTATTTCCCTGAGAAACATTATATAAGAAACTATGGATTATTATTGAAGACTTGACAATGTGAAATGGTTACAGTCCTTTGACGTTTGACAAAGTATGTTTTGGGGAAAGGAGCCGGGTATTCAGCAGTCAGTAAGAGCTCCCATAAATCCGCGGGCTCATCCACAATCTGTATGTCAGCACTGTGACTAGTCCTGAAAATCTTTGATGAGCGCAGCCACAAATTCATTGAAGTCCTCATATTATGTGACTGCCGTACTGAATCCCACCATTGATTTAATTGCGTGAACCCATCCACTTTGTCCTTTTTTTTAGAATTAGTCATTTCAAACATTTCAAATCTCAACATTCGGGCTTAAAAGCTTAGTGCGGTTGGACGAGACAAGTAGCCGGTGCGTACAATGAGGAAGTAAAATGCCATAAGTACAGTTCATGTGCAGTCATTCATAGTTACATCACAGGGCATCGCCATGTTGATGAGGGTCAGTGTCTACCATAACCGTACAATACCCAACAACGTATTTTCGTTGTGCATTGTTATTCGCTTGATTTTTATAGAACTCATATTGCATCATCATTTATACAGATAAAAGCTATCGTTTGATTACACCACTGGAAATTTGTCTCATATATTCACAATAAATTTAGTATTTAGTGTTTATTTACAACAAATCAATGGAAATATCAAATTGAATAACGAAACCTGGATTTTCAATACATTATTTGATATTGGTTTAATTTATGTGTCACGTGTTTATGTTTTTGAATTTCCTAGTTGCCACAAGTATTGGGTTCCATGGACGAGTGATATAAACAATCAGATCTGCAGGTTTTTGTGAACTGGCATGAATTTGTCTAATGTGCAGGTCTATGTCTATGTAACTGAACCAAAGACTTAAGGTGGATGACCTTATCAAGAGTCAGCCTCATTATTTGTTTGGAATACATGGCAGGCATATCTTTTAACAAATATGCATCTTGCGATCTAGTCGTATATCACGATTAGTTTTTATTTTGTGTTGCAATTAATGCTGGAGAATATGCCGCAGCCCATACAAATGTTCAGAAAAATGTAGTGCCTTGATCAGAAATATTTTATTGACCCACAGCAGACGAAGACAATTACATACTTTATTGATAGGCATGGACATTCTCAGTTAAGGTCTCATTGAAGATTACTTTCAAGTTCCTGGTAGTAATTGACCCGACATCATTTAATCAGTGAGAAGCATGTTATATATATTTGATAAAATTTAACTTTCAATTTCCAAATATGTAACCCTGTGGTACCGCTGAAAGAACTTAAAGATGATGCTATGACTTACTCAATAAAAGTGTTTGACTGCGGGTGGGAAAAAATCCGAACTCTTTCCCCAGCTTTTTGCAGAGGAATAAATGTTTTCAACTTTAGTAATGTAGAATAGTTTAGGGAGTGAAATTTTTATCTTATGTAGGTGTAATCCAAACCAAATGTTAGACACATTGGAAAAAATGCTGGCAATGTGAAATATCTTTATTTCGTTTGGTTTGTAAATCACTCCCATGAAGTACTGTATATTCTCTTTAATTTTATGAAACGGAAAATTAGTGACGCAATTTCCATTCGATTACATACCACCTTGATCAAAAAGTTCCCGCACCACACTGTTGTTGACATTCCCTCTAAATCTTAGTGTCATAACTGGACACTTCCAAAAGTTACGTAGCGAAGAGTACATCTATCTTTGTGTGTGTTGGCGATTTTTTACAATTTTAGAAATGGATTTAAATTTGCAACAACGGATTTAATGGTGCGCGAACGCTGGAAATGTTGGAAAAGTGTTTCGTCAACGATTCTCTAAAGAAAACGGTCGTTTACCAGTGACACGAGCGGTTCAAAAGTGGTCGTGAGTCAATCGAAGATGATGAACGCAGTGGCAGACCATCGACATCGAAAACATTGATGAAGTAAAAGAAATGTTGGTGAATAACCGCAAATTAACCATCAGAGAGATAGCGGAGGACTTGAACATTGCCTAGGGATCCGTCCAAGACATTTTGGTTAATGATTTGGGTTTCCGTCGTGTAGCAGCAAAGTTGGTGCCAAAAGACCTCAATTTCATGCAACAAAGAGACCGTGTTGACGTCGCAAAAGAGATGATTTGCGAGGCTGAATCCGATCCCACATTCATCAAAAGGATCATTACTGGAGACGAGACGTGGGGTTATGAGTACGACACGCAATCCAGACATCAGGCAAGTGAATGGCGTTCACCAAATGAGCCGAGACCAAAAAAACCATGTCGTTTTCAGTCAAAAAAGAAGGCAATGCTCACGGTTTTCATGGATTACAACGATGTAGTGCATCACGAATTTTTGCTAGAAGGCCAGACAGTAAACAAAGAGTATTATTTGGGCGTTATGAGACGTTTGCGTGAAGCAATTCGAGGAAAGAGACCAGAATTGTAAGCAGAAAACTCGTGGATTTTGCACCATGATAACGCACCGTCGCACAGTGCCATTATTATTCGTAATTTTTTGACGAAAAATGCAACAAATACAATCCAACAGCCACCGAATTCACCTGATTTGGCTCCCTGTGACTTCTTTCTGTTCAATCGAGTTAAAAAACCACTACGGGGAAGGTGTTTCAACAGCCGAGACGAAGTAATGGAAAAATCATCAAACATTTTGGTACAACATGGGCACCTTCCGAATGGAGGCGTAGACTGGATAAAATTGTAACCGATATGAGTACATTTTTTATCAAAGGCACCCCCCAAAACGCTGATATTTCTTGGGTCACGAAATTCTTCGCAAACAAATACGGCATCACCATCAGCAAATGTAAAATGTTCCTGCCATCTCACCACAAAGGTAATCGAAACTTTAAATTCGACCTAGATACGAATGGTTGTTTAAATACCCTGCTGGTGCTAATTTCAACGTTGGAAAGATGCGCATCTGTAAATGGATCGACACACCTACCAAGAAACAGGATAAAACGAAGCTTAATTCTAAGTTACTGAATCCCGATTCCAATTCCCGTCCCAAACCGGACTCTAATGGGAGATTTAAAACCAACATATTCCCCAATTTCGCCCTTTCCACTCACATCCCGAACCAACTTCATCAGTCCTCCAATTATATTGCACCAGTAGCCTCCGTCCAACCCAAGCCTCCGCGTCAACGCGTCTCTTTCCAATTAACCCCAACAGCTCACACTAACTCCTTTGAAATACCTAACCCCTCTGCACATGCCCCCACTAGCACTTCTTTCCCAATTTTCGATCTTAAAACCGGAGCTACAGTTAGGATCGGCAAACAATTCACATTCATACGATATGATTGGGATGATTATTAGAGCTTTAACCAATTTTAGCTTAACTTGAATAGGTAAAATTGTTTTAGTAATAGATAGTCCTCGTAGCGAAGCATATTTATATTTATATTTATTACGGTGTTTATGTGATGTTATGTGATTTGTTGTTAAACATGATTCCAAGATTTTTATCATGCGTGACATATTCAACTTGGCAAGAGTTTAAAAGGATAGGAGGAAAATTAGAGAAATTCGGTTGATGTTTAGCGATTGGCACCGCTTTTGTTTTTTTTGGGATTCAGAGTCAGGCCATTACTTGTAGTCCACTCAAAAATAGATTGTAGACCGTCATTCATTTTTGATATTGCGTCCGAAACCATGTCAATAGGAAAACTAATGTACAACTGAACATGGTGTGCATATGCCATATGTGGAATCGACAATGAGATAAATGAGAAGGTAGGTCATTAATGAACAGAGAGAACAGTAATGGACCAAGAATGTTTTGCCGTTTTTATTCGTTGATAGTCAAAAATTTAATCTTCGTTCTATTGGCATAAAAGACTACATAGAAGGAATAATGGTAATATATTTTTAATTAATGTGTAAATGAGAAGTTCTTTCTTAAATTTAACTATGTACTGTTTTTAATTCTAATTAGTACAATTTGATGTATTACAGAAATAAAGTTCCACCAAGACCCGCGGGCCAACGAACTGAACCTGAGCAGCAACAAGGTTTTCAAGGCTTTGGATTTGGCGATGGTTTTCACATGTCATTTGGCATTGGCGCTTTTCCGTTTGGATATTTTGCTTCGTCCTTCAATATTGGTGAACCAAGACCAGCGGGTAATTATTCAATTTATCAATACTTTTTTCGAAATTATGATGCAAAAGAATTAAGGTTGAAAGAAATTGTAAAAGTCAACAAAGCATCTGGCACACGGTTATAAATTCCATATCATGCTCAAGTAAAATTAGCGTTTTTGTTGTTTTTTTTTTTAAGACTTTTATCATCTTATTAACGAAAGGTTTTTGGTTTGTTTAATCAAAACTTGTTAGTACCACATTTCAATTCAATTAGAAATTAATTAAGTATTTGTTTTTGTTTCCATTTTCGTTTTAGCTAATCGTGGAACAACACAGTACGAAGACGAACAACAACTATCCAAGTTATTTTTATATCTAGCATTCTTGTGTATCGCATGGCTTTTGTTTGCCTAGCGCGTTTATTTAAAAACAAAAAATTATATATTGATATTCGCATTAAAATGATAATAATTATTAAAAAAAGAAAGAAAAAATAATAAGTTAGATGGGTTAAACAACAATAGTCTTGATTCCCACGATTAAAAATGCATCCAATGGTTAAAATAACTACTTTTTAAGGCTAGTCAAGAACTTTCAAACTTTCACATTTTACATTTTCTTTTTGCTCTTTTATTTATGTATTTGTTTTTTCAGTATGTAAAGTAAGATAAATATACAATTAGGGTTCGGTAAAAATGCAATACTTTACTTTTTTAACATAAAATTTTAGTTGTGTACTTGTATCAATTAGGGCAACACAACGGTGAAGAAAATTGATAAACCATATCTTAATTGGAGAAGAAAAATATTTCTCTATTAATATTAAAATACGTACCCATAATTGCTTTCTTATAACGTTTTAAAAGATAACTTTAATCGTTAACGCTTTTTGTTGGCAAAAGCGATAGGAAGAAACTGTTTCCTTGTCAAATTTGTTCTCCTGATATTTTTATATTATGTGTTCTTACTTCGTTCATGACCATGTATATATATATTTTTTTTTTCTCTTATTTACCAACAAATTTATTACATGATTTCGTAATTTTAACGTTTTGGGTAGGAGAAACGATATTCCTTTTCTTGTCCTGGTTTTAAAGCAGCCTGCTTTCACTGATTGAATTTTCATTGGAATAGGACATTGATTTTAATGCAAGTCATAAATGTTTTCCAATAAATTAAAATATTACTACTTGTAGTAATAACTACAAACATGAAATCTGCTGACTATTTCTGTTATTTCTAATTTCACAGTAAGGCTTAAAGAATTACGGGCGCAACTACACCTGAAAAATATTATCGAAGATCAGTGTGATTTAATCGTATGCTTGCATTGCCGGTTGACTATTCCATTTCGTAGCCTGAAAATTTGATTCTTTCAGACGGAATATACTGCATTTTTCCCGCCTTTATTTAAAAAAAAAGAAGAGATACGATGTTTGTAAGCTAACCGCATTGAATCCATGGCTTCTACACTAGGCCTGCGTTAAAAATAATTTTTAAATTTTTACACGAGGTGACTGTTACTCCAAAAGAACAATTATTGCTATTATTATTTTCACTTAAAATAAGCACTAACATAATTTAGCATGATTTACATTTATTTTACGTCAACGATTATGTATTGTGTTACATACTTAAAACATTTTTTTACTATTAGCTTTTAAAAAAAGAAAAGCGTTTACGTACTACTGGATACTTGTGATTAGACCAGAAGAAGAAATTAAGATTATTTGTGTTTTTCATTTTATATACAATCTGTGTACTTTATTATATAAGAACGCAACTATGAATTAAGCGTTATTAAAAAAAAGAAACGTATATATATATGTATATATACAATATATAATAAAAGGTGTTTGATTAAATTATAACTGCCTTATTAAATTTGGATAATCTTATTTTACATTTACAGTAGAAATCGCTTATAACGACGTCGAGGAAATGGCGGTCGTTATATCCCACTGCCTTCCACAAATACCATACACATACAATACCATTTACAAACAAAAGGAATTAATTTTATTTTAAATTAAATTCATTCACATTAAACATTATTTTAAATTTTCTGAAAAAAACCATCAATGTTTGTTTGTTTTTTATAGAGGCAATTTAAATAAGTAGATTTAAAATCTGCTTCTATAAAAGAAAGGCTTTTTATTGTGTTCTCACCAAACTCATTAAAATAGACAAAAGTCCGCAATAATTAAATAACTTTTATCGCTTCCAAGGCTGTAGGAGAAGTGAAGTTTTCCTCGAGCTCTTCATTATCTGCTTCACTGTCTTCATCTTCTTCTGTTGTACAATTTACCTCCTGTACAATGTCATCGTCAGTTTCCATAGGGGATGTCAATATATTGTCCTCAATCTGAAAGTGTTGCTCCCATTCTTCGGCTGGTACTACACTGTTTATGATTTTACCCACTAGATCGCTTAAAGGAGTATTGTCCTCTTCAATAAAATCTGGGTACCCAATTAGAAGTTCTGATAAAAAGAAACCGGCATGCTTGCAGCTATTCGCAATGGTCTTCTGCGTAACATCCCTCCAAGACTTGGATAAAATAAGCACTGCATCCAGTAAAGAAGGATTGAACGAAACATCCGATTCAATCATTTTAAAAACAAATGATTTCCGGAAGTGTACTTTTAAGTTCTTTCTTATTCCTTGGTCCAAAGGTTGTAAAATAGATGTTGTGTTTGCAGGCAGGTAGGAATATCAGTTTAATTGAGGTTAGGTTTTTAACGTCCGTATGACTAGGACAATTGTCTTCAGTCAAAATAATTTTTTTGTTTTGTAGCTTTAACTCATTATCCCATTTATGAAGGTAATCATTAAAAATGCCTGACGTCATCCATGCAGTTTTATTTGCTTCATAGAAGACCGGTAACATGTTTAAAACAACGAGGGGATCTTGATTTTCCTATCACCAAAAATTTTCTTTTTATGGAACCCGTCATGTTACAAGCGACCATAATTGTTACTCTAAGTTTGGACCCATGCAGCGTTCGCCTCTAAACGGGAAGGACTTATCCGGAGCAAGCTTATAAAATAGTGGAGTTCCATCAGCGTTGTCTTCATCTGAATAATCCTGTCGTAGATACGGCCAAACTTTTTTAACCCAATTGTCACAAAGCTGAGATGTTTTGCTTTCTCTTAGTTCTAAACTCCTTCAATAACGCTTCATCAATTTCAGGGTTAGTTGACTATCGTATTTTTTTATTTTTTATGCAGCATTCTTCAAAGTTTTTTTTCAGTCTTTTCGCGATTTATCCATATTGTAGATACCGTTGAATGTGAAACACTAAACTCCTGTGAGATTGCACTATTTTTCTCAACTGACTCTATCCGGAATATGATCGCGGCCTTTTCCTCTACAGAAAAATTCATACGTTTCCCAGAACTCTTGGCCTGGCTGCATAATAAAATAAAAACAGTAAATTAATAACCCACTGCAATCATATTAAATCCAAACCTTTTTATTGAAGACGCGTTAACCACAACTAAATCTAAACGCAGCAATCCTGGCGACACATCAAGTAAACTGCCACAATATTCAACAAAATATTTAGGTACACAGCACAGCTACACAATGTAGAACGATCGTTGGTGACGCAACAAACCGTTAGTTAATTCCTTTGTAAATTTACAAGAATGAACAAGAAATATTAAGATACACGTGTGTTTTTTTTTTCATTTTCTTTTATTCCGTCGTTATAACCGACGACAACAATTGATTTTTTTCCAAAAATTGGTCGTTATATCTGACCTGTCGTTATATACGACGACGTTATACCCGACGGTATAATAGCTTAAAATATAAGGAAATCAACCAAATGAAAGCGACATATTATATAATAAATAATATAAATTTATTATTTAAATAAATAACATATTAAAAAAGTTGTACACCAAACAATTACCTATCAAAAAGGCCAAATTTAAAAATCTGAAAGCACTGTCAACATTCCTTGAAAAACTGGAGGCCAAGCAATTTTACAAAAGGTTGACCTACATCAACAGTTGAATAAAGTAGTGATGATGAATACCTGTAACTTGAAATGATAATATAATTTTTTGTAAAACTTATTTTCGCTTTCTACGTTTTAATAAATACATAATCCAATCACATAATGGTTTTTAGGTATTTTTATCTGGTACCTGAAGCATGTAGGAGTAGGGAAAACTTAAATTTGATTTTTCTCAAAACTAGTTGGAACGGACTTAAGCCGCTCTTCCCCTGTATTCTTCATATATGTACCCATATGTATATGGCCACGGTCATTGGGGTTCGCCAGGAAGATCGCCAAACACAATACAATCGGAATCATACATGTAAGATGGAGAATTACAATATATTGGCCGTAGTGTAACAGTTTCAGAATGTTTGTCCTGTCGTGTAGGTTTAAATTTATTTTATTTTTTTTGAAGAAACCACTCAAGATGTGAATACTTTTAAAATGTCTTAGCAAGCTTTATACAGTTTAGCATTATTAAAAATAGATCGGTATTTATCGTTATTCAAAAATGGTGAAAGTTTGATTGCCAGAATTCGCAAATTGCGTCCAATTAGTGATAATTAAAATGCTCCAAGTGTATAAACAGTGGAAAGAATTATCAAAAAATTGTAGGAGACTGGATAGATTCCTGATGTATCCGTTAAAATCGTTCAGTAAAAAATAACATGGCTGTTGGCCAGAATGTTGCCGATAGGCCGGGTACATGCCATTCAGCATCGTACTAGAGTATTGAACATTCCATTCCACTCCTGCACTGTGCAGGAGAGATTTCCATCCACATGCTTACAAAATCTAGCCGAGTCAACAACGCATGCCTACAGACCATAAACAGTGAAAGGCGTTCGTAAATTAGTTTATTGAAAAACATGTTAAAGGTGATATTTTCCAACAAAATTATCTTCAGCGATAAGACCTATTTTCATCTTCGTGGCTATGTAAACAAGCCAAATTATGACATTTGGGGTAAAGCAAACCAACATATGTTTAATGAGTAGGAAACGTTTCACTGTCTGGTGTGGATTATGCATCATTGGCCCAACTTTTTTCGAAAACCCATCCCAAATGGTCAATGGCTGCAATGGCTGGAAGAAAATGACAAAGGAGTTTTCTCTCTTACAGCGCGGGCTTATTCAAGAGGAATCCAATCCACACGCTACTAATAACACCGAAAATGAACCTGAAAGTGAAAATGCAGGCCAAGATGGACAACGGTGTATCCGAAAACGAAATTTTTACTTTGCTTATTTAAATTTGAGAAGAAATGTGCCTTGTATTTCATAATTTTTATTTTTTCAAGATCTTTCCAAATCTATTCAACTTAACTTATTTAATTTACATAAACAAAAAAAGTAAAAAAAACAGAAACATTCGTTGCATGATTTCCTCCATCATGAATTCAGTTGCTCTAGATTTACGTTAAACAGAATTTTTATTTTCATAAAAGCAAACAATTTATCAAACAAATAAATGATGAAGCACAACCTTAACTCAAATTAAAGCTGGCATATCATTACAATTTAAATACATAAAATTATTCCATTGGCACTATTCTCACTTTTTCAGAAGCCTAATTTTGCATCTGGTTTTCATTTCAGGAGCAAAATTTCTCTTCTGGATTTTATGTCAGAATGTACTAACCCGTATAAATATAAACGTCAAATAGTATTGCTTGTCAAAACGGATTTTTGTTTTCGAGTAATCGATTGTGTTTGGCTTCCAAGTTTAGTGTTCCATTGGAGTCTAAATTGACTAAAATTGCATTCCCTAGAATTTGGAACGCGCTCATTGTGCTTTGGGTCACCCAAAGAATGGCGAACGAACTGTAAATTATCCTTTTGTGTGAGTTCAAGAGGTTCCTAATTTTATTGTTTTCTTTTTTAGGACAACGACGAGCAAAAAGTAATTGCGTGTGTGGAAACATATCCACATGTGGGAAAAAATTTTACTAAAAGAATCAAAGACATTATGAATAAAATTTGAAAGTTAATTGAGAAGGGGGCAGTAGCGTTAATCCATCAATAATATCTCCTTACGGAAAAAGATAAATATTTAAATATAGGGTAACCAGATAGCAATGTTAGTTTTTCTAATTGTTATGTTTCGGCAGCTGTCAAAGTTACCAATGACATCCAGCTGCTAAAATATTCAGTAAGGTTTGCCATTTCATTATGCATCGTCTTATGCTTGCCAAACGTGCGGAAATTATTCAAAAAAATTATCGAAATTCCAGTTCAATTGTAAATACGCAACGTGAATTTCGTTGTGAGGTCGAACATTATCATGACTTCAGTGTGCAGGTAATTTGTCGTACCGTAGAAAAGTTTGAGCGTAAGTACACTCTTTTGGATCTTAAGCCACGAACGCCGTGCATTCGCTAATCCGGAGATCCGGCTTTTCGACAAAAAATCGTCTTCTCGGACCAGGCTCATTTTTAGCTCAGCGGCTATGTTAACATGCAAAATTACCGTTATTGCAGCGGCTTTCTGTGGTGAGAGCTCGACAACATCGATATATCCGAGCTGTGGTTCCAACAAGAGGGCGCTACATGCCTCAGAAGCGACATAACGATTGAAGGTGTGAAGGAGAAATTTGGCAACTGGGCCATCTGACGGCGAGCGTTCATCAATTGGCCGCCTCGATCATGCGATTTGACACCACTCAATTATTTTTTCTAGGGCTACGTCAGGTCTTTAGTCTACGCTAACAAGCCAACCACTTTGGACGAGCACTAGCACCAGAAAATCGGTTTGGCGGTCTGAATTTCTGAATAATCGCTTTCCGAACCCCGCCCAAAACAAAGCAGAAAGACATTTACTTCCATTGGCGAAGAATTCCCGGAACTTCACACGGTCTCGTCGTGCAAGAATCACATATTTGTGGCAATGCTCCCCAAAAAGAAGATAAGCCTCAACTCGTTTCCCAAATAACGGATCCAACATAAAAAAAAAATAAAAACGAATAAAAACTCAACCAACAAACTACCTTATCCAACTCAAGCTTATTCACCAACCAACTATGTCCAACTGACTCAAACTTTTCCCAAGTTCGAAACCCTCCAATCGCAACTACATGACTACAAGGAATACACTCACATTCCTAATTTAATCCTATGATCGTATTGCAACAAACCCTCTTCCTCCTCTTTCAAACGTCATTCAACCGCTACTACGGTCCAAAGAATATTATGTTTCCGCCTGCGATATAGAAAATGAAGAAAGTATCTGGCATAAATACGAGTATACGCTCAAAACACCGAACGTAACGCCTCATGACAATTTTACCTGGAAACTCAATTCAATTCAGTACAGAATTTTCTATTAGGCAAACCACCTGCAGCACAAACAAATAAGCTGCAAAAACAAAAAGAATTATGCGAAAAATTCGCAGCCAATATTAATTCCGAATCCTCATCTCTGAAATATCATGATTCTTTCCTGAGCCGTACAACTGATTTATGAAATGCCCTGCCGAGCTCTCTTTCCCCTAGTCATTATATTTTGCAAACATTTAAGACCAACCTACATAGGAATCTCTCTTTTCCTTTCCCTCCCCCAACCTGTCAGCAAACATTTCAAGGGTACTAAAAATCCTTGAGTGCGCCCTTATTATATACGTATATAAAAAAACGAGGGTCGACCAATATATACTCGTTTTTAAAGACGAGCGAAGGTTAAAGAAGGTTAGCATTACCATTAAGTACTATGATGTTTGAAACGACGCCATACAAAATTTCAGATTGATTGACAGCTATTTGTACTAAATATTTTTGGTCCTTTTTGATACAATGGAACAAGAGCAATATCGATTCATAATTTGATTTTTATTGTCGAATGGAAAAACATAGGTTAGGTTAAACAGGGATGTGATTACACAGACACTAGGCACCAAAACCGGCCCATCGCGGTTCCTGTGGATCCAATTGAATTTGTCTTCAAATGGCAAAAACCTAAACACTCGGTAAAACACCCAATTTTCTTTCAAAAGCGAAGAAGGCTTTTGAAGTTCGTGCCGTGTATTTCCTCTAGGTTTTCGAAAAAGTATTTCGAATCGCATTCACACAGTATGTGTTATGTCCTCAACAGCTTGCAGATCACCGCAGAATCTGGAGATACCCGTATCTGACAATTTGAGTCTCTTTGCGTGCTGCCGCAGGAGACAGTGTCCTGTCAGGATTCGTATTACTGTCCTAAGCTTATCGCGTATCCCTGTTTAATTTTATTAACTTCCTAGACTGCCGTCAAAAAGCGGCCAGAGCCTTGGATACCCTGCGTCCTTCGAGAATTGAACATCTTAGATTGTCAGTCATTGTGATTTTTTCCTCGATAGTGCCTCACTATGCAAAGGGGTGGTTTGATGTTGGCAACCTCACTATTGTCGAGTAACCCACCATTTCTTGCAAGCTCGTCCGCTTGTTCATTTCCTTTAATACTGGAGTGTTCTGGCACCCAGCAGTCTTACCCGGTTCTGACTGCATAGTCCCTTGAGCATTGTGCGACAGCCCCTAACTGTATCAGCGTTGACGTTGGTTGACTTTGTTGCTTTAAGTTCGGCCTGGCTATCGATGTAGATAGCGATATCTCTTTCGGATACCGATCTCATCTGCAGCCCTGAGGACAGCCAGAGCCTCTGATTGGAAGACACTGCTTGCGTCGGATAGTCTTATAGACACTCTTAGCACTGAATCTTCTGAGAAGATACCAGAACCTGTTCCATTCTCTGTTTTTGAGAGATCTGTGAAAATTGCAATTTCACTCGATCTGACTATTGCATTTTTTTGCCAGTCCTACCTCTCCGGATATATTATATCATACGGAATATCGAAGTCGACCAAAGAAGGAATCTCATCCGTTAGAATTGGATTGTCTGGCAGTAGCTCCGTTAGGACCGTGCCATGTCCGAAACTACTGCTTTTCAAGTAACCCAGATTAGTGAGTCGCATCGCACTTTTGCCAACAAGTTTTTTGGTCTGTAAATTTTCTTTGAACCGCCGCTAATTTTCCGTAAATCGTTTTCTTGTTTGTTGCATTCCACCATACTAGTGCGCCGTATGTAAGTATGGGTCTTACCACCAACATATACTGCCAATACACCATAACAGGTTTTAAACCCCAAATTTTTCGTACTGCTCTTTTGGAGATAAAAAAAGAGCATTACATGACTTTTTGATTCGCTACGTTAAGGAAAAACATGCGTAAGAATAAAAGCGAAGTTGGCTACTGTTTATGGAGACCCTTTACCATGGTTCAACGAATTTAAATGTGGCCGTACATGTTCTGGATAAGGAGTCCCAGACGGCCAGCAGACATGCTTAAAGTAAAAAACGGTTCAAAAGATCCGTGACATCGTTCTTATTGGTCGCCGAAAAAGTGCCCAAAAAACAAACGCCATAGCCGTATCGTACGGACCGGTAATTTACATTGTACATGGTAAGTTAAACATCAGAAAGATGTTGGCAAAATGGGTGGCGCGATTGCTCACAATGGACAGCAAGCCGATATTTCGAAGTTTGAAGCTCTTTAAGCGAAATCCCCAGGAGTTTGGCCTATCTTGAAGAGTTGACAAATCATATTTTTTAGTTGGTTTAAAAATGGCAGTAATGTTGGCAAAAGCATATAGTCCTAAAAGGAGATTATATTGAAGAATATACATACAAACTAATTTGTGAAAAACTTTTGTTTTCATTCCTAATACAAGTATTTGTTGATTCACGTTCGTATACTCGAATTATGACCATGAGAGACATGATTAAAGTATAGAAACAAAATCCACTACATCGTAATCTTATTGGCTTTTAAATGACTTGGAAAGTTTGAAAACTGCAAAACAAGTTTCGTAAAAATAAAAGCGCCAAAATTTATATCTACATTTAATTCTATTTTCTTAGTCCATTAAAGTTACAACAAGGTTGTTTGTTTTAATTTTACGTTAAATAATAAAAAAAAAACTAAGTCCGCTAAGTTCGAATGCTTAATAAGGTCTTGATCTGTTTCCACCATCATTTCGCATAGGTCCACCACTTCCTCCTCCATCTCGGCGGTTGTTTCCTCTCATTCCTCCACCTCCACCGCCGCCACCACCACCACCACCACTTCCACCACTAAAACGGTTATAACCTCCACCACCTCCCCCGTTTCTATCACCACCACCTCTTTGGAAACCACGGTCACTGCCACCGTAACCACCACCACCACCACCGCCGCCACTACCACCCATATCAGATCCGCCACCACCACCACCTTCACTTCCTTTAGGCGTTTTGCATCTTTAGAAAACAAAAAAAATAAGGGTAAGTTTTCATACTATATAAAGCAAAAAACAATAATACAAACCTATTGCATTCGTTTCTCCATGCAAAATTAGTATTACTGCAACTGGAACATTTCCAGTCACCATCTCTCTGTGGCATACCGGAACCGCCTCCGCTACCACCACTAGAACCACCTCGTCCACCCATGCGTCCTCCTTGATCACCACCACGTCCACCTCCTCCGCGACCGGAATCACCACCAAAATCATTTCCGCCGCGATCGAAGCTCCTACCACCACGATCACCATCACGGCCACCACCGCCGAAACCACCACCACCTCCACCACCGCGGGGTCCGCCTCGACCTCCGCCAAAACCACCACCACTGCCACCACCGCCACCACCTCCACGACCGCCCTTATTCCAGTTGTTTTGTCTTTGCGCAAGGGAGACTTTGATAATGCATCCATTAAAGTCACGTCCATCAAACCATGTAATAGCCGATTGAGCAGCATTCGTATCATCATATGTCACAGTGGCTTCACCCTTTGACACTCCGGTATCTTTATGCTTATACAGCCAAATCTTTGGCTTCATCGTCCTTTTATCTTTCTATAATAATAAGTTAGATATACAATTACATCAGCAATCGACTTTTCCAATTAAAACGATTCCCTACCTTTATAATACCAATTGCACCGAAAAATGATTCAATCTCCATTTCTGTGGCATTTGGGTCCATTCCAGATATGAAGATAGTGTCCTCTTGTGTGACCATTTCAGAACTACTGCCATATCCTCCTCCTAGAATTTGAAATTCGTTAAATATTTTTAATATGGATAATTTTTTTGTTTGCTTAGCTTGGTAAACTAATAGTGTACGCTATTATTGAACTAAGATAAATTTAAGGCCGTCGATAAGTTTCATTTTGTACGATTTTCCCCTTTTTTGCTTTTATCTATTTTTTTTTCTCTTGTTGTCTTCCTCAACTTTATTCAATGATAAAAATTGGCCAACAACTAAAACTTTATATACATACGTATAAAAAGAATCCTTAAATAGTTTTAAAACCGGTTTATCATTGGTCTGCGTTTAAATCACATGCAATGTTGATTGAAAACCCATTTTATCTCAGTAACAAAAAAAAGTAAACAAAATATATGTACGAGCATTTTCACATGAGTGTCTATGCTTGTTTTCAGCCAAACGCAAACGCAAATTATTGTATTATAAAAGGCTGATTGAAAGTTGTTATTACAACGTCTCCTTTAACTACTCAAATATTGATAATCTAATGAACTTAACGCTCGCTCCATATGTTTTATGCGTAGCAAAAAAAAAAACATACACATTACCTTAACACTATTTATTAAAATTGCTTAAGCTAGTTGCTTATATTTAAATAAAGATAGCCTCAAGTAGAATTAATATTAGGAATACTATGCAGCATACATTTGATAATAGTGTATGATGTACAATATGTCACTTAAAAAAAAAAATTGCTTTCCTTTTCAAATAATTATAAATACATCAGTTTTATTTAGCTTATATTATTCATAAAATATTTTTCTTTTTGAGCAGCACACTCAGTTCATGTTGTTTCCTAATGATGATTTTTATCCAATTTAATGTGATAAACCGCTGGGAATCAGAATTGCACTTTTAATGATAATTCTACGTCCAGTTTTGTCCATTTTCTTTAAGTGATATTTATCCTTTTGTCATTTTCCTACTTAGAAGAGCTACTTTCACAAATTTTATATTTCAATGTGATAGTATCCGACGGAAGGAAATATTACTTCGTTTAGTTAACATACGGATAATCGACCTGCATCCATACATACTTATTTTAGTTTAGAAAAAAGTGAAGATTTATTTCAACGTGCTAAGATCAGAATCTTTTCTGGAAATAACTAAGGAATGAAGGGAAAAAATCAACACCAAATCAGAAGCTCATTTTTCTCCACACTAATCCGAAGCGGGAACAAATTTTGTATCTATTAAACGTTTCAATCCAGCTCTATTAAATTTAAGTCGTACTTGTTAGGAAAATATTCATAATTAGCATGGAGATTTTTCAAAGATGATGTCAGTTGCTACTTCTGCCCATTATTGAGCTAATTACATAAAAAAAATAGTACACATGTGCAGTATATTCGAAATCTAAGCAACTTTTTCGTCTGAATTATTCAAAGTCGAATATTTATTCTTTTTAATATCTATTTATTACAGTAAGTACTCAGATAGTTATAGTAAAAATGAAAATCCAAAATCAATTCATTCAAAGTAAATACAAATACAAATTCCTCTAAAAATGCAGCTGTTCGAAACCTAAGCAATTTTTAATATTTGCTGTGGGTAACCTTTATTTTTGATTACCTCCGCACGTCTATGGGTCATAGATTCAATTAAGTTTTTTATTGTGGACGCTCTTATCAATTTCCATTCCGTTCTCAAACACGTCATGAGCTCATACGTTGATTCCCAACTCTACGCTTTAAGATGCCAAAGAGATTTCCAATGGAATTAAATCCCATTGGTTGATAACCACTCTTTGACCAGCTTCGATGAATGTTTCGGGTCATTGTCATCTTCAAACACCCATCGAAGTGGCATATTCCACTCTGCTTATGGTAACATTTGCCCATTTAAGATTAAGATGTCTCTGTATACAAATTGATGCATTTTAGTTTTTATTTGGTGAAAAGATCCAACTCCATGAGAAGCAAGTCCGCGGATTCAGCTTTTGACCATTTCTTCAGCGAACGTGACAGATACTATCAGAATTAAACAGGTCGAACTTTGATTCATCACTAAAAAGAGCGGTTTCCCACTTGTCTACGGACCAATTTATATGTGCTTTTGCAAAATCTAATCTAAAAGTGTATTGAAAATTTCAATATTCGAGACAATAAGTTGAAGTTCTTTTGAATAGAGCTTGAAGAAAAAATAACGCGGGAAGAATAAAAAAGAAGGACTCAGGTCAAATTTAATGAGTATTTTATGACGGGTAGTCTATGAAACTAAAACAGAATTATATTAGGTCTCAGAAAATCGTTAACTATCTTACATTCAGAAGTTGTATTCCCTTTTATAGGCACATGTGCGTTAAAAGTTATTACATACCACCTTGATTAAAAAGTTCTTGTTCCGATTTGAGTTCTGTTTTTTTTTGTTAAGTTGGTAAATCTGTTGTTGACATTCGCTCTAAATCTTAGCGTCATAACTTGACACATCCAAAGGTTACGTAGCCAAGAGTACATCTATCTCTGTGTGTGTTGCCGATTTTTTACAATTTTAGAAATGGATTTGAATTTGCAACAACGAACTTATACTAACTTTTGCGAAAAAACGGATTTAATGGTGCGCGAACGTTGGGAATGTTGGAAAAGTGTTTCGGCAACGATTCTCTAAAGAAAACGGTCGTTTACCAGTGGCACGAGCGGTTCAAAAGTGGTCGTGAGTCAATCGAAGATGATGAACGCAGTGGCAGACCATCGACATCGAAAACATTGATGAAGTAAAAGAAATGTTGGTCAATAACCGCAAATTAACCATCAGAGAGATAGCGGAGGACCTGAACATTGTCTAGGGATCCGTCCAAGACATTTTGGTTAATGATTTGGGTGTCCGTCGTGTAGCAGCAAAGTTGGTGCCAAAAGACCTCAATTTCATGCAACAAAACAGACCGTGTTGACGTCGCAAACGAGATGATTTGCGAGGCTGAATCCGATCCCACATTCATCAAAAGGATCATTACTGGAGACGAGACGTGGGTTTATGAGCACGACACGCAAACCAGACATCAGGCAAGTGGATGGCGTTCACCAAATGAGCCGAGACCAACAAAAACCACGTCGTTTTCAGTCAAAAAAGAAGGCAATGCTCACGGTTTTCATGGATTACAACGGTGTAGTGTATCATGAATTTTTGCCAGAAGGCCAGACAGTAAACAAAGAGTATTACGAGTATTTGGACGTTATGAGGCGTTTGCGTGAAGCAATTCGCCGAAAGAGATCAGAATTGTGAGCAGAAAACTCGTGGATTTTACACCATGATAACGCACCGTCGCACAGTGCAATCATTATTCGT
This sequence comes from Volucella zonaria, assembly GCA_963966105.1. Taxonomy (NCBI): domain Eukaryota; kingdom Metazoa; phylum Arthropoda; class Insecta; order Diptera; family Syrphidae; genus Volucella; species Volucella zonaria. The sequence goes on along the minus strand of OZ014532.1, from coordinate 93,023,300 downwards.
AATTTTTTGACGAAAAATGCAACAAATACCATCCAACAGCCACCGAATTCACCTGATTTGGCTCCCTGTGACCTCTTTCCGTTCAATCGAGTTAAAAAACCACTACGAGGAACGCGTTTCAGCAGCCGAGATGAAGTAATGGAAAAATCGCAGGAAGCGCTGACGGATATACCGAAAACCGAATATAAAATTTTTTTCAAGGATTGGATCAAGCGCTTACATAAGTGTGTTGCAGTCGATGGGGATTACTTTGAAGGGGACAATATATGTAGATATAGATGAATAAACTTGTATTTCTAATTTTCTGAATATATTCCGGGAACTTTTTGATCAAGGTAGTAAGTCTGTTGCAGTCGATGGGGATTACTTTGAAGGGGACAATATAGATTTAGATGAATAAACTTGTATTTTTAATTTTCTGAATAAATTTGATCAAGGTGGTATATCTAATACTGTTCACAAAATCAACCCCCTAATTAAAATACTATATTTTTTTATTAATAAAGTCTAAACTAAGCATACAATTGGACAAACATTCCGGCGCTTAGCTACTGGAGTCGAACAGAGTGAAGCTACAGGAAACAATGAAGACGTGGCCGCCACCGGACTAGTCGTTCAGCCGAAAATATCGCGGCTGTGGCTGCCGATGTCGCTGAGAACGAAGAAACATCAACCAGACGACGGGCCACGCAATTGGGAATCACCAGACCCGACCCTACAACGAATTTTAGTGAAAGACTTACACATGTTCCCGTACAAAGTGCAAAGAGTGCATCAGTTAATGCTTCCTGACCATCAACAACGAAGAGGACGATTTTGTGTCGAAAATCATCATGAGCGACGAGCAAAATGTTTGTTTCTGGGGCACTGAAAATCCGCGTGTGATGAACGAAGAACCATTACATCCAATCAAAGGCACTGTGTGTTGCGGCGTTCACACGGGAGGAGTAATCTCCCGTTTTGACATGGCCAGCAAGATTTAACCATTCCATTGGGGCTACTTGAAGTCGTGGGTTTATGCGAATAAGCCTCTGACAATCGCAGGCCTTAAGTAAAATATTCAACAGAAATGCGAACAGTTATCACCGGAAATCTTGCAGAAAGTCATGGAAAATGTGATAAATTTTTTTTTATTTAGTAAAAAAGTAATTCAAAAACAAAATTGGGTGATGTGCAATCTTAGTTTTTAAGTATTACATAACGGTTCTTTTCCTGCAGTTGTTTTCCTTTAATATATCTATTTATTATAATATTGTCAAAATAATTCGTCCTAAACATTTTTCGCATATTGTAGATGCAAAGAATTATGTTCTGTAGCTCTTAAATTAAATGTAAAACTAACTTCATGCTGCAAATAACATTGAAATTGAAAAAAAAATACTGTAACAAATAAATAATATTTTATTTCTATTAAAAAGAATAAATACATAAATATTCGACTTGGAATAATTCAGAGGAAAAAGTTTCTTAAGTTTTGAACAATACTGTATACTCGTATATTTCCATCAATTTTTTTTATATCATATAATACATTCATCTGGTGACATAAACTTTTCTCTTAACGATTAAAATCGTACAATTTTTATTTTTATGTCATTTTACCAATTATTCAATTCGTTCATGGAATCCTGCTCATTATTGCTGAAGTAAGATAATACAAATTGTAACGTGACTATCAGTGGAACATAGCTCTTATCATCGCAAAATTATACATACGAGTACGAATAAATATTTAAACAAGTTCCCATTATTTTCTTTTATCTAGGTAGCGGCACTTCGTGTAGACTTGTTTACAGACTGCCTGCGGTGTGTTGAAAATATTTTCAACCCATCTCCGACATGAGAATTTTACTGGATATATTTTAATTACTCTACATACATATCTGACAAATATAAATGCATATTTAAATAATTTCCATTTTTAAATTCGAACATCAAAACCTTTTAATCTAGACCCACCCACAATTCATAAATTATCATGCAGTACCAATTTATAATTATTTAAATACCCTATGGTCACGGATCTAACCGAACCAAAAGTTGGATAGAAACATACATATATGAATATGTATTAATAAATCCTTTCTTTTAGCGTACAGCTTTTTTGCAGATATTATTCCAATATATTCATTCAATAAATCGATAATACTCATTCGTTAGCATGAGACAAAAACCAACACTCCCTTTTGTTGCCTAATATTACTATGAATTCTTATACCCATTTAGTCATTTTTTTTTTCATTACTGCTGATGTTTGTAATTTTTTTTTTTTTTTAATAATATTGAATTTTTATTTTTGTTTATGTAATATAGATTCGAAAAGATATTAAAACAATACTTTACTCTGTAGCGATTTGCTTGTATATTTTACCTTTATTGTAGCCGTCCTTGTTGCCGCCTCCAGTTCTAAAATATACATTGAATACTCATTTAAATGCATAAAAGATTTTTTGTATACACAAGCAAGTACCGTTGAAAGTTGTTGATGTAATGAAGAGAAGGGGAGGAAAATTACACTTGAATTACAGACCTTATAAAACATTACTCTTTGATATTTAACAAAAATACCTTCTTTTTTTTTTTGCAAAATAAAAAATATCCTCAAAATGGATTATCGTTGCTTCCTTTTTTCTTGCACTAAAATTTATCACGCTTTACCAAATTACCAAATGTTTTCGTTTTGAAAATAGACCTTGTTTTTTTTTACCAGTTATAATTAATTTTTATTACCAAGAAACCAATTTTTGCCTTTCAACTTCGTTTGTTGGGGGTTGTATTTGTATAGCAAGTTAACGACAGGGACATATTTTTCGCATTAATGCATGGTAATATTTTACTCTACTTAACACTGACGAAGAGGTTGCATATATTAGAACCAGCAATAATAAGAACACATATGGTATTTATTTGAACCACCAACCGATTTTGCTTACCTTATATATATATTATACGAGTATATTCACACATAATTATATAAAAAAAAATATTAATGTTACCCATAATGATAATTTTCCAGCGTTTTAACTATAGAATACCACTCTCAATCCTTTAAAATTATTAGTGAAACCTTTAGATTTAACCTATATTAACATATTTGCGTATAACAATAGCCTAAATCAACTGTTCACGTTGTCCAGAACGGAGCCGTTTGAACTTGCTTCGTATTATATTCTTATTTTAAGCATTTACGTGTTCGCTAGAAAAGGTTTTGTTTATAACGCTGATTATAAAAAATACGGTAACATTCCATAAAACAATATCAATTTCTAACCAAACATCACCTGGTATTATTCAAAGTAACGAAATTTGTTAACAGTTTCTTTTTTAACAAAATCTACACAACCATGAGTGACTATCTGTCACCGCGTTTGTGAGAAGATTTATCTCTCTCTATAGATTTTTTTTTTTACATCGTTGATACTTATTTTACCAATAACGCCGAATTTTACAGCAATAGAAAATATAATCAAATGGCCCCTATTTACTTTTGAGTATTTTTGTTTTGTTTGTTTGTTACAATTTAGTGTTTACTTAAATGTGAATAAATTTACTGTAAAATATTTCCACTGGGTAAGGTAAAGAAGCTTTTTTTATCATTCGAAACGAAATGTCATTTCGATTCCGGATTCCTTTAGAATTCACTCAAAATCCGTAGGTATGTGCATTTATTTCGAGCAACTATATAAATTAAGAACAAATACACTCAGCGAAATTTAATTAAAGGCAGATGCGCTTTGGTCCAGTAAATGTGTTCGTAGTGCAAACGAACACTTATGTCTAATTTTTTGCTTTTGTTCTTGCTTTGTGTCCTTTCTTCAACGTATGTTTTGAAAGTACCGTTACTCCCGCTCAGAGAATTTCAACATCTGTTGTTTTGACACCAATGATCGTGCGAAACACATCCGCGTTTATACTGAAAAGCTGTGAGTTGGAAACGAAATCAGGGTTTTCTTTGGTGATTGCAATTGAAAATATTTATTTTACATTTAGTACTTTTGGATTTTGATGATTGTTGGCCGCAAGTCAGAATGGGAAAATCGATAATGTTATTAAATTAGGAAGTAATTACAACGCGAACCAGAGAAATAAAAACAATCAAAAAATTTCACCAAGGGAGAAAGTGGCCATTATCCGAGCTCAGTTGGGTTGCAAAAAAATGCTACTGCTTCTAAAATTATTTCAGATTTAAAGTTGCCGATATGTAAACCACGTGTACAACAAATTTCAGCTGGCCGTAATCGACTGGTTTGGAAAAAAATGAAGTTAAAACCAGCTCTTAGAAGCATATAAAGTTGCCCGACTACACTTTGCCAAAGAACACATGACATGGTTTAAACAGTGGAAAAACGTGATATTTTCGGACGAAAAAAAAATTTAACCTTGATGGCGAAACGGTTTTAATTACTGTTGCCATGATATAAAATATAAAAAGTCCTGAGAGCTTCTCCACTAAACGAAACTTTGGAGGTGGATCTTTGATCGGATGGTCGGGCTGCTTTTTGCTATCATTGCAGGAACCCAATATGCAAAATTTCTGGCCGAATGAAATCCTAAAATTATATTGTACTTTTTGGACAATCAGCCGGATTCAAATACAATTTTGCAGCAAGATAATGCTGCCATTCATGTAGTGCTAGTCGTGAGCGATTTTCAATTCAACTTTTAGAGTGGCCACCACGTTCACCGGACTTATGATCGAAAACATGTGGGGAAATCTGCCTCGTTGTGTTTATGCTGGCGGGCGCAAATTTGCTTCGGTGGAGGATTTACGCAAGGCCGTTACAACGGAATGGGCTCTAATTCCAGCTGAGGAGTTCAAAAACGTGGTTAATTCGGTGCCAAGTCGGATTTTCGAACTTATAACCACGTCTGGCCGTTGGACTCACTATTAATTTAGACTTTTACGTTCTTTGCTATACTGATATTTCTTCTGTTTTTACTTTACCTTGAATGCCTTTAATCGAATTTCGCAGTATAAATTGAGTTTTTTTTTGTTTAACTAAGTAAAAATATGTTTATTTGTTTTAGTCAATTTTTTTCTTTGCTTAAATATATCATTTGTTTGTATTCAATATGTCTGTAAATAGATAATACTATTAATACTTAAATATTACAAAAGAAAATAAGTTGCTTTTAATTGAATTTCACTGAGTGTACATTCAAAGAAAAACATTCAAAGATATATGAAACAATGTATCTTTTTCAGTTTAACTCCTTACAAGCTTTAAAGAATTAAAATCCAATGTTTTGTAATAGTTAATAACTAAAGAATTAACGGGTAATAATTTTATCATTTTACAAACACGTGTAAACATTTAGACAACAAGCACAAGCAATTTGTTATTGACTGAAATCTCGATTAAGTGAATTCAAAAGAGGAACCAATGAAACTGATTTGCCAGATTTTTAATGAAAGGAAACCAGAAATTCACCGTTGCAAATAATCACACTTAAGTATGAAATTCAAAAGTTCAGTATTCAGATAAAGAAAATTTCCAAGTTCCCCAAGAAAAGAAAAGTATACAAACAAAAAAAAAATAAAAAATACGGACGTTTTCCCGGTATTGTATTCCAAAACAGCTAAGAATATGCGTGGCAAGAAATAAAAAATAAAAAAAACCGAGGGTTGAGCGATAGAGCGGCATTATGATTTTTGATTTATTGATTACGACATTAATTTTCGATCAAAGGTTATCGGCATAGCTCAGAAAACGAAGTTATTCCACATATTTAGATCGGATTTTTTGATTTTTAATGTACATATATTCCAAGTGAGCTCGCAATACATATATTTTCAGTGAAAGGTTGAACAGAATCTTAAAAATTCTAAAAACCAACCACACATAATTATTTAGAATTTACAAATTCGCGATGTTTTCTGGCAAGCTACCCAAACAGTTATTAAAAAATAAACAAGTAACCGACAAAATTTTGTGTAAAGTAGGAAAAATGTGTACAATAATTCTAAGTTAGTTTTTATTTGATAAATAAAGTTTTTATTTGAAAAATTAGTTGCCTATTATATTGGGTTGCTCGGAAAGTAATTTCGTTTTTTTTTTTCAAAAGAAGATGTAGATACAATAAAGGCATTAATTGATGCAAACCGGTGAATATCAATCGAATTCGACGGTTCATGATCATTTGAAACGCCTAGGTTTAATCCCAAAGCTCGACATATGGGTTCTTCATGTTCTTACCGAAAGAAATTTGTGCCGTCGCGTTTATATCTGTGATGTTAAAGAAGCAACGTCAGGAAAATGATCCATTTTTATACTACATCATCATTGGCGACAAGGAATGGGTTGTCTACAACAATGTTGAACGCAAGAGATCATTGAGTAAAAAAAAAAAGATAAACCGGCTTAAAGCACTTCAAAAGCCGATGTTCATCAAGAAAAGGTGATGCTACGAAAGTACCCGACCTGACGGTTGTTATTTAAAAAGAATAACAATTGTCGAAAGTACCAACCTTATAAAGCTTAAATTTGAAGTTTGACGACGCTAAGTTGTTTAGTATTTGTTCGGCAGCCATCAATAGTGGACGCTCTCAATGAATTTTTAAATATGAAAAAAATTGGTCATTGTTTTGTGATACAATACTTTCATTTGTTGACTGAAAATTGGACATAAGAAAGCTGTGCGCAAGATGGGTGCCACGATATCTCACAATGGAACAAAACCACCGTCGTGAGTATGTTTCAATCGAGTGTTTAGCGAAGTTTCACAGCAATTAAGCCAAGATTTTGAATCGATTCATAACCATGGATGAAACATGGGTCCATCACTTCACACCCGAAACGAGGGAACAGTTAAAACAATGTACTCGAGAAGGCTCTAAAGAAGGCGAAGATAGTTCCATTTGCAGGCAAGGCCATGGCGTGAGTTGTTTGGGATGCGCGTGGTATAATTTTCATTAATTATCTTCAGAAAAGAAAAACAATCAACGGCGTGCATTATGCGAACTTATTGCAGTGTTTGAAAGATGAAATCAAGAAAACTGAAATACATATAAATAAAATCTAGCAGTTATGTTTGTTGACATAACGACTAGTAATGAGTGTAGGTGAGACACACACACGTATCAATTCGACTTTTTGACTAAATATATAGATCCCTTGGCAGTTTCAATTAAACTAAACTTCGAAAATGTAGTTGTGTTTCACCAATTCTATTTCGTCTTCGAAACAAGTGTCTTAACCCAGCTTTAAGGCAAGTTTGACTACGTCATATATGTACACATGTAGTAAATTATTGTATGGTATAAGTGCTGTATAGACATCGACTTAGTCAGAACACTGAAGGTCCAACGACTGAGATGGGTGGGTCATGTAGAGTGGATGGACACCAATACTCCGGTCCGAAAAGTCTTCGAATCCGTGGCGCACGCAAGTGGCAGGAGACCTTAATCAACTTAGCGTGCGAAACTGGCTGGAGACGCTCGTTGGTTGAGGCGCAGGTCCACCTCGGACTATAGCGCCATCTTAAGTAAGTAAGTAAGTAATGAATGCGCGTTGATATGATGCAAACAAGCGTACCTTGATGTGATGTAAACAATTTTTATACATGTTTTCATTCATCTGATTTATGAATTAAAAATATAAGAGCTATAAAATCTACACACTTTACCAATTACTTTAAAATGTATGCATTTTTTTTTAAATGAAAACGAAACAAGCGTTTTTATTGTAAATCTTTTCCATTAACTAACCCTTCAAAGTATTATCTTGTGAATTGTAAGGCCGCAAATTGAAACCAAAAATTTAATACTGAATATCAATCTAAAAATGATGCGCATAGCTTTGTGATACCATAATAAGTAATACAATATCTTATTTTATTTTATTTTGTAATAATACAAGCAACATGCTCGTTTTTCAAGCTTTGTCATTATATACATATATAGTGAGTCAGTCATCATTCAAATTCCAGACTAAAGCGGATCTCATTTTTACCTTTCGTAAATCCTACTCAGTTTATTTTTTTTTATCTCAATTGTTCCTTGTTTGTTGGTCGTTGTCGTTTTTTTTTTTTTTTTTTTTTTCCTACCTGGCGCCGGAAAACCAGAAAACTATGTAGATTAGGCGCTATTTTTGTTATTACAATATCACTAAAGTACCTTAGGTGGACATTTTTATTAACCTCAAATATATGTATGTATTTAAGATATATTTTTTTTTTAATTTCTCATATACGTCACATTTTTTCAGATTAATGATTTGCATATTACGCGTAAATCAAGAATATATCCCATAGTTTCAAAGTTGAAGTTGAAAAGCAAAAATTTCGCTAAACCTTTTGTCGTACAAATAAATACGCATATACCCGTAAAAATAAAAATCAATTTCGACATATGTAGACAATTTCTGTTACCGATACACTTTTAAATGGTCTTAGCTTGTGAGTTTAATTTATTATTTTTTTTATATTTAAAAAAAAAAAGAAAAAAAAATAAAGTATTTAGATAACAAAATATGTACATACCCATAACCGCCACTGCTGCCGCCACTACTACCACCACCTCCGCGTTCATTCCATCCGCCACCGCCACGACCACCTCCTACTAATTCAACAAAACAAATTCCCATTTCAAAATACAATTTAGAAAAAAATATTAAATATTTCTTAATGAAAGATTTTAAAATATATATATTGTAGATATATATTCGGAATTACCTCCTTGACCGGATTTGTTAAATGATGGCGGCGGTTCATTATAACCACCATTCTTGGCTGGTTGCTGAAAGTTTGGTGGAGGTACAGAAAAATTATTGTAGCCTCCGCCGCCGCCACCGCCTCCGCTTCCACCATAATTTCCACCTATTTTAAACATTTATTTTATATCACTCTTTTAACAATTCAATTTTATTTAACACTCACGATCCATATTTTTTTTTGTTGTTTCTACAAATAAATGAGTGATGAAAAAAAGATAATTCTGCACACTTTTTTCCTAGTTCTTTATGACACGCGTCCTTCACCGTACAACTTTTGAAGAGAAGTGAGAAAAAATGGCGAATACAAAGCCGACCCATGTGAAGCGAATTTATGCTGAATATATTTGTTATGTTGCGTATTATAAGCAACAGAGGGAACACTAAACTAGTTTACACAGATGGTTGAAACGTAGGAAAGTGATTTTGTTAATTTCTTTGATCAATTGAATTATTATATAACTACGATACTTACATAAGTTCATTTAGTTCATTTATTTATTTATTTAGTTGATAATAAACCATTCAAATTCATTAAAACTGTTAAAAATTACATGGAGCTTACATCCAATCTTACATTTAGAAAAAAAAAATTAAAATAATTTATTTTTGAATACAAGGAAAATTGTATTTCACAAAATTTATCTCTCTTCTTTTAAGTTTAATAATTTTTTTTTCTCATAGATTAAGGCTTAATAAAAGATAGTATATGTATATACAGGTTGCTCAGAGATTAATTAATTAAATTAAATAGATTAATACCTTTATACATAATACCACTTCGTATAGCAATTTTAGTTTAAGTCATTTTAATTTCGTAAATAGTATGATTGTGATTCTCTAACCTATCGCATGTATCTTTTTAAATACGAGAGTACTATATTATTGTATATTTTATTTTGAATTTAAAATACAAGACTTTAACTAAAATTCTTTGCTTGAAACTTAAATATTTTAACATATTTAATCGATGTACATATATTTGCTAAATTTGCCTTATTTTGTAAACGCGAACGAGCAGTACTCAAAATATGCACTTGGTGTTTAAATCTTATTTCGTATTCTTTCAAAAAAAATAATTTTGTTGATACTTTTTTAGTAACATAATTAATATGCAAATCAAACTTTAATCTCTCCGACTTGTTCTAATAATTGGCCTTCTTCATTTGAGTTAAGACTGTGATTACTATTAAATAACATACATTTCGACTTTGACACATTTAACTTTAGTTTATTTGCTTCCAAGGTAATAATTTCCGATATAGTTGACAACAACGCCAGCGTCAGAACACAGTTGCAAAAATTCGCCACTGGGCACATAACAGCGCCCTAGGAAATAAATTTTATGTCCGAGCCGTTGATAATAGTTTTGAACAAAAAAAAGTCCGTTTTAAAAAATCTTCTAGGAAATAAAGTTGAATTTTATTAAGCAGTTGATCTTTTTAATCAATATCCTCCACATTGGTGATCCCAACAAAAAGGAGAACACTGATTTAATTGTAAATCAAAAGGTGCGATGTCCGGAAAGAATACACCTTTGGAAATTCCACAAGAGAAACTTCTAGATCAGGAACTCCTCACGCAGCGCCTACAAAAACTCCAGGATGAAGTGGCCCACCTGCAGCAACTAAGAGCAAGCCATCCTATTGCAGCAACCAGCGAGAACGTCAACGAAGTTTCAACGGCATTTAAACTTCCTAGTTTCTGGGAAGGTAAGCCTCAGCTTAGGTTTTACCAAATAGAGTCAGTGTTCCGCTGAAGAAACATCCGCTCTGATCGCTCAAAATACGACGCAGTCGTCGAAGCCCTCGATGAATCTGCGATTGCAGAAGTCTCAGAAGTAATTATGGTGCCACCTAACGAAGACATACGCAAACCTGAAGGACCATCTAATTAAAAGGTGCACTGATTCATCTGAACTCCAGCTTCATATACTCCTGTCCGAAATTGAACTTGGGGACAGAAAGCCATCACAACTCCTACGCACATGAAAGACCTGGCCAACAACAAGGCATCGGATGATCTGTTGCATACAAAGTGGTTGTTTGCTACCTGCTAACGTACACAACATCCTAAAGGTGGTACAGGAAGCCAGCTTAACGGAGCTAGGTGATATAGCCGAAAGCATCATGGAAAACAACACTCACGTACTATACGTCATGGCAATGAGCGAAAACAACGGCGAAGTGTCGAGTTCATCGTTCGGATCTCGGATCTCGGAAAGATGCATATCTTGAGGAGAGACTGAACAAAATTGAGAACATCCTCGCAGAACTCCTGATTGCTGTCAAGCAACCACAAACATTGGCCAACAGCAATAGACCACGAACTAATAAACCCCCGTACTGATTTCGATCACATTCCCGTTCACACACTCACAAGGCTGAAGGACAGAGCTACTTCCACGCCAATTTCGAAGAGAGTGCAAGAAAATGCGTTTCACCTTCAACAAAAAACTAAACTCTCTGTCATCCACGCAGGCACTGGACGACAGTCTGGACAAACGCGGTGAGTATCGCCTTCACGTTTACGATAAACATTCTGACCACAAATTTTTAATCGATTCAGGTTCTGTCGTATCCGTCATTCCGCACATCTCGACAACAACAAAACATACACCAAAATCAAACCATTATCCCTATGCAATCAACCATACCATCATCAACACATATGGACAAAAACACCTCAATCTCAATGTGGGTCTACGACGAGACATCGACTGGAATTTCACCATCGCCAACGTCAAGTCAGCAATAATGGGAGCCGATCTCATCACATTCCACGGGCTCATTATTGACCTAGAAAAACGTAGACTAGTCGACCCTTTGACTTCATGCAAGGCCCCAAGAAAGGTGATGGAAGCAGAAATTTACGGAATCTCAACAATAGACACGTCTAACATATCTCCGTCCAGTCACACCAAACAATATACCGACTTAATTTCATCACACATAGACATTACTCAACCAGCCAACCAACCTGCCAACAGCTCCAACACCGATGTAGTTCATTACATTGAAACACATGGACAACCAGCTGCTGAACGGCCTTGGATACTTGCCGGTGATAAGTTGAGAGCAAAGATCCAGAGACACAACGGTGTGCCGCCGCAAGGAATCGGAGTACCTGACAAAAGGTTTGAGCATGTCAACATGGATATCATCATATTGCCAATGGTCAATAATTATAAATACTGTCTCACCACCATAGACAGATTTTCTCGATGGCCAGTAGCAATACCATTAAAGAACACTGTAGCGGAAACGATTGCGGCAGCCTTCTTCACGCACTGGATAAGTCAGTATGGCACATCATTGAAAATCACTACGGAACAAGGATCCCAATTTGAATCGCTTCTATTCCGAGCACTAGCCCGATTCATTGGAGCGAAGAAGATCAGGGCAACACCATATTATCTAGCTTCAAACGGCATTATTGAACGTTAACATCGGTCGCTGAAGGCAGCATTGATGTGCAAAGAAAACACTCACTGGATCGAAGCACTTCCAACAATCTTGCTTGGACATCGCACAAAGAAGAACAAAGGGCATCTCTAGCGGAATTACTCTATGGAGTAACATTGCGCATCCCAGACGAATTTTGTACGCAGCAAGACACACCAGCAGATCCACAAGCATTCATATATCGACAAAGGATGATCATGCGAGCGATGAAACCTACTCCAACAGCACATCACACGAAGACCCGCCTGTTTCTCATTAAGGACATCAACACTTGCACGCATGTCTTCGTTCGCTGCGACCACGTAAAAAAACCATTGGAGCAGCCGTATATGGGTCCCTATGAAGTGATAAACCTAGCCAGCGACCGTGTTTTTACCATTAACATCAATGAAAATCTCAAAAACATTGCAATAGAAAGGCCAAAACCAGCACCCATCACAACTGAGTCGTACTCTAATCCTGAACAAATTCATCTACAAAGACAAATAGAAAACACATCAGATGAGCATGTTGACCTTTTTAACCAATATCCTCCACAGTACTATCTGTGTATACTTTTTATGTCGTTAATGTAAATTATGAAAAGGAGCGCACCCAGAATTGAGCTGCGAGGGATTCCAATTTTTGCTTCAGCTTTTTCGGAATATACGCCATTTACAACCGTTCGTTGAGTAAGACCACTCAGGAAGGGCTCACACCGTTTTAATTTATTATTTTTAATGCCATAACTATTTAATCTACACTATACTTCTGTCGATAGTCTCAAACGCTCTTTTGAAGTCAAGAAAAACCATCATTACTAAATTGTTTTCCACGATTTCCTCTTTCTCTTGTAGTTCATAATATGTGAGATTGTTTTGTTTTGCAGGGTCGATAACTTTTTTTCTAATTCGGATCTAATTAGGATCTTAGAGCTAAGGTAATACGTGTGGGCTATAGAAATATGCTAAAGAATTTCTTGTGTGCCATAGATACATACTCAAATCATTCGATTTATTGATTTAATCCCTGTTTTTACATGCAATGAGCCTCAATGGAATGATGTGAATGCTCTTCGGTGGGTTCCACGCATACATACATTATTTAAACAGTTTGTAAAAATTAACAAATTATTCTAACTTCTCGAAAAGCGTTAGGATCGAGATTAACACATTCCTTAAATGTTTCTCTATGATCCGTTTGGAACTGTAGCTCATATGGATCAACGAGGCAGCAGGATCAAACCTTAATAACAGTAAAAAGATTTATTACATTTGTATGTATATAACTTATCACAAATTACTTCTTAGACCCTACCTACATTCATATTCTATTTGGCTGAATACAGCTCATCTATAACTGCTGTCAACCATGATTAAGCTGACATTTGATGATTTGTTCTGTTAAGTTAATCAGCTGTTTACTGTCATATATCGAGTTTACGTGGACCCGTGTAGGAAACATCGTTTTTCTTGGTTTATTAAATGATTTAATCTAAAGTAAGCATTCTGGAAAAATGATTGCAGTAACAGATTTACAAAGTAAGTATAACATAGATGCTTTTGTATTGTTGTGCTAAAATTTATTCCCTTTACTTATACAGAAATTGGAATTGGCCTTGCGGGATTCGGGGTTTCATTCCTCTTTTTGGGTGTACTGTTTTTGTTTGACAAGGGTCTACTCGCAATTGGCAACGTATGTTAATTTTGTCATTTAATTAATATTCGGCAACTCATGTCTTACTATATTTTTGCATTTAAGATTCTCTTTTTAAGTGGTTTAGGATGCGTAATTGGAGTTGAAAGAACGTTTCGATTCTTCTTTCAAAGACACAAACTTAAGGGTAGTCTATCATTCTTTGGAGGGATTATAGTTGTATTATTGGGCTTCCCAATAATTGGTATGATTATTGAATCCTATGGATTCTTTGTATTATTCAGGTAAGAAATTCTACAGTTTTTTTTATTTTGTACATACGACTAAACAGTGAGCGGCAAAAAGGCAAAGAAACAAATAACTTCAATCTAAAAAAAAAAAAAAAAACTTTTTATATTTAAAGGAATATGGAAAACCTGTATGTGTGAAATACCAATATTTCATTGGAATACATTTTCAATAAACTGCAATATTATCCTATTATCCATAAAAAATTAACCCAAACCCGCCAACGTTTTGATACATCTTAAAGAAGAATAGATTGTTAAATGATGTCATGGCTGATGAAAACAATACCAACCTAGTATTTTGTTGGATTCCATTTTGCAAGCCTATTTAGCATTGATTATAACAAGTTTTAATGTATTGAGCAGTAATATCATTTCCTTCTTTAACCAATATTTATTTTGACCGAGTTTTGGTTCGCTCATAGCCGAACCTTTTAAATGATTACATGAATGCCCTATAGGATTGAAATCAGGGCTTTGTGGAGGCCTATTTAGCATGTGGAGGTATTGGAACCGAACCATTCTGATCGTAATCCTGTTGAAAAATCTTTTTTCTTTCGATGCAATAAAACTTTTATTCCCTTTCCTGACTAGTAGAAAACAAGCAGTCGAAATAAATGGAAAAATATTTGACGCATGCTGATGATGCATTTTCATTGGAGTCTAGGCTTGATTGAGAACGGGGTATCTAGAGTGAATGATGAACTTGGAAATGTAGCACTTTGGGCCCAAAGGAATGGTCTACTTTTAAAGCCCAAAAAATCAAAATGTTTTGTTGTTTCGAGGAAACCTGTAGATCTCATTTACTTTCCTTATGTGCTACTTAACCGTATCCATATTACTTATGTCAAAAAACGACACACCTAGGTGTTATTTTTAATCGTAGCCTCACATGGGACGACCACGCGTGCCATGCTCGCAAAAGCTTTAGTGATCCCTACCCTTATTTATGGCTGTGAAATTTACTATTGCTATAATTATATTAGCAAAAGAAAGCTTCGTTTTTAACAACACAATTCGGTATAGTTTTAGATTACGAAGTACGTATCCACGTATCTAGATATTCGTCGTGTCTATATAATTTTAGTTTTGACAAGTTTCTACAATTTCACATTCTCACGTGAATAGCATCCTACTTACGCATGAACCCATCAACGTGTTTCAGAAAATCCAAGTGACAGCCTCAAATAGACTACAACAAAGAGCGCCAATTTTTATTTTTTTTTATCCGGTTACTTAATTACTTCTCTCAATCAAATGTATAGTAATATTACTTTAAATTTTATTTTAGCTCTATAGTATGTAAATTAAATTAATAAAAGAAATTAATTACATTTTAAGCATATCACTAGATTATAAGATTTGATTATCTTAATTGGAATAAGAACCCAAAACTTTTTATAGAAATGCTGACTTTTTAAGGCAATGAAATCTTCAAAGGCTTTTATGGCCTCTGCTCGGTTCCGGAAGACCTTCTGTCGGCAAAATGAATCCAGATTGCGGAAAAAATGGTAATCCGTTGGGGAAATATCAGGAGACTACGGTGGATGCGGAAGAATTTCAAATCCCAACTGCAACAGTTTTTGCACCGTTACTTATGAGGTATGGGGTCTAGCATTGTCATGCAAAAGGATCGGACCGTGCCTATTGACCTACGGCTTTATGTCGATTTCCTCACAATATTTGATAGCGTTTATCGTTTCTCCTGGTTGAAGAATTGAAAAGTGGATTGGCCCTTTCGCCAATTGTCCACCAAATTGTCACCGTAACCTTTTTTGGGTGAAGATAGGGCTTGAGTGTGTGTTTTGGTTTTTCATCCAATGCGATGCGCGGATTTTCAGGCTGCATAGTTTTTGGGATTCGTTCAGTTCATTGGGTACCAACTTATCGAGTTTCTTTACCTTTCCTATGCTTTGTGCACCGCATCGATTTCGTTGGGTCCGCATCCACCGTTGCTCTTAAAACATCGTCGTCAACTAACGTTTCCGGCTTTCCACGTGGTTCATTTTCGAGGCTGAAATCTCCCGAACAGAACTTTCCAAACCAACGTTCGTTTACCGCTACATCCTTTAATGCGTCATTAATGTTTTTTATTGTCAATGACGCATTATGTCCCATTTTAAATTCGAAAAAGGAAGAGGGTTCGTATTTAAACTGCCGACAGCATGGTAAATAATTTCTAGAGGAAAAATAACGGTGCTTATAACGAACCTTAAAATTCTCACACGTCAAGCACACGTACCACTTTATTTTATTAAAAAAAGAAAATTTAACCTTCTGGCACAGATGTTCACTCGAGAACTTCTTATTTCCGACTGAGCGAAACTCGGACATTTCATGTGGCACAACCCAATAAGTCTTGATTATATGGTGTGCTCTCTAAAATTTTACATTCGGATTCCACATTTTTCGTAAATTTTTTGTGAAATTTACACATATTGTCGCTTTACGCAAAAAGGATCTTAGTAATTTGCCAAGCTCCGGAAAGCAATGCAAAAAATGTGTCCGTCATCCGCTTTTCAACTTCAGAGGTGATAATAATTGGTGTCATAAATATTGAATACATCTAACGACGTTAGTTTTCGTTACTGCCGTATTTGTATCTGTCCAATGTTAATTATGTTGTATACATCAACGTTCACTCTAAGTTGATCACTTTAGATTTCTGAGACACTTCTGATGTTTTTGGCAATGAAACGTTAAAATCGAAATGAAATTAAATTAGAGTGTATTATCGTATTTATCATCAAACAATGAAAACCTGCGTTTAATAATTGTTTCCCTGTTTCAGTGGTTTTTTCCCAGTGGCTGTCAATTTCTTAGGAAGAGTACCACTCTTGGGAAGCATTCTCAATACGCCCTTCATTCGCAAGGTATTTTAATTTTAATCTTTTTTTAATCAAATATAACTAATTTATTTACTTTACTTTCAGCTGGTAGAAAAAATTGGAGGTGATTCGAATCGGACGACGGTATAGTAAATGGAATTTATCAATCTAGTTACACAATTTAAGCGTTTTTATTTTAAATAAAATTTTTATAGTAAGTAAATTAGGCAGTGTGCTCTGTCTGTGTTCTCTTTTGAAATTGTGTTTTTCTTTTTGTGCTGAAAAAAAAGAGAATGCCGCTGAACAACGTCTAAAGCCCGCCGCCGAGACAGCAAATTGACGATGATTCCGGAAAATGCTTACCTTTTTATTTTTTAAACATCCGATAAACAATCAGTACAAATAATTTACCATTCCTTTTTTTCTTTTGTATAAGACCAATACTACTAAATACGAAATCCAATCCCTTACAATAAAAAGAAAAAAAAATTAATATGTTTCTTAAAATAGTGTAACGTTTATTTTCATTCTCCCCATTAAATCGTCCCTTTTAAAATGTTTGTTAGTATTCGCTTTAAGGAGATATCTTCATTTGATTTTATTTCTTTAAGGAAATCAGATTTAGAGGAAAATACGTGAGACAAAGACGATGATTTTATGTTGATTTTAAAAACAGACATTTTCATGAAATTTTGCTGAACAGGTATATCAATATGCTGCAGATGAAGGCTATCTATTGGGATAAATGTTTTTCATATTAAACAAAAATTTATTTTAAATATCGTTGTTTTTTATTTACCGATTTTATAGAATCTTCCAAAACTCCATTTAATTAGTGTGTCCAAAGGAAACTCAAAAATTCCCCTTTGCATAATTTTAAGCAACAGCGTAGCCAGATAAATAATTAATCGTAACTGAAATTTGACGTTTAAGTCATAATGGACATGGAAAAAAAATATTAATACAACACTTACGGTAGTAAAAACTATGTAATATACTAATATAGTCGGAAGCAGGAATACTAGTGAGGTAAAAAATATTGTGGCCAAATACAGTTGACGATTCATATACTCATGTGACTCCACTCTATCTAAAAATGTCAATAAACATTTAACATGAGATAATTATAGTTAAAAAGAATATCAATAATACATTCAGGTTAGTTTTACTTTAAACTCTAATCGATATCCCTATTTGTATCCTAATTATAATATTATCCGATAGGGTAGACTTCTATAATATTTTCTCTATAAAACGAAATTACAAACTTTATCGGACTTTACATCTACAAAGTATTTTGAAAAAGCAAAAATAACTGAGTGAATATCTATTACTCATTAATGACTTTCAGCCTGCATTGTTTTTTGACTAAGCAACTATTATATGCTACTCAAAACAAAATAAGAACCAGTAAGTTTTTAGGCTCTCATTTGGGCCCCCAAAACGCCTAAACGGTCAGTTCCGTGCATGCATGGATCGGTAAAACCTTTACCTTGTCTTCTCCACACGCGTACTCGTTTATCGTCACTAAAAAAATTTGACCTGTAGACGTCTATAAAGAGTACAGGCCTCCAATTGTCCATAGTCAAATCCGAATGATTACGGGCGTAACTTAAGCGCACTGCCTGATGCGCCCTTATCAGTTTCAGTCGAATGGCGCGCACTCTGGACCGTTGACCATCTTCGTGGAGTCGATTACATACGGTTTGATCACTTACTTGAGTGGTAGCAGATTGCCGCAGTTAATTTTGTAATGCCCAAGCGGTTGCGGTAGCCCCCCGGTCTTCTTGCGCAGT
Organism: Volucella zonaria; assembly: GCA_963966105.1. Taxonomy (NCBI): domain Eukaryota; kingdom Metazoa; phylum Arthropoda; class Insecta; order Diptera; family Syrphidae; genus Volucella; species Volucella zonaria. The sequence continues at coordinate 93,004,579 of OZ014532.1, read as the reverse complement.
TGTGGCTAATTCTTCCTGATCCACACCCACTCCTTGCTACACTCCCGGTTTCTTGGAAGCGTTCCCAGATGTTTCGGATAGCCCGCCGCGACCGAAACAATTTTACTGCTCTTACTGCATTTTCGATATCGATATGATGCCGAGAACCGGGCATGGTAATCACAATTATTAACGCTGTCGAAGAAAACAATTACAGAAAGTAACACTTAGCGAATTAGAATTAGACTGTGAAAACAAGTACAGGAAATTTTGCGTTAGTTGCTTTTTAGAGCAATGTTCTCTGCCTAATTAGTGGGAAGCAACGGTAAATTTTTTTCTCAAAGTATTGATAGATACTCATAGCTATAGAGTTAAATACTTCGCTTCGATAATGTTTACCCATAGAGTAATTTTTAGACAAAAATCAGAATAAATCTTTGGTGAGTCCTATATTGCTTTGAGTAGTTTAGATTTGCGAATAGTACTATATTTTGATAAGTTCTCTACAAATTATAAGAGAGAACAAATGTTGAAAAAATCTTACTTTTCAATGGATTGCGCCGTTTTCCCAACACAACCTTCCATAAAACTTGGAGTCCTTTGATTTCAACTTTGTATAATCTAAAACGAAATCATTTAAAAGTAAATACACGCAGTTAAACTGTTTTTCACTTACACTGCTGCATATATATAGAAACTGTAAGCATGTAAACCAACAAGTGATATCAAGTCTGCCAACATTGCCAATTGAAATGAAAATCCCATAAGACCTAGCAAGGCAACCGGAACAAATAATTGCCGCACAATTGATTCAATGAGCTCTAAAATAATAAAGATTTTAAAATAGGAATATTGTGTTTAATCATGTTAGTACAGATATGCTGACTGAACTTAGTTTCAACCGAGCATTAATGCAACCAGGTGTGAATACCAACTAAATATGTTACCTAAGAATGTAGCCCACAAGTCCACATGATACGTAAAGCAATCCAAAAAGAAATGATTTAAATGGACATTAAGCTTCAATCCAATGGGACTTCCTTTTAAAGAGCCTAGAAGCTGTCTTAATTGGTGAATAACTATCTATAAAAAAAAAAAATTAATTAACCAATTGTTAACAATTAAGAGTACATTTCTTACGTGAAGTATTTTAATAAGATTATCACCAGGCTTTGCCACAAAAAACAATAAAATAATCATAACAATCATTCCGAGGACCTTATCGAGTATCATGTTTGCTGATCTTTTACTGAAATGAAAAAAATGTTGCTTTTGCAGCTAAAATTAACTAACAATTGTCTTACCGAGAAGATTTGTAAATCTTCCACTGAGTGTAATGTTCACATAGAGACATCTTTTTGAAAACGAATAAAAACGGCTGGTAGTTTAGGATGGAAAAACTTCTATGAATACATTCACAAGTAAATGTGAACAGCGTAGAAAGAATTGCTTGCTTTTGATGAGACTTCGTTGGTTTTTTGTGAAATGATGCAAGTAAATTGTATAACATTCGAATGTCTCCGGGATCTTGTTCGGTTTTGCATATTTCTTGTGTTGGACAGTATAGCTGCGCCATGTCACTGGCATTATAAAGAAATATATTCGGAACTGTTGTGCTTGATGTTTTAATATTTAATTTGGTCAAATAGATTGTCGAACTAAAGGAATCGTAAGCGAAGTTCATAGAAACATCTTTGTTTAAATTTCTACCAACTGGTGCTATAAAACCCAGATGTCGCAGTTCATCATGATTTTCATCGGAAATAACAAAGTATGAAATTGCGTTTTCATTAATTTGTATTTCTCCAAAGATTTCACGTTCATTTTTCTCGTAAAATAGAGTTTCTGGTAGAAAAATTTTTACGATACTCATCACATATAGATCTGATAATTTAGTTTGGTTTATGTTTTTGTAGATAACAACTGTCAATCTGAAATTGCTTAATAGGTTTCCATGGCTGAATGGAGTTAGGATTGAATTTTAGTTCTTTTCTTTTTTCTGGGTAAGTTCATTTAGCTGTTTCCGTTACTCTCGTGTGTATTTATCCTAATAAATATTAAAGGGTGACCAGATAAGAACGATGAGAAAAAAAAATTTAAAAAGAACAACAACGGCGTGAGAAATAAAATTGATTCTGGCTTTATTTTGAAGCTACGTTCATGCCATTATGTGTGGAATAGCATATCATTCAAATGGCCGTCTCCACTTCGCTGGCAGTTCTTCAAGCTGTCCGTCCAATTTTTGATGACTCGGTAAAATACGTGCGGCGTTATTCCGGCAATAGCGTGTCGAATGTTGGTCTCCAGCTTGTCCAAAGTGGTTGACTTGTTAGCGTAGACTAAGAATTTGACGTAGCCCCAGAGAAAATAATCGAGTGGTCTCAAATCGCGGCGGCCAATTGATGAACACTCGGCATGAGATGACCCAGTTGCCGAATTTCATGCGTCGTTTGTATGTCATGTAGCGTCCAAGGTACAGATAATAAGGTAATATACTTGGCGCAATTATTTTGGTCTCGTTCTGCACATCTGTCAAATTCTGGCAATATGACCGACCACAGTGACGACAAAGACGGAAATGTTTTGATTGTGATAGTTTTTTGATTTAAGATTGATTAAACAAAGTTTAAAGGTATTAAAATGCGTTGTGTTGTGTACAGGTGTTGTGTTAACAACTATAAAAGCAAAAATAAAACTGGAAATGAGGAGATATCGTATCACTCGTTTCCAAAACAAAGTAAAATGTGCAAGCAGTGCCTTTTTTTTTTTGTGTCGCCGAAAAGACAAGTTCAATACAAAAACGGGGTGAATTTGTGGCGAACATTTAAAAAAAGTCATTTTGTCATTAATCCATTGTACGAGCAATATGGAATAGTTCTGAAAACAACTAGAATTAAAGAAAATGCTGTTCATTCACTTTTGTTATTATTGCAAAAGGATGAAGAAGTGACAAGCCCACGGGATCTACTGATTCAAAAAAGACTTTTGATCCTAAGGTATGTGAAGAACAATTATAATAACCGTTATTTACACTAATAAAACTCTGTTTTTTTATTTAAGTGAGGTGAGTGTTCATGACAAGGAGAACATAGATCTGGAAATCCCCGCGGAGAAGCCATTTCTATCAAACAAGTGTGATTGCTCTACGCAAACTGATGCTTCCAAGGTAGACTACGGTACCAGTAATGGTCGACTGTAGTACACAAATTGATGAAATCATCCCTACATATTCTCAGTAAATAGATGACATATTAAATTAGTGTAATGCGAATTAAGTGAAATTAGAATTTCAACCATTGTTTGTATTTTGCAGATTAAGGGAGCAAATAGCAAAATTGAAAGCAGAAAACTGGAAGCAGCAACAAACTATTGACTCCGTTCGACTGTCTCAACATAAGAGTTCCTTACCAGGATAGTCGCGGAGGAGTTCAAGGCGTTGAACTTTCAGAATCGCTTTAATTTGGAATTGTCGATGAGATGACTTCCGTAATGCTTAATATGAGGGTTAAATGAAAACGAACCATGATGCCCTTCCAGAAAGGTAATGTTGAATTAAACGAATTTTTGTTTTTACAATCTCATAATACTTTTAGGTATTATAATGACGAATAATTCTCTTAAACTTCTGTACAACGACTTAAAGACTGAATACTGTATTTCGTATTTACTGACATACAGACTGAATCAAGATGTTTTCGAGAATTCTTTCGGAACGATTCGATCCAAAGGTGACCTATATGATCATCCAGAACATTTGGAATTCATGTATCGACTTCGTTCATACATACTTGGACGAAATGAAGGAAGTTAATCTATGAATGGTATGTTTTATTCTTTAAGTAACCATATTTTCTTTTAATACAACACTTTCGTATTTGCATCTTCCACAGGCAATACCTTAGTAGATAATGCACCCGATTTAGAAGATACGGGCTATTTAAGTAGCACTCTACTGAAGACACTTAATCTCGACTTCGTAGCAACTGAAGAGACGGTAGATGAACTAGAATCTCTACAGTACGATGGACTGGAGCATTTGGCAGGATACATTTGCCACAGGATCAAGAATCCAGATTTAGCTGTTCAAAATACCCAGCAAGAGACATCGTTCACGTGAACTAATCAGGTGACGGAGGGATATCTTCAAAAACCTAAAGACGAAATGATGGTAAATATGAAGAAGATGGAGACAATTTTTAAAATGTTTAATAAAGATGATATAGTTTATTGTCGTAACTATTTCAAACAGTTACTTAATCTCTCAAAAGACATACCGTCCGAAAGAAAAGTGAAAGAAATTTTTTCCGTTCACGTATGTAGTTTGGGCTGCGGCCACGCAGTCAGCGACTGAGCTATTGAGCGACGTGTCGCCAAGCGACGCAAAAAAAATTAAAACACATGAAATCGTATGGGGGTGGCCATGCAATCGCTGAGCGATGAGCAATAAAATCTGTTTTAATTTTTTAGTTCATCGCTGAGCGACGAAGTAAAAACATGGAGAGAATTAGCGTGGAAAGCTTGATCTCTTTGCCAAAATTGGTCTGGATATCTGCGAAGATTTTGATACAAGTTATGAAATTCACCATAATTTGTCCTTTCTCGATTTATGGGGTGTACGATAAAACTTCGTTTTCTCGGTGTAATAATTGCTCTATAAATATGAACGCGACTTCCAAGTAAATAACTACGACGAACTGCATTGACAATGGCATTTTCGCAACTAATTCGCTCAGCGATGCTCAGTAAAGGGCCTCCCCTCGCTCGATCGCTTATCGCTCACTGCGTGGCCGCAGCCTTAGAATTATACACCTAAATAATACAATAGAAGACAATTTAACAAGTAGAAAAAGAAAAATGATAAAAACAATGTTGTAAAATAGAAGAGTTAAGCTAGTCTATTTTGAATTTGCGATATCTTTTTTTGTTATATTTTAAATTTGTTTCCAGATACTCTGACACCAAGTCGCAGATGATTGTTGTTTTAGAATCGCTATTAATCAATATTTATCATTATAAATGAATAAAAATCTCCACAAAGAATTCGAACTCAAGCAATTATTAACCTACAGCATACCATATGTAAACAAAAATTGATCACTCTCGGCAGCCATCTTGGATTTTTCGGTATTTACTTTTTTTGACACATGCGCAATATATTACCTTATTATCTGTACCGTGTGTAACGCCATCTTGTTGAAACCACTGCTCGAATATATCGATATTGTCAAACTCTGACCACAGAAAATTGGTTAACATAGCTCTATACCTGAGACCATTGACGATAACGGTGTCTCCTTCCTCATTTCGAAAGAAATAAGATCCGATGAGGGGGATATTCATATATACGAATGTAGACCCAAATCTAACCGTAAAATAAGCCGGGTTGATAATCTGGTGATGCCCAATTCAACTGATCGGCGCCGAATCGACATTTCTGGGTCTTCTTCGATACTGTCCGCTACGGTGGCTATGTTTTCTTCATTTTTCACCAATCTCAAACTGTTCCACGGCGCGACGAATTGCCGAATTGTTCGCTAGCCAAAGAAAAATTTAATATTGAAGTGAAGTAAAGCATGTAGCAAATTTAACTGCTACATGAATTAAAAATAGCAAAGGAAAAAATCGATTATTAACAATTAAGTTGTTTAAAAACTGTTTATTTAAACATTCAATTTTTCAGAGTTGCAATGCATGGTTGACAGTGCCAATATTGATATTTTAGTACTTACTGAAACGCATGTGTTAAAAAGATATGTACATAAATAGTCTTTGCTTAAATGGTTACCGTTCGATAGACTGCTACATGTAGTGAATCAAGCCATACTGGTGGTCTAGTATTTTATGTTAAAGAGATATTTCGACCCTCTCTAGTTAAAAAAAATATTTTTTCTATGAAATGTTGGTGTTTAATTATAAAAATGCAATACAGTAAAGATTCTGTGATATATTTAAGTGCAATACGAGTATATAGGTCCCATCTAATTACAAAATTTAAATTTTGTAGCTACTTTGAGCAATGGGTCGATTTCCTAAAACAGTGAAATAACAAATTCATAATATTTGGTGACCTTAATATTGATTGGTTAAAGCACAATGATACTTATAGACACGGTGTCGCGGAAGTAATTAATGATAATGCGCTAGTAACGCTAATCTCAGAGCCTATAAGAATAACTCCTATTTCAAAAACTTTGATAGACTATGTACTAACAAACAATCTTACAATAGCAAATTATTAACCAACATTTTAAAATTAGTGATCATGAATCTATTGAAGTTTCTATAAATGTTGTTTCATCGCCTTTAGAAATAAATTTGGCTATACCCCAATTGTACGCATATAATAATATCATATAGCAGAATGTGTAGAAAATCTTTAATATCACCTAATGTAATAAATAATAATGTAACTTTTAATGGTTGGTTAAGCTAAATAAAGCATATTCAATTCAACAAAAAAAAGTATACATATTTTGTCTTAAAGAAATCCATTTTAATTCAAAATAATTAAAACCAAAGGCTTTTTCTTCCAAGATGATTCCTTTGTTTATGGGAGATAATTTTGACATTTCTCAAATACAGTTGCAGATGAAACCTTTGAAATTCCTTTGTGGTTTTGGGGTAAGTGAATTCCGAAGAGAAACCAATTGAAAATGCCATTGGGAAAGGTACTTTATTTAACAATATACTGGTTGCGTTTAATATTTCATCTGACGTATATCAATTCATTTTTTGGCCTCAACTTTGCGATGATTACACATCAGTTGTGCTTATTTTACTTCTTTGCCTTAGGTACCGCGTGCATCACGAGTGTTGAACAGGAGAAGGACGGCGTTCGCCGGATGAATTCGCATGACTAAGCCGTTGACATCAGCAGTGAGCATATCAGATTCCTTATATGAGTTATTTCAACGTATTTGAGGTGAGGTCATTGAAAATTTTTCAAGACTAGGCAGGGTGCTGAAATAGAGTAGTGGCAGATGAACCGATAATGGGTCAACGAGATCTCTCATATCACCGAATGGCTCCGTTACGATGTAACCTATAACCTTGGCTTACAACGGATTTACTCTTCCAATGTGATCAAAGAACAAAGTCGTTCGGATCTGATTAATAGAGTCTGTGGAGCTTGAACAGGTCAGGTGGAGCCGAACAACTAACGGAAGCCATATACTGCTATAAAGTAAACATAACCGCCAATCAGGAAGTGCGGTGGTATAAACCGGACAAAATGAGAATGGAAAACGGTGTATAAAGCAACTACTATGACTGCTACTGGAGAACAGAATAACAAAACGCTGCCACAGAAGAAATAGATGATGCTATCAAAGAAAACTCAAGAAAACCCATAGGTAGTGCCCTAAATATGACGTAAAGATGGTTTTAGGCGGTGTCGAAATACTCCTGTCGCCCAATATAGACTAGGATCACTACATAGATAGTTGCAGCCAAAGCACATCTACTGACACCATAGCCGCTATAATGACAAAATAACGGACGGCATACTTGCTGAGCTATTAATTAGTCAACAATCTAGTTGGCCCCGACCAGTGCGATTTTAGCACGGGTAAGTTCACAATTGATCAAATATTCATAATGCCGCATAAAATCCAAGAAGTCTAGATCGATACTCATAACCTCTTTATCTATTTCAAAGCCGCATAGAGATGAGTTATACGGTTTCATGATCCCTGGCAAGCACTTCAGATTGTTTAGAATGACGATAGAGAAAAGCTATTGGTCCCATTTGCATTGCCGGCCTTAGAGGAGAAGATATAATATCGATCTTCACAAGTTGAACGTTGCCATCAACCTGGTCAGAAAAGTGCACGTTAGTAGCTTGAAATAGCTACAACATGAAGAGGTAATGAATATTAACGCTTAAGATCGAAGAGTATTCGATGCCCATCTTGAGGGACAACGCACTAGAGGAAGACCTGTCCTTACGTGGCGCGCAGAAGTGGAATAGGACCACTCTCCGCACTAACTTTAGAGGTTTATTGGTTGACACCCAGTTCCACCCCGGACTGAACGCAGTAGAGGAAGACCTGTCCTTACGTGGCGCGCACAAGTGGAATAGGAATTACCATTCTCCGCACTAACTTTAGAGGTTTACTGATTGACACCCAGTTCCACCCCGGACTGAACCGCTACTAGTAAGTACATTCGCGCTAGCCTAGCTTTGCCGTCAACTGTATGATCTTGGCTAGGCTACATTATGGTAGGCTTGATGTTGATGATTTTTTTTTTATTATTTTTACGTTTATAAGAAAAGAAATAGTAAAACGTTATTTTTGTTACGCATTTTCTGGAGAAAAGTGACCTCAAATTCAAAAATTAACACGGGCAAGAAAAATGGAACAAGCTTAGAAACAGGATATCAACTATATTTAAACGCAGTTGCAAAGGCTAGTATTTCTTCTAAAAGTAAAATTCTAAGCGAAGTTCCTAGCGTTAGTATTAACAGAGCAATTTCCGTTAACATGAGTCAGGGTACACCATGGTAAGCTTTTTCTTAACATTGTCAACATTGCAGATAGACCCTTACTGTATAACGTTTTTTTTTCTTAGAATATACCCAAAAATCATTTCCCAAATTATCCTTGACGAATTAGGGAACACCCTGTATATAAGTAATATATGTAATGGACATTTAAGTTTTGTTAATAAAGTTAATCTTAAGCGGAGTCTCGCTGTGTTTGTATGGTCTCGACATATTACTATTACCTCATGATCTTGATACAATTCTGTCCCTTTTCGCATACCCACCTTGCTCTGGATATGTCGTTTAGGAATGACAAGGACACTTCTTTGTCTGTGATGGCTTTGATGCTTCTATCGAACCTATCACATATCACTCTTTGCCACTCGACCTGTTTTGTATTTATATGTATATTGCAATATATCCCCTGGTATCACCATTATTGTGCATTTGTTATATCTTTTGATTCGACTATCGGAAAGTGTTACAAATCCCGATTTTAGTGATTCAATAAGTACGGAAACAAGCCTTGTGTTTAAATGAATTAATTTGAAGTATAATAGAAAAATTATCCTTACTTCCTTTTTTCTCAACTGAAAATTACTTTTGTAACGATCTACCCACCACAAATTTCAAAACCAGCGCAAATTTTCGAATACTGGAGAACTTATTCTTGATTGAACCGACAGCGTTTCGCTATATCCTATATGGATGAGCTTGGATATCAAAAAGCAACAGACGTGTATACAACAATGTTATGCGATACATATATATCATGCAGAATGGGAATAAGAGGCGAGCTCGAACTTCAAATCGGCTTGTACTACGGCAGTGTTCAGAGCCCTTCTGTAATAGGTTTTAAGGCAAATTTTAATAATTGGATAATGGTTTGCAATTCAGTCGTACAATGCAACAATTTCATGCTGCAAACCCAATACATCAACAGTACCTTTATTAGATATAAAAATACTTGGCCCAATGAATTAACAGAAATATGTCCTTGATTAAAACCAAAGACATATCTACGATGCGCCAGAGCCAATCAAACGCTCGTTTGGTCTTATCACTACAGTATGACAAATAAAATAAATCTAAACAAATAGTTTTTATTGTAATAACCTCTATTTACACATCACTTCCTTTTTTTATTGTTCAGCTTTGGTTTAACAATGCCATAATTCTTGGATATTTGACTGACCGGGGCCTTTTTCTTTTGATTCGCAGAAGCAATACTTTTACGTTTACTGCATCTCACAGAAGCTGCACCTGTTTGATTTTTACCCAGTTGATGAAATTTCTGTCGCTCTTCACGAATTTGTTTTAGCCTTTTTTTTTCATCCAGTAGTTCTTTGTAGTTTTTATAAGCTTTCTTTGGTGGCTTAGCGCCCAATTTAATAGCATGAACTATTTGCATTTTTTTCTTATTTTTTGTACGAGTTCCATTGATGGCGAAGTTCAGTACTTCATGTCGAGCCTTTTTAATATCAAATTCGAGTTCATCCTTTTTCGAACCACTTTGAATCGAGGAGTCTCGATGAAGGCTCTTTCTTGCTTCCTCAGACTCGTCTTGAACTTTGCGGGTGAAGTTAAATACTGGTTTCTCAAATACTGTGGCAGAGAATTCCGATTTATTTTTCAATAATAAAGCCGCCCTTGTTGGAACTATTTTTATTAAATTTGCATCACCATTCATTTTCAGTTTTGCTTTGTGACTTTTTATGAATAAATGAAATATTAAACTGTTCGATAAGTTTTGTAAACAATTGGTGGACATGTGGTTAAGTTTTGTGACAATTGCTGATTTGCCAAGTGCAGTTATATTTTAATTAACTGTTATACGCTTTGTAATTCAGTCATTTAGTTTAATTCTATTTGCTAACAATTTTATATTGTATACGTTCGTTTTAATATGCACATGTATGTGATTTGCTACACGTACATATATTGCGATGAATATTGAAACGATTGGTTTTCCTTATGTCAAGAATGCCGGAATAAATGTTTAAAACATAAAACGAAAGTAGGTGCTAGTAACAAGTATTGCATGACATGCAATGCAAGTATCAGTTTTTGTGAACATATTATATCTAATCTACTGTATAATGTTTTTAATAAGATGTTCTATTCGCTCGCAGTCTTGTTTTGTGTTAGCCAGTAGTAGAATGTCCGGAGTAGACAGCGGATAATTGATAATTGACGACATTTCACAGGAAGGAAAAAAAACTAGCGATACGGATTTATGTTAAAATAGAATATAGTTTATAATTGAGCATTGCAGAACTTGTTTTGTTTTGTAATCACGTTGCCGCTTTTAATCATGATTAAAATCATACAAAATTACTATTCATGTCGATTATAGAATCCGGTGTGTTGATTGGGGGGGAATAGTCATTAATTTTTGGGTTTCCCCATTATTGAAAACGTCGACGAATAATGGCGTTTTCGTTTGACCGGGCAGAAGCCTTCTTTTTGCACCCCGGAGCAAAAAAATGGCATAAAATTGTTATACTGTCACTTTTTCAGAATCAAAATTTTGCTTCTGGTTCTCATTTTAGAAGCAAAATTTCTCTTCTGGACTCTATGTCAATGTACACTAACACATATAAATATGTATAGACATCAAGTAGTACTGTGTCAGAGGAAATTTTTAGTGTAACTTTGGAATCCGAATCGCCTTATCATGGAGAGAACCCAATCGAAAATACCTTAATTGAGCTGATGTCGGTAAGGAAGGCAACATGTACTCATTATTGCAAACGCTGTCGATCCGCACCCCATACAAATTTTGATGTTTTCAATTCGCATCATAATTACTGCGGATTCAAACAAATAAGGTTATTTACTTAAAATAAACAAAAGTTAGTTACAGATTTTAAAATAGTTACTTATTAGCACAAATCAAGTTACTATTATTTTTAGAAAACGAACAATACGTTCGCAATTTCAAATAATGATTAAGCAAATGAAAAAAAAACCAGATATTGCGAAAAATTTTACACAAAAAAAAACCGCTCCTATAGAAATTTCAGAGTGGAAAAGTTTTGCTTCCCGCTTCTTCACTCATCGTCAAACTGATCCACCGTGGACATAAAACTTCCTCTAGCATATGAAAAGCCTTGGAAAGAACCACTAAAACTGCGCAATTCCAACATTCAACTCTTGCTCAGTATCAGTTTATATTCATCTTCAGCTAGAAATCTTAAACATGCCGCCTGCTTAAATTCCAGAGTCAATGATGGAATTCTGACTACTGGCGGTAGTTTAGCGTTCAGCATGTCCAACACATACTTAAAAGCCACTTTATTTGGCCTAAAATGTTTTATGAATCTGAAATGAAGATCGATAAATTAATGTTGATTACAAAAAAAATTTCAAACTTACTGAGCGTCGATCATCAAGAAAACACCCTTCGCCATACTCTTTCTCTTCCAGTCTCTCTTGAGTCATATTTTGCGGACAGATAGTTTGGTTCACCCATGATGTTGTTTTACTGCAACCAATCCATCGGTTTCTATAATCATGCTTATATTGTATATTAGAGGGGTACGCCTTGTGAAGATATTCCTATTTCTGAATCTATATTTCTCCTTTTAATGACGCCCTGAGTTACATCCAAATTCGGAAAAATCCAAATTTATATGGACAATGGCAAATATAATCAATTGAATTATGATTGAAAATTTGTTTAAATGTTAACTTTTGTGATACTGTATTAATGTCTAAATAATTCCTTTTACAAATATACTATAATAGGTCTGTTCACATACTGTCCAAAACTACGAAAATCCACGAAAAACAGTTCAAGATCAAGATCAAGAGAGCGAAATCAAAGAGCAATTCATTTCCCATCTTTTATTGATTTCAGTCCCAGAAATTTGTTCTGATAAGTTTGTGAAAACTGTCAAAATCCTTTTTTATTCGAAACTGTCAGCTGTTTTGTTGATTTTTTTCAATTTGGGATTTCTGTTTTACTCCGTTTTACCAAAAATAAGTGAGATTTGAATAGAAAATTAATTAATAATGAAAAATTCAAATAGAATAAAGTTTTTAGGGAGTGTTTAAAGACAAAATATATTGTACAGCAGGAATATTAAATTAAAATGCTTCCGAAACACCATGGGGCATTTTAGATCGTCCATTCAAAGATAAACGAATAGTAAGTCTTTCAGACGTGTCCAGGCTAAATAACATTTGTACTGAAATTCAAGATTTTAAATAAAAAAGTGCTAACTTCAATTAAACTTATTTTTTAAAGTCGTTTGGAGGAAAAATTGAAATAAAAACAGTTGACGTTTGTCTACACAAATTTTATCCTCACTTTGACACTTGACACTTTTTACGTATTGACACCCGATAAAGTGCTTTAAGCCCCCCTTGGTGGCATTTTTTTACCCACATTCCTAGACAACTCGTTAGCTGGAGCAAATTCATGTGCAAAGTTTAATTTCGGTGCGGAAAAAAATAAATAAAGGGAAGTTCAACCTATACGAATTTATTCCAGGCAACGAACTGCCAGAAATTAACATGGGACATTGAGTACAAAAAATATCCGTCAGAATTTTCGTTTCGAGTTTCAATTTAGTCCAAAAGTACGCGAGCGGACCTAATAAACTCCGATGCATCCCTACATACATACATATGCGTAGTAGTTAAGGCAGTTAAGGGAAAAATAAGTCCAATTGTACAAAAAGGAAAAGTTGCGGATGGTTGCTGAATTTACAATATAAAAATGGAAAGGCTGCAATAATAGAGTGACCATTTAGGAACAACCATCTAAATAAATATATCTACAATATAACTGTAGAAAAGGCTGGCTTCAAGAGAAACTGCGCCGGCTACTCACCATGCATGTTGTTAAGATAGTGCATCGGGTGAGTCAAAGTTTTGCGTACGAGAACGGTTCTGTATTTTGTAACGATGCCCTGCAGACATAATTGCGCAGCAATGTATAATTCATCAGACATTAGCACCGTGCACACAGCAAAACGGCTTGAAAAACTATATGAATGGAACAATCACTGAAAATACACGCTGAATGTTGTTGGGCGTTTATATGTCGAAACTGTAAGACTGCAGCGGCAGTGGCTCATATGATGGAACGATTCCTAAAAAGATAAACATGACGCGTTTACGTACATTCGAATGGAAAGAAAGGGATGGTTCATGCCCCCAAAGATCATCGCAAGAAGGTGCACGCTTTATCTCAAAAATCTGGAAGATACTTTCACCAGTAGTTCTCCAATTCCTTAACAATTTAATATGGGAACAAAGGTCAGTCTAGCGTTGACATGCGCCTATAACTTAAAATTAAATTTAGAAACACTTTTTTCCTGTTTATTGCTTCCTCATATATATACATGTATATACGTATAATAAACCTTACTTCCTTTTTTTTTTGTATTGCATGCTCATTAAAGTTGTTTTTTTTTCATCCTTGTCACACTTATTTTTTACTTGTCCATATGTATGTATTTCAACAATTTAATATTGGATCAGCGTAGCCTAGCGCTGTAGTAAAGGTTGTGGCATCACTTCTGCATACCTTAAATAACATAGCAGAAAGTCAGCACCAGGTTTCCTTTCCACGCAAGCTGTCACTTGGTAGAGGTTAATAGCGGCTGAATATTAAGGCTAAAAATAAAAAAAAATTGTAAAAATATATGTAAGGGGTGTTTTTTTTTAGAGGTTTGGTCTTCAAACTGGCAACACTGTTTCTACAGATTGCCAATTTGACAGTTGAAAGTTGATTTGTAGTTAGTACGCTGCCGTTTTACGATGAATAGATTAACGCCAGAACAATGCATGCAAATTGTGCATACTCATTTTGAAAACCATGGTCCGATTCGCCAAACTTATCGTGCGTTACGTCCATTTTACGGTCGACATAATCGTCCATCTGAGCAAGTTACGATGTATTGTTTTCACACCACGTACACTCTAGTGGATAATACGCATCCCCAAAGACGACGACGACAAACAGTGCGAACAGAAGAAGCTATGGCCCTTGTGGAGCGCAATGTTGAGGAGAATGCGAATGAGTCGATTCGCCATCGTGCATAGCAATTGGAGCTATGCCCATCCACTTTGTGGAATGTGCCGAAAACATGATTCAGCTTGATCCTCGTTTTCAACTCAAAATTGTGTTCTCCGATGAGGCCCATTTTAAATTTATATGTAAACAAGCAAAATTGCCGAATTTGGAGTGGAGAAAACCCAGAAGCCTTTGTCGAGACGCCCTTACCACCATTTCTTTGGTGTGCGTTATGGGTTGGTGGAATCAGCGGCCCCTATTTCTTTAAGGACGATACCGGCCAGAATGTTACCTTCAATAGAGAGCGCTATAGAGACATGATTTCTGACTTCTTCGTTGCTCAGTTGAATGGTACTGGTACGTGACAGAGTTTTGGTTTCAAGAAGATACGACACCATCAATTTATGGCGGGAAACATTTGCTGACCGCATAACTTCGCGTAATGGACCAGTGAACTGGCCTCCACGATTCTATGATCTCACACCTTTAGATTACTTTCTTTGGGGATATGTGAAGTCACTAGTCTATGCCGATAAACCAGAGACGTTGGACGATTTGGAAGTCAACATTCGCCGTGTTATTGCTGATATACGGCCCCAGTTGCTCGATAAAGTTGTCGAAAATTAGACTTCACGTTTACGCTTTATTCGATCTAGCCATATCGCGCATATACCTGATATTATATTTAAACACTAATGACATAAAATAAAATTATGTATTAAATAAGTTAATATCATTGATATCAAAAATCTGTATGCCTCTAAATAAAACACTCTTTATGTACGTATATAAAATAATTTTATGTATATATTTTCCTGTGTTCTTGGGTGATATTGGCTATTCATGACCATTTGACAATCAGCTGACAAGTATATGGGAAATTTCTCCACCAGCTTCGAAAGCTACGTTTACACCTTGCAGCGTGCATTTTTTTTTAAGGCTCAGGCAGTAGCCATCGCCATCACATCATCGTGTTACAAAAAATAAATAAGGATCTGAAAAGAAAATTGGCAAAGGAAAACACCTATATACATACCATTTGTAATTAAAAAAATGATGTCTACTGACCAAAGTGCCCCAAATCACAATCCAAACAAAGCGATTGCAAAGGAATTGAAACTAAAGGCAAATGATTTTCTAAATTCTCGACGAAATGCTAACAATTTATTGGATATCATAGGCCACCTTGAGGTTAGTAAGAAAAAACAAAATGCCCAATATGCAAATTTTTGTTTTTTTTTTTCTGAAGTTGTAAACTTTTCAAAAATTGTACATATTAATTTCAACATTCTTTTTCATGTTTTTCTTTTCTCTTTGTAGCAATGTCTTTCGCTAAAGCAGCCCGTTCTCTCGTGCATTTTAACTCTGGAAGTAATATTTACAGAACTCCTGAAACGACGTGAAATGTGCATAGTTATACAGCCACTAAAACCAAGAGGTAAGTGAGGAAGTTGCTCCAGACAGTCACTTGAGTCTCAAAAATTATTGCAAAACGTTATGGATTTTATGTAAGTCAGAAATATAGTGGGAGTATGTACATAATGTTGTTTTTTTGGGGAAAAAAAAGTTTTAAGTTGTGCAATTGATACGCCATTATAATTGATATTTTATACAGTTTTGTAAAATTCAGAATACGTATTGAAATGATATCACGTAATGCGTGCCCATGAGGGCACTATACAATGCTGGTTAGTGAAAGCGAATGTCATACTTCAGATTACTGTAATTTTTTGTGGATATGATTCCTATTTATATTTTGCAATTGCAAAATATATCATTCTAATTATGATAGTTTTTGTTTTTGTTTTTTATTTGCAATCAGTTGGCTTATTTTTGGTTTTGTTCCGGCAAAAAAAACTAGTTTTTGCCAAAAATAGATTTCAATCGAAACACGTGCAATATTTGCATTGCACGTTTACGTTGTAGGTCTTAAATGAAATGTTCATTACTTCGTTTTTTATTTTTTATTTTATTGTTTTCTAAGTTTTAAGGGTGCGGCCAAGCTGGAATAAATAGGGATTTTGACCCCATATTAGAAACAATGCTAAATATTCGTCCAACACGCAGTATTGCGTATCTTCTATTAAAGAACTGATCTAATTGGAATATTCACTCTTATTGGTTTTGGATAATTATATAGTTTTGTTCGAAACGTCTTTTTTGAATTAAAAATTCTAGTTAGGCTTCGTTTTCTCTACTGCTATATTTTAGATATTCTTGATCACTAAATTGCTAATGATAAATATGTTTGCTTTCAGATGACAGTCCCGAAACGAAATACAAAGAATGGCTTCAGGAACGTTACGAAGAATCACTAAAATTAATTCTCGCTTGCATCGATGTAGAAAAATCGAACGAAAGTTCCCAAGCATTAGTGACCAGTATGAAACTATTGTCTTTGGAAGGCAAATATCCCTTAGAGCAGACAGATTCATATTCCTTTCCGAGATTCCGTTTGCGTAACATTCTTTTGAAGCTTCTGTCAACAGATCGTTCAAACAAGCATCTAATTGGACGTTTTAGAGAGTATGCTGAATATCTAGACATTGTTTTTTATTCGTGGAAAATAATACCGACTTTGGCGACAAAAGCTGCATTTGAAAATGAAACATTCGCTCATAATTATCTCGATTTAATTGATGCTCTGCCAATTAAAAAAGAAGTGATTACTGAGGCAAAACTTTTGTGTGCTTTAGAATCACCTCAAACGGAAAATTACGAATACCCTGCGATGCGAAAGTCCATCAATAAAGTTTGGAACTGTGTTATGCAGTGGGACATGAAAGAAAATATTCACAAGCAGGTGTTGATTATTTTACTGGAGCGGATTCTACCGCATTTAGAGAAACCAGTGTTACTTACGGATTTTCTTATGGATTCTTTAGATTTTGGTAAGTGTTTATTTTTGTTTTAAATCTTAAATGCAATTACTACCTTTTTTTTTCGAAAATACAGGCGGCCCAATCGGATTATTGGCTCTACAGGGAATATTTACACTTATTCAAAAACACAACATAACCTATCCCAATATATATGAGAAACTATATTCAATGTTCGAGCCTGAAATCTTTCACACAAAGTTCAAAGCCAGACTTTTCTACTTGGCAGACATATTCCTTAGCTCCACACATCTACCCGAGAATTTGGTGGCTGCATTTGTAAAGAGATTGGCGCGATTAAGTCTAATAGCGCCACCGCAGGACGCCATAATCATCTTGTATTTTATTGGAAATTTAATTTTAAGGCACCCCGGATTAAAACGATTAATTTGTTCACAAGTTGCAGTAGAAGGTAAGTATATAGAATGTTAGTTTCTAATATGAATTAATTTAACTATTGCTTTTAGTATTTCGTGATCCATTCATAATGGATGAACGAGAGCCAACCAAATCCAATGCCCTGGAAAGTTCGTTATGGGAAATAGTGACACTGCAGAAACATGCACTGCCTTCCATTGCCACAGCTGCAAAGTTCATATCACAGCCATTACCAAGTGTAGAATGGGACTTATCATCCGTGTTAGAAATTAAAGAAGATGATGTAAGTTGTTTAAATCCAAACCATATATGTACGAGTATATGTTTAAATATTATTGATACTACATGGTTGGTTATTTGTTCACATTCACAGATTTTCGACCAAGAAATAGCTAAGAAGACAAAACAGTATGCTCTAGCTTTTGAAAGGCCACATTCAATGTTTCTAGCGAAGAACGACAAAGTGATACAGTACTGGAAATTATTTTAAGAATCCGCATAGGTTCGGCAATGATCCAAAACAAACCAACCCATAGCTACTCGTACTACTGTATTATTGAATAAGTGAAATGTTTTTATTTTAACTGATATATGTAGTTGTAACACAGGAAATCTATAATGATACGTACGTATATCCATACATATGTGTACGTATGTATTGTATTTGTAAACAGATTTAGAACCTAAATAGTTAGATTAGTTGTAAAGAGAATTTGCCTACAAGTTGGCCGTGATTATGATTTCAAATAATTTTTTTCTTTTTTTGTTTTGTTTTGTTACTGTTGAATTGACACATAGAAATGCACTTGGCAAAAGCCTTGATTAAAAAATAAGAGGGAAAAAACAAAGAACAAGAAAATAAACATGAGAAACTTCAATACGCTTTGATACAAAAGAATACATAAAATGTTTTTGTTTTATCTTTTTGGAATAATCTACAGAAAGGTGATTATAAATATTAGATCTTGCTTAAAGAAGTAAGTACTATGATATACAAGGTGTCTCGTAAGTCTTGGTCCGAACCATGGTGATTTTTTTTCAAAACAAGTATGTAATATTTATTTTGTTTAATTTTATTTGGCTGTGGCATTTTTCTTAAATTGCAAATCGTTCGAAATGACCCTCTTCTAAACCTAAACAAGTCCGACCACGTTTGAAGAACTGTCGTTTTAAGTTCCTTGTGCCTCCCGAATTACTGATCTCTTCAGCAGCCGCTTGTATCCGTTGTCGAAGTTCAGTGATGTTATTTATTGGCTTAGCATACACTTTTTCCTTGAGACGGCTGTCTCAAGGATTCCAGTCCGGTTACCGTGGGGACCAAAAATTTCTCCACCACGCCCGATCCATCAGGGTAAACGTTGCCTAAAAAGAGTCTTACATTTCTTCCATAATGAGATGGGCAACCATCATGTTGGAACCACATTGCTTGGACTATGGCAAGGGGCACGTCGTCCAAGAGATGAAACAGTCCGTCTTCCAAAAAATCTAAATAAATTGTACTATTTAGTGTTGCTGGTAGTTCATAAGTTCCTATGATTTGGCCATTCAAAATTCTAGTCCACAAATTAATTTGAAAATGGTATTGTGATTTGCCCTAACGTATCAAATGTGGATTTTCTATTTGCCAACTGTGAAAGCTATGCATATTGATGATTACATCTTTTAAAACGACGACTTGTCAGTCCATAAAATTTTGTCGAAAAAGTTTGGTTCTTCTTGATTTTTGTTTAACATTAATCGACAAAATTCACGCCTTTTCGGTAACCCTTGGAACTAAGGTCTGGACTCGTTGCAAGTGGGGTGTAGGTTGTTCCTTTTAAACATTTTGTGTACTGTCGATTTTGATATTCCAGTTCTTTTTTCGATGGCTCGAACCGAAGCCATCAGGATGCTGAGTAGCTGGGTATCGCTCTGATTAAGTTCTTGCTGCTGCTCTAGCCTTACCTCCACATTCACCGTAAATAAAGTGCATTAAGACGTATTCCCGTTGCATGTACGGCATTTAAAAAAAAAAACAAAAATTTTCAACTCAACACTTCTTTTTTTTAAAAAAATCAAATTACACACTTTGATAAGATAACTTCAGAAATCGCTGGTGGCATTAAATTAATTTCCGGTTGAAATAAAGATTGGCCAAAATAGTTAAAAAGTGTGGCGGAATAGCGTAAAAGACCGCCATGTTGGTAAAATTGAACAAACAAAGTGGTTTAAGGATGAGATTATTTATTAAAATTGAACAAACAAAGTGGTTTAAGGATGAGATTATATATTAAAATTGAACAAACAAAGTGAGAGTATTTAATAAAATTGAAACTAGATGACAGTAGTACACAAAAGAAATAAATTTAGAAAAAATGTTTAATTTTTAATTGTTTTAGAATCATGCCTCATGAGGTTCAAATTGTTATAACTTTTGATCCAAGCGTAGCTTCGGCGTCATAGCTTTTTGGAAACTGCAAATACTGACCAAGTTTTTAAAATGCAATGCCAGCGCTGACCAGTAAATTTTTTTTTCGAGGTGCTGTTTTAAATTTTCAAGTAAGAAAATTTGACAAAATTTTTTTTTTATTTGTGACGAGATGGTAAAGATAATTGGAAATTATTTTTAGCTTTAAATTAGTCCAACTATAGGGTAATGTTTTGCTGCAAGAATTATAAAAACAAAAACTTATTTTGCATAGGGTGGCCAAAACACTGTTTCAAAGTAGGGAATATTTGAAATTTAAAAAAACAGCCGTTACTTAAAAACCGTTATGATTTGGTATAAAAAAGTTACCAAATTCTGAGAGGCCATGACGCCCCCTTTTACCAGTTTCAGTTTGGACAATGACTTACGGGACACCCTGTATAAACATTTCCGAAGACCTCTTTAGACATGCACATGGGGAATAGCTTCTAAGTAATACTCACTCCATTGAGTGAATTCATATTCGCTTCATTGTCAACAAAAAAAAAATCTGGAAATTTCCTTGTTTTACAAACGCCAACCTATAGCATACTTGATGACTTGTTTTTTAATTTTGAAATATAACTTTGGTTATAAGGATCATCACAAAATTTCGCTTCCCGTACACGATCCATTCAAATGGTTGAAGTTTTCTCCCAGAACAAGAAGTTTTTTAGCGGAAAAAATGAGCCCGTTTTCAGCGCTCCATAGAAGAATGGTTTGTGCACGTTTGTACTGCTGTTGCTGCTTTTCCCTAGAAGCGGCAGTAATCCATGAATCTTACTAATTTTTTGAAAAGATTGTAATTTTAAATAATTTTCTGTAATAAACAGACTTATTTACCATTGACATTGAGCTGTATAGGCAGCTTTCTATAGGATTGAGCAGAAATCCTTCTGATTTGTTTTACAACGATTTTCTATAATGTTAAGGTTCTCACTGCTCTTTTCTGTCCATTTCTCACTCTATCATGAGCTGTGTCAGTCTTCTTTTATCTCTCAATTGCACGGAGATTTTTTTTTGATAATTTAGCGTTTGTAGCGATGGAATATTGAAATTGGGTATGGTCCACCATAAATGTATAGAAAAAAAAAAAATTATACGAAAATCGAAAATTGGTACGAGTAAGATTACCTTTAGGACAGAACATATTTGTTCAAGTGCAAATAAACAGTTTCGGCAATTTAAGCTACAACAAATATATACTACTCAAAACAAAATAGGGCCCACCAAAGCTTTATTTTGATTTTTGTCTAAAAATTATTTGATTCGTAAACATTATCGAACCGAAGTATGTATTTAACTGTGTAGCTTGCATGTCTGTGAGTATTTAGCAATACTTTGAGCAACAAATTTACTGTTGCCTCCAACTAAGCAGACAGAGAAAGCGCATTATTCTAAAAAAACAACTAATCCAAAATTTCCTGTTCTTGTTTTCTCAATCTAATTCTAAACGTTGCCGATCAGTGTTACTTCCTATAATTGTTTTCTTCGCCGACGTTATTAATTTTGCTTACCATGCCCGGTTCTCGGAATCATATGGATATTGAAAACGCAGTAAGAGCGGTAAATTTGCTTCAAGAGGGAGAGTCTCAAAGGTCTGTCGCAATTCGTATCGGTGTATCGCTGCGAGCTATCCGAAACGTCTTGGAACGCTTCCAAGAAACCGGGAGTGTAGCAAGGAGACCTGGCTCAGGAAGAATTAGAGTCACAACTGCGTAAGAAAACCGGTACGCAAGAATAATTGCACGTTGGGAGCGCACCGTAACCGCCCGGGCGCTACAAAATCAACTGCGACTCAAGTAAGTTATCAAACCGTACGTAATCGACTCCACGAAGATGGTCAACGGTCCAGAGTGCGCGCCATTCGACCGAAACTGACAAGGGCATATCGGGCAGCGCGCTTAAGTTACGGCCGTGATCATTCGGATTAGACTATGGACAATTGGAGGCCTGTACTCTTTATAGACGTCTACAGGTCAAGTTTTTTTAGTGATGATAAACGAGTACGCGTGTGGAGAAGACAAGGTGAACGTTTTACCGACCCATACATTCACGAAACTGACCGTTTATAATCACTCATTTTTTCAAATGAGAACCTAAAAACTTAGTGGGCATTATTTTGTTTTGAGTAGGTTATATAAAAAAAAACATCATCAGCCTCATTACATTAGCATCAGATGAGAACTTTACATTTTTCCTTCACAACGGTTTTTTGGAAATCCTAACACCAATTAAAAAGGTTCTAGAAAAGTTTTTTTTTCTTCATCTTCAAATTGAGTGAATACTAGTTATTTTATAATCGAGTTCTCAATTTTTTATAAGTTTTTTTTTTCAACCAAGTCTCGTAACTATTTGTTCACCTGGTTAAAGGGCTTGGAAAATCGATTTTTTTATTTCATTTATTAAAAAAAACGTTATTTTCAGATGACTACCGCGTTGTGTATGTAGCAGTTTTGGCTCCTCGGATAAACAATTAATATAATGTTGTGGTTAACTAGTATTTTAAATGTTAAGGACTCATTCTACTTATGTAGGTATTATGGAAAGAATGCAGCTATTGTTTAAGATATTGACATTTAAAAAATTAATTAATCAGCTCAAATTTAGAGCTTAAGCCAGAGTCTCAACTGCTGAGATACAGTTAGTTATTTGATTAAAACGTACGAACTCTCATTTTGTAGGTTTCTATGCTTTGCATGCTGTAAAAAAATATATAAAATATCGCAAAAACAGTATTGAAAAATAAAAACCTTTAAAGTTACAGAATCTACGCATTTACATTAGAATTGAAATTAGGAGAAACAAAAAACTACTGAAAATTTATTGCATTAAATGATGCAAACCGGCGAATAAGAACTCGTGAGATCGTTGATGATTATTTGAAACGCCTAGGTTTAATCTCAAAGCTCGACATATGTATTCCTATGGAAAGAAATTTGTGCCGTTGCATTGATGTCTGTGATTTGTTTCTCAAATGATCCATTTTTGAACCGCATCATCACTGGAGACAAGGAACAGGTTGTCCTTAACAATTTTAAACGCAAGAGATCATGGAGTAAAAAAGATGAACCGAAACACTTCGAAGGCCGATATTGATAAAAAAGGTGATTCTATCCGTTTGATGGGATTTCAAAAGAATCGTTTTTTTTCAGCTTCTACCGGACAACACAACGATCAATTCTGAAGTGTGCTGTCATCAGCTAGACAAATTGAATGATTCACTTGAACAGAATTGATCAATAGAAAACGTGTAGTATTCCACCAAGATAATGCGAGATTTCATACAAGTTTGGTAACTCGCCAAAAGTTTTTACAGCATGGATGGGATATACTGCCACATCCATCATATTCTCTAGATCTGACACCTTCTGATTATTATTTGTGCCGGTCTCTACAAAAATTTTTAGACCGCAAAACCTTTACTTCAAATTAGGAGGTAAAAAATCAACTGGATAAATTTTTTTCTAGGAAAAAACAACAATTTTATGAGCGTGGAATCATGCTATTGCCATTCCGTCCTTTCTGTTCTATTCCTGGCCTCATCTGGAGTTCCACAAGGCAGTTATCATGGCCCTATTCTCTTCATTCTTACTATTAACGATGTTGAGAGGGTCATTAAACACTCCTCCCTCTCAGTTTATTCAATACCAACCCCTGCAATCTACATTGTCCTGGTCTCTTCTATCTACCGGTCCACCGCACTTCTTATGGCTCCAACGAACTAATCTCCCGCATGCTCCGAAAGGTCAACTCAAACCTCTCCCTTTTTGATTTCCACCTCAGGACTCCTCGGCCCAAACAAGATCTCCTCCATCACTCCCTTGGTCTCTAGCTCTTACGTCTTTCTGTTAGTTTTTAGTCCTAGTTTTTAAGTTAGATTAAGCTTGTATTAAGCCGTTAATTCAACAAGATATTTATTCACTATAAGAAAATCGTCTTTAATTTTTGTAAAAAAAACCAAATTATTTTCCGAACAACCAAACATAGCTTTGTCAAAAACAGGGTATTTCTGATGCGAACGTTATGGAGCGCTGAACGATAAGCACCAACGCCATAAATGAACTTAACTATATGCCAAACTCTACTGATGCATTTACAATCGATTATCCTACTTACAAGTGCACTGTAAAGAAAGCACATACTATGTATATTATTGAAAAACATATACCTTCACGAATGCAACTTCGATTTTCAATGTATGACATCGATCATGTATTGCTGTTACAAATTGCGTCCTAGATTTCGGCCATTTCAAAAACATCTTTCCTCTGATTGCCCCTATCCGCGTGACCATGTCTGTAAATAAATGCAATTTGCCAACATTAATTCGTTCTCACATTTCTAAACTGGCGTCATAAATATTACACCTACAACATGGTGTTTTGCATTGGGGACAGAAAACTTGTTTTTGCATTCCGGAGTGTAAAAACCTTCTAAAAGTGTTCCATTGACACTTTTCTCAGCCTTCTCAGATTTTATGTCAGAATGTACTAACTCATTTAAATGCATGTAAACGTCAAATAGTATTGGTGTTAAACTAAATTTTTGTTTTCGAGCAATCGACTGTGTTTGGCCAAATCATTTTGAATCTTCAAATTGACTTGTAAGCAAATATAAAAACTAAAAGAAAATGGAAGCAGAAATAATAAATTTTGGTAAATAAAGAAATTCCGAAATAAAGATTTGACAATTAACAATCTCACCAATTCATGTAAAAAATTTGACAGCAAAATCAGAAGGATTTTTTAGTGTTCCATTTGAATCCGGGGTTTTTAAATCCCGGGGTGAAATTAATGGAAAACGCCAACATTATAGTCCATCTTACCGAGACAAAATCTTTTTTTTTTGTCTTGTCTGCCTTATCACTGGGCAAATTATGTCAAAACATTTCATTTTGGGGGCAGATTAGTTCCTCCTTTTTACACGGTATTCTGCAAAAAAAAAAATGTTTACCACCAGAATCAATAGAAAAAAACTTCAATTCATGCCCGGATTTTCATCAGCTCTCATGTCGAGTGAATATCCATGCCCTGATAATAATTTGGGCATGGATTTTTCTGTCCCCACTGGACGCGCTCAATGCTCATGCTATGTTTATAATCCAGGCATCGTTCACGCCCTATGGAAACGGGCAATCACATATAAATTATTGTCATTCTGGCAAATATATACCCAACCAACCAATTACTTGCACGTGGAGTGCACATTGTTAGATTAGTAGTGTGAATGAGGTTAACCACCAATGCATTTAAGTTGTCTTCTGTGTTTTTTTGGCGGCTGAGCTGAAATGTATGCGTTCCTCTTTTGCAAATGTGGTGTTCCCCTCGACGCGGCGGTAACAGTTTTTATTGCAGATGGACCACAGCTCTTGCATCGCTGTTGTTGCTTTCTCTCCCGGCATTGCTATAGCTGTATGCCTCCCAGTCTGAGTCCTCAGAATATTTCTTAGCATTGACTGTAAGAGACATCTGAGAAAGCAATTTATTACCTCCTCTGGGAATGGAAGATGACGGATTTTTTTTTAAAGAGCATTGCAATCTTTTGCTAACTCTTTTCAAAAATTTAAACTATAATTTTAAATGGTATGGCTTCGAAGTCCGTCCAGAATCTCTTGTATTAAAATTGCGCATCATTTCGGTTTATTTCTATCAAGTCCATAATTTCCAGAAGTAAAAAATAGAAAAATAGCAGCGGATGGACTTCATATTTAGAGGGCAAATTCCCGCACACGTTATCGTGTGAATAGATTTCATATGCACATACGTGTAATAGTAAAAGTCTATTAGAACTAATTTCTGATAGTTGTTAACAGTCCTTTGACAAAAACAAAATTCCTGTTACATATTCAGAATACGTTGTTACCTTGCCAATATTTTTAAATTTATTTATCTTATTTCATTTTGCCTAAAAAAATTGTCAGAATGTCGGTAGAAAAGCATAAAGTTTAGAAAAATATATAGTAACATTTTCGTATTGAGCGTTTTATTTTTCCTAAGACTCAAAGCCAATTCGAATGTGGGGCTTGGTAGCATTCGCTAAAATATGTGTATATGAAGGTAGACATATTTCTATAAAAATTTGAAACTTCTACATTAGCAGATACGGATTTTGCACATCTCTGTAGGAAGTTGAATCAATGTTTTGACGTTTGAAGGTTTTGCGTCGTTCCAATCAAACCTAAAACAAAAATCATGTCGAAGCAGTAAGTTTTCAATGCAGAAATATTCTTTGGCATATACAATTAAATTGCATTTACATATTCTAGATATGGTCTTATTATTCCGGGGAAACAAACCAAACCAAAAGATCCTCCTAAAAGTGAATTCACAAAACCATCAATTTTCGATGAAAGCAGTGATTCGGATATTGACAGTGGTCCTCCACACTTGAAAATGAAATCAGCACCAATAGGACCTGGAGCCACCGAAAAGCGACTTGTTAGTATATATTATTATTAGGTCTGTTCGCGTACTGTTCAAAACTACGAAAAGCAACAACGACCACAAGTGTTTTTGATAGTTTTGGCCTGTTTTTCGTAGTTTTGGACATCGTGAACAGACGTATCAATTCAATAATAAACTGTTTTCCTTAATCTAGGCAAGAAAATTGCATGAGAAAGCTCTTGAAGAGGATCCAACCGTGTTTCAGTACGACGAACTTTATGATGATATAGAAAATCAGCGAGATCAAGCGAAAAAGGCAAAAAGTAGTGAAGAAAAGAAGCCTAAATATATTGGTCGTCTGCTAGAATGTGCTGAAAAAAGGAAACTTGAAAATGAAAGACGTATTGAGCGTATGGTACAAAAAGAGCGCGAACAAGAAGGCGAAGAATTCAAAGACAAAGAATCTTTTGTTACAACAGCGTATCGTAAAAAGCTGGAAGAAATGCACAAAGCAGAGGAGGAGGAGAAGCGTGAAGAATACTTAGAGTCAATTGGCGATGTGACTAAACAAAAAGACTTAGATGGATTTTATCGTCATTTATATGAACAAAAACTGGGTCCAAAAGAGGGAACTAAAGTAGATTCCAAAGATGCACCAAATTCGTCTAACAAATCCGAAGAAATCGCATACAAACCAATAAAATCTGGTAAATCACGTGCATATCGTAAACGTCGTTCATCTGCTGAAGAAGAACCAGAAGCTGACAAAGGTGGTATAGACCCAAAAAAACGAGCTCATATTCAATCTAACCTTGATGCTGACTCGGACTTTAGCATAGATTCGTCGTCATCCGATGAAAGCGATAACGCCGAGGGTAATAAGAAGTATAATAAGAAAATTACTGTCAGCTCGGTTACTCAGGGGATGACTATTAAGAATGAACCAGATGAAGAAGATAAACAAATTCTAGTCCTGCCTCCACCTGAAGTACCAGATGTAAAACCAAGCGAGATTAAAAAAGAAAAAGTTGAAGAAGAAGCGCCCGCTGAACCGTCACCACCAAAGCCAAAAAAAGATAAGTCCTTGATTTGGAAGAAACGTACGGTTGGTGATGTATTCGATGCAGCCTTGCATAGATATTTTCATCGAAAGGCTGCTAGAAGTGGTTAAAATAAAAAATAATAATATTAGAAAATATTGTTGAGTATTTATTTTGTTGCGATTATTACCAGCGGAAGCTGGTGCTTGCCATGTGTAAAGCGAATTAGCTTGGGTATGTTAGTTTGTCGCTTGCATTTTAGTAAGTTGGCACTTCAGTTTTTGTTTGGTTCCAATGAAATTCACAACAAAACAATGCCTTATTAAAATGCCTAGTTAAGATACGTACGTCTTTAAAAAAGAAAAACAGTCCTGTCCATTCTGTAAATGAATTTCGATTTCAATTAGTAAATATCACGTATAAAATGCTTAAGGAAGATGGAAAGCTCCCTTATCAATCATTCATAATCTATCTGCAGTTGTTGTCAATTTTCGACTAAGCTCGCGTTTGTAATTTAAGAGCGCCAGCTTAATGAGAATTCGCCTTTGATTGCGTAAAGTCTTGATACACACAATGCCTTGGCGAAATGCTTCATTTAACTCACTTTCTTGCTATTTAAACAAAACGAAACGTTGCACAATATTTGCAAAATAACAATTTGTTCGTTCGGGTAAATATTGTGCAACTGGGCATTCGCTATGAAACAATGCACTAGGGCGAAGGCTAAGATTAATGCGGGCCTATGCCCTGTACTAGCACATAGATTGAGCAAACTATATGCAAACAAATTAAATATACGTTTAAATTTACGTCGGAAGACATAAATTAAGTACATATGGGTATGAGGTCAGTAACTTCGAACAAGATAAATAAACCAAATTTTAAGAGTTTTTTTTTTTGCTTAGTACCTATGTAAGAGTTACTGAATTTAAGCAGAAAACATGAATTGAAAACGAATAAATAAAACGTTTGTACTACGGCTTGGGGTTAATACTAACCGTAGATGGCGGTATTGTTTATATCAATGCTACCAGTATGATTTTTTGGGTTCTAATAGAAAAGCAAACAGACACAAACATAAAAAACCATTACCCACACTCTGAGTTTCATTCCAATTAACGATTCTTTCGAGTCAAAATTTCATGCGAGTAAAATTATAAAATATACTTAGATTTTTTGTGTTTTTATTTTTATAAAAATATGTCTCTTAACAATTGTGTGAAAAATAACATCATTTAAATTTACATCTACATTTTCAAGGACTCGCCCACACATTACCGCATTAAGTTCATCAATTTCTGTCCGAATGTTGTTTTTCAGCTGTGCAATTGTTGCTGGCTTATGCACATAGACTTTACTTTTCAACAAACTCCGAAGAAAGTATATTAATCTAATAGTGTGATCGCATGATCTAGGTAGCCAGTTTATGTCACCATTAAGTGAAATTAGCCGAACTGCGATAGATCAATGTTTGCACGCGTTGTGTGGCTCATAGCTCCATCTTGATGAGAATGAAGATCGTCTGCTGTGCCTTCATTTATTTGCCTATAGCACTCTCCACTTAATTTCTTGAGCGGCAATACGCTGCAGCAGCAATATTGTCAGTAAAGCGTCCACTTTTTGGGGTACCATACCTTTTTCTATCTTCGACAGAAGATACAATTTCTTACAATTTTTTTCACTAACCTTTGAATTGTTGACTCATTTGGACGATTATTTACAAAAAAAAAATCACGAATTTTACATCATTTTC
This sequence comes from Volucella zonaria, assembly GCA_963966105.1. Taxonomy (NCBI): domain Eukaryota; kingdom Metazoa; phylum Arthropoda; class Insecta; order Diptera; family Syrphidae; genus Volucella; species Volucella zonaria. The sequence continues at coordinate 92,975,205 of OZ014532.1, read as the reverse complement.
ATAATAAGTTTGAATAATCTTAATGCGTTGTTCTAGCACTTAACTATCCATGGTTAAAATTGTACCTCCATGTGTCTACTTCACAAATGTCAAAGATTACATAACATATCTTTATAAGTTCCGAAATTATTCACTACTGACTTCTAGGCGCGACTTTTAAACTATTCTTTATTTGGCAATATGGGAAGTACTTCAAACTATTCATAGAAGAAGGATTTAGGATAAATATAATCCACTCAGCCTAGAAGATAACAAGTACGTTATGAACCAAGACTTTTTGAATTCAAAGTAACCATTATTTTCTATTAAAAATATGTTCGCAATTTTCGTCCTTGAAACGCTGCCTTCAAATCGGTTTTGGGCGAGCTGGTCGCTCGGTATCTGCCAGTATTCCAACTATGAATTATAATGCTAGCTGCTAATCTTCGATTTATGGTATACGGTGGCTATCGGCATAGGTTAGGCAAGGATTCAATGGGATGATATCCCCGTCAAGTATTTTAAAATTACTTAAACAAGTGCTGCAGTAAAGTGAAAATAATAGAACAAGATCGCATTGTTTTGTACCAAATTTGGTATTCCTAGGGTAATTGGTTCCATAGATGTTACGCACATCGCAGTAAACATATTAAAAACTACTTTTCAAACCAAGAACAATTGTTTACTTACATTTTGCTTGCTTTTCAAAAGAATTTTTCGTTCGAGTAAAGTGACATTTGTTTCGTTCCGTTCGAAAATCGGAATATAGTCAGTTTTCGAATGAGAAATGAATTTACGAAAAATTTCGACGCAAATCCAAAGTCAGAATACTGATTACTCAATTTTGAATAACTTTCGATCCGAATCGAATCTCATTACAAGGGTGCATACATATTTGGAACAAAGGTGCGGAATAGTAATATGCAAGTTGTTGGTTTCACATTTCAAGTTTCCACTCCGAAGCGATTATAAATTCCGTTGTTTCATTTCAAAACTAGAGTTTGAATCGCAATGCTTTTCATGCTTCAAGTTAAATAAGCTTTATAACAATGCAAAACCTCTTAACCTTCAGCGGGCGGAGCAGTTTTTCAATAACATGTCCTAAACGACGTATCTCATCTCTCACATGGTGACATCATGATTGAAGTTTGGTCGTCGCCACAGACTACCGGCCGTTTGCCCAGGTTGTCGTCATATTATTGAATTATTGAATTATAGCATTACCTTCACTCGTTTTAACTAAAATCTAATTGTCGGCGTTTGGGTAGGCATAGACTCACAAAACATTGACGTTTGAAAGGTGTTCACCCGGATTCCCGTTGTCGTTTGTCGTTAACGATACTAGTCGTTTGTCGTGTCGTGTCGTTTATTAATCGGTATTCTATAACCTTCTCAACACGACAAATGTGACGAACGTAACAATTTATTAAAAATCGTTAAAATTTGCATTTTTTAACAAGTAAAAAATCACCAATACTAGACAATTGTTTTTTGTAAAACCAAAATATTTAAGCAACAAAAAAATGTAAAATATTAATTTTACACGTACTGCAATACAAATTTGTTATTTTCCTCATTTGTTTTTTAAGGACTACAACATACGAGTACACGACAGTCTCCGTTGGATTTCCTTAAATAAATGTACATACATGAAATTGGTTTTTCAGTCTTGTTCCATCTTTCCCTGAAATGGGACAGCTTGAAAGATTTTGTTTCATGCCTCGACCAGTTGACATTAATTTACGACGGAAGACATTTGCTTTAAATTTTGGCAAGATTCGACCCATTTCTTAAGGAAAGTTGTGCGTAGAATCTATTGGTGACGTCAGAGTTATCATCTGTGAAATGAGTTACGAGGTACGGGACAAGAAATTGGCTGGGTCTAAATTGCAGTATTTATACTTGCATGTGAGAGATAAGATACGAATTGAGGGACACGACACTGTCTAGACTGTGCACTTGAATTGCAATATTTTCAACATCATCTCATGCATGCGATTCGCCCGGAAAGGGTTAAGCTTCTCAACTCTAAAATTGGGGTGCCGTTTCAGTAGCCGTGTTGTTTACAATTACAACAATACTACGTATAGCGGTGTACGCCAATAGAATTTTCGATTGGCCCGAGATTAGTGTTTTTTTTGCACTCTGGAGCGCAAAGGCATATTGGGCATAGTGGGACTCGCTTTGTGTACAGGATATTTTTCTGAAGAGAAAATGGTAAAGTGCAGATGGAACAACGCCTCGTATCCAGCTAATTGTGCCACGGTCCTAAGTCAACCAAGTGCTCCATGACGGAACCTCAGGAGGTAATTTGGGAATAAACAAGACTTTGGAGAAGGTAAGGGAACGTTTCTATTAGCTGAGTGCAGAACAAGATGTCGAGAATTAGTGCAAAAAGTGGATAACGTGTGCGGCTACCAAGGGCCCAAAAGTAAAGCCACAGGGACGAATACAACAATACGTCGGAGCACCATTCGAACGAATAGCCATTAACATCGCCGGTCCGTTTTCCGAAACTTTTAATGGCAACTGATACACCCTTGTGACCGTGGACTACTTTAGTAAGTAGTCAGAGTAATCGCAATCCCAAATCAAGAGGCTAAGAACATAGAAAAACAAATATCCAACAGCTGGGTGAGCAGATTTTGGGTCCTAATGGAACTACACTCTGATCAAGGGAGTCTCTGAATTAAAAGCCTTCCAGGAAGTGTGCCAATATCTGGGAAGAAGGAAAAAAGGGCAACGCCACTACACCCTCGATTTGATAGAATGGTCGAGTACTTCAATAGGACTTTGAATGAGCATCCGTCTAAGGTCGTTGGCAGACTGGTTTCGTCATATATCTATCTTTTTAATGCGCAATATAATAATTACTACGTAAAATATGAACAGCGTCATCTATATTTGATTAGCAGAAGATTTCCATATTAATAGTAGAAGCCTCAACCAGTGGAGTATAAATATCAGCATCCCCCAAGATAAGTCAGTTCTAAAGTGGAATTTTAAATGTGAATCAAGAGAGTGATTAAGTGGTTCAAGCAAAAGATAAAGTAAAGTAAAAGTGGTTGAGAAAAGCGATTGAATTCTAAATTGTAATTGGATTGAATAAAGCGATTGTATTGAACGGAATAAGTTCTGTCATTTGTACTCACATAAACATTCTACAATATCAAATTCGTAATGCTAACCTTATAAGTAAATAAATGAAATCCAATTGTGGTTTTTTTATTGGGTTCAATTTGGTGCGAGTCTAAGAAATGGGTGATGTGTCTTTGCTAGGTTTCGTTTTCAATCGGAAGACACAAATGGGAGCAACTTTTTACTGGGAATAGTTTTATCTTGTACATAAACTGCTGTAGTATGTATTTACACCAAACACAGTCTCTAACGGAAATAAATGGTATGCACCTGTTAAACTAATAAAACATGTATCCATGTTGATAGCAAATGTTCCTCTTCAAATAAACACAACTTTGAGGGTAATTGATGCCACATATTGTGGCTAAAAACATACGTTAATACGAATATACATATGAATCAGAGTCTACATATTTAATTACAGAGTCTAAGTATTTAAATTGTTCGCACTTTTGCACGATTACTCCTTCTAAACAGATGCCAGAACTTTTCTGAACAGATCTGAGAAATGAGTATATGCTCTCCATATAGCCATTTCCAGCGTTTTGAATACCTCGGCCGGTAAGCCGTCAGATCCAGCGACGTTGCAGCGACGCTGAATGTCCATTCTTTATCAAACCAGGGATTTCTTGGGGGTGGTCGGGAAAATCTCACCATATCAGTTCCGGCGTATTTTATGGCATGTTGGCAGGTTGTTATTGGCCTTCGGTATTTGGTGGTGGGGGCATAGGAGTTGTTGAGAGATTTCGGGATACCCGTTTGGCGATGATTCTGGGGTCTCTTGCGGTGGCAACTTTTCTACGTTATATCTTCTTTTTTGTGACGTTTAAGAAATCCGCATTCGCACTTTATCGCCTTGTGTACATATATTGGAATGCGCAAACTATAGTAAGGTCAAAGTCAATGAGCCTAAATTGGTTGCCAGATATGATGTCGTGAAGGTTATGTTTACCAACTGCGCATGAGCGCATATTACGTTTATGTTAGCGAATTCAGCCTTGATGCGGATTTTCATAAGACGTTCGCTTACGTGTCGATAGCTGAAGACTTCTTACCTTAGTCTGGCGCATATAACAAGTCAAGCGCCTCTGCTAATTGTTTGGGTGCATGTGACCAGTTAAGGGTCCGAACATTCCACGTGCAAATCCGAAGATCGTTGTCCTTTAAATGTTTCCGAGGGTCGTGAACAGTGAATCCGTTTTTATCCAAGGCCATTAGTTGGTTCGTCACATCTTTTTAATCTCTTCCCTATGGTAAGAAGTGCTTAACTTCGCTACGAACTCGATTGTTGCGCTGTTGGCGCAATCCGAGATATAGGACAGTCAGCAGTTTCCTGATCACTTCGTAAAATCTACCGTTCCCTCTTCTGCTGGGCGGTGATTTTTCACCTGGTAAAACGTTAAAGTACTGTTTCCATCTAATGCAAATATCGTTGTTCCCCGTTACTTTCCCCACTAATCTTCAATACAACATGTATCGGCGTTTGAATCAGTTGCTAGTTTTTTCTTCGTTGAGCCGCAATCTTAAAAATTTACCCGTGCTTCGACGTTACACTTCTTCTACTGCTTGTCGACTGCTCATACATAGGTTGTGAAGGTACCTTTTCTAATTCTGGATACAATGCCACTGCCACTACTATCGCACACGCCCTTGCTACCTTTTTCTCACCTATTTTTTGCAATGTTTATAGTTTTAGTCAAGGTGCACTTTATCGGTTTCACTATTTCCGCTGTATTTAGCTCACGCTTCAAAGGATTGCCTTTTGTTCTTTATAGCCATTTTCATCTCATAGTTTCACTAATACATTTCTTTATGTTTTTATGTTTACGTAATTGTGACTGTTAATTTTTTGTACTTTTGTCGGTTTTCTTATCGAATTGTATAGAGATGTCACGTACCAATGTAAATTCTCCATCCTGAGAAAAATATGACTTCTCAAGAACAATCTGCAGATAAAGAAATGTGCTGGTAGAGGTAGACAAATCATACTAAAATAACCCCTCACCTAAATTTGCTGCCACCTTAGGTTTGGGTTTCTATTACATTCATTGGCATAGAAGAAAAGGATCATGTCGGCAGTGACAAGAATCAAGATTTGCCGGAATGCCAGATAAACTAACTAAGAATAGAGCTCTAACCTCCAGTAGTTTCACCTATTCAACGTCCTCAGTGCTAGAACCAGTCTATCAGACCAACTTGCTACCACCCTTACTAGCACCTCCCAGCGATAACAAATCTTGAGATGAAGGTGCTTTCGAAAGACAGGAAAGACCAAGAGTCTACTACATTCTTTACTAAGTCAATATTAAAATTATTATTATTATTATTGGTATCAAGGGAACGATATAAATTGATTTTTAGGGTCCGGGATTTAACGTCGGGGTACTATGCCCATGTGGCGCGTTTTGTCAACAGCACGCGGAGTACTGAGTTCCCATTCAAATTATTTCAATTTCAAAGTATACCAATATATTATGTATGGTAGATGTAGTAGCAGCAATAGTCTCTCTTTTGAAGGAGTTATTTGCTTAGCAAACCTAGGGTTTCTGTGGCTGTGGCTCAAGTGGTAGTGGACTCGCTTCCAATACCAAACAAAAAAAAAAAAAAATGAAAGGATTTTTTGAATACTGTGACAGGAGTCATTGCTGAGTGTGACGTATATAGGGGACACCTTATATCATATAAACAGTAAAGGTGAGTCGCTCTTAGTATTATATTTGTTAACTTTAGTGACACTTCCTAACCTTTTAAAGCTCCAGGTAATAGAATTCTTCCGGTTCTACTCTAAGCGACACCCCATTCATAGTCTCCTCACTAATCAAAATCGTCAGAACCTTTTTATTTATACATGGGATTACATTCCAAATTGTTGGAGAAAAATTATCGTAAAATATGCCATTAATCGTATAGACCGATAAGCGTCTTATCGTTTTTCCTAAAAACTATGGAAAAGGTACAAGATGGCCACATTAGGGACAGGAGTCTTCAAATGAATCCCCATATCAAGACTGTACGTAGCAATTACACGAGCTGTAGTCACAAAGCCCTACATAGGCCGGGCTCGATAAATTGCAAGCGATGGCCTGTGTGTGCATAACGGGTCTAATTAAAACAACATGCATCAGCACCAGATGCTCTACTTCCCCTTTCTTAACATTCTATGTAAAGGATCTTTCATTAAGCGCGGCTTATCTTTAAATTTAAATAAAACAAAGTGTGTGTGAGATATCATCGACATTTTTTATTCGTTTGGAAGGCCTATCGATGCCATTATGCATGGAATATAACATCGTTCAAATGTCCGCCGGGGCTTCTCTGGGTGGCGCGCATTCGGAATATCCAATTTTCTATGACCCTGGCGCATAAATCAGGGTGAATTTGACCGGGTTATGTTGACTTTGAGGGCCGTTGTGGTTTATGGCTTATTCGCATAGTCCTGCGACTTCAGAAAACCGCACAAGGAAAAGTCTTACTGGGTCAAATCGCACGATCTCGGTTGCCAGTTCCATCGCCCATCACCTCCCCGTGAGATGACCATGCCCTCGAATCGCTCGCGCAGAATTTCCAATGTGGCGTGAGCTGTGTTGAAATCATATGTCGTTGCTGTCCATATCATCTACCTCAGGCCAAAATAAGTTAGTAATCGTCGACCTATAGCGCTCGACGTTGTCGGCGATGGCCTGGCCAACGTCGTTCTCAAAGAAATGTGGACCGATGACGATGCCAAAATCCATACCAAACAGTGACTTTTTCGGGATGCATTGGAGGCTCTTGGATCTCATGTGGATTGGTATCGTTTCAAATTCGACAATTTTGTTAGTTGACGTACCCATTCATCCAGAAATGACCTCATCGCTGAAGATAATTTTTCGATGAAAATTAGGGTCAATTTCCAACTGCTCCAGAGCCCATTCAACGAAAACACGTCGTTGTCTATGGTCGTTTACCTTCAGCTTCTGAGCTGAATTTTGTACGGGAGCAGGCCCTAGTTAAGATGCAAAATTAGCCAAGGTGTGGTCTACGAAAGGCTCAGTTCTTGTGAGCGACGCGAAATCGACTGCCTCGGATTTTCCTGCACACTCTCACGGACAGCGGCGATGTTTTCGGTAGATCTTGCGTTTCGTCCACATATGAGCGTTGGTTTGTCATTTGCTGAACCAGTGGACTCAAATTTATCCACCACACTGCGAATAGTCCTCTCGGTAGGACGATTATGGCGACCGTAAAATGGGCGAAGCGCGCTGGATGTTGCACGGACAGAACAATCATTTTGATAAAACAATTTTATCATTTGCACGTGTAGTTGAACGCTATGTCCGCCCATGGTGATTTGGCAAAACAGACTGAATAAATGACAGCGAATTTGGCAGATGTAGCTTCAACAAATCGCCGCTATCAAAGTTCGGAAGTCCCTATCGGAAGACCCTGTACGTACATATGTATATGAACTCGAAAACAAAAGATTACTACGAATCACCCTTAGACACAGTTGTCCGAAAAGATACAACTCTAGGCATAACTTTAAGGCTACGTTTCTAGAACGATTGACCTAAGAACAGAACAGATGTTAAAGATTCATTAGTGTGGTTCAGTTATGGATCTAATACAGAGGCAGACGCTAAGCCAAGAGTATGTGGAGCGGCTACAGCGGCTACAGCGGCTACCTAAGTTTAGCTTAATGTAAGCGTTTCTGTAATTTCTGGTGAGCTATGTACAATAGAGTTCTGGATCAGATAGAACATGTCTATCAAAAACAAGAAAGCTTATATTTTCTTGGACAATAGATCAGCTTAACTTGATATCAACGCTTTTAAACTAGGTTTTAAATTAGTCTACAACTAGCAGAAAAAATGAGAATATGAACATCACATTGAGTGGAAGAGAAACTAGGCCTTTATCTACTAGGCGGGGTGAAAAGTAACCTCCTTGGGAATTAAAAAATTTTTTTTTTAAAATGTTTTTTTATATTATTCAATACAGTCCCCTTTTAGTTTGATACACTTATTCCAGCGATTTTCCAACTTCTTGATCCCGTCCGAAAAGTAATTTTCCGGAAGGTCTGCAAAATACTCTTCCGTGGTGTCGATGATTTCCGCGCGTGAGCTGAATTTTTTATTGATGAGCCATCTTTTAAGGTTCGGGAAGAGATAATAGTCCGAGGGAGCCAAATCGGTCGAATACGGTGGATGCGACAGCAATTGGAGCCGTAAGTCATTGATTTTAGCCGTGGTTGCGATGCTCTTGTTTTTGGTCAGGAGTCAGCATGCGCGGTACCCAGCGGCAGGATAACTTTTTCATATGCAGAATATTGCCCAAAATATGGCGTGTGCGCTCAGTACTAATCTTTGTGGTCAGCCAAACCATTTCATGTATTTTTCTGACATTGTCCTCTGTAACAGCATCGGAGGGCCTGCCGCTGCGGATTTAATCGGTAGTGAAGTTGCGGTCACCACGAAACTCTTGAAACCAATATTTGATGGTGTAATCTGACGGAGCGTTAGCCCCATAATATTTATCCAACTTTTCTTTTGTTTCCTTCACCGTTTTACCTCTCAAAAAATAAAGTTTTATGAGAGAACGAAAATCATTTTTGTCCATACTCAACATGATGCCAAACACGTCAAAAACAATCAGCTGTCAAAACAACACTAAAGACAGTATCGCACTGAAATTTGGCATGTCTGCCTAGATACGAACGGACTTCAAGGCACCATAACCTCTTTTGCAGTAGCAGCGCATTCTGGCGGTCAAGGAGGTTACTTTTCACCTAGTGCACCGAAATGTTGCGTCATTAAATTATTTATTTAATTTTCAAAAAAATGGTGTGCAGTTTGATTTCCATTTGCAGAGATAATTTAGCAGTCGACGTATTCAAGTCAAGTCCTAGTATCAAATTGTTGATAGTTTATCGGCCAGCAATTTAGCTGGGACTGAAATCAGTATCTAGATGTACTTATTTCTGACGTCTTGGACTTTGATTCGTCTTCTAATCTGCTCCAAATTTTCAACAACGTAAACGTTTTTCTTGCATATAAAAGGCGTTAATTTTTAAGGAACTGTAGAATTATTTTTAACAAAAACGATAGGATTTAAGTATCAAAAAATGTATTGAGTATTGGCCTTCAACGCCTGAGTAGTTTGCGATTAGTCAAAATACGGCAAAGACTTCACATAGCCCCACAAAAATCTAGTCGTGCCAAATCGCACAATCTTGGTGGGTAATTTATTAATTGGTTTCATGATTTAAACGCCGATTTTCAAAATAAGTCTATTCGTGAAGGTTTAGCAATATTGGATAGAAATGTCAAGCAATTGTCAAATGTTTGATAGTTTTCTAAATTCAAAAAATTCCACTCGTAGTTCACCAAAGTTCTTCCTTCTATTAACTATCGTTAGCAGTATGCTTATGGCGTTTTCTATTGCTTTCTCTCTGGATTAAAATAGAACACTAAAATATAGTTATGATTTTGCTGTCAAAATTTGTACATATTTGGTTAAATAAATTAAAAATGTTTGGCAAAATGGCAGAACTCAATAAAATATTTATATCTTCTTCCACCTTTATTTATTTCTTATACATACGAGTATTTATTTGCAAACCATTTTGAACGTCCAAACAAGAATCTGGTTTGACACACAATAACTATTTGACGTTTATATTTATGTATGTATAGTTCTTTCTGACATAAAATCCAAAAGGAAAATGTTGCTTCTGAGAAAGTTAGGAAGAGTGTCCATGGAATATTTTCACAAGATTTTTTCTCTCCGCAACACAAAAAGAAGGCTTCTGTCGTCCAATGGAAAACGTCATTAACAAACCGTATGAAAGAGCATCCGAAACGTGCTTAGCATGCCAAAACATTACCGCCACTTGCAACAACTAGCCAAGTTGCCAATTCAACCCCGAAACGAGTCGGACGCTTCCTGAATCACAGTACTCAGATGGATATGTTTACGACACTAATGGTGAAGTGGTAAAATTTGAATGTGCGAACTGCCAAATTGTTAATGCTTAATTATTGATCCAAATCCGGAAATCACCTAATTACCTCGCACGAGAAGGGAAGGCATGGAAGCTTCGCTTGACTAATTGCGTCTTCTTCGTTGTTCAGCTGTTTATTCAGGATGGTATAATTAAGTGACGATTCGCAGCGAAATGAAAGCTCTATACCACTTGTTATTTTATTATTGCTATTTTCGCCTCAAGGACATTCAAAATTGCTACCGATAAATTAGTTCTCATCAATAATTTTCTTTGATACTTTAATGCTTGACCAGGCAACAGCCAACGTCCAGAGCAGCGCAGGAAATTCGCGTAGAATCCCATCCGTCGTGTTCATAATGGGCGCGGGACTTGATATAATGAAAGAGTCTAATTAGTTTTCGGCAAATCGGAATCGATTCATTTTCTTTGTTCAAAAGTCTTTCGGGTTTTATACTAAGACTTAGTTTTGAAATTAATTACATTAAGAGTGATAACATGTATTTGAACAGTAATGAGTTAGAGGAGGGTTATGTCCATAGTCCCATGTTATTCTTTTGGCTTTCACACGTCCGTCTCAAAGGTTATTTTTATTTTTCTCCTGGATTGCGTCTTGCCTGGGTTTAATATGGGTCTACACTTTGGTTCATTGCTTGCTAAAATCGTGACTCACTCAAGTTTGATGATCTGTCGACATATTATTCGCCTTGATAATTGGAATTGGAAGTAAAATTGGATGTCGACATATGTTACATGACTGTTCGTGACCAGTTGTCGACAATATATTGTACAATACAATTTTTTTTTTGGTACATAAAGTGAATGGACATGAGTTGTACTCGTAATAAGGAGGTGGACAAGAAGAAATTCTGGAAAGTTACTCTCCTTGAAGCCATGTCGCTTTCACATATATATATGTATACGAGTACATTACCTATGTAACATATGTATACACTCGACTGTGTATAGTCGTGCTAATGTGAAATAAAGATTTTAATAGTTTAACCCATAAAAGAACCTTAATGTTTGGATATTATTTTAAATTTTTCATAGAATAATGTTCAGAGACATAGTGAGAAATAAGATAAGATAGCGCAAGGGAATACAACTACATATAGTAGAGTATAATGAATAAAATGAAGATTCGTGGAGATAGTTTAAAATAAGGTAATAAGAAAACTTCACGGTGGGAATAGGAGTTCTGCGACCACCTCCGTAAAGGGTTCTACATACAGTGAAACATGCACCAACACTTGGCACTTGTATGATTTATTTTGAATGAACTTTGAGCGTACATACAGTCAGGCCGACAAACAGAAAGTAGATTACCAAGATATTTTTCTTTTCCACTTTTTTCCAGACATTTTAAACCCGTAAAGTAGGTACATAATGAAGTGATTAAATGACCCAACAAGTGAGAAATAATAAGAAATAAATAAATAATGAAAAAGAAATAAATCTGTATATTCATCCTCAATTAAAATCGTAACTAGGTTTAATTTTAGGTTGGGGAAAAAGTGTCGGACTTTTTTCTGTTTAATTGACTTTGAATTTACTTATTTGCTTAGATGGCGCTACAGTTCCGGGCGAACCTGGGCCCCAACTAACAAGCCTCTCCAGTTAGTCCGGTCTTTAGCTAACTTCTTCCAGTTACGAACTCAAAGTCGGTTGAGGTCCCCTTCTACTTGTGCGGGCCACCTAAGGTGAAAGACTCTTTAGGCCGGAGCGTTGGTGTCCATTCGCTCTATATATCCCAGCCATCTCAGGCAACTGATGTGCGGTTTTCTGACTAGGCCGATGTCGCTATACAGCTCGTATAGTTCGTCGTTGAATCTTCTCCTCCAAAGCATGTCAATGCAAATGGGACCGAATATTTTCTCAAGGATTTTTCTCTCGAAACGACTGAGGATATCTTTATCCGCCTTAGATAGGTTCCATGCTTCTGCGCCATAAAGTAGGATTGGGATGATCATGGTCATATATAGAGTCTCCTTAGTTTTTCGGGTTAGGGTCTTACTACTCATTTGCCATCTTAACTCAAAGAAACAGCGATGAGTTTCAGATGTTCACACAATATGCCATATAAGATCATATATGCGATGTTGAGAAGACTTATGGCTCTATAGTTGGCACAGTTGAGGGGGTCTCTTTTTTTGTGGACCGAGCAAATGATGCTGAGATTCCATTCATCAGGCATACACTCTTCTGACCAGATCTGAGAAATAGTTTGTATATGATTTCCTCAAGTTAGAGCCTACCCGTGATGCCTAAACTTTTAATGAACTCGGCTACATCTAGGAGTGAGCTGGCAGCGATATCTTTTGCCTCAAGGTATGGCTTACCTAGAAGACGTAGACGTGTTCTGGTTAAGCGGTTGCAGTGGATATGTTCTGCTTTTTCTTCGTCCTCGTTGCACATGCGACAGTTGTTGTCTTTTGCTATTCCCATAGACATAAGGTGTCAAAAAATACCTGAAGTGACCCGTTAGGAATCCGGTTACTGCATGTATCTGACCCCTGGAAAGCTATAGGAGCTGTTTTGTTCTTTTGAGGGAGGGGATTTGTAAAAAGTTTTTGGCTTGCCTGTTACCTTTAATTTTCGTCCAGTAATGCAATGCCTTTGTTTTTATCCAGACAGCCATAAGCTACATGCTTTTTATGAAGCTATTTGATAATCCGTAGAATGGTGATGGCAACATGAATGTTGGAACGGAACTTTTTCTGGCAAAGTGCTCTTTCATCACCATCATAAACACTGTGACCTGGTACGCAGATTAAATGAACTATATTGGTGCTGGCTAGTGTTTCGAAAAGTATAATGCAGTCCCAGGCAAAGTTTGAGGCTACCTCAAAAGCGTTTAGTCGGGCCGAGAATATACAGGGTCTTCCAATAGGGACTTCGAAATTTGACAGTTGATAGCGGCCATATTGTTGAAGCTATATCTGTGAAATTGGCTGATATTTATTCCGTCTGTTTTGCCAAATCACCATGGATGGACAAAGCGTTCAACAACACGTGCAAATGATAAAATTGTTTTATCAAAATGGGTGTTCTGTTCGGGCAACGTTCCGCGTGATTCGCCCATTTTACGGTCGCCATAATCGTCCTACCGAGAGGACTATTCACAGTGTGGTGGATAAACTTGAGTTCACTGGTTCACAAAACGATAAACCTATATCTGTCGAAAACATCGCGGATGTCCGTGAGAGTGTGCAGGAGAATCCGAGGCAGTCGATTTCCCATCGCTCACAAGAATTCGGCCTTTCGCAGACCACAACTTGACGATTTTTGCGCCATAGCTTGGGCCTGCACCAGTACAAAATTCAACTGACCCAGGAGCTGAAGGTGAACGACCATAGACAATGACGTGTCTTCGCTGAATGGGCTCTGGAGCAGTTGGAAACTAACCCTAATTTTTATCGAAAAATCATCTTTAGCGATGAGGCCCATTTCTGGATGAATGGGTACGTCAACTAACAAAATTGTCGAATTTGGGATGATACCAATCCGCATGAGATCCAAGAGCGTCCAATACATCCCGAAAACGTCACTGTTTGGTGTGGATTTTGGGCTGGCGGCGTCATCGGCACATATTTCTTTGAGATCGACGTTGGCCATACCATCACCGTCAACGGCGAGCGCTATAGGTCAATAATTACCAACTTCTTTTTGCCTGAATTGGATTATATTGACACTAACGATATGTGGTTTCAACAGGAGTCATGGTCATGGTCATCTCACGTGGAGGTGATGGGCGATTTAATTTAATTTTAGTGGGGGCGAAAGCCCCCATTTATTCGGCTTAATACAAGCTATAACTTAAAATTAAACTTAAACTAAAACTTATAACTAAGGTTGGTTATTGTGGTGAAGGAGAACCGATTTGAGGTAGGAAGTGGTGCGGTGGAAGTCAAAGACGCTAGGGTTTGAATTAATTTTTCGTAGCATGCGGGAGATTGGTTCGTTCGCGCCATAGGTGGTGTGGTGGGTTGGGAGATAGAAGAGACGAGGGGTACGTAGATTACGAGGGTTAGAGTTGAGGAAAATAGAATTGTGAAGGGACGTGCATTCAACCTGACCTGAAAGAAGTCGATGAATGAAGAGAAAGTCGGCTGCATCTCTGCGTTCCTCAAGGGTGTTTAGGTTAATAAGGTTGAGACGGTTTTGATAGGGGGGCAGAGTAAAAGAATCATCCCAGGGCAAACCTCGAAGAGCAAATCGAAGAAAACGGCGCTGGATGCTTTCGATTCTCGAGATATGAACGCGATGATATGGGGACCATACTTGACTGGCGTACTCTAGGAGGGGACGAACAAAGGTAATATAGAGGGACCTGGTCACGTATGGGTTGGTGAATTCTTTGGACCATCGTTTTACAAAACCTAGTGCAGAGTTGGCTTTAAGGATTATCCCATCCATATGCAAACGGAAGTTGAGCTCCCTATCACACAAAATGCCGAGGTCGCGAAGAGATTCAACGGAGGAGATAGGTTGGTTGTGGAGAAGGTAGAGTCGGGGAGGAGATTTGAGCCGCTTATGTGAAAAGGTGATGGTTTGGCATTTGGTGATATTAAGTTCCAAACAATTTTTGA